>OX388347.1:53066206-54316206 GCA_947579665.1 Sympetrum striolatum | reverse complement strand
GGCCATTCCAAAGAAAACAGAATGCCGATTTTCCAGAAGTGTTCTTGGAGGATCAAACTCAACTATCTGTCCTTTATCAAGAACAATGACCCTGAAAAATTATACACATACATTTAGGCACACACATATGATAAAAAGAGGAATGTAAATTGAGGGAAGAAAGAGATATTTGATAAGCAGAAGAAAAAGATTTTGATCATTGAATAACAGGGTAACTAAATAAGGGAACTACCATCTAATTTTAATACATAAAAATAGAATGATTTATTTTTTGATATATTTTCAACTACTAATACAGATGATACAAGAAGGTGTTTGACTAAAACCACTAGTCTGATCATCAATGAAATGAAAATGAGCAGTAGTTGTTGATAATGTTGATTAATGGTTTTACATTAGTATCAACTCTTGAATGTTGTTATTGACATACTGCATACATGTTTCAAAGTATAACCAATCATTTAAAATCATGATATAATGAATTTTGGATACATACCTATCACTGTCCATAATTGTGTTCAGCCTATGAGCTATTGTTAGAATGGTGCAATCTTTGAATTCAGATCGGATTGTCGTCTGAAAAGAAAATAAAAAAGAGAAAAAAAATGAGCCAATAGAATAATATTGAGAATAAAAATATTTAAACAAAGCCAATGATTTTAAAATAAATATTACCTGAATAAGTTCATCAGTTTCCAAATCCACAGCTGCAGTAGCTTCATCTAGGATAAGCACCTTTGTCTTCCTTAAAAGAGCTCTGGCAAGACAAATCAATTGCCTTTGGCCAACACTGTGCATTTGAATAAAAGAAGATACTGGTTGAATAATTGCAAACGAAATAACCTAATCCTAACTCAAATACATAGACTAGTAGCATAAGGTTATATATTTTGCAATTGCCAAAGTGGTATTAGATGAGAAATGCTAATGTGTATCAGCATAGCACATTAACCAAAATGATTAAAATTATGGGTGTAAACCTGGCATAGATATACATTTCATACTTAAAGTTAGAGGCATACATTTCTTTTTCCAGTTGAGAAAACACAACCTAAATTTTTTTTTTTATTTGTATATGGTTTCACTTAAGTAAAGCTGCAATATTTGTATGAGATAGAAAAATAAATTTACTTCCAACTGTTTTGGGATGTTTCTGCATTATGTAGATAACAACAAATACAGATATCTTGAGCGCAATTTATTCATGTATGCAAAGTTATAGTGTAATCAAATTTATATAGCAACTGCAATAAAATGTGAATTCTGATGCCTATTATAGTACTAAGTGATTGAAACAGGCACACAGAGAGTAGCACATAAAATTTCACCTTAAATTCTCTCCTCCCTCAGTCACTTCATGCTGTAAACCGGCAGAAAGAGACTTGACAAAACTGCTCAAGTGAGCATGCTCTAAAGCAGTCCAAATCTCTACGTCCGCGTGCTTTTCGAACGGATCCAAGTTCATCCTAAGGGTGCCAGAGAAAAGTACAGGGTCCTAAAAAGAATTATTATAAACATACAATGATTATATGACACAAATATTTTAACATTGTTCCAACAGATCATACTCATCAAATTAGTATTGAGAAGAAAGAACATACAAATATATTAAAGAATAACTTTTTAAAACAACAAAGGCATTACACAAATTGCGACACCCTATCAAATAAACTGCTCATATACAAAGAGTGTTAGTCATTTATAATTCTTTGATTTCTTTATTTTGATATATTTTCTTTGATTATTTTGATATTTTATATTGAAGATTAAATGAATTTTAAAATTATAATTAATAATGCAAAAAAATTATCTTTTAATAAACACATGATCTTCAATATTTATGATAATTTCTCCATTAAAAATTATCCTGGGCATCACGATTCAAGTATCTATTAAATGCATCCAATTTTCTAACAATTACCTGTGGGATAATCGTCAACCTTCCTCTGAGAGCATGGAGCCCAAGCTTTGAAACATCTAGATCATCAATGTATATGGATCCACCAGCAGCTTCAATTATACGGAAAAGTGCCAGGGTCAATGATGATTTTCCAGCACCAGTTCTTCCAACAATACCAACCTAAGATTAGAATGATAATTATAGTTAGTCATCAAAACATAAAAAATACCATTATTCAATTGTATAACAAGCCACATCTTTAAAATTTATCATAAAATCAGCTTTTGGAAGACTAATCTCAATTGATACCATTTTCAGCCTTAAAATTAGTGTATGCTGAAAAAAACAATTTTTATTGATGACATTAATAGAGACATTTTCATAGATATCAATTCCCACTTCTAATCCCTTGAATTGTGTCATAGACTTTCAAACACCTAAAAACACATAGTTTCTTCATAATTTGGAGATAATGTTAACATTTATATATTTTCCTTAATTAGTTATTAATAGTTACTAATTACTTATTAGTTTATATAATTATTCCTAGCAACTTAATATGGGTTAGCAAATTATCACCTTCCTAACATAAGGTGTTTGTAGGTTGCTCTAATGGCAGATTCTATTTTGTTTTTGAGATGTCATAAAAACAACTTGAAGCATGGGATAACTGGGTGTTATAAAATTTTACACCAGTCAATCAATTTCAAAAGGACATGATGAATACAATAAATATTGATCCATGTGTTTCTTCAATTACTTTATGATGCTCAGTTAACCCTTCCTTGACAGTGCGGGGTACTTGAGGACCCCAAAATAGCTAAATTCAATAGAAAAATTTTATTTTTAACCACATATGTATGTTCCATGTATTCATGCATCAATGTTTCTTTTATATTATGAAATTGAAAGAAATTTGTTTCACAAACTTATTTCCAAAATATCTTTAGTTTATGAACGGGGTACCAAAGTACCCCGCAGAGCCATTTTTGCTTGGATTGCTATACACAGTGTCATGTCGTGTGATTGCGGCAATTCAGTCACCGCTTTTTACAGATTTTTCAATTGATTCATTATTTATTGCATTAACACTAATTATATAATATTATTATCCCAAATCTCATGTACAGGGATGTTTTTGGGTATTCCTGGATTGGCATCAAAGCTCCAAGTGGAGGTCCCACTGGGGCCTACTAAAAGCATATTTCTGAGTGAATAAATGTTTCTTCCATTTTTCTCTGAATAAAATATACTTTTTCTGACCTATACAGTCTCTTCCATATTTGAAAACTTTAAATCCATAATATTGCTTTGGAATTTGTAAAACACTTGTCACTTAGTATAACACTTCATCAAGCGTTTACAAGAATGCAGCTTCTCCAATGTGATACAGCTCGCTCTTAGGGTCTGCAAATGTCCCCTACTCACAGTTCATCCAATTCCACTTTGCAAAACACCTTGGGGTTACATGTGACAATTTCTTCGACTCCATACTGCTAGCTCGGGAATGTTACGATCACAAGCTAAGTATTACTGGTACACCAGTAATACTTAGCTTGTGGTTATACCTAAGAATTACGCTCAGTAGTAATTTTTCCTTCAAAGAGTATATTCGAAGAGTAGTAGGAAAGGCAAATGGGATGCAAAGGTTAGCCAGTAGAATTCTGAGGGGATGCTCATTGAGAGTAAAAGAAATAGCGTACTTTTCCATGATTTGACCTCTGATTGAGTATTGCTGTGCGATTTGGGATCCCCACGAAGTAGGATTAATTTCCGATCTTGAGATGGTTCAACGTAGAGAAGCAAGGTTCATCAAGGGAGATTCCAGATTTGACAGCAGTGTTTCAGCTATGATAGAATCCCTCAGATGGAACTCTCTTAGTGATAGAAGACTCGAGTATCAACGGAAGCTTTTTGATAAATTTATCACTACCGATTTCGGGGAGGAGATAGCTGATATTGTGATCCCTGTTACAAATTTTTGCGATCTTCAAGAGAAAACAGAAAAGTGATACAGGGAAGAAGTTGCCAGGACAGATAGTAAGTAAGTAAGAGCTAATAGCTCTTCAGGTTAGTTAGGGATGTCAGTGTTTTACACCCCCTGCCACGCGCCACTGGTGGATTGCAGGGTTAAAATGTAAATGTATACGCATACTTCAGGCAAATAAAATAGTAATTCCAACCGAGTTCCTCCTGCATCATTCAAAAGACATTTTTTCTAGTTTATTTTGATTGGATTTGGATTCTTTTTATCTACCCAACATGATATAGATGAAAAAGTAGGACCAGATTAAAATAACAAACCAGAAATTATAATGCATTATAACTGCACCAAAGGGGCTGTTGACAATTGGGACAAAATGACACGTGAATATTCGTGTGTTTGTAGCACAATAAGATGGCCCTTCAGAAAATTTTTGGAAATTATAGATACGGCTGCTCAAAACTAATATATAATTTGGAAAGAAAACCATCCTGATTGGAAACAAAATGACCTAAGTCGAAGTAGGCTCTTTCTACGAGAACTATCAATTGAACTGAGTCATTCATGTTCTCTGAAGAAAAACTCTGTCTCAAAACTTTCATTCATTTCTCAAAGCAGCAATATGTAAGTTCTTGAAAGAAAACAATGTATGTGAGAGTAAAGAAAGTAATGTTTCACAAAACAATATAACAAAAAAAAATCCATTGCCACTTTTGCCCAAGGAATCAAGATAAATAAACATAAGTTTACTGTAGAGGTTGAGGAAAAGCCATTTGTCCTTCACACAGAGAGGAAATAAAACAAATTTGTTGTAATGAGTGCTATGAAAAAAAGATTTAAATCACTTATTGTAATATTCTACATTTTATACATCCAATTTTTATTGTGTACCCATTTTGTAACAGTTGAAATGTATTTAAATGTATAATTAAGATAAAATAAAGTTATACAAATTTAGTTGTACTATATTATCCCATATGATAGTCAAAACTCTAATGCTACAAAAAAATAAAAGATAATCTCAACAAAATAATCAATAATGTATTTCTAAACATAATTAAAGGTTGAGTAAAAGAAAAACAAAAAAACAACATAATATTCGCGAAAAAAGCGTTGGGGTACCCGAGTAGCCCACACCGCTGTTTTTGGAAGTTTTCAGGGCACAGTCAACGAAGAGTTAATATCCTAGCTCCAAACAGGAAGTAAGCCCCACGCAATTACGCACGCATTTGATTACTATTAATTACACAATAAAGGCCAATTGCTACCAAATATCTGTTTATCTATTTAATAGGATTGAGAGAATAATTACCTTTTCACCTCCATTGATGGTACAATTGATGCCTTTAAGTACCAAATCAAGTCCTTCCCTATAACGTAATTGGAAATTCTTAAATTCTACCTTCCCTTCAATTGGCCAGTCTTTGGGTGGTGCAGTTGCTTCTACCTCCCATTCTGCTTCCTAAGAAGAGAAAAAGAATTTTCAACACTTATTACAAATATTAATAAAATAATAAACTAGATGAAAGAGTCCACATAATGGTTACCTCTAGTCCTCAAAAGAAAATTGATAGAATATAAACCAATAATTAATTCGTTTACACCTTCTTGTCTTATTACTATATACGATGACAAAAAATAGATTGTTAACTTCCCAAATATGGTAAAAGTCACCTGCAGGTATAGATTTACTTGAACTCTACATGTCCTATATCCCAGTATCATTCATTTTAACATGAAAACTCACAAAATCAAACTCTAAAGTGACATTAAATTTCAGCCTGTGACAGTAAAATAAACCAAAAATCAACATAATTATGAAATTTACCTGTTGCGTTTCACCATATTCCTTGATTCTTTCCACTGCAACAATGTTTGTTTCAACATCAGAGGTCATCCTCACCAACCAGTTTAGAGTCTGAGTTATCTGCATCATGGATAAAAACAAAGAAGTGTAAACTAAAAATCAAAAAAAATCTACAAAACAAATTTTAGTTGTTTTTAGAAAGGTTTTGGGAAGCGGTCAGATGGCAAATATTTACATGAATACTTCAAAGCAGTAATTCAACTGTTTTATAGCTGAACCATCTTAAAAGCATACACTGGCTATACTTAAAAGATAAGATACATACCTGAAGTGAGTAACTGACTGAAAGTCCAACAATACCCGCATTCAAAGATTCACGCCCAATCACAGCAAACAGAGATGCAAACAATATAATGAGATTACCGACCATCTCCAATCTGACAGCCAACCACCTAGAATATCATAAAACAGAATGAGGTTAAATAACAAATCAGTCCAAGTATGACTACATACTGAGAAACCATAGGATAAAATCTATTTTATTCTCAATTTATTTCTTATATCAAAATAATTAATCCATAACATGTGGGAGATCTTTAAATTGTACCAATCAGTGACTTAAACTTAATTTTGTACATGTATCTTATAATGGTTATTTGAATTTACTTAATAATTAACAATTTTAACTTCAACATAAAGTATGTACACTCCTGGCCAAAATTAACGCAGCACCTCCCTAGCAATCCTTACGGCCGGTGCTGCGTTAATTTTGGCCAGGACTGTACATAAAAGTATGTGTAACAATTGTTGGCAGGGCATACAAATCTCATCAGCAGAGCTTATCGAGGCTGGCCATGAGGGATTAACATTTATGATACATGAGCAATATTTATGCTCTAAAAATTTAGCCTCTAAAAATTGAGATTATATTAAATCCTCGTTAGGTTTTCACTAATCTATACACACATAGAAAGACATTTTAAGAGGAGTGTGATGCTTTCCCTAATATTAACATTATATCTGGAAAAAGATGATGTTTTGTTTGTAAACTTAATTCCAGCCAAAAATCATGATTGCCAATAGTGAGGAGACCATGGGTGTGGGAATCTATGGCAAGATTCGAAACAAGGATCTGCTAGTCCAAAATATTTAAGAAAGTCTGATCAATACTTGTTGTATCCTTGCAAAGATAACAAAAAAACTGTTTTAAACCTTGTGGATATATTGATACATTAATTTTTTTGTAGCATTAATAACTCTTAATTAATCACAGAGCACACAATAGCTTCATTTGCATTGGGTTAGTCTCTTTCTCTAACAACCGAACAGAAAAATCAATAAAATTTTACAATAATGTTAAACAAACAAATAGCAACGAGTCTCTCTATATAACAATACTGCTTTATGAACGGAACAAGAATTTACTCCAACTACTCTATACAGATAAGCCTGCTGCATTACACTGATCAAAATCGAAAAAAAAAAAAAAAATGAAATATAACTTGGTTCAATACAGAAACAAAGATATACATTAAGGTATCAGTTACATGCACAAAATGACTATTTTCAGTATGAAGAGTAAGGAAAACAGAAATGTATTGATTCCTTAGGTAAGGTATTTCTAAGATACACACAAATTTCTTCCAATGAAAACCAAAGTTAGAAAGGATCGCTGCATTAAACATCAAAATTTGAGAATAATGACTCACGATAAATGTTCACTCACCTGTTTGCAATGATACTCGGATAGTAGCAAATTTGGTTGAAATCTACAGTATCCTCATTCTCCTTAATAAATCTTTGCTCCACAGCATATGCTCTTATGGTTGATGCACCTGTGACAGAAAGAGAAATTAATTGGAGAAAGACGTAACTTCAGCGCCAAATATGAGATCTATTTTTCTATATTTAGTAACATTCTAATTCCCTCATTTAACAACCCGGCAATTATTTTCCTTACTTAGCCAAGACTAATCAAATATTGATTCTGAAATTTATGTTATTTTAATGTCCATATACTTATCTTTAATAATTTTCTATACAATATTTATTTGACATTAATTATTTTCAAAACTGGTCAACTAATTTGTGGCCCAATACCAAAAATACTAACACAGAAGACAAATACAACAGGAAAATGAAAATTTAAATCAGTTACTATGATTTGCCAAGATATTTTATCTGTCCACCATTTCTATCAGTTGTAAATTTAACTCAATTAGATGCTTTTAAATCCTTCACATAACCTATTCAAAAGTTTGGTTCAGCAGTAGCAATTCCATTTAAAAAATAAAAAGTCTATTATAAACTCAAATTAATTTGATACGAAAATAAATTAGAAGATAGAAATCAGAAAGTAACTCCTTAACAATAGGAAAACCATAATAATATATGTTATGGATTATCTGAATATATGTAAACAGAAGTATTCATACCTGTAATGCTCTCTCCAAAGTGAGAATAAATTGGAGACCTTGATACAGACTCAAGTCTCTTCAACTGTCTTGATGTTGCAACATAAAACCTCTGACAAAAAATTTGATAAAATAGAATGAGTAAAACATAAGCATCTCTAACATGGCAATTCAACAGTACATAATGCTATTAACAATCATTATAAACACAAATGAATATTTATAAATACCTGCACAAAGTAATATACAAATCCAATAGGAACTATGACAGCCACAAATACTGGTGTACTGTAACTTATAACAAATAAAGTTGCCAAAACCTATTTGGGATAGATAAAGAAAATATTAGTGCTGCATTGAATTGATAGCAAGAACTGAAAATGACAAAATAATTCCAAATTGAAGTCCACAATTAATATTTAATAACAAATGTACGACAAAACAGCACAAGCAATGGTACAATTACATTTATGATAAATAAAAGGACCAATGCTGATTCACATGACACATAACATAGGGGTATTGAAGGTTATCTGAGACAATACCACAACATGAAGCTAAAACTTTTCAGACAAGAGGCAAAAGAGGGACTAAAGACACAACTATTTTATGGGAAAAATGCCATAAACTTTATTTCTTCCACCACAAAACCAAGATGAGCTTCGATTAATTTAAAGCACTTCATTCAATAATGTGCGATTAATTAAAATCAAGCCTAGAGTAAAAGGCAGCAATTACAACCAAGAAAATACTTACCTTTAGCCTCTTAACTTAAATTCCGTCTCCGAATCTCCCTTATATTCCTTAATAATGAACATTTTCTTATTTACACTACTGATTTAATACATATGAACGAATTACTAATTATTAATAATTCCATTTCTGATGACTAATCAAGAAAGCTACTAACTTGTATTAAAATCAATGATTTTTAATTGAAAAAAGGTTACTGTAGAAATATAATGAATATCTCTGCATGAAAGAATGTATTATGTGACCACAAGTGTGATGATGAGAAATGATGCTTCGAGTAGATCATAAAAACTACTACATATCTCTGAAGAGACAGACACAAAAATGGAGTGGTGAACCAAAAGAGAGGGAAAATATTTCTGATTAGTCTTGAAACATGATAAAATTGTACATTAATTCCAGAAATTGGTGTACTAGAGGAAAGCACTTCACTTTTAGCATTTTCAAGCAAAATTTGTATACCAAGACAATAAAAATAAATTTCATTGGGATGCTGTTAAGATAAGAATCCTTCTTCCAAGAATACCATTATTTTGGATAGTATAATATTTGGATGGAAATACATTTTAAGTCTTAGATCATGGAATTTTAAATACAGATAAAATCAGATGATCAAGTACATGGACTGGCTATAACATAGCTAAGATGAGAGTACTTACTTAAAAGGAAGTATGTCACCCATACAATAAAATTTTAGTCTACAACAGAATTATGCAAAATTGTGGTGTAAGGGACTCTAAAGAGCCCCAATGTTTCCAACTCTCAATATTATGGAATTGTCTTATAACACTAAATAACAAGGTAGATACTGCAATTCATTTGTTGTCACTAAATTTTGGTCCTGATTCAATGACTCAAGGGCTGGAAGGTTATGGTTACAAATACTAAGACTCAGCAGTATTGAATGAAATTTATACCTCAGTTGTTCACTTTTGCAGGCTGAGTTGAGCTTAGGGCTAAAACTAAAAAAAAATTCCAGCAGATTAATTGCTGTAGCTAGGAATGAACCCCAGCTGTATCTGAGGCAGGCAAGCATTTTAATTTTCAATGCTCTTTTTTAATATTTTTACCAGAAAATATCAAACTTTTGTCCCATTAAAATGAAAGAACGACTGTAGAGGTGGCATACATTCCTTAAAGAGAGTTTAGATCTTTGCCAAAGACAAACCAGTCCTTTTGTTTCAGAGATGTCAGTCAGTGAATGATATTGGTAAGTTAATGAGCTACATTTATTTTTGCCAATGATATCCATGATGAACCATTGAAGAGTCATAGTGTAAAATGCTAGAGAAGATAGAACTGTTTCCGTTACCTCAAAAGCGCAATAAAACAGATCTGTAACATATTGCGGCAATGAGACGTCCACCACATCAATGTCTTTAGAAAACCTTGCTAGGATGCGACCAACTGGGCGGGTGTCAAAGAATACCATTGGAGCTCTAATCACACCACATAACAACAAGTCATGTATGATCCTCCCGGCATTCCAACAACCAATCCGTGCAGCTAGGTCACTAAAGATTGAAGTTATGGCTGCAAGGACAGTAAATTAGATAAAACCTTTCCATCAAAGGGAAGAGGAATCAAAGAATTTGCATGGATACTATAATGAAAACTACAGGAAATCTACTTGCATGGCACTGAAAGTCCAAAAGATTAGTGTATGAATTTCATAATGTAGATGAGCATCCTGGGGATGATGAGAAACAATTTACAAATATTTTTGCAACATAATAGCCACTTTTTCTCGAAAAAACCCCTTCAAGTTGGTATAGAGTAAATATAGCGATTCCAAAGCTAACAAATGTTCGATTTTTAAGCCACTAAAAAGCAGATCCAATAGTCCCAGCTATTAATATCAGCTGCACTATCAACTAAATGCTTCAATACACCTTGTAAGCAAAAAGCAAGCACTAATACCCATTTATGGAGAAATAAATATTTTAAGTAGATAAGCTTGAAATATATTCTATAGTTTAAAAAGAATTTTTAAGCCTGATAAGCCAATCAAAATTCTTACACATGAGAAGTAACACTCTCATTATCACGGATTATGAACATACCTAAAACATACTTTATATAGTTTAACTGATAACCAAATTTTAGAAAATAATGTACAGCAAAATAATTAAAAAAGCAAATTGCTACAACTTCTATTTAGGTGCATCTAAATTAGAGGAAAAATTGTACATACAGATTAATTATAATGAAGAAATTTGTCCTCCGTGATATTTTTCTATGAGTGATTGTCTCCCTTAAGTTGTACTTTTGCATAAGAATATTTCTTGATTAGTGGTAATCTTACTAAATACTTTTCTAAGGAAATTTCAAATCATAATTCATTCTATAATATCCTTTGTTAATGTATGGATTGAGCTTAAATGAAATATGCTTAATCTGTAACCAAGAATTTTATTGTACACTAAAGATTGTAAAGAATGATAATTTTGTTCAAATTTATTCCATTGACACCTTAATGAACTTAATAACCATAAAGAGAATACTAATTTATTGTAACAACACAAGGTTAAATGACCCCCTATTGTTTTCCTCTTTAATTTCTGAGCTCTTGTAGACAGCTGGTAACAAAGCAAGCACTGATAATAAGGGATACATATGATTGCTCTTACTCTTATTGCTATCTAGCCTGTGGTTACTAGAGAAGTGATGAAGAACAGGGTGAATATAAATTTATTATTAACTCTCGTGAGCTGAGATTGAATCATTATATAAAAATAATAAAGACTATTTTTTATTTTGCATTCTATAAATATAAAATTGAACAGTATTCTACAAAAAGGAGACCCCATAAATAAAGCTTCACGAATCTTCAAGACAATACACCATATTTGGGAAATTTTTAGATGATGTAGTTGGTAAGTACAAATAACAGACTGCACGAATTGGTTGATTCAATGGAATTCCACATCAAAGAACAAATCTTCAAAGACTTGGATGTTTAGAATTTCTCCAAAGGTGATTAGTGAACAATTGCTATCCAACCCTACTTATGGACATTATGATAGGAAATACCACCTTCTAATCCTGCTTAATAAAAAAAACATGAATGGTAGAACAATATGAAAGATACTGTAATATGAAAGATATTATTACTTTATTCCACAAATTTCCACCAAGTGAAGGCCAAAGTTATTAACTTTGATAAACCTTAACTACATACAGAATGAAAACTATAATAAATGCAAACCTAATACCTTGGTTTGTGTAGTAAATTTCGGGAATCACCTCAACTTTTAATCAATCTATTTAAGTGGAGAGATGGGAAAAGTTGCTTTTCATTCCAAAAAGAATAAATCCTGCTAAGGGGAGATAAATTAAAAATTGTGTGACCTTTTCTTCAGCATTAAGATGCACTTCGAACACACTAAATTTCATACAGCAAAGGAAAATTGTGGCTGGATGAATTCTCTCTTAGATTATAAATTTTGAACAATTAGCAAGCCTTAAAAAAAATAATAATGGTGAAATATTCTGGAAGGAAGGATTTGCCCATATACCATTCAATATAGTAAATCAAAAAAAGAAGATGAGTTAAAATGCAAAACATGTTTGAGGGTAGCATCTAAAAATTGTCACTAAGCCCATGCACTAAAAAAATGAAAAATAGTCACCAACAGCTTATGAATATAAACAGCTACAGATTACATAATAACCTAAAAATATATCTTTTCTTTTTTATGAAGCTTTAGCAATAAAAATTACTACTATAAAATGAATCACAAATCCTAAAGGAGAACAATTTTAAGTTGAGAAATATTGTCTCTGATTTTTTTCATTAACATAGATTAAGGCAACTATTAATCAAAAGTAACAGCTCCCTACTTACTAAAACATTAAACAGTAGCTCAAAATCATCAATATAATTGCTAAAAAATGCAAGGGGATAACTAAAATCATCATATTATGACCAAGTTGTAACATCAATTAGAAAAATCCTCAAAATATCCAATAATATAATAATAAGCAAACTCATAAACTACACAAATAAATGGAAAATAAATAAAATATGAAACATCTCTTGTAACGATGGCTGTAAAGGTAAGTCACCTACCCGAAAAAGACTCGTGATGCAACCACGAATGAGCTGGGACATAGAATTGTCCAGAACATCAATATCCTTGGAAAAGCGATTAAGAATCCGACCAGTTGGGGTTGCATCAAAGAATGACATTGGAAACTTAAGGACATTTTCAGTCAATAGCAAATGCATGAGATCAGCAGCATTGAGAAGACCTAGATTTATCATCAATGTGGCAACTATGTAAGTTACAGCTGGAAAGAAAGAGCAGAGCTTCAGGAGTGAAAAGTAGAAAAATATTCATAGAGAAATTAAGTATGTTAATCCCAACAAACACAGATAACAAATAAAAATATTTCCCCATGTGGACAGTTGAAAGACTAAAATTTCTGTAGAGGAACCTAAAAGTGTAAGGTTATTAAAGATACCACTTCCAGGACAAGAAATTCCATAACAGCATTACATCAACTAACATAAAATGGTATTACATAATGAAATGAATGTGAGAGTCCTAAAGCCACCAATGCATGTGTAAGTCAGAGTCATGAAGCAAAATGAAAGAAATACTTCCAAGTGCTTCAATGATTATCCATTATTAAGGCCTCCAGCTTTACAAATTCTAATAACTGAATTAAAATGTATGTTTGAGTTGATAACTGATATCAATTCTTACTCTTTGCCTCATGAGTTGTTTTTTATACGTATCTGGGCAATCGTTTGCCAAGCCCAGATGAACTTTACATATCATGTGCTGTAGCAGACATTGGTCCAGTTATTCCTTCCACTCTTTACATACCCCAAAAAAACAACTTGTCCATCCACGCAATATCATTGGTAAGGATGCGTCCAAAACATCTACATCTTTGGAAAAACGATTTAAAATTCTACCGACAGGCGTCACATCAAAAAATGCAACTGGTGTCTTCATGACATTTGAGAGCATATGTAAATGAAGGATTTGAGCTGCCCTGAGCGTTCCAACATACAATGTCAGAGATGATAGCAGCACTGTGGTTACTGTAAAGACAATACAAAACTTATAGCTACAACAAACAATCTCATGGGGAGGGAAAAATACATAGCAACAGGATACCACTCAATTTCTCAACGACACAACAGATGTTCTATCTAATCCAAAAATACAGTATAAAATAAACTTAACTACCAAAAATTACGTAGACAACAGACATACCACAAAACTTTACAATGTAACTCCTCCAAGTTAAAATCTATAGTCATGAAAGTTTTTTAGTGGTTAAAAACATAATCACTGGATAACCATACAAAATATATATAAGGAGCTATCTGAAAAAAATCAAACTTGACCATTGGGATCATAACTGTCTTAAACTGCTATAAAAGGGAGGGATATTATTAGACAATGAACACAGGCTATTCAAAAATGCTTATTTAATTGCATCAAAAATTTGAGGTTAGGCTCAATACGCTTGCTTTTAAAAGCAACACAATTAAAAGAGGAAATCACATTTAATCAATCAAACTCACAACATGGATCACTAAGCTATCAACAAACAAAAGCATAATGCTTACAAAAATAAACAGCTAATCCCTTATTGAAATTATTTTCATACCGAGAACAAGCATGTTAGAAAACTTCTAATCAGCATGGGTAGAGTATTATCCACTACGTCAACATCTTTTCCAAAACGATTGATGAGACGTCCAACAGGTGTTGCTTCAAAGAATGCCATTGGATTCCTCAGAATATTGACTAAAATGTACTTATGAAGAGTTGCAGCCGCATATAGAGAACCCAGGGACATAGTAAGTGATCCAATAAATATAGAAACGGCTGAAATATGCAAAATATTCCAACATGTATATTATCTTAACCACCAAACTATAACTATAGCTACAAAACTGATTACTATTGGCAAATATTACTTAGATATTGAATAATTGCCTGCATTAATATATACAACTATAAAATCAGTGAATGAGTGAGAGGAATTTCTGGTACAAGTATGGTAGTCAGAGATGCCAATTTCATTATTTTTATGCTGACAGATGAACCCTGAAAATAAGCTTTGCTTTTACAAATAAAATATACGTTTATAAATGGGAGAGTTTAAATATCTAATAAGAAATTAGTCTTATTTACCAATTGCAATGCAATGCTATTTTGATTTATAGTTAATTGAAGCATGTAGTGTGAATCGTACATATAAAGGGGATCTTTGTAACAGATCATGCAAGATAGAGAGCAAGATGTTCCTAATACCTAAGTCACAGAAAAAGAGATATTTCTAGATCTAGCAACAAAATAACTGAATTGGCAAATATGATGGCAGTAATGCACAGAAATATAGCAAAAACCTCCATCATGTAGTCACATGACTTAAGACTCATCCGAAAATTTACAAAGTCAACAAAAACTTAGCTTACAAATTTCTACAAATATATTGAGGAATCATTTAGTTAAAAATACTATATGGAACAAAAATTTATGATATTACTTAGATATTTGAAGAATTTTCTTACTTGGTGAAGTCAATTTTTTATTTAGCAAATATATGAATTAATATTACTCATATTTGAATTAATATTACTCATTGATTTATACCGTATTTCCTGGCCTATAAGACGCACCTCGATTTTTCAGATAAGAATTTACAAAAAAACTCATACTTTGTTACATAAGGTTGAGTGCCAGTAAACTCATTATCGCGAGAGATAATGTATTAGCATAGGGATGACATCTCCATTAGCTCAATATGTATAAGTTTTGCAGCAGCACCACATGCGAGATTAAACTAAACGTGCTACATTGTATGCATTTCCGATTTACCTGGGAATTTTTTAAAGGAAGTTCTGTCATCGAAATATTAAAACTGAATTCCTTACTACTTAATGAAAAAAGTGTTATTATCAAAATTTGCAATTAACTGAACTATTTTCAATGCCTGATATGGTAAAAAATACTTAATGGTAGCAATTTATCCCGGCGAATCAGCTTGCTTATTATAGGATGGAGTTATACCCGCATACCATCGGAACATAAGACGCAGACTGATTGTATAGCAAATTATGGAGTAAAAAAAGTGCACCTTATAGGCCGGGAAATACGGTATATACTATATTAAAGTATTTTTATTAACTTAATACTTAATTATTTTCCAAGTAAATAAAAAAATTAAGATAAAATCAGACTTTTACACCATTAAATTTCTAATAAATGAGAAAATATGAAATACTGTTTGAGCCAAAACCTTGGTGATTCTCATCAGTGGAATTCTGGTATGAATTTAGCAGTATTCAAATAAGATATTGAACAAAAATATCTATTGGGGAAGTAATATATAATGTATAAAATTCACTTGAACCTGACCAGGTGCTAAAGGTGATAATATATCTAAAAAAAAACGTAAAAATTCATGCAATTTCATCTCAATAAGAGATATAGAACCATAAACACTATAATAGGCTAAAATTTAAACAAGGACATCAACTTAGCAAAATATAAGAGCATTAATAACTGAAATTAAAATTAAATCACTTTAAATTGATTCAACCATGTTAATAAAAAATAATAAAAGAATATTAGTGCTGTTTTACTAGTGAAATCTTTTGTTAGGCAGCCTGTTAAAACTCAAATATTAAGCTTAAATGAGAAAAATATCCCTTATAACATAAAAAAACAAAGTGATGTAGAAAGTGCATTGCGAAGCATTATCCAATATGTCAAGGTTCAAACTGGACCACAAAGAATTGTGGTAATTTTATATAAACTAAAAACTAAAACAAAGTTGTAGATTTTTTAAAGAAAAAGTCTGTTTTCAGAGGATTCCAAATCCATAAATGATATGAAATTATACAAGATAAAAAAGAAAAATTTCCTCTCAAATAATTCACCCAATAACAAAGAAATGAAGATACAAATTCATATTTTATGCCCATGGTTATGAATTTAAATGAGCTGAAAGAATAGAATAGAATAGAATAATAATTTTATTAGAATAGTATAATTTAGAAAAGAACCTTGATATTAAAAGCATAAAATTTACACTTACAACATGAGTTGATGAGTATGATGTATTAAAAATATTATTTTGTCTAAAACAAGCATCATCTCTACAGGTAATGAATTCAAAGGAAAATAGTTAGGAATTACCACAATTCTTCATTTAATCGGAATGGCAACACAGATCATGCATACTAGATTCTACCTATTCATGGTATTGTGCACTTTAGAGAAACACCCATTAAAATACATATGTTAAAATGCTTAGTTATAGCTTGAAAAAGATATATAAGGGTAATGAGTCACTACAGCAAATTAGCAACAGTTATCATCCTGAAAAAAAGTCTATCAAAATAAGAATTTAGTGCTTAACTTTGCCCAGGAAACAATAACATATGTACGGAAATTGGTTAACTCTCAATTATCAATGACTCCAGAAAATAAAGAAAGGAAACTATTTCTATGAAAATCATTTAAGCTAAACAACCGGTAGCAAACATTGGCAACATGAGGAAGTAAGTATGCAGAGACTCACAATAACATAATTAATGTTTAATCATGTAAAGCATTGAGGAGAAAAAAGCCTAGAATCACAGAGGAGCACAGGTTAAAGTAAAAGTGAGGCAGCAGTCATGACTCAGTATATTACAAAATCTACCAAATAGTATTACATATCATGATTTCAATTTAACCAGCAACTAAAGGGAAGATTATATATGAAGGAAGATAAATTTTATAAGACTGAAACTAACTAAAATTCATAATTTAATATTATTTCCAACTCTATCAAAGATATGAAGCTATGATGAGTAAGATAAAAACCTCTGTGAATTAATTTGAGCCAATTGTGAGATATACTGCATCTGCAGATAAAGGCAACATATAAACTATTCATTAAGCTGATATATCATGGAAAAATAATAATTATCCACTTTATAATGAATGTTTGATTAAATTAGTTAGTATATGGATTCTTCAGAGATACTGTTGTGGCCAGCTCAAGGAAACCACCAACCTAAGTAATTAATCACCATTCTGGGAGGGCCCACTACATATTTCAATAGCTAACTTATCATATTCAGGGGCTAGAGGAATACTATGTTTTCTGTATTAGTCTTCTAAGCACTCTTAAAGCAATATATTTTTCTAAATTGTCTTTCTACATCTTTTAAGTACTTTCTTTAATTCTTTTAAGGACTTAAATATTCTTCTAGGACATCTAGATGATAGTTTGGCGATCGAAATATGTACTTGGCTCATCTCAAAACAGTGGATTCTTCCCAAAGTTGCCAAGTTCCATGAGCTGGTCTTCACAGGAAATCTAGAGGATCCATCTAATAGCTCATGGAACATTTTAAATCTCTATAATTCAAAATAGCGACTATTAATAGTCGTTGTGTTTAAATGTCTAATTGAATGCTTTCAATTAGATAGAGTTGCATTAGATATAGAATCCTTTCCTCTAATAACTGACAACTAACTCTTCTGTTTTAATAAATAAAACCTTAACTTTCAAATGGCTGCTTAATAATACACAGAACTAAAAATTGGGTATTGTTTGGTAGAAAAAATGATTTAAAATGACTGGAATTACTGATACCAAAGCAAAAACACCTTTTAAAACAATTCATGAACAAAAACAAAGCTAAATTTTTTTTAGAAACTCAACATCTGTTCCATTGGGATTTCATTTTCACTGAAACATTGTATCAGCTAGGTTTCCACCACAAAAGACTATTATTGTTACCTTCAATGAAATATGAGTACATGCTGATCACTAAAAATAATAAATTAGTAGATAATATACTATTTACAGAGGGACAGTAAACAATTCTGATAATTCTATTTATATTGAGATATTTAAAGTAGAATCTCTGGTTTAACCTTGGAATCAGAATCTCGCAGTATTCTACTAAAGCAGAAAAACAAGACAAAAATTCTGTTGAAAGCAATACTACATGAATCTCAATGAAAACAATAGATAATAAATTAATTTCTCTTTAGTGATCATTATAAAATATAATATATCAGGGAAACTCAAAATTAAATAGCTTTACAGATTTATTACTCCATGGCTGATGAGGAGCATAAATGCAGAGGTCTACAAAAGCAGTCAATTTTATAAGTCACACATCTATACATAAAAGGTTAAAACGGGCATGAGTTAATACAAATCTCCATGGCTGAAAATATGATTTGAAATTGAAATGAATCTATTCAAATTGAAAATTATGAAAGGAAATAAATTTTGAAAAGAAAATATAGCTAAACTGCATATTCTATTAACAATGAACATAACCAAAAATAGAGTACACAGAGGTATTCCTAGTGTCATGAAAATTATAGATGAATATAAATAAAGAATCACTAAAAATAAAGAAAAAGAGCAAAAATTATGAAAGCATATAAAATGAAAAGATGTAATTCTTTGGTCCCACTTCAAAATATTATTTTTTTGCACTTTCTACATACATTTAAGAATCAATATTACCTCCTTGTTTGTGAATAGGTTAAATGATCCCAAATAAAAGCTAACTCAGAAACTATTGAGCATTACATAGCAAATAAATATACATTTTAATTTTCTTGTTTTTAGAAATAGTTTTTCCAATGATAGAAGTCTTGCCCTGTTGCTTTTATCATAACATTAACTTAGAAAAAGAGTATGCTAATGTAATGCTGAATTAAAACAATAAGCATGATGCAGTAGTTTCCCAATGCTTACCTTGCCCAATCCCTAAGGCTCCATAAACACCTAAATACATATCTCTTCTGCTAGAATCTACAGTTGAGTTGTCATTAGACCAAGCAGAGAGCCAAAAATTGGAGCCTATGGAAAATCCTTGGAACAATATATTTAAAACAATTGTTACTACAGATAGCAAAATTCCAATTGATCTCAAATAATGAGAATAAACTCTCCATTTCACCTGTAAATGAAAAGAGAGTATAAATATAGTATATAACAAGAGAGATGAAATTAAATTTTCAACAATTACTTAAAAATTACTTACCCTTCCAGTTTCTGACTTTTCAGCTTCAATCAATTTCTCTCCTGCAACTGTCTTCTTGGCTGTATCATTCTCATTCAAATGCTGTGAGCTTCCAGACTTCTCAGAGCTTTCGATTGATCTTTTCCTAGAAAAATAAATAAGTCAATAATATTATTGGCTTCATACACAATTTTTTTCTGATACATTCAAAATTAACATAAGACTTACCGAGACAAAGAACCAGTAGGTGATCTCTGTCTTGAGTCAGAATCACTCTCTGATACCCTGGATCTCTGTGTAGAAAGCTGTCTTTTGAATTCTTCTGCTCCCATTGTTGTTTCTAACTGCATCTTTATTTCATCCAGTCCTGAATAAGAAAATGATTTAATATAGCTACTTTTTCCAGAAAAAAAAAACAAATACAAGTAGCCTATGGAAGGAGGCAAGAGAATTTCATATGAGAGTACCAACATATTCCACTGATTTTATAGCTTGAAATACAAAAATGTTTCCTACATCTTTCTTCATGAAACTAAGATCTTAAACTACCCATCTTCAAAAAAATAGCTTGAAAGTAAAGGAATACCACTGAAATAAATTCATTCATAAATATCTAACCTTCTTCAGATATTCCTTCATCTTGCTCAACCTCCTGTAGATGGTGTAGTAAAAACTCTGCAAATGCTCCCTTCTTCTCAAGCAGCTCTTTGTAAGTTCCAGACTCTGTTATTTCACCATCCTTCAGCACAATTATTTGATCAACTTCTGCCAAATATGTAATTCCATGGGTCACCAAAATACGTGTCTAGGTAGAAGATAAAAAAGAATTACACTTATAGACACTGAATTTGGAAAAAGTTAAGTCTTGAAATTGGGATGTTATAATTTTCTGATAATTAATACATGCATTGTTGACAAAAATTTTTGTTAACCAATAATTCATGATAAACAATGATAATTGCATAATCAACTCCATTGGTTGACAACTGAAACAGCTACAAAACTAAATACATATTTTTTTAGTCCAAATTATTCCTCTTATCATATAAAGATATTTTTGAGATGCTCCTTTTGTGTTTGACTAAACTGCTAGTATTTTTTTAAATATTGTATTAAAAAGTAATTATTACAAAAAATAATTGAAATTAGCATTTTCCATTTTTTAAGAAATTATCATAGCATGAAATTTTACATGAGAACTCCCCATAGTATGCACAGGCTATTCACAACAATAATACTGAAATAAGAAACCAGTAAGGTAATCTTGAGGTCAAATCCAGAGTCCTTCAAAATGTATGTTAATAGCAAGAAACATCCTATGATTTAATAAAAACAACTAGGTAATATTCTATACAGTTACACCAGTAGAATTTTGTTTTGAGTTTTATTGAATTTGACATGGGGAAATTTTCAAATACAGTTTAACACTTAGTTCATTATATTTCCTAAACCGCCACATATTTACTGACTTTTTAACATCCAGAATGACAAAAATTTACCTTCTTCTTTAGGATGCCATGTGGCCCAATCACATTCTCAAATATGTGCTTTCCAACATGGCTGTCGACTGCACTCAAAGGATCATCGAGGAAATATATATCAGCATCATTGTAAACTGATCTGGCCAAGCTAACACGCTGCTTTTGTCCACCACTAAGATTAATGCCCTGAAATAAATTCAATCATTCATGAAATTGATAATTTGCAGAATTATTTCAAAAATTAGAATAGGAAAGAGCAACAAAGGACTAACAATAAGTCCAGGCAACTTCAACATACTAATTGAAAATAAAGTGGTCGAAAAAGACAAAGTAAATGATAGACACAGAAAAAATTTAAAACTGAACCAATTGATATAAACGTAAAACAATGTTTACTGGCAATTTTATGAGTATAAAATGGTAAAGAGAATTATGACATGTAAGAGATTTGAGTAAATAAATATGTGTAAGAACAAGAGGAAAAATTGGTAAAAAAGGAGTTGAGGTCAATTTACAAGGAAATTTACAGAAAAGAAAAAACAAGCATATGGTTTCTCTGTAAATTGCAAAAATTATAAAATGGATTTGCGAAAAAAATTAGGTGGGATAAAATTTTCAGTGTGAAGATGAGGGATCATGAGAACTGGTAGGATTTAAAAAAATCACTTCCATCTACTAAGCAGATAGATAAGCTCTGCCTAACCTTTTCACCAATTTCAGTCTGATCACCGGCAGGCAGCATGTCAAAATCCGGTTTCAAAGCACATGCCTCTACAATCCTACGGTATGTTGAATTATGGAATTCTTGCCCAAAAACGATGTTGTCATGCAAGGTAGCATTCTGTATCCAGGCCTGCTGTGGCACATATGCAATTGAACCCTGAAATAAAAAATGTGCAAACTTTAGTGCAATTTGTCAGATTAAATGTTACAAAAAGATACCCGTGAGAACACTGATATGTCTGACCTTAGTGTTAACTCTTCCAGAAATTTTCTCCATCTCTCCAAGCAGTGCAGATATGAGAGAGGATTTGCCAGATCCAACACTACCAACCACAGCAACTAGGCCTCCTTTTTTCACTCGCATATCAATGTTTTTCAGAATCAGATTGTCTTCTGGATTCCATGTGAAGTTGCCATTTTCGACAACAATGGGATCAGCTGGAATTAGGAAATCCATGATTAGTCCCAGAACATAGCAAGAGTTCAGGAAAGCTTCTCCAGCCCATATTATAAGACAAACATGCAATAACAAATAACTTAGATAAAGAAATAACCAAATAAAAGGAGAATGCAAAGTTAGAGTATAAGTGCATCACATAGGGAGAGGGTCCATATCATGTCTTGGAATTTGATTATAACAACAAAATAAATATAGGAGTCTATTAAGCAAAGTCATTTTCCTTCCTTCCTTCAATGCTAACATTTGTGGTGAGTGCAATATTTTGGATTAAATAATAACATTGGATTCGAGGTCAAACATTTTCCTCAACGTGAGTGTTACAAGCATAAATCTTTAAGTCAAGGGCCAATTTAACCTGCTTGTGACTGAATGGTTCTCAAGGCAATAAAGCAGTGTATAATAGAATAAAAAGAACTGGATGAAAAGATCTAAAATTATAGATTTAAAAATAAACACACATTAACTATATTAACAGTCAAGTTGTCAATGAACGATGGGTACATACGAGCATAGATACAAGTTAGAAAAAGGGCAATACATAGAGAACAAGAAAAAAAATTCTACACAAAGAATATCTATTGAAACTTACCCTCAGATTTGTCATGGCCAACGCTACTTGGATCAAGCTCTTCTGAGTTCATAAACTTGTTCATCCTTTTAATAGATACGCTTGCCTATAATATTTTATTAAATTTTAATTAATGGATAATATTTCAAAATAAAAAATAATGATTATAGAGAGGTAAGTGATAATTTTCCAAAATGAATTTAAGAAATATCAAATGAGTTTTCGTCTGTGTTTTCAAATGAGTTACTTATCTTGAAGATACTTTTTAAAGTGAATCTGACAACTATTTTTTACATAAAATTAAATTACTAAGACAAGTTACAGTGTTACAGATTGTAATAAATCTGAAAGCAAAAGAATTAGGTAATAGTTGAATAAAGGTTTTAGTTCTGCATAAACATTATGCTTCATTCTAAAAAGAAGCTGCAAAAAGAAATAAGGCTCATCAAGCTAAATATACAGCAAAACAT
Source organism: Sympetrum striolatum (assembly GCA_947579665.1). Classification (NCBI taxonomy): domain Eukaryota; kingdom Metazoa; phylum Arthropoda; class Insecta; order Odonata; family Libellulidae; genus Sympetrum; species Sympetrum striolatum. The sequence goes on along the minus strand of OX388347.1, from coordinate 54,292,632 downwards.
GCTAAATTTAATGCTATTGTGCAGTTATTTATATGAAAGAATTCTTACAAAATTTCAAATTCTGACAGCAAATCAAAAATATCTACACAAACTCTAAATGAATGTCATGCATATTCATGTATGTTCTCACTCTAACATGTAGAATTAGAACATGCATTGAAATGTTAGAAACATTAGAATGATCAACTGATAATAAACAGTAAAAGGTGACTAATGCATTATATTTGTTTATGAAGTAGGCATATCCCTTAAAATGCAAATGAATATATTACACACATTTTCTTTCAGTTTCAGGCAAACAAGATGTAATGAGTCTGCTTGTTGGTTAAAATGTACAGTATGAGAAAAATAATGCCTGATACATTTCAATTTAGATTTAAAAATACAGGGAGGAAAATAAATCCACATATTTTTCAAAAAGTAAGTCATGGAGGAGCCTTTAACATATATAGAATGGAAAATCTTGGTAGCATAGTAATAGTACTATTAAAAGTGCATAGATGGCTTAGGTTATTTTTCATGGAGCTCTAGGACATTGTTCACATCAAACAGTGCTGATGAAAAAGTGAGGGAATTTTAATTACAGAATAAATCTGCTGTTGCTCATCTTTAGCAAGATTTGCGTAGAAAGAACAGAGATGTGCTGGAGTTTTAAGTCTATATGGGCACAACTGTTATTTGTTGTAGAAATGTGCTTATTTAAATCAAAGAAATATTAAATAGATGGGAGTGCAATTTAATGAGGAAGCATTCAGAGTGCTTGGGTTAGATTACATTAACTATTTATGAGTCAAGCCAAGAGTAAATATTTGTCTCAAAAGCAGTTGTTATGAGTACTCAGGTTGAGAAAAAGTGCAGTCTACCTCAATTAACTTAATGATTAAGTTCTGATTTGGTGACAGCCTCTTGTATATTAAAGTGGGCTGATCCTAAACTTTTACAATATTCTCAAAATGCCTCTTTTACTGAAAAAGTGAATGTACTTATATGTAGTACATCAGGTTAATATATAAAATGTTAGACCACTGTTGCCATAACTGATAAATGCAAAATAGTTAGAGATTTTGATAAGTTATTAGTGCAAAGAGGGCAGGCTGCTAGTGACTTCAAACATACCAATTTAAGTGCATGCAGATACTAAAGATGCTTCAAGCAATTGAGGGAGCATCTACAGTCCTCTACTGAAATGAATGTAACTAACTCACCTGAACTAAGTTTGATATCATCATTGGGAGCATCGATAAAGGGAAACGCAATATATTGAACAGAGATAGGGAGACAAAGGCAGTCTGAGAATCCAAAACATTTTCCTCGCTGACCAGCACAAATGTTGCAAAGGAGACTAATGAAACCTAGAAAAGACAATGATTGTTAAAACACACAACACCTTCCTTACCTGGATCATCATGATTATAAGCTGTGGAAGCATACTTAATGGCATTCGAATAGTGTTAAACAATGTGAGAGCAACAAATGCCTGGCTGGCATCAAGGATGTTGTTTTCGTCAGAGAGAACATAAGTTGCAAATGTCACAAGAGATACCTAAAAATTACAAACCAAGAAAAGATGTTAGATGAAGAAGTCATGCATTGTTACATGTTAGAGAAAACAGAGGCATAGGAAAAAACAATTATAGAATAAAATTAGTATAAAGTGGAAAAATACGATAAAAATTCAGTAGAAGTTCAGATAAATTACACAATCAGCAATAACTAAGTCAGACAATTAGTTCCAATACTACAGCATACAGCTACATATGTGAGTAATGAGAATATATGGAAAAATATATTACAGAAAGCTACCATAAGAATGTCAAAGCATCCATGATGGCAATTCAAATTAAATAACTTTTTAATCTTAAAATTACAAAACCATTAATTTTTTACTCTTATAGTAATTGCAAGCAGTAACAGTAGAGGGTATTAGGAATACCATCATTACTATTGAGCTATTAGTAAAAATTATCTAAGCACTGAAATTTTACATTTCCCCAAATAATTTTCAAATGAACATTTTATGAAAAGAAATAATTCTGCCGATCTTAGACAGAAGACTCAATCTACAAACTTCAAGACTTTCATGCATATTATTCTCTCTTCTTCTTCTTCCCCTTTCTGCCTTTCAGCGTAGGGGAGGCTGCCTTAGCCCATCATCTCGTCATCTCCACCCATTCCTACCATTCCATCTGATTCCTCATCATTCTCCTCATTTCACTTGGTGTTTTGCCCCTTTGGTTTCCCATCCTCTCAATCCCATCTTCCCAGGTTATTCTTGGACTACCTCTTCCCCTTTTTCCCTGAACTTTAACTTTCAGCACTTGCATATTATATTTTTTTTAAACATTTAATTAATAAATAAATTTATAATCCTTGTGAAAATTAAACACCAGGATAATTTATTTATGAACTTTGTATTAGTACATACAACTTAAACAAATGGAGTACGAATCGAACAAAGAAAAATTACAAGATGTAAGAAAACTACTGAGCGTTTCATAAAAAAAGTATGTTGTGTTCTGTTGACAACTTCTACGTTAGTAAAAAAATTACATTAAAAATACTTGAATAAACATAGGAAAAGTTTAATCAGAATAAAAAAGATCTAATCATTACTTTAAGGTAGAATCACATAATACAGCAGAAATAAAATGGTTTACAGAAAATGAATGAATATACATTAATTATTTAAAAGAATAAATAGAGCATGCAAAATTTCAACCTCAACTATGGATACAGGAGATAGTATAAAAAGGTATTCAAAATATTTTTAACCCAAAGAACTAGAGCCAATTGAATATTGTACAGTTTCTAATTTTATGTTCTTTCAAATATAAGATAATGGGGTGTACATCTTTCTGTCAAGTTACAGCAGAAAAACAGAAAAATGTCAAAATTATCTTGATTATCCAAATAAGTTTATACAACAAAATATTTCCCAAACAAATTCCCTAATTTCAAACTTATATATGTATTTTAATTTTAAAATTTTAGAGGTGTTGATTTTAATCTAGAAAAGACAAATTTCATATAAATGAAAGGAATATTTGCATGCAAAATACCAAAAATATTACATACAAGCTAATAAAGCATTCTAATCTAAGTCCAAGTGGGATGAATTTATAATCAAAATTGATGTACTATACTCAATTTTTAAGTGCATTTGGTACACCAATACCAATTAAAAACTAAACTAGACTCAGCAATGGAAGATTTCAACATTGCAATTGAAATTCAGAGCTTTCAGAAATGTATAAATTCACTCAATATCAACTAATCAATCACAGTAATACAATGTCTTTCATGATAAAATTTAATATAATATTACAGTTGGATGATTTTAATACTTACTGTATATCTGAACAGCATTCAAATTTATTATTTTTCAACAATCAAACACCTTTAAAATACATACCAGAAATGGAGCACAAGCCCAAATGAATGACGTTCCAGCATTGAGATATGCAGCTTGTTTCAAAACATGTATTTCCTTATCCCGGATATTGAGAATCTGTTGCTGGAATGATGGCTCCCAGGCATACAATTTCAAGACCTGCCCAGAGAAAATAATACGTCAAACTACCAAGAATTTTATGTCTAATGTCTACAGTAATAGTATACTTTCATAAACATCTTTTAAAATATTATATAAGATAAAACATAATTCCAAAAATGACATGGAAGTTGAAAAAACCTAACCTATAAACCTATTGAATAACATTCAAAGCTACCCCATCTTCAGACCATTGCAAAAACTTTCATTGGTCAATAATCAAAGGGCACTGAAGAAATTCTTTGATTCCCTTAATTTACTGATAAATCATTCATATACATAATCCATCCTTAAATATCGTTATCTTATTGAGCTTTATCATTATATCATCTATTTGAATATTATAAATATCATAAAAAGTTTCCTGCCAATCATGCTCAAGAGGCTATTTGCTTTAATGCCTTTATGAAACACCTCGGTTTCTTCCTAATTGTAACTATATCTTACAGTATGGATATACAAAATAGATAATTACCTTAATACCACTTAGAACTTCGTTCATTAATTTAACTCTTTGATCTTTGTACTTCATTTGTTTTATTTGAAGAGTTTTCACTCTGCTTGCAATGAAACCATTTACAGGTATAAGAATAATCATGACAGCCAAACCAGCAAGGACAGAGGGACCTGAAATCATTAAAGAAAGGATTTTAAAAATATATTTCCATCAACATTCTCACATGTTGGCATAAAATATTATTGAACTCATTCACATCTAAAATGATACCCTAGAAAACACTTCTGGGTTTGTAACAGGGAGCAAGATTAATTCCAAGATACACACATTTTTACAAAATAGTCAAACAAGTTGAAGAAAAATAAACATCTACTTCTTCCTCTGGTTGTTCAACAATATTAGAAAATGAAGATGCCTAAATACAAATATTTCAAAGGTTGATATTAGATAATCCCTGGACAGCTAAAACAATGAATGAATAATATCTATATTAATAAGACAACTACTTAGTACTATAGAATAGAGTTACTAAGCATCACTGTGATTCGCCCATTGAAAATTATAATTAATTCAATACCTAAATAATGACATAATAAATCAACTTTAAAAATTCAATTCCAGAGTATACAAGAGTAATTTTCTATTATAACAATACAATAGATATAATTAATTTCTTCTCACTTCCATTTAAAGAAATATGAGCAGCTTTGATTCCATGACAATTGACAATATGATTCCATATTGTCAATTTTAGAAGACATAACTTCCTTCTTAGAAATATTGATATGAGTAGATCATTCCGCCAAGGCTAAGAATTCTGATTGGAACATTTGACAAAGACCAAACATCATACCTCCATACCCTTTAATGTGGAGTTAAAAATGAGCAAATTGAAACAGGTGAAAAAAGAAACTCAAAGAACAACATCCCTAGAAAATCAAACTCAAACTCATTACCACTAATTATAATTCATCATAAATCAAACCCTTAGTTTTCAGCCTAATAAGGAAATATAACCGCATATAACTATGAATCCACCAACTTCCTTACTGTTTCATAAATTATTTCCCATCTGCTTATCTTGTTGGTAATTACTATCACCAGAGTCTTTGTAAAAGAAGCCAATGTGTTATATCATATTCCAGAACCCAAAAATGTACAAAGAAAACTTCAGAAAAAAAGCAGAAAACTAAAATTATTCTGAAATATATCAAATTTATTTGAATTTTACTCATATTTGATCATAGGAGTGAAATTTAAATTGATTAACATAACAATAAGGCATCCCCTTGACTAGGCACCCTTTGCAGACCACAACCTGCACTCATAATCGTGACTATTATTATTTAATAGATTCTTTAGACAGGACCAGGCTTTTGATAAAACAATGATTCCAGTTTCTGAATAAAATTTAAATAATACATTAATGTACAGAAAAAGTACTAGTACAGGCACTTTACTAGATTTGAAAGCAAACACTGAAAACTGATGAAACTTACAGGAGCTTCATAACAAAATATGCTGTATTGTCTTTGAAGACTTTGATCATTTGCACAATGGCTGATTTGAACAGGACTGTTTATATCAAAGTTGAAAGTACTTCTCACTTGACTATCTGGGAGCCCTTTATACTAATGGCCCATACGAACCTAGAGTCTGCCATAAGAAGTAAAGGGCCAGGGAAATCTGCAAAGGAGCTGACCAAATCATATTCAGGTATGCAGTCAGGTCCATAAAGCGCTGAGCATCAACTGACATAAGATTCACAATTTCTCCAACTGTTGATTCTTTTCTTGCAGAATTGGACATCTTCAGGGCCTGAAATAATTTAAATCATAAAAGAATTACGAAACATCAAAGTAATGACAATTTTCCCATTAAGTTAGTGAATGAGAAACTTTGATCCAAATTACAATCTAAGATAGGATTACAATATAAGACAAAACCACATTTCAAATATAGAAAATAGACAAGAGCAAGAAATTTTGCATTTAACTAACCTTCCTATAAATCGAAGCAACCAAAGCTGTTCTAATTCTCATTCCAACAAGATACATCCTCTGGAAATACTGAGATAAAATAATGGTTTGCACCACAGATGTGATGAACATCAATGCAGCAAAGAAGTATCCCTTCCATACAGAGTCATCACCTTCCACAAAGATAATCAATGCTCTGTGGACAAGAAAGAGGAGCAATAAAATGTTTGCAATCACTCCTTATTTCTCAAGAAACGTAAGACAATATGTAATGGAAATAGCAATGAATGTTTTCTTCATGATGTTTTAACTGATTAACAAACCAATGTTCAACTTAATTATGATTCTTTAGCACAATGACCAAAAGGAAAAAAAGGCATGCTGAGAATTATACTATGATAATATAGTTTACCTGAGTAGCTGAGGGTTAACAAAAGTTAGCAAGTCCTGCATCAGTTTTAGAATAGAGCCAAACAAGAATGTTGGCCCAAATGCTTTACATATTGCTGGGAGAACAGAGGCCTGCTTTTTCTTTTTGAGTTTAGGCGATTCAAAGTCAACTCTCGCTGAAGTTTTCTTGAAGGAAGCTTTGGTCCCATCGGATCTTTGTAAATAAAAAACATACATTTTTATCAATAACTGCCAATGGATACAAATAAGTCTCTCATTTGACCATGAATAGAAATGAAACTTGAAGATAATAATGATCAAATAGTGAGACCTTATATAAAAAGAACACATCAAGTTTTGTATCAACTTAAGCAAGATGGATTATTTTCACTTACACATTGTGTTTATTAATACTCTTTTGCCAATGTTTGTCAAACTCCGGCACAACTTCTTTTGCAGTATCTTCTGGATTAATGTTCCACAAATCCTTTGTTTCCAAAGGTTTCCTAAAACCTTTCCAAGACAGTTTGTCATACCAAGAGAATAGAATTCTTGATAAAAATGAGGCACTTTTCTCTGGACAGGGATTCTAAGGAAAAACAATATTGTCAAATTACAAAAGGGATTCTTTTCTACACATTCAAAATTAAACATAATCCCTTGGACTTACCTTTCCTGGAGTGTGTTGTTGCACAGTAGGACTTGCATCAGCAAAACAATTAAGTAAAAGCTGAACAATCAGCAATGGGTAATACAGCATGAACAGTATGAATTCAAATGATGACTCGTACGACTCCTGAGGTAAATAAAAGAAACAAACTGAAAAATGAAATTCGCCAATCTAAATATAAAATAATCAGCTTAAATGTTATAATTATCCCTGTGATTAATAACAATTCAAAAATAATAAACAATAGGTACATTTTAATGAGTTATTTCCAAAATTCTTTTTTAATACAGATGAGAATCTTTAAAATTTGGAGAGTGGAAAGGATCACTGAATGTGTCCTGGAAATAGGCTATATGGATGGAAAATATATTTTGCCAAAGAAACTCATAATTGATCAATATTTGCAATCACCGACTTAAATTCCTCTGCGAATGATTTTGGAGATCTACTAGTAAACGAATAATAATTTAAAATGTCAAAAAAATATTCCAAAATTTCTGAATAACAAAAAAATGCATGACACTTACTATGTCTGTAGCCCTAATTATTTCATCTCTGTACTGCACTGCTTCACATAGGGATAGAAAGAACCAAAATAGAAACAGTAATCCTGAAGTACTAAGTCCTTTCTTAAGATTCAGTTGCAGTAGAACAGCTGCATATACCTAGATGAAATCAAAAACACAGTGGTCATTAGTAGTAGACAGGTTAACCAAAAATATTCAACATGCTCACCACTAGACATTTAGATACCCTCACATAAAAGGCCCCATCCTTACATATATTTAAAAATTGTTATAGTTGAGAAAATTCTATGGGTGACCCAACAATGAGAGTACACCTAAGTTTTGCTCTTTTTCTTCTATCCCAAACCTTTCTTTCTTTTTCCCCACCGAGTGGCAACCCACAGCATGAGATGAGTGAAAGGTATCTAGCAGTGAAAATTCCAAAAGGTACTCACAAATGAAATCATTCTGATAGCTGGGGCAAGGTAATCCACTGCATACACTTCCTCTCCTATACTCTCCAAATGAGCTGTATGGCCTATGTCTACTATGGTAATAATAATCAAAATAGCTTTGATGAACTGCAAAAAAGAATGGGGTCAGAATCAAAATAAATTTCTCCTCCGAGCATTTGCTATTTAATAGTTTATTATTATTGTATATGACACGGTAACTATGATCTAAGAAACTTCAATACAGCATTACTTATCGGATTTGAACGCAATTGTCAATAACCGGTGACTATATATGGTACTGACATAATTTGTATAAAGTTTGTATTTAGACTATTTTAGCTTTGAGTTAATTTTAGGATATTTAACTTGTGAGTGAAACTCCTCTAAGTAAATTCATGCTCTATATATTTTCATCACAGAACAAAGCTTCAATAAATCATGCATTACGAACTGTGGTACTTATTTAAATTGGGCGATTTAGAAATATTTGTTTATATCTAAGTTACTTACAAATTTTGAAATATTCAGTAAGCTCCATGGTACATTTCTATTCTTGCTATGCACAATATAATAAAATTCTAATGGAGAAAATAGCCACAAAAATACGCAAGGAACCCAAATTAGCACCGTGTTTTGGAAGCATTCTGTAAAATTTGGATCTTCTGTGTACCATGTCACGTTAAGGTCCTGAAATAAATCACAAAAAACAAAAGCTTTAAATAAAGCCAAAAAACAGCAGTTGGCAAAGTCAAAGTTTATGAAAAATTCAATCCAATCACATCGATCTATCTACGATTTTATCACAGATATTTCAGCTCATAGCTTTTGCAAATGATTTTAATATTCTTTTAGGTTTAAGCAAGATATATCTTTCAGTTGTTCAAAACTTACCCATAACGGTGACCCACATAAGGAATCCAAAGCTCCGGCGGCTTCTACACCTTCGATCTTCACTGTGTCGTTTTCCATTTATTTCTAACTATCAACACTTTTATCAATAGAAAACACTGTAAACATTCAAAAATATCACTTATACCACTTGCTATGTTTACCCTAAATTAAACTTAGGGGCAAGGCCTGCTTTAATTGACTGAGCCATGCACAACTACAACTTAAGTACAGCCGCCCTCCACAAACACGATACACTAGATTTGCTGCGGATAGGACTGATTGCAATACGCTAGTCATATGACTTTAACGAATGAGCATCAAATTTGACTCAGCGCAAATTTTCATATGTGAATCCGCAAACTATTTTTCTAAATACGTACAGTTTAATTATGTTTGGATGATTCTTTTCAAGAGTCGTCTTCAATTAACGATGGCGTAACTTGTTTCAACTTTATAATAATAATGTTAAAAGTTGTGATTTTTAAAGTTCCCGAGATTTGTTCCGAGATACGAAGCTGCTCAGAAGTTTCCTTCTATTTACGAAATTATGTTTACGCTAAAATAATAGCTCATTAAATTCATTAGGTCTCTTCTCCAAAAGTTTTTATATTGATTGGAATATGTAAGTTGATTTATTGTTCACATGTACCGAACAGTAGGACCGATCCAAGACACATGTATTTCGAACAAAGTTCTGCCCACAAACAAAACGACACCCCAGCACAGAATGAGGGGGTGGAGCGGCGTTAAGAACCTCCCCTCTCTCTTTTTCTGATGGAGTTTTAGATTCCACCGACTCATGATGCGTCTGCCAGTTGAAAAGTCTGACATCACGATGAATTAACCCAAATTGATCGCGTGCCTACAGTGCTATATCCAACGTCTATTTTTCTTTCCATTCAACGTTTTTCTTCCTTTTACAAGTTTTTGACGCCACAAGTTGTTCTAAAATATCTTCTCAATTGTTCTAATGATCATGACATCTTTAATACAGCATTCATTTCGCAGTCTTTAGATAGATTTTTGTAACCATTCAGAACGTTACGTAACATAAGCGATGCTCAGTGGCTTGTGATCCATCTCTCACTGAATTTTTTTTGGCATTCTTTACCTTCCACCACTCCCCTACCTTCAAAACGTAACACCAGCAAACATTTTCAAGCCCCTACAACCGTGACGTTATCAAGGACAAATTTTTATCTTAAAAGAAGGAGCCATATGTTGCACGGATGAATATAAATACCACATGAAGCGTGTCTATATACTTTCTTTGAGCACTAGGTAGAAAGAAACTGCTTTCCGATTAATCATCGAGTACAAGACATCCACGTGTATACCATTTTCGCTACCCGTTGCTGGAAGCATATTCGAGAGGGGATATTCTCTTATCAGGTATCATATGTTCAATGTTTCATTTGTGTATCACTGACGTACAAGCTGATATGAGCGTAAACATCAAAGTAAAAAAGGAGAGAAGCATGGAAGAATAGAGTTGGTATGTAATCGAGTGACTTTCGACAGAGTTGACGTGGTTGGTTGACAATCATATTACAGACACATAACAGATACGGTGTTGATGCGTTACCTAGAATTCGACACTTTTTTAACTAAATCATTAGTAATATTTACTTTGGCTCAGATAAATTAATACACGCTGAAAATAGTATTTTCTTTCAGCTGTCAAGTATTTATTAGAAAATAAAAATTATTTGTATTTAAAAAGTGACCGTTACAAAAATAAATATGACGGGATTCGTACTCAAGAGATTGTAAATCCTTTAAGTGGCTCCCAAAAATCAACAACCTCTGATTTTTTCATATTTTTTCTAATTATACAAGAAAAAAGAAATAAATTATAATTTTTAATTTAAAAATAAAGTGTATCGAAGTAATATTTTAAAATGTTAACTAGAAATTTTGAAATTATGTGCTGCGGTTATCGCGTTGCTAGATTATTTTACTGTTTTCACAAGCAAGATGTTTGCCCAAGGATTCTACTGAATAATTTCGGAGAAATATGCATTTCTAGGTGGATATAACAATAAAAAATTGAGTGGTGATAAAAATTACTACGCCCTGATATTAGCAAAATTATTGACAAATATATTTGAAAAAAAAACACTAATAAAAAACTTTTCTATTTCCACCCTCAATAATCAGTTCATCTTTCACTTTTGGGAAGGCATACAACGAAGTCCTACCAAGCCTTCATCGAAGTAAAAGGTGATTAAAAGATTTGAAAATCATACCCATACAGCTCAATTAAAACTAATAATAATAACCACACCGAAATGCTTAAAGAATTTTTCCCATTTTAATTTGCTCAAGCTTAACAATTATAATAGTGTTAATACTAATATTACATTTGCCTTTTAAAATTCCTCTTTCGAAAAATCGGAAGAGATATTCAATAGAACAAGATTTCGAAGTATGTAAAATAATCAAACTTATCGCTATTAATCACGATATTTAGATTCAAAAAATGGCCATATCCATCATTATATATGGATATCTCCTTTCGTATCAGCTGTGAGATAACTACTTTAATATAGGAAAATATTTCTGTAAAGCCCCTTCCTATAGAGTCCACCAAGGCGTGCATTTCGAGACTTGCTGAAACGAGGATGACCTGAATAAATGAATCTTAACTGATGCAGAAAATTTTTATTGATCTGCGATAATCTTATCGTGATATTTCCATATCTTCTCATTTCATGGCATTTAAATTTAGTACTGTTATTTGTGCCTTCATTCCCCAGTTTACAGTCGCTCAATATTTTGAATTTGAAAAGAAAATGATTGGGCGTTTACAGATCAGTTTTTATACCTTAACCATGATTATTATTTTCTATTATTCTCAAATTATTTCAAGAAATTCTAAGTGATGAAATAAAATTAAGAATGCATGAATCGATGTTTCATTCCTAATTATTTCGACATTTTTTTAATGATTGATATGTAAGTACAAACTTATTTGATACGATCTATGGAATGCCTTATTGGAATATCACAAATGTTTGACCAAAAAAATTAGAGGTGGACAAAAATGCTTAGGCAACTGTCGTTCAACAAACAAGTACATATATCCATTCTCGCCAGCCAGTCCATCCCAGATATGGTATAAGCTATAATCGAATTTAAGTGTTAGCAATGCTTCTCCAGTTTATTTAAAGATTTTAATTTCTTGCAGTCCGTTAAAAAAAATAATTTGCCAGAAGGATGAGAAACCAAAAAATGCCGCATTAGAATGCAACTTATTAGATGTGAAGCTTTACAGGACACCAGATTATAAGTTATATGCCAGCGAGGGACTAACTCAAACATCCCCGCTTGATAAGAAATAATTACGTCAAACAGCTGGCATCGATCATCCCAGATCAAAGACCTATGAAAAGGACAATGAATCCCAACAATTTTCTGCTATGACAGCAAGTCATCAGAACTCAACAGTACTTTCTCAAACAATTAAGGCATTCGAAAAAGTAACTAATAAAATAAGTTCTTACGTAATAAGAAAAGGTAAAGAACTCTTCAACATTTCTGAACGGCGGAAAGATGCGTTCAATGTAAAAATAAAATTATTATTTCAAAAATATCTCTTTTAAGATTTCCATAGGCCATATGATATTGGGTGATAATAGAAAAAAGGACTTTTGGAGAAGTTAATGATAAAAAGGTTTGAAGTTAAGAGCAAATTTATTTAGGAAAAGTAGTGTAGCGATGAATGGGTTGTTTTTAACTTTTAATTTCCGATAATGATAATGAAGTAATTCAAAATGAATAAATGATACTCTAAGCAAAACAAATTTCAAAAATATCTCTAATATAAAAAAATAATAAAATGAGAATTTCCTATCACAAGTTAATATACAGCCATGCGTAACTCATGCCACAAACACATTCTTACAAAGATTTAAAGCAATCGTTGGAAGTAAATTTATTTTAAATCCTTCCTTTTAACCACTCTTCTGATTATTTTTACCACAGTTACGGCCAATAAATATATTTTTACTTTATTTTCGGAAACACCATAAGGAATTACTTAGGACAGGGTTACAGACATTTGTTAAAATTTTCAATTGCCATAGTCTTCGGGGATTCTGGGATGAAACGAAACTGTCTAACATTATTGTTTTAAATAACAACTACCCTACTCCTATCTTAAATGATAACATATATCTCATTATTGTTTGCTTGGATGACGATTGTTTCGTATATTTTCCATTTTATGTATCATGCAACTTAAATGCATTATGCAGTGTATATTTTTTTCTTCGTGAATTTTTAATACGAATTCTTTGATTTACGATTTGTAAAGTAGTTACTGTGATGCAATTTATGTTTAAAATAACAGTAAAAGATGAGATACCAACTTGCAAACAGCTTATTCCTTTGTACCGTTAATGGTGTTACTTATCAACTTAGTATATTCTTAGTAGTATTAGTATATTCTTAACAATTAGTGAATATTCTCAAGCCTTTACGAATTCCCTTCCATTTACTAAGTGTTTTCATTTGATCATCATTTAATTCATACTCAATTACCAACCAATGAGAAGCAATTATTTGAGAAACCGTAGCTAGAAAATTTAAAATAACCCAAATTCAACGCCTTTCAATTTCCAAATATGAAACCAGTTTCTCAAACCTTCACCACCCATATTTGAAACCTTTAAAGAACGTTCCAACCCCAAATTTTACAAAAGTTTGCCGTCCTTTCCTGAGGCTAAGGAAAGGATGTTTTGTTCTAAAATGGTCCTCTAGGGGATAGGAATGATGGATGGGCATGGATTTCAAAATTAAGATAGTGATAATCGATGTCATGATTGACTTCAAAAACTTTTCTTGTCTAAGGAGTCATGGTAGTAAAGCTCAGAATTACATAATCCACAGAGCACAATGTCCAATCACGGAAGTCTCTCAGAAAATGGTGATAGAGGCATAATACTAGAAGTGTAGTAACTGAACGGAATTCAAACTTATCTTGCGCAATTATTCAGATGAGATTGTTGCATGTGTAATGATAATTTATGAGCTGATTTCGACGAGGAAGGATGCACCTCTTGACATCTTCATGTCCTTCAGAATACAAAAAACAGGTCTTTTGAATCGTTTGTGAGTCTTTATTAAAATATGCAAAAACACCCTGAAAAACAGTATTTTGAAATAAAATTTAATAGGGAAGCTTCCCACTTCAAGTAGCTGAAAATACGTAAAAGGGGAAGATTTGAGTTAATTTTTCAGACAAAACTTCTCGATATGTAATATTCTCATATGAACTTAAAATTGACACCATCAGCGAACTTCAACGATATCCACTTAAATATATTCGTATGGACTTCATATTTTGATGGAGAGACTCATATTTCATGCACATCTTGCATTTCAAGCAGGTTTACTGGCAGCGTGTTATCTATCTCCATAGATTTCCATCTAAAACTCCTCTTCGTCCTTTCGCAATCCCATACAGCATTAAGCTCACCGCTCAGCTGATGTATTGCGATAGGAATCCATACATCAGCTCTTATTATAGTGAACCCCATAGCTCCAGTCACTAAATAAAACAAAACACAAAAGAGAAACTATAATGAAAATGGCCAGCGTGTGAAATCCTCCACACAGATTACGAAAATAGATGAATATATAAATATGTAACTGGCTATGTTAAGTATAAGTATACGATAGCAAAATAGATTTAGAGAAACATAAAAACGAAAAATCTCCCAGCGGAATACGCTAAAGGGATTTCCCCTCTGATAAGGATGAATAATTCACACTGACTCATCTCTGAATGCCAGAGCGGATCTAGAAAATTTACAACAAGGGACCATCCTGGAAATGTACTCATGCGTATAAGTGTATCTTAAATATTACGTTGCCTTTTAAATTTATCGAATTTTATTGTATCATGCAATAAGTTTTGAACGGGTCTCATAGCTGAAATGAATTTCATAAACAAATTGGTGCCTGCCGCCATCACCCGCACGCCCGCGAATTCGTTCACTCAACTGCAATGATAATTTATTGGAAGGCTGATTGAGGTATACGTTGTAAACAGAATATACACATTCTCATCTTGTGGAAAGGTTTAAATTTAGGAAATATATTTTCCACTTTCTAAACACAAATTTTAAATTATGAATACGCTCTTTCAATTTGCTCATTTACGTTAAAATAACAGCCACCTCTAATAGGGGTAGCATATTACATTTGATTTATTTATATTAAAACAAACATGAACCATACGCGAATTCTGTCTAAGTTATTTCATTAAGTTTTTAAGTTTACTTCTCTTTATTTCATTATTTTCAGATGCAGCATTCAATATAATTTTTCAAAGGAAAGGGTAAAGGGTAAATTGCACATAAGGGCGTGCGCCCAGGAAAAATCTCAAGGAAAAATTGAAAAAAGTCTGACTGGGCCCAGTCAGACTTTTTTCAAGTCCGTTTTTCCTTGTAATTTTTCAAAGTTAAATACACATTTTTACTTCCATATAGGATTGATAAATTTCCCACCTGTAAAAATGTAAAGGAAGAATTATTACGTATTTATGGAATACTGGCATAGAAGTTTTTAATTTACGTTTAAGTTAAATGGAATAGAGCATAAAGATTTATTCAACTAATAAACACCTAGGCGTAGGATACATTGTAATAAGTTTAAATGCAAAACAGAATAATAAAAAACAAAGAAGAAGTGTTCAATACTTTCAATTTAAATCAAATTTACACTATAAATTATTTATAAATCAGTTAACGCATTGTGTTTACTACATACAATATCATCATTTCTCATTATGATTTTTATTTCTATTAATTTTTATTTTTTGTGTCATATTAAATAGACTTATAAATTTATATTTTTATGAGACCATCATATTAATATTCATTTTTATTTCATATCATATCAAATAGATTCATAGATTTGTACTTCGTATAAGACTGAATTATAATTTGATGATTCATTTTCATTTTGTATCTTATTATAAAGATTTATATATTTGTATTTTTTATAGATTTATATTTTATTTTATTATATCATTTGTATTTTTATACTATGCTAATGTATTGGTTAAATGGAAGATGGGATTCAAAAAGCCCTATTTTGCCAAATAAAGTCCCTTCATAATAATGATAACAATATTAGGCTTACGGATTATTTGCTTCAACCTGCTAAATCCCAAAGACATTGAATCGCCAACGCAATGGAGACTATTTTTACTACAGATGCTTAGAAAATGCCGATGAATTAGATACTCAAGAGTGCAAAGGCATGCTAGAGCATTGTGAAGAGAAAACCTCCGAAGTAAGATCCGTGGAATATAGAGCTAGAACCTTGAAAAAAGTACAAATTTGGTCGTAACTTAGGGGCATTCTTAAAATTAGGCAAATCCCCTTTGATAACGAAGAGCTGGAGGGTTTATTCCCAGACAGACATTTCCACTCTATTCATCTCTCAAAAATCGAACTTGTTCAAGCGAAAGTTCTAAGTTTCACACCAGGCCTCTAATTGCAAACCAATCGGGTGGATGGTCGATGACTTCGTGGGAATCTGCGATCACTCTTACACTCAAATCACAGCAATGTTTCTACAATACATTGCTGCCGAATGCCATAAGTCGCTACTAGGTTGCGAAATGCGTGATTCTGCGATAAGAGAGCCGGAGCATCGCTGAAGGACACGCTAGAGATTCCGATCAATCTAATGATGCAACCTGAAACCTTTTTAATCGACCGAAAGATTTCCCGCTTCGTCACCGATGGACATGCATTTTTACTGGGTTCGGAATGTATTTGAATTCGCATCGGGATATGGCTCCGATAGGCTTGTGGCAGCACTCGCGTCGTACGCATGGTTACATAACAAATTAAGAGGGGGCAGCGTCCTAACGGGTCGATCCCCTTCACGTCCCATGCATTAATTAGAGACTCCCTATTCTGAGGGAACTATCTCGACACGTCTTAATGGAATTCCTAAACGTTCGTTTCTGGTGTTCGAATGCGAGAGACAGAAATTCTTTCATAGATATCCGATGGAAGCGAATGTTGGCAGCCACACCAAAATAAATCAATAGACGGAATCTCTTGGACAGTTTCTCCAACAATTTGGTTAGTATGTATCATCCAAAATGTTCGAATACGAAGTGGCAATAACTAAAAAATATTATATATTATATGCAGTGGTGTCTGGTTAACTTGGTGATGTATACTATATCCACAAACTCTTTCAAAACTATAGGATAATAATGTATATGTAATTTAAGCATTTAATTTTATTTATGCAAAAAATACTTTTCCATTCTCAATTTATTTCATTGACTTGGTGAATGATCTTAATTAAATACCATTTCTAAAATATCATGATAAACAGTAATATCCATTTTCAAAGGTAAGCGTTGGGTAAGGCGAGTAAATTAAATATTTTATCTTGTAATAAAAATAAATCCCTATATTTGTGGGATGAACACATCCCTTAGTTGCTTAAGGGTTAAAACTGTTCTCAATAAAGTATACGGTTCTTCGTAATTTCCTCCCTATATGGTTAAAATTGTTTCCGATAACCGAAGAAGAACTTCGCTATTAGAAAATTAAGTTATTATACAAATAGAATAAAAAGCACGTTTCCCTCTACTAAAAACTAAACGAAGATAAATAAGGCACTCATAAATAGTGAAACCCGGTTGCCAACCAGAGAACTATTCCTTCAAGTAAATAAATAGTGTTTAATTTAAATTTTTAGATGATAAAATTGGGTGTGAGAAAAACGTTTCATTTTAACTATCAATTTATTTACCTCAGAATTACCTTTTCCATTTCTACTGATCTTCCATTTGCTAACCGTTGATGGCCGTGTTGTAAATTTTCTTTTGTGACGTAATAAAATTTCTAATTGACTCAATGATTTAGAAATGTCTTCAATCATCTTATCTGATAGAGGCTCGAGTTAACGACTCGAGTATCAATTATATTTCCAAATTTGTTCTAATCAAAGGAGACAAAGTATTTCGCCACAGAAACAAAGAAATAAGTAATTTATGATAGGAAATTAATATTAAATTATATTTTCCACGCTCTCAATTATTAACATTAATTGCGATGGATACGATCCTCGAATATGGAAATTGTCTCATCCAACCAAGATTTCAATGAACAACTAATTCCTTTATCAAAATTCAACCAAGATAGTCAAACCTTCATTAGACGCCATATCACGGCTCACTCAAAAACATTAAAGCCCAATACATTACAAATAACTTAAATAAAAACACAAATACGATTGAAACAAATCAAATGTTCAGAAGATTCGTAGATATTTTCCCCAAGGATTGACAACTTACAATCCATCTAGACAAGGACAAAACATTCTAAGTGTATTGAGTACTTAGAAATACGCTTTTCTACGTAGTTTACGGCCTTCAACTTCAATCTACTTGACTGAGGTAAATATTAAAGATAAACAGATACTGTAGACACGCAAATCATCAGAGAAATATTACTAGAAATGATGGAGTGCCGTGACTCTACAATTTAGCTGACGCTGCACCGACTTCGAGTTCCTGCTTATAATAAATGTGTACATTTCGATTTTGCTTTCAAGAGAGGGAAATAGAACGAGTGAGGTAGAATTGGAAATTAAAAATCGATGTAGAGAATAATGTAGGATAACTTAAAATTGATAACAGAAGAAAGGGGAGTAGATTTAATCGAAATATATGACGCCTCGCTGTCTTGAGACTATCATCACGGAAGTCATGAAATAAACGCAATTCTTATGGTAGTTTTAGAATTAATGCCCCCGCACAAACGCAGTGAGGAAATATCTAAAAGGGTACAATAACTTTACCTCAAATACTGAAATTAAATACGATCGAAAAATTCCGTTGTTCGAATCACCCTACGTCCAAATAAGCCGTTGGGAATTTAAAAAATTGAATGAATTACATACATAATCGAGAGTGTTCCATTACAAAATGTTTGGTGCATGACGAAAAGAAAAATCATAATAAAAATGTTACACCTGGCACAATTCTGTATTTCCTCTTTTTAAAGCTAGTGGTTTCGATAGTTTTGATATTTAAAACTCCGAATAATATTTATTTCTCTGATGAATATTTCAAGAAATAAGAATTGCAAATTCAATCCAATGAGGAATTAAAACATCATGTATAAAAAAAATCATGATCAAAATTTGTTCATTACGTAATTACGTACATTTGTTGTTTACGTAGAATATTTTGGGTGTAAGGACAATATTGCTATTGCAGTAACGACATTCTGTTCTAATGTCTGACGCGAAAAAGTCTCACTGAAATTCGAATGATAACGTTTGAAGATAAAAATGGATGGATAGAGCTATGTAGACCGATCCCTAGTTTGCATCAAGGAATGCCAAGTTGAGCACAGTTCTCGGAAAAGCGTTAAGGGAGTGGAGACGCACGATGACTTTGGTTATTGACCGGCTGATTTTCAGGAACAGCATCCGTTCTCTCTGACGCCTATTGTTAGATAAAACAGGTAACTCCCGGAAGAGCGAGCTTGTAAAAAAACACTCATTCTCGCGAGAGTATAACTAAGCGTCATGTGACCGAATGACTGGATGAATGATTCATTCCAACAGGAAAAGAGAAGATGATAAGCGGCCAAGCTCAACGGCTACATCTCACGAGAAAAGATGGAAACAATTGAACAACTTATATAAATTCTACCTTCAAACATTTTCCATTCAATCACTTTTTTCCGAGTCGAAAATGCTGCGTGACGCAAGCACTCAACAAGAGAGGAGATAAGATTTTCCTACATCTGTTGATTTCTAACTGTTTGAGGATGCTGAGAGTGTCCTAGTTGATAAGAATTCCTTTGTAAGGACTTATACACTTTTCTTATCGAGATGATTTTACTCAATTTACCTTCACATATTGCCAATAACGAAAGAACAAAGATTATTGCAATACGTCCATTATTATATAATTAACCAGTGCATCTAATAGCACATGAAAGGAATTGCGAATTGTACTGGAAAAACATATTAAATATGTTGAGTATAAAGACGAATCGAATGGTTCTACGTTTCGAATAACCGATAATTGTTACCTGACATATTAATTAAAAATATAATAATTTAAATCCGTAATATCTTCTGCTGGGATTATAAGTAGAACCCAGATAATCCAACTCATATTTACTATGAATAAATGCTTAGAAGAAAATATGAAACTAAAGTAATATACGGATGTATGAAGAAATTTTCCAATGGATGAATACATTCGTTTTCCTTTAATCCATAAATACGAAGACAGGAATGGACGTATGGATTGAGGGAGGATATAAGTGTGTAATATGGCTGCCACCACTGAGATTAGTCCAATTGTAACATATTTTTTGATAATGATTATTTTATTTTTCTTAATTATGTCATTAAAAATGAGAGGGAGCCATACCGGATACACAAGATCAAATAACTAATTGTCTTAAGTATTTTTCACGCAGTATAAGGGAAGAAGTCTTTATCTGAAAATAGAAAAATACATGTATGAATATGTAAAATAAACATAGGCGAGAGTATATGTAGTAAAAGGTCTGGTAAGGTTTTTTACCGTTATTGTCTTGGGTAAACAATTCGATGGTTGGATTGCAGCAGCTCTCCAATCCGCAACCTATTACCTGTTTCTCGTACTCAACCTGGGTCATCCTTCATAATAATACTTCCGTTATGTTAGTTTTTATGATGAAGGGTAGGTGTGTATGGAATCCTATTTCCTCATGTGCCTCATAAAAACGGTTTCCGGGCCGAATTTGGCCAGCGGACCGTAATTTGGAAAGTCATCTAGGAAGTCTACTTCTATAATAGGGGTCGGCAAAACTTTTTCTATGAACGAGACAAACCTTTTCTTCAAAATTATTGAAAAACCATGTATGTAATTCCGAACAACTATACTTTTATAGTATTATCGGATGCTGCATTATTAAATATTTGTATGTAGGCTTACCATAGGACCCATTTTGACAAATACGATCCAGGTTTTAGCATTGTTACATTCTGGACTTTGAGTCTCTTGAAAGTACATGGAATTAGCTAAGACAACGTCTTAAGGCAGCATACCTGTATTATCCATTCAGAATATAATAATTTCCGGATTATGACCAACAAAATATGATAATCCTATGTAGTTCACGTGTGTGAAGTGTGGAATTTGAAATGACAAGGAAATTTTTCTCATTTGCTTTTTAAAAGTTAGAGCTAGGAGATACATTTCCCTCGAAAGTTATTGCAATACTATCTACCAATAGCATACGTCTAATTTATAATCATTCGCTTTTAAAATAAAGCGCGATTACAAGTTGTCATCAATAATTTCCCAACTCCATTTACCTTTAACCGACACCATGTTTTGAAAACTAAAACATTAATTACAAATAGATCTATTTTATTTCGACTTTACTATAATTTGCGAGGTTTATGAGCCACACATGGCTCGCGAGCTGAATTTCGCCGATATTGCAATGCAAGAAGCTCATCTACGATCGAAATGCAACTACTTAATTCTCACGCGAATTTGAATGGAGATCGATCGCAACATTGCAGGTCAAGCCCGAGTAATCCATTATCATCTACCTCGTTTCCTCTCACACGATAACTCTTGCGTGCAATACGAGATCTATTTATACTCCACTAGAGCTGTGAAGGCATTAATCATTTTTTTCACCAATTACATACCTAAGGCTGAAGCTAAACAAGGAAAGTTTACCTCATTCCTCTCATATCGTCAAATCAACTTCCGAATACCTTTCAGCTACACAAAGCGGTGTGAATAGAAAGTTTCCTAAATTAATTAATTAGCTTCTAATGGTAACGAAAGCAACCAAAACATATCAAGGTAAATTGTACATTATTGCTGATACAAATTTGGTCTGAAATATAAGGTATAATAACTAAAACAATGACAAAACATAACATTCCAGATGTTCGGTACTAAGATTGAACAGCATTATACATACAGCAACGAGAATAAGTAAGCTTTATCATACAAATTTTTCTTCACCGGAGACTACCGATAAAACTTAGAGCAGAGAACTGACCAACCATCATATTAATCGCATTGGTATTTTGCGGATTGCAAAAAAAGAAATACTCAGCAAATTGTGTCAGACGAACTACTACAATATGGATGTACTTCAGAACCATTAATCGAAAGATTTTCTTTACAAAAGTTGTGAAATTTTCAGCGGAAGATTGTCCTGGTGATCGGATTCTTTCTCAAAGATAGCCTAGTTCTAAATGGAAAGGATGTCACTAAATTAGATAAAGTTAAAACTACCAAAAATGTTATCATTTCTTGGCGAACTTATCAAAATCGTACATCAAGGTTGTGTAAAGCGAAAAAAAATTGTCAGCCAGATAATTTTGAAATTCTCGAGATTTTCAATGAGACAGAGGCAATGAAATTACCAATCTAAATTTAAAGTAAGATATTAAACCAAGCAAGGCATGCTTTTAGCAATGTTCTTCATATTCTTTCGGAACTTGCCGACGAAGCAAATATATCGTTTTTCAGATATTTTAAATTCTGAATACTACCATGTAATACTAATATTCCTAGCTTAGGAACTCCGTAAAATTTAAAAGATTAACACTGCTGATAGAATTCTATTATTATTATATAGTAAACTATTATAAGAATAATAATATCAAAAGGTATAACCGAATGGAGAGGAAAGATTATAACACATTTGTTTATCAATCAAGCAGTACATATTAGGTTAATTAAAAGCTGTCATGTGGTTGAAATAATCATTTATTATATTTATTAATCGATAACCCCGTCAATATACAAATGTTGTTGTTAAATAACAACACCTCATCAGGGTTAAGATTTACCTAGAAAATAGAGCATTCTTACTGTGCGTTACTCTTCTTTCGAAACCGTATTTGATTTACAAATTTAAAAGAGTGTGCTAAATAAATTCATTATATATTAATTGGAAATGACCATCATTGATCGAAAGCAACAAATATCTTCGGAGAGTCAGATGAAAAATATCATTTACTGCCAAACGTAAGAAAAAATTCATCGTTATATCAGTAAAACATTTCTGCATAATGCCATTCTTCAGAAGAAACAGTTGGCTATTATTGGTTATTTAAATCAAAATTCTCTTTTTTTTTGAGGATTACAGCAGATACATTCAATTCCAAGTGCATATTAACTGTCACTAGAATCGCATTATTTTGCGACCAAGTTTCTTGGCCCACAGTCCTTAGCCTAAGGAAGGCTAGCAGTCGAAATTTTCGGGGAACAGGTGCTTTAACTCTCGTGTCGGTCTTTCGCTTTCTAAAAATCCCTCCCTCGATCCTCTGTTAGCTCCGGGCACGCATTGTGCACGAGGTTCACGGATTGTTTGGCTTACGTAACATACTGAACTTCGGTTCGTGTCTGGTCATCCATAATGAGTTCCATTCTGAAAATACCCTATACACGTTGAGACCATTTTGGGATATAATTCTATCGAATTTTTAAAGTATAAATTTTATACGTTTATCACCTTCTCCAAAACGTATGCCCTAACATATTACCCAAACGTATTACCCTAACTCGAAAGCACCGAAAATGCAATGACCAGTATATGCAATGGTTTCTAATGTTTGTGTGTTTTAAAAATAGGACAATTTTTCCAGCGACCGAGGTAGGCTGGTAAAGAATTCTAGGGGAAAGGAGATAACCAAGTAGGGCTGGTGCTACTATTGCCCCTAACGAACCCTAATCCCTTCACACAAGTTTACCTCTCTGGTATGCCTTAGGGTCGATGTCTTCCTCAGCGAAGACCTAGAACTAGACCTACATGGCTTATCACTTTCAACATAAGGCTATACTTGGCAGGAAAATAACGATACGTGAGAGACTCGAGAATGATCTTTTCTGATTTATCTGAGGATAAAAAGGAATTACACGTTAAGGTAAAATAGCACTAAGTAATGCAGACCTGCGTCTGCTATTCGTCTGCCATCCGTCTAGCTAAAGAGGTATTTTAATTATGCAGCTGCAAATTGGAAATGAAAATTTCTGTGAAATCTATCGCAATCAAGTTCCATGGAAAAAGAATGCTTTTAATAATAATAAAATAATAATTATAATAATAATAAAGGACTTTATTCAAGGTGAGATTGAGGCTATAAAGTTTCTTCTTACATCCAACTCTTTATCATATCAGTTTTAAAGAAAGAGATAGCTTGAAAAAATATACACAAAAGAAGACCACATTGTGGATTAAAAAAAAACCTAAGCTAAGATGTTAGGAAAATATTTCCACTGCAAGAAAACACGAGCTTTTCATTGTATCTGAACAGTAACTAATTAATGTAATTTATTTAACTCAATCCCAATTACGCCCAAAATTGAGTAACAGAAAAAAACAGTTAATTAATTTGCATCATACCATCTAAAGCTTCCGGTCAAAATACGCCGTTAACAGCATATTTCACAAATGATCCTAAAATATGCGATTATTTTATTTAACCATTCCATGTTACACCAATCATAAAGAATGAACATTTTAAATATATCTCTGTTAGCGGGATATCATCGGCGTATTCTCTTGATAGAAATATTTACAATGGTGTGTACATGAAATTGAATTGAAATTTTATATCGGTTGCGATTATATGTTGGTTTTAAGCGTCTTTAAAAACGTGGAAAATCCATAACCTTGAAAGGAAAACCACGTTGTTATGAGAGAATGCAGCGAAATGTTGATTCTCTTTCTATGTGTTGTGGTCACTCGTGTTATCTCCGTTTCTGAGTCCAACAAGCCAAAGACTGATTTTACGTCAAATGAATCACTGAATGAGAATGTAACAAAAAATGAAACGGGAGCCTAACTTGGTCATCATTCGCTTGCCAAAAGAGCAATTTTAGGCAAGTTGAATGGTTGAAAAAAGGCCATTTATTGTCAGAATCAAGGCACTAATTGTAAGATTATATGAGACAATGATACAAAAAATATCCGGGAGTGCCGCTTCAAATTCTCGGCACATGTAAAGCGAGTTTTTTTTCATAATATAACGCAAAAATCTTCTTTCCAGTTTGAAACCTCTCTTTCCATTCATTGTTATTTAGAAAAAATCTCCCAAGATTAAAAAGTATGCCATATAATTTCTATGCTACTTTGGAAGAACACAATTATGCAAATTATTAATTTCGTGCATTAACTTTAATGCAAAAGCTGACAGGTCAACACATGCAAGTGACAATCTTTTCGCTACTAAGTGTGTTCGCAATTATTATCTCTAAATTTTAAGAAGCTTGCTGTAGGCAAACGGTGGCAAACTTCCAGCATGGAAATTAAAAAAAAAATCAGTTCGGTAAGTATTTAAAATTTAGCTTTATATCATATCATACGCTCTATTTTTAGTGAATCTACAAATTACGTCAATAATTATATGTAATACATACCTCCATTATTACCTTTGTGTATTTCCTTTGAGTTAATTATTAGCTATATTTCTCTTTATTTTAATGTTTGCATCACGACGGTGAAACATCACAAATTGATTCCACGTTTAAACTTATTTATAAATAAGATTTATAAAAAAACACACAATAGTACCGGGGACAAGTAAGAAGGAGAATTAGTAACACCATAACTATATATTGTACGGCACGCGTAAACATATTTTTTTATTAAATGGCCTATGAACTTTGATGAGTTGGAAACTCCTAATATAAAGGAATTCTTCATATTGCTCCCACTAGATCCTCTCATGACGGAAGGAAATAGAGGAGAGATTAAAGAGGACATATCACTAGGTAAAACAGCCCTCATAAAGTCAATTAAGATGTAAAATATATACAAAGGAGAGAAGGAATATGAAAAACAAAGAAGGAAATCGTAGTAGGACACCAAAGATAAAGTATTAAGTATGGAAAATTCTATGAAGAAATATCAAGCTGATAAAGTATGCCATTAATAATATCAATTTGAAATAAATAATCATTAATAGTATCAACTGAAATAATAATAATTCCATTAATAATATCAATTGAAATAAATCAAGTTGAAAGAAATAATAATTGAAACATAAATATCAAGTTGAAAAAGTATGACATTATTAATTTCTCTATCAATCAAAATCATAATTTTCTTAATGTTTTTTACCCCTTACCTTATATTTGTAAAGAATGCATTTTGCAAAATAAAAGTTTAGTTGCAAACGAGCGTTGATACAAGATGGAACGTATCCACGCAATTGAGATTTGCCAACGGCTAACACTCGTTGCTTAGATAACATATATTGCCTAGGCTCTGAAGTGACTATTTTATCGTCAGCGATATCTCGTAACTAGCTAGATACACTCAAAGAGCACGTCACTGCAACCATAGTTCTGCTGATTCTGGGTGGATTAGATATTTTTTCCCTGTTGCAGGTCGGGACAAAGCCGCCCTTTTCACAAACTATTTAATTCTCCAGCTCTTTTTGCGGTCATGTCGGCAGTATCGGAAGTGGCCTCACCATATGACCTCGCGTTTACGCCGCTGCTGGTATAAACAATGTAGCTGTTAATTGTACGGTTACCAGAATCCAAGGTCCTTAAAGATCCCGTTCGCTGTCGGCAAAACATCGCATTTTTCCCAATTATAACCGTAGTATGTTATTTTCCAATTATCTCTCCCGCAAAGATGTGAAAACTCACGAGATGGAGTTGTATTCACATAACCTTGAGACATGATTAATGATAATTGAATGACGTTACATATTTTTTTTGAAGAGTGCATTTAAATATAAATACCACACTAAGCAAATTCCTAAATTACATATACTATGATTGAAATAACTAAGCAAAAGTTTATTTCCACCATAATGCACTTTCACCAAGTAACGGCTTCTTCAATTCATTTTACATCAATTACATCCGATCAAACCAGTTACTTTCGAATGCTTTATTATTTTTATTACTTGCTTTTCAAATGAACGGTTAAATTCTCCAGATCGAAGTTATTCAAAATACAACACATGATGGAATACCAAATGAGCTAGTTCACATAGTCGCCTCCAATTCTTTCCGTCCTTGGTGGAATGGAAATAGCTCTGGGGGCTTGGATAATATAGCTGCATCATGCTTTTCGAGGACAAAAATTAGTTTGCAAATTTATAATTTGTATCTACCAGAAGACGAGATGAGCTACTTATATTCTACATAACAATCCAACCATACCGTCTATGATCAGCTATATCTTATGAGAAATCGTCATAACTTTGAAATTTCTCGTAAAACATTAAGGACTCGGGAAAATGCTGGACGGCGTACAGTGGGCTAGAATAGAAAATTGCTGGCCAAAAATAAAAAAGTGTTTTTTTTGAGTGCGGACTTTGAAATTTCTCATAGTCATTCTTGAATAAATTCTGCACGTAACTGCAAAATCATTTGCGTTGGTTCCCGCGCATTACAATTCTACAGGGGGTCAAAGTTGACCAAATGTTTTTCCAGGATTTTATTTCAGGTTCCTCTTAAGAAAGCTTCAAAGAATATTGTGGAACATCACTACTATTTTCCTCACTTTAGGTGAAAATTTGCCGTAAAATAAGGGTCCGCCATTTTGTTGTATAAATATTCCAAATATTCAACTGTGATCATTCAAACCCAGTATTATGAAGCATAATGATTAGGTTCATAATACTGCATCGGTGCTGCATGTAATACCTGCATGCTGCAGTTTGTAATACTGCATGAGTTTGCTCATTTTGGTTCAGGATAGGCTTGAATTGGAAGAGTTTTGCGAAAAATCGAAGACCGGCATTTTTCGTAAAATTTGGTCAACTTTGACCCCCTGTAGAATTGTAATGCGCAAGAACCAACGCAAATGATTTTGCAGTTATATGTAGAATTTATTCAAGAAAGGCTATGAGAAGTTTCACAGTCCGCACTCAAAAAAACCACTTTTTTATTTTTGGCCAGCTATTTTCGATTCTAGCCCAATGTGCGGCGGGACAAAATATATTAAGCGTTCTTCCAGAGCACATTGTGGAAGGAGGAAAACTTTCTGCGAGCTAAATCGATAAAAGCAGATTAACCGTTCACATCACAAGCTTTTCGTGTGGCTTTGCAAATGACTTTCGCCAAATTGAAGTGAACAACCAAACCGCCGGAGATAAGAAAGCCCTAATGAGATATTAAATTGGCCTTTATGCTTGTAAAAAATGCCTAATACTTAGGTTTTCTTTCAACGAGGTTTGAGGGAACCGGATTTTAACGAAACAATTGGAATGATAGAGGGAAGAGATATCGGACTTTCTATATCTAACTTGATAAGCTAGGGTATGTCCATTAATTATGCCAACATTTTTTTGGCAAGTTCTACCTCCCCCCTTGTCAACAATCGTCAAACTTTCAGTGATCCCCAAATTAAATTATTTCAACAAGTTTTAACCATACAGATTAATAATCTATTAACAATCTGTCAAATTAATAGCGTTAATATTCAGATTAATACGAAATGTGTCTACAGTCTGCTATATAATACCAACGTACATTGAATACTAAATATGACAATGCAAGACTATGATTTGCTTGGCAAGACCACAACAGGTTTAAGATTAAAAATTTTTGTAAAAGGTAACCTTCTTGATGTCAATTTATATCGAGCTCCACCCTCTCCCATGTCAATAATTGTCAAATTTCTTCAAATCCCCTCCACCATATTTTGCTGACAATTAATGATCGTTCCCCTATGCAATTATTATTATTTTTTTATTAGACGTCCTGTTCAATGTACAAAAAACATAGTGCAAAATATAGTACAAAAAGAATTATGAATATAGCATAGCCAAAAGATACAAAAATTTTGTCTGGCTATAAAGAGAAATTTAAAAGCATAAAAAACATCGTGTAGAATATAATAAAGAAAAAGAAGACAAATATGTATTTGGAACATAAGAATAAAAAAGTAAATACAACTTAAAAAAACAGAAGATATATTAAAATGCAATCAGATATTTTTATTTAAATATTTATACAATTTTCTATAGAATAGGAAAAACAAAAGTATAAAATTATGCGGCGTTTGTGATATTACAAACTATTTAGATGAGTTACCTGCTCTTCTGACAGTTCTACTGAAGTTTAGCTACTCCGGCGCTATTTCTGCCGTCTTCGAAAGTGGTCTAATTTTTCCCTCCCTTCTCCTGAGAGCTTTCGTAACAAACGCATTTATTCCGCTGGCGATTGTGTGTGCGAATGAATGAATGTATGAAAGGACTCGTCTGCGGCTGACGCCACTCGGTCCAGCAGAGCGCAACGGAAGGAAAACACGTGTTTGCGGGCGGAACTCATCAAAACCTAGGAGTACATGGAGGAAAAAATGCTCCCTTTGGAAGAGTACCGCTTTCACTCGACAACTTTCTTTTACCTGGACTTTCAAAATATGTGAAAATAAAACAACTACGACCCATTATATAAGAGTTACCTAGTCTACGTTTCATGCAATCTTGACTACTATATACTGTAAATATAGTATAAAAAATGTTTATATAATATGTATGTATCTGTATATTATTGTACCGTATGGATGCAAATCGATGTACTTTTCATTTTTTTTCTTTTAGTTTATTGTGTATATTGATATCATTTATTTAAATTTTAACCGACTACCTATTCTTATTGATGAATCACATACATGTACCTAACGATTGTGTATTTATATATTGTCATATTTTTTCTCATCTTTTAGTTATTACTATCGTTAGGTTAGCATGAATTGCATTTTTTTATGAAATATTATTAAAATGAGCTAATTGCATATTGTATATTTAACGTACTACATTACAATAGTGCAAGTAATATAAATCCTTTGAAAGTTAAATGATTTATTTAAAAGCCTAGAGAGGCAAGGTGCAGTGAAAATATTTATTTATTAAAATAGTTCTCTTCCGCGGCAGTATGGATATCTTAAAGGAGAGTCGTGACATTCATATACTTCCATCAATTATCACAATCAATATACTTTCTAAATTCGACTAAATGAGGCTTTACTTGGTGGTATTCCATGACAAAAGAAGCAAATTGACAAGGAATAAATTTATTTATACTACTACCACAGAATACATTGTTACAGACGACCCAAGGTTTCGATGCATAGCATCATCTTCAGATGCAAACATATAAAAAAATCCGCATCGTCCGCGCTAATGGCTTCCCCAAAAGCATGGTCGACCGGCTTATTCTACGAAAACGGAGAAAGGCAGCAATTGACCGCATATACTCAACGGATACACCGGCAGAACACCACAGGTGGTGCAGTCTTCGTTTTCTAGGAAGGATGACGTATGCAGCCTGCAGTCTCTTTCCAAACAACGTCAGACCCGCTTTCAAATGTGCTCGCACTCTTAAGAACTTTAGTTAAGTGCAAAGACAAATTCGAAGCAGTGGACTTAAGTGGTGTTTATAAATTATTGTGCAACATGTAACAATGTATATTTTGGCAAGACAGGGAGAAAATTCAAAGATAGGAAAAAGAACATTTTTAAAGCTTTTGTGAACAATCAACCCGAAAGATCACACTTCGCGAAACATTTGATTAATTGTGGCCATACCAGTGATTTTTTGATACAACCTCTTCATTTTGCAAGTAAAGGGAAACGTTTAGAAGCATTGGAGCAATTAGGAATTCTTAAATGCAAGAATAACCGTGAATGTAATATTGCTAATTGAAATTTGTTTGATAACCATTCTCCTATTCTCAACGCTGTCTCGTATCCCGGCCCCGCTCTTCCCTTTACTCCACTAACCCCCTCTTTTTCTCTTCTATATACTATACTGTGAGTTTTTTATATGTTTGCACCTGAAGATGATGCTATGCACCGAAACCCTGGGTCGTCTGTAACAATTTCTTCTGTGGTAGTAGTATAATTAAATCTATTCCTTGGCAATTTACTTCTTTTTTTAATATACTTTCTTCTTTGGAGATTAAAATGATATCTGTTGAGTAGTCCCAATTTTTTATCAAATCCAATACTGGAAATGTGTGTGCGAAATTGATAAAAAATACCATCATCGATTAATCAAGAAACTTTCTGGCCTGGCTATAGAATGTTTCTGTAATTCAACATATATAATTTACTGACGTAGCAAAGATATACCCCGCAGATACGCTGAAAAAATAAAAACTCTAAATACGTAAGGATATGTTGTTTTATGAACACTATTTCAAAATTACAACCTTAATTAGGATAAATCATCTAATGGCACTGAAATCTACTCCCCAGAGCTGCAAAAGTCATCACTACGGCTTTATCTATCGTAATCAATACACCCATTACAAATAAATTGTACGTGTATCAAGAGAAGAATTAAAGAATAAAATCTTAATACTTAGATACTCTATCTTGAAGAGTGTGTCTTTATGAATGAAATCTAGATGGTCAGACGTTACTTTGTGGAGAGCCATTGAAGTAATGAAGAAGAACTTGGTAATTTTTGTAAACGATTTTTTTTTATCCTCGACCAGTTTCGCAACTGGAGTAGCATCTTCTGGTACAGAGAGATATTTTTGCACAGTTTAAACAGCCATGAAGGGGAAGGAGAGAGTATGGAAATGCCTTTTTGGGAAGGGAGATAAGAATAAAATCTCCCTTTCCAAAAAGGCATTTCCATAACCTCTCCTTCCCCTTCATGGCTATTTAAACTGTGCAAAAATATCTTTCTGTAAAGGGGATGCTACTCCGGTAGCGAAACCGGTCGTGGATAAAATAATTCTGTGGAAAATTACCAATTTTTTTCTTCATTACCACAAGTGTGTCTTTACTTGGAGACGAAATAATTAATTATTAAATATTAAACGACTGCTCTGTATGAAGATCCAACTAATTATAAAGGAAGGAACGAAAGCTCTGAGAAGTAAAAAGTAACAAAAATTTTTCAGCGAGTTTTATAGGAATGCCTTGGAATTCGGAGAAGCTAAGTACTCTAGGATGTTAAAATGGAATACACTTCCCTCGAACCGAGTTTCCGTAACGCGTGGTGCTTTAGAACCGGAAGTTTACCAAGCGTAATCTCTGGCTTGTGTTCAACGCGAATTGGTGGTACTCTGTAGAATTGCGTTGGGGAGGATTTCACAAGCCCGGCTGAGGACCTAAGCAGCCGCGCAATACTTATTTAGGTGCCGCCCAACTAGTTTGTAGAGAGCTCAATATTTATTGAAATTTTGAAAACCTTTAACTTTATTTTGAACCAATGAATTGACGATTTTGCATATTAAGAATTGCATAGTATCTATTCCATGGTTCGTTTGGTCATTTAAATGAAGATAATCAGAAAAATCGCAATTCAAAACTCTTCCTTGGCAATCGTGGTGTAGCTCCGTAAACTAACAGCCCCGCCTTTCTAGCCGCCTAACGATAGAAAACATTGGAGATAACTATGCCCATCACCTATTTTTAGCACCTTTTTGTGGCCTGTTGAGGTGGAATAGCGCGGGATATTTTCACCATCGCGAAAAGATTCATGAGTTTCCATAAAGAATAATCTATTTAGCTATTAGGTAAAGTTTGAGTAAAATTTCAATTAAGCTTTATAGTGAAATTGAAAAAAATTACTTAAATTGCATTAGTTATCTATAAATGCGTAAATCAGCCTGAAGATAAGTAGGAAGGATGAATTGATGAATCAGCGAAATTGAGAACTTCTCTTCAAAATTTTCATGTATTATTGCTCGAAAAGAAAAAGTCGTGATACAAGTAAGACTTATTACAAAACAATTATTGGGCTAAATAAGCATTATTAGAAGGATATAATAGATTTCTTTAAAAAACTTGTATCTAATCTGCAACAGCCTACGAGGACTCCGATCTACCACCAATTTATCCGTTGTTTTTGAGCAAAAGGACGCTTTATAGAATCAAACACGCTGGTTAACCAGAAATAATTAAATTTAAACTACCAAAATCTCGTACAGGAATTTTTTATTTTCACATAACTATTTTTGTACAATTTACACCGGAGAGCCCATACGCGTAAGAAAATAGTAACATCACCAAAACGACACACATAACAGATTAACCAACTGTGTGTATGAAACCCAAGCTAAGTTTCAATTAAAAAAATATTTTAATTTGCATTGCATGGTGTACGCGGGAGTTTTGGCGCATTCCACCCATGAGGAAAAGTTCGAGAGGTAAAAATTAATTCAGAAAACTTCCATAAAATTTGCGGGCCCGTATAAAACCATCAGCGGGACTGTATTCTGGCCGGAAGCCAATATGATGAGAATCTCCGACCTGGCCAATCGACATTAAACGGCGGGTTACAAGCGTATCGATTCCCAAGCCACTTAGTTTGATTTTTAGACGGCAAATGATCCTTGACAAATGAATTCAGGACACTGAGTCAACGCCAAGGCTCCCTTGATATCTTGAATTGTTTCCACCAAAGGTGAACGCGCTATCTTCTTGGATGTCGAGGGATCAAAACTCTTACGTTTCTCATCTTTATGTTATAGAAGTGAACGGTCAAAAAATAATTAGTTTTACTGTCGAGTTTATCACAAAATAGTTAAACTGCTTCGAACCATGGCATATGGTAATTTCTTATTTTGCAATGATAGATGGCTAGGATTCCTTACATTAATAATTATAATTTGTTATTGTAATGTGTAATTATTTATATAATGAAATTTAAATAATACATCAGCCAGATATTCAAAACTGACGAAGAGTAAATTAAATTTTATGGTCAAGCACGGTACAATTTTGTATGAAATACTAATTTACATTATAATTATAAATTAGGCTTCTAAAAATTTCATGCTGAAGAATTCGGAAATCCCCAAAAAACTTAAAATGTTATTTTTATGTTTTATGAGTTTATCATTATTCCGGATGCTTACTATAGACTCCGCGAAGAAAGACCATAATTCATATTTTATGGTTTTATTTTATAATTAAATTAATCTGTCAGTGCATTGATGTAGAAAACGGTGTATACTTTCATTCTTGTTACCTAGAATTGGAAATATTAGTTCGATATTCTGCCCGCCTGCTTTTAAATTTCACAGAGTACCCCAGTAGATCGATTTCTATGAATCTTAACAGCATTGCTTTAGCTAAATATTCTAAAACTATTAAATGTGATTTCGTATAACCTTAATCCTTAATACACTAATTAAAAAAATGTTTTACATTCCCATCGATTGAATAAATACGAGAACAAGGAATAAATTGAGATGTCATCGGGATATTGATTTATCACTTCGTTGTCCGATCACAACCTCAAAGATATACCAAAGCTCGAATCACACTGCAGTTAATCCACCGCGAAGCTTAACGATATCAAATATAGCTGAGTCGGCAGATGTCAAAGTTCAGGTTCGTTTCTCTTTTCTGAATAGAGATATCCGGTACTTATGCTAGTCATCGAAGTCCGTACCGGCGAGTATGCAATAAGGTTTACGCCTATATTTCAATCTCCTGTCCTCAAACGGTATCCACCCGAAGGTCTTCCATAACTGCGATACGGTGTTGTCAAACCTAAAGCACACGTATGCGCTGTTCTTCTCAAGTCAAGAAAATATGTAAGGATCACAAACCTCCCTGCGAAACGAATAACGAATAAACATGCGGAAGAAGTGCTGCTTCGAATAGGACGTGATCTCTGATCCGACTTAGAACGTGTTGTGAACCAACTGTTGCTTATTGCAATATCAAGTCTAACTGAAATCGATTTCTTAAATATACGTGTGGGTTCCAAATTTTTGTTTGAACAAAATTCTTTATGGCTTCTTCCATTTGCTAATGGGATCGACGTTGTAACTTCAATAATTGATTCGGTACAGGTGCAAGGAATGAACATCTACAGCTGAGGGCAACTACCGATAGCTATTCTGGCCATTTCCGCACTAACGTGGGCTACTTTATCTCGTTGGAAGTGAGAGAGAAACTATATATTCGTTTTTTGTCGTTAAAAGTGCTTTAACAGCTGAGTTCATTTCACATATATGGGCTTCCGCCGGGAATCGAACCCGGAAACGCTTTCACCCCATGCCCACATGGCTATCAAGGAGCCCAGCTGTAAATTCGTTGATGTCATCAACCCATAGCTATACTAAAATTAAAGAAAGCTGAGGAATGAATCAAAGGAAAACGAGCATTAAATAATACTGAAAACAAATTTTATTTAAATGTTACAAACATTTTATTTTTTTTATGAAAATATTCTTCTTATTCCTGTTCACATATTGGCACGCGTATGATTTATGTAAGTAGTCCACATAATATATAAATAATGCAGTTAATAAATTATATAATACAATTTATATATTTATAATATTATTTTTTTAATTCAGAAACAATTGCACAAAAATCTTTTTAGACAAATTTTTGGACAAATTTTAACATTCTCGAGGCCCGCTAGTTTACCGGAAGAGAAGTACCGCTCTTATGTAATGTAGTTAAACTGAGACAAATAAAGAAAATCGAGGCTGTAAACAAGGAAAATAAATACGGTCAATGGACGGAGACGCACGTGAGCAAGGACAGCGGCGTTCATGCGTTTCGAAATCCATCGTAAGCAGAAAATTTAACTGACGTCATCATTAGCTGCATAACATTAAGAGGTATAAACGAAACTGAAAGCGCTGTGCTGTTTTGCACGTCGAGACCGAAAGATTGATGGAAACAGTTTGGAAACAATCACTATTCAAAAGAGCAGAATTCAGAGGAAAGGGAATAGCTTTGCAATTAGTGTCTCCGCAAATCTTTGGAAACTTCCTTCTACTAAAGCATTACTTACAGTTTTATTATAACATTGAAATAATAACGCTACACTTTGATTAAAAAAGGAGAACAACTTGAATTCTTGGTCATTATTCATCCTCAGTTATTATCACGATTTTAAACAACACAACCCTTGTTCTTTAATTTACAACATGAAATGAAATTTATTAAAAATATTCTCAAGTTATTTTACCACATCTCTGCGGGAAAAGTGTAACAAATTTACTCTAAGCCCAGAATGTGAGCACCATCATTCAAAAGATAGAATTTACCATTATGGAGTCAACTTTCAAAAGATAGAATTTACCATTATGGAGTCAAGAAATACGCTCCGCATCACGCACTTCCTAGATATCCTCCGTTCTAAGGAATGAATGACTTGGTCTATTTCGAGATAAGTAAGGGAGTTCGGAATGAGAATAAACTCCAGAAAAACTTAATTTGTGAAATTTACGCAAGAAAAAAGCAAAGTTAACAATCTGGGTTGATAGGGGAAAAACTAAAACCGGTGGATCGATTCTCTTACTTGAGTAATGTTCTTTCTTGAGATGAAAGGTTTTCTGATAAGGAAAGAAGAAGAATGGTTTTAGCCAAGCAAGCTGTCATGGAATGAAGAGACATTTAGATGGTAGGATTTGATAAGGGAATCAGAAAATATTGTTAAAATAGTTGGTAAGGAACGTTTTGCCTTGTGTATGAGAAACATGGACAGGAGCAAGCAGAAATCATTATATCGGAGGTTTTAGAGGTGTGGTATTGCCGTAGAATGGAATAAAAAGTAGGATTTATAGAAAAGTGAACCTGGAATTGCTGGAGATTGCGGGAGAAGATTTTGATAGAAGTAATATAGCGATGGCCGACGAAATGGGTTGGTGAAATATAGTGGAAAATTATTGCTCAAGAAAGTTAGCGACGGATATAAAGGGCTGAGTGAGTTAACAATTAAAGGAAAGGGTGTTATCTAAAGAATTTTAGGATACAAGAGCCTACGGAAAGGAAAATCGCTACTGGTGAATAATTCGTAATATGATCATTCTACTGATAAAACGCTTCCACTAAGTTTGATTTCATTATCTGAACAATATGCAATTCCTTGAAAAAATATTGTTGGAAAAATTGTTTCGTCAGCCAAACTTGTCTATTATTAGTTGCAATTACTTTAGTAGTTAAATTTATAAAAAAAAGATTTCAACTTTCGCCTTGTTCAAAATAAAAAAATCTGATGTTGCCAGCACATGACTTTCTCCATATATAATATGTAAATATTTATCTACGACAGTATTTTCGAATTCTATATTCAATCTAAACTTGGAAGATAAGAGATTAATTTATATTATATTATCTTTTACGTCACAAACATTATCTAATCAATTCTAACGACAACAACCAAAGTACTTAATAAGAAATTTGGTGTTGATACGACAAATAGTTTTCATGTTAGAGCGACCACAAAGTACATAATCAGCTACTTTCGGTTTATCAGTATTTCATGAATAACTCCTAAACAATCAGTGATACAAAAATATGTTGAATACAAAAGTTATAGTACATTAAATTTTCTAAAACTTTTATAAATAATAGAATATACCTAAATTTCATATTTATGGAGATATTTTGCAAAAGCGGAAATTTGCTTCGAAAAATAAAGCTCGACTTCTGGTTAACCGATTTACTCCAAAAACTAATCAACTCTGAATATGAAGTTTGGTATTGATACGACAAATAGTTTTTACGTTAGAGCGCCCACAAGCACACACACACACACAGGTCTACTTTACGCGGAGAAATCCACCAAAACTGCGATATGCAGAAAAATTGATGAATGAATAAATCAAGACTGAAAATAAATAACTAAATGACTGCAACCTCTAATAATAATAATAATAATAACACATACACACAGACATCATTCCGAAGATGGTCAAAACGTGTTCTAGGGACCCCAAAAAATGTATTTCCGTTGAAACCTCGAAGTCATTTTTTTTCATGAAATCAATACTTTCTTTATACTACGTATATGGAGAAAGTAAAAAACTACTTAATGGTATATAAGCGGCTGCGGCTCCGCGGCTTTGAAAAATTTAGGAGAAAATTGAATATCAATTGAATCAGGCGTAACTTGGTGGTAGGAAGCCATCGAGAACGGAGAAAATAAAACAAAACTTCTACCCGTACCATAATAAGGTTTATTCCCGACCTGAAGATAACGCAACGCGTCGGAACCCGGGTCGTGAATAAAAAATGTGGTACGGGTAGAAGTTTTGTTTTATTTTCACCGTTCTCGAGAAAATTGAAGTTAACGTAAAAATATCAATGAATTAATGAAGAAGAACCCTTATGGATTAGTAGATGTAAGCTAAAACGAACAGCAAATCAGTGTTTACTTGCTCTTGAGTACACAAAGGGTAATGAAATTTAGATTCTATCGATCATAATAAATCGATGTGGTTACGAAAATAATCACTCTTGACGTCAGCAAAAGTCACCTTCAAGTTATTCTCTTGAACTTTACGAAACTTTGGCTCTCTTTAGGGCTACTACTCGCATAAAAATTATTATTTATCTAGGATATGCACGACACCATTTGAAGCAGAGCAATTAGCACGAGTTATGGGTGCATTACAAGTGACGTATATCATATTAGAAAACAGGGAAACGGTCGCATTCGGAATTTTTCTGTCACCTCCTCCATGCAAGTGGATGATATTCCAACAACCTCCTCCTTTTCTTCTTCTGTTCTTGGTAGACGGCTCGCTGATTAGAGGCTAAGGTCTCCTCTACTTAAACCTATCGACCTTCCGATCCTCATACTTAACCTTTAAATAGAAACGTAAATTTTCGATTTCTTAGCAGGCAGCGCATCTGTAAGCCTCTTTCGATTGTGCAGCACTGCGTTACTTCTTGCCATATGATGCGCTTTTTTCAACTCAAGATTATTTAATTTTTACAATGTTATCAAGGTGTTTGGAAACTATACGAAAATTAAAATTAATCTTCTAGTGCAAGATTTGATTTAAATCAGTTTATACGGGAATAAAGAATATTCTGTTACGATTCTATAAAATTAGTAATATTTAAAAGTGTTAATTAGTACAGAGCTTAGTTTTAATTTCTTAACACTGATATTCTTATGCATTTCTTTACAATTGATTTTTACAGCATTTTAAGCAGCGAATTTAGGAATCGGCCTTGAACTTGACTTAAAACCTTGACTTCTCCGTTTACAAGATTTTTTATTTTATAACGATCTTAATACGAAACAAATCTTTCAAGATATTTTTTTATTCCCTGAGTATAAAACACAAATGCTACTTTTCTAAAAAAATGATAAGAGAGTCTATTTCGTTTTATCTACTATTTTAATGCACATGTAACAAACCTGAAACAACAAATCTATATTTAAATGCATTTCATTTGGCAAATCAGTTTCTATTTTAAATATTCCTGCTCATTTATTTCTTTATTGCTCTGTATAACAATAGCCATTAATGGAAAGATGGCTGGCAAAGTCACAGAGTTCATCAAGAAACCATATTAGTTCAATATTCAATAACCTATTTTTCTTGCAGTGATTCAGTTCAATTTAATTATAAAGATTATACAGTGAAATTCTTTATAATCAATTAAAACATGCCTTATATTCAATTAGATAGAATGATAAGTTCATTTGCTAAATTAATAACGACTGAATGCAAAATACATGGGTGGTCTGAAAAGTTTCCAACATTTCTCGACATGTTTTCTGAAGATATCTGAAAATTTTCTGAAGATTTCTGAAGAATCTGGGGTCAGAAACTTTTCAGACCACCCTCATACATGGCCTGAGGAGCAAGTATGCTGCAACTAAACTGTGAATTGGATGTGATAAAAAATTAAGACATATAAGCATAAAAATGTATTTCTAATTTCATGGTGCTTCTCAGGGCTCTCTATAGGCTGAGTATATTAGTTACTTTATTATTTGAAACAATGTCCATTACTGATAATGAACAACTGAAATTAAGGCTAAATATTATAGTCTCTCATAAATAAGCATTAATTTTTAAATATAAAATTTGACAACTAAGGATAATCAGCATCACTAATTTAATCTTTCTATGCTACTGTCTGATATAAAATTGAAGCAAGGTTACAGGAAATTTAATTTGACTTTGAACTGTATTAAATAAACGGTATAAACAAGTATTTTGCTCTTTTTAATCAATGATATACCCTAAAGTAAGTAATTATACTGAGATTTTTCTACAACTAATACATTCTTTCCTTTAAAAATTGTGTTTTAAAAATCATGCTTGTCCTGTGCAATAATGATCTACTGATCAAATATTTAGTCCATTTAGAAATCTAAAATCTGTTATTTAAAACTATTTTCAAAAATAGTACTACAATTTGACTACCCATTTTTACTTTCTCCATATACGAAGTATAGAGAAAGTATTGTTTTCATGAAAAAATTCGACTTCGAGATTTCAACGGAAATACATGTTTTGGGGTCCCTAGAACACGTTTTGACCATTTTCGGAATGATGTCTGTGTGTATGTGTGTGTGTGATAGTGGACGCTCTAACGTGAAAACTATTGGTCGTATCAACACCAAACTTCATATATAGTGCTGTGGTGTGTGCTGTCAGAGTTGATTAGTTTTTGGAGTAAATCGGTCAACCGGAAGTCGAGCTTTATTCATTAAAGCTCATTTCCAGTTTTCAAAATATCTCCATAAATATAATAGATACGTATATTTTATTACTTATAAAAGTTTTAGATAATGTAATTTACTATAACTTTTGTATTTAACATATTTTTGAATCACTGTTGATTAGGAGTTATTCGTGAAATACTGATAAACCGGAAGAAGATGATTATGTACTTTGTGGGCGCTCTAACATGAAAACAATTCGTTTGATCAACACGAAATTTTATAAATGCTATTTTGGTTGATGTCGTTAGAGTTGATTAGTTTTTGGAGTAAATCGGTCAACCGGAAGTTGAGTTTCATTCTTCAAAGCTCATTTCCGGTTTTCAAAATATCTCCGTAAATATGATATTTAGGTATATACTATTTTCAATAAAAGTTTTAGAAAATAAAATTTACTATAACTTTTGATTGAAATATATTTTTGTATCACTGATAGTTTAGGAGTTATTTATGAAATACTGATAAACCGGAAGTTGCTGATTATGTACTTTGTGGGCGCTCTGGGCTCTATGGGCGAAAGGCCAAATTCATCGTTTTTTATCGAGCATGTCCCGAAAAACATTATTTATAAAGTTTGTTACCTAAAAGATAATAATATATAAATTAATCACTCATCTCCAAGTTTAGATGGAATATAGAATTCGAAATTACTGTCGTAGATAAATATTTACATCTTATGTATATGGAGAAAGTCATGTGCTGGCCACATCAGATTTTTTTTGATTGCTTAGGAAATATATTTTTTCAGAAAATTGGAAATTTCAAGATATTGAATTCTTTCCTGAACTATTTCAGGTAAGATTCTCTTTGAATATGTAGGAAGATGGAGCTGAGCTAAATAGCTTTGAGATAATTTTGATATAACGTATAAAGTTGTAAACATTTTCAATGCTAATTATGGAATTTTGAAAAATTCAGGAAAAGATAAAAAAATGAAAGGGACATTTTCTTAAGCATTTAGCAACAATAAAAACTGAGAAATAATGGCAAATTTACACTATCAAATCCAACTGTTTTCTCGTTTTACTAAGTACATCTTTATATATAGCTATTGATTGATATCATTATAACAACTTTGATAAATTATTTTTAGATGTTTTTATGAAGAAAATACCTTTTCAAACCAGAAATATTGCAATTTACTCACAATAATTAGAAACTTGGAATAAAAGTTTGAAAATGAGAGAATTGTTAGAAGTGTAAGGTTGAAAGTGAGATGAAAAGTGTAAGAGCAAATGATGAAAATTAAGTACATAATGTAGGAATGTAAGGAAAAGGACAATAGAATTAATGAATAGAAGACGTAAGGTATAGAGAATTCACTGAAATGCATGATAATGAATCTACTTTGTATATTAACTGTGGTCATAAAAATGAAGGTTGGACAATGTAGAATTAAATAATAAAATAAGCAGTAAATTATAATAAGGACGATGGCTACAAGTATGTGGATATGTGAAAGGAATTTTTATAGATAATATAAAGAAAAAATAATTTGAAAAAAGATAAAGTGAGGATGGCCACAGAGGAAGAGTTCAATGGAAACAAAGAATTATTTTGGTAATTAATAAAAATTGCATTAAAACAGAGTACAGATAAGATATTATAATGGAATAGAAACATTGAATTAATAGATTTATATAATAGAATAATCGATTTAAACGTAAACTAGGAGAGTAAGGTTTATTATAATTAAATATCCATAATTTTTGTGAGGACACCCAAATAAGTCTATGCAAATTCCTTTCTTATTGAGAGAGAACTCTCCAATGATGGAGGATCTCTAGATGATATGATGAAAATGATAATTCTTATTGTAACCCTTCGAAATCATAGCACCAAGATAACTTTAACTATAACATAAACATATGATGGCATTGCTCGATATATTCCTTCTTGGAAAGTTTACAGATTCTGAATGTGAGTTTTAATATACTAAATAAGTTCAGTGGCAATACACTGTGTGCTGAAATGTTGTACAATACAATGTATTGATGAAATATCGGAATTTTCAAATCAAAAGACAAAACTGTCCTCATCCTTTCCTATTAACTAAGAGAATAACAAACCTATCTATCTTCTCAGTCACATATAACATTACATATCCAGTTATTCTACTAGTATCGAATCATTACTTCATTATTTTAACTGAAATAGATCCTTACACCAACAAGCTATCTGAATAATGTAATCTGAAAGTAATGCTATCAAAATTCAAAATGCCATCCTCAGGTTAGATGGTAGTTCGAAAAGAAGGTAATAGTCATTTCACACTTGATAAGTAATTAATTTACTTCAGGTTTATACTTGAAAACGTTGTTACATATCAGCAAAGACATTATGAATCTTCTTATTATAAATCTCTTCTATTTATTATCGTATACTTCAGCTTACATAACTACCACAATACGTTTCTCACCATCACTATCTCTTGGCTAGCGTCCAGGTATAAATTGTGAAAAATGTAATTTTTTCATTGTTTCCAGAGATTTTTCAATTTTCCTGGAGTAGCGGAAGCAGATCTTTACCGTATTTTCTATACAGTTTACGAAAACTAACCTTCACAATTTATTCATTGTCGTTCTAAAATATAGTTAAGTTCAAGATATGATTAAAATGGCTAGCCTCCATGTTATAGGGGCCCTC
Source organism: Sympetrum striolatum (assembly GCA_947579665.1). NCBI lineage: Eukaryota > Metazoa > Arthropoda > Insecta > Odonata > Libellulidae > Sympetrum > Sympetrum striolatum. The sequence goes on along the minus strand of OX388347.1, from coordinate 54,249,635 downwards.
CTCTTCTTATAAAAAAAGCAACTTAAAATATCTAATTATCTCAAGAATGGTGGTCTACTGCTTTATGTCTTTTATCATTATTAACTTACTTTCTGTTGAATATATTTCTGATTTGAATTTCGGTGACAAGGTGGCGTCGGTGTCGCTACTGGTCATCATATTAAAACGCGCTCAGCGCCATTCAGCGCAACTGCGAACAGCTCTAGCGGCTCGAGCCTTCGCGTTGAAAATAGCCAATCAGCAGCTTCCTTTCGCAGTGAGTTCCCGCCTTCAAATTTAGTTAAGCTGACAGAGACACAATTGAATTAGAATGTTCATAATTGGTGAAATTCAACATTGGTTGGACCTTGTTGAGAAAAATATGATGTGCGCATCATTTTTAATTACCGTACCTAAAGACGTATCTAATGTTCATGTGAAGTCTTCGAATTACCTCTAAAATTTCTCTGAAAGATGTGCCGAGGTACACCATTTGTAGTTTGTAGGACCTTCTTGCTATATATGAAAGATATGTTCGATTGAATTGCATTTCATTAATCTTATGAAATTTAATTTGGAAGAGAAGAGCTGGATGATGGAAGACGGAAATATAGTCGAAGATGAATTCAAAAGCTAAAACAGGTGGATCGCATCAACATTATAGAATGTGTTCTCCTATATGTATGTACCTGAAATGCTCATAAATATTTTGGAGAGCATACCGGAACATTCTAAGTAAGTTATTTTTTAAATTTAGATGTAATTTGCAAAACATTGATTTCGCAGATTGCCTAACATTACAGATCCGAAAAGAAAGTTATTTAATTTTTTCAGATGCCTATGACCCTCTCTCAAAATTATACTTTACTTCGTAATTTTTACAATAAATATGTATTTATTAATATTTCACTAACAATATTTTACAAATAATAAGTTATCACAACATAATTTCTAGTAAGGTTGATGTGATCGGATCTTTATTTAAAGTGCCATTCATACTCTGTTTGTTATGATGTACAATTTATTCTTTAGGAAGAAGTATTCTGAATTCGCTGACCCCGCAATGCAGGACCATGAACAACCACACTTCAACATATTGATTTCAAATTGAATATAAGCCACCATCTCCTTGCAGTTTTTAACATTTTAAAGTTTAGTAATGTTATAATAGATGTATTTAATTAGAATAATAAAAATGTATTTGATGGTGTGGGCCTTTACCTGGTGGTATTACATTACAAACAGTAGCCAGGAGCAAGTTGCAAAGAATTTATTTATACGATACCACAAACAAAGATAAACATACGACCCGGGTTTCAATGCATCGCATCATCATCAGGTGGTGATGATGATGCTGATGTTCAGGTGACCTATGATGATGCGACGCATCAAAACCCGGGTCATATGTTTATCTTTGTTTGTGGTATCGTATAAATAAATTCTTTGCAACTTGCTCCTGGCTACTGTTTATAATAAAAATTGACAAGTTGATTCATTTTAAGAATGCACATATGTTTCTGTATAATTATTATGTAATTAATTATCCAAATTTTATTCCACTTTGTCGCATCATTGTGCTAATCAGATTGTGCTACTGATGTAATGATGTAAACAGAGCCTATAAGTTTACTAATATTCAATGATTTATTGAAATTAGACCGAGTGTTTACACTTAATAACTACTAATATGTTTAGAATGTACTAATGATTTTTAATAGTTTTCATTCATTAAAGTTTATTATTATGTGGGTTAGCTGCATATCTTTAAATTAATTTAAAACTAGAAATCAACTGGCAATTTATTTAAACGAACTTTCAGTGCAAATTAATTTCTATCCTCAAGTTTTCTACTGCACTGTATAATTGGAAAATAACCATTTTATTTTTTTATGAGAGATTTCTAAATATTCTCAAAGCTTATGAAATTGAATTATAATTTAGTGTTTACTGCAGAACTTTTCAGTTATTAAAGGTGTGTGAGGATACTACATGGCCATAGGACATTTTTAGAAATGTTTCAAATATTTTCATCTATTTACCTGATATTTTCTTTGTGCTAATGGTTTATTTAATTTATGATGACTTAATGACATGAGGTAAATCATGTTAATTTTTATAAAAAAATTGTAGAATGTATTTAAGTCTGTCTGTACAGTTATAAGCTCAGGTGCTGGTTGCATCCTCAGCATCTTCATCATTAAGTTAAAATGTTTAAAAGAGATCATGAGGTGATTAGAAAAGATTAGGAGTGAGGTGGTTTTTAATTGTTTTCCTTCCAAGGCTCTTGAGTGGGAGAAGTTAAATTCTGTGTAGCATGATGACTCTATGAATAATACTTTTCAAAGAATTTAAAAAGGAATGGCCAAAACAAATGCCATTATTCAGCATCCTCATATTTCAGTAGCAAGAGTATGTTCCTAGCAATAGGCTAGACTGAGATATACTCTATGAAAGGTATATTTTTCTAAATCCTGTACCACAAGATTAATGGAAAATTTTCTATTTTTTAGAATTTAGTTGTATGATTAAATGTATTGATACACTGAAATGCATAATAATGTATCAGCTATGTGTATTGACTATGGTCATTAATATGAAGGTTGGAAAATGTAGATTGAAATTATAAAATAAGCTCTGAAATTACCAGCTGTTTCCTGCCATTAGGGTTGGTGTCCAATAAAAGAAGTAATTTGGCCATTTTGGCTGGTTTCATCTCTCAAGTAAACCTACTAGTTTATCTCAAATTTTACATTTGTATATGCGTACATGATCAAAATCTTTTGCAAAATAACACATAACTGAATTTGGGAAATAGGCAGCAAGACAAATAAGTGGGTTTGTATAGTAGGTATTCCAAGAGTTATGAAAGACGAGAAAGGCTTGATTAATTCTTTCTTTGGTGCTGTCTGCAAAGTAATTCAATTCCATCTCAATTTATTTTTTGTATCAAGATATTAGATATAAATCTAAATTATTCAATTACAGTTATTGTTGTATTTATAGTTTTAAGTAAACTCAAGGCTCTTTTTCAGTCACTTATTCTCTCTCCATCTCATGTTACAGATGCGCTATTGAACTAGTACTTAATTTTTGACCAGTCTCCATGAAATATATACCATTCTCTTTGTGTACTTATATTCCGAAAAGAGAATTTTGAGTTTCATCATAAGTTCTGACTCCTATGGGCCCCTTTGGCTTAGACTCACAAGTCAGAACTGGCTTACTTTTGATTCACTTTACTACTTTCTTTCTTCCTACCAAGGCATGATTATAATCTTTGGCACAGTTTTTCATTGTTACATCAGTTCAGTTACTTCATTTTGTTGGCCAAAATCATTAACACACTTGTATTTGGTGATAATCTGATGCAAGTGTATGTCATTCCAAAACATGTGTGCACTTTATTTTCTTTTAAACATATTTTATCCAGATTTTTTCATTATCTTCCCTGATTTTGTAGCTAAGATTGCTCAGTTTGGAAAAAAGAGAGATACTATATGGATGTTTTTCAGTACACACATAAGCGACTAAATTGGATCAATTGTAAAAGAATAAATTCCATGTTGGATAGAAGGATAATAAATAGGTGATAACAATCAAATGAACTTCAGAAAACAATTATGACATTTGGATTTCTCAGCAGCATCATAAGCAAGAGTTATTCCTGCCTCCAACTGCTATCAGCGACAATGGGTTCTTAAGGAAATAGACTGTCAGACTGCTTAATTCCAAAAGTGGACACTCTTCTACCTATCTATCGAAGCCCAGGACAGCCCACAGGTATAGTTAAAAATCAATGGTAACCTAACCAAAAGTCTCTCAATCTCATAATTTATAATAAATGGTAAAAAGCTATAATATTTTCTCAGGAAATAGATAGCTTGTGTTGAACAGAAACGATTGGGTTTTTCTTAGGTCAGATGGTTTTGCATGATTGCATGTAGTACTGCTAGGACATGAGTAGGCCTAATGAAATATATTATTATGATGTTGGTTGATTTGAAGAATGACCAATGATGCTTTTGTAAGAGTTGGTAATAAATAGTTGGTGGTCTTGTTTCATTCAGTCTCACTCTTACATCTATTCAGCTTCTTTCTTTTTTTCAGTTTAATTCTTTTGTTTGATTATTGTTTCCATCCCTCTTGGGATGGAAAATAATACTTCTAATAGCAGTTGGTTAGTTGTCTGATGCATAGTATGCCAAATCTTCTGCAGAAATCTTTCTCTCTTTTTCTTTCCTCAAGAAAATATCATAACTAATAAATTGTCATACAATAATCTTTATGATAACTTTTCTTGAACCCAGTGATATTTTTGAACTGCTTTCAAAATGTGTTGCCTTATTCTCATCTCCAATTTTAATGCCATTATTGTGTAAGCAAAATTTTATCATAATGAACTGTTTCAGTATTTGGTGCATTTTTATGATTTATATTTTACATTAAGGACTTATCTTTAGGCTGGTTTTTCACAGGAAGCTACTACACGCTATTCAGTTCACAACTGTATAGAAGTGTGTTGATGAATTGTGCAAATTTGTAAAAACTTATCAAAAATTTCTGAAATGGATGAAGAGGGCATATGAATTTAAGAATATCCAATCCAATACTGGGGAAAAAGACAAACAGAAAAGTTGATTGATTTATATTTAGTTTACTTGGGTTTCCTCAGTTTTGCCATCATCTACTGATGAATCAAGTGTACAAGATTTTGAATCAAACAATAATCTATTGTTTTAAAAATCAGTTATATAGCTAGCAAAGTCGTAAATTCAGTTTATGCATATGGCCCAGTGTTGCTTCAATAGAGGTGCATAGAGGTGACTACATGTGATCAAACCCATTCCTGGGTGATCAGTCACTGGTCACCCATATTTGCCCGGAATGGGTTGCTCATAGTCACCTGCAGTGGATGCCATTCAGTTACTTTGCATGCATTAGGATCAGTTGGTCTTATACAGACGACTACTACCGTTCTTTTAGTAGCATGTAGTTTATATATATATGGAGGATTGAGGTATGGCAGTTATATATTTTATTTGTGGAGGTAAAAGTTATATAGGAATTAAGAAGGGATGACAGGAGTAAAAGCCAAATCTCTACCTACTCTGTCCACTAATATTTTCATTCATCATTTGGATAAAATAAAAAAATTACTGATGTAAAGATTTTTAGTCTGAAATAGTTTTCATGTGGGGGGAAGGTATTTAAGATTTTCCTGTTAGCTATTTTAGTGTTTCTTTTTCTCTATTTTCAATCCATGTTTATAACAGCTGATGATGAGAATATCTATATATATAAGATAAATAAATAACCTTTGAAATAAATAGGATAATCTAAAGCAGAAATCTTCAACTTTGAAATAAATTTATTTGTAAAAAGCTGTCTCTAGACTATAAAATCTAAAATACATTTGAAATCATGCAAAATGTGAGGTAAGATCTGTTAATCTTGTATTGTAAAACTCTGGGGATAGAGATATAAAAGAAGTGAATCATTGGAAATTTTTCAAAAATTATAATCATGGCCCATCTTGCTGTTACCTTCAACTATTAACATGTCTTGCTTTTCATATTTGAAATATTCTCTCTTTAGGCTAGAAGGCTTAAGTCACCCTCTTAGGGTGACTTAAGGATTATTATTTATATTATTATATTATTTGAGAATCCAAATAAGTGTAGAAAACTTTGATTGGAGAAAAACATAGCTGATAATTGATTAAGATGACTATGTGGTGGGAATTAGTAATGTGGGTTTGGGTTTGCAGATAGGAGCAAGTTAAAAAAAGTTGCATCGGCCGGGAATCGAACCCGGGCCGCCCGCGTGGCAGGCGAGCATTCTACCACTGAACCACCGATGCATGAAAGATTAGAGGTTCACCCAAGAAAGAGAAGGTAGATACTTTCACGGAAATGAAAGTACAGTGAGAATTGATGGGTCCATAACCATTCATATAGCATCGGTGGTTCAGTGGTAGAATGCTCGCCTGCCACGCGGGCGGCCCGGGTTCGATTCCCGGCCGATGCAGCTTTTTTTAACATCAGGTTCAAGTAACATCGATCCAAAGAATAAAGATCTCTTGAAGGCGACTTTTTCTTTTCCATTTCAAAAGAAAAATTTTGCAATATGAAGCATTCTTGGCTTTGGTACGAAACTGGTTATTGATTTAGCACGTAAGTAAGTAGTCTGAGTACTCTTTCACATTATATTTAATACAATCTTTTTAACAGTTTTAGGCATATCTAAGAATGCATTGTGATTTTCATAGACTTTACTGCAAAACATCTATCCTCCAGAGATGATAGTAGTTTTACAATGACGCCACTTAATTTCCCTTTTTGTAACTTGTGATGGTTAATCTATACATCGTACTCAAGTGTATTTTTTATATCCAATGCAATTGACGTTAGTGACCAATAAATTTTATTTCTGTTATTACAGTAATTGCATTGTAACTTATTAATGATAAAAGTAAATTACATTTCTCAGTCTGTTTGGATCCTATTAATTAATACATGGTATAATTTTCAATTTAATTCCATGGGAAACATTTTATGATCCAGGCCAGGATTGTCTCACCTTTTTTTCCTTGAGTGTTACATTGGAAATTTTACTACATGTGTGGCTCAATGAGATCTTTGTCTTTAGGAAGTATGCCAATTTTATATTTACATCTGTTATAAGATATTTAAATTTGATGTTTAGCTATTGAATGAACTCGATATGCGAAGGCGTTACTTCGTGGAGGGCCACAATAATGGAATCATCAATAAGTCCTGTTGGAATGTACGAAGTGACTCTTTTCCATTCTCTATCGAAGTTTTGAATAATCCATGATCTAATTCCACGATTTTTATAATGATATACAGATGTACGAAAAATAAATTATCATAACCGATTAATTACAAAAAATGTATTCAGTAAAATATTGTGTCATCAATAATCAAGCAAATAATATTTCATTAAGGGGGGAATCAACCTTGAACCCCCTGAAATTTGACTATATTTTGCAGCATAATATCTTTTGATTGAAAAGACCGATTTGAAAACGGTTTTCACCATTGAAAAGATCACATTTTTTTCAATAGAAATAATTTATTTATTATATAATCTATATATATAAAGCAGAAATTCTGTGGGTTTGTGTGTTTGTTTGTTTGTGGGTTTGTTTGTTTGTCTTGGATTGGAGTCTACACCGTTTGCCCGATTTGTCTCAAACTTTGCATACGTGTCCATTTATATCAGAAAAGAAGTACTGTCGCATTTTTATTCAAGAATTTTGCTGGGTTCGAACCAAGATCGCTCAGATAGATTTTCATAAGGAATACACGTAAGCTTCACTTTTATCGGTTGCAGGCTTTATTTCTTTTGAAGAATTAAATTAGAAGAAATAGTCGTACAGAATCGAGACAAACACCAAAAGAAAGAAAATCGAATACAGATTCTTATTGTGGTCATGGAATCTTACTTTCGATTAGAATTTGCGAGAATATTGGTTAAATATACAAATATTTTGTGAAAATTCGAGGCTATAAACAACTCATCCCCCTGACGACCGATCCCATTGTTGAATCCGAGCTCATGCTTTATCCCATAAAAATACTCTTGGACTTTAGGCCCATAAAGCTGATGATTGAAGAGTACGATATATTACATGGACAACGAGAAATTTTCTGTAAGAAGGTAACCAGCAAATGCAGGTACGTTATTACAGTCAGGAGATTGTGTGTCTTCGATTTTAGTACAAACCGTTTGCCAGATTCGCGTCAAACTTTGCGTAGTACGTGTTTTCTGGGACCAGGAAGGACGTACTGTCACAATTTTATTCGATAATTTTGCTGGTTTCGAACCAAGATCACTCAGATGGGTATCCATAAAAAATAAATCTAATCTTCACTTTAATCAGTAGCAGGCTATATTTCTTTTGAAGAATTAAAACAGAAAAATAATCGTGCGGAGTCGAAACAAGAAGCAAAAGAACGGAAATTAAATGAATGTTCTAATTTTGATCGTGGAATATTGTTTCCGAATCGAAATTTGGAGAATTTTGATAAAATACGAGTGAATTATCCAAAATTGTTGAGGTTGTAAACAGCCAATCCTCCTCACGATCAATGCGATGGTTGAGCCGAGCTCATGAATTTTCCTGTACAGTAAGAATAGCTTGGGATTTTAGACCTTATTCTAAAGGGAATTTGCGCATTGCACGACCGGCAACTTGAATTTAATCTACTTCTATATTCCCCGTTGAGAATCAACGGGCGCTTCAGCTAGTAATTATATATAATAATTTTGGGACTTGGCACACTTATTTATTGGGTTACAGTTATGAATAATACCGGTTAGAATTAATTTAATAGCATCAGAAAAAAAGATATAAATTTTACATTTTTTTAAACCTTAAATTTTAAGTTTAAAATAATTTATTTTTTTAATGATTAAGAATATATACAAACCCACCGGTTTTATTAAAGAATAGGCTTTAGTGAACAAATTAGTAAAAGTTTGATCAAAATCCATTCAGAACTTACTGAGAAAAGTGTCGCGCAAGCTGTTCAGACAGGGTTTTGAGAAAATCGACTTTAAAGATTCAGTCAAAGAAAGAGGTAGAGATCTAGACTATGGTACACTAATAACCCCCAGGAGCATATGAATCATGTTTGCTAGCTTCTAGTTCTGCCTGTTTTCGCTCCTTTTTTCAATTCTTGCTGCTTTTGTAGCTGCATGGGCTCTTTTATTTGCTGTGGCAACTCTTTTGTCATCACTTAAAATTGCCCATACTACACATACATTCCCAGGGATTATGCCAAGCTCCTCCAAAACTTTAATCTCTCCCCTCATACCATCATTGAAATGAATAACGGCTTCATATGTTGCAATATCAACAGTTTGTTTGCCAAAAAATCTAACTTTAGGACAGTTTTACAAAATTAGAGCATTGAATGACTCATTAGGATTTTGAGTACAACCACCCACACATCGCTGCAACAAGTCCTTTTCTGAAAGATCAGTAAATACTTTTCTGCAGTCTTCCATTACTGGCAAAGGAATTATATTCTTGGTGTTGAGTTTGTAATCTTTAGCTTTGCCTGCAGCTACCATTTTTAGATACGGGCACCATGAATCAGAGCCTTGTGGACAGAGATGATGGGTGGTTTTTTTATCTGAGGAGGAAGGATGATGATGATGCCAGCGCGCTGGCAGATTGGAGGCGCTGCAGCGCCTCCAAGATCTTTCTTACCACCAAATAATTTACCTTTGCTTTCCTCAACCAATTTTCTCAGTCTTGTGCCTATTCTTTTCTTGACATGAGCAGTGCATTCCAACTTAGTGACTTTACTTTCATCATAAGGTTTGTTATCAGAAATATCCTCTTCCTCTTCTTTGGCAGCTCTCTTCATCGATTCCTGAGCTACTGAGGTTGTTGCACTCTGTATTGCAACCACTGCTTTATCAAATGCTTGTCCAGACACTGCAGGGGGGAAATCCATCAATGCTGAAAACTCTTCCAGGGCTTTGTGGCCTAGGCCTAAACTTTTGAAAGAATACACAGCACGCCGATTTGCCTACGGTGATTTTCTATTCTTGCCAACTTTCTGGCAACTACTAACTTGCTTGGTAACACCACACTTTTCACATTGGACCTCAAACACTGAGTACAAACCAACAGTTTCTTTTTCAACTACTGAAACTGAGCCAGTTCAACATAAACTACATACTACCACGTCGGAAATGCCGTGGAAAACTAAATCAGCGTCTATTACGCAAAATCCCTTCCAATTTTTTCTTGAATCATCTACAATCGGATCCAGTAATCGACGTAGTTTACGGGAGGCAGCACTTTGCTTCCATAAAAATTGATGCTGCAAATGAACTGGTGCACGTGTCGCGAAAATGAGACCACTGTTTTAAAGAGGAAAGAATTCTCTATTTTTTAGGTGCAAAAACGAAAAATCGAAAAAAACATTTTTTTTCAAGGTTGATTCCCCCCTTAAGTTACATAGTGAACATCGAACCGAAATTTTTTTAGTTATCGAATGTTGTTATTTATAGCAGATTGCCAAGTTTTTTTATGAATCGGGATGGATACTTAGGGCACTTTACAAGTTGGCGGTCTAGGAACAAGCGAAAACTGAAGATGACCCGAATGAGGATTAAGCAACAGTATACCAGCAGATTCAGGGTACTGATTGGTCTGAAGGAATCTTCCGCCGATGGATTAATTATTCGCAAGGTCAGTGATAACTCTTCGCAGAAGGCGCATCCAACGATGGATATCCTACCTCATCGAAAGGTAAGAACACCACTTTTGTTTCATAACGGTCTTAACCAATATTCAGCAGTGATCAGCGCCGTCATCTCGGTCGGTTTTTCAATCAAATCCTTCAAGCAAAGGCTTTCTTGAAGAAATTGGTTTAGAAAAGAATCTTATCAATATTACCACGTAAAAATATCGGAAGATGATTCGGAATATTCGATGGAAATCTTGTGGAGTTATTTATCCAAGCGTTAATGAAATGTTTCACAGATGTATCAACCGCTTACTAGGAAGGTTTCTTCGTGAAGAAATGTCATCAAAAGTAATCAAGTAAGTTAAAGGCAATATTTAAAAAAAATATATAAATTACATTGCTTGTTTGGACTTGTTAATGCACTTTTAAATTCACCCCCAGGTATTGAATGCAGCAATGTGAGACGACCTTCAGTCCTATGAAGCTCGTTACTTCGGTAGTACTGAGCTAAAGGAAATGATTCGTTTAAGGTGAGAATTTTAGCTTGAAACTTTTGTAATTTTAGTTATTGCTTTCAAATTTTATATATGTGATGAAATTTAGACACCGTTCAAAAGTTAAACTGTCTGAAAAATTAATTTGTCATCCTAAAGGTGGTGCTCGAAAACAAGCATTTATATTATCGATTGAAATGAAACGTTTCATTTGTCCAAACAAAACTTTCCATTATTTACTGTAGCATATTTTGACTCGCTCGTTAAATTACTTACATATTTTACAATTGTGCCGCATAAAATGACTTTGCTTCACTAATTAGTCTAGTAAAGCCATTTTATGATTATAATTATAGCGAAGGTAATTTCCGATCCACTTGACCCTATAGTAAATATATCGTCAATGATGGGAATTGTAATCTCGATCATGACTTATGAAGGACGTAAGTATTATGATTGATATTTGTCACAGTTTTCGAAAATTATTATCTAACTTGTTCTCATCAAATTTCTCATTAACTATTAATTTACAAATTACTCACGATTTTCGTCCAATTTACCTAGTGGTAGGTTTTGCCTCTTAAAAGAGATTTTGTTTATTAACTGTGCTCAGTGAAAGACTTCTTGACACTGTGTTACTACTTCGTCCAGTTGTTATATTGTTAATAAATTAGTTACACTCCAGAAAATCACTTTATTTTTCCCCGAGGCTGTTTCGTAAGGAAATTCATTTTTTGATTTTCAAAGTATCAGATACCTTTTAGTAGATATTATTATTGTTAGAAATTGCCCCTCATATGGTCGCTGTAAGCTGATTTACTTGGGCATTTTTTATAAGAATTTTATAATCATGAGTATTTGAAATAGATTTGAATCCTTTGATTTATGAATAGGAAGAATATTATGCGTTTATAAATCGATCGATCGATCGATCGATCGATGATGGTTCCGAAAAAAGAGAATCAATCAACGTAGGTTTGAACGTTTGGAAATGTTGGTACGTACGTTGAATATCAATTCTAAATTTGCTGAAACTCTTCATTTTAAAATTTCATGAAAGTCCAATGAATTAGATCAGCGTTCAGAAATTAAACGATCTCATGTGTTTTTCCTATTATACATATAGCGGGATCTTTCTCAGCATCCTAGTGTTGCTTTTCTGCTCGCTTCATCTCCAACGAGATTGTTTGCGTTATTGAATTCAACATTCTGCAGATGTGCAGTAAATCCACTGGCAGATGACGTCATTTTGTAACAATCCCTGCAGTAGATGTAAAAAAGCGTCAGGAAAAGGCGCATTTAGGAGGGAAGAGAGTTATCCAATGTTTCAACGGACACGAAACAGCCATTTTTTATTAATATTTTCTTAGATCGGTAATCTTCTCTTTATGATATAACGTTCAGATGCCAGAAGAGTATCTTGCAGATGTCCGTGTTTGAGACCTTGCCCCACTGCTTGCTTCTTGCGACTCAAGGACGGGTTCGATCATCCTAATTATACTCTAATGGGGATAGCTATGCATATTTAACATTCGATATTTACGCAGATTTTTAAACGAATTAGAAAAGCGGAGGAAGGTCGACATTCTAAGGAATCTTGGAGACACGTAGATCGCAGAATATTTTACCACTCGTGTAATGCCAAGCTACGCTTACCTGTAAGTATAAATCGTAGGTCCATATCTATTGTGTATCATTGCAACGAAATCCTCATTAAAAATGTAATGCCCATGAGGAAGTCAGTGTTATCGATAATTGTTCGAGAAGAAATATTTCATTCATCTTTGCAATTTAATTTTAATTTCTTTGGCAATAAAGTTGAGAATTAATTTACAGAAGTTATTAAATAAAATGATGTGAGGACGGAGCCACTAAATCGTTTCCTATATCTTATTTATTTATAGACCAGCTTTGGAATGGATTTGCCAGTATGATACAACATTATGCTAAATGTAGACGGAAAATTAAATCGGAATTTGAACAACATCAGTATTTGCTGCTGTACTAACTACGCATGAAAGCATTAAATCGCATTTTCAGTTCAATGCACAATTTAAGTTAATACTGACAAAGAGTGGTATTACAACTCTAAATGTATTTTTATTTAGTAATGTTTACGAAGAAGGCAATTTCTCTATAAATCTCTTTTTTCGTTTTCGAACTTTTAAAAGTACAAGAATATCTTTAGCAATCGACGCAATCGAATCTACTTAAAATTCCGTGTGTGTTAAATAGGTGTGTCCGATGTTTAACCGAAACATTTTCACCTTCCCTCGTGAGGAAATGGTAGCTTTCCAGAGAATTTAAACTCGTTGGTCGTTGCTTCATTTCTGCTAAAACCTTCCCATCTAATTTTAAAGTTTTCTTTTCGTTTCTGCTTTGTCGTGGTAAACCCTGCCGACGGTTTTAAACATGGCCAAAATAGTGAATAATTGTATTATTGTGTAAAGATTATTGACATCATTGAACCAATGCCAATATGGCCTTCAACATTGTCAAAATGGTGTATTATAACGTAAGAATGAATGACATATAACATTATTATTGCATTCTATGCAGGAGTAAGTATAACAATCTGAGTCATTGCCAAAATGGTCTTAAACATTGTCAAAAAGCAATCCTTTTGGTCGATTTAAACAGAAATTGCGACCGATTTATCGAAAATGTGGGCAAGATTGATGTGCTGTGCATCACAGTTCCGTCGTGCACGTCTATCGCGAAGTTCTCAAACTCGACACGAGCAGCTCTGTTCTTACATAGTTCTCCGCGCTGGAAATTTATTCGATCCCCGCATCTCTCTCTGCCTTTCAATGTTAAGGTCGTAAAACTTGCCGGTCACATGCGGGCGGACACGCCGACTTTCATCTGCTGCACTTGAGCGCATACGACATGTCACGCATGCTTCTAATAAGCTATTTTTGCGTCCCTCGCTGTGCCTCGTATACGGTCGGGTTTGATTTTCATAGAGACCGTATATGCGATTCCAATGAGGGAAATACTAGGAAAGGGAAGGTTTATAACCACCGAGTGCTCGTATAAGTCTCACTGCGTTCTTACCTATCCCCTTCCCGCTAGACACGATTTTCAGATTAGCCTTACCGATACGGCGTTCTTACGTACACGACGTGGATTTTCAGAACGGGATTTTCCTACCTGAAACGCATTTGATGGTCATTTAGAAAGTTTAATCCCGTATAAGGTTTTCCTCTAAGCTTAAGGTTGAAATATGTGTTTCCCTTTCTTGCAGTTTATCCAAGAAACCGATGGTATGAGCCTTGAATAAATGTTTAAATAATTTTATGCACGACTTTCCGCGGAGAATATTTTATCAGTTTTGAGATTTTTAATGAAAATGTTGTCACTGAATAATGGCCTGACGTGATATTTCTCAATTTAATTGTTAGTTAAAATAATAAAGCGAAAGAAACCACACAGTGAACACTTGAAGAAAATTTGGGAAAAAATAAAGAACACAAAGAATTGAACATTGAGTATTACAAGTTCAAACGCTCTCTTTAACAGGGAATGATTGTTAATGATAATAATAACAATGAAGAATTTATTTGACCAATTTCTACCTCTCTTACAAATAACCTTTTTCAAAAACACAAACATCCACGTCCTTCGCGAAATTCGAACCCTGGACCAGCGACGCCAGCCAATGCACCACCTTAAGGCCGGCAAAAATTCCTCCCCGGCGGGGAATCGAACCCCGGTCTCCCGCGTGACAGGCGGGGATACTGACCACTATACTACCAAGGACTTGTGTCAACATGGATGACTTATATTGGAGTTATACTTTGAGGCATAAAGATTCCAGGTTTAATTGAACCGGCTTCGAGAAAGTTTCTTGTCAATAGTGAATCTGTTTATATATGTATCTAGGTGTGTGTGTGTGTGTAGTAAAGAGCGCAATAATATTTTCATATTTTGCGTATTAGAACGATGACTAATATATTCAAAATTGAATTTATGTACGCGAGCGCAATAATGAGAAATTTGTATTTTATAATTTTAATTCCTAAAGTCATTTATATTTCAAAGCCATTGTCAACTTTTATGCACAATATTTTTAGTTTTAATACCTTATAGTTTGAATTGCTCGTCAAAGTGTCATGACGTAAAATTCCATTATATTTTAATTGAAAAATCATTGCTATGCGCTGTATTAAGAAAAGCGGGGAATGATATCACTTTTATCGTTGGAATAGATTTGATGCAAAGTAATGAGAAAAATGATAGTAAAATGTATTCATATAATCTTTAATGATCTGCAATTATTTCATATACCTCATACATAATGTACACCGGAAATCATGACCCAAGGGAAAATTACCGTTTACTAATTATTATGCTTAATTACTTTTAAAAATCTGTTCATAGAGAACTGACATAATTACTGTTCCCTGAAGTACATAGACTTTTACGGTAGTTTGAGAATCGATTTCTTTCTAAGAATGTTAAGGTCGTAAAACAGTTTTGATTTGCAAATGATTTTATGCATTTTATACCTGTTTCATTGCATTCAATGACTGAATCGCGGAATAATCGAGTACATATAATTCTTTTGTGCAGTAACTGTTACTTGGCCCTCAACTTCTTGATTGAAATTCATATAGTTCACGGGAAATTAACTCCAATGATGCGATGGTAATTCATTCCCATTTATAATTTAACTCTGCGGAAGGTAAATTGAAGCTTTTCTTAATAATCAAGGCCTTCTATTAATCAGTATCGTTCTCGGAGTACTACAATGGGTTCGTCTTAATATCATTTTCGGATCTGTCTCCAATTCCACACAGAGTTTCCTCAGTTCATTGGCCATGGATCCACATTAGAAATAATATCAACCAAACTAACCATCAAG
This sequence comes from Sympetrum striolatum, assembly GCA_947579665.1. Taxonomy (NCBI): domain Eukaryota; kingdom Metazoa; phylum Arthropoda; class Insecta; order Odonata; family Libellulidae; genus Sympetrum; species Sympetrum striolatum. Next base: position 54,234,063 of record OX388347.1, on the reverse strand, counting down.
TACTACCTCAACTATTACTACTACACCAACTACTGATAGTCAGAGATTCATTATCACAGCTTTTACTAAACCACTATTAGACAAATACGATCCGGGTTTAGTAGTTTTCCCATTGATGATGATGCAGTATGTTTGCGAAAACCGGGTATTTGTCTAATGATTAAGTAGAAGCTGTGTTCATGAATCTATCTGTTTTTTACTACCACAAAATTAAGCCTGAACTCATCAGTTGCACCGATCTGTAGTTTAATCCCTTTTTTGCTAATGTATAGACTGCGGAAATTTGCTATAGATGATGCCATTAATGCCATACATTTCTTAATTATAAATTAAATAAAGATTGGATGTAGATTTCGATTTAGACAAAGATGGCTTTTTATATTTGAATCACGTATTTTCTCGCTGTGATACTCTTGTTTACGCTATAAAATTGACGTTCAAGGCTCTGAGCTTCTATGCTTAGAAATTGCTTACCGAAGCTCGGAAATATATATCCCTTAATGGATGTGGGATTCCGTTGATAAGAAGAGCTTCCTGTCTTTCTCTAAATCGTCTGCGTAGCTACGGACAGTCTATTTAAAACGTAATTGGACACTTATATGAAAGCTTTTTGATTTATGCGAGCATTCAAAAATACAGAAGTTTTAATGTTTTTAAAGTAACCGCAAAGTTTTCGCTATATATAGAAAAGCTGATAGTATTACCAATTTATCTTCATAATTCAATCATACTCATTTATCCACAGCTTGGTTTGTCAGTAAATGAGATATATTATTCTGATATTATATTTCAACATCTTGATAGAGTTAAGGAATAAGATTGCAAAGGTGCTTCACAATTAATATGCAAGTCACTATTTCGTTTGATATCTTTTTTCTTCTTCATCCGTTTCTTATCTCGACCAATCGTTTTACGCCCAATCATCTACGTTATTAAGCCTGGAAACCTTAGAGGACGTTTCTCAATATATCCATTCTGAAGACATTAGATTCATGTTTTGATAGATCGCTGTTAAATAAGTAGCACCGCAAGGGATAATCTCTGCCATTAACTTCGTTATAAGATATTTACTCTAACACAGGTATTTCTTTCTAAAATTAAATTATAGGACCAAAATAACTCGAGAAATAGAGCGGTTCAAGTTATATCATCCTCGCTATCTCTTGCTTTTGTGCTATTTTTCAGCAAAAAATAGGTATTGATCCATAAGTCAAATTTGTGCACTGTTTTAAGGGTCTAGTATCCGTATCACTATTTGCAATGATTCAGAATATTTAAATAACAGTGTGATGTTAGAAAGCACTTTAAAAGAATCACTATGTTGTCGAGCCATTTCGAAGACTTCACGCTTCTCTCATCTCTACCAGCAGGGAATAGTTACTGATTAGTCGGTTTTGGAGAAATTATTGCGTTTTTTGTAAATACCGTTTGAACTATTGGTTTCAATGGTGATTCACATCACTTTTCATTCATAAAATTCGTGTAACTATGAAGAAAAATAAGTTTATTAGCTATCTTTTTAAACTACCTGGTAGCCATTTCCATCATCTAGAATAGTTACAATTTTTGAATGGCCAGTTTCCTAATTTACTATCGATATCATCCCTTTTCAATTGCCATAATTGATTTACTGAGAATGGAAACAACCTCCGAAATGGCATTGAAGATTTTCCGTGGAATGAGCTACTTCCTCGAAAATTAAAAGTAACTGAAACCAAGGATGAAAGTAAACCTTGCACAAGGAGTAGTTTTCGAGTATAAAAGAAGCAACAGAAAAATCCCAAGGAAAAACGGATTTGAAAAAAGACTGACGGGGCCGGGAATCGAAACCTAGATCTTTCTCTAACCATGAGACTTCCTTGACCATCTAGACTACCCGCCCGGAGCATTTAACAAGCCATTTTGGGAACTTTGTGCTAAGTCCCGTCCCGGGCCCCGTCAGTCTTTTTGCAAGTCCGTTTTTCCTTGGGATTTATCCTGGGTGCACGCCCTTATGTGCAAAGTACCTTTAACCCTTTCCTCAGCAGAAAAATTGTTAATTTAAAGGTAGAAATAGGATTTCAGGCACCGCGCGGATACATTTATATTATTTAGCAATTTCTATATAGAACATGTAGATCATTTTATTATTTTGTTCCAAATTTTGTCCCAAAATAAAATTTTAAACTCTCTCTCCTCATCCTTTGGAAAACTACACTAAAAGAATCCGGACTTAAAAAAATATCACCTAAGAAAATAATACTTGAATATGACGCTGCCCTTTTCAAAGTGTTGGGGAATGAGGGTCTAAAATTGGTATGTCGGGTCAAAAATTTGGCAGTTTTCCAAATTGTTCTACGTTTCCGCATAATAATATTTGCATTTATAATTCTTGACATCTATCGGAAGAGAAGAGAAATACACTACGCATCAATATATTGTTTCATGGAGATAATATCTTGGGGACGAAAGTCTAAGCAAATGACTTTTGTTATGCACATTTATCCTGGAATTAATCTTGCTTCTCGCGTCTTGTTACACCAGATTGGCGACTCAAAATTAACTCTCAACAATCTACTCCTTTCGTTTCCACAACGTGCAACAATTTTCCATTGCCTCAGCAGTTAAATACATAAGTTAATACCGTTACTTAAGTATCATCCAATGATGATGCTATTTAGAAGTAATTTTAATTCCCTCCTTGTTTAATTCACCTGATATATGACGCAGTTTTTCTCTAATACTTTCTCTGGGGACTTCTTCGAATTTCTCTTATCTTTTAATTCGAAATGTCTCGTTACTTTTTTCATTCATGCCTGAGAGGATCTGAGGGACGAGAATAGGAAGTGGTAGGAAATGAAAGCTTCCGATTCGAGACAGGAAAATGTTTGGATTCCTTATGCGCTGTGGAGCGCAACAGAAGCGGCGCTTTTGTCATATTAAATTTTTTCGGATAAAGCGAAGCTTTCGTTGAATTTATTGAAAACTGCGCGCTCGATTTAAGATTGTCACTCAGAATAAACTGCATGGCTAATCCGCAAAAACGCAACCAGGAAGTGCGGTTGCATACGGAAGCAGAGATCAGAATCTTCCTCGAAAAAAGTAATATTCGTAATAAATATAACTGGCAGGTTGATGAAGTTTATAAAATTCATCAGTAATGAAAATTTAGCTGGATTTTTTGCGGGAATTATTATTTATCAATGGTGGAATTTTTGAGCAGCGTTATATTTATTAGCTAGGGGAGTCACTTTTAACGATTAATTTGAAGCTGAACATTTCCTCGTATATGAACTTCTTTAGGCCGTCATACACGGGGAAATATTTCCAGAATAGAACATGTTCTAATTTCGACCAATCAGGAAAGAGTGTCGGCCATAACTGGAAATTATTTCCAGGAAATATTTCCCAGTGTATGACGGCCTTTTGACACAGTTCCGCGTATTTCAAATCAACATTTTCAAATCTACATGAAAACGTCATTTTTTTTCGTAGATACTATCTCGGAGGTATATGACGATTTAAAGATACAGAATAATTTCAGTTTAAATTTTCTGCGCAAAAAATACTATTTAATGTCACCGTAAGTAAAGCCATCATATGAGTATAGAGAATCGCTTCATTCTTTTATCGTTTGATAATTAAATACACCAATAGAATTCCATTCGAAAATCTGAAAGTTTAATGTCAAAGTTGTGAAACTGCGTAATTTATTGGGAATTCACTTGCACTTCAAGACCTTGAAAACTGCTGAATTTTTCTTAGATTTCCCGTCCAAATATTTTTTCGCAAATCATTTTGTCATATTTTCTATTTGTTTTGAGCGGTCTTTCAATGGTCTATGACAGGGGTACCCAACGGGTGGTACGCGTACCATGCACTGGTGGTACCCGGGAACGTTGCAGGTGGTAGGCGTGGGAGAAAAAATTGAAAAAAATCTATATATATTTATTGTTGTCTTGATAAAGGGTTGAAAAAACTAAATACAATTGCATTAATAATCAAATCTGAAGTTTTCTCAGTAATTTAATTTACATAAAACAAGCCATTGGGCACTTTTCCGACCGTAAACATATGTTTCTAAAAAATATTGGACTGTAGGTACGCCATAATTTCAAGTGGCTAAAAGGTTGGGAACCCCTGATCTAGGCAATATATAAGTTTTAATGAATCGACCATTTTGTCTTATTTGGAAAGACTGAAAGACTCATATGCATGATAGCAGGATTTGAATATTTCAAGAAAAGTTGAACCTTTCTCTTCTCTAGGTCTTTGAGTATAATGGACTCTCTTTTATTCTCTATTAAAGGTATTTGTATGAGTTAGTTTTTGTTATAAGATTTAGTGAACATCATTTGACGATTTAATAAAGAAAATAGATGGCTGAAATGGTAGCTGAGGAATTGAGTCATCCTCCATTGTCTTTTGCGGTCCAGTGCGGCTATTGAATGAATTAGGAGTCATTGCAGACGGCGGCGGTAAGGGAAGTTGTGGATGAAACAAAACACTGCTTATCGGCAGGGAAACGAGAATCTATTATGTATTCCACTGTTCGTCCTTGAGTCACGCTCCATATTGAGAACAATTGTGCTCCTAAGAAGAGCCGTAGCCAACAACTAAGCTTTGGTGACAAATTGGCGAAAATGCGTGACTCCTTTTGGTAGCGTATCACCGAGAAAGATTTCGAAATCGATCGATTCAACTCTCGATCGGTTTTAGATATCCTATCCTAATGTTTTCGATTTCTATTTAAAATAAGGCTGCAAATCAATCGTTCCGAGCCGAAATCGTTGAAGAGGCGTATCATTGGAGTTTTTTTTATAGCCGTCACTTCGTTTCATGTGAGGATAGGTACGTTTTGTTTACGTACGTATTTATTTTTCATTCAGTTTCAACCTCATGCCACTCCAAATCAAAATAGTTTACGTAGGAAAACAAATATTAAGTGAACTTGGTATGATGAACTCATACCTCCAGAATGTTTGGTAATGGGATTGTTGTTGGTTAGTAAATTTTGTTTATCTTTTGTACACTTAAAATGCAAGTATATCCCGTTTTAACTTTGATGAATAATTAGTGATAATAATTCATAGTAGGCCGAAATTCCACTAAATAAAATCGTGAATGAAGGAAAAAATTGGTCGATAATGAAGTTTAAATTTTGCAATTTTCTGTTCTCATTTACTAATAGTCAAAATACTGCATTGGAAGTAGCGAAGCACTGGTCTCTTTAAAATTACCACTTATAAAATAATTTCATAGAACGAATTGAATATCGTATACATCGTATACAAATACATCGTATAATTAATTGAGAATAATTTAATTATATTGAGAACAATTTACACATGTAATATAACATAGAAATCTTCAGCTTTCACTTCACGACAGATTGAGTTGGAACCTTTTCTAGAGTTTCGAAACCATAGCAATTAATTCGAATTGTAGAACCTCTTAAATTCCCTGGAAAGTCCCTCTATTCGAAAAATTGTATTTTTTTACGAACTAACAGTCGGTTCCAGCAACCATAGCTCAGGAATCATCGTATATTCAAATTGGCAGCATTGAATATGTTAAACAGCCTCCACAACTGATTCCTAGGATAAGGGTTATTGATTCTAATTCATTCGAACCTTACTTAGGAAAGTTATGGTCTGCATTAGAATTAAAGGTGTCGGAGATTTATATCTGACCAAACTATCATGCCCAAAGAAGCATGCTATCAAGCGAGAATCACCCGTTGGCCCTTTCCAGGGTCCCCTCCGATCACTCCCGACCATCCGCGTCCCTTCGTTTATTTTTTATTAATTCACTGGAGTCGCATTCCTGGCGAATCACGTTAGACGATCTCGAATGGTAAATTATGCGTGGCCCAGGGGGAATGAATGGCACGAACCCCACACAAAGATGAGTATTGTTCGGGAGGTCGTCGTCTCCTAAAGACGTCCTCTGTAAAGGGGATGACGGGTGTTTTCCTCCCACGCCGATGGAGAAAGGGGTTTTGGGACGATGTCACGTGCGCGGCGGAAGAGGGGTGTCATGGCGGCCGTGGGACCGGAAGTATGTGGCTATCAAAAGCCTAACCGCAGGAATGCGCGCGGATGGAAGTGGTGAGGGAACGGAATGGAGGGAAACGGGCACAAATCGTCCGTAATCAGCTTGGGGATGTCTGCAAGCGCGTGTCAAACTGTTTAACGTTATCGGGGATATGTATTACTAAGGAGGCGTGGCAGGAATTTGGAATTTAGTCCATAAATCCCGAGCCGTTCTATATAGTTCCCACTTCACCAGAAAGTTGGTGGTTGTTCAGTACTTTTGATCTTTCTTCTCTCCGATTCTCGGAGAGGAGATTCCAATGATCTATTACGAGTAGTTCCTTTCGAGAAATCATAGTCATGAGAATTTATAATTCATATGAAGTATTTACTTCAAATATAATATTAATAATGGACTTAATTCAGAGTGAGTTTAAGACTATAAAGTCTCCTCTTACATATAACCCTTCGTCATAGAAAATTAAAAGAAGAGATAGCTTGAAAAATAGTGCATAGAAAAAGACTTCTTTGAAGATTTAAAACGCCTAAGAGGGTAAAAAAATAATTCCACTGCAAGGAAACTCTCAAGAAGAGGGTTTGGCAAAATATTAGCTGTATTGATCAAATTAACACGGTTGATTAACAGCAAATGGGTTGCTTCACTGTTTCTCTATTGTAGGAATTGCAGCCTTGTTTTTAAAGATATCTTTATAGAATGAAAACCTTGTAATCCTATTTTTTTAATGCTCACAATTAGGAATTTAACCCTTAACCGATGAAACTTGAGCTCAGAACGGTTTGTATTATAAAGGAAAAACTGTTATTTCGCTGATGTTCTATCACAATTTATTTTGTCAATTTTTAGCTTTTGGAAGCTTTATTTGTAGATACAATTTTTGAAGTTTTCCTTATATCAAATTATTGACTGGAATTTCATTTGTGAAGTGGGAAGTTTATTATTTGCTTGTTTTCTTTATATGGACCGAAGCTGAAACGTTGTTGAGCCTAATGTATATTTAAGGATTAGGTAAATATAATAAATTTTTATCACGTTTCTATTTTAAAAGCCTCGAAGTGTCACTCGGCAAAGTATAATGTTGTCGCAGGCTGTGAATTTACGAGTTCCGAACCAAAGAGCATTCGCATCGTTCACATCCGTTGGCACTCTGATGAAATACCAGAATTCAAGATGAATACTAATGGATGAACTTTTAAAAGGCAGATGCGAAGAAGTAAAATTTAAAATGAAACTACCTCAACGATGGTTTTCAATGTTTCGAAGATACGGCTAATAAAGTTTTCATGGGTTCTCTCTTACAGGACATTGTGATTTATATTCAATCTAGTATCACTGTTCCAATTTTACACTAAAATTCTATGCATTAATAGTCTAATTTTTTCACTTACAGTACGTATGTTAAGCTTACGTATTTCACACAATACTGTACTTCATGATTCATTAGACATTCGATAAATTTGGTTTAGCTCTCGCTACTTTTTATTAGTTTCTTGTTTCTTTGTTACCAATTTTGTAGTAATTTGAATAAAAATATACCCTTGCCTCGTTTAAGAAACGTTTTAGAAGACATCTTGGCTCAATAAATATAGCATTAACGTTTCAAACAAAAAATATACATAGGCTACCAATAAATTGGCAATGAATTTAATCCTTATGTATAGGAATATGCTTAGTGTGAATACATTCTTTATCCAAAAATAGATTTTAAAATAAGCTCTATATATATGACTAGTAAATGAAGAGAATTATTGAAATATGGGCGCGGTTTGGAAGAAGTTTAGGGAACCATGAGTTAAGCGGATGTGGAAGCATTTGGATTAGGGGAGAACAAAGAATATCAATTGAGGAAGTTGATATGAGACAAAGAAAGTGGGTGAGTCAGTTCATGAGTTAGAATGGAATGTTAAAAGATGTAATTGAAGATAGGAATTATGGGATAAAGCATGGGAGGAGAAGAGTCACTCTTGTAGAGGGAAATCTTCTTCGATATGAATCCATAAAAGATATTGTAGTGAGTATGAAGTTTTTCACTCGCTTGAAGAAAATACTATCCAATTATAACGAATTTCTTTCTCAGGTAAAAGTAAAGTTGTAAATCAAACTTATTTTTAGCTTAACTGATTGAAACGTAGTTTATTATTAACGTGCTTGTACTGAATTTAAAGTTAGTTTATTAATGCAATTCTTCCGAACATAGCTATTACATTACAGTAATTACTCATAAGTGATAATCGTAAATTGCATTAATTGATCATTTTTTCTAAACAAGAATGTGCCCTGATTTTACCCGTGATATCGAGTGATAGAATTGATGGAAGTTGTTATGAGGTTAATAATTGATAATTATTTCTAAACAAGAAAGTACTTTTATTTGAATCGAGCTTTTAGGTGATATAATTGGTAGTATTAGGTAATTAATTTACATGTTTTTTGAGCTGGCAATTGTCAATTATATTAATTCAGCATACTGCATCTGTATCCTATGCCTGTACCTTCGCATCTTTTGATATTGTTCATTAGCAATTTAGACAGAAATATGTCGTTCAATTGTCTCAATCTTTACAGCAAATCCGATAGTTACATAACAATACGAACAACCATCATGTAGATGTATTGACTTTTCTACTAATTGAAATGAGCTAAAGCAATATATAACACCTTTCCTCACCCTATGGACCCTGAAAACGGTAGTTCGTATCCTACACATTTTTATAGGTTTTGTTGGGAACACATGAAGTAATGCGTGTAGGTTACTTTGAACAATTTCAGATCCAGCAAATACCGCCTGAATATATTATGGAATAGGATTTCATAGCTATTAAAAATTAGTTTATATTTCTAAGAATATGGCCGAAAAAAAAAGTCGACCCTGCCAGGATTCGAACCTGGAATCTTCTGATCCGTAGTCAGACGCGTTATCCGTTGCGCCACAGGGCCATGTATGACGTGGCGTGTCCTTAGTGGGGTCATTCTGCCCAATGGCCGCTGTGTGAGCTGCTGTGCTTCGTCTCGTTTTGTCTTCTCTCGTTTCAGGTGCTACCTTATCCATTTGCACTGAGTAAACAGGCGAAGAGATGGAATGATGCTGAATTCTTCCTCTAAATCTCTTTCACATTAACAAATTTGACGTTTCCCAAACGTTTATGCGAATTTGAATCTCGAACGATGCGCATCGAAGTAAGATACAGTGGATACAGTGGAACCTAGGTTCACGAACTTAATCTGTTCCAGGGGGGTTATCATGAAAATTCGGCTCGATTCTCGGACTCGGTATCGTAAACGAGCTCCAATAATCGAAAACGAGTCGAGAATAGAGTGACGAGTTATGACAGAGACTACTCGATTCCAACTCGTTTCGTTCCCGAGTAGACTTCGGGAGTTTCCGGACGAAGGAGTGAAGTTGCCGTCTCCAGCCAATAGAAATCGTCGATAGAAACCGCCAGCGCCGTTTCCGTCGAACCTCATATGTAAACATGGGGCAGATGACTTTTGTCCTTATAGGGAAGCTAACTTTTATTACGGCCTTTTGACATGGTAAATGAATATGTTGAACTTCATGTACGTCTCGTATAATATTTGAATTGCGTTAATTTACTCGTACTAGTTAATGAGTCTAGTGTATATGCCTTTATAATGCCATTTCATATGTTCGTTCTAGGACTCTGCCTCAAAGCGTTAATTATTATTTGAGTATTCATCAATTTATTATTATTCATACCCTTGAACAGATGTTTCCCTGGCAAATACAACTTTCTATTTTATAACTAGCATATACTATTAAAACTAGTACATATTTTTATTTAGTATTTTATATTTAGGCATCACATTAGCTCTTGAATGTAGTGCTATGATAAATGTATTCAATTAGTTATCTTGTCAACCGAATAAGCATATTACCATAGATAGTATACAGGCTCGTTATTGGGTAGGAAGATATGATGAATCTTTCTACATATTAGTTCAATTATGTTCATGAAATGTGTTTTCTCTACATTCCTTCCACATCTCCATGTGAGAATAGCCATTCTTTCACAGTTCTTAAGGATCCTAATTTCTTCACTTGCAAAAAGCATGTTTCCGAATATAGAGAGAAACTATTAACAACCTTTGAATATATATTATATGAGTTAAAGTATTAACTGAGCAGCGAACATTTTCAAACGGAATGGGGACATCGTCCGAACTCCGTGTTACTTTGATTGATGAAAGGATTCCAATATCTACATTCAATTGGTGCATACTACAACCTTTAATATGTAGATTATTTAAAATACTACATCACATTAACTTCGTGGCGTTAATACTAAATAATGAACAACATCTCGCTCCGAAAAGCTACTTCTTTAAAAAAGCAATTAATTCTTACATTCTAACTTCACAACCTACTCACACAATCTTTGAAATTCACAAAAATGTATTATTGTATTACCTGTACAGTGTTATCATCCACGAATATTACAATAATAACAATCAATCCCAAAGTCATCGCGTCGCTCCAACACCAACAACGCTAATTCTTCGAAAAAAAAATAATTCTAACTTCGTTAACTACTCAAACTACCTTTAATATTCACGAAAATGTATTACTGTATTACCTGTACAGTTTTATTATCCACGAATATTACAATAATAACAATCAAACCCAAAGTCATCACGTTGCTCCAACACCAACAACGCTAATTCTTCGAAAAACAAATAATTCTTACATTCTAACTTCATTAGCTACTCACACTACCTTTAACATTCACGAAAATGTATATGATATTACCTACACAGTGTTATTACCTTATACATTTTTTAGCCGACACATACATTGGACTGCAGGATGGCATTTATCAGAGGTTGCGTCCAACTTAAAAAATGTTTTGCAAAGTTTTGGTTTAATTAAACTAAATAGCATATTGTTTGTATTCGTGCTTATGATACAAAGAGCAACTGAGGGAAAAAACCAAATTTTTATATTGGATAGGTGGATAGTATTAGCAGTTTTAAAAACGATCACCGGTGAAATACTCGGGACTTCTTATTAAAATTCTTAAAGTTTAAGTTTATATAATTCATAATATACAAGTATAAAACACACACATTCGAAGAGAACAATTCTTCCTTAATGACAATATAATTATATTATGTAAAATTGTCAGAAAAATAGCGAATGTTCAAAGTGACAGCTTCACTCGACTCATAAAATCTGTGAAACGAGTGCTCAGACCCACTCGTTCCCAGACGGTCGGTACTCGACAGAGAAACGAGTCGAGTACCGAGCAAAAATATTTCATGATGACTCGGAAGACGCATTCTGTAGATAGTGACGTTTTTTCGGTCGAAGCAGCCATGTTTTTGTCGAGTTCTCGATACTCGACACTTTCGTGGTAACCCCCCTGGACCCTGGTCGTGAACCGAGACAATTTCTCCCGTTGAAATTAATGTAAATAAAATTAATCCGTTCCAGACTCTGAGACTTTGCATTTTTTAAGTATATTTTTGTTTAGAATGCACTTAAATTAAATGTAAAATTAGTTATTAAAATGAAATTAAAATTAAATTTTAATAATTCATGTGAATATTATTTAAAATCAAATACTTTACGTAAGTTACCTTCGTTGTGGGGGTGGCGGTCGATGAGGAGGAGGCTAGAGCTGTGAAGACAGTGCAAGGAGATGATATTGGATCCATTTCCAAAGTACTGAACTTCATCAGAAAGACAGGACTTTTCAAAAAACTTTAAAAGAAAACTTATAAAACAAAAATTAATCGAGCTCAAATTCCAACCACAGACAAGGTTCCATGATGATATGACCTAAGTATCCTTACTAAGAAATGGTGCTAAATGACCATAGACGTCGACGCACCTAAATAAAACAACCAACCAACCAAATGAATTCCCTTCCACAGAAACAGCAGACAGGTTTTCTGCACTTTTTTAGGTGGTTCTTCTCCCGATTTATGTATAATCTGCTCTGCGCACAAGAAATCGATCTAAACAGGTTTGTCTATTGTCTACCGAACTGGTCGGCAGCCTTGGTCGTGAACCGAGTTGTTGTACGCCAACCGAGTCAAAATTTAGTTGCCAAAGTTGGTTGTGAACATAGGCGGTCGTGAACCGAGGTTCCACTGTATAATGACATGGGGAAGCTAAGAGGTATGATATTACATTACAAAGGAAACTCGCCCGCGAAAAACTATAATACGTACATTTTAAGCAATTCTATATTAATAGATGTATATATGCTTCCTCGTATGCTTACTTTCACATTTTAAGTTTTGATTATTATGTATTTTATTACATATCGGTTCCAAAGTTAAGGCATAATATCTCGGTTCTACATAAATTAAATCTTCAGATAAATTTAACTCTCACATATGATTTCCGAATTCATTATGTAAAATAGATTGCAACATAATTTTAGTCTTGTTTATGAATATTGATGAGCTTATGCAAGCTTGTTCTAGCATGAAAAAAAAGGTTTGGTAGTTTTTCAAAATTATTCGCAAATTGTATGTTTAATATGATTTTATTTCTGTTCGTTGGCCCACCAGGCTCTTTACATAATGCGGTGAATGTATTTCTGAAGTCTCCAGTTAATGAATATAGGTCGTGTATTTTGTTTACTTACTTATTTATCACAGCAATGAAAATTTTAGGGTTGGCATCACATAATCTGTGAAATTTTGCAAATAATTGGCTCAGTATAGATTTCCCGAGGTCCCTTCAAACAGAATATATTTTTCATGGTTGTAGAATACTTATCTTCGGCAGAGAAAGTGATTGTTTCTAATATCCAAAATCTCAAATTCTTGAGCTGAGTAAATAAGAATAGTAGGAACAACTGCAAAAACTAAATCTCAAATATAACCCCATAATATTTACAATTTTGGAATTTCGCCGTTATGGGAATGCGTCCAGCGTTTATTTCTGAATGTCTCATGGACAGTGAAGACTGGACACTTTCTTCCGGCAATCCATTTTATTTATTAGTGCTTTTTTACAATTTCAGACCATGTTTTACTCTCCTGTTTTATTTTGAAACTGTTATTCAGATTACTGTAATCAAGGTTAGAAGTGCTGTAACATGGTTTGAACATTGCCTTCAGTAAGGGTGCTCTCGCATTTCATTAATAGCAATCTTCTCGCAATCTAAAGCCTTGATCTCTTGCTAAGAATGCTCCTATGTGGATACCCTTTGTGAGGATACACCTCATGATTAATTTTGTGTAGTTAATTCGTAGACCAAAAACAAAATCCCTTTTACCTGTACAGACCGAATATAATCTTTACCTCAAAGTAATTTGTTTACCAAATATCTAAACTCGAACTTATTATTAAAACTAGTTCTTTTGCTCATGATTAGTTCTAAATTATTTGTTAAATATTTTCAATTTTGTAGAAACATTTTATCTATCAAGCCACAGTTAAAATTCATGGAGAGGGCAACATGTTAACTATATCAGTATCCCGTTTAAACTACAAACTTTTATAACGACATTCTAAAAATATTGCATTAGGGAACAGGTTAACGTCATTCGATTGGGAATTATAAAAGCTGAAGTTAACGGTTATATAATTTATAAGGTCCTTATCTGTGATATAATGCCTTTATATATGTCTGAAGATTGCGGTTTTGTAGTATCTTCATGGTATTAAGTTACAAAAAACAACACAATATAAAGATATTCGAAATCTTTAATTGCAAGTAATTCCATTTATTGTTTAAATCTGAAATATTTTGACAGTATGTAACGAAAAATCCAGTTATTGTGAAGTAATTGTAATGCCTGGGTAAAACATATGAATTATCATTGGCTTGCCTTTCTGTAATCCTGATCGTGCTCATGTTGGAAGAATTTAATTGACACTTCATATCTTTTAACTTGGATGTAATTTGGAACCCAATATCAATACTGAAGATTTTTCTACGTCGTTTTTTCACTGCTGTCCGATTTGACTTTACTTTTATATTGTTACGTATGAATTCATTAATTTTTTGTATAATTGAGCTTTTTGCACTTAAGCCGATTCAATGCTTATTTAAGTTATGCAACTTTCTACGAAAGTGCCAGCATAAGAGTACGTCACTATTTCATCATCCAATTCCTGCCTTTCCAAAAGGTTATATCGTAAGTTGTTGGTGAAAGCTATTCTATGTTCTACTCCCCATCTTAAAATAAATACGTTCTAAATTATATTTATTTCAAAGGTTCAAACCTTTTTCTTTAAAAAGTTGCTATGTTTACTTTCCAGTCTAAATGCGCTGTCGCAGACAATTTCTTATCGAAGGCATGTCAAAAGGAACGGGGTTTCAAGAGCTCCAGTGGTATCGTGACCCTGTCTCGGATATTTCGCAGCATCTCTCTGCGTATGATTCACAGGGATTAGAAAGTTTCCAGTCGGTGAGACCTTGAGCGTTTTCCGCGTTATCGTGATCTCTGGAAAGGCGTCACTTTCGGTGACGCACGTGCGTGTGTCACGAGAGTTGCTGGTCAGTAAAAGCAGACGTCATTATAGGAGGGGTGCATTCCAAGTCACGAAACACACAATGGGAGGGTTGGGCGCATCGTAAATCCTTGACATTAAAATTTCCTCTCGTCTGTCCCTGCCTACATCTACTATTAATTATACGCTATAAATTTCATTCCTTATTATAGATTCATCAAAGTGAGATTTTACTATTTATATTTACGACTACGTCATCCTATCTTTATTTAAATTAATCTCTAATGTATGTTTATTTAAACTAATTTCGTGTTATTTTTTTTACGTTGGCGGCTGTTTCATAATTTTATATTTATTCGGATAAATTTTTATAAGTTAAAGTACGCCAGGCACCAATGGTTTTTTCTCCTTCATTAAAAACTGTGATTTGGTACGTATATCCGGTGTGTGCTTGATTGCATTATGCTTAATAAAACAGAAATAAATTTTTCCAAATTAAAAGTTAGTCAATGAGAGAATATATAGAATTTTCGAAACGAAGCAGAAACTCTCAATTTTTCGATGATTATAATCCTTTGAATTGAATTGAACTTCGGTATGAATTCATCAGCAAATGATTCCAGCATTATGTATGTACTTACAAATCAACATGTAAAAGTCCTGAACAGTTGTCGAACACACGACCTTTGGTATACTTGGAATCTTTAGGGCCATCCCTAAATGATGTCACAGAATTTTTGGAATGACTGGTCACCTCTTTCCCCTTTGTCACAAGGTGTCGCGTGGAGCTTTGTGTCATTTCATTCCATCTCACAAAGAATATTTCCCATTAAGGCATTAATCATGTTACAATGCATTTATATTCTTTTAGTTGCAATTGGTTTTCATGCAGGTAATTAAAATTCTGTAACAAAAATTTACTTATTTGTGATAATATTATATTATCTATACCCCCTTCCATGCCTCAAAGTCTCATATACTCCTGGATACCCTCCCCCTAAAGTGTGATATTATTTAAAGACAGTAATTAGCGTTATGCTTAGCTTAATTCACTTCTTTTCTTACTATTCATTATATCCCTTTAACAGGATTTATGTAACCACCGGAGGAGGAAATTTATCCCTATTCAATGAATTTAGAGAGCTACTTGACCATGTAGTGCAAAAACATTGCCTGAGATACTGAGATTGTCAGTGCTATTATGTTGATGTTGATCTTAAGATGTTGGTGTTGACCAAATACAACTAATAATGGAAGGAATACTCCATTAATTCCGTCGGTTGTCAAAGCTTTTCAGTGAAGAATAAATGGTATAGTATAATAATAATATGTATAGATATATGTATAGATATATGTATAGATATATGTATAGATAATAAAATGAAGAATAAATAGTATAGTATAGTAATAATAGAATAATAAATAGTAAGGTTATAAGGATACTGCCTTCAGAGTTCCACGTGCCTAAATAATTCTCTCGCTTCCCGTAGATTAATTACCCTCTCTCCAGTTGGGGAATCCCTGTTCTAGAGCAATGCGCAAGCTTGCATACTTCCATAAGTTAAGGAATTTTCTGCCTCGAATACCTCAGGACGAGATATATGTCCGTTGACCCGCTGAATCGGAGAAAATGATGAGTAATGTTGACATTCTCTTTATGCCTCAGCGCGACTTCCGTCTTCCACTCAAAATTTGATTTACTCCGGTTTCTCCTTTAATAACGCGGAAACGAAAGAGAAAGGATGGCTTTTATGCTTTGATGGAATCGCTTTCTTTTCTTTGATCGAATAGCCCCGTTGTACATCACCGTTAAACAAGCAACTGACCGTGAAGTATATTTGTTTATCGAGTTTTCTCATCTATTAAACTTTTCATCATCTCAAAGTCGTTATGTTTATGTGCCGGAACTGGATTGGTTCAGACATCCTCCTTTCGCAACCTCTCCTTCTTGGGCTAATATCATTACAAATATCCTCGCTCATTCCCTTCCGTAATTATCGATTACGTATGGAAATTTGAATTTTTGTTCCAGATCCATTATTTAAAATCGAAGTTATGATTCCTTTATGTATTAAATTAAATACAGTGAATAATATACGAATAAATATTTTCTTTGATCGAACTGATTTGATATAACATAGTTATACTGGTATTCTTATGTCTTACTCTGCGTCGATATTGATAATTTAAGGGGAAATTAATCGGTAATAGTATCAATGCATCAATTGTATAATATAATCTTGTAGACTGTAATTATATCCATGTCGAGATGTAGAAAAACCATTTATAATATAGCTCTTTAAATCTGTTTACTCTTACACTTCGGAGCTCTCAGACTGTTATTTAAATTACAGGCAGTTTCTCTTGACCTTATAATAAAAAAAATGTTAGTATAATTTCTTCCAATCTTATAGCTACAAAGGAGGTGTTAGTAATCCATGAGATTAGCGATAATATTTTGCCTATTAAGTTATGATTATTCGACTTTAATCATAATTAAAGTCTAATAATAAATCGATATTTATTTATTTCGAATTATCTTCTCAGTACTTACTTCTTCTTCTTCTCCGTAACTAATTACTCTTGGAGTTTCGTTCATCTAGAGAAAGGCAAATTTGAAAATTAAGCCTACTTTTAAATTATAAAGTTTATTTTTTTTACAACATTCCGCGTTAGAAGTTCCATTTCGTTATTCTATTTACATCTCATTTATGAATAGCTTCCAAAACGCTTAAATTATTCATACTGAATTCCTCGTTTTTCATACCGTGTACAGATTCCTTCTCTCTCCTAACTTATTCTTCGTCATTAAATAAAAACCTTTTGTACGAGTACATTGAAGAGATGAATTTCGGTCGTTGACAAGCGTAAATGGATTTCCGTGATATGTTACAAAGCGGAAACTGCTGGAAGCGATTGTATCTGTTTGGTAGCACGACTGCTCCCATTGCACGAATGACGGGAGCCTCCTGTATGCAATGGCGACATCCCACTTTCACCTTTTGCTCTCCACTCATGTTTTGAACTTCCATGTTCAAAGTACTGAACTTCCGTGCGGAAGGTCAAAATATAATAGACGCATTTACGTCGTTTTGTTAATATTTGTCTCCTCAAGCGTTACATCGCTTAGGTTTCTTGGATCTGTTAATTAACTCTTCATTTAAATAATCATCAATGGTATTCTTCAACGGGAAAAAATCTAATTCCTAAATTTAAGGGTGTTTACTCATAATTTTTTATTCATATTTGAGATTCTATATAAATTTTATTTACTATAAGTATTCTTTAAAGTGCTTCGACAGTTTCGCACTCTGTCTATAAAATAAAAAATCTAACGTGGCCAGCACATGACTTTCTCCATATATAAGATATACATATTATTCTACGACAGTATTTTTGAACTCTATATTCAATCTAAACATGGAAGATAAGTGATTAATTTATATCATATTATCTTTTACGTCACAAAGATTATAAATTATGTTTTTCGGGACATGTTCAATGAAAAACAATGAAATTAGCCTTTCGCCCACATCATCCAGAGCGCCTACAAAGTACATAATCAGCAAATTCCGGTTTATCAGTATTTCATGAACAACTCCTAAACAATCAGTTATACAAAAATATGTTTCATACAAAAGTTATAGTAAATTATATTTTCTAAATCTTTTATAAATAATAGTATGTACCTAAATATAAGATTAATGGAGATATTTTGCATAAACGGAAACTAGCTTCGAAAAGTAAAGCTCGACTTCCGTTGAACCGATTTACTCCAAAAACTAATCAACTCTGATAGTACCCACCACAGTGCTATATATGAAGTTTGGTATTGATACGACTATTATTTCTTATGTTAGAGAGTCCACAAGCACACACACACATACACACATATACACACAGACATCATTCCGAAAATGGTCAAAACGTGTTCTAGGGACCCCAAAACATGTATTTCCGTTGATATCTCGAAGTCTATTTTTTTTATGAAAACAATACTTTCTCTATACTACGTATATGGAGAAACTATTAAAACGGTCCCAAGTTAGTGCCCAACCAAATTGTCTAAAGGAGACATTTCTTATGTTACTACTTCAATGATGAGCTGTAGGTGATGTCAATGACGAAAAAACTCATAAAGCAACGGAATTCACCTTAATGTCTTTCTTTGGAGAATACGTTTGAATATCTTAGAGTAAGGGACAGAGACATCTTAAAAAAACGTTCGAGAGATTAGGAATCACAAGTCTTCAGGACCAGAAAATATTTCGGGTGAAGCTCTGAAGATTGGGGACGAAGCAATAGTACCTTATCTATGGTTGTTATTAAATTACTACTACTTAATTACTGCTACTAAATTACTCTAAGCAACGGAAAAGTGCCGAATGATTGGAAAAGTGCTACTGTCATTCCAATACATAAGAGGGGCTCTCGTTCAGACGTAAATAATTATCGGCCGATAAGTTTAACAAGTGTTGTGTGCAAACAAATGGAAAAACTTGTGGCGAACTACATTCGCAGTTTCTGGAGATCGAAGAAATGGCTTAGCGACTCACAGCATGGTTTCCGTAAGGAGTTTTCATGTGACTCCCAACTGACAGCGTTATCACAGGATTTAGCGGATTCGATTGATATAGGGAAGCAGATAGATGCTATAGTAATAGACTTTACGAAAGCGTTTGACAAGGTGAGCCATAAGATACTGATAGGAAAAATATCGGAAATGGGGACCGACGAAAGTGTGCTTATATGGATTACAGAATTCCTGCATCAAAGAACGCAAGGAGTTAAAGTAGGTAACAACTCATCGAAGGAAGCGAAGGTAACATCAGGGGTCTCTCAGGGAAGTATCTTAGGTGCTCTGCTATTTTTGATCTTCATCAATGATCTAGCAAAGAATATTAAATGTAAAATTAGGCTTTTTGCAGGCGACTTTTTAATCTACAAGGAATTGGATGACTTAAATGACTGCCGTATTCTACGAACGGACTTAGAACAGATTGTTCGCTGTTTGATTTGTTGATCAGTTCACAAGTTGATCAGATTTAGTAGAAATAGAAGCTTTTTAAACTGGGAATATATTTTATACAATCAAGTTCAGAAGTAAAGCAAAGACTGCAAATATTTAGGGGTAATTTTCACAAAAGATTTGCAATGGGGGACGCACATTAGTAACACTGTGAATAAGGCATTTAGAGCGTCGAATTTCATTATGAGGATTAGGAGAAGGTAGTTCGAATTCCAAAGAATTAGCTTATAAATCCTTAGTCAGGCCCATTTTAGAGTACGGTGACGCAATTTGGGATCCGCAGCAGATTGGAAGTCGAAATGGTACAGAGATCGGTAGCGCGGTATGTTCACAGGAACTTTAATAGGACTTCGAGTGTCACGAAAATGATAGAAGAGCTGGGGTGGAACTCGCTAGAAGTGAGAAGATATTTTGATTGATTAGGAAGCCTGTATAATGCATATTGTAGAAAGGAAGCATGGGCAGATATCAGTGACAGGTTAAGAAAGCCATCAAGAAGAAGGGACCATAGGTTTAAGATCGAACCTCTGCATCAGAGGAACAACGTTGCTAAATATTCATTCTGTAATCGCACTATAGAGCAATGGAACGCCTTACCTGTAGATATTTTGGAGCCATTCCCTACTCGTGTACATTCCTTCAAGGTAAAGTTGAAGAAGACTTTTAGAGAAAAACGCTGACAATGTATCTATAATTGTTTTAGATGAAATGCAGAGGGGTTGATAAGTAATATCTAGCGTGTATTTATGAAGACCATTAATTTTAAACGAAAAGTAAGTAATAGTGGATTCTTTTATTCGAAAATGATTACTTGTTGTTATTATGGATGAGATTTAACGAATGTGGATGTTTTTTATTGCATAAAATGATGTTTCAGACGAGTTACAAGGAATTACTGGACGATTTTGTATTGATTTGATTAATGTCTGAACGAAATGTAGAGTTGTTCAATGTATTGTGTATTGTTTTGATTACTTATTGGTGCTTTGATCAAGGATTGGTGACCGATGGATCGCAAGAAGCTATGTTTCTGTAAATTGTAAGACTGTCGCCGCCGGACTGTCGTCCAATTGCAATGTATATATGTAATGATAATAATACCCAGTTATAAATTCTAGCTGAAGTCTATGTAGTACAAATAATGCTATCAAAATGCAACTTGTCAAAAAGTTTCTCTCGTAACGCGTGTTCGGGCGTACTGTTGGTTTACTATCTTTGCACTAGAGGAAGAACACTGACAAATTGCAGTGAATGTTGATTCTTACTTATAATCCGAATTTTCAGGTATACGGCTGCAATTAAGGTATTAGGATAGGATCCTTACTATCGCTTGATTACTCGTAATCAAAACCTCTAATTAACTTTATCTTGGATATAATTTAATTCAGTTCTTTTCCTTCAGTAAATATTTTGTTAGGGAAAGGCTGTAATTACGAATTGGTGAATAGGATAATTATGATATTTCTGTTGAGTGAACTCAAAGATTTGAGATAAATTAGTGGAAGAAATTTGTGGGTGTGAAAGTGTGAAATCAGCGGAATGGCTCTTCAGAAATTAAATCCGTTATTACCTCATTCAGTGTTACATACGTTCAGTTCCTCGGATCCATCCGCTTCCTGAAAGATGTTCAACTTTTCTTAAATTTTATGCAATAAGTCTAAAGTGCGTATTAAAAACGTAACATTTAAATTATTTGGAACTCGAAGTTTTGAAGATGCTTTTAAATTATGTTTATTGGTTCTAGATCTGTGAAGGCTCTTTTATAATAATAATAATGTTAACTCTTTATTTGGCGAGGTTAGGCCCATTAGGACCTCTCTTAGGGCACCATTAAGGGTAACTAATATTAATTACAAACAAGATGGAAAAAAATACAAATATATATATAGAAGAAATAAAATAAGAGGTAAAAACAAAAGAATTGGGATGTGGGGAAAAATTCCTCGGCTGAAGGCTTTCGGAGAAAAACCCACTGTGCGGGAAAACGCTCGCACAAGAAGGGGAGCGAAAAAAACCCGCGAAAACACAGATGGAAATAAATACAAGTAGGTATATCACTAGTTGCATAATTGTTGTCCAATAATGTCGAGTAAATTTCTTGGTGGTTGACTATGGATGTCATTTACCTGAAAAGAAAGAAGAAGAAGAGAAGACGGAATATAAAGAGCTTTTGGAAGTGCGATTTAAGTAATGGAGGCCTTAAAGATTAAGATTAATAAACTACTATAATGTAATTAATTAACCACACTTACATATTATATAATAGTTGTAATGGTAAGAATAATTAAAGTTATATTGATAGATAAAGCATGATTTTCCTGCTGTACAAATATTAATAAATCTAATTATAATATTATGGTATTTTGAAACTGAAATTTCCTTAATTGTTCTTTGTTCTGGAAATTCTTAGTACAATTGAGCAATAGAATTTTATTAATATTGATATTTTATAACTGTGGCCTGGAAAGGAAGGATTTTGACCGTTGGTTGAAACCGTTTGTTTAAGAAAATCACTTTTCGATATAAAATAGTCATGTTATAAACTAGATCTTGGTTAAGTATTTTCTTACACCCTTAAAATAATTAGGCTTTAATTATTGAATAAACCAAAACTCTATCTTTAACTTTATCTATTGCGATAGTTTTATCTATCGCGGAAGTAATGATAGCGATGATGGAGAATCTATCTCCTTCCTGATTGAAAGTAGAACATTCAATACCATCGACATATTCTTGGTAACAAGCAAAACTTTGAGGATCCTTTAATCTAGGATTTCCGGGGGAAAAAGTAGGTTATCTAATATACTCTGTCTTTAAAAATCTCGACTTCATGATTCACCGTATCACATGATACATACAAAAAATAAGAAATGTGAATTTCTATGAGAATTTATTGAATCTCAGGAAAGAAAAGAATGTAAAGCGAGAAAATATTCTCTTGCTACGCATATATGTGATATTAACAATATTATAAATAACCACCTTAGGTGGAAGTTGCGAAGAACTGCTAAATTTATTTCTAACTTTGTCATAATGGCTTTCCACGATATCCAGCCAATTCATATTGATTATGTCATATTGCTTCATTGTTGTGGTTATTATTTAGGATGATTTTTTTATATGTGGGCTATTATTAAACGTTACAGATTCAGGTATCACTTTTTGGTAATTAATAAAATTAAAAAAATTCATGAGGGAAACCATGGGAACCCTCTTATATCTATGGCTTAGTAAAATTCTATACCCCATGGATTTTTGGGTTATTATTTGTTATTAAGTATGTAATAGGGGGAGAGATGATCATAAACCTGCTGTAGTAATGAAGAGCTTTCTTGGGCGATTGGTTGCCAACTACTATTTTAGACTTTTCTTAGACTATAAAGTCTCTACTTAAAGGCTGATTGGATTCTGCTAAGAGCATTGGAGAGAACCATACACATTTCCTACAAAGTACATTATTTAATGCGTGTTAATTTTCATAAATGAATTACAGTAATCAATTACAGCATGTAAAGTTAATTACTAAGCAAGTCAAAATTATAAGATCGACAAATATGTAGATTTAATTAAAA
The DNA here is from genome assembly GCA_947579665.1 of Sympetrum striolatum. NCBI lineage: Eukaryota > Metazoa > Arthropoda > Insecta > Odonata > Libellulidae > Sympetrum > Sympetrum striolatum. The sequence goes on along the minus strand of OX388347.1, from coordinate 54,210,995 downwards.
TGAGCCACAAAATCAATTTATGACCATGCCCCCTTAAACTTAATGCCTGAGAGCTGCTGAAATTGTGGTCCATCACTGTTATTAAATGCAAAAATCGAACCTCGTATATTCCACCAGAGTTTTTTTTTAATAACCGACAGGTTTCGGTTCTACAGCCACCACTAGGCCATCTTATTTTTCATTTATTATTTGGCGTTTCACGAAGTCAGGTCAGATCACATCGATTAGTTATCACAGCTACGAGCAAGAATTGAGAGAAAGGTAAATAAAGAATACATTTTTCTCTATTCTACTCAAATAGACAAAAGTATTATATGTATATGAAGGTGAGGTAGCAGGAACCCGTAGTACTATTGTATTATCTTTTTGTCTATGGCGGTATTCGTAAATCTCGTATATGTAAAGCCGTATGTGGAGGAACCAGTTTCTGAGAAGGCTCATTTGCTCCGGTTTCCTTGGTCATGCTCCAGTTGTAGAGAATTCTCATTGGCACATCCTCAAAAATAATTTCACTAATATTTGTGATACTTTTACATTCTGTTCCACGTCATGTTCCGTATTTCTCCTCATATATGGATTTCGAAGGATATGATGATGGTGATAATGATCTTATGCTTTGGAGCTTGTGTGATTACATGTTCATTCTATTATGAATATGTTGTATTTTAATAGATTATATCAATTCCATTAATTCTTGAGAGAAGTGAAATTAGTGAAGTGAATACTTAATCTTCATCAAAATCTTTATTTAATTAAGATGCAGTTTGTGGAATTTTGATGTTTTCTTTTATTCGGATTTCACTGATTTGGGAATATTCTAATTCTAATCTTACGTAATAATAGCGTCTAATAAGAAAACGATGTTTTATTTCGAAAACTTTGTGTTTATTAGCACATATATGTGGAATGAATGAAGGTGTGGAGATTGCGAGATCTATAATAATTTAACTAAACTAATTTTGATTTATTCAAAGTCAAATCATAATTATGATGATAAAGCATTTTTAAAGATTGATGCCGACAAGTTTTCCTACATTAAAACTTTTGTTTCTAAATACTCAAAAGTGAGAGATCGCTATTAAAAGAGAAGAGGAAGTAACTTATTTTGCAGGCCTATAAGTCCCTGCTGGAAAACTCCTTCAAGGAAGGGTGTATGAAAGAAAACCTAAATATACTGACGGATTATACTTAAAATTTTATTAATAATTTAATAACTTTCGTTATAAACCAAAACTGAAAACCCAAGAGAGACTATAAATGCTCATTGTCTCGCATTTACCTTGATATTCATAGTGAAGTCAAAACTGGATTTATATTAAATCAATAGTTCAATAATAACCAATAATCATTTATATGAAATCAAAGCGAATAAACTCAGTGTGGAATTTACAAAGTTTTTCATTTAGATGGATTTATATAACTAAAAGGAAAAAATGAACATGGCTTTGTTACTAACATTAAGAGTTAAAAGAGCTCCAAATAGCCGTTTTTTGCTGAATTACCCTTAAGGTTAACCGTTACTAAGGTATTGTTAACGTATTATCTCGATACGTATTTTGGAAACTATGTTTCCATCTCCGGGAGAAGAAGAGAACTGAGGGGGGATAAGGGAGGATGTGGTATTTATGCATATTGTTAAGTGACGTTAGTGTATAGAGAACGACGTGGAGGAAGGGATGGGGCCGAAGTATTCATGATGTGTGATTTGTTTCTGCGAATGAAAAGGCTTTCGTACTCGTTAATTTTGGATGAATTTTGTACAGATTTTATAAGTTTTAAGTTTTCTTTGCTAATTTTGTGATCATGTTCGTGTATGTATTGCGCGACGCTGGACTTGTTTATTTGATTATATTTAAAATAAGCTAAATGCTCTTTAAATCTTGTTTCTATTTTTCTTCTCGTTTGTCTGATGTATACTTTGTATCTTGACAAGATATTTCATATACACCTGATTTGTTTAATGTCGGAATTGGGTCTTTCGGGTTATGAAGAAGGTGCGATAGTTTATTGTGGTTGACCAAAACTGGTGTGAAGTTAAATTTAGAGAATAAGTAAGTAAGGAAGTTTTATGAATTTGTGTCGTTCTTTGTTAGGCGAATTTAGTGTGGTGCATTGGTTAACGTTTCGTTCCTGTTTATGTTTTCTCAATTTGTTATCTACTGAAGAGGTGTCGTAACCATTCTGTTTTGCGATATTCTTGATGTAAGAAAGTTCTTGATTCAAGTTTTTCTGTGATAGTGGTACATTTACAAGTGTATCATTGAGTGAAATGGTGCTAATTTTTGGGTTATGTGATGATTCAAATCCTGTGGAATATACACGTCTGTGTGAGTTGGTTTCCTGCATATATTGAATTTTAATTTGTTTTATGTTCTCTAAGTTTTCAGGTCTAAGAAAGGTAATGTACCGTTTATTTCTTCTTCAATTGTGAATTTGATAGAATCGAACTGTTGATTTAATTCCTCTAAGAAATTGGAAGTGTTGGTTTTTGTTTTGTCAAAAATGGTGAAAATGTCGTCTACGTATCTGAACCAAATTTTTGGAATATAATCAAAGTTTTCCTTGCAATTCTTTTCGTAGTAAGTCATAAATTAATTTGCGAGGAAAGGGGATAAACAATTGCCCATTGCTGTACCGTTTGTTTGCTTGTTTGTAATATTTTCCATCTATTTGAAAACAGTTTTGATGCATGCAAACGTTTGTTAGTAGGACGCAATCTTTGATTATTTCTGGGGCTAGATTTTGTTCTGAGAGCCATTCTTCGGGGAGGAATTGAAATGTTTTATCTAAAGGGATAATAGGAAAAAGAGATTTTACGTCGAAATATATTAAAATCTCATTTCCATTCAATGAGACGTTACTTTAAATTTCAACTAGATCTGTTGTATTTTTTACATACGATTGTTGATTGAGAGGCCATTGTTTAAATTGTTGGTTAAGCCATTATGCTAAATTGTAAGTTGGGGAGTTGATGGCGGAAATTATCGGTCGGAGTAGAATGTTATCTTTATGTATTTTTGGAAGGCAATACATCCTCGGTACTATAGGGTTGGAAATTTGCAGTTTGTAGTTAAGAGGTTTAATTATTAAGTGTTTGTATTGTTTTAAGGTGTCTTTGGTGGCAGTGATCATTTTGTTCAAAGGGTTCTTTGAAATTAATTGATACGGGCCTTCTATTAACAAGTCCTTTGTTTTGTTAAAATATTGTTGTAACTTTTGTTTTCTTTTCAACTTCTCCCGAAGATGGAAACATAGTTTCCGAAATACGTATCGAGATAATACGCTAACAATACCTTAGTAATGGTTAACCTTAATTCCCATGGTTAGGGTACTTCCGCACGACGGGTTGTACGCAAACAACGGCTATTCGGAGCTCTTTTAACTCTGGATTTGTATGTTAATTAAAACGAATGTAATGCTGATAAAATATTTTATAACGTCTTTATGTGGCAATTTTCCATTAATTTTTTAAATCTTTAATGTAGAACTTAAAAATCGATATTTATCAAGAATATCGGTTTCCTTCAAATCTTATTTCATCTGAAATTGTGTAAATGCCACCCTATTTATCAAAAATCTAATTTGTCCTTAGAGGCAAAAGTTGCTGCACGAAGCTCAAAAGTTGCTGTTTTGAGTGAATTCAAGGAAAGCAGCTCCATATGGTTTCTTCCCGTAAATCGAGGTTCTTCTCGTCTTTAGATGTCGTAAATCAGCGATCGTAAATCCAATCCAGTATATATCGGTCTCATCCGGTAGTTTGAGATATTCCGTTTGCCTCATTTCGTGACTGTTTTGGGCAATAAAAGTCAGCTTCCGTGGAAATACAGGTTGCTTGGGCACGAGGACGATTTTCTCCGCAACTGTGAGTTATTTCAATGTTTGTTTTTAAATGTCCTCACGGGTTCGTCCTTGAATGGTTCGCGTAGTATTTTTCACAATTCTGATTTTGTAACTTTAATAGCGATGCTTACTAGATTCATAATGTACGTTGTTTCTAAACTCCATTGTTGCATACTTAGATTTACAACCCGCGAACTGCTAGTAGCGTATCGCAGCTTACTGAATCTAACCTATAGGGTAGATTAATAGCTAATACATTAGCTTCTATTAAAGCCTACGGAAAGCAGCGGTAATCATTTGTTTTAGAGATGTATTTTTTTCCTCCACCAAGATATCTCTCTTGTTTAATCTTTGAGGAAAATATACATTATTTAGTAGCTAGGGCGCCTTATATGATATAGAGTTATTATCATTATTGATATCACATTAATTAAAATATTTAATATAAATACATCAGTATCATATATGAATTTCTATCTTCTTCATTTATGATAAAATCGTGTAGTGAACATAAATTAATTCGTTTGGTTGGTCGGCTCCTTTGGTTTTATTAATAGAGAATGTTCTCTCTGTACTCATATTGTCCTTATTTTAATTAATGCAATCGTATAAGAGTTTTTAATATATATTGTCGGTATCTTGCAACTGAAACTTCCCTATTATAATTACTCAACTAATTCTCAATCTAGAATGTTTCCCTTAAAACTTAAATAGGTTTCTAAATTCTTCTTCTATCGTTAATTGCATGAACGGCATTGAAAGGCAAAGCTGAGGTATAGATAATCATAATAAAAACGATTCGACAGTGTATTAAAAGACATTTTTATGCATAAGAAAGAGATTGATTGAATAATTGATTGGGGTGACAGTTAATAATCCGCCGTGGGAAATTAATGAGTTTACCTCTTTGTAATTAGGAAAACTAAGCCTGGAAACTATCAGAAAGACAAAATATGCGGATCATAACTTAAAATGTAAAATTTTGAATTGAATTCGTGCGTACGTTAGAAACACTACATGAGTGCTGCTAGGAATTTCGCTTTAACCTAGGATGGTACTTAATTTCTTCTGCTGATTATTGAGCAAACATTGATATAAGGCCATCAAGCTCAAGATAAAGCTCCGGCTCGTGTCTGATTTTTCGCTGCGCAAATCCCTTAAAGTGTTCCTAGAAATGAGTTGATAACCTCTTTTCCGCCCTGAATGCACACGCGTCCATTTATAGGCGTAAATGAACACCGAATGCAATGATACAGCTCTTGAAAGGTTTTATCTCAACATTTTGTTATACCTATCGTTCATTAATGAGAAGGGATAAGAGCTTCTTTATTTTCAATGAAAGAATGCAGCATGAAAAAAATTATTTTTACTACAATGAGTAATTAATTTCTCTATTTTTACTCGTTATTTTCACTAAAGAAAATCAAAACTTGAAAATAATCACGAGCTTCTACTTTCAAACAGTATTTGATACCGTCAATCGCTCGAAAATAAATTGAAGCCAGGAGGAACTTCATTCGAATGTACGTAGGGAATTCATTCAGATCATCATATAACTTTTAGATCCGTAGATTTTAATGTTCCGTGCTCACATTCATAGGAGTTATAATTTATTTCCTCACTACAAATTTTTCGTTTAAGTAGAGAGCTTTTCCTTTGATTGATGTTGTGGTATCCATCATAATCATTATCTAACTACACATATTTACGTATCTACGTCAGTTCAGTAAAAATTCATTTCATATACTGATACAACATGATTCATGTTAAATATACTGCTTATGATTTTAATATTTAGAAAGTATACTCTAAGAATTACTTGTCAGAATTGTAACTAGAGTCTAACCTTCTAGCTGTTCTAGGTATATTTATTTCTCTTCTTGTAACTTCCTGGATTAATTTCCATCATTTTCAGCAAAGATGGCAGTATATATTTCAATATGATATTTATGTGTGTGTTGTAGTTTTTCCAAGTATAGTCAATCTAAAATTCGGATGAGTAAGGGTGAATTTATTCTAAAGACACATTGATATTTACATTTAGAAATACCTCATTAGGCTTTAGTTGAATCTTTGCGAGAAAAGAGGTACTCGTTAAATCTCCAAGCATTCGTATGTTAGGGCTTGCGATGTTATCTTTAAGTAAGGAGTCGCATACTTTCCTCCCGTGTAGTCCAACGCTTTCCTCAACTTCCCTGCAAATAGCCCGGAATCATCCCGCATTTTCTCCACTGACCGCTCATGCACTTTGGTCGCTTTCGAACCATTTCCTCCGCCGCAGTCTTCAGAGCGAAATAAGAGGGAGAAAATGAGGACGACGAATTTCTCGTTTTCCCGCGCACAATAGCCATTGTGAGAACTGTCACAATAGTTTCTTTGTCGGGGGAAACAGATAAGGAGACTAGAGCAAACCACGCCAGCTAGAATGTTTCCCGTCTCACTGCGTATGTGTGTGCGTGGGTGACCCTTTTTCCTCTCCAGACTCATCTTCTTCCCTACCGAAGTCGTCCGGATGAGTGTTCGGCAATTTGCCGTTCAATTATGAAGTCAGAGGGCGGTTTTTAAGTGTGTTAGGTGCCCTCGAAGGCAAATATGTAAGACTCATTTCATCTTTATAACTCCTCAAAAGCTATATAAAGAGAATCACCACCACCTTGAGGGACGATTCCATTCTATGGAGGGATTTCCAGGCTAAGGGGGCATCCATTAATTATGTGAGGTGATCTTTGCGATTTTTCGACCCCCCTCCCCCCTAGTGAGATATCGTGAGATTTAGCTCGACCCCCTCCCCCTCCTGTAATCTCACGTGAGATTTTTCAAAATGCGTTTTTTCAGTGTAAATATGTCAATCTATGTTTCATTGTATTGGATTTATCCAAAAAAAACTCGTACGTCGCAGCGCTCGTCGAATCGCGTGTTCGGCTAGGCGGTGGTTTAACAATCGACGGGCTACTATGCTACTTTGTGGCGCTCGCACAACCGTGATAGATACTATTGAGTAAAATTTAGTCATATTTTAGTAGAGAAAAACGTTTTACTCAATTTAACCCAGTTATCTCATAATTCTACACTGTTTTTTGCGGATAAAAAATTACGTAATATTTGCGAGAACCACCCTCTCCCCCACGTGAGAGTGAGTGAGATTCGGCTTAACCCCCCCACCCCCCTAAACGCCTCACGTAATTAATGGATGCCCCCCTAACTGATACCTTAATACTTGAAGACATTCAAATTACCACTGATGACCTTCTTTCAGTCGTCGCTGTTTAGCCAAGAAACACAAACATCAGGTTGTAGAATGTAAATCAATGTGAAAAATTCCTGTGAATATGTGTGCAAAGTTTTAACCTTTTTATCATATATATATAGTTTTTTTTATAATAAATCCGCTGATAATAATAATCGCTCCCTTTTATAATTATAAAATATATAACAGGGAGGGATCTCAATTGAAAAAACTTTTTCTACTAATCTTAAGGAACTCCCACAGAGTTATATATTGGAACGTCAGTAAATTCTGTTCTAATTTTAATTTTGAATATACATACTTACACATTGAGTCCATAGTGGATTTCTACCCCTTTTTGACGTACTGAAAATTTCGTATCTCCAACCCAACCAACCGCACTCTAATATATTCCGACCATTTTCAACAAACACCACATTCGAGGTAACATTAGGCATTAGTTTTCTGCTAGATTACATATACAAAATCTCAAAAAACATATTCGTAGCTGTGAGAAAAATCCAAGTATAAGTATGAATAGTATTTTAATTCCTGAAACATTTCTTGTCGGCGAAAAGTCCTATTCCCTGTTTGGAGAGCATCAGTCGACTTGTCGTAAGGGAATTGCGAAATCCTTTGTGGGCATAAAATCTACTCGCCATTGTCGCCGCATAAATTTTGGTTGTCACTGTTGTAGGTTTCATCATTCGTGAGTTCCTTTGAAAGTGAAACACGGAGATTTAATCTGAAATAATCTAATCGACATCCAAGCCACAAAAGAATGGCAGCGAGGTCGCGTACTATTTTTGGAGGTTTTATTATTCGTGTTAGTGATCTCCTGTCCTTTCGATCTTTCTATCCAGAGCCGCTTTAGATAAGCTGCGCAAAGGCTTATTATTGTTTCTATTATTATGAGTGATTCTAAGATGTATAATAATTTATCGGTCAACCACCTCTTCGATCACTGGATTATATAAAGGGAGTCGTATTAAGATCACAACGTATCTAAGAATCCAAAGACAGGATATCTAAAACGTATACAATCGCGTGATATTTTTAATCATTCTTGACAATGGTTAAACTCAGGTGCCGAAGTTGGCATTTTCTTCCGGTTGTCACCAGTCGAGTTCTGCATGTAATCACCTTAAATTCACTCTTTAAGGAACTTATTTTTTTAATAATAGTAATATGCATTTTATTAAGTGAATACATTTTACAATACCGTACATACAATATGATTAACCTTCAATGTAATAGCCGACTGTATCTGTGTTTGGTGGAGGTGTTTGTATATTGTTTATCTGACTTGTTTGACATATTGTACTTATTGGCCTATTGCTACTGTTAAGATGTGAACTGTCCATGGGAGGTTTTAGGAGGGGTTTCCCTCCTATCCTTGGGCGAATACCGGACAGATTGTGTTGGTATATCCCCCTCAATCGTTGCCACCTGGTATTAATACCAACTTGCAGCGTTAAAATAAATAAATAAATAAATTAACCTTCTGACAAAAAATATAACTTTCACTTTATAATCGACAAGTAATATGATAAACAGATTGCGTATAGAATTTTAAAAATTACTTAATAGTTAAATACAATTTAAGAAAAAATATAAACATTGTGGGTTCTGCTAAGCCCAAAATGGCTTTTCAGCAGGTGCCTTTTAAACAAAGAATTAATAATTAACAAATATATTAAAATCATACATGTCAGCACAATTTGATATCAATTGAAAAGACTATATTTACCTATCTTTGAATGACTCATTTATCATCTATATTTACATAATATTAATATTCAAATATTTTACAGCAACAAATAACATTATGTACTATAAATGTTGAAATATATACATACAGACAGTCCATAAATAGAACTTGTCAGCAGGTGCCTGATTTAAAAAATAGAATAGCTTAATTTATATCAGTCTACGTAGTTTCAGTGACCATTTTTTCACTTCTTGTTTGACTATTGAATTTTTTTCTAATGATTGTAATTCATGTGGTATGTCATTAAAAAGGATGGGAACAGTAACTTCTAAATTTTGTTTACCATGGCTAAATTGAATTACTATTGCATTCCTATGTAGTATATAGGAATATTATACCTGACTCTTGGTCTTTTGTTCATATTGTGGGGAGAGATTTTAATGTGTTTATATTTATAATAGTAATAGTTATCTGTAATAAGAATATATTTGTATAATAAGTCCTTACGGAGAAATTCCAGGTTTTATAGTAATAACCATCAGTTACATTAGCTTTTTTATCCTCGTTACCAATAAACTTCATAATCTTGTTATGAATTCTTACAGCGCTTTTTAATCTACTTTGAGCAGTACCTCCCCAAATTGTTATTTCATATCGTATTAATGACTCTGCAAATGCCATATATAGAATTTTTTTGTTTTTAAGGGTAGAACATCTTTCGTATGATAAATTTGATTGGAAATCCTTTTTAGCTTATTGTTTAAGTACATGATGTGTGCATCAAATTTATAATCTTCGTCCAATATTACCCCTTAATATCTGTGATTGAAAACTTGCTCTATGTGATCACAATCACACATATATAGCTTGTTCTTCTGCATTATGTGAATGGTGGTGGTTTTTTGATGGTGATGAATTTTGACTTTGATACTTCTTTGTTCAACAATTCTGTTGGTTATATGCATGACTTTTGTTTTATTTTCATTAATTGACAAGTCATTATCATGAAACCATTTACAGATGGAGTTAAAATCTTCTTTGACGAGATACAGCGATATCAAAGTTCTTGTGTACAGCCACCAAAACAGCATCATCAGCATTCATGTTTCTCAATATTTCCATTTCGTTTTATCAGAATAGTTTTTTCCCGGTTAGAATATTTTCCGGAAAGTGAGAGATCTGGGTTCTAGTCCCAGTCATGTCGAAATTTTTACCTCTGGATATCGTTGAGTTTTAAGGCGCATGCTTATACATGGATATTAATATCAATATATGTGAATTTCGGCTCTACAAGAGTGTGAGCGCCAAAATGAATAATGAATAAGCTATTAAGTTGTAATTTTATCCCGTAAAGGTTGATCATTGTTAAACATATTTTACATTCCCCCGCCAAATTTCATCTTACAAGGAAGGATAGGATATTTTATGCCACTGAGCACAATTATTCATAGTATTATGAAGTCCTTATCACATCGTGCGGACTCGTACATGATTTGATTAGTAATAATTCACTAAGGACATGAGGAGAAGTTCAAACTGAAAATTATTAGCATAGGAACTTCTCCTTATGCTCTCTCTCCTACTTATTGAATTTCTCAAAAAATGGTGACATTTCTCCGGCCAATTGAACATAATTAAGGCATTAATGTTTCTTTGTCTTCTTTTTAATGGGTAAAAATGATCTTGTTGCATTTATATTGGCAGATTAGGTATTACTCTTAACTGCGCCTTTTTTTGTGAAATTTCTAGACCTGCTCCTAAGTTTTATTTCGGTAATACTGTCCATTTCATATATTTAATCACAATTAGTTGCAAATTTAATCACCATACTTCACCGATAAAATTTCTTAGAAAATACCACAGCTAAAAATTCTACGTCTCCCAAAAGGTAAAGAATTATTACTTATAACCAATTACTGTTTTGTATTACCTTATTTCTCTATTTTACCGGACGTAATGAAAATGCAATTTTATATGTGATTCTCTTGAATGAAAATTAATTTGCTCCGGTTATAAATATATATTAGGTCAGAGTTTTTCGGCAAAAAACCCCAAACAATATATGTTCCTCTGAAAAATTATGAATGTGCTCATTAGTTCTCACCCCCTTGGGTGTAGGTATAAACATCAAGAAATAGAAGGGAAGCAATTTTATTGAAGTATGTGAGAATTTATGCAATTTTTTTATGTAGAAGTTAATTGCTCTTATCTTTGTGACTTTTATTGCATTAACTTTCAAATTCTCATCCCATAGCCAAGATTTCAGCCTATGACAGCTGATGATTCGTGAACAGTAAAATTGAAAGTTAATTATGAAAGGTAATTTAAAGGGGGACAATTCCTTCAAATTAGGTTTACATCTTTTGCACTCTTTTATCTGTTTTGACCCTTATTATTTTGAACCGTTGAAGTTTCTCACAGCTAATATATTAGCTTCCTGTAGGATTTTATTGGACGTATTCTTTTTTACACATTAAAAAAGGCCATTCCCGTACAGGTACACTAATTAAGATTCTTTCCTGTCCGAAAATCCCTCGGTTTCATTCTTCGGTATCAAATTTTAGTGGATAATAAAGTCATCATTGCATTTTTATTGCGCAAGGTTCAAATTTTAGTAACCCGGAAAGGTGGCGAGAAACGTATGTAACTTTTATTGCTGGAAATCTCTCCTTATTTAAGGATGATGCCGAGAGTTTTAGAATCGACTATACCTCGCCTCTTTCACACGATTTTTACGGTCGAAGGCACAGATATTTACCAAAGCGAGGCAGCAGAACAGGCTTTTTTCCAGGATGGGCGGCGTGCTTCGATTATAATTAGAAATCCTCTTTTATGTAACGCTGCAAAAGCCGATCTCAGAGAAAGGGGATTTCAATTAGTGATGGAAACACGCACGGAGGAGGGTTGACTTCCTCATTCGTTTGTGCGAGCGAATTTTCTCGATACGGCTTGTATCGCGGAATTTCAGATTAAGTTTTTGTTCCGTTTCCAGCGGTAACTATGATTATTTTGTTTTCCTTCAAAGCGTAGAATGTCATGGTGACAGAAATTTGTGCGTCGTGTTTATTCCTGATGGGGTGGATAGTTATGCGTTTTCATCCTGTTCAGGTTTTTATGATGGTGAAGGTTAGAGTTATGGGAAGGTTACTGGAAGATTTGTTGCTGTTCTTCTAAAGGACAGTTTGGAGACGGTTTTGTAGCCCTGCCCTTTCTTTATATTTATATTATAATGATAAATAAATAATAATAATAAAATTTTTATTACACCCTTTTACAAATATGATACATCATACAAATACAATGTTTTGATCTAATAGAGACCAAAAGAGAGCCAAAGAATGGGGGAATATAGGTACCCCAGATGAAAAGAACCTGTGTTGGGGTTACCACAAATTAAATTTGGATGCGGCCAAACAAAAAGAAATAACAAAGAAATTTACAATTGCATAGAAACCATAAAAGGAAAAACAAGAAAGAATCTATTAACAAAATATTTTCCAAGTTTTCACTTAAAAAGAGCCATTTCCTTAAATTTCTTAGAAATATAAAAACCGAAATTGAATTAACCAAATTATATGGGAGGAGAGAATATAGTTTAGGTCCTAGATACAAATAAGTATGTTTAAAGAATTCATAATTAGGTCTAGGTAATAACTATAATAAATCCATCACTGTTTATTTATTTTTTCCTACGATCCTTTAATGTAGGTTAATGAACTACTTACATTTACTAGAGAGACGCTAATGTAGGAAACTGTAAATTAACCTAACTATTCGTACATTATACCGTACATTTGTAAAGCTCCAGCAACCTAGGGTGTCATTTTTGGACTGGTTGTTTGTTCCATCTGATATTATTACATGATGGATATGCAATATACGGATGTATGTATATTTGCCCAAAATTTGAGTGTTAAATAATTTGCAAATTATTATTTGCCGTCTCCCTAAAGATAATAAAATACTCTTTAACGTTCAAATTGTCACCGGCAGGTCACTCAGCAGATTTTATTGAAATACAGAATACTCCACAAGTAATTACAGTGATCACATTTAGATAAATAATTTTAATTAGCTAGATCGAGATAAGCATCGTTTGAAAAATGATTCATCAGCATCGATTACGACTTGAATTACTTAAAAAGATTTTTGGACTCTTATTTTATGCTGCAGTAAATTCAAAAGCACCGGTATGTAATGCACGGTGATGATGCTAAGAGGTATTTATGCCAACTGCTTAGTGCCTTTCACCCATTGTCTTTATTTGTCCCTAAATTGATTACGTTAGTTCCTTGATTATCTCTCGTAGGCCTTATTCCCTAAAGCGCCTGTTTTTCTTAGGAAATTCCGATTTTAGTGTAATCTTCGGTGGTTTGTATCCTCGATATGGTGCACTGGTACATGGCACCCCTCCTGCTCCATAAAAGCGTCACTTAACACCGCGAAAGAGGAACGACTTTCCTTTCGGCGGTGTCGCACAATTGGGCGTGGTTTTATGTTGAGGGCGCGTCGAGGGTGCGGTCGCCGACGATTCGCGGGACACATCCACTCGGCAGACAATTGAGGGGCGTTGGGCGTCCGTGGGAGCGTGGCGCCGCGTAGAGGAAGTTCGCTGAAAATAAAAACAGACGAATAAATCAACAAAAGGCGTGGGGGAGTGGTCTCCATTCGCTCTTTGGGATGATTCAGGCGCTCTGATTCTGTCGCTCGATTCCCTCTCTTTGTTTATCCGTTTCCTTTTTTCTCTCAAGAAAGGCAGGGAAATTCGCTCCAGGGTGGGTTCTACTTTGTGTCCTCCGTGGGAAAGTGGAGGTTTGAATCGGTTCGTTTTCATGTGGGCGGTAGAGGGCTTAGGTTTGGCTCGTTTTTCGCTTATCTTTTTCACTCTGTTGGGACATGCTGATGGTGGTGACGAGATGATTCGTCTAGGACAGTGCTTCCCAAACTTTTTCAAGCTACCGCCCCGTAATTCCCATGAAACCGTCCCCAACCGGCATGTATAAAAGATATTTTCTTTAAGACTAAATCCAAGGAATACATTGAAAGCAAAAAAAGCTACTATATTTAAAATGTTCGCCAAATCATTATATCTTATATTCAGTAAATTACATTTAGTAACCTATGTTCGCCAAATCATTATATCTTATATTCAGTAAATTACATTTAGTAACCTAGAGCCCATTAAAATTGATTAGAAATGGAAGTGTGATCGAATGGGAATAAAATACCTTAGCATCAAGCGCCCCCTTGGATTACTTCAGCCCCCCCCCATGGGGACGTTATTGCCCACTTTGGAAGTCACTGGTCTAGGGGATATTGCCCAGAAGTACTAGGGGGAAATGAAATGATTCCTTTTTGATACTTCATACTCCAAAATAAATTCCAAAATTTCTCACTCCTTTCGATTTTTACTTTTGATCTAATGTAAGACTAGAAGTCTATTAAATTTATTCATCAATTACCCCTCGTTCGCACTCATCCTTATAATGAAGGACGAAGAAAAGATGTTTAACTGTAAACAAGGATGCATACTCCTTTAAAACCTAAATATGTATACTATTTTATTTTATTTTCGGTATCAGAATACCACTATAGGAGCCTCCAACGAATTTGCGTCCTGAGCACGTGGTTCCCTATTTCTTCGCCTGCAGAATGGAGGTATGGCAGATTAGTTCTTCTAGTAACTGCTTGCCTATTTGATATAACCATAAGATGAATGTATGGATTCTGTAAAACAGAGCTCGATTGCGTATAATATCACTTTAAATTTTTATTTTTGTATTTCTTACGAATATATTTTTATTTCTTATTTATTTTATTATCATTTAATTTATTCTGTATATAAATTAAAATTTCAATGCGGAGATGGATTTCTACAAATGTTCTACAAAGAAAACGTGATGATTTTTGTATCTAAAGAGACTTTGGGTCGACAGGTTTTGGGAAAGAGTGAATTGGAAGATGCGTGTATATATTTTGAATACAATTAAACTACTGCGAACAGGATATTTATTTTTTGTTGAAATTTCATTAGAAAACATTGCTCCTCTAAAGTTTCACCTAATATGTATTTTGCAGAAATAAACTGTCGGCCTAATTACGTGAAGAAGTATTCCATATCCTCATCCACATAAATCATGAAATCCAGTAGGTATGATCCTCAACAACCCACGCGCAATCAGCCCGAGTAAGACACGCAACCGACTTCTTTGACGCCAACAAAATAATTGGATGGCATTTCGTTGTCTCCGTTAATAATTATATCAAGCCACGCGACGTCGTAATCAGACGGTACATTTTAATTACCGGAACGGTGTCCTCCGTTTTGGCATCGTGTCTTTTCTTATTTAGAAAAAGTCGCGTGCGCTACGTGAATAAACAAGATCCAGGAAGATCCTTCTTAGGCGGTAATAACTCTATTTGCCCCCAGATCGTAAATTTCACTCTCAGGATGGATTTAATGTATCCAAATGAGCTATGCATGGGGGACGGTGGTCGTAGTAGCTAGGTACACGGACATGGAACATCTGGCACCTCGGGGATGGCTTCATTTTCCAAAGCCACCGCGGGACGAAAGGGGGTGATCTGATGAAATACCGCCCTACAAATGAATTGGAATGCGTACTTAAAATCCTCACGATTAAGTATAATTCAGATGGACTGGCCGATCCGGGATGTAATAGGCAGGAATGAGTGTTAAACCCGTCGCCTCCCGCTGGGTGAATCATAGGCTTAACCGAACGTGACGCATTTAATGCTTAATGGTATCTTAAAATGCACCGTGGAACCTATAATAGGAACCGTTTAAGGTAATGTGAGATCAGCTGGGGGTGCGAGAGTTGAAAACTAAATTATAACGGGAGAGAGAATGGGCTGGTGGTATTGCATTGGGTGACGCACCCGTATATGTCATAGTTATTCCGTTCCTTTTTTTCCCACCCATAGAATTATGGGAGGCTTTGCTTTAGTCAGCTCAGAGTCCTGTCGAAATTTTCTGGGCGCATCCCATTTTCGGTATATCACGTACGAAATCGGTTGGCGACGCGTTTGCCGGATGTCCCGTGGTAGCGTTAACTTTAATTAGAGTATAACTGTCTGCGTTGTATTGTAATCCTGATGACTCAACTGTGACTCATGGAGGATAAAGCAGTGATTCTCAGTGTCCCCTTTGAGGGCAATATCACCCCCAAAGGGGCTTTGATCTATTGTAGGGGGCGCTAGACACAAGGGTACGTTCCCTTGCCGCTGATGTATTTTCTTACCAAATAAAATAATAGGCGTTCTAGACTATCGGAAACATTAGCTTACGTGCAGCATTTAGTGACCTGTTGGTTTTTTTCATCATTTCAACTTATATTTCAATTTAAATTGAAAATTTTCGTTGATATGTAACTGAGTGGGGATTGCATGAAAAAATTTTGAAAACATTGCTCAAAATTTTGACTGAATTTTATAATATTAATAGTCAATATTTAATACGCCAAAATTCGGCGTTTTCGTGTAAATAGTGTCTATTTTTACTTTATTTTGTAAATGCTACATTCAAGGGATATAAATCTTGCCAGAAAATCTTAAATTTCCCTTTAAGGCTTTTTACACACTCACTGGTTTCGCCCGGCCGGCAAAACATAGCCGGTTTTTAAGCTGGGTCACAAGGGTAGTAAGCAATGGAAATAAATGGAGCCTTTCACACTAGCCGAGAAGGGATTATAGACCTCGTGGTCGCCGGGTAACAGCCGGCCCTACGACTGAAAAGGACGGCACCGGGTTGGGACCTTTTCGACCGGGTTTGGGTAGTAATGCACGTCGGTCAAATGAGCGCTTTCACATTGAACGGTTTTTGCCGGGTGCCTTCCGCCATTCCTTGCTATTTTCCTGCTTCTTTTGACCTTTTAAAACCACCAGTATAAATCATTTTTTCATCGGTAAACTGAATGTAAACATACATCACTTATCATTCACCGATAAGTAAGGTTCATTCCTTCTTTTTGACATACGGCCGCTGCCGGGTAAAAACATTGCTTTAGAATATGGACGGGCCGAATGACATAGTGAATCGTTCTGTCCATCAGATTTTGTGATTTTAACAGGTCTTTATAAGGTCTTCCTTTACTTTAATGTGTTGGTGTTTCATTGATTTTTTGGAATACTTAAAATTATTAATGGATTTAAAGATTGAATCGATTATTTCAAGGTATTCCTTTGATAGAAATCTAAAGAGATGTAAACAATCCTCGAACTTCGATTTGTAAAATTTAGAAGAAAACATTGTATTTATTATATACCTACTCACTAATTTTAAGTGTATCAATTACTTTACTTTATTCCTATACCAACTCATTTCCCATCTGCCTTAAATTTTCATTGGGAAAAAATAGCAGGTATGTAGAGAAAATTTCCAAATCACGGACATTGTGCCTAGGACTTTCATATACTGCCTATTATCGGCTCATATCTTGGGCTGAGAAAGGAAAGCTTTTGAGGGTTAAGTGTTACGGCAGATAAGCGATAATTTTCAATTTTCGAAGGAAGTAAGTTTTCGCGCTTGTTCTGCTCATCATTTCCGGAATTTCCTTATATGTTTTTGTTTGGTCGATACCTCCCTTGTGGCTTTGTTTACTCCCCTGGCCCAATGCCAAAACCTATATGTTTATGTCGAGTTACTTTTGGGCATGCACCGTTATGGCAAGTTTGAAAACACCTGACCATCGGCTTCCGCTTCCGGGGCGTGTAGAGGCAATGCTTCGATGCTAATCGCGTTTTCATTGCGCTGCACGTTGTTATGGTTCATTCTCATTACTTTCCATCATTTTCTCTCTAAGTTTTTCTCTAATTGCCGAACCGTTGCTTTTGTACACCCTTCTACTTTTATAGTTCCCAACTTTCGAGTCCCTTTCGGCGAGTATTTTGATATAGTTTTGCCAAGGTAATTCAATTTTTCTCCATTTTTCATTTGGTTGCCATTCTGATATCATTTTAGGCCATCACGTGTTAGAATTTCCGTTTCACAGTCTGCACTACAGGAAAGCTCATTTTCAGAACACTTATTAAAATTACATGTTATATTCTAGGCTCCCGGATAGTCATGTGGACAGCGCGTTTGCCTTTGGTGAAAGCGGTCCCGGGTTCGATTCCCGGTGGGAGCCAATGTGCGAAATGACCTAAGCTGTCGAAGCACTTTTAACAATATTACATGTTATATTCATCTGTTTCTAAATTCAGTCTTGGTGTACTAGTCGTTTGACATTGCATGGCATATCTTTTGTTCTCGTTTTCTCATCTCCGTTCTCCATATTAGGTAATTCTGTACTTCACTCTAAAATATAATTTATATATTATTTATCTTGCATAACTCGTTGTCCTTTATTGATTTGTATAAAACTGTGGTAAATCCTACATTTTTAATGCCATGCGAATACACAAAAAGAATAATTGTCACGGCGGCGGTAATTTACATAAATAATTAAGATATATTTAAAGCTAATAAATCAAGGCTGATTAGGGTTAGTATAATTCAATTAGGGTGAATTCTCTTTGCTCGGTGATGCTTTGATTGGATTGGAAGGGAATACATTGGTAAGTTATTTTCTATTCAAATATAAAATCTTCTGAGCTATTTTGAATTAATTTATGAATCAGATCTCCTCAACTTCGTAATCGTCAGGTATAACATAAACGCACTCTATGAGATTAGTAACTTATTTTTGTATTTACCAGTGTTAATGAATTTAATTATATACATGCAGCGAATTAAAAACATTTCTACCCGATTTGTTTTGAGACCATTTTCAGAATTTTCCATCGTTGAATTTATGCTGTAATACGCTTCAGCGTCAAGTTTGTGTGATTAACTGGAATCGAGATTTTTGATATTGCAAAACTCCTTCTAATTTTCCTAGAATAACTTGTTGATTCCTTACAAATACAACTTTATTCCTCCATTAAATATACAAGCATAGGTTACATTTCTACATATTCCGTAAAGAATTGTCGATATTATGATCGAGTTGTAATTTTTGTGACTGTCTCACATCCTTATCTATTACCATTGCTTTGTAAGATAATTACGACTATAATTAAATTCCTGTGTAATCATTACTATACTGTTATGACTACGATTCTTCTTACTCAACTGTTTTCACTCTATTGAGATAAAGTGACGATTTGCTGAGTTGATACTGTTGACTTATGTATTTATTTGCGATAGAGAAGTATTCTTGGAAACACCGCCCCTGATATTATGAGAACTGTAGTTAATTGAGTTTTTTTGAAATCTAATCATGCGGTCGAGAGATAATATTGCTGATAATATTTAACTGGATCCGATCGGAAAATTCTTGTTTCTGATGAAACCTCATATCTATCGATAAAATGATAATACATACTCGTATACTTTTTCAAGGTTTCCGTTGAGGATTCGCCTTATAGAGAACCATTTGTATACTTTCCTCACGTTTCATGTTTTTAGAAAGTCGTTAATTTCCATTCATTTTGAGTCCGTAATTGATTGAAAGACCATCATAGAAAAAAGAAATCAAAGCCAAGGTATATGCTTCTCACGATTCTGCCTTGAAACATTTTTAAGACGTTAGCATATGGTAACCTTCTTCGGTATTATATTCTTCAACCTTGAATTCTAATTATTTCCTTTCGAACAATGGATTGACTTAACTCACCTTAAGTAACCAAATCCAATGATTTATTGGGTATTCATTCTCAAGTTCCATGTGCTTTACGTCTTGATGAAGGCAATTCATTAGTGTTGGAACCGTCTTATTTTTTCCTAATAGTTTATTCCATGGATTTTTATCGAAACTTTGAAAGTTTTCGTTTTTCATCAGCGATATCCTTATTCTCTATTCACGGCTTGTGATTTTCCAGGAAGAAAATTATTTAAATAGGTATATTCATTAATTTTGTTTGTGGATTTTCGAAATCGAACTACCCTTTCACTGCTGCACCTTGGCTAATTAAAAACCGAAGTAAAAACTGCTCTACTGGGATCGCGTAATTGTCTTTATCACTGAATTCACGGAACAATTTTGGGAAGTAACGGATTTCCTCTAAGGGGAAATCTTCAAATTTCCTCATTAGAAAGTTTTTTATATTTTCCGCTTAAGCGGTAAGAAAGTGTTCTTATGATCATATTTCCTGCTTTCCCACTTCGGATTAAAAGTATGAGACGAATGGAAAATTTTTCCAGCGCGATTTTATTTTGAATTTTTTTAGAATTCATATTCTGTGAATGACGGCAATTCAAATGCAAGGTACTATCATAAGAATAAACAATGTTATGACTTACTGAAAAATATTTCGTTTAAGCGGGACTGTCTGAAATAAGTAAATCATACCTTCCCCAGCGTAGGACTTTGGTGATTCCCCATTACAAAAACAAAACATGTTAGCCGTCTTAATTGTAGCTAATAGGTACTTAGGAATTCATTAACCAAAGAGAATATACAATTGTAGTTCCACTTTGTTTTTGTTGATGACAAATTTCATCTCTCCTGGAAGTAATCATTTGGTTATTTAAGTCAAAATGTGAAATTAAAAAAATTAATGGAAATGTTTTTAAGAAGCAATATTTGGTTTTAATCCATCTATGAACATATTTTTGAAAATATCGAAGGAATATCCATTACCACCATGTTTCTGGTTAATTGCATACAAGTCCCTTGTGGTTTCCAGTAAATTATTTGAAAGTAAGTTGAAACTAACTAACTCGTTGTAAATTAAAAATATGCGGGATTAGTAGGGCTTATTTCCAGCACTGTCATTATGAGATATTTCACTAAATTGCACCTCAAATAATCTCTTGCAATTAATAAACCTTTTATTCGACCAATAAAGAGCTGACGATAATCTTAAAACATATTTTCTTGGATTAAGATTTTGAATGGAGTCTTCAAATCATGTTCCTGTTCGCATAAATTGAGGATTTGACTATATTTAATTTGTCTTTTGGTGCAGGATAGCCTCCTTCGAATGCTTTTCTTATAGGCTTGTTCATGGTTCTGATGATACGAAAGCTACTGAAGTATGAGTGATATTTAATAACGGAACTTTTTAAGGTCTTTCCTTATGGAATGCTAAGAAAGGTGTTACTTGTAGAGTCATGATTCACTTACATCGAGCTGTTCCCTTATGTTATCCTCGTTTGGTGAGTAAAGCGAAAGCAAACTACCATCTTGTCTATTAAGTATCATTACCCCCTACTAGTTCTTGGTAGCTAATGTTAGAGGCGGTTAGGCAGTGTGTGAATAAACGGGAGGGAAGGAGCGGGATACCACGGCTCGTAAAACTGTTACCCTGGCTGATGATAGCAATATTTCTCCCTGCCAGGGAAAATTGTTTCCCCACTCTCTTGCTTTTAGTAACTACTGGTTACTTGCACAGTGTACTGGTTACATGTACTGGTGTCTGCAAAGGGGGCGAATCCCCTTTAATCGCAGTCTTTCGCGAGAAATCTCAATATCGGAACAGAGGAAATGTTATTTATTTTGATGTAGGTGCGCGAAGCAGATTGACATTATATTTCCCCACCTCAACAAGAAGCTTGATTTGCACTCTGGGGTTAGGCACCAACAGACCATCGGACTGAATACTTTACAGACAGATATAAGAATATATAGAGCCTAAGCAAGTACTGTGGTAAGTTTAAAAGTAAATGATAGGTTTATTTGAAAAGGTGAAAGCTGGTAACTTATCGAACCTTCACTACGTTAGCCTAGAGGGACAATCTTCTCTTTACCCCATCTCCTCGCTATCTCAGGCAACAAACCTCGTCTCCTCCGTCTTTCTCACTGCCGAGGACATTCTTGCATGACTCCCGGCCGAGGAGGAACGCCCCGCGACACACACGCCCTCTCCCCCGCCTTTCTTCCTTCCTCCGCTGTCATCCCGCCGAACCCTCCGTGGACGGAATCGCAACACCGAGGAGAGCGATAAGCTGTCGCAATACCTTCGTGACTTACCGGTGACGAAAAAAGCGCGGAAAAAAATGCGAGGTTTGCGAGCGGGGGAGAGCGAGGCGCCACTTAGCATAATCATGAAAGGGAAAATGGGCGGATGGGCCAAAATGGGGAAGTCGTGTGAGCGGAATGCATCAGAGTTTGTCTTCCATTTTGCTCCTTTCGCAGACGACAGGATTGGACAGGTCGAAAATCGAAGAAGGTCGTCTTCGGAAGCGTTTGGTAGCTCCTCCGTAGCTTTTTTTAAAGAGAGGGATGTTATCGCATCTTTACGGCGGGGACATGCATCTGGAGGCTTATGGCACCTCCTTATTCTCTCTCTTACTTGGCCGTGCGTACGCTCTCAAGTGTACGGACGTGACTCCGATGGCGAAGATGCCTACACGTGCATCGAAGAGGTCCTGGAAATCGCCAGAAATCGGTTCACTCGTAGCCGAGGATTTGAATATTCGTCTTCTCGAATGGGGACCAAGTTTATCAAAATATCTGCGAAATCGTAGAAAGCGTTGCGATTTTAAGAAAAACGAGCAGTGGAATTGATTTTCTTCATATAAAATTGATTGTGATAGGCTTTTGTAAGTGGAATGTATTTGAAAACGACCATTTTCGCCACAGATCGGCCATCATCAGTGACCATCAGTGGAAAAGAGGATTAATGATTTTATTCTTACCATACCATTGATTTTCTTCGTCAAATAGATAAAAGAGAAATGACTGTACCATTATTACCTTGTACTATTATCGTCGGAAAAGGATATTGTGGTGTTGGGAGTAAACAGCCATATGGTACAACTTGCTAGTATGTCTAACCATTTTGACAAGCAATCGCTAAAGTGGGTTATTATCGTGATTTCGAACCCCTTATCATGCTAATAAAAAATGGAGTCACTCCGAAATCTAGACACCTGTTTCTCCTTGGCACCTTGCTTCTAAGAAGTAGCATGAAGCCAGATTACAGTTGAATGATTTTCATCTATGGAATGGAGAACTGAATATCCAGCAATTGACACAAGGAGATATTTACTGTAACATGGTTATTATTCGCAACTGGCCAAAGTTCTGGTGAATTCCATTTGTAACATGAAATATATATCTGTAGAGATTGTGTCCAAATACAAATCCTCAAATGTCAAAATGTTTAGTTAACTAAGAGTTTTAAAGAGTCTTTCAGCAAAAATCCAAATGAAGAAATATGGAAAGAATCTAAGAAAGATTTTTACTTTTATCACAAATTTACAACGACGATGAATCGTCGAAACCGGTCGTGCTACTGTTATTTGTAATAAATAAATTTGTGGTAAAAGTAAAAATCTTTCTTAGATTCTTTCTATTATGGATCACCATAACACCTCGCCTGATTCAGTAAAGTTTAAAGAAATATGATAACCAGTGACCTAAATTTATTCTTTTTACTCCACTAATTCCTTACATGCTCTTTTTGCTCTATAAGTGCACGACAAGTCAGACAGACAAGTGCGTGCAAGTCAAGCATTAACATATACTCGAATTCAATGTAAGGTCTTGCCTTTAAACTTACCTCGCTATCAAGTCACGAATTTTGACGAAATTTTGCCAAAGCTTTTAAACCGTAAAAACGGTTTGACGACAAGAATAATAATATTCAACGAATCATCTTTCCCAAAGATTCCTAATCTCAGCTCTTATATTCATCTCTTCTGAAAACGCGAAATAAAAATTCCGTGCCATCATATCTGACCGTCTATTTTTGCGTGCAACTGTTAAAATAACATGGCGTCGAGCCCGGATCAGATCGGAAGATAAAAAGTAACACACAGTGTTACTGTAATCTCTAGTAAGTTGGGATTTAACGATGTACATAGTTTCATACCTGCACGACTTCTGGTTGCTGAGTTTAAGGAGGACGAACACGTATGAGCGCATACTAAAATATGTATGTTAAGAATTTTATATTGTGGGAAACCTTAAAATATGTAGCGATCATGTTTGGAAGCGGTGCCAGGGGAAACGAGTGCATCGAATGCGATTCTCTCGGGAACTGTGCCAGGAAAAGGTTTCGCCTTCAGAGCTGCGGTCTTTCTGGATCCCATCCACAGGGAGTTCGTGAGCCCCTTAGTCACTGCTATTCTACGAAGGAAAGGAACAGTTCTTTCTCTCCTCTTCATATCACAAAGAAGACGATGGATGACCTCCTAGCTTACGTTAGATGTTGAAGGTTGGAAGAGGCTCTCGCTTAATTCGACGTGAAATTAGGTTAATCTAGGAAAGGAACTGTGGAAGTCCATGGGATACGCTTTCAAGACTTACGTTGGGCACAGAAGAATTCGTTTATGTTTTCTAATACGTTCATCATTTGATGGGTATCTGAGGACATTTATTATATTAGTCATTCGGATAA
This sequence comes from Sympetrum striolatum, assembly GCA_947579665.1. Lineage (NCBI taxonomy): Eukaryota > Metazoa > Arthropoda > Insecta > Odonata > Libellulidae > Sympetrum > Sympetrum striolatum. Next base: position 54,186,870 of record OX388347.1, on the reverse strand, counting down.
CTTAGTGGCTGAGTCCTCCGTAAATTCCTATTTCTTAGATTTCTTTTTTGTAGAACTCCTAGGTATTCACAGGGTATAAATTGGAAGCAAACAATCGTAAATGTTCAGGAATTTTTCGGAAATATTGCTTGTCATTACTGTTTTTCGAAACTGTACATATTGGTAACTTTCGTTCCCTTTACTCTCACATGCGTATATCTTTTTTTTAAAATACCTACTCATTTTCTCAGCTTAATCACATTAACTGTTGATGAGCCTTTCTTATGTCGTTGCATTTATTTTATGATTTGAGGTAATGTCGGTTACATAGGACAGTGAGAGGGTGATTATCTTTTGTGCATATGCACAAGCTTCTATATAATTCGAAAACTTCACTCATACCTCTCTTACATTTCTTAAAATTCCATATTTTCGTGTCTTTTCATTAAAAAAGCTACCGTTATTTGCTGGCTCAATTTCCTTTATTGCTTTATGAAGCTTATCCTTCATCGAATAGTCAATAGTCAAGCTGTCATCGAGTAACTCATTTTTTTCTACTTTCTTGAAATAGCTTTGGTTTTGCATTGAATCCCTGGTTGCAATAGATCGTTTGAGGTTTTGCAAGATAATTTTTCTAAAGCCAGATATGTCAGAGCATGGAAATGTCTATGTGACACAATTCATGCGACATTTTTTTTTGATTCGAAAGAAACATTTTCAGTGATCATCATACTCCACGAGACTAATAAAGATTTGATGATATAATTTTTTTTCAATTCATACAATTCTTTGTTTTCTTCCTTCGTCATCAAATTACATTTTATATTTCTGTAAATTTATTCATTAATGTGAATGTAATTTTATGATTTGCATGACTGTATTGCTATCTTTTACTGTGGTGTCTCGGTATTTTCACCCCTTTTCTCCGTAGGTGTTTTCCCGCAACATGGGTTTTTCTCTGTCAACCTTCAGTTGCAAAGATTTTTCCCCATACTCTACTATGTCATTTTGCTTTAATTTATGTCTACAAATTATGCCAACATACTATGTTAGGTGGAAGAGAGGTCCACAAGAGCCCAACCTTGCCAATAAAAGGTCTAACTAGCTAACTAACTACTGCGCGAAGTAAACCAGTGAATTCCAGAGCTATCTTGACTATCCCCATGTGCTAGGAAATTAGTCCTATCACTACCAAAATTCGAATAGCTCTCGGAGAGATAATTTCTATTGTCTTGTCGCTATCACCCATGTGTTAACAAGCTCGGCTGAAACAGACGGTTTAGCACCCCTTATCGCCTCTTGCATATGGCTTATCGCATTTCGTTTATTATGTCTAAGTTGACAATCTATAATGAACTATCTTGCTCTTCATTGAAATCTTCCGAAGGCTGTCAACAAGTGCAATTTGAGATTCCCATCTGTAAAAGATTAAGTTATTCGTATACGCTGTCTTCTCCAATATCACATCTATGTAATTTTTACTGAATATGTCGCTTCTGTTCAGGGCCGGTCGAGCGCAGACAGTGTTTTCGAGGTGCTATTATTGAGGACATATGTGACTTTACTTTACATTCATAGGATATTGCTAAATCTGTTTTCTTTCCATTATTGACACATATTAATGTGGCAAAGTATTCACGTTCCTACTTTCAAAAAGTTCCCGAACTTATAAGCATTGTCACTTATGAATATAAGTTTCGCGTACTTTTTGAAACTTTTCCAAATAAAGCTGACTTGCCCAGAGTATTTTCAAAGGTGATATGACAGTTGGCCAAAAGAGATAGACATAACTTAAAACCCAGGAAAGTAGCAGCGAAAACCGTGTTCAGAAAGAAAAGGATGTAACAGAAGCATCATGTAAAAAATCAATGTCAATATTGGAAAACTGAATGAAGGAGTACATTTAGTATATGTGCTTGTATAATGACGTGGATGTAAAGGAAATTCGAGAAATATTTGATTTTACGGTGACGACCGTCGATGTAATGATCTCGAGTAAGTGTCTCATGAAAATAGAATGAACATAGCAATGATTTTTCCATCGTATAGGTAGTTGAGTTTACTGAAATATGTGCTAAACTTGTTTTAATGAAGTCATTTCAAACAGCGTTTTGCGGTAGATTTATAATATTTGTTTTGAAATGGAAATAAATTTTATAAGCCGTTACTTCTCTATCACTAATTCTATTTTTTGGAAAGATGGAATTTCATTTATTGCTTCAGATGAATATTTGAACCATTTAGGAATTCATTGCAAGACTTTGGTATTTTTCGTGAAATCCTAATTTTTTACAATCAAAGGAAGCAGCTACAAAATATAATGGATACTGACATCATAATAATACCTAAACGAAATACATTAGTGAAAATTGGCTTATTCGCAAACGTAGGACGTTATTCGGCGAGGCAGCAGTAATGGTACGCGAACGTGAAGAACATCCGATCCAAGAATACGAAGGTAAATCCAAATAAAATGTTTCCCTCAAAGCGAAAGTAAACTGCCATCAGAGGCAATTCCTTCCCGTATCGCGTACATAAGAGCGTCCCCTTATATCATTAGATCCGGAGAACCTTTCTAGTTTTCACGGTCTTCTTTTTTTACTCGTCCTCATCTCGATCACGGATGGAGCGGTCACGTTCACTCTCATGCGATGCCCACTTCGGGACTCGATCACGTACTCTCACGGATGGGGACGCTCTTCGAATATAACCATCGAAAGAGACCTGTTCGCTGGAAAGAGGCGAGGAAAAAAGTTGCTTGCTAACTTTCCTCCCCCTTTCGCCTTCCGTCTTTTTACTGTCTCTTCTGTCGTTAAGAGTCATCCTCGCGAACACTGGAAGTTCACCTCTGCTGCTCTTGGGAAATGATGGCTATTCGTTTTAAAGGTATTAGATCTCCAAGCGACTCGTTTCCCGTGTATTATTTTGGTAATTTTACTAATATTGTGGTTAATTTTAATTCTCTTGGCTACCTTTCAAATGATAAAATCCCAAAGTACTCTACCACTGTACAAAACTCAAAATTTATGTGCAAAACTATTATCCAAACAGTTCTGATGTATGGAGAAGTAATACAGGAAAAAACTAAAGAAAAGAGAGTAAACAATACAGACTCAGGGTTAATTTTGTGGTATTCAATCACTCAAAAAGTCTTCATGATATAACTTTTACTAGACCACAGAAAAAATACATTCACGACCAAGGGGTCGCAGCAAAGCAACATCTTTAGGTAAAGCGAAAACAAAACGTTCATTATATATAAGCATTCTTTGTTCAATTGCTTATATATTTTGGACGTTTTGTTTTCGTGTCACCTGAAGATGTAGGTTAGCTACGAAACCTTGGTCGTTAGCGTATTTTTTCCTTGGTCTGGTAAAAGTTATATTATGAAGCCTTTTTGGAAAGAGAGTAAGTCAAAACAGTCAATAATAAATTAAATTTCAATAATGAAATTAAAAATTAAATGAGCTAACAAATGGAACTGATGTTTGATCTATTTAAAAAACCATTATTACAGCAAAGAATAGATCGGGATGGATGTAGTTGAGAAGGAAAGAATATTCTTTGATAACAGAATCATCAATAGGAAATCCAGTAGGAAAAAGACCTCAAGGTAAACCAAAAATTAGATGGTAGGGGTGAGGAAAGACAAACAAATTTATAGCGAATGAGGGCACTCTAGATCGAAATGGGTGGAGAATGATAGTGGGTGAAGCCTAATGTTATCTTGGGCATATATGTTTATGGGAGTAATAGTGTTTATGATATCTACAAATGTCGTTTTTTTTTTCTTTTTTTAACCTATCCTCGAAATTGAATTGAAATCCTCACTAAGTAGGGTATAATGTCAGTCAGTTATTAAGGGAAATCAGTCTCTGAATTATAGCAGTGACTAGGTTTTTCAGTTTTCTAGGATGTGACAGAGTTCTTCGGTTGGAACTCGCTTCTGGAAATGAGATTTATCGACGGAAACTTTTCGAAACATTAATCAGTGCTTACTTCTACCAAGTTGCTGTTGTTTTAATTCCACTAAATAGCTTCAGTTAACTCAGAGAGGAAACGGCGCGGCGTTGTAAGGAAATGATCTTCAGAACGCGTAGTTACTTATCGTTCTTTTCTGCGGAGTATTGGAGTGCATGGACCACATACCGCTGATGGCTTGCAGGGTTAATATGTTAAGTGTTTTGGAAGACCTTTATTTCGATTTGTACCTCTCGTTTTTTATTTTAATCTCTTAATTATATTTATTTATGATTCCTTACTCTTTATGATGGTTTTGAATCTAAATCCAGTGGTATCTAACAATTTATACCAATGTAACTCATTAATCTTGCAACTAAATATTCGTTACGCATATTTTAAATTAATTTACGCAAAATAGAGGAGTGTTATACTTTCTTTTTAATTCTACATCCTAATATGCTTGAATTTTTATTGAAATATTATATATGCACGCAAAATGTCATTATCAATTTTAAAAAGCGACAAAAAATAATACGCAAACAAACTCGGTTGAAATGAAATGGAATTCATTTCAGGGTAAGGATAATTACACAACATACTTCTATTCTACAGGCTTCACGGAAACCTTTTCCGGCAAAATAAGTTATTGTGCAATCAGTACAACATTTTAAAAGCGTCTTAATCAATATGATATCTCAAAAGTTGACAACTCGATTGATTTCTCTATTTTTCGTAAACCGACTTACACTGACCACACCATACACAACTGTTCCAACGCCCCCATCCAGCATAAACATGCTGCTTTTCATAGCTTTATACATAGATTACTAAACGTTCCTCTCAATCAAATACATTTTCCAAAGAAATAGGTATTATAAAACAAATTGCTGTTGAAAATGGTTACTCCTCTTCTCTCATTGATAGTATTCTTTTTAAAAAACAAAGAAAACTAAATATGACCCGCATTTACCACACCCTCACTACAAATAATGATCCTAAGAAATGGGTTAAAATTCCTTACATTGGCCCTATTAGTTACGGTATCGCGAACTCTCTCCCTTCTAACTGCAAACCCGCCTATTACACATTACATAGTTTGGGTAAAACGCTTTCTAATATTAAAGATAAAGTTGACCCTTCTTTAAAATCAGGTATTTATAAATTAATTTGTCAAGACTGTGGGGCTATTTACATAGGTCAAACTGGAAGGCATTTATGTACACGTATTAAGGAACACAAGGAATGTTTTAAAAATGGTTCCCATGTTTCAATTTTCTCTATGCATTTACTCGAAAACCAACACTCGTCAGAATTTCAACCTCACTTAATCCACCATTTACCAAAGGGTCCTAAATTAGATATTCTTGAACAGGTAGAAATTCTTCACCATAAAAGAAGCAACTTTGTTCTCACCAATGTCCACCAATTCTTTGTCACCTCCCCCCTGCTGTCACTTGTTTACCTGCTTCCTCCTATTCCTCAACCCTCCACTACCCCTTCATCCATACCCCTCCCTTCCCCTTAATTCTGTTTTTGTATAAATACTCGAACAATTTCTGTGTACCTGAAGATGACTAGTTCTTACAAGTTTTTTACTAGTTGTTAGTCGAAACCGGTCGTTTATAATAAAAAAATTTCTGTGGAATTGAGGCGAAGCTATTTCTTCTCCTTCCAATATGATATCTACAGATAGACTGCTATCATTTGTTTACATTGAGTAGAACATGTTAGTTAGATAGTAATTCTCTTAGCTTCGAAGAGAGACAGCGAGAGATAAAGAATACAAGTATCTGATAGGAAGACAACAAGAAGAAGAAGTATTTCATTTTGTTGAGGCCTTAAGTTGACGTTTTTGATCCTTACTGCTTTTCTCTCCGACACATTTGATTTGAATTAAAGTTAATAAGTTTCTTAACTGTAGTGTTACAGACATATTGGTTATATTTGATAGCATCATTTATAATGCAATTATCGACTAGCTAAAACCCAAGGCAGATGCATAGTGTTAATGCACGCGCGCGAAAGATTGCTTGATTCATGAACGAGGAACCTGCTCTCGGTTGAATTTAGCAATATCTTATCTTTGGTTTCTGTTCACTAATTTTCCTAGAATTGTCTGCAGATATCTTATCCTTGGAAAAAGGTTTCTGTTTAGATATTTCCGGTGTAAAAGGCCAGTATCAGTTGATTGTTTCCATGCATGATCACCCGTATCTTACATTCTCTTCTGAATTATTCACATCCTGTTTATGTCTTAAATACCATATAAAGCTTGCCATCTCGCCTTTACCATAAACATTACAACTTCAAGGTAATTTACCTTAAATTGTCCGGGCACATTCCTATTCCTTAGGGCTCCCTTTCTTTGTATTTACTTTTATTCGTTAACCGAAGAGGGTCAACGTTCAAATTTTTACTCCTCTGAGTTGAAATAAAAATGATGAAAAACTTCCAACTTGTTTTAAAAGCAGTCATATTTTCCAAAATAACCGCTCGTATTTCCGTATGATTTCAATTTTTGCGAAATCATATCGCCGTTTTTCGGAGTCGAGGTAAAAATACTGAAGTATTTTGAGAAATATTTAAGGATATTTTTATGTCAACATATATCTCAGGTTGAAAAATTCAGAGTGATTTTTAAACAATTTAACCCTTTACTGCATGAAATTGGGTAACACTAACCGAATCCGTACGGTTCTTGCCTCCCACATATTGATGACTACCAGAATTTCAGTTAACTATGAACAGGGAATACATGTATAATGTTATTACTGCAAACACAGTTATACATGCCACGATCAATCAAAATGTTTTTACGAATGTAGCGGCAAAATAATGAGGTACTCTACTGACTGAAAATATTTTACTGATTTAATAAATATTACACTACGATGATTTAGTACGAATTATTCGCTGATAAAATACATATTCGTGTAGAAGTCTATTTCGTGATTCTCATTTTAAATTTCCATCTCCTACGTGATTTGCAAATAAGTCGACCTCGTGTATTTCCGTAACTACTACTTCCCCAGTTCTGGCGGATTCGTTTTATTTGCAACTCTTATTGTTAGACTTTCAAAATTGCAATCACTCAATCAATAAGTGTTGGGAGATTTGCAATTTTTCTCATACAGCTTGAACTGTTTAAGTTAGCAATAAAAGTGAAGATGTATGAGACATTATGGCAGTATTTTTGCAGGCTTCCAATTAAAATCAGACAGGATGTCTCATATTTAGATGATCTGCATATTTCATCTAGAACATAGGCTCCCCAAGTGGTCCATATTTATCCAAAGGGATGCACATAGATAAACTGTAAGGGAGGAAAAAAAATAGGTGACCAAGATTTTTTTCAATTGTTGAGGGTATTTTAGAGTTTTTAAAAGAAATACATCCCATTTAAAAATAATATAATAAAAAAGAAACCCTATATTGCTTTTTAACAGAAAAATTCAATAATAGGTCCACATAGGTAATAATTGGAGGGTCCACGGAAAATTAAAAGGGATCCATGGGAAAAAAAGGTTTGGCAACCTTTGATCTAGAAAAACTACTTAGGTTTAAAGTACATATTGTAGTTTGTAACAATTTCAATGGTGATCGTAATCATGCCTAGCTGGACTGGATTTCTTCATCAAAAGTCTGTATCTAATGGTCGGCTTGACATCAGTGTATACGATAGCTATCTTTCTTATTGCTTACCCGGCCCGCAGTTGAAAGAAACGTAGAGACCCCTGGCAAGAAGAAAATGTCTCATGAGCGACATCGTTTTGTCCATCGTTCGTGCTCCAATTTGCAATCCTCCCGAGCGCTACATCGGAATGGGCAAGTTAAATGGGGGAAACAGGACCATTGTTGACCCTGAATCCGCTCCATCACCTTCAAGTCGCCTCCCAATAAAGGTGCGTCTCTCCCCGGAGAGACGCACCGACAACTCTTATTTTTATCACCCCCGCGGTTCGGAAACGATCTCCTCAGACATGGCCATAACAGTACTCCACGTGGAATCCTCGCTATGGCGATCCACCTTTCTATATAGACACGGGCAAAGGGCGTCGCTGATACAAAACGACCCATTCGAGTCCGTTTCCCTCCCTTTTAAAGAGTACGAGGAGCCATATGCAAGTCACCGATCACTCTTTGTTTTTCCCTGCGCCATTTCACCTTCCGTTTGCTCGTTTTGCTCCGTCCGCGGAATCCGTAGCCGTGATGCTACCCTTCTAGGGCTTTTTAAATGGTGAACGCCGACGGTCGTTTCTTGCGGTACTAAACGGAACGGGGGGAGAAAGTGGAGAGAGAGGACATGTGACGCATGCGGTATAAGTTCCCGTGGATGGAACAAGAGGGGTAAGAACAGGTTGGATGGCGTTTGAGCTCAGGGCAGCACAAATCTTCCACTCGAGCGGAGACGGGAGCGGGGGTGGGAGTTCGCGGTTATGATGCCAGGATCACCGTCCGTTGGAGAGACAGGCGATGCGGTGATTTAAAATTGCGTGTCGCTACCCTTTTATTTGGGTCTGCGTCGCTCTAGAAATTTTCGAGACAAGTATTCATGTCCACTGGCGATTCTGTGGCAGTGGTGGATTCTGGAGCCGCGTTTGCGCATTCGCCCGAATGGCGAGGTGGGTGGAGGGGCGAATGTGCATTCGGTTCTCTCGTCACTCGCCTCGTTCCTCGCCTCGCCGCTCGTAATGATCGCGCCGGTAGCGGTTTTTTTATGAATCAAAGGAGAGTTTAGGGTCTTTAATCCTTTTTGGTTCAAATTTTGAAATAGTAGCAAAGAATTTTTTTTACTGAAAGGATTTTGAAGGTGTTATAATTGTGCAGAAAATCGTTAATTCGCACAAACGTAATTGGAGCCGAAACTTCTGACCTGATTCCAAATGGAATCAATTTACGTTTAGCGAAAAAAAATAATAAGATATTTCAGGGCGACTGCTTACAACCTTGAACATATAATGCTGAACGTTATTGAAAGAGTTTTAAAGTTTTATACGTAAAGATATTAAAGTTACAGTCAAATTTTCAGTAACGTAAACACCACCACCGATACATCCTGACGATAACTCGCGAGCATGAGTACAAAAATCTTCATTTACAGCAGAAAATAATAATTTTTCTTGAACGACGAGTCATGAAACCTGCTGCTGGACTTCTATTTTTTAGCCTATGGTCTTTGAAGGTCATCTAGAGTAAAATATGAGATAACTACAAGTGAATTAAAATATATTGAGAATTGAATAATTTTTCAAATGAATTACTCTATTACTAGCTGTTGCTACATGCAACATTAATTTTGTCCGGCGGAAAAACCCATGAGAATGGTTAAAAGGAAATATTTTATGACAAAAAAAATTATTGGCAAGGTTCTTAAATAATGTCTTTGGTTGCCGAATTGGGCTTTATTGCCTATTATTAATATTAGTATTAATTTTTACAGTATATTTTGATTGATGAAGTTTCAATTGATAGGAAACACTTCTTACGCCCATGGATTGTCAAGTGGATATTGACTGCAGTAGAAGGTCCCAGGTTTAATTCTTGGTGACGACAGACATTTATAATAAAAATAAAGTGATTTCATTTCAGGGCGAGAATGAAACTTTTAAGTCAGTTTTTATCTCCAACCCTGTATCAGTGTAGATTTAAAGAAAAGGCTTTTAAGAATAAAACAAATTATAAAGCAACAAATAGGGATCTCCTCTGTAGTTTTACAAAAATAAATAAGTCAGCACTAATAAATAACTAAAATAACCAAAAGGAAAACACCCACGATAAAGGGGGCGTAAAAAACCTGCTAAAGTTTATAACAGTTGAAGCTGAAATTTAGAGGGAAGAAACATAATAGTATCAGAAAGAATCCATAAAAAGAAAGACAATCTAAATGCAAATTGAAAAAAATCCTTACAAGAAATGATGTTGAATTCTAATTACCACAGATAAGTTATAGTATCAAACAACAAAGTACGGTCCATTGAATTGACTGTCATTGCTCTAAAAGAATCTATTGCGTAAGCATTTCCTTGAGGCAAGGAGCGCTCGCTATTGAGATAGACCTTTGATATAGAAAACTTTGTGGATTTTAGGAAATGGGTCGTCCCAGATTAAGATTTTGGTGGCCAATGACGCCAGTGAGTGCCTTTCTGAGGCAAACCAAAAATACACTCTTCTGAAAGAAGAATCTCATTGGATGAGAGAGAAGGTTTATAAATTCTTTAGGCTTTTATTTGTTTATACATCTGGGAAAGACCCACTTTGATCAGATTAGTCTGCAGGCTCGAATGTGGAGAAAGAAAACAAATGATGAATTCTTAGAACTGTGTCAATCCTTTCAATACTCGATATCTCGTTGGCCCCTTTATATTGAATATGAATCATTCTTAGAAACATGATTATTATTTTTAGACCCTGGGAGCCTTTTCTTTTTATGAATTGGTCGAGTGCATTAGGAATCGTAAATATTTTCTGAAGTAAAAAAATTGCCGACTTTTCAGGTTTCCAGCTTTCTTTTCCCATTGAAATGTTTAAAAAAGGATTTCCAGAACTACGAACAGTTTCGGTATAGAGATCGTCAAAAGATATATATCCTCAATGGGGATGCAACGGAAGAAAAATAATGATCTATTTTTAATATTCTAATGTATTTTGGCTATTTGAATGTATTTTTTGGCTAATTTATTTGGTATTGGATTATACATTTATTTATCCAGTGTTGGATTTTTTTATTACGGCGTGATTGAGATTTTAACAAATATTTTTCAGTGATTCCTAAGTGGGCAGTACCATCGTCCTGGGGATGCTTGGCTAAAATGAGGAGGCGCTTGACGCAAGGAGGGCCTGCGGAAATAAGCCTTCGAAACCTACATTGTAAGTGGGCGCCACTATTGGTGTAACTTTCCACGCTGTTGTTCAATGTTATGTTGATAATATTGAATGATAATTGGAAATCGCGATCTCCAGTTTTGTATGCACATACTTCCCCGATTGAAAAATTTCTTTTTTTGGAGTTTTTTTTAGTGGTGACCCTAGTAGTGAGTTAGGAACCTTGGGGTTGACACGAATAACTTTGGAAAGCGTTGATCTGATCTAGAAACACCCCTGTATGTAATGGAAGGATTTATTTTGATTTAAGAATTCAATTTACTTTGAATGGTATCAGATTAAATAAGTTAATTGAAATTTCCTCCCAGGATTATTCTCACAAAATACCAATTGCCTCCCGAATATGAATTTCATTCTTGAAATTTAATGTTTACTCCATCACTCTTCGTAAATTGTAAACTTGATCTCATTTCCTGCATGGAGGCGCATTTAAGACCCCTTCTCCAATAGATATGAGATTAGTAGACCTGTTTCGATAATTCCTTTCCCCTTCAAATAAAGTTATCACCCCAAGTCCGGAAACGGCATCTCAGGAGCCTTCGGAAACCGAAAAAAGAAGCGTTCATCAAAACAGCCTCGAGAAAACGCTATCCAGATGGACCGACTAAAAATAGTTTCCTCAAGGGAGCATCGAACCGATATAGATATAGTGTGAGCAGTGGAAATGGAGGGATTCAGTCATTAAGACCTTTTTATTGATCCCCACTCGATTCTAGTTCAGCATCATTTCTTAGAACGTATGAACTGGTTTTAAAAACTCCGACTCGTCTCTACAGCTTTGTTTTTGTTTTCCTATTTTTCTTTTCTTCTTTCCTTCTCAGATTGCTTCGGTGCAATTATGTGCATGCAAGGATTGCTAGTAGGTGCACATTCTAGTACTTACGACATGTGCTAGCAAACCCTTTTGAGCTGCTTCGACGAATCTCTATATCGATGGTGTTCCAGATGTTGAGGAATCGTTATAATTTTGGAGAAATTTTAAGACAAAGTATAGAAAAAGTGACACGACTTTCTTTTGTATGCTAAATTAGTCTAGACCATCGAACTCGAGAAAAATCAAGAGTATAAAGTTTCGTAATTTTAATATTTCCCTCCTGCTATATTTCCTACACTTATTTTTTGATTTCGAAAGGAGTGAAAGGCATGAATTTTCTCAGAAGATTTTCATAATTTTGTCAGCAAAAGGTTATTCAATTCAATTCAATGAAGTGACAACGTTATTATTATAACTCTGAGAATTTTCCGTTTATCGAAAGGGTGGATTCGATTCCAATAATTGTTAGGTATATATTATGACTTTTTACAATGTAAAAATACTAATAAATACTTTTCTGATTAAGTGGGATTCATTTAGTATTCACTAATGCGGTGATGCTTTTGCTTAAGTGTGACGTAGCCAATTTTACTTTTATAAACTAAGAGGAAAACGTCTACGTTGCTTGCAGGTTGCGATTTAGCAATTCAGTGAAAGACTGTTTTATAGGATTCTTCTGCTATTAGTGCGCCTGAACAATGGATTAAAAAACACCAACATTCATAAAGTACTTTAAATAATCAGAGAAAGTTAGTTAGTAGTTACTCAATTACTTTCTATTTGTAAGCAATCAAATGTAAACAAAATCTCAGTAACTCGGTTCATGAATTTATTTATGGAAATGTTCCCCGAAAAAATATTGCGTTCAAAGGCTACCAAAAGAGAGACACGTGGAAATAAAAGCTATTATATTTCTAGCGCGGAAGGGCGTCTTCCAAGTGACAGCAGACTCCCAGAAAAACAAGCAGATCCACAGGTAGACGCGTTGTGTTTGTGTCTCTTTCAGCACCTCCCCTAACTGAATGAAATGGTGGTGAATGGACTCATCCACTTCCGTTGTGCGTGTGATATGGAAACAATCGGAGGCAGCTCCCGATGCTGGTGTCGTCTTCTCTCGCCCACAACTCTTTTCGTTTTTACGTTTCCAAACAAGTGTTAATGCGCCTATTCAAAACCCTGTGCTCGTCCCATTCAAAGGCGTTGTTCCATGTATTATGCGGAAACTAGAAGGAAGGATAGGGTATCTTTCCTCCTTTTGTTCCATTTGAATGGGTATTTCGAATATTTGGAATCGCATCACCAACCTTAGGGATAAGAATATCCTGATGTTTATTCCTTGTAGATGTCCATTAGCATTTAGATTGGGATAATTCTTCTCCGAAAGTTTTCGGGCCCTCAAATTAAAATCACAGACATAAATAACATCTTTTTCGGGCGGCATTAAGTCTTCGTAGTCTCTTATCTAATCTAAACTCGAAACTAATGTCTTTATTATATATATATATATATATATATATATATATATATATATATATTTATTTATATATATATATATATATATATATACTAAATTATTCATAATGATAATAGGTCACATATTAGAGTAACGTCTGCGTTATTTCAAATCGGTCGCCAACTTAACTCTGATAAGGTTCGCTCTAATAAGATGCATTACCGATTCACAGCAGTTGTTTACGAGTTGTTCCTGCAGATTCATTGAAGTAAATCAACTAATATTTTTGTTATTTATTTCTCAGTCAGTGAGTATTCTCATGAATACCCCACATTTGTTGTGCTTTCATTAGAATTAGTATAGAAGGAGAAAACAGAATACAATATTATGGTCTGAAATTTAAGAAAAATTCTATTATGGACATTTATCAATATATTATTATATATAAATTAATAAATATCTTAGTATGGCTGTTATAAACTCAATTTAAATAGCTAAATATTGGCATTAATTAATTTATGACTGGATTCTTGCTGTTAACCTCGTTAAAGTCAGTTAAGATCTTCGAAGACTTTCCTTTAACTTTTCAGTGATATCAGAACAAGGAAAATTCTTCGATTTTTTATTTCGAGGAAGAGTAAACTCACTTAGTGGTTACATATCTTGGTTTACAGCGGATTTAATCCACTACGGGAAGGGAGTAATCTTCACTGGAAAAGAATTATACTCGATGGCAATTTAAAGACGGTCCAGGAAATGCAGCTCTTACAATTTATTTGAGAATCTGTTTCATCTTTCTTAGACCAGAAATTGGAATTCAGAAAGAAATTTTTCCTCTTCATATTAGTCCGATAATTTGAACGTTCATTAATTAACTTTGGGAACGAGAGTCAAAAATTCGATAACCGAGGCCTTCATGAGCAAAAATTCATTCCTTTACCTAAGGTTCTTGCAATCAGTTGAAAAGGAAAAGATTGTTTATAAGTTTGATTCAACGCACTCCTTAGTTTATTAGATACTTCTATCTGCTTGACTTTCGAAATCAGTTTGGCTACCCACGATAGATACATCTCTGTAAATGTTGAGAATATATCATTTACACGCTGTATTACTCGAATATTTTCTTCTTTCAACTTATAAAGATAGAGGATCCTAAAATTGTAATTAAGCTATCAACAAAATTCATATTTTTCTCATCGACGTATTTCATTCACGTATTCATATTCGCTTTGAAAAATAATACTTAGTCATAATAATATTGGCATACTCTCTTTTCGTTCTATCTACGATATTGACCAAACTCTATATTTAGAAAAATAATTAATATTTTGTTTTAAAATTCGGAATCCTCTGTGATGTAATTGATGAAGTTCTCAGAAAACTCCATTCGAATTCCATAAAAATTGATATTTCGTGATATAATCATATAGTCCGCAGCTTCGCTATAATCTACTGTATCCTATGGAAGAAAAGTTTCTATTCACGGATACTTAATAATGGATTACTATTCCATCTTCCATCTATCTGCGCATTCTTTGGAAATTCTCCATTTATCTGTAGCTTAAGGCAGTCACAATCTAGCTTTTGCGTGGAGAAATTGTGTTCCAGTCTCCCTACAAAACGGAATTATAAATCTTTAAAATAGATCGCGCATCCGGTTCCGCGAGACAGCGACGTGTCCTGTAGTTTCTATACGGGCGGAAGCCATTGATAAGGAAAATAAATAATTAGCCGCCGTGTATCTGTCTTTAGCGGTGGCTGTTTGCTGTTTCATTCTTTCTCCGAACGTGTATCCAGGAAACTTTTACTACTAAGCCAAACAGTGCCTTATCTGAAAAGAATTTTATCCTGGTATAGGTTGGAATATCCTTCGGCGCATGGAAAAATTACTATATTTCAATGAGCCGATGTTTGGTCGTCTTATGATTCGCTTAACTTCATGTTTCTATCATCCAGGAGTTATTAAAATTAATTATCCTAAAGTGCTTTGAAGTATTTCTTATGGAGAGGGACTACTATCTGATAAATAAATAAACGAATCTATACACAACGATGATTGTTAAAGTAAATTAATTCAGAGAAACAGCTCAGTGGTACTCTAACCTCTTAAAGGGAGTAACAACTTAAAAACACCTCATTTGCCGCAACTTATTTATACTTATTTAAAAACGTCAACATCCCTTCATTAGATTCTAGAAATTCAACGTTTGCTGAACGATGATTGAGCCAGGGGCGAATTTTGGCAATCAGAGGTCACTTTGATGCACCATCAAGAGATATTTCATCTTTTAAAATGAAAAAACGCCCCTTTATTAAAGTAGTAGTAGAAAAGTATTAAATATTACGTTGTATTGAAATCACTTATCTATATATATATATAAAAATGGATGTATGTCTGTCTGTCTGTCTGTCTGTACTCGATAGATTCAAAAACCACACATCCAATCGTCGTGAAAATTTGGGAAATTATTATGTATATCCCCGGGAATGTTTTTGAAAATTTTTTTTTTTAAATCGGAGTACTCATTTCGACTCCAGAAGGGAAAAACTGTTCTCATAAGAAATACATGTAAACTTCGATTTTATCACTTGCATGCTTCCTTTCTTTTGCAAAATTAAATTAGAAATAACCAACGTATGGATTTAAAAGTAGCACCAAAAGAAGGGGAATTGAATAAAGTTTCTTATTTTGGTCATGAAATATAGTTTACGATCAGAAATTACGAGACTTTGAATAATTAAATGATAATTTTGATGAATTTAGAGGCTATAAACAAACTATTTCTCAGTTACGACGAATGCGATTGTAGAATTTTCTCATAAGAACACATTGAGAATTTACTCCAGTATTCAAATGATGTTTGTTTATAGCAACGTAAATATTTACGTATATTATCGTGGTGCAAACGGTTTTTGATATTTAATGAAAATGATATTCTGATAAATTCAAGAGAGTGTATGTACTGCACAACTTGGTGAGTTGATGACGTTACCGACTTTGATTACAAATGTCATCTATTTTCAACATTTCAGTTTATTTTATGTCTTTGACGAGACTGAATTTCATTTTTAGGTCTTCTTCAGTTGAATATGTGTTCTCTTTGAGATTTGCGAGATGCGAAGTGTAGAGTAGCACATAATTTAGCATATCTTACTCCGAACTGAAAAGGTACTTTGATAATATATTTTCTTATATACCGAATGAAAGTAATGTAGATAGTATATATGATTTCATTATAATAGCCTTGCAACGCGAATAGCTGCCTGCCATTCAAATTGCGAATGGATTTTCTACGGGAAAAATAGAAGTACGATACATAAATTGATCCCATTTGGGCAGAATTTATATTGTTTCAATTATTGTTTAAATATTACAAATTATATTAAAATTTAATATATTTTAAATACATAAATTGTATTTCTTTTAAGATTTCAAAAATTTAATTTAAATTACAAAAAAGAACATTAATGCATTTGACGTTCAATTTTTCGCCAGCAAATTCTAATAAATACAAAAATGCAGTCAAAAAACTTTTGCAATTATTAATACAAGAATAAATTATTAATACGTGAATAAATAAAAATATTATTAATTTCCAGCTGAAGAAAATAATTGGAAATACGTTTTATATAACCCTACAATTATGCTACCAAAGCGAAGTGCCATTCGTCTAAAAATCAAGCAAAAAGGAGAAGAGAAGAATGATCATTAGAAACGAGTGAACAGAGGCAAGCAAGGCAAGAAAGAGATCACACTTCTCTAAACACAACAACGTGTGAACAGGTACAGCTAGTATTAAATAAATTGTTTGGTTGGAATCTCAGGGACGGATTTGCTCCTAGTCGCAGTAAGTGTAAGTTGAGGAACTCGTCGGGGTCCGAAGTAAGAAGACGTGTTGTCATCTTTTAAGATCAGTAATCTCTAGGTGGGGTCTCAAAGTGGTCCTTGCGTCTAAGGCCCTGATTGCTGAACTACGCCCCTTTGTTATCCTTAAGCTCATACAAGGTTAAGTTTAAATTGGGTAACAAACCTTACGCATATTACACTTCATCTGAAAATCTTGTCCTTGTATTCTTCTCGCAGAGATACTATAATGTGATGATGAGAATGATTAGCAACACCCGCTTAGCGAGGTAATCTCCTTCCTACTGTTTACTCAGGTGTTTCGCCTCAGTATTTTACACAATCCTAACCTACAATCTTCTTAGTTATGATGTCATAGCTTTAAATAAATTATGAATATTGAAAATAAGTAATTTGGAAAATGCGTCCAATTAGCACATCGAGGAACAGGGTGAATTGTGACTTTGCTCATCTAAAAAATCGTTCTTCACATTATTTGAAATCAAAATTTCACTCTGCATTACGGAGAATCGGTATCATTATTTATTAGGGACAAGCGAATAGATAATTTTATTCCAACCTGAGTGGAAGGATTTGTTGAGATTAGAAACTCTTCAAACTCTGCAAATATGTCATGTCGCATTAGGAAGTATGCTCTTAATTTTAGGAAATAATAAATTTTCATGTTGTAAGTGACTTGCATAAATCTATAATGATCATGCTACTTCCGCGATAGGCAATATTGCTAGCACAATAAGCAACAATATTTAAATCACAATTGACAATACCAGAGGAGTTCCCCACGTGAAAAGTCGTTACCCTTAAATGCTTCTTTACATATGCCGGCGGATTATAACATGCCATTAGCGCACTTATTCAAAATAGCCATACATTCAACTCGGAAGATTATATCCGAGTAGCCTCTTTTTAGCTTCCCACGTTTTTTGTCCACCGCCTTCGGAATCCCCTTTCTCCCCCTAGGAAAAACATTGCCCTTCCATCAGCTCGCGAGGAAAAAACGCAGGGAAATGCCTCGGACAGTTCCATGCGTGACGACAAGAGGAAAACAAACTCGTCCGCTTTTGCGTATAAAATAAAACGCAAAGGGCCTCCGTCTGCCGGGACTATGTTTCAGATTCAAAATTTCTTCGAGTCGGACCCGCCCGTGGCCACCAAGTCATTAAAAACCTCGGGGTGGGACATCTCAGCTATGTCGCCTCATTTGAAAAAACCAGCCATCCTCCGACCGCCCCACCACGCAACCTCAGAGGCCCGTGGGAATGCGAAAAGGGACTCTCAAGTAGTGTCTGAGGCAGCGGTATTAGAAGAGGTAACGCCTTTCTGGAGGGAAGGTCTTTAAGGATAATGGTTGTTTGAAAAAGCCGTTGTGGCCATTGGGAGATGGATCCTTGATACTCATCGCTAACAAAAATGAATCTCTTTATTACGGTTATTCAATGCGTAGGAAAATATCACCTTTCTAAAATGCTCTCATACATAGTATCTCTCTACTTTATAGTTAGTCTCTATTCTCAAGAATTTCTCTTAGGAAGAGATTTGTATAATTTCTAAAAATTAGAATCATGTTCTCACAAAAAACATTGTGATCAAGTCGGTATTAAATTATTATTGAATATATATTTCTAATTGAAATGTTACGAGAATTAGAGCTGTGTATTTAATACGCTTGCATTATCAAAATATTAAAATAAGTTTATTTATCAAATTTCTGTTTTAAATTACCGTAAGGATACGTTACATGTTACGTCTATATACTATTATTACGGTAGATGAATTAACAGTCGTATCTTTAGTAGTTAATGGTATGTGTTATATAGAAACATGATTTGATACGTTCCTTGTATTAATTTACACAGGCTAATAGATATGAATGTATTTAAACAGAGTTTTCGAGTACATAGTAATAGATTTCTAATGAATTTCTCTTCTTAGTGATGATGCATTATTACTTTAGCATACAGAAACTTATCAATGCTGATATCTATACATATCGTTATCATTATATGCATGTTTTTATTATTGGTGTTATAACTGTTGAGGTTAGGCCATCTGTGTGTAATATTTTTCATGTTTACGAAAACATCATGAGGTAGTAGGTGGCAGAAAAGTTTAGCTTTGATCGAATGTTTTTCTGATTAACGTTTGTAAAATTGTGAAACATTACTTATAGTTGTTAGAGTATGAGAGGAGAGTTAGAGTCATTTCCACGTACGTATGAATTTCGAGTTTACAGATTGAATACTTATCCTCCTCTATTACCTTCTCAGCTTCTAATATTTGCGCAGGTTTCTGAAGCAAACAGCTACGTTGCCACTATTTTCCCTTCATATTCAGGTATCCATGGGATAAGCACGTCGACTCGATTTAGTGAATTGGAGTAATTTGTTGAGCTCACAAATGCTCATGACTATGCGCGGGCAAGATAAGGGCGAAAGAAACACTGCGCATGAATGAAGTTGTGGAAACAAGGAAAAGATAGCATAGACTCAATTAAGGAATTACACTTGGCAAATTCCGTCTAGATTTCCTTATCCGGTTCAAGGAAAAGTTCATGCCATTATTCATATTTACTAATGGATTGTTCTCATTCGTGATGAATATGAAATCAACTCTGGATTCGGCTAAAAGATACGTATGAAAATAGCTTTGTTTGCCGCCTTCCAACTATTGTATGTACCTAACCTAAATCTAAATTAATCTTATTATTTACCTTTTGCTGATTAAATTCATCCAAGAAGAAGATTAAAGAGAGTGTAATGTCTACCTTACTTTTCGAGTTACATATAATATCAAACTTCCTTATATATATCACAATTCCTAGTTAATTCTCATTAGGCACTTTCGTACGATACGTACGACTTCGCTAAATGTAAGCGTTGGATTGTGGATTTCTATTAGCCGATAGATTCATATACTTTCTATATCAGGTTATTTAATTTTCTGTAAGAAATTTCAATAGAAACATTTGTGCTCAATATATTTATCCCAGTATTTGTTTCGACCTTTATCCCCTTTCCAGAGACTAAAATATAATTTACCTTAGGTTATGAAAATAGTGAAAAACAATTCTGGGGTCCGGTATAATAATGTATAGTTAAAATAAAGTTTAACTGCAATCTTAACTTTAACTCTTACGAGTCGTATTATAATCGATTGTTAAACAGTCATCGGTATTTAAAATGATTAACCTGAGCGCCAGATTGAGAAAGCTTCAAATGCTACAATTCGCGTCATGCCACTTAATCGAAATAAAACTTAACCTTTAGATTATTTGATAACAATATTTTACTAGAAATCGCTAATTTTTACTTTTCATAGAACCTTGGGCTAACAATAAGACTATACTTTTTTGTGTAAAGTTTAAGTTACCTTCCATCATTCGTTATTATATCGTCTTAATCGAGCTCAAATTTCAGCCACAGATTATAGTTACATAGAGGCATGACCTAATTATTTTTACCAGAAAATGAAGCTAAATGAACGTAGATGTCGACGCACCACAATAAAAACCAACAACAACAATATCGCCCATATTTCTACATTTATAAAGAAATGTCACCTAAATGCCACAAACATATCTGGTCTAATAGTATGTGAAACATTATTCTTTTTTCTCTATAATTTCGAAACTTTTTTCAATTGATATCATCAATAGGTCTGTTTCCATGTAATTATGAGAAAGTGTATGGTAAAATTTAAATTATTAGCTGTATCACTCGAATATTTATTTCCTGTTTGCTCGTAAAGATAAAGTATCATAAAATTGTGAATGTAGTAAGATAGCCTTGACAACGAAATGTATATTTGTTTCTTCAACACGTTTTCATTTTATAGAACAAATTATGAAGTATATACTTCGCACTAAAGCTATCTTCGATGTGAAAAATAATATGCTCGGCCATAATTTCATTAGCATACGCTATTTTCATTTCCTCTGAGAAATTACCCTTTTTATCACAAATGAATCCTCAATCATATGCGATATTATTTTCCTAACCTTTTCTCATACTTGGGTGACCCTCACCTCCCTCTTTTACACAAGACTTCACGCAACCATAATATTTCACGGTTGAAGAGTTCGGTCGTAAGGGGTTGCCTCGGTGGAGAGTCATGCGCCAACTATCTTCCATCTGTAGCTGGCCACTTGAAAGCATATTCAGTGCATTTTGCTTGCGAAGACTTATAAAAATTCAGGTGTATAACCTTCCGTTTTGATTCTTTATTCATTTATGTATTTGGGGAAGATCGTGTGATATTCTCATCCCCGTAAATTATTACTACTAATGCTGTTGAGTGTAGCAGAAGTAAGATGTGAGGTTCCGGTTTCTTGATGCCCGAAATTCTTCGGTAACGAAAGAGTCTGAGGCTATTTTAATGCGAAACATGAGGTAACCTTCACCTCAACCGCACATGGTTTACAGTAAATAATTAATAAAAAATCACGGATTTTATTATGTATGCATTTCTGTTAAGTTGAAACCTTTTAGTTTGTATTGATTTTCTAAATTACAACTTGAGATAAGAATGTCTTCCATACCGAAAGATTATTAAAATAATAAATTACTAAAAAAGAGACGAACAATTCATAAAATCAGTGTAGAAAATTTCTATCAGAATGAAAATGAACCTCCAGAATAGCAACAACACCCCTGTAGACTTCGATGTAGAGATATCACCGTCTTACCATTGTAACTACAACTTCTCAGTTATTTCTGTAGCAGTTGATTACTTCTTTACGGTAACAACACATTCGAAATAATCATTATTTTTTCTATTGAAAATATCTTCCGAAGAAAGTACAGTCATAGTGTACATACTACATCTATTGCATTCTTAATGATGGAGATATTTGAAGCATGCGAGATTTTTCCTACTCCAATAAACTATCTAATCGTAAAGTATGTTCTTAATGGACGAGTTTAAATCTGACAATATCCTCCCGCGCAAAGAAATATAGCAAGTTGATCGCATCAATATTGCAACATAGGAAGTGCACGCGAAACAGCTTTCACCTTTCACTTGAG
This sequence comes from Sympetrum striolatum, assembly GCA_947579665.1. Lineage (NCBI taxonomy): Eukaryota > Metazoa > Arthropoda > Insecta > Odonata > Libellulidae > Sympetrum > Sympetrum striolatum. Next base: position 54,164,890 of record OX388347.1, on the reverse strand, counting down.
GGTATTATCTTCTTACACAAGGTAATGGGACTAAACTATTGATAGTCAAGGTCATTCTTCCAATAATAAGCAAGTGAGGCAACAACCTAAGGTTGTAGTAATTTAAGGAGATTCATCAGCACCTAATTTACTGAAAATGTGGAACTGCTATTACATTACAGCAACAGATAATCGACTTGTGGCTATAGAAGTATTCCTAAAACCATCAAATTCGTTTATGGAATCAATGCAATAACGAAAAGTCAATGATTGTTGCTACTAACATAGTCCAGTAACAATGGTCGCTAAAATTATTGCATAAATAGTCAGAAGAGATATCCATTTATTAAGTGAACTATTAAAATAACTCTGCGAAATAGAAATTAACGAAACTGGAAATGTCACTCCGCAGAGGACAAAGAGTATGACTAAAGCAACAATTGCTTTATACATCTGAAGCCGGTAATTAGTGTGGTGCAGGGTTAAGAAATTTTAATCGGAAGACCGTGTTTTCCATTCAGTTGCATAATAATGGCCGCATGTGAGACCATCAGGCCGCTTTTGAGTTGCGTGTTGCAAATATTCAAAGTAATCGAAATTGTGCATCCGAAAGAATGCATCCACTTAGTGATGAAAAAATACAGCAATTTCCACTTTATTTTCTCATGTCATTATAAGGTTATTATTACGTCAGGTTCATAACGCCATTAGAAAGATTTGGAAGCAAATATACGTTAACGGAGAAATATTTTAAGGAAGTGATTGAGATGCCGTATTGAACGCTCAAAAAGACCGCATGTGTCCAGAAGGCAGCAGGTTCTCCACCAACGGTATACTATTTTAAACCATTGACTATATTGTCGGTATTGACTTTCCCTGAAGTGAGTTAACTCTTCTAATGAATCCCGGATCACCACTATTTACATTGATGTAAATATCCTGCAATCGGCCGTATGGTGTATGGCAGAGGGTATGAAAAACAAAATTTCCGAAATTGCCTAAATATTAGCTCACTTAATGCTATCAGAAAAAGTGACCAATACTCGGAGGAATCAAATCTGACATCGTTCACAACATCAGAGGAGTTACTACCCCTCCAATAAAAGAGCGTAGTATATTTTTGAAGAAGGCCAAGTCAGTTGTGCGAATTTAAAGCTACAGAATAACCTCCCCCACATTTTCTCGCATATGTAAATAGTGACCAGAGAGACATCCTGCTCTGATCCTGCCCTAGAATGTACACGTGCACAGAAAAATGAATGTTGTCAGTCGTAAAGTCGCTAAGTCGTAAAATACGGCATCGGGGGATAAACAATTTGCAGAGTGGCTCAGAGAAAAGAAATTCGTGTGGGATGGGTCAGAACAAAAGAAATTTCATCTTGGAAGGGTTTTCACGCTATTTCGGTTTCTTTTGCCCGTCGGGGAAAAACTTCTCCCTCCCTCCCCCTCGCCCTTTTGTACCCAGGGATACGTGACGAAGACAATTGCGTGAAGTCATGGGCCTCTCCATTTGGAGTAGCTCCGCTCTCTTTCTCCAGCGGGACATATGCCTCTTCGGTAATTTGAACCAGACTCCTCCCAGCGAGGCTTTATTGCCCCTTTAAAATGTCCTCTGAGGGTTTCTGGAAATATTCCCTCTTCCTCGGACTCCGGGGTATTGTTGGGTTCACGAATCCTCACGACCATTGTTTAGCGCGCTTTGTTGTCTGCTGTCGTCGGGGGAACGTGATTCCGAATAATGTTTTCGGGGCTTATTAATTTCCGGTTCGGTTGTACGGAGCGGAAGTCTGGCTTAATTTGCCGGTTTGTGTTTGCTCCTTCGGGAGACTGGTCATTCAATTTGCGGATACTGATATTGAAGGAAAGAGTGATTTATGACCATCGTGCGCTTTTCCAAGTAAATGATGTTCATCACGTTTTTCTCTCGATTCACGATCATTGGTAACGCACTCTAGGATATTTAGTTTAGTTTGGTTTCTTGATTTAAAAAAGAAATCAAATATTACAAAAAAAGCTTAAAAAAGCATTAGGTTGCCTCAAAGGTGTGCATACAAAAAAAGAGTACATTCATGCGTTGCGAGGAATAAAGAGACTTAACTGATAACACATAATTTGCAATTTGACATATTAAAATACCAAAAAAAGAAGTTAACGTAAAAAACATGGATAGTAAAATTTAAGAAAAATAAACCATTGGAACTTAGAAAATACGTTGAATTTCCTCATTTAACAAAAACCAAAACAAAATTAGTCTAAAAATTGTTAATTTGTATATTATTTGTTAGGGTTTCAGTATTTCTTCATTTACGGAAAATGCAACTAATAAAAATTCTTAAATAGTAAACAGAGCTCATTTTTTCTCGTGGACAGTTGTAAGATGACATTTGATAATTAAAAGAATTTATTTACAAATGAGTGAGTCCTAATTTCCTCATTAATTCCCAAATTTGTTTATTTCATTAATGCTCTTCGGTAGAATATGTAACCGAATTAATTACTTAATTCTTTATTAGATTAGATTTATTTATGCGTTTATTCCTGGTTAGCCATTTATTTAGCAGGATGCTTTATTATTTCTCATAAATTGGGGCTATGAGTTTCACTGCCCACAAATTAATTATTGAAAATGCAAATTAGTTACCGCTATTTCCGTGTGGTCTTACACGATCATTAATCATGTTACGTCAATTGGTTCATATTTAATTTTTATTCCTACTTCATCATCTATTTAATTATATTGTTCCGTACTTACATTTTTCAAACTAGAACTAAAACGAATCGTTCATTCGATTGTAATTGAAGGGACAGAACAGTTTCATTTTTCCACGAATGAATATATAAATAGAAAACATTTATCATGATTTTGTAAAATCGTTCTGTTACTTTTATAATGATGGGAGCTAAATGTGGATTTAAGCTGTGTAGTAGATTTGATGCCCATGTATGCATGTATTATATAAACTTCATATTTGATTAACTCAGTGGCGCAGCGAGGGGGGGGTTTTAGGGGTTCAAACCCCCCCCAAGATTCAATTTCTTTGACTAGCTCTAAACTTTTTTTCTGCTGAAGAGTACAAAACCCCAATCATCACGCAAGTCTTAGAGATACACTGCTTGTCACGTGTTTGCTTGATAAATTCAGCGAAAGCTTAGCATAATATAGCTCCGATTAAGGTGATGTTTTCGGTAGCAGAGCAGGCCTAGAGCCAACATCGATATCAATGAGATACGAGTGTTTTGCACTTAATGTTCAACGCGTGCACTTTTTAAGCCTATCCTTAAGTTAGATGACACACACCATAAGATAAGATGCCCATGAAAAAAATTCGAAAGTGCTGATTCGTTAGCTCCTCGCAAAAATACTAGGGAACATTCGAGAACAAATTCGAAACTTACACCCTGAAAACAGAGATTAAGATTACGTTTAAGAGATAAAGAGATTGATAAAACGCTCAGTTAGATTTTCTGCATGTGACAGTTTTTAGGGTGTGAATGCAAAGCTAGGCTCATGAGTAGTGTTTTTGAGAAATTCACAGTAAACAGTTCGAAGGAGAGTTTAGTTTGGATTTCATAATGTACAGATTGACATTCGAAAATTTTTTTCACAGGCCGCGAATAGCTCAAGGCCTCTATCGGAAAAACGTAAGTTAATAGTTATGTTATTTTTTGTGAAATGACCATAAATAGATACGTAAATTAAGATTGTCTTATTTTAGGACTGTTATTGGAGGGCAAATCTCAAGATGAGTTTAGGGACAATTCCAAAGGTTAAATTATCCAATGGTTCCTTTATTAAGCATTCTGGACGCTTAAAAGTCTGTACAGTAGACTCTTCATTACTCGGGCTGATATAAAATATACTGATCCTTTTTTTATGATTACTTGTTAATTTGCTGTATGTTTACGAAAATAATTCGATAACCGAATTTCCGCAGATATTTGAAGAAGTGTTGGAGAAATACAATATATCACTAAAACATAATTTTCGATTATATTATTAATAATATACCATTTTGGAAACAAATTAGTCAGCTGAAAGGTATTATGTGCGTAAGGTACGCACAGATTTATCGGAACAGTGACTTGATGGCTTGAAATAAATTTGATGAACTGTTAAAACTGTGGCTTAAATTCTTTAGTTTCCTTTTTGGTGCAGCCAATTTTTTCCCTGGTAATAAAATCCAACGAATCTCATGACTTATCCGGTCAACGAAGTGAACATGCAATGCCCCTTCAAAATTTCAATTCAAGGAAAATTTTTGTTTTCTTTGAACACAATGCGTAAGACTGGGTTTGCGTCAGCTCTCTGCTGGTTACACAACCTAACTATGAATTACTCTAAATAATTGTAAATTGACGACTTCATTTTTTTTCACCTCGGTATGTAACTTTGATTCTGCAAATTCAATTATAATATCAACTACATATAATCAAAATTATACTGTATTTTTTAATGTAGCCGAATTTTTAATGTTCGGTTTGTGACGCATTCTATTGAATACTTAGCTAATACATAAATAACGAAATCAGACTTAATTCTAAGCCTACCAGAAAACAAAGCGAAACCATCTTATATCAATGATTTTTTGTTTCTTAGAAGAGGAGTTAATTTTGAAAACAAAGGATGAAGGCACTCCTAAGAAACCTACTGATGATATAGTCAAATAACGAAAGATATTCAAATAAGCATTGGCGCGCCAATGTGGGGATCTAATGAGTGGATATTACGTTTTATGTCGCTTGCCAAATGATCGTTACTAATTTTTTCCTTCTCTTGCTTCGCAACCTCTTGGAAGAAAGAACTCTCAAAGAATCGGGAAGCGCAACATAACACTATAAAACTTCAGCATAGAAAAAAATGACTTTTTAATAGATACTGTATGTATCCTAACTAAAATTCCAAACAATACGTATGATAAGTTTACTATAATTCGGTTATGTAAACTACTATCTTGGAAAGATTAATAATTTGGCCATACAAGCGTTAAACTCCTCTAATTTCCAATGCATTTATTTTTTGAAGGAATTGACATATTTGTTGTAATTAACGAGCATGACTATACAAGCCCCTGTAAGTTAGGCATTTTTCCATTCCTTGGACCCCCCCATTGGCAAATCCTGGCTGCGCCACTGGATTAACTTAATCAGTTTAATTAGCAAAGAGGACGGAAGTTGATGTGGCAATGAAGAGGATTTGTCTCTTCCTTTAGACTGAAAAAAGAGGCGCGAAAATTGATGAAGTTGACCTGTCACGTGTCTACTTTTATGATTAAAGACAGATTTTCCTTAATTATTAATAATTATTATCTACTTTCGAAGGCATTTGTAAAACGTAGTCGATGTTTACTTTCGAAATATAAATCGAATTTCTGTTCGCGTGCCCAATATAATGTTTTTACTTAATCTCTAAATTAAAACTTCATTCTCCCTCTGATTGCACGTTTTTCGTTTTTTTAATATCTTACTTTTCAGTTTAGTTAACTTTCAATCTCTCGATGGCCAAAACATCATTCGAATCAAACCGAGAAGCTTCGCGCGGGTTTCAAAAAAGGTAAACGCTCTGAGGTGAGCTGGAAATTATTACATTTGGCAACAGGCGTCAGCGTCACGCGCTGACATACCTCAAGAACGGATCCGATGGCTTGGGGGTGTACGGTTGCGCAGATCCGTTACTAACCCGCATTCTTCGCGCATGGTCACGTGATTCACGCGGCAGCGGGAAGGAGAAAAAAAAGCAGTCCGAGTCGGTTCGTAAGCGGAGCTGGATGTGGGGAGTTCGCTCTCAGTTCTCGTGTTCGACGGCCACGTCTTGTTTGGAAGTTTAATTTACGTGCGGAGCTCAGGGCGACTACTGCCCTCGGAGGACAAATAATCCGAAACTCCAACCCGTCCCTCAGTTGCCCAGTTTTCGAAGTGAATCGGTGAACTCGAGAAAGGATAGTGGTGTTGTCTATTTCGGATGTGTACTGTTCTTAAAAACGTGAGCGTGGACTCTCTTGTGGAATATATTTTTTACTTAAGAAGACGCCCAGCCTTGGTGTTGGACTGTGAGGTTTTCCCTGGATAGCCTACCAACGGTGAGTTGATTTCCTGGAAGAGCCCGTTCTTCCACGTTCTCTCTTTTTCGTCTTTTTAGTCCTCCGGCCATTGATGAAGTCTCCCCCAACGGTTACGTTGTAACATTCGCGTTTGAATTGCCACTCCTCGTGCCGAGAGGTGCATTGTATTAGTTCGTGGCACCTACCCCGCGGCAGCTTTACGAAGTTTACACGCTCGTGCCCCTCCGGCGTAAATATTTCATACCCGACCTTTGGGAGTCTTTTTTCTCATCTCACTCCCCGACCGCTGAATGGAGATTCCGTTATGTTTTTGTGTCGCTCGGTGGCTGTGCGATAACCTCGCGATGAATTTGCCTGACCCGTCGCTGATTGCGGGTAACGGTCATTGCTGGAAACTAATTTCGGATAACTTTAAACAGATCGCACGCGTTCGTATGGCTCCGCAGCGGCGGGGCGGAGGATCTCTCGTTAGGTAAGCGTACGTGGAGGCACAAGGGATGTGTATACCGTTACCTGTAAGGTCGCGATCTTTTTTTTTCTCTCCTGGAAATGATTACTAAGGAGGCAGGTCTCCTCGGCCGGAGTTGGTGTTTTCAGGGAAATGATTTCATCTTTAAAATGAACTTGGGCCATAAGGTGGCTTCCAGCTAAACCCATACCGATGTTCGTGGTGGAATTTCTTTTTTGCCCTTGTTTTTCTTGACGTAAACCTCTGGGTTGTGAATCCAAGAATGTCTCCCCATGTCGCTAAGTGTAATCACTGTTTAATGTGTCCCCAAGTTGTTTAGCGTAATCTCTGTACGCTCTGTTTTCATTTTCGGCAGTACGGACACTTGTAGGAGCTTGATGTATTACCAATTTTCGAACGGTCCAGGGGTTACCCCCTGGATACTCTTCTCTCGAATAGTTTCGGGAGCAGCTGCGTCCGAAAAGCAGTTTTTCACGTTGTTATGCCGTAACTGGTTCCGAGATTTCTGCCTTTGTATCTGTCAGCGTCCTACATGTAGCGCAAGCATTGTGAATTCATGGATGTTCGGATTCGAGTGGTATTATTGTTATCCGCTCGCGTATTGGTTTTACTACGAAGTTAGTTGTGCCATCAGGACGGTTACTTTAATTACTTCGATCATCACCTCGTTTGAAGCATAGGCGACGAGGTTCCTCTGGAGATTTCTACGACCGTTCCCCCGATGACCTTTCTCGAATCCGGGCAGATGCTGCTCAAGCATTGGAATGCGCTATATTTCTTTATGGGGACTTACCGCTGTGACGTTCCTGGGATGATTTCTTATGTAACATTTTTAAAGTTGTCGTGATTTCGTAGCTGGTCCTCCTTAATAAACAATGTCATGAACTAACGTAGCGCTCAAGTGAAAAGATTTATCTTATCCGTCGGTTGTTTGATCCGGTGTTCGCTTTTAAGGGATTATCATCTTTAAGAATTTTTTCGTTAGTCGATCATTCGGGAATGTCAAAGTTTCAATAGTTAGTGAGATTGCAGTATTTTTGTTAATTTTCTGTTGCCTGAACGTTTTCTTCTTTGACTTCTCACGGTATTCATTAAATATCACATTTTCGTTCTTTACATTTTTTTCTTGGGTTATTTCAATTCTGTGCTCTGGTAAATATACATAAACAATGTGTAGTACGTAGTCTTAAATATCGGGAATTCCTTACATTTAATAAATATCAGATTATTCAATTTATAATTAGTGATTCCGTTATACTCAGGGTAAATTCCTAGGCGATGCATTGTTTAAGTATTTTATCATAAACACAATTATTATTTTATATCAAATTAATATCACGTATGAATTATATTCCACTTCCTTTCGTAATTTTTTTATTTTAAAGTCCGAGAATTAGGAATAATTTTCCGTTAACATACGTTTATTTTATAATCTACGTTTGTTCAATCAACCGAAGTATTTGAGCGTAAACCACGATTAAGTCGTCGAGGAGGTTCTTAACCTTTAGAGTTGGGTCGGATTCAACGTCTCTCCCAAGACGAGCTCACGCGTTTATTCAAGTGGTCAGCTCTCGTTGGACGTCCGGAGATACGCTGGCATCAGATGCGACGTCAACCAAGTCCGCGTTTATCTCCTCGGCCGATGTCACCGAGCCTAATTGAGCTCGTCACGCATTTCCCAGATTTATTTCCGACCCAATAGCCGCGGGTGGACTCGACCAGCTCTCAAACGGTTAATTTCTTCCGGAGATAATTTCCACGCGGGGACGCGTCAGAATGTTGTTGTCACGCCGCGTCAGATTCGAACGCCCGGAGCTTTTATTTTTACAACTTTCTTCTTCGTATATTTGGCTCATTCAGCCCCCGCTGTCACTCCGTCCGCCGCGACATTCCTCGTCGCTCCGGAATAAATCCGACGTCCTCTTCATTGTGCGGATTTTTTTACCTTCCGTCTCCGGTGTTCGCTCTTTTTCCGCCTCCATCCGCCCTCGGTTGTGGTGTAAAGGGATTCGTGGAGGGGTCCGCCTGTCACTGAGCACCTGGGCACGATCCAGCGACCGCGAGGTCGGTCTGACGCACATCCGCGACGTTGCCAGCTCTGGCGTTTCCGTGAGGCTCATTGTTACGTCGCCGGACTAACTTTTCCGTTTCTAATCACGGCAGCATCTCCACCGAGCCGGATTTCTCCGTTTCCAATCGGAGTTTTGTGGCGAGCGGGGCTCGAAGTGCGCGGTTTGACGTATCGGGGCATGCGCAGTTGTGCGCGGTGGTGTTTTTTGCGCGGGAGGGTTTAAGTTTTGGGAGCGCGCACGCTGGGTTTTTGTCCGGGAGGGATTTGGTCTCGGTTTGGGAAGGAAGTGCGGGTTTTTATTCGCTTTAATCAGAGTTCAGCCTTGATTTGGTCCGATGTCAGTGACATCTCGGTTTTCGGTTGGTTAATTGTTAGGAGGAACTTTGGTGGTGTTACGTGAAAGGGTTTTAGGGAACGACAGATGTTGTGCTAACTTAGGTGGAATTGGTCGCTTCGGTTCCCGTTATGTCATCCCAGTACTGTATGCGTATTAAAATCTCATATAATATGGACTAATTCCTTATTAGAAAAATTTTCAATTACTATTTTGTTCCTGTGGTGTGGTTCTCTCGGAGAAGTTCAATTATTCCTCTGTCAAAATATCGCTAAAATAGTACGATTCCGAGTGTGTTAAAAAATGGTTGGCATTCCTCTTATTCCGAGATATTTACTGATCATGTTTAAGTATACATGTAGCTAAATTATTATGTATCATGGTTGTGTTGGTTTACGATTATGGATGTTTAATACGATAGTTGTATTTCGTTCCTTGTCGGGATTTTAAATGCATTTCTTGAGATTAAGGGAAAGAGTTGATTGATGAATTAAAATCCTATAAGACTAACGGAATATCCGATAGTTTGCTGTTGTGTTTTTGTAATTTCCAAAGGTGCAAATCATGATCGTCGTAAAATATAAATGTTGCATTTTTTGTACGTTATAATGCCATCCCTCGATTACTACATCATGAGTTCACCATTTTCTTATTCCTCTTACTATCCCAATTTTTTTCCTACATTCTTTGAGGTAGCCGATTCTCATGATATTCCCACTGTCTGCATAGTTGTGCTAGTTGTGATGCCCCTTTAGTGATACAAAGTATTTCATTCGTATAATTTCAAGTTCATGTGCTTGACAGATTTGTCAGTAAGTTCATTGGACGGAGTTTTATTCCGGATGCTGATAAGAGTTCAATCATAAAAATGGCAATTCGCGAACTTTATATTCGCCCGAGTTATCGAAATTTTGCCCTCAAATATTATTGTCAAGGTTGCAATACGAATTCGGTGAATGAAAAATCAGAGCCGTTCTCAAAACTAGATATTTGCTGTGTCACCAGCTGTTCCCAAAGTCTCTCACCTGCACTATATATGATAATCTCTGCATACTCTGATAGAAGTTACTGAAAACTTGTTTTGTGTAAAATGAACGTTTCACGTCGCCAAACAATTGTATCAACCCTAGCAGTAACATGTAAGTACAATATTTAATCAAATATACAACTTTCTTTGCGTTCTCCTAATCCTTTGCCACCTGCCTGTACCTGCTTTACAGGTTGGGGTACACGATTTTTGCACACCTCGATTAAGTTATGAACGCATGTTTGAGTTCATGAAACTGTAAATGCTGATAGTAATTTATTTATTAGGATAGTTACTTACAAATATGGGCGTGTTTCATGATTATTACTTGAGATTTTCCGGTCGAGTAAATCGAATGATTCAATACGACATTCAGCTCTGTTTACCGTGGCATATAGACTCGCGAGTTTCATGAACTTGGTTGAAGTGAAAGTTAACTCGTCTCCTAGATTAGCACGATCGCTCCGGTGTCGTGCACATTGTTCGATGACGCATTCGAAAAAGTGAACGTTTTTATAGGGAAACGGCGCTAAGCATTTCACGTTCCCCGATCATGGAGCTGGGCGGGCGTACCAGGAATCCTGTCAATCGACGTGATTTTTTGATGTGATTTCTCCAATGAAATATTCATTGGTTGGCTGGTGGTATAAATAGGGGAATCAATCACCCATCGGTGTGAAAGTTAACAGAAGTCGATCGTCCGAAAATACTAGGAGAAAGTATGAAATTGCGTGCTTAGGAGCGTAAAGTGGATGCTGAGCCCCGGACGTCCCTGTCTGGGTGCGAAGGCGTCAGCGCTAACCCAGATGAAGAATTTCTAAAGTGATCCGGGTCAACTAGCTCAGAAGACGTATAATGGTGGTATAAAGCTGTTATTATGCTGGTAAACAAAAGAGAGATCTCTTTTGAGAGAGTCTTTAATGACCATCGTCTCTCTCTCTTCATCAACACTCACTTTTTCAACTGTTTTCCAATGCTTTTTGCAAAAAAATCTCGACTTTGCTATTAATTGAAACAACAGCCTAAAAAACTTTTGCCTTTAAGGATAATTATATTCACGGAAATAGAAAGATTTGAAAGCAGTATTTAATGTTAAATATTCCTGAGTTATAAATATACTAGCACGAAAACTGAAACAAAATCCCGTATTTCTTTTGAATGCAACCTTTTTAGCCTCCCTGCGACTTATTTAGTAATTATTCAAAAATAAATCTTACAGTATTTCCGCCATAAATTTCATTCACTACTGAAAAATATTTTCTTTATGTAGATAAACTATATTTTAAGTCAAGTTTCGCAACAGCGTCATAAATAATTAGTCCCTAAAGTACTCGGAATAATGTTTTTAAATGCCAACATGACTCTATAACAAATTTTGTTTAGTAAATTTATATCTATGTGCATCCCGCAACTTTTGGATCATACTCGGTAAGTCGTGCACTTCAGGGCCGCATTCTCGTGGTGGGGTTGAAGATTCTTCGATAGGTCGTCGGTTTGGTCCGATAGGTTCCCTCGGGTTTATTTCACGGCAGCCCTCCGATGAAAGAAGGTTCTTCATCTCCACTGTACATCCACGATTGTCAATTGATTGGCCGCCTTGAATTATGGTTGGGCCTCGAGGATTTGAATTTTTTTCCTTCTAACATAAGGCTTCCTCAGTATCGCCGATTGCGTTGGACTGCCGCGCGTATTCGAATATTCATAGTCGAGCATAAGGCGATTAGGTTATAGTTCATTTTACTATGTAAAGATATGACCGTGTCTTTTTATGGCAGTCTGAAATAGATCAAAGAATATCGTCAGCCGCTTAGGTTGAAATTCTCTTTATGTGAAGATATGACCGTCTGAAATAGAACGGGGGATATCGTCAGCCGCTGAAGTTGGTAACATTATTGATTATAGGTTAATGACTATCGTATATGATGAAATAATTTATTTCATTGCATATTTCGTATTTAAGAGCATCCAAGGGTACGAAAAATGTAATTGCGATTTTTTTATAGTAAACTTGACCGTTCTTGAAACCTTACAAAAAAGAGAATTTTATATTTCTCCTCGAAAACTAGATTCTTCATCAATCTAGCCGTTTATATTTTGTATTATTGCGTAGCTTGTTAATTAATCGGAGCTTTATTCCACACACATCTAATGAGCGTGGTAGGCTTAAAAAATCGGCAAAAGAAAATACAAAAAATGGATTGTTGTTAATTGCATCCAAACTATGTTTATTCCTCTTTTAATCTAAATGTTGTTGAAATTCCGCTAGATATGAGTTGAGATGGATAATAGTGGAAGTCTCGCGTTATGGATTACAAATCCTTTGGAAAGCAGACTCCTCCTTTCATAACAAATTTCAACGAAAAGCCATTGGGATTTCCTTTATAATTCATTGTAGAGTTGTTGACAGAACGCTTCTCCTTCGCAATAACATGTTTTAAGCTTGTTGTACAGTCTTTGTATCGCGTGATGTTTTAACAGCGGAAGTGAATTATACTCTCATTAATATATTTGATTAGAAGAAGAAGCGTTTTGTTTTATTTTTGAGTATCATCAGCATTTCCTCATCAATGACTTCCATCCCGTGACCTTATTTTATTTCTCTGCGATAACGACGGCATTTCTCGGTTCAAGGTTTCAATTTTACGCTTATCGTATCTTTATTTACGGGATATGTAGAATGAGCGTATTTCAGTCACATGGTGGATATATACGCACTTTTGAGTTCGACGGTTTGTTATCATCCTGCTTGTTTAATACAATGTTTGATTCCCATTAAGTCAAAGCTATTTTTAGTTTGCTCGTGCAAGGTATGAGAACGCAATGATAGAGACAGCTTCCCTTTAACGGATTATTTGGAATATCGCCTGAACTCTGTTGATTCGCGATAATTATGTATGACGTATATTATGCATTATTTCCAATGAGGTTAGTGAAATAATCGTGAATATGCTAGGTAAAATTTAATTAGATTCTAAAGATGCACTTTTTACTATACCTTAACTTCATGAACGTTTCTTTTAAATCTGAGTGTATTTATAAAATTGGTCTAAGATGAAGTGAAAAGCAGTATTAAGCAAAAAGTTACTTTTCTAACTTTTTAGTGGGAAAACATTTTTTTTAGCTTGTTTTTGGGTGTTAATGACACAAATCGAGAAGATTCTATCTTATGTACCCTGCTAGTCGTCTTTAGCTACAACAACATACGGTATCGACTTCCATTGCCATATTTAAAGTTTGACATTATTATTTTTAGAAAGGTTGTGCACATTTAGACTCCCTACCCTTATTTGTATATTTTACCACAGTTTAGAAAATACATGTAGCGAAGCTATACAATAAGGAAGAAAACACTTCGTAAATTTTCCACACAAATGTTTGTAATCGAAAATTTACTTTGTTTTTTCTTCTTTATTGTGTAATGGCTTTCCACGTAGTGACGCCTTATCATCTAAAATTCATTCGAAGCTATAGAAACTTTTGTTTTGGAAGAAGAATTATTAAACAAAATTAAAGGATCGAGAGCAAGGAAATAAATAAATTCGTTCCATGACTAACTGAAGGATTTTAGTCTTCATGTACGTTTACATCAGAAAGTGTTATTCAATTCTATTTCACGATGAGGCAAGAACAGAAGCCTGGGAATGCTTCTCTCATTCTCCTCTTGACAAAACGATTCTTAATCATCGCGTGATATTCGTACTAAAGAGCGGATCCAGGCAGCTTCCTCTTTATACGGAGTCATTAAAGTAATTTCCCATACGTCAACCCTCCATTCACCACCTATAAGAAACCCATTTCAACCGCTGCCGTCGGAGAATAGATTAATAGCGGCCGTGATGTCACGACCAAGCCCCTTCTTTCCCTCGGATTAATTCCAAAGATTATTCCTCGTTATTCCCTCTAACGGGCATTGAAAGGGCTTCCTTAATCTCCGGCGAATGCAACAGCGCCGAGGTGTGCATCCTCCAGTCTGTCACAAACCCTGATTACGGTAAAAGCCCATCACGGCGAGTGGGATTACTTTAAACCGGGTGGGGGCACTTAAAAACGACGCATACGGGCCAGTCGTCTGGGTTTTTCGTCCTCGACGCCATTCCCCGGATAAAACACACACAGCTGATGGCGATTCCCCATTGTTCGCGAAGACAGAACCCCCCGATTTCATTCACCCCGAACGGGGAATACAGGCTACGGGACGTCGACTCTCAGCTGGCTTTTATAGTCGCCCCATCTGCCCCTCTCTCCTCACCGGCGATTCCTCCGACGTCCACCATCCAGTTTGCACCAGTCATGCCTCGCTGACGAATATGTTGAGGCGAAAGCTCTGAACTCGGACGGGTCGATTGATTGATAAATCGAAGATGACATCCATTATATCTTTGCATCCTTATTTGCGAAATGGTCGGGTCGCTGGAGGACTTTCGATGTTGGAGGTTTTTGTAGTGGCTGAGGGGTGGCTTTGAATGAAGGGGTCAGCTTTATTCCGTGTTAGTGTTCACCGCGGTGCGCGATGTTGCGTTCTAAAATTAGCCTTTGTAGTGTCAAAAATATTGTATTGTCACCTTTTTTGAAGTCGGGTTCAAATATGTTACGAATTCTGCAGGAAATTAGTAAATATTTGCAAATAACGCATCTCTCTATGAATGCGTGACGTTCATGTATTATTAGTGTCATAATAAAAAATAATTGGGAAACATTATTATAATTGATGTAAATAGTTTGTATCTTTGCGGGATTCGGGTTACTTAAATACATTTAATTATGTCCTGAGGAAAGCCACCTAAGGACAACAGTAAATTACAGTAATGGAATCATAGCAGGCGAAACAAAGAAATATTACAATATTAAACACTCTAGATTAAACAAATAATCAAAAAAAATATTTTTTATGTATTTATGGTTCTTACATCACGGATTACTTAGGTATTTCCTTACGTATCTTGATAAATAAAAAATGGTACATATTTAGGAGTCTTAATCTTCAATTCTATAAATCTACATAGAAAATAGTCTATAAGCTATTTATATATGATGTGAATGTAAAGATATTAGTCAATGAATAGTCGATAATTCATCATTTTTTATTTTTTTCATGCCATCGCCTTCTTATCTCCATAGCTATCAGCCCCAACCATAGTCTACAAAGATTTCTTAAGAAAATTAGGTTAAAATTAAAATTAATTGCAAAGAAAATGACCTAAACTAGGCCACTAAACCTATATGCTAATGTTTCCGCTGTATGACATCGTATGTTCATTTGGGGAAGAAATGCAATGTGATTAGCATCGAGACCAGTTGCCCTTGTGTCCGATCCCCTATATTATCCCAGCGTTCCTTGGGGGCGATTTCACCCCAATTGAGAATCACAGTATCATATCTATTTAATGTATGGGTGAATTTGTCGTAAGTGATTGCCTGTTTTTCATGTTAGACTGGGGCCTGTATTTCTACGTTCTTGCGTTAGTATAGATGCGACATGGCGTTTGCTTTTATCTATGTTAGGAGTCTTTTGATAACGAAGTTCCAAATTTATAAGCGATAAAGTGTCACAAGGGTTATGAAATGTTCACGAGGTTAAAACTTTAAGCATTTAAGTTTGTGGCATTAGTTAGTGCCCTCACAATTCAGTAGTGGTAAATGGATTGCCGTTTCATCATTATGATGGAGTTTTCAGATATTTTCCCTGCCGAAGTTATTTCTTTAGTCTATATTTACATCACTTTTCATATCTGCTGATCCGGAAAATTCGTAGATTTTCCTCTGCTAAGGAAATGGTGCCCCTCTTTCTATAAAGGCACTGTTTCTTGAAGTTAGAGACTCCTTTTCCTGTGTGGTCTTCGATAGCTGTCAGTGTATCCTAGCTTGTTTGAAATATTATGATTTCGAAGTTTATATTCATGTTCATCTCTATCCGTTCCACTCACGTAAGTGATGGGCATATGGTTAGATCCAGGACTATTACTCTAGACGTTTTTGATTAGATCCTGTTAGGAATAAAATCCGCTCCCCTCGAAGAAATTATTAGTCCCAGTTGAGATAAGTGATTGAGGGGTTATTCGTGTCTGCCTCCAATTCACGGAGCGGCTGTTCCTATCCCGACTCTGACAAAGGGGCTCTTATTTTTTTTAAGGGCGGTGACGTCATCTAAATATTCAGGATTGGTGCTCGTCCTCAATCAGACGAAAAACTCCATTCGTCGAATTTCAAAATTGGATTCCGTAATGACATGTCTGGTAGGTGCTTGATTTGTTTTTAACCGCCCTTAATTTCTGCCGGGATTCTGACTATTTTTCTCGCTGTTATATGCGATAATCTCAGTCGCAGATTTGTTCATTTCCAATCCATTATCGTTCCCTTGTTATCTTTCCATTTATACTTAATTTTCGCGTCGTAAAATTTCGATTGTATCGTCGTTAACCGGTACGTCGAAGGTTAGCGATTTATGGCCTCAACCTTTGGAGATAAAGGCATCCTCTTCGGCTTCCCTTTCTATCGGCCATTCTCTCGTCATCTTTCCTTTCTCTTCCTTCTACCTTTCCCTTCTTTTGTGGTCTTTTGTAACATCCTCATTCCCAAGGTGCCATGTCCCTATTTCCTGTCTCCTATTTTTAAACATTTTTTCTCAGTTTCTAAGCTAGCTCTTGCAACGTTGCAAAAACAAAAAAAATATCGTATATTCCATTAATATCTGCTTTGTTAGAGAGGTATGAACTAATCGAAAAATGTATCATTTCCCATTAAAAATCTGCGGAAAGAAGTTGTTGCTTTTTCTAAAGATAGGAATAGTGGTAATAGGTAATGGTGAATGGAACTTATAAAGAATTATGAAATTGCCAGTGAAAGTGAGAATGCATTAGCATTCTTGCAAAAGATATTTAGTGATAAAAATTAAATATAGCGTCTTTATTGAGACGAGAGGATTTTAAACCACTCTTCTCTGCCGAATTATGGTTCATTTCCAGATTGTTATAAAAGTTATACTGCTCCAAAATTAATCATGGCGCTCCTAATAAAACCTCTCTAGTTCCATTTACAAGTATGATTATTTTTCTAAATTGCTTATTTACTTTAGTTCTAACATACTGTTGTGTACTAATACAATTGTTTATAGCTGTTATAATGAATTTTTAGCCTCATTGTCGTCCTGTGATAGCTTTTAGTAATCGCAAGCGATCCATCAGATTTTTACCGGGTATGATGTATTCCACCAACTTTCGGTGTTAGTTGGACCAGATTCATCTGTTGTTGGAAATTTTGCATCATCATTTACAGAAATCATCATGCTCGCCTGAAATAATCAATGTTAGTCCACGGTAATTTTTGAGTGTACGATGTTATCAAAGAAAGAGAGAAATTGTTAATTTTTCCAACGTCGTTTAATAAAATCTTATGGGATGTTTTAAAAATTTCAATTAATATCAAGTGTTGCGTCGTGCGCAGTTGCTGGGAATATTATCAGGCAGACGAGCGAGGCTATAACTGAGGAGAAGTATTTTCTTATAAGAAAGTGTGCTAAAAGGTAGGAGAGGGAAGGAGCATGTTTCCGGCCTATGGTCATTAATCCGTGAAGGGGATTTCACCTTGGGGAATTGCTCCCACCTCCGTCTTCCGTCCCTCAATTATTCTTCGCATTATACGCACTCCCTTTACTGCCGAGTACTTAAGGAGATGTCTGAAGAGCTCTTGTTTTTGTCCCCCGAAAGTGCGGAGGTGCTGGTCCCCCCTATTTCCGTATCCTTTCTCACGGTGTACCCCCAAGTTTTTGCATTCCCAATGATGTGTGTTTGGTGAATCGCCTCTTTGGTAGTGTTTCTTTTATGACAGTGTTTTCGTTTGGATAGGTGCTGGGTTTGGTGATGTGTTTCACAATGGTGGAGTGTATTTGTGTTTTTCGGAGCATTACGCCCGGTGACCCAGCTTTCCGAAGTTCATTATTTCGTATTTATTAAATATTCTGCGTTACGCTCCCAGAAGTTTCTTGAATAATTGCACACCCCCAAGAAAGATATCGCCTTTGACCATCTGAAGGGCTTTTTAGATTCCCCAACTGTTAATTTTTTTACGATTAACCTAACTGATGCCTTTTGTAAGGAAGAGGCTATTTTATTAATCACGTTATATAGTATTCATCATCATCAGCCATTTTATTACCGACGTCGGATGTATGTCCCCATGCTTTTTCCAACGCTGCATATTCTTAGCTTCTCTTTGCTAAGTAATCCCTAATTATTGTATAATATCGGTATTGAATTAATCCATCTTCTTTTGACCTTAGATAGTAAGTTTTCTCCTCTGAAGAATTTTATGTAAGTTGTACGGATTTACTGATTATTTAGAACTATCTAATTATTTATTACTGTGGTACTATATCTATTATTCCCTAAATGCATGTATTTAAATGTTTTATGTGCTTATAATTCCGCAAACGCAGCAGAAAGTTGCGGTCCTCTGGACTATTCAACTTCATAGCTAAGCTTGTGATTCTGTAACCGGTCGCATGTTTATATTTCATTTTAATGATCTATTTATCACGCTCTATAATTTAAATTAGCTTTACCAGGTATCGCTTTATAATTTTCGTTTTTAAATTACGGTTTTCTCCTATAATTATTCTGTTGGTTAGGTAAGATAACATTCACCTGTACGCTGGAAGTTATGTTTTGATATGCCATCGAGGATCAAGACGTTTGTCTAATTAATCCCTCCGCTAGGTATGGCTTGATTAAATTTTTAAGTTCCGAGAATAAGGAAGAGATTACCATCAGGTTTCGGTTGGTCGAAATTTCATCTTTTTTAATGCTTGTACCCACCGAGAAGTTTCCATTAAAAAGGAGGACGTGTTTTTCCGTGAAATTAAAACAGGAACCAGTTTGCTTCCCGGTAACGCTTAAATCGAGCATCCGAATAAGAAAATCAGGTCGAAAAGTGCCAGAGGTGACGGAATCTTAGTTCTTGAAATTTAACAGCGAGCGAATTCAGTAACTGGAGCAACGCGTCATGTAAGAGGGTTATTTTACCGTTTTAATTCAGGAATCAGAAAAAATTGCGGGTAGGAGTTTTTTGCTATCTTACGCGGTTTTATGTTGTAATGTACGCTTGAAGGCTTCGATTTAGGTACCAGTAGAATTATTGCTTAGGTCTTTCTTCTACGAACTCGACCCTAGCTGAGCTGAGAGCTGGTGGCGCTCCTGAATGTAATTTTAATTGTTATCCTTCTGATAGTGAAAGAGGGTTACTGTTTGATAAAATTTTCTAATAACGTAATATGTATTGGAAGATTTATTATCAACTGTACAGGATTGAATTGAAGAATTCTGTTGCATTGCAACACCTCGACAACTGATCGTTACGAATTTTTCTAGGATTTTAAGATCAAAGAAGAATTTTCCATCCTCTTTGTGTCTCATCTCTTTCTTATGTGTTTCATACGTTCCCTTGAATTGATATAATGCATAATTTATGTAAATTCAATGTAGTAAGAATATTTTCTTGCTAATAAAGGTTTTCGCTCACTGATTTTGCCGCTCGATTCACTTATATAATCTCTGGAACATTGGTAAACATCCCCAGGAAGGAGGGTATAGTTACAATTCTAAGGAGTTGTCAAGCAATCGTTTGAATAATGAGATAAATGTGGATCAATAGCATTGCCTTTCATGTCCCTAGTTTTGTATCACAGTACAAAAATCACAAATTTAAATAACATTGAAAAGTGAAAAACCTTCTATGGTTTTTCTTGATCGGTACTGCTATTTTTATAGAGGAAAAATAACAGTGATTTGTCCCCCAAAAACTTTTCTCTTGAATTAAGCTATCACGTACGTTTTAAAAAAAAAACTATCTGTAAAATTTCTTTCGCAATAAATCAGGCGCATGTCAAGCTTCAGATTATTTTGGCCATCAGGAAATAATAAGTTACATTATAGTCCTAACAGTTCACAAGCACTTAGTAATAAGTGTTAATATAAACATTTCTTCTATAGTTGATTTAGAAAACCTTTTAGCTCGGAGACTCACGATGGAATTTCTGCTAATTGATCCATAGCTCAATCATATTCAAGAAAAAATATCTTCGGCCACCCATTGGAGCCCTCTTCTTCAATTAGGTCCTTTCTAAGCAAAATTTAAACTTTCTGTGAAACCCTCTTCCTCCGTCTACATTTCGATTTCTTCTTAATTCTTCATTACTTCCTCATTCGTAATTTTCTCTCTGTCAATGAGGCAAGTCTTCCCTGGCGATTCAACGGATTACCGAGCAAGGCGTGGTCATCTTGATGGATAATTTCAAAATTCCTCGTACACCTTCTCGGAGAAAGCCGTATCACGCTCTGTCGATTCATATTCCTAATCCATAAGTTTCGCTTTCATTTTTCGTTCTATTTACCGTCGTAACTCCGGGCATGGGATAGCCCACAGCGTATCGTTTCGGTCGCGTGCATCGTCATCGTGATTCGTGTCGCTCGCGTGATGCGTGAATTCGCGTCGCTGTTTACGACAGCCAATACGGAGAAGGCGATCCGGCATGCACGGGGGACAAACCCTTCGTAAGGAATCCGTGCTCTTGACCTCGATGGCACGCAGTGTTTAAAAATGAAAGTTGGGACGGCGTACGGAGAGAGAAATAAGAGGCGTGTTTACAGAGCTTTCGACTAGTTAATGCTTTCAAGTTCTGTGGAAGGGGGGTATGCTCGTGAAAAAACACCGAAAGGATTAGGTTTATCGAGGACGTATTCCCGCTGTATCCGAACGTAAACAAGGAGTTGTTAAAATACAAGCTCCCGGGCTAATGGAGCGAGGATTTTTGCGAATGGCATCTTACGATTGTTTGTGTTTTAGTGGAGAGTTGATCCCCTATGGCTTCTTGGCTTCCCCGTTCCCTGTTAATCGCTCAGTAATGGTTCGTTTGGTTGTTAACCGGGTGCTTGTTTGCGGTCTCATCGAAAATGTTCGATTAATTTGATGGTGGTTTTTTTCGGGAGCATCCCTGGCTGTTTTGAGTCAATATCAAATGAAATTGACGTTGCGAAATTCCCTGCTTGGAATTTATACGTAGATATCCTGGTATTGGTTTGTGGTGAAGTTGAATTTTCTCGAGAATTGACGGTGAAAGTGTTTGTTCGGAAGCTCAGCATGTTTTGTTGATGGTAAACTGAATGAAATTTCTTTATGTCGGTAGAATTGATTACACAAGGTGTCACTTCACGGTAGAACTTCTTTAAGAAAGGTAGAGAGTGGTACAAGTTAGCCATTCTTTCTTACGGTTATTATAATTGTATGCATTGACGAATTTTGTCTTACATAAGTATGTAATTTCTCAGATCTCAGAATCGTTAATTATAATTTATCTGAAGATATTCAATCATTCAATGCTGTCTTTGTTAAATCGTGGATTTCGTATCTTATTCACCGCGATCACATCTGTTATTGATAGAACTTCAGAGAAGAGAAGCAGTGGAGGCTACTTACTGCCTCAAGGGATAGTTGCTAGCGCGGCGTTGATTCTTGAACAATGGAAGAGTTGGAACGTCGGAGTTAAAGAAATTTCTTTATCTAGTAATCTGGAAATGTTGAAATGATGAAGTACCTGGCATTTGTGAATCCAAAGGGGGTGGCAAAGAGACCATCGCCCAGACCTCCTCTTGATGACCTTGTTGGGTAATTTGCCTAGGATCTCACGAATAGCTTCGATTAAAATCAGTTTATGTTGTTTTTCTACGATTATTTTATTCCTGCTTCTCTCATAACGATTTAATGATGCTGATACGTTAATTGGGTATTAACTGACAATTAAATTGTCCCCTTTTATACGTTTCTGTATAGATCCGACCCCGGGACATGGCAGTGGTCTTATGCCCAATAATTTTTTGAGATATTCATCAATAACTTTGGGCAAAGTTGAGTAAAAGTGCAATGAACGAATGCTTATTGAGTTAAGTATTTGACAATGGTGGACCTGGAGATTTATCTCATAAATATCGAAAGCTAATTTATGCAGAGATTTTGAAACAATGGTAGCTTCGCGAGACGATAATTGACGTTGGGCATTTTGTAATGTGAGCCTAAAGGGAAAAAGTAAACAATTAAGCCAGCGGCAAGTGGCAACGGAACTGAAGGAACTGAGGCTCGGCCGCTAAAGTAGGGTATGGCTTTCACGCTTTGCGAAAGGTTGCGAAAAGTGTGCTTAACGCAAAAGTTGGAAGTTTGCCTTGTGTGTCACCTATAGCGTAGATACGCTACGGAGGTTTGTCGTAACTAGTATTAGTGCGTTTAAAGAATCGGGTTCTTGGTAAAGATTTATGAAAGGGAAAGTGGCGTAACTTTCATTTCCGTAAGTTTTCAGAATTATAGCCTGTCATAGCGTATTACATGAATTGACTTCCTGATACTCACGTGATATTGGGTTAGGGTATAATACTGAAGTAATTACGTATTTAGAAAGAGAGTCATTTATGCCCTAGGATAAACAGAAGTGAAAAATAGCCACATGACTGTGACTCGAACCAAGTTTTCCCACTATCTCACAAACGATCCGACGTGGTAGATTAGTGGTTAAAATACCTGCCTGAAAAGTTGGAGGGATTTTTATCTAGATTAATCGAAAAAATAAATTTTCTATCGAGATCCACATGACACATTTACTGGGAGAATATTTAAAAACTACGAAGTGTGAACAAATAAGTAAAAAGCAATTTTACATTTCCAGCTACAGGATATTTTGGCCGATTTACATTTTACAGGCTAATGGGTATTATTTGGCCCATCAGCGAGGGCTTAAAGAATAGCTTCATGTATTAGCTCAGTCCTTAGATTATTAAAGATGGAAAAGATGTTTCATACTTGTCTCTGGGGAGGGGTGGTTTTTAAATTAATAAATTTAATTCATACCGAAATAATTCTATTTAGAAAAATATAAAAATAATAGATCTAATTTTTAATGTATACACAACCACAAAATGCATGCTTGGTGTTTGTGTATACATTAAAATATTAGGTCCATTATTCTTTTTATTTTTATAATGATCTTCCACCAAGTGAAGGCCGGAACCATGAACGCTAACCTATTTAGACTCGATTTGGAAAGCAGAATTAGGGTTTACTTCAGTCGAACAATTTCCTTACACGCGTAACTTTCTAGTCGTCGAATATTCCTCATATCCGCGTTACGCACGAAGAAAAACAAGAAACCTTGGCAATGACTGCTAAAGCCCTCGTTGGACACGGGAGTCGTAAAAGAGTGGCCATTAAGTGCAGATCGAATGGCGAACTCATTCCTTCCGTTACATCTTCGAGCGTCGGTCAGCGAATCCCGAACCCTTTGAGCCCCGCCGTGGCATCCCCTTTCACTAACTCATCTCCGGCGAATAACTTACGGTGGCTTATAAAAATCCTTCGTTAAAACGTTTCAAAGGCCGTGCGTCGCATCTCCGAGACCATTTCGCCGATGGTAATTCCATACCTCGGGCTTTTTCTCTCCGCCGGAACTCGATAAATCGTGTTCGGGTCGTCTTCCCTCTCTCCATCTGATTTCGCGGTTATCCATCGGCCTTGAGACGCGTATAACTTATTTCTGCCGTCGCCGCTCAAAAAACTCGGCGGCAGGGGTCGTTGCTCCTCCCGGCGTTCAACTCTCCTCCTCCCTGGGAAGCGTAGCGATTCGGGCCAGGGAAATAAAGGATTCTTTACGATTTTGTTGCGGGGAAATAAAATTAACGCCTCGGGTGTTACGCCGGGATTGAATAGCGTTCTCGTCACGACAAAAAGTCCGGCGCGAGTTTGTAACGCCAGGTTTATTGCTGTCCTCGTGGTTTTCTAAAGGATTCTTTCGTTCAAGTTCGCATCTCTTCGGTGCTGGAAAACGGTGCTTGTAAGGTAATGAAATGAGGAAATATTAAATGATTTTTGCTAAGGTAAGGAAAGAATTCAAAGCCCATTGCCGTAAATTTCCTTTCGATTTATCGTCATGATTTACTATTGCTTCCTCTTTCTGAAATAGGCTCACGTTTATGGAGTTTTGGTGTTTAAAACTCTGCTATAGGACCAGAGCAGTATGTAACCGCTCTAAAAATTAAATTTATGTTAATCCTGGAGAGATCAATTATCCTCAAATATGTAATTAGGTTCCTAATTTTGTCCTATGAGGCAAAAGTAAAATATTCTCTATCGTCTTCGTTTTGAAATCCTAAATTTGCCTATTTTCAATACCTAGTAATTATTGCAATATGACTGACTTTGTATTGAAGTATATTGCAGAGCCTGTTTTTGCGGAAAGTCAACACGTTTAAAATTAAGGATTATGAGAATCTCTTACTGCGCCAATTAAGAAATATGTAAAAGCCTCTATGGTTCCTCACGGATTGTGTTATCACTTATTTCGTAAATTTTGATTTTTTATGAATGATTTCTACTTACACTTTAAAATAAGCTAGTTGTTTTGTTGCACTTACTGTATTCATGAAGTATTCTCTCGGAGTAAGAGAAATGCTGATATAATAATAATAACCAGTTTATTTAAGGGCGAGAATGTTACTTTGCAGGTCTCATCATACTTCTACTCCTGAAGT
Organism: Sympetrum striolatum; assembly: GCA_947579665.1. Classification (NCBI taxonomy): domain Eukaryota; kingdom Metazoa; phylum Arthropoda; class Insecta; order Odonata; family Libellulidae; genus Sympetrum; species Sympetrum striolatum. The sequence goes on along the minus strand of OX388347.1, from coordinate 54,140,390 downwards.
TAAAAGATTCAGAGAATTAATTACCTAAAACAGGAATCATGAGTTGTTTATGTAAAGCCTACTTGTTCATAAGCTATATACCGCTTTTGTTGAAAGAATCACCATTCAGTAAACGATAGTTGCGGTAATTAATCGCCGAAAATGAGTCTGTAAAGAAAACTCGACAAATACAATCAATTTGTCTATTCATGCTCATATTCGCAATACCGAATATATCACCAGTTTGCGAGTTTTCTTCTCCACGAGCGAAGGGGTTGAAGTAGCGCACTGCAAAGGGACTTCTGGCGGCGACGGTTACGCACGACGCAGAGAGATATTTTTTCTGCAAAGTTATTTCGTTATCTCACATTGTCACGCGTTACCTTTTCGGGACCCTCTCGGTTGGAAGCGGCTCTTTGTCGACCTGAGTGGGAGATAGGAATGCGCCTCTCCCACCCCATTCAGGGCTTTTTAAGAGCGGTTTTTGTGATGGGGTAATGGGGTGTCTCGGGTCGTGGCGTGGGTGTAAAGATGCCTCTTCTGCGCGCGAGGGCAAGACCCTTTACTTCCCACTTACTCAAGCGTGAGGCCGAAGAAAAATGTGGTTCTTTACCCAGGTAGTTGGAGATCCCGCGTCTTTATGTTTCTCCCCCGGCTGGTGTGGTCCCCCGCGTCTCCCGAGGAAGAATGGATGCGTTTACGAGGCGTGCTAAATTCGCGATTCTCGACCGAGAAGAGCCTGCAATATCTCCTGCGTGAGATTGGCCACCTGGAGGTCATTTGGGGTGCTGCACTCGGAGAACAATTTGCTCCCGTAATGGGTGTTACGGAATTGGGGGATAAAATGTTTATCGTCCCATCTTCTCTCTCGGTTTGAGTCGGGATCCCGTTGGGCTCGATATGGGGATGCAGAATGATGTTTTGGAATTGGTTCTCGTTATGTATTGTTGGATGATGGAGTTTCATAGATATTAATAATAATTGGTTTTCTGTCTTTTTATATTCGTTGGAGGCTGTATGTAATGGTGTGGGATCCTTAGGGACATTTGTAATGTGAAGAGTTGTTACCTTCGTTATGGGATTTTTATATTCCTCAGTAGTTATTCTAGATGGCAATACCCCTGAGATGGAAATTGCTCTGAAGTTGGAGATGAGAACAAAGGCATTTTTTTTTTAATTCGTCAGACTTTCATCATTATATTTGGAATTTCTTCTCTCATCTGGCCCTTATTACTCTCCTTGTCTATTTTTTTATTTTGATTTTAAAAAATTAGGATTTTTAAAAAAATTATATACAATTAATATTCAATGAACTCCTTCCTCGTGCCTTTACTGTTTCTGACAGTAACTGTTCTCTGACGATCCACCTCATTTTGTGTCATTACTGTTACCTTCTCTTCTATATCTAACTCTGTTTGATGGGTGATTTCTACATACTTCCTTAGATTCTCTCAAAGCTGTTCTTCAACTAGATATCCATTTTGCTTTCATATTCCTCAGAAATGCCCACTGTAAAATATTCGTTGAGCTCATTTTTCCTTGCGCTCTCAGAAGAATTTCACTTCGGACTAGTTCCCCCACTCGAACTAAATTTTTATATATTTTCCTCGTAAACCGAGTTTCTCTCATGTTTGACCCCCTTAAAATTATTCAGCGTATGTGAAGAGGTTTTTAATTATAGAATTTCTAATTTCGTTACTTTATGTATTTTCATTTCATTCTTATCCATTCAGCGGCTGCAGTGAAATATATTGACTTAGTATTTTTACGGATGTAGATATGATTAATATCACATGTTGTCGAATGAAATATTTAAAATGAATGTTTCCCAAGCAGATCTGTTCGGAATGGCCATGATTTGATTTTCGATGAATAATTTTCTTCGACTTAATACAATGCCTAAGCTAATTTTTCGGTTAATAATTGGAGCTCTGTTTTAATTTTTATTAGAATACCATCTCAATATATTGCCTCGTTCTACGTAACTGCTGTTTATAAAGAAGCAAAGGATTATTCAATTAATTGGATTATCTCGACTATCTCTCCCCTCCTTTTTGTTAATTTTTTTCTATATTATATTCCCTTACGGTATATCTCATTAAATGAGTATGTATTAGAAATAAAGAGGTAAATACGAACATTTTTATGAAAACTTTCTTCGAAAAAATATAAGGCGTAAGTCTTAGAAAATTATTTTTTCCATTCGTTTTCTCTGTGAAGTACGTTTCGTTAGGGGAAAAGGGGGAAAATTATTGCAGCTTGGCCTGCTTCCTTTGTATGCGTCCGCATCGACAATGACATAAAATTTCACGGATGAGCTCCGCATTTGCATATTCGAAGTCAGAATTCGGAGCTTCACTGTTGATCGGACTGGTTCTTCCTCTTTCCTACACGTGGCCTTCCCAAAGACCCTTCTTTTCTCTTGCCCTTCCGACCCCTCGTCCGCATGGGCGGAAGTTGCCCACTCTGACTTCTGCCCCCAAAAGCCAGTACTCCCCCAAGGACGATTGTTACTTCTGGTGCATACTGTCGGACGCATCTGCCTTGCAACAAACGCGCCCTGTGTTTTCCCCACTGTACGGCCCAAATCGGAATTTTTTCATTCGCCTGCGTCAGCTTAAATTCTTCGTACGTTTTGATGTGACCGCGCTCTTGACTTTGCTGAGACAGAAGCAGAAGGATTTCCGGTCTCCTCCCCACACCACAGTCATTTGTTTTCTTCGGCCGAGAGGATGTGAAAGGACTGGAAGTCTTTTTTTATTCTCATGCGACGATTCCGAGACCTCGATTTTTTCTTCCGTGGCGGTAACTGGATTAATATAATCACTGCGTGGTTTTGACAAGGGGATATTAAGAAATCGTAGTCGGACGTGCTCGCTGGAGGCACTTGCTCCGTGTCCTCGGGCGAAAATTGTGTCAGCCGAGGCTTTCCACTCCGATTCGCCAACTTATGTACATTTCAGTGGCGTATCAAAGGAAGTTTTTATTCGCGGCAGTAACGGTCCACATTTCGCTACTGTGACTCGATTAATGGGACATGGGTTAGTTTTTCTTTGCGTTTGTATACTCCCCAAAATGACGTATTTATAAGATTTTTTGTAAATTTTAAGATTATGATTTAAGATAAGTATTTATAAGATATTACATGATAAGGAAGGAACAATTTTTGTAGCCTCGCAATACTTATTTTTGGTAAAAGTAGCCATAATTCTGTTTTATTAGTTAGATGTGTTGAGACACCCAGCATTGTGAAGTTAGCCCATTATTTTCGTGATTTTCACCAAGAGATGTAGTTGTAGAAAGTATTTCAATTAGGATTGGCACCCAAAAAAGTAATCTATTAACATCAGTTATTGATTTAATCTAGTCAAACATTCTAAAAATCTTTCAAGCATCTTCACAATAAATAATTTACGTATATAATGCGAGTAAAAGTTTCTTACAGAAATGGAGAATGCATGCTTGAGGAATGAAATAATAAAAAAAATAATATACCCTATTTGGCTATTGTATGGCGAGTAGTTTGTGCCTGAAATGAGCCTGAGCAAGATAGGTTAAATTTTAAAATAAAAGTAATTTTCGTATTTTTTTAAATACGTGGCATAAATCGTATCCCTACGACCATCAGGCATTTATTGACGTTTAAAACAAATATAAGTAATTGTTCCTCAGAACTGCCTTCATAGCAACACCCGTTTGCAGGAGACCGGCGCCTGTTGTGCCTAATTGCAAATCCGCCCTTGTTAGTAACAAATTTTTCTCTTTTACGGACTGATTTAGTGAATCCATGGTATAGCACGAGGGTGAATTTAATCGCGTTATCAGCACTCGTTGTATATTTAATGGGCGTGTCATTTCGGGTTGCTTTCATACCATCCTCAGCACCAGTGTACCGAGCGTCGCCAGGGGCATGCGTTAATCTGTCAACATAATACGACGGCTGTTGAGGTGCTTATGAGGTAGCAATGAATGCGTTAAGTGCTCGGGGGAGCTGCGAGGGAGAGCAAATGCCGTTCATTGTGTTCTTGTTATGCAAATCGGCGGGTAATGTTGTAAGCGACTCTCCTCTCACGACCTTGAGATGGCTCTCTTTTACACCTTAACGTTCCAACCTACAAAAAGTCCCCTGTGGTAACTCATGTTCTCGTTTGTCTCTCTTCAAAGGATGAGTTTATTCCCGCTAATGGATTTGATATCTCTCAGAGGTTTCGACACCTTTCCCAAGGCTTTTTACGTGTAGTTATTAATTTGTTTTGATATTTTATGTGTTTGGATTGTTTCGGAAATGTCTTAAAACTTCCCATCTTAGTTATCAATAAAAAATGACTACTCTCACTTAATTTAACTACTTTAACGGTTTATATATTATTTAAAATACGAAAAAAGAGGTAATTACTATTTTAATCTTACCAAGATTAAGGAGTTAATACTGAATAATTGATTTTTCCTCTTGATCAGGTTAGATGTCGTAATATATTTTTCAATATCATAATTAGCTTGCCAGTTCTTTAGTTTTACGTTACTTATTTTTTTCAAAGTTTAAGGACTTTCTGTGGTAAAATTTCCTCATTTCCTCTTAAAAAGTAATTGTTTTATCTCGGCAGTGATATATTCTCGTCTTCTTTATGTGTCAGTCATATTTATGTTAATGTAATGTGATTTAATCATTCTTCGCATTTGATTGGTGCCTTTCATTTTCTTCTGTTCATATTTCGTTGTTCTGATGATATCATTTAGATTACATGAATAGAAAAATGTGGTTTATTTAATAATTATTGAATTATTATTTACTGAATTATTAATAACTGAATTATTTATTTACCAATTATTATTGTGTGAAGCATTATACATTTTCTTACATAAAACCGTATATTTATATGATTTTTATTCAGCATTTAAATTTATCTGGCTCATTTTTATTTCTAGATTTTCTTAATTTCTTGATGTAATGATGTAATTTCGTATGTGAGATTTATCAACGCTCATAAGATACGTTCAATTAGAAAGAAATCTTTCCTGCTGAAATTGCGTTGAACATCTATCCATAACTTCCTACCATACTTGACGCCAAGTAGCGTTGAGGATCACTTAATATCGTGTTATAATAGTTTGTTATTATCCCTGTAATCTCTCAGGAAAAGTACTGAAAAATAGCTTCCTTCCAGCTGCGGTTTACAGAAAACATTAGTAGCGCGTCTGCGGATATCCCCTTCATTATCGTGTGGGATTGAAATATCTCGTACTTCCTCGCTCTCGGTCTCCATTCAAGAATGGTTTCCTCTTTCTCTCGGTCCTTCGGATTTTCCCAATCAGGGCCCGCGTCTGGCGGACCTAAATGAACCACCTGTTTCCGGGAGGCCAACTTAAGGTCAGGCGAAAGATGTTCTTTTTCTTAAATTCGACCAAGCTGTACAGCAATTTTCAACGTCTAGGAGTCACCGTGCTAACAGATTCGCAAAATGAATTCCGAAGCAAAATATTATCGAAGAGTTTATTAATGATACATATGGACGTTCTCAAGCGATACTTGGTGATTTTGATCACAGTAAAACAGTTTTAATCTCAAAATACCTACGATTCCTTTTGATAATTCTGTGGAATTGCATAGATTTGGGATTAAAACAATTTTAGATTTTTGGTGTAAATAACCAAGCAAAGGTTTCACAAAATATTTTGTGAAAGATGTAATTTCCACTATAATGCAGTTTCGCCAAGTAACGGCTTCTTCAATTACTTTCTGATTTGATTATATATTGTTCTATCGGAAGATACTTTAGTGTAGGTTCTGTTCAAGGTCTAGATATGCATTATTTCCTTCTTTCTGGTAGTTCGTAATACATTATACTGTTGCAATCAACTTATATAATCTCTAACTGATATTACAACAGCCCATTTACTTTTTTTCTATCTTCATAAAAACTAAATTTACGTAGATTGTACAAACTCCGCACTTTGAAATTCTTCAGGAACAGAATGGTTAGAAATTCAAGTAGCTCCGAGGTTTTCTAAATTGACACGTGAATGAATCTTCATCCGAGATTATTTAGGTTCTGTGCACACCCAGCGGCAACGTATCCACAATAATAAAGGGTTATAATTTAAATGGGACCAGGCTCGCGCTCCGATTCGAAAGTTTCCTGTCCCACTTGTTAAACACATACATCGGACCCAATTCTCACGCGCCTCTCCGATTCTTCGCGGCTCCCTTTTTTGTGTGTTAATTACGTGACTTCACAAAGCGCTTTTTCCTCCCGCTCGGTCCAGTTTCCTCCGTGGATGAATTATTCAAGGGAATGGATCGCGGGGGAGAGTAACCCTTTCTCCACTTATCGCTCCAGTCCATCGAATACTCTTCGGCAAGTAGCATTGTGTTCGTTATCGCGGTTTGCCGCCAACCAGCGGCGGCGTCGCTTATGAAAATACATTGCTACATTGTTTATAAGCCTTCATTCCTGTATCTGATAATTTTTTTCTATGTTGGCCTCGGGATTAATAAATGCTTGTCTTTCGGTGCGTCCTTGTGGATTGTTGTGTTTTTTTTTCTGGAATGAGCGGTGTTATATGAATGTTTTTACGTAGTATGGTGAGGGGTGGATTTAGCGCTAGCTGGGGCCGTCTCTGAAGTGGACCTCGTCTTAAGAAGGGCATTATGAAGGTGGTACCACAGAACTACGTTTTGTTGCAGTCTCTCAGATTTCCGTGTACTATAAAACCTATTTGTTACTTATTTCTTTTGTTGGAGTTAATTATCTTTACGTAGTTACAACTCAGTATTTTGTTTATGGGTCCCTGGATATGTTGTTGATCCATCATCATGCAAGAAATTGGGCTCAATAAGGCTCACCACGTATCTCCCATGGTAAATACAGCCTGGCTCGGTCATATCTCACGTCATGCCATTGATCTTATATTCTTTATTTTACTCTTGGCAAAATTTAAAGGTTAAATAGTAAGTATTAAATTATTATTATTAGTTAAATAGAAGCAATGAAATACGTATGTGTCTCCTAAATCCGGTATTTTTATAGCTCATTCATTCGTTCATAGATTCATTTCGTTTAAAAGTAAGCTAATATCAGATAATAAAGAAAAAGGCTTTGGTCAAAAAATAAATGCAAAGATTCGTTCTCTCCATCTCTTGTGGCGAAATAAACTGCTCGTCATTGTCTGTAAAGTATAACTTCTTTAGCCCGAACGCTGGAATGTTACTACTTCGGCATTAGCTAAGAATATTTTCCGAAAAGTGAGATTTAAAAATGTATGATGAGGAGTAAGGTAGTTGACATTTGCTTTCACCACTGATAGTCAGTACTGTGAGCGAATTAAGTCCACGTAAGAGTGGCAATGATCTTAGGAATATCTCTTTACCTGGCATCAACATGCATAATCTGCAAGTCTCCTTCAACTAGGAGTCTAGCATTAGATAAGGAGAGATTGTAATCTACCCCATAATCCATACAACAATATTAGCAACCATGAGTGTGACTGTGACAAAAGGAAATGGAAGTTATTCTGCATTAAAAGGGAAACCTGAAGTATTCCTTTCATCAATATTTGGTTACAGTAACGCACCTGATCGTAGGCGGGTAGGTTTATTAGTAGTATTAGTTTATTATTAGTAGTAGCATTCGTTGCTATAAAAGTGCGATCATTTATTTATATCTCTCGGAATCGTTTTGTAGCCTCCCCTCAACGACCTCGTTTCGATTTCCGTTACCAATCAAACAGGCGCGCTTCTTTTGTTCCCCTATCGCTTTATTTGTGTCGCTCGTATTTCTTTATCTTCCATATCGTCCGCGATGTGATTGAGTGGTTGCGTGCGTCTCTCCACAAGTACTTTTCGTGAACAAAAGGGAATGCAGCAGGTGGTTTCCGAAGTGAAGTTCACGCCCATCCCATCGGCCACTCACCCCCGAGCTCCTCTGTAGCCCGAACTGCCGGCTGACTGATTTATTTCGTTGTTTTCTTCCCCCTTCCCCGCGCTGAGGTCCTGCCGAATGAAAAGTCGCAGACTTAACGTGTTCGATGAGAATCTCGCCGTTAAGCCGGTACCTGGATGTACCTGCGAATGAATGAACGGAGCGAGAGGCGTAACCCAAGGAACGGGACGCTTAAAAAATAACGACTGCGATGTAAAAACCCCGGTTAACGGTCGTAATTCGTTCCAACTCCTTGACCGTTTGCCAAATTTGTATTTACCCTAGACTCCAGTCGGAGATGCTGGTTGCCGTTCCAGGAGTTAAGGATTTAAGATGATTCCTCTGTGCGCTAGAAAGGCAGGGAGTAAGATGGAGGAGGGTAAACGTTGCTACTGTTTATAGGAAAAAATCTATAAGCGTCAATGCATCCTCCTAAAGAAGTGCATAGTTTGAAGAAAGAGAATCTTGGCTTAGGTAGAACTTGCGCGATAAATTTAGTGAAGTAAGTTCTAATTTTATTCATGGTAGATAATATTAGAAGGTTCCACGAAGTGAAGGCAGAAGTAATCCGTTATGTAAGTTGTTATTGTTCTTATGTTAACAATTTCTTTATGAATATTTATGGTTTAAATTCCAAACTTCTAGTACATTTATGTAAAGACCCTTCAAACTTTGGAAGTTATTGGTTACCGTACAAAGTTTCGATTAGTACCTACGAATCTGTTTCTCGTGCATATTTTTTTGCGCCCAACGAAAATCCTAAGATTGTTGACAAGGCGATAAGTTAGGGAAAATTTGCTGGCGCAACGTTTTCATAATCTTTGCCCAAACAGAAATTGGAAGTCTAGCAGTTTTATGGGTAGTTATGAAAATACGTATGGTTTTGTACTTCTCTAAGGATAGGAAGAAAATTGAGCATGATGGCCGCAATAGATCCTCAATTATTTATCAGGTCTAGATTCTGAATTATATCAATAGCAGCCTTGTTAGAGATTGATTTTTTAAACAGAAAGTGAAATAATAATGAAATCTTCAACCGAATTGTTTGTAATGCGTTTTATCTTCACACTTGATCGATAATTAGATATTTTAATCGAAGCTTCAGGCATTGAAATCTCCGAGTGAGGCTTGCGTACAACTCCAACTTTAAAGTATTTGTACGAAAAATAGCTGAATTCAGAATATCCTGGGAACTGTTGCTGGCATTTGTTAATGGAACTACGCAGTTGTCGGGAGGATTACTGCTCAGTTTAATTCCGTAAGCCGACGTAATCGCGCTCTGTTTTCTCGCTATCCGAGCACACCCATTTTATTACAGTTTCTCAATCGCTGTTTCGTGCCCTTCAGTATAATTCGAGGGATTGCTGTGCTAACGCGTATCCTAGCGGATCTCAAATTGAAGTGGTCCTTATACCAGGGCCTGACAGCCTCAGTTGTGAGTTCCCCCAGAGGGGATAAACTTGATTCAATCTTGGTCTTTATCGACGTGGACAATGTACAAGACGATCATGGTAACGTAAAGTTGTATTTATTGCAACAGTAATATTTATTTTGACGATTTAGTCGAAAGATTCTCGGTAAAGTTCTTGTTCTGTTTGTAAAACATTTAGCCCGAACGTCGGTTGGTGCCTCACTCCCTCTGATAAATGCTGCTGAGAGCTTGCGGAAAGGGATGAGGTTTACTAGTTTGTCCTTTCTTGTAAGTAAATATGGAGAGACCTTGATCAGTACAACTATTCACTCATACCTTAGTTGCTTTCATTTCATTACAGCTGTGTATATTTACACAGATCAATGCTGTGACAAAAATAAATAATAGGTAAATTTTTCTCTACCCTTTACCAAATGACAAATCATCATCAGAATATGGAACCCTAACGAATGTTAATCCTTTTCTTTTCAAGCTGTTATTATGTTTCGTCTTATTCAGTGTTTTTATATCTAAGGTTTTCGATAGTCGATACCTGTTGAACTCAAGTCTGTTTTCTATTATACACTGAAGGGTAGCTGAACAACTATGCCATCAAATCTTGCCATAACTATCAACTATCTTATGCCATCTGTTACTGAATTATCTTTGCTATATTTTCGTACTATTTCTGCCTTCAGCCATACATATAAATGCCCACCTGTCTGTGAATCTTCATGGCATACATTTCTTTTAATTTTGTATTGAAATTGGTTGCGGGACTGTAAGTCAAGAGGGAGCGGGACCAAATAGGCTGGAAACGTTCTCCGTATTCTCTACAGATAACGAAGGATGCTGTTTCCAATCAGAAGATGTAAGACTGGAGTGGATGCGTAGTTTTTGAACGGTAAATTTTAACGATTGCGTCGGCGGGGGAGGAGACATGTCCCGCACCGGCCGATTTCGTGCGACCGTTGTTTCGTGGGGAGTGGGGGATCTGGAGATCCGGTCGGGGAAGTGGTCGGTGTAGAATCTTAGCGGTACACATGGGAGAATTCGGCAGAAATCTCCGTTTCGATCGACTCGCCAGGTGCGTATTACAGGAGCATTAATGTCGATGGAAGGGGGAATTTTAATGACATCCCATGAAAGGGACGCGGTGTATTTTTTTGCGACGCATTCTCATTCCCGTGAAGGAAAAAGCTGTGCCGTCAAAGGGAATGAGTTCGAATGATTGTTTTCCTTGCAGCCAAATAAAGAATGTTTTCCATTCTTTAAAAGCGATCTGCATTTCAGCAACAGCTGCCGCACACTTGGTCTTCACCTAATTCTTTTGAATGCTGATCCGTCCCTCTAAAAATTTTATTTTCCTTACTGTTCTGCCATTCCTTGGAATTTCCTTTGCACATTTACATCAAATCATAGTGCGTGACAATACATAGTTGTTTATAAAATATTCAGCCCGAAGGTTGGTCGGAACCTCAAATCCTCTCCAACAATAGCTATCTAGGACTAGTGGAAAGGAATGAGGCTTACTAAGCAAGATGAGGAGTGAGGGAGCCCTTGCTTACCTCACCAAGCCATTATGTCCTAAACGGAACGTGTCCACGAAGCACAATGACTCGAAGAGTAATACTTTTCTTAGCTTCCCATTAGTCTGGTGCTTAATTAGTGTAATTATTCAGTATCACTCACATCTCTGTAGCAATCAGCTAGGCTGTTGAAAAAAGTAGATGAAAGATACATTTCAGATGAGCAACTGAAAAATATTCCATTCATCAAGATAAGGAACAGCGTACATGACGTAGCATTAAAATACAATGGAATGAATTGCAATTAATTTGAACTATAGCCCGGAAAAGCCCCGTCATGAACCTACTATAGTAAGTCAGTAACCTAAGTATAGTATATACGTCTCTATTGGTACAGCTTTATTTTTAAATAGGCATAATCAGGTGTTAATCCTGATAAGTTTGTTTTGAAAACCATTGGTAACGATGAGAAACTCAACTAATGGCTAAAGTTGGAAGTTAAGTTGGGCCGCATATCGTTCATTGCAAACTTCTCAGACGTCGAAATATTTTCATCGACCTTAGAGACGAGCTAAAGAATGAGGTTGACCTTGGCACCTCATCTCATCCGGTGAAGCGAGCAGATAATCCGTCGCAGAAAATCATCTCATCCGCAATTTCCGACCACGAGGAATTCCGTTCGTGATCGATTACGTTTCTTTCTCTTCTAGTCGTCTCGGAAGATATCTTTCCGCCTTTGCGTAATCCGTAGTTAATCCCTCGTGTTTGGAAAGCGTGAGTGGGCACCACGATGCTCTTTTCATCTCGGATTCCGTTCTCAATCAACTTCCCAGAGGGGAGGCATCATTTCCGGAAGACTTCCCATTTTGGAAAAATACCATCGCAACGTTCGCACGCCCGCTTCCCGATAGCACGATCTAAACGTTTGCTGAAGGATCTGTCGTGGGGCTGGCAGGTCAGTCCCTCCCAGTAGCGTCTTGCGGGGGAGTTGGCGTGGAAGAAAGCCTGCGATCCAGGTCATGTCTCCCGTGGAGGTCACGGGGCGTCGTCCGGAGGGTCTTTGAAAGACCAAGGCGAAGTGCGGTACCGTGACTGCAGAGGAAAAAATTGTTTGCTTTGTGAGTGCTTCGGATGCCCAGCGACGGGAGACGGGCGATGCGGATCCGTGCGTCACTTAATTTTGCTCAACGCGTGCGTGGTTTAACGAGTTATGAAGGAATAGGAGCTCATCCGGGAAGAGAGGTTAATGTGTTTTAAAATGGCAAAGTTCTTGCGGTTTGCTCACTCCTCGTATTTGAGAGAAGGCCTCATTCCCTCTCCAGAGCTTTTGGTAGCTGAAAGTTTATGGGTGTAGCTTCTAACCCTCCAGAGTTGTAGCTCTTGGTAATGGGAAGGTGTTCGCAATAATTTATTTTCGTCGATGAGGAAATTGTGTTGGAGGCGTTATTTGAAAATGAATTTTGAATTTAGGATAATTGGTTTTATTAGTTTTTCTCATTATTTTAAGAAGTTCTGCTAGCATGTATCTGAAAAATGTGTTTTATTTAACAAGGCCCATATTTACATCGCATTGGCTCATTAATAGATATTTAATTAAAGACCGATTTTTTAATCTATATATATCTGAGTTTATGGACCGATATAATACGACCCCCTTGTTATATGGGCTGCTCTAATACTGCGAGGAAGAGTAGGGAAATAAATGATAGAACGAATCGTATCAAAATTCATTTTTTCTGAGAACAATACACGAAAGCAATCGATTAGGAAAATATAGTCAAGGTGCCTACACCCCCTGTCGCACGCCGAAAAGCGGCTTCCAGGATTATTACATAGACATATAATTAGGAATTAACTCATATCATACAATGGAAATTGCATTATATGATAACTCTTATATTATATAATGAAAATTGTCTGTTAATTGGAGGAAGCTCCGTTGGTAAACTCGTTGAAACAAATGAATAGTGTATAAGGTACGAATTAAAAATAAAATTCACCATCAGCGATTAATTTAATTGAAAGATATTCTGAGGTTCTTCCAGATAATCCTTATAAATATTAAAAGGTATGGTTAATTTCAGTTCTGTTATCTCCAAGTTGTTGTTCGTGTTTTAATGTCATATCCAATGACATCAGTTGCCAGGTATGTTACCAGCGAGGGCATAAATAATAATCAACCGCAATTTTCCGTTCGCTGAGTCACTTTATTTCATGAGGATGACGAAGTTGGATCTTCCTCGACGATTTTCTCTTCTTATTGAGGATAGGGTTAACGTTTTGCATCAATAGCTCTCTTTAACGGGAAATTTTGGCAATTTGCTCGCGGAGGCCACGATACTCGAAACCTCCAATTTAGATCCTGCCACTATCGAGTTTCTCTCCACTTTAATTTTCAATTTTCAACCCCCCCTCATCCTCAGATTCCCTTTGTGGAAGGACCACATTACCTGGAATAGGATCTGGGATGGTCCGGGGAAATTCACGGGACAATTCTGAAACGCGGGACTCGTGATCCATCCTTCCTGAATTCTGTTATTCTCTTTCGCTCTTCGAAAAATTTCTCACATGGAGGTCGCAGTTTATAACCACTTGGGGAATGGAATTGCATTTCTTTGGTAAAAAGGGGTTTGATGTATGATAAGCTTTTGTATATGTTTACCATATTTTTTATTTCCTCCTTAAAGGTATTGCTAGTATAAAACGTGTAGTTTCCAACTAGGTGAAATCGCGGAATAAACTAAATTAATATTAATGATATTGGCGATTAATAAGGGGTTAGCGGAATATTATTACCCTACTAAATGGATATTTTTGTAAAAACTGTTGCGAAGACGAAGGACCAAGATTCCTTTCATAATTTGTTTCAGGCGCTGAAAGAATTAACAGAGTTTTATAAGAAAAATGTTTACTCATGAACAGAGTCTGCACTCTCAGAAATATTTTTCTCTTCATTCGGATTCGAAATTGCATGATTCTCAAATATTTTGCTGTAGCCTTATTAGCATACATGGAATAACCTCCTTTTATTGTTAAACAAAGGATTATTCCGCTATGAATTAATGAATCAAAAACTATCGTCCCAGTCAAATTTTTCCCATTACGTATTCTTCTCTATTTATTTAGCTTGGAATATGATGCATCATTCTCTTGGTTTAATCCGATTCAGACTCCGGCGTACTAGATTTCAAGAAATTCGGACATGGATCAACAGATTTCCCATCCAAACAGGGACACCTTCCTTACGTTGTTTAGAAAGCGTGGGACATTTATTTAGCGGAAAGGGGTCGCGGAAAGCTCACTTTTTGAGGGGGCATAAAACCTCAGAAATAGTGAATTTTAAGATATTTTAATCCCCTTGTAATATTCTATTCTGTGCAAATTTGAATAATATTTATGACAAGACTAGTAAGTTAGCCTGGTATGGATGTTTTTTTTTTTTCATTTTGTGAGAAATTAACTTGGATATACAAGTTAGTCCTATACTTTATATTGGTTCAGAAATCAGTTTACTGTTCGCCAAGCTATTATTCTTTATATATTTACGCTCGGTGAATATTGGAAGATATAATCGTTAAATAATTATTATTATGATTGGTCTGATATACGACCGGTAATGAAATCCCGTGTATTAGCGTGTATGTTTTCTCCTTCTACATTTACATTACAACCCTTTAAGCTGTCTTAGGCGTGCGTTATGAGGGCAATTTTTGGTTTATTTTAGGAAAACCTTTTTGTTTTTATTTAACCTTGAATACATAAGAATAATTATGAGGTATATCAAAAATATGAATGTAAGGACAATTGTCAGTTGTAATCTTAAATGAAACGAGTGCTTATATAGAATTAGTCTATGTTTAATACACACAAGACCTCAAAGTAAATTGTTTTGCTTACAAAAGTTACTTCATGTTGTGATCGAATAGGATCGGTCGTTTTATTACTATAAATTGTAATTATGATGTCCAATTAACGTTGTTCTATGTTGACATATTAGTCAGTATAGCCTACATACGGCAAGGTTCTGTGTTCGAGTACAGACTTACTGATATTTTCCCTTCCTTCATTCTCCGTAAATGGTCTGCATATTGAGGATAATGCTCAGTAAATAAATAGATGCGTTGTATTAGTTCTCGTGGTTGCTCTTAAAAATATTTATAAGATTATTCTATTATAAATATTTAGCTGACGAAAATAGCTTCAAAGAATATTTTTTCTGTGAGGCAGATTTGCAAATCCTGGGATTTTCTTACGTTTCCGGTCTAGCTCTTTCTTAATCCTACTCGGAATCCGGCTTTCACGCCACGCGCATCCTATTTTTTCGGTAGCCGGCCTATTAACAACAAACAGACCTCTCCAAGAGATATTTCTGGACGGTCTGAAGAGGAGAAGATAGAAAAAAAGGCCGGTAGAGAGAAGGTCGGACATCTCCGGAATGCGACGTTTTCTACATACGAGAGGACGAAGAAAGGAACGGCTGTTCGGCAGAGTCCAAGCGAGGCCTTTGTCCTGGGCGGTAAAGGCCCTTCCGATTTCCTTGCAGTACCCATCGGCCCTTTTCCCGGACCTCCTCAATGCCAATGGGCGACTGCGACCTCGTGGGAGGCCATCCTCGTTCCTGAGACTTGGAGCTCTCTTTCGGGGCCTTCATAAACTCTCGCACGTTGTTTTAAAAGGTCCCATTAGTTCTCGATCGTGCGAATCGGTCCATTTTTTCCCCGCGAGGCTTCGAGAAAGTCTTTGTTTTTCGATTGTTTGTCCGCAGCCTTATCGGTAAGGTTCTAGGTACCCACGGTAACATAGAAAGCCGTTGCCGAAAGGGTTGAGCCATTGTTGCTCGTTCTTCTCGTGGTTCCTATGCTAATTGGGGCTCAAGTGTTCCGGTTTCTCTTGCGCGTGTCAGGTGTTCCGATTGCTAACAATTGGTCCGTGGTCCTAAGGGAAATCGATTGTTACTTAGAGGAGATTAAAGTTCGTGCTAATGTGGTTAGATTTGTAATTAGTGCCTTATGGTCAGAATTAGTGGATCCACATTAGCTTGTCCATAGGGTATTTCTGGAGTTAGCCCTTCCAAGAATTACCAGATGCTTACAAGGTGGAAGCTAAAAGGTTCTTAACGGTGGGTTAATATCGTGGTTAGGAATTTCTAGAATCGTGATGGTGATACAGAGCGTACATTTTCTTGGCTTTGCTGTACTTTCCCTCTGTTCCTTTATTGTATCGCACCACTCTTTTATTATTACTAATTGTTGTTTGCTCAAGTTTGTTTATTTATTTACAAAGTTCGCCCCTATTAGACAAGTCTTCTGGCAGCTAAGTAGCTGTATGAAGATCATTGTAGGCAATTATACGATACCCTCGTAGAAACCAAGAATCAGCTAGGAACAAGTAAAATTTACCTGATTTTATTACAGTTTAATATAATATCATTCTGGACTGTTAACTTTGCCTTGTTGATTCCAATTTCCGTTGTGATTGTATTCATATTTTTCTAATTCCCGTAATTATCCGTTCCAGTTTTCTAGTCATGATTGATGAATCACATTGAAGTGAAAGGTTACGAATTTTTCGCTTCACTAATCTAACGATGAAAATGTGAATTATTGCTTTTATAATATTTTAGCATCAATTTTTAGCTAGCTCAGTAACCATAAAAGCTGGAACGCAGTATTTCTGGGGAATGAATTGTTTTAAACAAAAAATTTTGCTGTATTCTTCGTTTTACTGTGAGTTGACACGATTTTATTGATCGCGATATTTTACGAGGTTTGTGATTGATATTTCATCGTTCTCTTCGGGATATCTCCATCTTGTTCTGATATTATATGGTATTATTTTGACTGAAATCAAACTAGAATTATCTGGTTAATTGCTAATTACTGTGTTGACTATAGTGCGCGGGCACTTCTATGTTCCCCATAGATCTCAAGGTTCTTGAACTCCCGTGAATCGACCGCCGCAATATTGTGCAATATGGGAAATGTACTTTTCTACCTCAAAAGTTAATCTTCGAGTGGCTCCTAATCACTTTTATCGGTCGTCATGAAAGTGAATTCGCGGCTCTCTTATATCGCCTTATCGCGATGGTAGAGAGATAGCAAAGAATGGTCTCGATACCGTGTGTGAAACAGATCCCCGACGCTTTAGAATGAATCGCGTTATTTCAGAGCGCAAAAGCTTTCGTTTCGTAGAAATTAGGCCGAGAGAGTGTTTAATGAGCGTAAAAAAGTTCTCTCGAGTAAGCTTTCATCGGTGATATCTTTATGATAAACTGAGAGTGGGTACTATTTACGAGAGTGCTCAGGAAAAGTAAATATCTTTTCTACTTCCGTGTTTTATATCTGGATATTTTCAAAGAAAGGGAAAAATTATCTCCTGGTCGTATTCATAAGAATGTTGTAGTGAATCTATTGGCAACAAGATGTCTGTGACTGTGATGTGACTGACTGTGACTGTGATGGCTGGCATGATCCAATTTGATTGAGTAAGCCTTATAGATTGAAGTATCTCTGATTTACTATTTCTGACTTATACCAACTCTACTCTCCAAATCTATGTTTCTCCACATCGCTTATTTTATTGATGTTAGGTGGAAGATTTCAACTAACTAAAACTTATAAATTACTAAGAATATCAATAAATTGGCATACTATCCTTTATAATTTAGAGGATATTTTTCTTGTTAATATATTGAACCTAAGAAACCTAAATGATCTGCACTAATGTCGACTTGTTTTGTTTGCTATTTGCTATGTATCTGAATATCGTTCTAATTTCAACTTGCTTCTTAGAATCCATACGCACTTACATTAAGCATGACCGTAAGCATAAATTTGATTTATGTCTTCTCAGCGAAACTGTAACATTAAACATTGTATATTCATTTATATTATTATTGATAATATACCTCGAAATGCATTTGATCTAAAATTAATTTCATACCTTGAAATATTCTATTTAAAAAAAACATATTACTAAATTGGTTTACATTGGATCATATTTCAATTTTAGGAACGTAATATTTATGAATGAATATTGAATATTTTTGTGCCAAATGAGTAATGATGTCATATCTTTACTGTTTTCTTAAATTCATTTGAATACTGTTGAAGGGCACAGTTTTCTATATATTTTTCCTCGAGCAATAAGTGTTTATTTATAATCGTTTCATTAATGGCTATAAATTGTAAGGAATTATTTCGCAACGTGGGAAGCCGGAACTCGGCCTGATATTGCCCAAGCACATTAGTTAAGGCGCCGGATAAGGAGCGGGTTGTCTCTATGCTTTAGGTCATTCATAGCGAGACGTCAACTTCCTGTCGTTGGAGATATATATATTATGTGGCGATCGCGAAGATAAACACTTGACCGGATACACATCGAAGCCCGCCAAACGCGCAAATTTCGCGATCCTCGAGGCCGACAAAAGAACTTCCGTTCAAAATGCGAAATTTCGCTTCCATCAGCGCAAGAAAAACGCGGCCTCGATCGTATATAAAGGGCGTTCGCGCAGTAGAAAGTGAAACTTTTCAAGGACTCGAGGATATATATCGCGCTCGCGACAACTGGGGATTTCCTTCGCCTCTGACTCTTTTTCTGTTTCTCTCATATGCAATCTTGGGGTGATTCTTACTGTAGAGAGGCGAGTGCAAAGCAGGAAGTATAGCGTCACTCTTTTATTATTTCTAAGCCATCGCTCATGTTTATTTATTCATTTAAAAAGTTCGCCGCAGTTTAACGAAAGTCTCGTGGCAGCAAAGTAGCTGTATGAAGATTAATTGGCTATCAGTAGTAGTGATTCTTCTAGAAAATATTTTAATAGTTACAATTATTACATTATAATACAAAAAATTACAAGTTCTCAGTTACACAAAAAAGTTAAGGATACAAAAGGAACACAAATAATTCAAAAATTATATTGCTGGACCCTTCGTCCCCTTAATTCGTCATTCTTTTCACAATATGCCTTCTAAAAGTTCTTTCGTTGTATTTTTTTCCGGCCATTCGGGAAGACTATTGAATAATTTAAAAGCATTATTCATTAATGACTTCGTAGAGAATTTAGTTAAGTTAAAAATTTGCCTTGTAGCATAATGATTGTTGTTGTAAGTTGTATTTTATCTTTATATAAATAACTCAGCACTCTTTTGTTCACAATTTTATGGACTAGTTCCAAATTCTTTCTTCCGCGGATATCCACTGAAGAGTATTCAACATGGATTTAGTTGGAGTAAGCCACGTATCAGTTAGGATCTATACTATATAACATATTCCAGTCCAATATAATTTCAATTTTGACTGCTAGCTTTGCCATTTTGATTCCAATTTGCGTTTAACTTATATTCGTATTTTTCTACTTAAACGCAACTTACGTCTAGACGTAGTCTTGTTTTTCTAGTATTCTCTGTTTCTATGTTTCTCTCGAATGCAGTCTTGGGGCGATTCCTACTCTGGATACATAGTAGGAGAATGCCAATCGGGAAGTGACGGCGAAAGAGATTTAGGACCGGAGGTTTCCGTGGGCGTGACTCACATTTGGTCTCTTTGAAGTTTTCTCTTTGAGCTGGAAAGTGAGATGAAAGAGATAGAAAAGATAATTAGCGTAGCTGGTGAGAAGTGGGTGATAGAAGATGCGCATGAGGTTTCAAAGGAGGAGGAGATAGGGGAGAGATAAAATGCACCTTGAATATGCTGGGTCTTCAAAAGGGCTCGGAGATAAATAGGAACTGGTAGAAGAAGTGATTACCTAAGGTTTGGTTGATTGACCCTTTGAAAGCTTCTATAGGGGTGTTTTTATGGGTCGTTGACTCGAATAGGTAATAAAAGCAACGTACGAGAAAAGTTTCTTCTTCCAGAACAGTGCACTGTTGAAAAAATTCCGGATACTCTTTATTTTTGTTTTCATCATTGTTTGTATTGTTCTGTGAAGTATTGCTAAACCAAAGCAAGTTTGAAGCTTGCGTGAAACCTTGCTGTGTAAATTATTGGTTGGACTCGGTGTTACAGAGATTTATCTCCCATATTTTTTTAACAAAGTAACTCTTATTTCTGCTGTGGTATCTATCAGCAGTTATATTTCTCCCGAGAAAAATGTTTAAGTAGCACTACAAGGCTTACACTTTCTAAGTATGGCCATAGTTACCTTTTTAACTGTCCTATGGACGAATAACCCAAAGAAACAGGATATTCGTCTGGTATTTCTTACTAAAACGATTGTAACTGCCTTTCTATGCATCCTGTTTTTAGTAATTGCTTATGTTTTTCCTTTGACCTTACATTTAGGTGATTATACGTGTTTAATTTAGTCCGAAGGTTGGCCATTTGTTTGTTGAAAAGATCAGCTTTTGAAATGTAATCGTTTTAAAGATATACATTTCTGAGTCGTAAAAAAGATTTATAGTTAGAGTTGTTAATTTATCCATTTTTTATGAAATCGTAATTTTCACAGGAAGACCGTCAAGCTATGCTCCCTTTTTGCATTTTTAATTAACCATCTCACCTCCTACTGTTCTTTTTTATCAGTAATGTTTCGGGAAGCATTGCCTTGTTTAACCCTTTTCGATGTACCAAATTCATGAAGATGGAGAGCATAAGATAAAGAAAGATATGTGAATAGACAACCATCTTTTTGATGCGAAATCTAGGTTAGAAAGTTTACTTCAATCTTGGAAGCTCTGAGAGCGGCGAGTTTTTATTATCTTGATCCCTGCTTCAATCAGCTTTCTGTCTGCTTAGGATCAACGGGGATTGGATTAATATCTCTAATATTCAACATTTTTCGTTAATTAGGCAAAATTTTGGTATTAATTGGTTAGGAAAAGAGATGAGGAGAATGAACATTGCAAATTGTTGTGTCAATTTTTTCGTGATTGACGTGGGAATTAGTTGTGCAGAAATTTTTACGATAAGATTATTTAAGAAGCGAAAGATAAGTTTCAAATTAATAACAGCAGTGCCGATTGTATTCGCTCTAATTATTTGTGTAACCTTTTGAAAGATTTCACTTTCTTTATCTACCAAATATTGATTACGATTCACATTGTTTCTTAGGCCTGTATAAAATATTTTTTGAGTTTGAGTTTTTAATCATAATCGTAGATTTTTAGTCACTTACTGATAAAATTCGTGTATTTAATATTTTTTCGAATCTTACTGACTGTCTAATCAGAAAAATAAAGTGGAAAATTCTCTCTTACGAGTACAATCTACTCAAAAAGTGGATTCGTTTTTTCTCTTATAAAATTACGTTGTTTAAATATTTCAATATAATCAATACGCAGTACAGGAGCGGATTGACGGTTCCATATTCTGGATTGAATGCTAATTAATAAATAAATTAATAATAAAAAATCAAGGATACTAATTTTTAATAATTAAAAATTAGTATCCTGGATTTTTTTATTATAAGATAGATTTATACGGCAATTTTCCGACTGTTAGATGGATTTGTCCTAACAAGTTTCTATATCCGCTCTTTCTTTGAAGGACTTTTCTTTACAATGAAGAGCCTATGGTAAACATAGTTGAAGAAAGAAGCGAGAGAGGTAGAAAGTAGATACCCGAACCTTTTTCTCCTTCCTCCCCCGCGACCTCCTCAGAGATAAGAAATAGTCTCTCAAGTCGCTTGCACAGTGCTTCCATTCATGGCCTGAGACCCGAGATAAGATTGGCGAATCTGAGTTGCACTTTTTTGCACACCCAGTGTCGGGTTTTCCTGATATTTTTTCTGGATGCTTCAGCAGAGAAGATGCGCAGATTCGTTCCGAAGGAAAGAGAAAAAAGTACGCGGCGTTTGGGCGATTAATGGCACAGAGCGTTAATGAGGCTCTAGCGTCCATTTTCTAGTCGTCTTTTTTGCCGCCTCTGAAGTTTATTTTTCCCGCTTCTCGTACGTCCCGACTTTATTAATCATCGCCCCCTCCCTCAATCGCGGTGTTATCTTTTTAAAGTCGTGTTCTTTTCTTTCTCAACGCTGACACACTTGGGTGTGCGTCTGGTGATATCGTTAATATGCTTACGACGAAAGTTTGTACGCAAAGTGACGCCTAATGCTCTTCTCCTTCGCTTTAGATATGTATTTTTCGATTCCTCAGCGATTATTTTGCTGAGGGGCTGGTGTAGGATTCGCTCAATTCTGAACACAATAGGGTTGAATCGATGCAGATTGTCCGTCTTCAATTGAGGATGCACTTGTACAATTACGAAAGGCAATTTCACCGATAAATGCTTGTATAACGGGGAGTTTTTATGTTCACAATCTCATCAATAAATTCTTTTTTGATTTCTTACATCCATTCTTGTAAACCTGGGATACCATTCCCCCAGTCATTATGGGAAGCTAGTGGAGGACGGGCTGTAAGATAAGTGCTATGTAGATGCCCTAAATAATCGAGTGTTAAAAAATCATGCGTTTATAGCGTATTCGGGCGATTACTCGTTTTCACTATCTTGCAGTAACGCGTTTATGTAAATCTGCTTGACAACGGTAAAGTTAATCCTAATGAATTGTGAGTGCGCAATACGGGTTTCAAAAACCAATAGGATATGGGTACTTAAAATATGTTGGAAACCCAATTCGATGTGCCTAGGAGAATTCCTTTATCTCATTAAGAGTTATTATTCTATTTTAGTTTAAAATATGCGAACTTACACGTGGGTACCAAGTATTCATTCATCCGACAAAACAAAATAAAAATCATCTTACCTAATTGTTTGCTGTCAATCATCTCAGATTAAGTTATTCATGAGTCGGTGTATTGAGAAGTTAGTTAAGGGCATCAGAGAATAATAGTTGAGAAATTGGATAAGGGTTCCCTAATTTTTACCATCCGGTCTGTGTATTCTTTGGTAAAAAATAATTCTTTCGCGTATTTGATTTATTTAAAAAAATTATACTTAAGAAGAAAGTAAGAAATTAATTATGATACTACAATATCCTAATTATGCTTTTAAGGTTAAGCTTTACATCCTTGATCTCTTGCGTGATTGCTTGCCAAATTATATGTAAATACATATCTTAATCGATACTACATTATTTAACAGTACTTTATTTATTTCTCTCTTGTGGAATAATTCCACCTCCAGCATCATTGTAGTTTAACAGGATCGGTATGCCTTGAAAAACTGCAGAAAATAGAAATATAATGATTCTCTGATGATACATTTAAATTTTATAAGTTTTTATGTACACACACACATATACATACAGATCTCTCCACTATCCATGATGATTCATCTCGTTATAGATGATTTATGAAGTGAATGGGAAGGGGTTAACAGTTAATTCGTTAGGGTCACATCGGGGAGGTCGGGAGCGGCCGAAAGCGTATCGCAGGATGTTTGCGCTCTCTTTAGCGGAAGTTCAACCTAAAAATAACAAAAAAGCTCCGGGACCGTCATCAAAACCTAAATAGAATTCATCGGAAGGCCCCTCAGTGAAGTTATTATGAACCGGAAAACATCAAAGGGTGTAAAATCCATTTTCCTTATATACCATGCTTCGTTACTTTCCGGAATTAGTTCGTCCTGCTTTAAATGGAACTGTGTATTAAGTTTTAATTTTGGATACTCAGGGTCTTCACACCACAGTCCTGCATGCTCAAATTATCAGGCGATAATTAATAAACGGAGCTTATATTTTTAAGCCGATTCCGTGTGTTGTAAAGCAAATTCGAATAATGCATAATTTTTGGTGTTCTGTAAGCTTAACCCTGGAGCGAAAAGCTAATTTTTATCTCACGTTTAATGTAACGGAAAAGCTTTCAATCTCATGGTAATGCACCGGGAACTCCGGTTTTTAGGTGCAAATTTAACACGAAAGAGGCCCAATTGTGTCAACGGTAGGATGCATGCCTATTGGTTTAGCTCATTGAACATACAGATGAGAAGATCTGAATATCGTCGGAAACGTTTCGAAAAGTTCATTCATCCAGAATTTATAGACGAAGTAAGTGAAATGCTAGTGCCAGTAATGAGCGAACACGATCTCCGAGAGGCATCGGCGAAGCGTTATTGGAAAATAATCGCAAGGACGGATAATTACTTTTGGTCGTTTTTTCCCCAGGCTATTAGAGATGCTAATAGGGAGGAATGAATAATGTTGGTGTATTACACCCCCTGCCATACGCCTCTGGCGGCTCGCGGGGTATATATCTAAATCTACCCCAAGTTTCAAGCGAATCTGTGTTAGGCATCTCAGGTGTTCCTCTTATAAGAGGGTGAGCTCCGTAACCCCCGATTATATTTTCTTTTTTTCGTGAGTACAGGGTTTGTGTACAATCAACGATAAGACTACGCGCTGACATGCAATTTTTAGTTGAGCAACTTTTTGGTTGTCTGAGTGACTACCAAGAGTCCTTATGAGACTGCATTCTCATGCCAATGTTAAGTTTGCCGATTAAGTATATTGTATTTTACCTCAAACTGAATGCAACTCAATGTCTCACAGATCCATTATTATGGTCAACCGATCGTAAACAATTACGTTGCCATAAATAACGACGATCGGCCGATCAAATAGTTGCGCAACTAAAAATTGTATGTCAGCACCTAATCTAAATTATTACTTTAGTGATAATTCTGTTCAGTGTGTATAAAAACATAGTACAAAAAAACTCTATTTTATGAACAAAATATAGCCAAAAGATATAAATAATCTTGTCTGGCTATAAGGAGAAATTTAGAGCATTATAAACATTGTATAGAATATTATAAAGAAAAAGAAGACAATTGAGTACATAGAACGTAAGAATAAAACAGTAAATACAATTAAAAAAAAACAAAAGATAAATTAAAATACCATCATATTTTTATTTAGATATTTATACAAATTTTTTTACAGTTAGAAAAAACAAATGTATAAACATTTTTATCCACACAAGTACATTTTTCTACGCTGAAAAAAAAATATTTTTAACCCATGTAACAATAATATGCTTTTCTTTATTATACCAAAGTCTACCTTTTTCTACTAATAATCTAATTGCAATTGGGCTTAAGTTATATACTTAAGTTGGTATATATGGAAGCTGTGCTTGTGTTTTTCTTTGTAAACAACTCATTGTCTCTGTATGTTTTGATACTTGGCTCTAGTTTCATATCCATAAATGTCTAATATCGTGCAAAATAACGGAAATAACAATCGTATTATTTGATAGCTAATGGTAAAGGAAATGAGGTTCCAATCTGCCTTATGAGTAAATTCTCTATAGACAGGATTTCACTTATTTTTGATAATATAGTGTAGGTTCAAGGAGACATGTTTACTATTCTAGGATTAAGAGGCGGGTGAGTTGTAAGTATGCTCTACGAAGGATATTGTTTTGCCGTGCTCTGATAGTCTCCGGAGTTACGGTGGCACCACCGTGTCGATGAGTGAGGATATCCCGATCATGACCCGCAGTCGAGGAGGGAAAAAGATCTCATTCCTAGAGAACACTCGCATAGAGCGACACCGGAAGTCATTTCGCATTCATAACCGGTCCGAGCGTGTACACAAGCATACACACGCTCGTATCCGTCGCGGAGCAAGTTTCTGTTGGAGGGCAGAACCTGTAGTAAGACGCCTGCACTGCCGTAGTTAATACGGCCTCGCGATTCGTAATTCAGCTATGCGATAGTAAAGGAAAGCCTTCGAAACACGGATGTATACAGGGTCGGCCAAGAGGGGGGGTTCTGTTGTCGCATAGCATTCGGGTCTCCATTTTCAATGGGCCCCATTCTAATCTGCATCTATAGAATATTTTTTAGCCTTAGATCATGATACATTTGTAAAGCCTTTACCTACTATAAGTGGGGATGTTAAACTTAAAGGATACTCATGGAAACGATGCTCCTAGACAGATGACCGCTTCTCACGGATGTATATCCTTACATTTTGTTATTGTATACATTAAGGGTGTCCCTAGATGTAAGGGAAAATATTTTTTTCGCAAAATCAAATACGCATACTCTCCATTATTTTCTCTTTGGCCTTAATTACTTACCTTAGAAATATCACTGCGATTGAGTTATGGTAACCGTGCCGACTCGATGCCAAACAATTTCGAGAAATGAAGATTTGTGCTGACAAAGGGAACACCAGGTTAATAGGAAATTAACCAAAGGATTCACACGAATCTTTCAGGGCACGTTCTTTGCTAAAAAATAGTGGACACCTGTCCGACCGTTTAACTCAATGGGCTTTTGTTTATAAAAAATAGCAACTGAATATCGAAGTCAGGCAACCACACCATACGCGTGAATTCATGTATAGATCTCGAGTTAATAGGAAATTATTTTCTTCCATTTCTTTTACTAATAACCTATCTTTTTGCGATTACATTTCATGTTACCTTCCAAGCATTCTTTAATATTAGTTAGCAATAAACTAATATACACAACTTCGTACAGTGGGATAGAATGAAAAAGCTGTCCAAAAATACTAAAGTGGATTTGGTTTGTGCGAACTTTGACACTTCGCATAGTTACTGCTGAATAAATTCCGTATAATACCAATAGCTTGAAGGAGAAATGAGGTATACTAGGTATGATAAGAATTTTGTTTGATTTGCCTACTGAGGCTCTATTAATGTGAAAAATTTCCACCCAAATGAAGCACAATTAACACCTTGAATCTCTCTTTCCTTAGTATGTATTCAATAAGAAAAACCTTTAATGAGTACCAATAGTAACTTATATCTCTGTGTCTTTGATATTATCGTATTATCAGCCATCAAAACAGTGAGACAAGAAATATTGCTCTGACGAGGAAAAATTGAAAGTGGAATAACTGTACGTGTGTGGATGTTAAAATAAATCGATATACGATTATGATATATGAGTTTCACTCATGCCCATTATTATAGCTGAGACAGTGCTGTTCCCTTCGTCGAGGCACCTCGCTGCTCGACATGCAAAACTAGTTTTGGATCTCCATGTTCATGGACCCCCCGCCACGGAGGGTAGTCCCTTCCGGTTCCCTTGCTTGTGTCCCATATTTCACCAAAGTTTGCATTTTCAAGTCGCCCTAGTGGGGGTCATGCATGTCACAAAATATAGCGAAATACTCCACTCGTCTTACAGTTACAGAACTGACTCGCTGTTTAGTCTCCATGACGTTATTTGACACATCTTATTCAATCTACATACGTATTTTTATCAATCTAAGGAAAGATAATTGCTTTTCATTTCTAAGTTTTTCCAACTGTAAGTTGTTCCTCGCTTTTAATTACCTTGTTATAAGTATATGTTTTTCTGATATGTTAGAGTAAAAATGAAATAATTTTAATGATCCAATCAAATATCTAATAACGGAAAATAACCCCCAATTCTCATTCTGTATTTCTTTCTGAATAACTATCCTTGTCTTAAATTGTAAAATAATTAGAGTAATGATAGTAATTGCAGCAATGATATTTCCTCAAAAAATAACATTTTTAAGGAATTCTGTAAAATTATAAGGATGAGTTTTTTCTAGTAACTGCATGGAAGTAATATTTGCATGACTCACATTTAGGAAAGCTAACAACCCTCGGTTATGCCCTGTTCATATTCACTGTTGTATTTTACTATTGTTGATAGAAGGTTCTTCCAAATCGCCATGAATGTCGTCAATCGAAAGAATCTCTTTCATTAAGGATCCTGAAGGGCCTGCGATAACAGAGAAGATGCATTCATCAGTTACAAGTACAGCTTTGGTAGATTCGAATTAGAATATCGTTTCCCTCTTTAATCTTTCTCTCCTCTGGATAGTCACGCTTTTCCTTTGTGGATGGCAATGTGTTTGATTGGAACAACAGCATCCTGCGGTAAGATGCGACACCTTCTCCCCCTCTTCGAACGTAACCCTAGTATCCTTTTGTTATCGTCCCAAAATACGCGCGACATCCGTTGCCTCTCTGTTTTGAATCCTCACCTTTATACCTCCGCCCTTTTACCATTTAAGAGTTTCTTTTCAGTCGTGAGCGCGTATAAATAGAAACCTTGAGTGCTACACACGTCTCGTGGCGGCGGCTTTGTCTTGAAGGTTTCCCTTGATATGCTTTCGATACGTAGTGAAATGCTTAGAAAAGTGAAAGCTATTGCTCACTATCAGAGCCTCCCCGTAGTTTTCATGTAGGGATTCGTCTGGAATATATAATCTAATGCTATGATAAATTTTATCGTAAGAATACTCATTTATGAAAACTGGATATAGGGTGTTAGTTATATCATTTTTTAGATATTTTTTATTTTCGACAAGACGTATGCCAAAATTATTCGGAAAAATTACTTTTTATAACATTTGAGAAAATGAGCTTGTAAATCCTTTCTAAACCATTAATTCTAATTATTAATTATTCGGGATTATTCTTCATGTGTGTTATCATCATAATTTGTTTACTATCTATTCCTGTTACTAAGTTTCCTGATTGAGCTGCTCATTATTACAATAAAAAAATTCTACCTTGTTACTCCTGAGACAGTATCCAAATAGTTCATAAGTTTTATGGCAATCATAGGATTTATTCGTTCGTTTTTTTCTAACTTAAGCTATTGAGGATACATGGTAATACGAAACGTTTTTCAAACGTCATGGTTGTTTTTACTTGTCATTGTTATTCGAGTGAAGCTTATATTCCCCAACAGAAGTTGAGAAACTAGGCAAGTCGTTAGTTGTCAGTAATCATTAGTGGAAAGGGAGTCACTGCAGATGAAACTTTATCCTCATATTCTTGTGATTTTGATTTTTGATAATGGGTCTATCACGGAATAATTAAATT
Source organism: Sympetrum striolatum (assembly GCA_947579665.1). NCBI lineage: Eukaryota > Metazoa > Arthropoda > Insecta > Odonata > Libellulidae > Sympetrum > Sympetrum striolatum. The sequence goes on along the minus strand of OX388347.1, from coordinate 54,111,811 downwards.
GTAAATTTAATCGAGGTTTTATTAGAACGGTTGCACAAACTTTCTTAGAATCCAGTAATGCCGTCTATGTTTTTCCATCTAAAATGAGTTGTTATACGACTACCTCGTTCTGGCACTTTTTCCGTAATAGCATGCGTTTAAGAGTTTACATTTGCCTTCTTTGAAATACTTTGAAGAAACTCTTCCATCCTAAATTAGCTTTTCTCCGACCGTTTAGCAGAATGAGATCATTACATCTTCGCCAAGTTTGCTGAAAACAGCACCGCTTTCCGTTTCCAAAGCGTATGTATTTATAAACAAGTCTTCAAAACACTCCATTCTAGACTCAATGGTGACTCATCTCCACAACCCTTTCTCGCCGATTTTGCTGCTTTTCTGCGGTGGAAATATAACGAAACTTCCTTCCCATCCTCCTCTTCAAACTCTTCTCTTGAGATCTGTCCAAGAGAATCGCCCCTTCCCATTAACTCTTTTCGACCTCAAGAAAGAAGGCCTTCGAGTAGTTTTAATCTTCCATGGGTGATTCAGGAGCGTTTATTCGTCATCTCTATGGAAACGTATGCTGGACATTTCTTTTATAAATTTTCACGCTCATCCCTGCTGTAGTAAATAAAATAGTCTGCACAAAAAAATAGTAGTAATGGTAATACTTTATTGACATGGTAAATTCACAATTCAATTCAGATAAAACATTGAAGGTGAGCATGTTTCGTCAGATACAATAGTAATATATAATTCCATCATGTTTACATAACTGTCTATGCACCTGTTCAAAATATATTTTTGGATATTGCTATTTGCATCTATTTCATGGATTCAGGTATGTGCTTAATGTGTCGTTTATGTCTGCAAATTATTCTGTCCGAAAGTCTGTTTGAATTTAATCTATTCTATCATTAGTTAGCTATATGAATTTATTTTATAAGAGAGTCCAACTTATTAAGCAAGATCTCTTCATCTTGCCTACTTAGGTCGACTGATGGACCCTGTAATGCTTTACCCTGTCACAAGAATAATACTTGTGAAAAAAAGCCCTCATAAAATCCCTACGATATTAATGTCTTTGAGTTACACCTTTTATAATATTCTTCATGGAGAGCCCTTAATAAATTATATAATTCAGCACCTCCCATATCTCAAGCTTCATATCATCAATGTCTTGATCAAAATTGATACAAAGGAGTTGAAGGTATACATTTCAGTCTATTCTTCAACATTAAGTGAATAAAAATAATCTATTCCCCAAGGTATGTTACCAGAACACCTTAACTCTTTCTGTTAACGAACACTATCTTCAGTTTCAATTCATGAATGCGTTCCATTATCCCTTTGCTTTGTTTATCTTGTTGATTATCAAAGAGAGCGCAATTTGCATATCTCAAGTCCGTGATAACTTTCCGCGTGAATCGACCTACGGCTGTCGGTTCGTTCACTCCTCGTCACGCTCCGTACCTCAGCCGCAAAAAGTCTCCTGCAAGGAAAACACTTCCCCCTACGATAGGGGATTTAATTTTTCGGTTAAAGGGATGAAAAAATGATCCGTCCTCTTCCTCTCAGCAACGATTTTTATCGTTTTTTGCCTCTAAGATCTTAATTCAGATCCCTTCTCCTTCCCACGTCACTCTGAAGCATAAAAAACATCGTCTTTTATACTCGGTCATGGCGACCTTGAATACGTACGCAAGCTGGTCAAAGTTGGGTAATTCGTCCTTTTTTTTAGTCGCTACATTTAAAGTCTCGTAACTTTCTCTTCATCCTTCACATCATCCAATAGCAAGGTTTGCGTCGCTTTTTCCCAGCTTCGATTTCTCGCAACCGACGTTGAATTTCCGGTTCAATCTAATTGATTGTGTCTACAGCATTCGGATTGATTGGTTAGATAAAGGATGAACGTCCAAAATAATCGTTTAAAGTATGCTGACATTAAACCAGTTTGTAGTATACCTTATACAAGAATTTAGATTTGTATGAATAGTTCTCGGGACTCCAACAGTGCAGCGTTTGTGCATATCGTTGACGTTTCGTCTTGAATATTTGTCCTGAGGCGGACGCCGAGTATGCAGCCGAAAAGTCGAAGATACGGAGAGCTACCCTGTTGGAGTCCCAGGAACTATTCCTACATGCAATACACTGGGAAAGAACAATTTCATTCTAGAATTTAGATTTGTTCATATTTTAGCAGGTCACAGTATTTTATCGATATTGCTGTCACAGTCCTGATACCTCATCTTGATGAGTAGAATATTTTTCTTTTGGTTTTTTGTGTTATGTAATGTATTTTTTGTTTACTGTGGCTATTTGGGGGGGATTACAGTTCTCGCTATCCTCGGGGCTGATGGCTTTCCAAAATTTGCTAGTTGACCTTGATCACAATATGTAAGACGAAATTATTACTTCCTACTTTTTATTGAAGTCTTTCGATTATAGTTTTGTAGAGGGTGGAGTGCCATGCTCCTCTGTCCTCGAAGTGCAAGGGCAGTCTACCGGAAAAAGGCTACAAAAGGACAAAGTTGCTTGTCTTCCTTTTTAATTAAAAGTAACAGTATTTTCTTCAATTATTTATTTTTATGTTGATACTCAAACTACTGACCAAGTTTAATTTTTAAATAGCCACCTTGAAAATGCGTTTATAATTATTTGCTTACGAATAACTCAGGATAATGCGTTTGCCCTTTCTATTACGTCCTTTTTGCATGTTCGATCCAATATATCCGATTCGGTTTATTGATCAACCATTATTTTCTCTATTTATGTGTATAAATTTCTGAATTTCTGAATTCGTTTTCTGAATCTCATCTTCTTTGAAAACGAGCTTCATGTAAGTTCCTTTGTGTGTTGAAAGTGAACGAGGCACAAGATCAAACAAGTCGAATCATATATTTAAAATCTAAAGCATCATTTGATATTAATATCACTCCTTTCTTGTGAAAAAAGTCGAAAAACCTGTGTTATGCTACATTGTTTATTGTTATTTTTCATGTGCTATGTTACATTTACTATGTGTTATAACATAAGAAAATATTTTCTTTCATTCTTCATTATCTGAAGATACCTGAGTTCAATGCGTCTCGATTTGGAACTATGAAGCCTCAATAGGCTATTCAACCAGTTTATCCAACTATTCAACCAGTAATTGTGATTTCTTTTTTTCGACAGATAAAAGGAGTAAACTCACGGATCTGGGGATTCCGCGAAAATGAAACGAGAACAACTCCATCGATTTAGGAGTTAATAATAGAGGAGGCAGAAAGGGATTGGAATCTAAATTGCTCTCTCGAAAAATACAGGAAAGGTAAGCCTAATTGCTTTGATTTTTTGTAATTCTATTTATACTTGGTGTACAGGATTTTGGTTTTTTTTATGTGGTCTTTATACTAAGGATACTCGTAACTTATATTATCTCAATTTTAGTCTCGATATCTTGCTTTTCAATTTCATAGAAATTATATTTTATGCAGTATGGTTCAACGAATAAAGAAATGGAAAATAAAGCGCTATTAAGAAGTATTCTGAGAGGAGTTTTCATGATAGTGACAAACGTCCTTTTTTTGAGTATCCTTCAGTTCTCATATTTCCATTTAAGATTATTGAAATTAGAAGTTGCCCATCTTTAAACGCTCAGATTGCTATGGTAGACCTTAGAACCTCTATTATAAGCGCCAGTATCATATATCCAATAAGTTATATCTTTTTTGTTATGGACCCTTCTGCTTTTGAATTATATATGCGACTGAAGGGCAAAACCTTATCCTCTACTATATAAACACTTCCTCCTTGGAGCGCTGGTGTGAGTAAGGCGTTGTAATCCAGTCTTTCGGACTTCCTCTCCTGCCTTTTTCATCAATTCTTTTTTATTAGGGCTGGTGGCAGGCCTCTCTTAGTAGAAGGGACTTTATAATGTATCTGTTCATTACCGATGGGCGTTTCCTTTTCAAATAACATTGTTCAGGTTGTCATTGAGAGAGATTTAAAAGCCGATAGATGATGCTTTATTGATTGGATCCAAATTTAATACGGTCTGCAGTCTACAGATTTCATTTAATGGTCGTTTGTTTATCAAGGAAAGTTTCGTATTGGAAGGGTCCCCATTTCCTATGGAATTAGAAATGACTTAGGAAGTTGTTTCGGGAAAACTTAGTGACCCCTGTAATGCCTACTTAAGTCCAATTTTCGGTTCGATTAAATCTTATATTTGTTTTCGATATTCGTTTGAGCTTGGGCTCATATTAAATCTTTCAATATGTTCATCGAATTGTAAGATGAACTGTAATTCTAAATTATACCTGTAGCTAAACTCGTTTGTCAAATGTTCACTTAATTTTGATAGTCCTTTTAGAGTCGAAGCAGAGAACCGTTTCGGAAATAAGTTAGTTCTCTGGACCTCAGTTCTTAGCTTCAGACTAGTAAATGGGTGGGAAATAACTAGGATGGAGTTCCACGCAGTTAAAGATTTCCAGATTGATTTTATTCTTAACTTTAGACGTTTTTCATCAGTTCAGATTCTTTTGTATTCGTTTCTGTATAGATTTATTTAATAATTTATGATCACAATTTTGACCATCTTGTTCTTAAAGCTTTTGTTTTGTTTACCTTTTGTCTGGACCTTAAGTTTATTCGTTTTCAGCCGAATTTTTCTCATGTACGTACTCATATTTTCGTGTTCAGTTTTTATCTCTATTAAACTCATTGTCAGTTTGGTGAGGAAACGTTAATTGGTTGAAATTTACGTGTTGTTTGCGTGTTCCAAATCCAAAGGTCACGGATTTTTCTCCACTGGTTATCGTCGGTTCAATGTTAAATGTTTAGGATCATCAATTTCCTTCTTTAATTACTTCAGCCACTCAACCGTTTAACCTACACCGCGCAACGGTGATTAAGTCCGTTGGTGTGGAAATGAATACTTCTTTTTTTTTCTGGATGACCATTAGAGTTAATGATCCAACGAGGTGTAAAGGTTATGATGCAGTATCTGAATTTTCACCAAAGATAAGGACATCTTAAAATCACGTACTTCCTGTGTTCAAAATTAACCCAAGGTTGGATTCATCTCCAAATTTCCTACAAGCCGCCCTTAGGCGTTTGGCAGGGGATGTTTACTCCATCTAGTCAATCTCCCTAATTTGTTACTTTTGTGTGTCTTTCACGGAGGAAATAAATTTTGAATATCTATAATGAAGAATAAATGTAGGAAAAATTAACTTTTTTTGTTTTTTTTTCTCACTTGAAATATCTGTATCTGACCTCCTGAGAGCTTCTGATTCGCTGAACTAATGAGCAAAGTCAGCATAGCTTAAAACTTCCAAATGTTTATTTACTGCCATGAATAGTCTAAATTGATCTACCTCATAGTTTTTAGGATATCATGAATCATTATTCATAAAGGTGAATAAAAGTTGAGAAAATTTCAGTTCAGAGAATAATTTGTAGATTTGAATATTTTTAACCCTCAGAAGTATGACTGTTAACAGTATTTATTCTATGTTATATTTTTCGTATAAATTTAGGATGTCCATAAATGTAAGTGATGCTGAAAGATTGCTGTGAAGATTTTCGGCTTGGAAAGTTTGCTAAGTTTTTATAGCTCTATTTTTTCATAGTTTTAGTACGCGTCTCTATTTCTATACATCCTGAAATACGCTCCTTCAAATAGTTCGATTGATACTTAAATGAATGGCGTGAATATTTTCAATCGATTTGTCACTCATATCATACACCGTAAATGGCAAAGGGACGACATCAATCTCTTTACCGGAAGAGCATGAACTCCAAAGGCCGTTTACCCTGACTTTTAACAAGTGACACTGACAGCCGATGCGCTCGACTTGTGCGGGGGAATTGAAATCTTTATCTGTGAATCACGTTTTTCATTTTTTTGAAACTCCATTGTTTTGTGTTTTTTCCCCATCGAACTTATACAGCGACTTCTCTTAAAAATTGCTTCCTCTCAAAACTTATTCCTCACGTTGCTTCCCTATGAGATACTTTTTTCTTTCCCCGAAAGTTTTCTGTTGTATTCGTGGGTCGTTAAACTTTCGAAGAAAAACTGCTCTCAGATTTTATGCCCTTTCATTTCCATGAATCGTTGACTGCATGCGTTTATGTTGAAACGTTTTTCTTCGGAGTAAAACTCTCGGAACTTTATTCCTTCTCTGAAGTTGAAAACTATCTTACGTCAAGAAGATTTTGTTTGGAATTTGAAAAAAAATACGAGTAATATATCTATTTTGTGCTTTTTTCAGTAACGTTATGAAAGTCATAGTCATTCGACGATCATTTAGGATATCACTGCAGCTTTCAAAATCCAGTTTTGTTGTATATTTTCAACGTTACAGGCCTTTTTACGTATCGAAAAGCTTCCTTGTTTTTAATAGATTAGTTTTCACTTTAACTTTCACTTTTCATTTTCGCTAACACATTGAAAGTATAAATAACGGAATGGATTTAAGACAAGATGGAAAAATTGATTATAAAAAAAACATTTGAAATGGCCTACTTCGAAGAATCAAAGATGGAATTTCAGATTTTGGTCTTTTCGCTTTGCCCTTACTAATCAGTTGCAACATAGTTCAGTATCTAATATTTGATAGCCATATATGACGAAAATATAATTAAATCTCTCATATTCTCTATTGTGTCGATCAAGACAGACCTTTTTTGTTTGTTCATTTCTTGGTTATTCCTCGACGTACATCTACATCTTCAGTGTTTTCCAAGGAAGAACAGACTTGAAAAAGTGTGACTGGACTGGGAAACGACCCTGGATCTCCCAATTGCCGGTCTGTTGCTCATACCATGCAGTTATTCTGTCCCGGTCCTGTCAGACTTGTCAATGTCTATTCTTCTTTGGGATTTTTCCTAGGTGAATACGTACGAAATATCTTAAACCCATTTACCTCTGCTGTTTATTTTCTTCCCTTTCCCCGTATCCAATCCGCTTTATCATTGATGCCATTCACTACAATTGATAGCTCTTATAGTCGATGTTGACGTCCCTCCAATTAGACTTTCCTTTTCCGGAATTTTTTTGACGATGTTTATATAGTCCATTATGCTTTTCTTAAGGACGGAGCTGGAATCCTGAGCAATTTTTGTCCTTAGGACGACCTTTCTCGGATGCTGTAGGCAACACTTCGCGTCTACGCTTAATTTTTTCCTCCATATCTCTTACGAAACATGACCTAGACGCTTCGTTCCGGATAGCCATCCCATTGGCGCCTTCGGAATTTTTTTGGGTCAATGCCTTCTCCGCGATCTTCGCAGACTCGTCATCGGAGGAAATAAAAGTTTTTTCGAGGACGCATTTCAACGTATTCAATCGGCGCCCCCAAAAAACGCACCGCATATAAAAATCCTTACGCACCAAGGTCCCAAAGGTCGCGGGCACTCCAGATGCGCGTTTCTCCTTTCCCGTATTTTTCCGCCTTCACCTATAACCGGTTCTCGCTCTTTTTTCCATCCGGGAGTCATCCTTTTTTCCCGTGTTGTGCCCGTAAATGAATCGACCCCCAATTATCTCGTATTATATCTACGAAGGGAGAGGATGTAAATACTCGCTCGGGATTTAATTCGCCTCTTTTTTTCTCTCTCCTTCCTGCGAAGATGACCTCGCTTCGAACCTCGCAGGTTTGCACCCCTTATCGTTCCTAGTCATCGCTGTTTATCGCCCAGTGCCTGGTATTACTTCCTCCCGGAGCTGCCCTATTCAAACATGCAGATCGGGACTAATAAAGGGTGGTTTCCGGTCGTAGTCGTCGAAATTATATTTCATGCGGGAGTGATGCTTGATTTCGGGGCTGCGAGGAGATAAGGATGAATTAATGCGTGGTTCCGTGGGACTCCCTCGACCTTGGTTGCAAGTCTTGAGGAGGTTCCGCCACGCCTCTGTATCGAAATGAGCGGATCATTGCTTATTAGTTTGTTCCTACCGCGTGAAGTTTGAAGAGTCAATCTTTCGCGTTAGTGGGGTTCTACCAACAAGGAAGTTATTTTGATGCAGGTATTGAGGTGGTGTGGTGAGTTATGTTCGGTGTTGTTATTCTTAAATTATCGAGCGTACTTCGTAACTATGGCTTCTTTGATGTAGATAAGACGTCGCAATGCCAATGATGAATGCGAAGGTTTGGGTACCTGGCATGAGCAGATGCTCCGTCTATGGAAAGTATTAAGTTATTTCATTTCATATTATTTCGCTTTAAGAGGACAGCAAACAGTATGATATTCGATTGAAACTATTTTTTATTTATCTCCGAATCTGAATATCTCTATCACAATTAATAGTTTCGACTTCCACTTGTTGTTTTTTTAAGAATTCAAGAACATACTTCATAACAAATCAGGAAATAAATCCCTGAGCATAGATGCCTGTAATATATAGGCATATTTGCTTTGGAAATTTTGTTGAATCTTACGCAGTTTGTGTTTCCCTATCAGTCTTAATTGTCGTTACTATAATGTATTTAATTCCTTTAGCTGGCTGGCAGTTCTTCTCCATTTTGTAACAGTACTATTTGACATTCGCACTCAATCTCCGTTTTTATATTCAAGAGGCAAATATTGTAAGTACGTACAGTAATTTTTAGCAATAAATTTTTTCTCTGTTGAATTTTTTTAAACCTCACATTTATTTACTTTAAGCTGATTTTTACGGATAAGAACCATTCATTTCTACATTCGCAAGGACTATTCAAGTTGTAGTTCTTTCTTCGTCTCCTTATTTTCTCTTATTTAATAATATGAACGTATCTAAAAACATAGGATTCCAAGTTCGGCTTTGCTTTCTTCAACATTCTCTTTTAGGATCGCATCATCTTACATTCTCCCCTTCCATATTATCAGATCTAACTGCTTTTCCCCATTGATCGGAACGCAAAAAAATTGGATGCAAAGCATTAACTTTATGAAGATTGTATTCTGAGGTATTCGAATCGCGCCGTATAATCTAGAGAGCTCGGGATCGAATCGCGGTCTTTGGCGTGTCTGGATAGGAATTTTATTCGCGCAAACCGTCGCATTCTGCCTCAACTCTCATCGATTCATTTCGCATGTCACTGGAATTGGTACTATTCTCGTGGATTTTTCTAGTCGTGGATGTTTTCGCAATGCATCGTATGAAAGCGTTGTGCGGCGTGCATTTTGTTCAGAGGGATGAAATGCGGCGGAATTTCCGCGGCTGGAATGTAGTCATCTGGAAAGCTCAGAGCTCTTTGAGTAAATGCGGAATTCTTATGATCAACTTCAGCGCAATTGCGTTCGAAGAGGCTTATCTCCAATCTGCTAGACCGGAGGTTTGGAGTGTTCGCGTTCAATTGGTGTTGATTCGTTCTCGTAAACCAAAACTCTTTCAGAGCTGTCTTGAATTTATTTGTCTGGGACTGAAGTTTTGTGTCGGTAAATCTCTTGGACTTATTGTTGAGGAGTGGCAGTAAAACTTTGCGGCTTGATTTATGTTTTAGGGCGTTCTGTTGTTTCAAACGCTGTATTATTATGATACTATTTTAAGGTAATACCGATCGTTTCTGTTGGATATTGAGAGTTTGATTATTCGATCTGTGCTACTGATCCATTGATTATAGAGGGACTGATAGTGCGTTGGCAATATCATTATAATTCTATTTTACACTAATATATTTCCAAATTATACACTGATAAATTACTATTTTCCATAATTCAACGTCATTGGCTATTTCAATACTATATCATCTAGCTAAAAAAATAGAAAATTACAATTTATTTATTTTCTAACAACAGCATTTCTTATTTTATTACAACACAGTTATTTTCCATACAAATAGCCCATTTTTACGTAAAAGGTAAGCTACTACATACAAAAATATGAGTACCTACGTTTGCTCCTATTCGTTAGTGGACTTGATAATAAGGCAATTCATCAACATTAGCTGCAAAATTCTTTGGTAGTGTCACACTACTTTTGAGATATAATTACGTACTCGTTCATTCTATAAATTCATTTAAATACTTAAAAAATGGCATCCAGCATATATTTGAATATCTCACGATAAACTGTTCACTGTATCATTTTATAAGTAAATTATCGCCATATCAATCGATATCCTTAGTATTATTATAAAATGGTATTATTATAATATGGTTCTTCATCATTTCCCATTTATTTAGCCACTTCTGATTTATGCGGTGATCATCATAAAAGATTTTTGCATTAAAATTTCGAGATCCTAATCAAGCATAGTTGCATCCTTCATGCAACTTTCATAAGCGAGCTCGACGGTATAATTTCAACCACGGACTCATTTCTACCTTATAACGAGCCTCCCCGATTATTCCAACAGCTTCCTCTCACATCGAGTTCTATCCCGTGACTGTTGAAGTACCCTGGAACTAGAATGCAGCCTCCGATTTTCGTGGGAACGTATTTGCTCTGCACGCGAGGATGTTAAGATTCACCATCCCTTCTCCTCCGCCCTCCGAGCGATTCCCTCAACATCGACGTGCACGGCATAACACTCGTTTCCGTGAATAAGTGACAAGGAGCGCACCTCCCCATTGTCCTCCGATTTTGTAATTGCGTTACTCCCCCTTTTTTGCCCGTTTCGCCTTTGTTTTTTCATCGTTCCATTGTTCGCAATAATTGTTCCCCTATGGGGAAGGGTGGGAATCCCGTGCAGAGAAAGGTTGGGCAATCCCTCGGACGTGAAAATGGGGAGAAACAGTCGAAAATCGCGCCGTTTCGCAAGGATAAGTGTATACGTAAAGGGTTTAATCACACGTTGCTTATCTCTGGATTAGGATGTCGAAAGTAAGTGATCTTCCCACGAGGTTTTTACGAGATTTTTTAAAAGCGGCGGCTTTGGATTAAGTCTGCCCATCTCGGTGTTGAGGAATCCATTGTTTCTCCGCGCACGATATTTGTCCATTTTCCCAGATTTAGTCTGCCTTCTCGTACTTTAATTGCGTTCCATAATGTGTCATAATGGATCGTTTCTTTTGGGTTGCTCAAATCGGGCTTGCTCCCCCTCTATCTCCTGTCGCGGAATGCCGAAAATTTTTTAATCGGGGAGAAGTGTAATTTCCGGAGATATGCATCGGCCGACGCGCTTTCGACTTGACTCCTCCTGCTTTACGCTTCTCGAGGAATGTTTTTCTGTGGGCGTCATATCTGTAATTGCACGCTTGTTCCGGGTGCATTCTCCCATAAATATTCTCTCATATTCTCGGTAATTAGTTGGCTGAGATAACAGTACTTATCGGCTTGTCGTTGGAAGAATGCTCTCTTATGAGGAATTATTCATTTTTACTGCTTGTATAAGCGCATATATTTGCGGAAGCTCTTTCATCGAATACGATTTTTGACCAGTTATAAAGAATTCGCGAATAAAGCTATTTATATGGCAACTTGAATATAATATACTGTACCAATTATTATTTCATCCGCATAATCTTCCGGGATGAAAGTTTCAATTTTACTTCTTCCATAAACCCGTTGTAAATGTGCGATTATAAAAAATATCATTTGTTGTGTATAAAATGGTGTAATTACCATATTTATCGATAAAAATTCTCCGAGTTCTTGCGGTCTTAATTTTGTGGAATTTTGGAAGTTTAGGTACAAAATGCAATCTAACTCGGTTTTATAAATTAAATTCCATTGTTAACCATTTTTATAATTCATTATTATATGGAGTGACCCTAAAATGTATGTATCTCTCTGTCTGTTATAACTCTAATATGTTTACATGTAATATAACAATACAATAATATGTACTTTGTACTTTTCTAAAATATTGGTTCAATGTTTGCGCTGTTTTTGATTTTTCTATCTTCAAACTTCCAATTCCTATCTATATTTTCAATCTTTTTTGCAGTCGAGATAGATTGTGCATCTTTCTTACCAGTTAATGACATTATTATAACGAATAGCTGGGTATCACGAGAATCGTTTGTCGAATATATTTCCCCTCATTGTTACACTATTTCCTTCATGCTACGCGGTAATTAATCCATTAAAATCTCTTTACTTTATCTACTGCGTATATTTCTCGTGCGCCGCAGCAGTAAAGATATAGTTTTTCTCCGCCGCGGGGACTTTTCTCAGTCATCCCGACATTAACGAGATTCCTCCACCGAAGAAGATCGTCCTTGAAGCAATTTTTAATTGCTTTCTTCCTGCATAAGATTCGCACGCATTTCTACGCTCAGCGCATTTAATCGACTCCCGTCCATAGTTTTCTTTCCTTCGCATAAGCGAGTTTCGAAAACAGCTCGGGTGGTGACAGTGTCACCGCTCAGAAATGTATCTCATCCGGTTTATGAAAGGCTTATTACTCGGATAATGAACCGGAACGAAATCCTCTTCGGAGAAAAGGCAAAAAAAAGTAGCGGCGGCGGGGTCACGATTATTAGTCACGCCATCTCTTTCTGGATGGAAAAAATCACGGAATTCTCGCGAAGAAATTTCTTCGTTACGTCTGAGGGCGTACGAATCGCGTTTACGACGCGTGTGGTTTATTTTTTCGTTTCGGAACGATAAGTAAATGTATCTATGTGGAATGCCATTGTTCTCTCTCCCCGATTGTTTATCATGTATTCTTTCCTTAATCTATAAATTCCTGACTTGGCGGTTACCACTTTGGATGTAGCGAGTTTGACAACGTTGAAACGTCGAAAACTTTACATTTTGATTATTTTATCGCTCCAATGGTCCACATTTTATGTAACGTAATTGTATAATAAAAGAACCCAATGCTAAGATGATCCCCATTTTTTGGGTACTCTGCAGGGTATGGAAATTAATTTTGTGTTACAATCATTATTAATTTTATAAAATCGATATGAACTGACTTTACTTGGTGGAACGCCATTTATGAAAATAAACCTGATGATGGCTGTGTGGCCGAAACCGGTCGTGTATTAATAAATTTTGTGGAAAATACAAAGTCTGCGGTTTATTTTCATTATTAATTTAGTATATTATCAGTATTAAAAATGTATAATCAGTTACTAGAATTAAAATGGAAGGCTTACGAATTCATTATATTATTATTTTGTGCATATATGTGGGGACATTTCCAATTAACATTCCTTCAAAATTTTTCTAAAACTAAAGGAGAACCTTGATATGGTCTTGCAAGAAAACATATGGCATTTATATGCTAGAATTAATTAAGAAATTATAGCATATTGATATCTATGCAAAAATATTGAATGATTTGTATTTTTATTTGTATGTTATTTGTGTTATTATTTTATTACATACATTATTATGATTTTATAGATTTTTTCTTATCTTTCGTAATACAAACCCACTTACAATCGGTAGTTAGGAAGGAAAGTAAATATCACCCGCTAAAATTTTAGACTAACGTTCGACAGGATTTAACCACGGTAGTTTCGATTGCTTTCATATTTACTCTAATTTCTATTAAAATATTATTTTATTGTAGCCTAAAGAGAAATATTCCTCGTCAATAATAATAATAATATTATTATTATTGGGTTATATTATTATTATATCAATGGGTCGATTCTTCTATTTCTGTCTCTCGTGCTATTAACCTTGCACGATTCTTTATCCTCGAAACTTTGGCATGCATCGCGCGATTTTTTATCTGGATCATTTTATTTTTTTTGTCGTGACAATATTTCTGCGAGAGTTTCTCCTCCGATCTTTTTATAGAAACCTCCGTCGAGGTCAGATAGCTGGAATAGAAACGTCGCGGGAGTGGGGAAAGAATGGCGGTCCGACAGTGTCGGATATTATATGCAAATCACTCGGTTGCGATATTTCATCTCTCTGGGGCTGGTGACGTCATCCATCCGAGTTGTGTCGTAAGGAAATTTTTCGGTTTGTGTTTGAAGCGGAATCAAGAAATCAATGCCGTGAGTTGTGGAGACAAGCGGGGGATTGATATTTGCAGCATGATGTGGGTACTCTTGGCGGCTTCATACAGGGCCGGCTGCCCGTTAATTGTCGCGTTTGTACGATGCTGGGTCTTGTCTGAGACATGCTACAGCTGTATAGCTCATTGTTAGAGTATTCCTATATTATTAAGTTTAATTTCCGTTTATTTTTGGGAATAATAATTTAGAAATATTTAGTTTCTTCTTTTTTGGAACTTGTTCACACCGTTGAACGCTTTTTTTTATTTTTAGTGACAGTTAATGTTTTCTCTTTAGGTTACAGAAATTAATTTCCTTCAAGTTAAAAATTAAGCCATTGCTGTCACTTCGTTTCGCAAGGTTTTCATTCTTGTGGGTGATTTTTTCAGTAGATAAACTTTTCCAAGTAGTTCACTTATATTTTTTAAATCCTAATAGGAGCTTCTTTTAGCTTTTTATTTTCTTCTAGCATTACCCTGTTATAAAATGACAAAGGGTTGGATGTAAGATTAGGCTTTATAGTCTCAATATTACCCTCAATAAAGTCGATTTCCATGGTGGAGCCCTCAAACATTACTAAATCAAATAGCTATATTTTCTTGCGTTGGAACGGGTTACAAAATTGCATCTGCATGCTTAATCGGAAATTATGAAGTAATAATTTTCGTGCTAAGATTAATACACCACCTGAAAGTTGTGAAATAAGTATTAATTAGTCAATAATTATTTACTATTTTCTTTCGTATTATTTAGATTCCTTCGTAGATGGACATCTATTTACTCTGCTCTCGTAGAAGGAATGATTCAACAACTCCGTTTCAGCATTCTAACCGGATGCGCAGTCCATAACATATTATTACGCAAGCTGGAAGAACTCGAATGAATATGGTTGGTTATTAAAATTATTTTTTTTTAATCCTTCAAGAAGTTTCCACATGCAGGAAACAAAGCTCAGAAAGTTGACGGTTTATATATTTCCGTTTCAACTGCAAAGCGAATCAAGAAATAGGCTTAAAAATAATCGCATTTGTCTTCATTTACATTAAAAATAACAAATGTGGATGTTTGCACGCCATAGGAAGCTTACGTTTATGCACAGGCTTATTTATAATTTACAAACGCTTCATCAACTAACTCTGGAAATAGAAGTAGACATCCTGAATAACCATTAGCACACTGGAAATAAGTAATTCTCACTTAATCCGGGTTTTACTCATATCTTTCTTTGTTTTTTCTTACCCTTTGCTTTAGAATGATAATGTAGTTATTTTTATTAATTTAATGTGATAGAAGAAGTCAAAGAGAGTGTTTCCAACGCGTACATTTTCATTTCATTTCGCGATACCCGATTTTTTGCTCCATTACACACTCCCCTGAATCCGTATTCATGCGGCATTGCTTTTTCAACTCTTCCTCCGACATTTAATCGCAGGATAATAAAAAGTACGGGATTCTATCGACTGCGAATTTTTCATTGAGAGACAGCGATTTCCCGTCATAACTTTCCCTCTTTCTTTTTTTGCTCTCCTTCTCCTAGCCTTTCTCGTGACTGCCGCATCTCCCTCGGCTAAGGAGCGGAAAACGAACGGGAGATCCCTTTTCCGAAGGATGATTTCGCTCCAAACTCTTTCCTATTTTTACGAAATCATTCCGTTTCAGGGAGAGAAACGTTCCCGGTTACGTCTCTCGTCTTGCTCGTTTATTTAAGTCGCCTAAAACAGTCTTTTGATGGGATACCCGGCACTTCGCTGCGACGAGCATTGATCGCTGTAGTTTTTTTTCTATTCCCGTATTTATAGATGGGTTTCTCCATCTCTCCGTACCACCTTTATCTTCCCCTTTTTGTCTGTCTGCCTTTCAACACAGGTTGATATTTTTCGCTTCCTTTCATGTGTTCCACGGTTCCTTGTCGTATCACTTGTTCACTTCTTCAGTTTGAGCGGGAGAGTGATGACTGTGTTGGGCGGCTGTCATTCGGCGTTTGTGTTTGATCTTAATTTATCCCGAGAACGAATTATTGTAATTATAAATATTTTATTCCTTCAGCGATGCCACGGGTACGCGAGTTCAAGCGTTGTTTCTAGATCTGGCGTCTTGGGCTATATTTTACTAAAATAGCCTTGCCCAGTGACTGATATTTTAATATAAAATTATGAAAACCATTAAAACTATGACTATATGTCTATATTTAGAAGTCATACATTCGGATTAAGCCATCTTTGTATCTGCAATAACGTTTTAGTTCAACTGCAAAAAACCTTTAATATATTTAGTTCCTAAATAATATATATTTAATATTTATTAATATATATATTTAATATGGATAATGATTTGAACATGCCTTTTACTCCATATTGGAATTGAGTTGATGTCCATAGGGGAAGATAAAGTGAGTACGGAAACCTTGCACTCCAACGAAAGATGAGGATCATTTACAGCATGAATTTTCTAGTCTATTTTTTCATTCTTCTTTTATACTATATCAATCATCCGTTAATGTAATTTCCAATCTCCAGTCATTCGGAAAATGACTAGCGGATTTCACGATCTAGATTAATATTTCTGTATGAAGAAATAATATTTCATCAAAATCATTCGCGTCGATACCTGTAACCGCATGTGTTTTTTTACTACACAAACTCATATTATTAGGATTAGCTACTGACTTTCTTATTACTGTCGATATAAATGCACGGTGACCCTGCTAGTTGCACCCTTGTCATAAGGTCAAGGAAGACTTCAGCTTAGACTCCATTCCCTTCTCTTTTTCAGGTCATTGAACCCCAACAGCTCCTTAGTCTGCACCCATTCGTATCTGAACTGGAAGAACCCATTATAGCAAGTAATAAAGAGCATAATGATTTCTTCCGAAGCCCGTTAAAACATTATGCCATCGTAACTCAGGCGCCGAATGTCATAAGTTACGGAGGTCCTTAGGAATTTTATGTTTGTACCCCAGTTTCTCCCCTTTCAGAAAGTGTCAAGTGCTAGTCCCCTTTCGTTATAATTCGGGGTTCATTTGTATCGTTGATTTTTCTTATTTATTATCCTTGTTTTCCATTATTTCAGCAATTTTTAATTTTATCCATGATACATTTGTGTACCCAGATCAGTAATTCGTTTTCTCCATTACAGGTTCTGTATTACAAGTTATTCACGGGTGCAAGTTATCTTTTTTTGGGTTTTTGGAATGGAAGATGTGAAAGACTTCCAAATATATCATAATATTGTCAGCTTTTGAGCATTATAGGCGATCTAGGGAGGATAGGGATGTTGCTTATCAAAGTGTAGTTATCGTACCAATATGCGATGGCGGTTTTTCTAAATATTCATACGAGGTACTAAAAGACTTGATGTTAGAAAGTAATCTAAATTTTAGAAAATGTTCAATTAAGTTTTATTTGGCTGTTTGAGAAACTCGGATAATTTAGGAGATTGAAGTAGTTCATTTCTGACAATGATTAAAATGCTCTTTAAACGTACAGTTTGTGAATGTATATCGGCCAAAATCATCTACAATTAATTGAAAAGGTATTTTATTTATTTTATTCTTATTGATCTCTATTGATTTGTCAATATGCGCCCTTCCCTGTTATTTATGTACATTCTTTTACGATTCTGCCAAAGTCTTCTAAACGAAAAATAGGTTAGTACGTATGTATATGGCTTTTGTATGCATCAGTACCCCATAAAATCCGATTAACAATTTGCATATACTATTTATGCTCTTGCCTTTATTACTCTGTACAGTTTAAGGCCCATCTTTTGAAAGAATCGGCACATACTACTACTTTCAAAAAGTTCCCGAAATCGTTTTCACTAATGAAAATAAGTTAAGGACTTTTTGAGTGTAGTAGTACTTAAGGTTTTATGATAAACGAAAACTGAAAAAATGTACATCTTTATTAATTTTACGAATTGGAAGCCACAAAGCTTTCGTCGTTGAATTAAACCCGTAAATTTGTCTCTAATACCATTCTGAATTACGTCTCCCGAATAACAAACAAAGACGACGTTAACACACGTGGAACGAGTGAGCAAAAACATATTCATTATTTCTAAAATGAAGCCGGCCGGAATCATGTTTATTTTCGCTCCACGGAGCTAACTCGTTCCCTCGCGCATTAAAATATATATTACTTTTTTTTCACCCCGTCGCATCTAATTACGACATCATTTGCATACCTTATTCCCCTCGCCTTGGATATCTTTCATCGCATTCCTTCAATTTATCTCCTTCTCTCGCCTATTTTCCGCCTTACCTCGTCCTTCTCCCCCCACCGTCTCTCTATCTTCTTCCGCGTGTCTCCCAAATGCGTCCGTGTGAAAAACCTTGAGGAGTGGGGATCCACTCCGGGGAGAAACAGATGCGGCGAAAAAAAACAACCCCGCCTCTACGAGAGCGTTAATCGTGATTCGTCTCGACTTTCTTCTCCCTCTTCCTTTTAAACCTCCTCCTTTTAACTTTTCCTCTTTCTCGTTTTCCGTAAGGGAGAAAAAATAGAGTTTAAACGACCACGGTGGTCCTCATCCCCCTTTTTCGGGTTCTTATTTGTTTGTGCGTTACATCCCAGAAGTCGAGTTTTGCGGTCTTCGCTTCGATTATTGGAGATCGTTTCTCATCGGCAGCCGGTGCTCATGTTGAGTTTTTTTACGGAAATTTACTCGCGATTTTTGCTTGTTTATGTCGTAGGTTTCCTCAGGGCCGTGTGTCGGTGTTTGGAACTTTCCTGTCGCGCGGTTGATTGGATGTTTTCCAGATGGGATGAAATGCGTCGCACTGCATGATAGGGTCAAAAGGGATGTTCTCCAAGTAACATTTCCGTGTTATTCGGTGCCCATCGCTTCATCTGGATTTCAAGTGTGAATAGTTTGTTCCATTATTACTTGCTCATTTAATTGTTTCGCGCTTAGAAGTTATTATTGTGCTTCTTGTTGAGAATTAAGGCGAAAAATCTGCGTCACCACTATGCCCCTTATAACAGGATTGGAATCGTTTGAAAATACGTGCTTTTGTCTTAAATGCTCAATAATTTCGGGGGTAAATATGTTCGCGGAAGGCGTAACAGTTGTTATGCTTCCTCCCTGTTACATTGTCCTATCAAATTCGGTAATGGAAACAAGATAAATATAAACCATCCATCCAATAACCAATAGAACACATTAATTTTAAGATAAATATATACTAGGATCTGTCGTTTCAAGAATTCATTTTTCTGCTTACGAAATATATAGTATGAAGGAGTGGACTTGTGTGAGTTCATAATTCGCTGAAAGACGGTTAGGTTAGGAGTGTGAATGTTTCTATGTAGAAATTTGTGATCACTCTAATATCTGATATTTTAATCGTTTTGTCTTCAGTGTCGCGTAAAGAATGACAGTATAAGGAAGAATGAATAAATACTATAGTTATAAGCGTATGTGAAATTGGTTTGCATTAAGTAAAAAGAATTACGTTAAAATGAAATCTCAAGGTAAATGAGTTTCCCCGGAGGCAGGAGATTAATGGATATTATATTTTCTCCCAAATTTACATTTTCTAATCTACACTCGACACCGTAGTGCTCTCTTGATTATCTTTCTTATTGCTGTTTCTTTCTCGGAAGCCAATTTTCGTTGTGGTTGTGAATAAAATGCACCAGGAAGTAGCAATTATGGTCCCCAACTTACGATAAAAAAATCTGGAACCTTTTCTGCATGAAGTTTTTCATTTTCCGTACCTCTTAATTTTTTTGGTAGAATTTAATTTAGATTTTAGAATAGTATGTTTTTTTTTGGAGTAAACTTCTGACAGTAAATGCAGATGAATTTGTAAAACCATTAATATTAACTTAAAGAATAATAGAAGATAATGAATTGCTTTTAGAAGCAACTTGTTTTAATATCATACTCGAGTCCGCGGTGTTCGAATTTAGAACTTACGGTGTACCGACCTTAATCTGGTGGGATTCCAATAGTAAATTTACCGGCCGTGGTGGCGGAGTGGCTAGCATGCCATGAGCATGGTTAACACGCTCCAACACCAAGGTCCCGGGTTCGAATCTTGGTTAACCGAATTTTTCTGGCTAGGGAATGGTTGCGTGTATTTGCAAATAGTAATAATTATTGAAATGAATAAAATTGGTATTCTTCCTGTTTCCATTAGAGAAGTTATTATTATTACTAAATCATGACAATTATGCTGTCGATTAATAAAAATACTACGTTTACATATGTATGAATGGTAGAGGATAAGACAAAACTGAAAGATGTTAGATTACGTAAGAGTGGCATAAGTTACAAAGCAATGAAGGATGTGGCATAACATAGGAAGTATTTAGACACATGAACCTACTTACAAAAATGATGGGCACTTATATCTGTAAAACTTTGTGTAGCAATGCCGATACTATGGTTTAGAAATTTCAGCGCTTTCATTTTTTGCGTAAGGATTATTCCACATCTCGAATCCTTTGACATGATTGAATCAGTCATTCTTTATCCCGCTTTCTATTGTTAGACTCTATAATCTCTTTCACAACGATTTCCGTCTTGTTATGGAGTAAATCAAAAGCCTCTAATCAATTATATCCCCTATTTCGAGTGTCGAAATCTTCACCTCCCCACTAGGAAAGACTTGAATGAGTGAAAACGCTTCAGAGAATTCGGCTCGACCCGTAATCATAAGCATCAGCTGCATTCAAAGCATTCGCTACGTTTTGTATTAAATTGTGAAAGCTCTTCCCCAACTACCTCGCACCCCACAGGAAGTTCGGGGCTTAATGGCCGGGTATTTTCGGACGGCGGCGCTTCTCTCGATTCCCTTCGTCGCCTCCTTTCTTTCCCTCAGATCGTGACAATCGTCGGCGGCCATAAACGCACGTGGCGCTCAAGGGGTGAGGCAGCTGTTGCGAGCTCGTCTCTCCGTAAAAGGGAGGCGAATAGGAAGTCTTTGGGTCTTTACCACCTATGCGGACCTGCCTTCGTGAGGGATGTGGGATGTTACGGAAAAGCCGTCTCTATACCTTGGATAACGTGTTTAAAGTAACACATAGAAGGGGTGTTGCGAGTGGGATGTTTCATTCACTTGCGCAGTTGAATGATTGTTGATCGGTTGGCGTAGATTACAAACAGGAAGTTAGGGGTGGTTGCAGGATCGCCTGGACCCAGCGCTGTGCTGAAACCGTGGGTACTTGCGTGTTGAAGGGGCGGATCTTGAAACTTGCCAAGGGACAGCGAAGGGAGACAAGTTTCTTGCGTTCTCATTGTAGAGTACCAGTGAAGTGCCTCGGTTCTCTCCAATCAACTATTGAAGTAAGACATCGTGAGAAATCAGTAGTAAAATAAGTAGCAAAACGAATGATAATTTTTATGTCAAGCAATTCGTTGCAAATGCATTAAAAATATTAATTACATCTAAAAGGAGAAATATGTTTTGTCGTCCAGGTGGGTGGTATGGTTGATTATTTTTTAATGTTCCTATATCTGGTGCTTGCTCGTCAGTTATCAGACATTTCAGTTATCGATGCTAGTTGATTAAACCCAAAAGTATATCTCCGTAGTAGGTCATCTGCAACTAAAATCATCAATTTGCAGCGATTGAAGTTGAGTTGAGATATCTCTGCAACCAATTTTTAATTCGGACCTCTACCATATGTGTGTATCTTGTTGCTAAAAAAATAATATTGCACTGAAAATAGGCACCCAAATTTGAATCAATATCTCCTCGAAAGTTAAGATATATTCTATACGGTTTCTTGAGTTTAATAAAATAAGGATAAAATCCTATTGAAAACAGTTTGGAAATTAATTATTTTAAGGAATTTTACATCAAGGGAATATGGGCATAAAAAATAGAGTACTAAGATCGATACTTGAACTTGGTTTTTTCACTCACTGGGCGGCAATTCTTACTTTTTCCATGCCTGTTTTACTGTGGTAATTTTTCTAAGTGCACCGCATATCATGCGACTACCATAAACCAATTCATTGATCCATAAAAAGTGAGGTTGTAAACAAAAATGTTTTCAGAAATCATTGTGAGTTAAGACGCCTTAATCTTCGTAATATACCGGTAGATTACCGTCGTATTATCCCTATCGGTCATATTACCGAGCTCCCATCATGCGTGAACGCGCCTTGCATCTCTCTTTGCTGATCGGATTATAGAGAATAAGGAGAAGTTACGGATGTTTTTATGTGCTAATGCCCGTGTTGCTCACTCATCCATGTCACGGCTACTGGTGTTAGCGTGGTCAGTAAATACGGATGAGATCACTTGGGATATGAATTTTTGAAAGTGAATCTTGCTTACGTTCTTCGACCTTCGACGTAAGCACTTTTGCAATGGCGGATGCGTTTTCGGCGTTTCAGGGATTTTTAAAATTCCGTTTTCATTAATTATGAGGAAAAGAAAAATTCTTGAGGGGATAAATTGAATTTTGGGCGTTGGTTGAAGTGAAGGCTGTTTATAAAAGTAAATGTCCTTTGCTTTTATATTACGTTTTCATTACAGAGTAATTGGGAATATTTAGTAAATGTTGATTAGCAACATAGTGTGAAAATAGACTTGTTTACTGTTAGAATTAACGATTTGGCATAATGTCCTGACTAATAATATTAGAATTTTACCGTAAAATAAAAATATCATTAAAAATTGATTCTTCTCTTGCTCTCTGCGATTTACTGAAATCGATCAACAGAACTGTTTAATTTTGTTTTACAATTTTCAAATTTCGCGCTAAATTCTCTACAAAGAAATAATTGGGCATTATGTATTTTGGATCTTCTTGGATGATTTAGCTTACTTTTTCATCTAGATTTTCAACTTCTCATTCAATAAAGAATGGCCAAAATTATTACTAGTATTCAATGTTCTTCATATTTAGGGGTATCAGATTGTATCATATATCAGGTTAGCTTTCATATTATCTCAACCATGAAGATGAATGTGACAAAAGTTAATGAAATATCATTCGTTTATTATCCTGTACTGAAAGAGAAATGAAACATTTTGCTTTGTAAATGATGTTTCTGTTTCCGCGCCTCATTTAATCGAATCACGATTCTACGATTTAATATAATGAAATATTTCAGCTAATGTAGAATTGCTTCAGATAATCACGTATTGGATTAACATTCTTTTCAGGATGCTATTCAAAGGTCTCATTGGTATTTATTTGACGAATTCCCATTACCATGGAATCTGCTTGCGATTTGTAAATATGAGCATCTCATTAAGAGATGATTGCTACTTCACGATCTTCCATCTCAATGTCACTGTTTCTTACCGGCTACCTTCGGGGATATTAAATCCGTAATGATCTTCATAATTGCCTATTCATACCTCGCATGCTAATGAAAGATTATCGACTGATGAAAAGCCTTAAGGGCCCTATCATCATCCAATCACGACCATCTCCTTATAAGACGTACCGAATCGAGAAAAGGCTTTTCCGTGAATTCACCGATATTAATAATTTGGGCGACGTAATCATCGTGCTTCTCCCACCACGATCCCGCAGTCACGGCGATGCATCTCTCGTGATTTACCATTCATCCTCCGCCTCCGATCGCATCCCTCTGGGGTCGAAACGTGGGCCGTTAGCAAAGAGGCTATACATTATCCCTCCCGCCTTTCGCTGCCCGAGAAGAGAATCAAAAGTGACGTAAAGTGGACTTCGAAAAAGCCCGATTTTTTCCCCGCCCATACGCGTTGAACATTCTACAATCGGGTTTATGATTGGGGCGTGGGTCGCGCCTTTATTGAAACGAACACAAGGAAAAGGTTTTTTTTTTCATTGTAATTCATTCGCGGCTGAGGGTAGGGATTTTTTCAGGGGTGGGCATCTTTGTTAGTTACATCTGAAATCGTAAAGGTTTGTAACTGGTTTGATGGCGGAGTTAATGCGGGTTGAAGCAAGAGGTGCCGAAATCGCTTTGTTGGAAGAGTGGGTACTTTTTATTTTATCCCTTTGTTTGGAGTGATATATCGCGGAGCGGTCGCGTGGGGTATCTTTTATGTATTTTTGGCAAACGTAATCCTCGATTTTTTTTCTATGAGATGCCGCGATGCAGTCGAGCAGCGGTGAATAAAAATAAATTTTCATCGCCTACAAATCTACTTTTTTTCATCGCAAGGCGTAATTTATTGTAATTGTTTCGTTTAAAGTTGCACCTGGCTGGGATTACTAGATTATCTGAGTTACTTTATGACCCATAAAGAGCAGGTATGTAAAGTTGCCGGAGTTGTATTTAAAATTCTGTGGGAACGTTTAGGTTGTGAAATTTTAATATGGTGATTTATAATGCTCAAAATGTATTTGCGGACTCATTGTCGTTTTAATCCTGTAATTGTAAAGCAAAGTCTACCGCATAAAACTATTATCAATTTTTTTTTTCATGTGAACTAATTCGCTATAGGTTGATGTTTCAATCTTAAAATTAAAGGTGATTTTGAGACATTACTCTTCTTACATTGAACCTTAAGCAACAGAAGTAACTTCCAAAATTGAATAGATAGAAAATTTATTAGACATCTAGACACACTACGTATCAATGCGTAAGATATTAATGTTTTAACTGGTGAACGCATCAGATAAAAAGTTGCGAAATGTTATCTCTAAATTTTAATTAAGCTGTGTTTAGATATTTTTTAGGCATTAATTCGGGTATTATAAGATGCTTATGCCTAGAGAATGTAAAATAAAAAGTTGAACTTTAATTTTTTGGAAAGAAGATACGTTGAAACTTAAAAACCAATTTTTTCCACTCATAATGGATGTTAATAAGTATGTTATTAATGTTCATCAACTACAAGTGTATGTAAGTAGCAGAAATTCCTATGTATGTATGATAGAAAAATAAATATCAGATAGGTAGGTAAAGTAAAATCAAGCGCATTTTCCTTACACTACACAACGCACCTGATCGACGCATCCTTTTGAGCACACAGAGATACCTAATTTCGATTCCATCCTCGGATCAGAGGTTTTCGACGTTTTTTTCTATTCCTAACGGAGTAAGTGAACTTCTTTCGCCCTCGAAATGGTATTTTTCTGGAGCGACACCGTTTTATCTCCTCGGAATTCCTGGAAGGCCGAAGGGGAAAAAACCGGTGTGACATTTAGAGTTATCCCTCGTATTCGAGCAAAAAATGCATCCAAGGGAATCATTTCGGGAGTCATGTCCCCTTTGGAGTGGTGTCTAAACGTGACTTATGGGACTGATCCTAATCTGGATCTCCCCTCTTATGAAGAATACGGCTTTTCTTCACCCTTCGGAGGCATTAGGAAAGAGTTGAAATTTCCGATCAGGATCTAGATAGAGGTGATCGAACTCGCGCCCTTGGCGTATTTCGTACGGTCGATTCCGCAAGTTGGGTGTGTCGGTGGAAATTCCCAATGTGCCTTCTCGTCATGAATACTGTCCGTTTTCACGGTCTTTCTCGTAATGGGAATTCCTTCGATTCCGCGTGTGTAAATGGGGCAGAATTTAGATACGGGCGATTTGCGTACGGAGTCAAAATAGAGGAAGTCTACGTAGCTAGTCACGAATAATATTGGCAACTGCCTGTCTTAACATGTTATTACTCTTTATCATGTTAAATAATGCTCGTAATTTTCTAGCCGCAAACTAAGATTTTATAAAAAAATTACCTTATTGCTTTTCCGAATCAAATTAATCTCATAGTGCTTAAGTATGTTCCATATAATTTAAATCTTCTGAGGAAATGCCTTAAGACTATCTGTTATAGATTTTGTCACATCATAGATGCTATAGGAAACTTATTTAATACGTTTTAAGCTATATGAAACATACCTGTGCATTGTTTTTAGATAAACTTTCTCTGTCATAAGTATCAAAGATATGAGATGTTAGATATAAATAGATGAATCGAGGGGTTCTCTAGCTCTGATGTTTAATTAATTCTCTTGGAATTATGTTCCCGTTACTATCATTTGTTAATTTGACGTTAATCCTCGTTGTCGTTGCAAGAATGTGAGAGATGAACTACTTTTCTAGTATAAATTCGTTAACGGCATTTACAAGTTCTTGAATTATACGGATATCTATACCTCCCTCTCACTTATATTCCATTTCTCTCTTTTACGATAAAATATCTAATATTGGAAAATAGCAGTATTATTTCATAGATTTTTGTCATTTCATGGATTATGTTCTTCCATAACATCAGTCAAGCTTAGATTAACTCTCCTAAGGTTTTACTTTTTGTTCGAATGCTAAAGTTTTCAATATCAATCTCCCTTTAAGGTTTAGTTACAATGCAATGCACAGAGATGTAGCGGTATCGTCCGCACGCTAAAAGATTTCGTTCCAAGTTCCTCGCTTTCGCTCCTCGGCTGTTATTTCGTTCGCAACAATGCATGGGAAAGCGTGCGATAGGGGAATACGAGTCGGTTAGAAAGGAAGCCGTACACACGTCGTGGAGTTCCCCCGTTAAGTCCCTCCGATTTTGTCATGATTTGTTCGATTTGCGGGGCTGGGAGAATCGTGGATGGTTTCGAGGAATTTTTCGGTGTAAAAGGGAGATATTGGTGACGAAATCCCCCGGAAGCCTTTAAAATGTGCCATTCGTAGCACCCGTTACCGTTAGAATGTTCTTGAGTTTTCCTTCCCCGTCTTATCTCCTTTTTTCGTTTTTGCCAGCGATACGGATTGTTTGGGGAACACGGAGAGTTCCATGGTCGTTGCATCTGCAGTCAGCGGACCCGAGGTAAACAAGTCGGCAATTTATTTCCGCGGTGTCTCACGTGAAGGAAAATAAAAGATACAATGTCCTCGGTACAACTGGAGGGACCGGGGATGGGGATCCCGGAAACTGAAAAGGACCCGCTAAATTATGAGATTTATTCAGTTGCGTTTTTTTATCGTTGTGGCTTGCATACCATTCATGTCCATTGGATTTGAACAAGATCTCTGGTATGTTGTAGATAATTTTATGGTGTTTATATGACTTTTAATGTCTTGCCGCGCTCAGTTCCCGTAGCAAATTATTCAAATTCAGCTTATTTATTTATTTTTAACTTCATAGTATCAGGAGATATGTTATGGATATCCATCAAGGAAAATTGGAGAATTATAATCGTAGATTCTTCTTTATTTTTGTTGATTTTGGATGTCCAATGCATGACGTAATCGCTGTAATCCGTCTTCAAGAATAACTCAACAAGATGTCCTTTTAGATGGGAACGAATTAGATTTTATTCTCGAAAGGTATGCGGCCTTACTTGTCGATGAATTCTTACTTGGGATTGAGCATGAAATGAAAGGGATAATTTTGTCTGCCATCTAGAGTTTCTATTATCTTGAAATCTTAGCATGAAAAATGTCATATGTCTAGTATAAATTAAGCCTCGTAGAGAGTATCGAGCAAGTAAAATTATTTATTTGCGATATCCCACTAAAAATATAGCTCATAAGATTGTTCTTGGTGTTTTATTCCCTAGTTATTTTAAAGTGGGCCATTGGAATTTATTTCTTACCTATAAAATTAAGATTGAAAATTTGCTGAACCGTTGGGTGATGTCGAAAATGTGAAATTAAGTTACCGATCAAAAATTAGTGTGTTCCAGAATCAATAGAAGTGTGGAAAAATCTGACGAAAACTTCGAAGCTCCATATCACGATTTAACGCTCTTGTTATAGGAAAAGATCAGCATATCGTCGGAGTAAAAGTACACGCAACAAATTGCCGCTAATTTATAGAGACAGCTCAGACGTTTAATGAAACAGACAAGATAAGTGGCAACGAAGTAATTCCCTTAATTCGCCCTTCATCCGTAATCGTCAGATCGGAAAAAAGAGTATCGTTCTCGCATTAACATTTTCATCCTCGGGCGAATCACGGATGCGAACGGAGAGAAAATTAGCGACGACGACGTTGCCTAAGTTCGGTCCGATTCCAATCCGCGCCGGTTTTTCATTCATCATGCGTCTCATAAAAGATTGACGCGTGGTTTAAGTGAAAGGCTGCTGGGGTTGTAACACGGCCATGTGCCCCACACCGAGAGCGATTGAGTTACGGTTTAATCCTCGCGTTGCGTCGTATCGCGTGGGTGGATTTTATTGGGGATTCGGAGTAAGAGAGATTGCTCTCTCATCCCGACATTCCGACTCCGACCATGTGCGAATTGGACTTGGGTGGGGTCATCTAATAAACGGGCATGTTGGCTGCATGACGTCACGTCCTGCCGCGGGGTTTATCTTTACGTGTATTTTTCGTGCGGAGCATGTGAGAGATGCACCTGGGCACTTGGAGCACTTGTGAGAAAGGTATTCATAAGCGACGCGACGTCTAGCAAGTGGGAAGTTTTTGTTGTTGAAAATTTCGGTTTTTTATTGTATTCTACTATGGCTTGCAGTCAGTTTAGCAATAATTAGATTTAGCGACTTATTCCTTCTCTCATCGATCTTTTTTTTTGTTTTAGCTACATTTTGCACTTGATTATATAGTCCCTCCAAATTTTCTTGACATAAAATGTTTAACTTGTTTAAAATCAGAATAGCATCGCGGTAAGCTATTAAAAGACTTAATATTCGTATGATTTGTTGACTATCGGAACGGGTTATATTTTTAGGCTAAAATATAATGCATTTTATTCACTAACTTCTTTTCAACGATGTTTTTTCAATGTTCAGCGACGTTTTAGTAACGTTTCGTGGTATACATGCAATTAAAGTGGCATCTCTGCTTATCACTATTCTTGGCCTATCTCTGACTTAATTTTCTTTGCATCTCTGAATTTTAAATTTCAACAGAAATGTATTTGTTTCCCGATGAAACACCTCGTTTGAACTGAAATCAAATTCCGTAAGAAATCGGCAAAGTGCCACTAGTATTTTAATGAAGATGATTGAATTTAATAGAAAGAAGTTTCTGAAATTTATCCCTTAACTTTCACTAGACAAATATACAACCCTGATTCTTTTTATTCAATGATAAATAGTGTAGTTTTCTAGAATTCTTCTTTCTTTTGGAGCATAGAAATGTTGTGGGAAGATGATTTACGAATGATCGTAAACGTTTTTCTCGCAGTGTGTTATTTTGAGCTACATTTATGAAATAGCTCATAACATATCTTTTGATTTTATAAGTCAAGTAAACTAGGACGTGGTGATTTATGCTCCCCATAAATGCATGGAGATTTCCTTCGGCGTTGTTATCGGATTGCTATAATATGGGTTAAAGCTTTCCCGCCCTCCCTCGCAGGCAAAGGATATGCTTTCATATCCAAGTATTTGCTCCAAATAATCCAGAGGTCCTTTAGTTATTGGCATCCGTATGGAGATTGCGTGGGATTGTAAACATCGGATCTAATCGAGCAGCTCGTTTAGAGCTTTCACAACGCCAGAGAGACCTCTGGAAGTGATTACACGCCTTTGGAATTTTTAACATTTTTCTCTCTATCAGTCGCTTTTTATCTTTCTCTTTCAGATGGCATTTGTTCGTTCGCCGAGGTTTCTTTGCCCTCTTCTTGAACCCTCGACCTTTTTCGCCTTTATTCGGTAGCGTTGCCTTTCTTTTCCCCTCGGATTTGCCTCTCTCCGTCTGTAGCCGAGGCGATTGTTCTACTTTCTATGGCCGTTTGATTTACTTGCATCACTCTCACGCATTCGCCGAACTCGATGCTCAGTGCTTGCGTTCACTTTTCGGATTTCATTAGCGCGATGCAGTGAATGGTGCCCGATGTTGTCGAGAGTTAATTAAAGGTGTTGTCTTCATTGCGCTTTCCGACCTGCGGACTGTAATTGGGCATAGATATACTGCTCGAAATTCCCGACCCATTTTGTTTTTGGCAGCGTTGATAAATCTAGTTAAAGGTTGAAATTGTAATCTTTAAAGGAAATGTGATGAAATGTCCGAGGAGAAAGATGAAACATATCTCAGGTGAAATGCTATTGAAAAAAAAACAGAACAACATACCTTTGGATGCTCAGGTGGATAATTGCACAAGATGATATCGGAGTTGAATCATGCAGCTCATTTCTGCAACATTTTTTCTGTCAAATGATAGTTTGAAACTTAAATTTAAATCCTTCTCGTTTAAATTATTACTCGACTCATCAGATTCAATTTCGTTTCCATTTCTTTGTCATCATCGCTTCTATTTAAAATGTCAAAATTATAGGGCGCTCATGAATATAAATGCAAGAGAAAGAAAGACAAATTGGATGAAAAAATTAATTTTTAACAACTCCTTCCTTGAACATAGAGAATGCATGATATGATAGAGATAGAAAAATTATCTCCTGTTATATTCAACCACCTACCATATAGGTATTACAGGAATTTAGTTTTAAAATAGTTTGCTAAAGCATGCAATTGATTCTAGGGTCAGTTGATTTCATTTTCAAGACTCTAAATCCAAATCTCACGAAACTAAAAATTCGGCAAAGAACAAAGGTACAATTTAATTTACTGTTTTAATTGTGACAAAATATATTCATAACGCCTTTTCTTCATACATGGTAATTTCCATAGAATTTCGATTTATTTAATTTTCTTTTAGCCATGAATTTTAATTTCCCATTTGATATTATTATCTTCTGCCTGTAGTATTTTTAATTAGTCATTTGGAACAATATGTACTCAAGTTTCACATTTTCTCTTTTCAGTGTTGCCAGTGGCTCTTTTCAAGCATTGGATTTTATTGCTGGGTGTGACAGGATACGCTGCAGGGGGTATTGTCTACCAGTTTAGGTAGAAAATTATCCTCTACTGGGCTCCAAGGTAAGGGAAAGATTTCAGTCATTTTACTACATTTAAGGCTATCTATAGCGCTCGGATACCTTTACGAATGCCGTCCATTAATATCAACTCATTGAGTTCTTATTCTGTCCCTCCCGTTTCAGCGATGGATTTTCCGAGGAAATGTTAACCTAAACATAACCTCATCTTTCGTTTCGATCAGAGATATTTTTGTAACAAAACGGATCGATGAGTGATTTTTCTCCCCTAAAATACCTCGGTGCCCTTTCTATTTCTGTTTCGTGATTTATTGGACGATTTAGAATTCTACGTCTTTTCTTTCGATTTTCCATTCGATGCTGAAAAGTCACGCGAATTTTTAGCTTCTTTTCATATTTGTTTTCGCTTCTTCTCCATTCTATTTCTATCATTTTTCAGACGATGGGGAAATTAATTTTTCCTGAATGATACTATGTCTTAAATCTATGGCAAGATTGATGACTTTTAGTCTCAATCTTGCCCTTTTGAAG
Source organism: Sympetrum striolatum (assembly GCA_947579665.1). NCBI lineage: Eukaryota > Metazoa > Arthropoda > Insecta > Odonata > Libellulidae > Sympetrum > Sympetrum striolatum. Next base: position 54,080,737 of record OX388347.1, on the reverse strand, counting down.
CTTTATTATTTCATCATTCGTTAATCATTCAATCACATTTTTATTTGCAAGTTGTTCAAGGATACTGACACTATGACAAAACCTGGTTGACCTAATTAATGGGAATATTTATCTAGAAATAATGGAAAGAGCGTTAAGTAAGACATTTTAAGGGGAGTGAACCTGCTGTAAGGCTGGAACTCATGTATAGTAATTACAGCTTCTTTATTTGGGCTTGGTTGAGACTTGAAGTCTCCTCATTGTAATACCTGATGTGTAAATCGTCTCGGTAATTGGCAAACTTGTTCTAATTTAGCTTCAGGTGAAACAGAAGTGGGGCTATTGAATAGCCAAGTGGGCAACGCATTCAGCTTCGGTGAAAGCTGTCCCGGGTTCAATTCCTTGTGGAAGCACGTGTGCGAAATTACCTGAGATGTCGAAGGAATTTTAACTAATACAGCAACAACAACGAAGTAGAAGACTCCGAATAGATTCGTAATTAAAAAAGAAAATTTTCCTCATCTCAACCCACAGCAATCGCGAACTCAGGTTGTAATTAAAAAAAGCATTAGAAAAATATTTGGATTCGATTTCGTTTTTGCCAGGTTGTTAGTTACGTAAATAGGTCGTCAAAAGTGTGGTAAGGACGGGTCTACTAAATCCCTTGCAGTTTGCCATCGGTTGCCCCTTCGGTATCGATGTAGATGTAAATTATCTCGAATTTCATACAACCTCGTCCTGCATCCTAAGCAAATCTCGAGCGTAAGATCGTGTGCTCAAACAGCGTAAGATCGTGTGCTCGGGGTGTCGGCGTGGGAGGAGAAAGGGTAGTCAACCGCGGGATCGGAGATACGTATGTTGTTTTCTTGTGGGTGAGTCGGGAACCAAGTTCATGTCGTCAAGACTCCCTTTGCTTATTACGTTACGCAGATAAAATGTCTCCTTGGCGGTTTGGCGCGCCTTTTTTCTTTCATCATGTTGTCCGTTTCGCACGGGGGCAGTCGGAGGGAAATAAAACCCCCTGAAAGATTTCTTTTCCGAGGCGTGGAACGAATGGGTGTTGCGGGGATTCTGCATGACACAAGCAGGATTTGATAAATAAGCCGCGTTCCAGTTCGGAGCTTCAAGGTTGCGCGGATTAGATTGCCTATTTCGCGCGATGAAAAGATGAAATGTTTTGCGGTGTGGGCGTGTAGAGTAATTTATTATTAGAATCGCCGATGGATCGTTTAAGTTTGCACTTCTCAATTTGGTAGCAGGATTTTTTTGAAGACTTTCAGGGTGCGATATATTTGAATCCATGAAAAATATCTCTTGGTATGAATTTGGAGGTTTTTTTCCCTCGGCTGGTTTGATTGATTTGGATCAATCAATTTTGGGGCAATCTGCTAGAGCTAATATTTTTTATAAGTGTGCTTCCAATTAGCAACTCTAATTTCATGGTAAATTTAAAGAATTAGGATTTATTTGGAATTAATTTGACATGCTGTCGCTGAAAAGTGGAAATATGCTACCAAACTGTGGTGCTAACTGTGGCTTAATTTGGAAGATATATATTTGGCGCTTCCATGTTAAGGAAATGTACGATGGGACAATATTTCCAATGCTGTCAACCATTTTGTGTTTAAAGATTTTTATGGAATTGTGTTTTTGTATGCTGTGGAAATGATTTTATTGGCGTTAAGTAGGAGGCGTTTAAGCAGTATGGCATCAAAGAGATTTCGCGAGATTGTTGCGAGAACGGAAAACTATCATTGGTTTATTTTTCCAGATAGTATAAGGCACATACATATATAGGGGTTCTATCTTTCGGTAGGTTCATGGGCATCGAAATTTAAAAATCCTTATTCAACGCCATCTCCTTCACTTCCTTCTAGTTTACCCCATTCCTTGTGTCATCGAAAATCTACACAATATACATAAATCAGATATATAAATATGGCATTAGGCGTTTTTACACCCCCTTACCATAGGGCATAGTAGCTCACGAGATATGCATTTAAATGCAACATTTGTTGCGACATCAATAAAAATTTATTTTCGGAGGTGGTTCACGTAGAAGTCTAATTATTCCCAAGTTTTGATGTCAATTATCCAATGAATTTTCAGATTCTATTTCTATCAATTCTAGGATCTATTTGTATCCATTACACATTTAGGTACGGTACGTTTTATTCAGCTCACTGCTCGACATAGTTCTATGAGCTGGTGCTTGCTTAAGAAAGGAAGCGTGAAAGGAAGGCAGCCTCGATTCCACGTATCTTCCCCCGTACAAGCGAAACGGTTATATCGAGAGAGGCTAAAGACACCTCGGTGAACGGACCATAATGCAAAGTAGCGACACTCGTCGCTATCTCGAGGAGAGAGGCAAGTTCAAGGGCTTCGAACGTGTTTGCGTATGTGTTCGAGCCATTGAAATCTTGAATCGTCTCCAGGCATCGCGGAAGCTTCCCAACGGCCGTGTGCGAAATAAAGCTCTCCCTCCCTTCGGATGCAGGGGCAGATGGCGTTTGGCACTGGGAAGATACGGGATCGGACCCCGTTCTTTGCCATGTGCAGCGACCAAATTGTTCCTGCATTGTTTGGATGCGGGGGTGGAGAGGGCAGATACAATTTGTTCCGTGGAGTGGTTGTTTGGGTTAATGGGTTAGGAGTGGTGAAGGGGAGAATTCGATAAGGGATGCTACGAAGGGGCGTGTGCCATTTCTCATTCCGTATCGGTAGGGTTACCCTATGGAAGGGTTCCTGTTTTCCTGCTTTCAGCTGCCTTAAATGCGCTTTTTAGGGAATCTAGGATTGGGCTACTGGTAGAGATCCATTTTTTGTATTATCGTTTTGGTAGCTCAATAGTTTGATCGTTTTCTGATCCATGAAGCAATTATTTGAGGAAGTACTAGATTTTCCGTTTCACAAACGATATGCGACAGCATCCTAGTAGGAAAGGAAAGTAACGGAGCATGCAGCATCTGCCGTGAGACGAAAGGCGGCTTGCGAGTTATATATTTGGATAAACTATGGTACATTATTATGATTAGAATTGAAATTGTTATCTTCTCTCTAACCTTTAACACTGATAGTAGCAAACGGCTCCTTTTGGTGTTCTTAATGCTTAAAGAAACCATCAAAATAGTAAAACTTTCGTCCCATAGAGAGAAAGGAAACTTGGTGTCACTGAAAAATTTAATTCGACTCCTGGAAAAGAGAAGCAAGTGCTGTAAAACATTCGAAATATAAAGGAGGGGAAAAGTAAATGCATAAAAATCCAAAAATGATTGTTACGTAAATATTATTAATCATCAAGGTAGGGCGATTCCGTTAAGTTTTATAATTATTAATTTTTCTCCTTAAGACTTTCTTATTAACTTGATTACATCATTGCTGTCGATAGTAAAGATGGATTCTTTTGGCTTAAATTCCCAAAATCTGTTTTTTTTCATAAAATTTAAGTTTTCGAATAGAATATGCTTACCGACTCTTAAGTATTAATACTGAACTTCATGTGATTCTGTGTACTTAGCTCTTTACATTTTTGTTCTCAGCTATAGCACGCCCAATGCTTGCATATTGGTTATTTATGATATTTTGCTTAAACCTGTCATTATTATTTCTGATTTCAATAGAAATGTCATTAAAGCATTTTATGTGTTCTCCGAAAACAATTTCCAGCTGCGAAATGGGAAATTTTCCAGATATTGTATACTCCAAAAAAAATAAATTACTAGATATTGTTTTATATTACCTGTAATTTAGTGTTAAGCTGTAATCTTTCAATGTATGATATTTGATTAAATGCTTTAGAATTGTTAGCAGATCGCAAACGAAGCACTATAAGATAAATGTGGCAGCAAATTGGTGAGACTGGTTTGAATACGAAGATATTTAGCTCAGTTTTTTGAAAGGTGAAATCAATCTCCGTCGTTAACTAGAGACTTGGTATAAAAAACCGAAGTCGTTGCCATCGAACTTAATTATTTTTTTCCTTTCTCGGAGAAGAAAAATTACATTATCAGACCATGAAGTGACATTTTAAAAATTTATATGTCATAGTAAATCTAATCACTTAACACTGAGGTTCCTATGATTTAAATTCGGATGAATTACGGCGTTTCACTCATTGTCAGTTCAGGCTCAGTCCTCAGCTTGATTTGATGATGAATCACCTTGCCCAGGGGTGAGGAACTATTTTTATCGAAAGGCGCCTTTTAAGTAAATCGAACCGTATAGATTTAGATTTAGATATATACCCCGCGAGCCGCCAGAGGCGTATGGCAGGGGCAGTATAACAAACCATCAGACCGTCATTGAGTGGTATATTGACTAAATTAAATTAGTTAAACATTGAAATTGTACGAAAAAATACGAACTTATTCTCCAACGAAACGTATTTAGAATATTTTACACTTTATTTCCATTTTAATTCAATAAACGAGGCAGAGAAACGATCTTATTCAAATACGTTCACTTGTTAAAGAAGTTTTAAAAAGTAGACAGGTTCCCTATCTAGCTAATTCTTTTCGTTACAATTAGTGTGCAACATACTTTCTGTGGTATGCTATTTGGCCATTTTACTGAATTATTTATATTTATATCTCGATAACGGCTAGTCGCATATGGCAGGTGGTGTAGTAACACTATCATCACTTCCAAATGTATCCAACTAGCTTCTCTAATAGCCGGCGGAAAACGACCTGAAGTTCCGTCTTTTGATAAAAGTCTGAACAACGAAAAAAAATCCGTTTTTGTGATAACTACTGTGATTTGGTTTATGTTTCCTGTAATTCACTCTCTTTCTTCTCTTCCGGTAATTTCTGCTTACAATCTATCTTATATTAACTATACTCGTAAGTTCAGAGATGTTTCTTTCTTTATCACCAAGTAATTTTCTAGCCTTCCTTGTTACCTGAACTCTGCGATTCTTTTCGAACTACTACGTACAGCAGCATTCAGCAAGGTTTTTTTGTGCCCATGACATCGACTATCGAAAGATCTCGGATCTAAGTATTTTCAGCATATATATACTTATGGCATATTTATTTTTTACAGAGAAATTACCGGGAAGCTTATAACCAATGTATGGTACACTCCTTGCCAAAATTAACGCAGCACCTCCCTAGCGATCCTTACGGCCGGTGCTGCGTTAATTTTGGCCAGGACTGTACATATATTCAATGGTGTTTAGATTTAGATTTTTAGATTTAGTAATATACCCGCGAGCCGCCAGAGGCGTATGGCAGGGGAAAATCAAAGTTTACAGCGAATCATCATTTAATCGTATATTTTGGGTGTCTGCGAATGGCTACTTTGGAAGTGGATGAGATTTCTCTCTTTCGTTGCTCATCAGGTTGAAAGGAATGCTAACAATAAGAAAAGTCAGGGTTGAGGAAGAACGCAGGTCACTCCTTTGTCTGCCGCCCTTTCATTTCATCCCTCGCGGTGCTGGAAGTGACTCATTGACTTAATCCCTTTTTTGTACCTTTTTCAAAACGGTGGTTGTTTTGTTCCTTAGCAAGGCATCGACGAGTCAAGACAGGCAAGGGTTTTTCAGATTTGCGCCCCTCTCGGTGCTGTTTTTAAAGGAGATGATCCGGAGCAACAGGTAGTTGACCACGTGGGGGATATGGAGAAAGGGTTTCTTTATTTAAGTAGCCCCTAGCGGGACTAGGAGCTACATATCGAACCTTGTACTGAACTCGTTATTTTTTGTCTATTTCCGTTTGGAGCTTCCCTACGACTTCTGCTTTCCTGTGGAGTGATTTAGATTAGTTATGTAGGTTTTATTTTTCTAACGGAAGAAACTAGGAGCAAAAGTATCCAATATACGATCGTATGTTACATTTAAATTTATATTTAACTTACTAATGACCTTCAAGCATACGGTAAGGCGAGGCAGGGTGTTACTAAAACTACGATTTTAGCGGTTTATAATTCATTATTATGAATGAAAAAAATATATTTTAACTTCAAATTGACACTAGTAATTTTTTGTTTTTAATTTTAAAGTTTCTTTAGAAATGTCAACACTATCACTGCTATTTCTAGTATGATACTGTCGCAATTTCTGTCGCTCTTTAACCACTTGTATGTCCGGTTGTTTATTGGTATACCTCATCAATTAAATACTAATTAATATCATTCATAAAATTATTTATTTGGCAATTGTCAATTTTTGACAGTATGTAATTTAAAAAATTAAATTAGAAAATGCGAGATCCCTTTTACTAAAGTGCTTATTAGCATTGTTTGATCGTCATAAATATTTAATGAAGAAAATACTCTTCTACCGCAATTTTCACTAAGAATGAAAGTGTGTAAAATTTATATCTATCTATATAGAAAGATCATTGATATAATTAATTATGCTTTAACTTACTAACGCTTTTAATCATTTCAAATCTGTCTTCATTCTTCTTTTTATCCATGGATTTTTTAGCATAAATACATGTTGCATTATTTCAGATTAGAAGACTCTTTATTTGGAGAAATTTACGTATTAGTGCTAGTTAATCGTAAAGAGATTTTGTTGTTAGGATTGCTGGTTATATTCGTCGTTTGCTCTCAATTTTATTTGTGATAGTTTCATTATTATGAGAACCGATCTGATTATATTATGTATGCTCAGTGCAGTGCTCGCCTGCAGCGTTTCTTGCTTTACATTTAAGCAGACATCCAAATAAAATCAGTAAGTATTTGATCTCGCTTTTTACCTCTAACTTCCTTCCTACTCTTCCTTCTTTTGGTTCTCTTCCTATTTTTAGCCTGGAAGTCGTTCTGTAACTTCCCTCAGCAATGATGCCGCCTTTTTTATCAGCGAGATTGTAGCTCAAGCATGGCGTGCTCCTTGGAAAAGTGGTCTCCTAAGGACTTCTTTTATTTTCGCTCAAGGTACGATACCATTTAAGGGACTTAATTGCCTTACTGCGCAGATCAAGGACGCGCGCTTATGGCGCCATTGACTGACTTCTGTAAAGACATGCGGATGCAGGGGGTTCTATTCCAGTGATTAATTGCGTACCAAAGAGGAAGCTGACGAGAATGTTTTGCTCGTTTTCTTAGAATTTATGTCCCCTTTATATTATAATGATGAATGCAAGATGCGAAAGTAATTTATGAATGTTAGAGACTTCTTTCCGGCTGCAGAGACTAGTTTTTATTGGTGGAAGATGTTTGTGTTGTTATGTGGTTATATATTTTAGATTGTGAGATATTTTAGTAAATGCGGAATTGAAAGTAAAGAAATTCCTAGTTAATCCCTTCCGTCGATTTTGCAAACAGTTCTTTATCCCATAGAAACCTTGTTAGATAGAGATAGTTTCATTGCTGAAGAATGTAGATTTTAGTTATAGTATTTTAATACACCCTTTATATACTTAAAAATATATCCCAAGGAAAATCGACTTGACAAAAGTGTGACGGGGCCGGGAATCGAACTCGGGATTTTCCTCTATCCAGGAGGCTGCTTTTTGTATTCTTAGGAAATAAAACTGAAAAAAATGAAATGCTTGTTATGATATACATTTTTTGAAGTTGACAAGACAAATTATTTCATTTGAATGAAACGATTATAATTTTATATGATAGTTACGATAGCCCTGTTTTTCTCCGAGGTAAAAAAACGTTTTTGACCAACTTTATCTGACGTGTAGTTCTAAGTTTCTCAATTAAACCATCCTCTATGTAGATTGTTGTTGTATGTAAAGTTTTGTTTAATTTATTAATGCAAAAGAGAAATTTATAGCACAGTGTGAAGAGGAATCTAACGAGTCATTGCTAACAGGACGTTCTAGAGTAATTGTTCGCTAGCATCCATAAAATCGTATCACATCGCTCTATACACGTCGAAGTGAAAATTACTCCATCGATACAAGACTTGCGCGTAGGCTTTTAGCATCAATTTACAATATTAATTGGCTCGTAACACTCCCCTCCTTTTTTAGCAAAAGCGTTCACCATGGAAAAAACCGCGTCATTCGTCTTCCCTTCAGAAGCGGCATTTTCGCTCACTTATTCCACTAACAACAATTTAACTCGGGCACTCCCCCTATTTGCGGTCGATTACCGAGGAGAAAAAAGTGTTTGAACAAGGCGATCGAATTTTTTTCGCCGATGGACCCGATTCCTCGAGGCGCCGCGATGGAATCGTTGGCTCGCTTTCGGACGAAACGAAATTACGCAGTCGAGGAGCGATGTTCATTTGTCATTTCGCCGTGAATTTTTTTCTTGCGTCCTCCGCCACGGGTCTTTCATCCCGGCCGACTCGTCCAGCGCGGTCCTCCGACTCGGTCTGCCGACAATTAAGACGGCGGAGGAACGGTAATGGCCGCTCTGCAGACGTAACGAGCAATTTCCTCCGCTGGTCGCCGGTAAGCGGCTTCCTTTCTGGAAGAAGGCCTTCCGAGGAGGATTTGCATAGAGAGGAGGCTCCCGACGCAAGAAAAGATGCAAATCTTTGATTTTTTTACGTAGAGGACGAAGTTGGAAAAACGCTGTTGGTGTCGTAATTCTTGTAAACGGCGGCTGTCGTCAAAAAGAATGGGGAAGGGGCGGTTTTTGTGTGTAATCGTAACCCTGTTCTGAATTGCCTGGTGGCGTATGTTAACTGTATTAAAAATCTGTTAATAGACAAATTTGTTTGTGTTGCTAGAATGGCCGTGTTCTCTTCCAGATGATTAGGCAGTTGACAAAAAGCTTTGCTTCTCTCAAGTGATGCAATGGTAGCGATTTTTATAAAGAGGAGTCGATCCTTGCAATTATAGTGGTAGGTATCATGTAGGCTTCTATTCATTTTGTTTTATCTATTTCCGATTCTCTTTAATGATATTTTACTGTTAAACTATTGGGAGCAGGATCTATTTTGTTAGATTTACAAGTCAACCTTGAAATTCTCGGTATCCATTCAACCTATAGCGATGTCTGAAAGTAATAGATAACCACGATGTCGAATTAGGAAGTAAATATGGAAAATAGAAGAGGATTTTAGGTTTGGAAAAATTTTGGAAACAGGTTCCTCGAATCACAAGTCATGAGCATTCTAGAGATGAAACACACGCATTACTCGTAGAACAAATTAACTGTAGACTTCTGTTGAGGAATCATTTCTGCTAACATTTTTCGTGATTAGTATGCCTGCTCCTTTTCTCCGACCGAATTCTTGAGTTTTATCAATTAAACTAAATATTTTTGTTTATCAAGAACGAAAGAAATCTTCTGTATTTGTGTATGAAGATGACCTAATATATTGAAGAAATTACTTGATGTTTTCGTAGCTTATTTTTCAATATACAATTCAGATGTTTGTATACAAGATTCTGAATTATTTGCAATCGCATATATGTAAACTTTGCGGGATTCCTCTTCCAACATTTTCCTTTTATCTATATATTACCAACAGGTGGTGGGCAAATGATGGGGGACTAATTTTATAGTTGGTGATGATGTCATGTCGCAATGACGTGAGGAATGCATCTTTATTCGCTCTTACTTAACTCAAAAACCTTTGGATACCTCTTTCCGAACCGTTTATTTATCATCATCAGCAAAATTGTCGTTCACTTTCGTATCCGTTCACTTGCAGTATCTGCCATCATGGTATTGATCCATATAAAAAATTAACGTACAGTTAATGAAGAAACAGTATCCTCGCAATTCTTTTACGATCTGTGAATTTAAGCAACTCGGCATTGAGCAACTCTTCGAATTTTCCTCTCTGTTGGCGCTGAAAAAAAATGGAAAATTTGGAAGTTTTTATTCCTTGAATTCGGTAGCTACTTTTTCACAGTAGTGTTATCGTGTGGTGAGAGCTATTGTGCTTTTTATGATCGACGAAAGTTGTTTTTAAAATATTCTTTGAGAAAATCATTTCGCACCCGAGATGCTTACTTGATGTTCTGTTTATGGTCGTACGGTTGTGGATTCGCCGTTCACGTTTTCCTCAGCCGCTGCGACGTGTTTTCGAATATCGACGTCGTTTTTGGAAGTCGAGACGTGTCCGTCTCCCAAATGCTTATGAGATGCTAATGAGAAAGAAAGAATCCACTTAAGCCCACCGCGTTGCTTGGCTCCCGAATTTTTTAACACGCCTACTCAACATTTTATGCAACTATGTGTGACTCTCCATAAGTGGACCTCGCTCATGCGTCTCTCTTCCCTGCTCTCCCTATGTCGTATGCCTGTAGAATCGGAAAAAAAAGTTGCACTCATGTATGTAGTGAGCTTGTAGAGCTTTTTACTCTTCTTAGGTTTACCGAAAAGCTGCGTGCTGTGCTGCTCTTTTTGGAGGTTTTGGAGGAAAAAACGGATGCGGAAGTCGATGTTGTTTTGTTACTTACGCGCGAAAAGGTGGTTATTGTATTATCGTTAACGAGGTAATTTTTGGTGTGTTCTAATAAATGTGGAGGCTTCTTCTCTTACGCGTTTTGTTCCAACCTGCTGTTAACCATCTGTGCTTTTTCTGGCGCCAAAGCTGGACACAGGATAGGGAATGGAAAACTAATAGCTTCTGCACTTATGTGCATAGATCTTCCCAGTATTAGTTTTTCATGTAAATCCAAGTGAAGTTGGCATTAAAGATTAAAGTGTAGCTGCGGATTTAGTAGCAGCTGCTTAGTAGAGAGTGGGGACCTTTTCAATATAGGAAGGTTGCACCAGGTCGTCGAGGAGGATTTTAGCTTGTTCAAATACAGCCTTACTGCCTGGAAAGTCGCATGAAGCTTTGATGACTTATAAACATTCTCTGTGTTAAACTGACATATATGCTATTTAAACGAAGGTAAGGTGTGAGATTAATTGTTGGCGGTTAGGCATACTTTACTTTTTTTAAGTACAGCTTGTGTATTATATACGTTCCTTTCATTCTTGACTCAGTTATTTTGAAATTGCATATTTTTTCTTTGGAATGCAAATATTCTCCACTTTATTGCAGAGATGACGTCAAAGACAGATTTTTAGCAGTTGGTAAGAATTTAGCCCCACGAAATGAAAATAACGAATTCATATATTTTGTACTATTTGTCACTAAACAAGATGATCTAACAACAGATGGCTACTATCAGCTAATATGAAACCAGTAGTAAGCGTTTTATAATTTTTAATTATTTGATATTTCCGTTGTGTATTGTTTGTGTCTTGTTGATGAAGATCGGCTTCTCTAGCCGCTCGTACAGGTGTATTTTTATGTATGATTTTATGTGCGTGCTGTAGGAATTCAGTAATCATACCCTTCTGCCCAGCTCAAGTTATTCCCAATACTCGTGTATTGAACACCTTTTCCATAGCTCAGTTGATTTACGTATATATGGTGATTGATGCGTATCGAATCAGTATTTGGGTGTCCATTCTAATTAGGATATCCTCTCTACAGAGCGCCCACGTGGAACATCAATTGAGAGAATTGAGAAAGCCACTTCTAACTCTCTCGATTTTCACTGCCTATCGATACTTAGGCCTTTGCTTGTCTTGTCGACCCTACACGAGCTAGTTAATATTCCCTTTTTAGCGACGTTGTGTGGTGTTAGCGGCTGTTGATGGCTTCCGCATTGAGAGGCGCTCCGCCCTCGGGCCACTTGGGGCTTATTAGCCCCTGGAAGGGCGCCCTGACAGCGCTGATGGATGACCGTCAAAAGTGGAAAATCTTATGTCGTCTTCTATTGCCCTCCTTGTATCCCTTTAACAAATGAGACAAAACGAAACTCCTGTATTGGATAAGATAGGGGATGTGGAGCTATGCTTGCGATTGCAATGATGTTTCCAATGAAGAAAAGTGTTGTAAGGATGGAGGTAATTACTTAGCACGTTTAGACCAAACATCCTTAGGTTCGATAGTGAACAATATTGACGTGATTGGGAGTCGAGCAAAGTAAAAAAGGCCAATGTATAGTTAATCCTATTGTTCTAATAATATAAGCTACATTTAGATAGGGACAACCTGGCATTAAATGATTTGCTAAAAATGTGCTTGCAAACACTTTTAGCTCTACGCCATAACTCTAACTGTTATTATTAGTTCTATTAAGACACAATATGACTTCATCCACCAAATAAATAATCTAACTGAAAGGTTAATTATAACAAAAACCAATCTGGTAAGCTTTAACTTTGTGGAACTCCATCCTAGTAAATGGGTGGGAATAACTTAGCAAGTTTCACTATTTATAAGTTTTTAATATCGCGACCGGTTTCAGACGTTAGTCCATTATCAAGCACAAGAGTTAAGGTTCCCACCCATTTACATAACAAAAACAACACACAAAACAAAGTAATTAAATGGTTTGAAGAACTCGGTGGTATACTTGGTAGAAGTCTATCCCATACGAATAAATTGGATAAGAACCTACAAACTTTCAGATGATTCGTTGTTTCAAAGATCTTTCTCGAGTTTTTATGTACGAAGAAGATATTCATACGCTTTCACGCTCCAACGAGACCAAATTGATGATCCGCAGTCGGCAGGTCACCGGTAGCAATTTCCTAATTAGATTTTTTGTTCCGATCGTCACATTTTTTCGATCGCAGATGGTTCCGCGAGTCATTAAAACTCATTTCGATCGGATCGATTATTTTCCGCCTCGCATGGCTTCGCAGACGTACAGTTCCCCACGTATTTTTTCACCTTGACTTCCCGAGGCGATCGATCCAATAAGAGGAACACTGCATCCGCTCTTTTCTCCTCCTTTTGTTTCGCTCTTTATTTTTCGCCTCTCAAACAGTGAGCAGGTTCTTCGCATATGCTCAGCCAATCCCTTCTTTCTTCGCCTCGTTTTTTTTCCTCTCTCCTCGGTCGGGCGAGCGTATTAAAGGACGTTTCCTTTGCCGAGCCCACGTTCAATTACCCGCGCATTCTCCTATCTTCTCCGTCCGAGATCTCTCCTTCGCCGCGATGGGAATTATTCTACCCCCCGAGTTCTTTTTCGCGTCTGTTTGTTAGGTTGCGGCGGTGCCCGGTTTAGCGTTGCTGCGGAATCCTTGCGGTTTCAAAGAGATGTTGGGCAGCAACGAGCAATTAATTTGCCGCTACCGTACCTTGGTGAATGGAATGTTTTTCGTTCGTATTTTGGAACAGGTTGGAGGAAATTTACCTTTCGTTTCCTTTGTCTCTGTTTTGGTCTTGGCTGTGATCATGCGATAGCTGCTGAGGTATGAGTGATTCTCAGGAATGGTATTTAGTCACTTGAATGCTACGAAAAATTTTATTTGTAGAGTCACTATGCTGAAGTTGTTTGGCTTTGCTTCTCTTATAGAATTCTGTCCTAGCGGGTTAAGCAAAGGCCAACTGCCTCACTCCTCATCTTTCGTAGTAAGCCTCATTTTTATCTAAGGCTCTCTGTAGATAATGATGTTGTAAAAAAGAATCCTGTCAAGCTTCTCTCGGCAGATGACTATGTAATTAATTGGATTGCTTGTTTTTGGATAACTGGAAAATTAAATCGCCTACTAATCGTCTAATGCATACCGAGTGCCATGTTATCTCTTTATTGATGCTAGTCATTTCTTGAATCATTAATATAAATTTTAGTGATTTAAAGGAAATTATTCTGATTTTAGCTCTTGAAATGAATATTCAACTCGAAATTTTATTTGCTTTGGAAGGAATTCCAGCCTTCCTTCGTTTTCCTTCTCAAATAATCCATTGGAATGTAATAGTTGAGCTAAAATTCATTTATACTGAAGTTTTGCTTGGCAATTTCTTATAAAATTTCGTTTAAATCATCTTTACGTGCAGCTGAATTTCCTTCAAAATGTGCAATGATTATCGGCCGCAATGGAAAAACTCTGTTGGGATAATTAACTTCTTAGTTATGATTAGTTGTTGAGATCTTGCGTACTAGTTACATGTTTACGATCCCTTGTGTAATGGATGTTCTGATATTGCCTATACGGATGGGAGGGAAGGCCTTCCCCTATCGTGGATAACTTCTTTCTGACCATTACGAAATTAAAAGCGGCCGGGCTTGCTATCTTTACGGACGAAATCCATTAACTTCTTTCACCTTTTTTCGCATTTCCGTATGGCTATCTCATGGGAAATTTTATAACGACCTGCCTGATGGATGATCGTCAGTTGGAATGGGGTACGTTTTGTGGGAAATGAAAATTGAAGTACGGTTTTATAATGATGGCGATCTAATTCGTTTGATGGGAGTGGTCATTATTCTCGAAAGTTGGCGGTTGTTCGTGGAAATGGGATCTGTATTTCTCCTGTGGTCTACTTCATGCCGAAAATAATTACGCAGTGGTATATTAAGAGAACTATTAGGTTCATACAAAATCAGTAAATAAGCCATCTAATGTTATGTAGAACGTATGAAGTATCTCTAATATACTTTTTATGTTCCTATGTTATAATTATCAATATTAACCTAAATTTTTCACATACCGGCAAAAATTTGGCAGAAAGGAAGCCTTTTGTCTGTCTTATGGCCAATACGTTTTTGAGCTCCGCCCAACCAATTTGTCAAACGTCAGCTATTTGTGGAGAAATTTAAAAGCCCTTGAAATAATCTCTATTTTTTACATATTCTTTTGCACTTTTGGCTATTTTGAATGCTTTAATGAGATTGAATTGTTAATTTACCAATTTACTAATGAAAATTATATTTGTTTATTTAATAATTTACCTTTGCGGCCAGAGAGCACCTCCGTAATCTAAGCCTCCCATTTATAAATTGGAGAAATTAGAAGTGAGTGCGATAATCTGATGTTCTTGTAACCTTGTATATTTTATAGTTTTTCTTGTGATTTTACTTTGCATTAGTTAGCCACCACCTTGAGTATGCGTGTAGTGTATGAGAACCTGCTGAAAAGTGCTGTTTACGTAAACTAGAAAAAGCACATTGTTAGACAATTCGTTTTGCGTAGAATTTCCATTAATAAATCAGTGAGCGCTATCCAGGTGATTCAAATCTTTAGAAGATAGAAGATTTAAATATAGGCTTAATTTAGGTAATAAATTCAGGAAACTTTTTACGTTCTATAAGGTTCTAGTTGCGTCCCCTTGTTATATAGGCTGTCCAGACGCAGCGAGAAAAATCTAGGATATAAATGCTGGAATATGGTTCGCTTCATATATCAAATTTATGCCGCGAACGATGCGTGAAAGTATCAATCGGGGAAGTAGAATAGTAGTGCATGTTACCCATTGAAAGGTGAATTCTATGATAATACATGTAGTAGATGTAGATAGTTGTACTGAAGTTTTATTTCTACTTATAGTGGCTGCAAAAGTTGTCGACCTTCTTCTATAGTCACCTGCTATATCCTCTGCCTCACTAATTTAATTGCTCGGCTATAGAACCAATCACGTTTGTTTGGAAAAATCTTCCGCAATCCATCGTGTTTATGGAGTGTATTAGCAAACAAATAATCAAGCGAAAGACATCTCCCCTGGGGCAAGATGAATGTGTATATAAAAGGAGGAGTCTTAAAATATTAGTCAATTAAACCTTTCTCGCTCTCCGAACCCGTTTTGGGGTTGATTACTCAAGGGAAAAGAGGTTAATTTATTAATGCGTGGTCGTTCGTCCAACGCGATTGGAAGTCAGTCGCGCTAATCAGACTTCTTTAATTCGGTTTTCTTGCTGCGTAACCGCTCGTCGAAGAGGCAATTTACGACCGCTTCTTCAATGCCATTTTACACGAATGTAAACGTTGGGAACGTCACTCGACCGTCATCCAACGGGTTGCGTTCGCCGATTTGAAATCGTGCGTCATTTTTTCCCCGACTTTTATAAGCGCAATTAATTGTGTCCCGGTAGGGGGTGGAGCATCTGCGCGGTCATTAAATCCTCGTGGGTTCGAACCATGACAACGTTAAACATCGCGCTCTAGAGTGCATTCCTAGTAAAACTTATCGCCTTAACCTTACCCCATTCATTAACAGTAGAAGGACGTTGGTGGTAATTTGACCACTTTTAATAGTTAAATATTTTTTCAATCTTTTTTTTTAATTCTTTGACTTTGCGTGATACCATCCGAAATTTAATATGAATGAATTAAATTTTGCTAACACTAATGTGGTAATTTTTACAATTTGTTATACGTAGGAGGATGGCTGGTGGTCATTTGAGCACTATGTCTTTTCAAGGCAAATATTTACATTTGTCTCCGATTTTTTAAAGTATTTTCCTGCCGATATTTATATTTGAATACTTTATTACATTAATACCATTAATACCGGAGTAGAGCGTGGTTATTATTCAAAGCCCTCTACATTGAAAATAATGAACTCTTCTCTGTGTCAAGAAATTTTTTAATAAACTATCGATGGATAGAAATGTGGTAATTTAATGTTGGTATAAGTATAAAGATATGTCTAAAACAAACAATTGAACTGCCCCAAAATACAAAGAAACAATAAAATAGATATCGAGAAGCTAAGTGATCAAATTACCACTTCTCGTCCTAGGTAGAGCGAGACTCCCGTCCATCTAGTGTTAAATCCTCCGGGGTTCGAGCCATGACAATGCTAAACGTCCCGCTTTAGTGAGTATTCTAAGGAGAACTTATCACCCTTTGAGGATGCGGGATTTGTCATTACAAGTCAAGGTAACGGAGGAAAAAGCTCGCGCTGGAATTGATTTGAAAATGACTTACGGGCTTCCACTCTCGAGGCTGTAATCCATTCGATGTTCTCAGAGACTTTTATGGCCCTGGAAACTGTCGATTGATGCAAGGGAAGACTTAGCGCTACCATGTTACCACTTTCTTAGGATTCATCGCTGGTTATTTCATCTCGAATTATTGTCGTTAGTATCCGCTAATCATCCTCCCGAGGGAATTGATGTGTTGTGGTATTCATGCCGGTATGAAATCGTTAAAAAGTGGCTGGAGCAAGAGAGATAGGTTGTAAATAACTGGTGTGCTCGGGTTTAATTTTTCTTGTCTGTACGTGTATCAAGAGCGAGTGATGTAAGAGTATCGGAAGTTATTGAAATTAATCCCAATGTGTTGGTTGCGGTTTTTGATAGTATATTTCCATGGATGAACTTCTCTACTTTGGCATCCTCATTTAGCTAGAGTAATATGTTGCGTACCATTTTGTTTCCTGTTTTCATTTGTTTTTTGTGAGAACCAGTTAATTTTTTCAGCATCATATTATTTCTTTTCTTTGCACTAATTTCGGCTTTTTTACATAGAACCTGTCGAATATTAGTCATCCGTTAAGCTGGTGTCTCCAAGTGGCCGAGCCGCGGTTTACTGGAAATCTGTAAATAAGAATTAGATTCGCCTAATTTTCGAGGGTAACATTTTTAAAATTTCTTATAATTTAATGCCTTTATTTGGGAGATATTTTGCCATTTAGTAGGAATACTATCTTTATATACCAAAGTATTTTAAGTACTTGCGGCATCTTTTCTCGTTCTGATGTAGAAACGAGCAAACGTAAAATTAATATAAATTTTGGTGAATGAAATATGCTGTGAAAGACCAAAGGCTTGTTTTATATTTATTATGGCTCTACTGGAAGTACTGTCTCAAGGGAAAGTAATTTTCTTCGTTCTTGGAAGAACCCCCTATTCATCTATTATGGAGGAACTCTCTCTCTCGGGCACATCATCGTTGCGAATACGGCATTCGTCATTCTTATTATCAATTTGGAAATCCCCCATTTGGGGGCGACCCTCATCGCGCGGGTGTACCAGTTATGTTTTTTTAGCATGTCGGACCACCCTCGAAGGATGTCAATTCGGGCTCGATTAAAGCCGACCGTGGGCGTCAGTGAGGGACTCGTCGCCCAAGGAAAAGCAGAAATGTCTTCGTGAATCGAAAGGGAATCGTCCATTTTCCCTGCGCATTTCGGTTCGAAACCCGCCTTCGCCCTTTTTCTTCGCTCGCATCCATATTAGGGCCCGCCCGCCGTGAAATTGACGTGGGAAGGAATGTCCGTGTGCGTTGCAGTGAGTTCCGCGTGCGTGTGCACGAACCAATTTATCCTACGCGACTTCACTCGCCCACGCGTCCGTGCCGAAGAGTCGTTGCATTCCAGGGGTCATCCTCTCCAATGGAAGGGTTAAGGAAGACTTAAAGGCCGCCAAGTACATCGCAATAACATTCCCAGATACGAATCGCCCGTGTGTCGCTATTTAGTATTGCGTTCTTAGGCGACCCATCATGAGCGGAGGGAACATCTGAGTTTCGTGTTCTTCGAGGCTTATCTTTACGCACTTGTGGGAATTTATTGTTGTAAGGAGATGGTGGTAGTTGGTGGTCTTCTGCGGTGGTCAAATTTTAATTTTTTTCAGAGAAGTCTCTTCGGCTTTTGTATTGTATCCAGCGCAGTAGCTTCTACTAAGTCAATATTTCCGTACTATACGACAAATTAATTATAATATATTTTAAATTTTCTATTTCGATCGCAGTTGTACTTAGTCTTCTTTAATTCTTCTAAGGAACTCGTTTGTAATTACTTGATCTGTTTCACTTAGATAAACTTTTGAGATATGATGGTCGGAAACCCAATGAGGTATGAGTGATGTTAAGTAGTGGTGACTCCTTATTGAATACTATGTGAATGCTTAGTCACTATGATGCAGCTTACCCACTCGGAACATTCTAACTAAGAAAATAGTAAATTACCTCACTCCTCACCTAGTTCAGTTAGTCCCATTCCCATTTTAGGAGTTATGCTTGGAGGCACTGGCGTAGCCTTAAAGAATTCTTTGACTAAGGTCTATTGAAAAAGGTGTTTCTCCATCAAGATCACATCACTGAATGTAGAGCTTATTTAAAATCCATAATATATTACATAAATAAAGTTAAATTAAAACAATTATATATGTTGATAGGAAGGCTAGCTCCAGGAATATGTTATTAATTTTTACATTTGCCGTCTTATATTTATGTATCTTGACTTATCAGCAGGATTGAAAAAATGTCATTAGCAGTGACTTGTATATCTTCATTTATGAAGGCTTGAGGTAGTCCATTGGGTCATTCCTTGGAGGCAGCGAACCTTACGTAGCTTTTGAGGGGTTTTAAGGATGAAAAAGATCTTTCGCATTTGTCTCTGTAAAGTTAACAAGCAACTTCTCCCTGAATATGCTGTGTTAGGTATTGCTATATCTTTTTGTCTTGTGATTAAGGTACTCCTTACTTGAAGGTAAGGATTTTCGAGAGGGTCGCGCTAACTTGGGAAGGAGCTCTCAAGATTCTTACGCACTTCCTCCTTAAGATCCCTTATAGATACGTGAAGGTAACGATGGACTTGAAAAGCGAGTGGTCGGAGTGATGGGGTGAGAAGAGGAGGAATTGGCGAGGCGATGAAATGATGAATGGGGGAGAGGAAGGGTCACACTCGGTGACCTCAGAATCCGCCTCGTCATCTCCCGGAGGAAGGAGATCGAGGGAGATAAAAGGCGCGCGATGTTCAATTGTTTGGAAAGTGGAGAGAGAAAAGGGGTGCGTTAAGGGAAGTTTGCGTGACCCTATAAGCAGAGACAAAATCCGGATATCCCTCGCAATAGGAAATATTTCGGAGATAGGGATGCGCGATAGGTTTCAATGACATCCCAAAACTTAAAAGATCCAATGTGTCGAAATTTCGCGATCTCTCGAAAGTTGGGCGGTATCTAATTTATCGAGACATCCTTTCCTTCCGTTTCCGCTATGTTTTGTAACTTTTTAAGTGGTGTTTCGCGTGAAGAAATTTTTTTGATAATCAACAGTTTCCGCTACTTAAATTTTCCCGTTTATTAACTTAATGAAATACGGTCTAAGGAGGAACTTCTCCTTGAGGAAATAAGGGAAGACTCCTTTTTTCTGTAGGTGATTCATTATTAAGGAAAAGAATCCTTTGATTTTTATTCTTCCCCTTAACAATGGATCATGTAAAATCCACGTAGATGGTATTGTAACCACTTTTATCATGTGCGGAGATGAAATTAGGGTAAATGTTTGAACTGCGATATAAATCATCAACTAATTAAGCAATAAAAATCGTAAAGTCAGTATTTTTCTTCAGTAATGAGGGTAAACATGTTCAGCTTTTACAGCTAGTCTCTTGCAAATAATCAAACGCATGATGTATCGCATTCCTGCTCTTATTCTTTGCTACTACTACTACTACTATTTAAAAAAATTGATTATTATCGTAAAAAGTTTAATTTTTTCCGATAGGTGCTCTTATGTTGGTGCAATAGTGCGTTTCAGTTTTTTTAGTTATTAATGATGGGAATGAATTCGTATGTTATTTTCCTTTACTGCAAGAATTGAGGTTATGTCTTTGCGGTCTTCCGCGATATGATTATTAAATTTTGTCGCTTGTTTTTTTTTAAGAACTCAATCACAATTATCAGCGAGCAAACTGATTACAAAACATTTTTCTGCAATACAGTAAAATATTCCACCTATTGGGAGATTTAGGTCTAAGTGTCAGTCCTGTCAGGCTTTTTTCATGCCCGTTCTTCATTGGGATATCTTGTCTTGTGAATTTATTCTGTTGTTCAATTCCGAAATTGGTGGTAGCACCTACAAATTATCTATAATTATCGATGTTTGTCTGTTTCGAATTTTGATCTAAGTAAAACAGAACTTAATGTAAGTGACGCAGTAGTCGCGTTTTTCCTCAGCCTTTGGAGGCTGTTCCATTCCTCCTCAGCGACGAAATTGGACATGGCAGAGTGGCCACGCGCAGCAAAAACAGCCTTTCATTCCTTTAAATCCCTCCGCAGCTGTCCTCCGTCGATGCGGTGTCATTGTTTGAAGGAGTTTCTAAGGGTGGAGGATGTGCGTGCAATAGATGGAAGGGTTACGATTAGGAAATTATGGTCTCCCTTAATTGAGGATCTGAGGATGAGGTCACGCCGCCCGTTCTGACTTCCTTCGAAAGATGTATTCATTTTTTTTAAATGGTTTCCTCTCAGTAACTTCGCCCAGCACGAGGGATGGAAAGTTTTAACGGTACGGAGACAAAGACAATCGAAATCCTCTCGTTATGGGCGTATATTTAAATTCTGTTTCCCCGATTCGGGGTTGGGAAATAATCGAATCTGGTCTGTTTTCCTTGGCTGGGCATCAGACATGACGTCAAGTTTTTGCTCCGTGTCCAATTCGCGGCTGACAAATGGAAATTTGTAAAATTAGCTCGAGGATGTCAATTTGATTTATTTAAATGCTCCGGATTTCTCTTTCATTTATGTCAGAGTTCAAATTGTTTTGGTATATCGAGATCAGTTTGCGCACGTTCATTACCTAAGAAGAATCTCTCTCGTGGTCGAGAGGCATTTAAAGCTGTATAGCTTTCTTTTCCAAGAAGGGATCCTTATTCCACAACTTCGTATAACCTAACTTAAATTAATATTTTTTCAGCAGCAATCAAGCAAAATTACAGTAGATCGGGTTTATGTAGCTTAAACGTCTCCAGTTTATCGTATTTTCTTTATATTCTTTGACGATCGTGGTGGCCGAGTGCTAAGCGTGTTCGCACGGTATGGCTCCAACTCCAGCGCCAACTCTCGGTTCGAATGCCGGTTAGTCGGATTTTTCTGATTAGGGAATGTTCTTGTGTGATTGTTGTTGTTTGATATCTTACTGTAAAAGTCCAAAAAATGGATGTTTGAGTAGTATATGAAAAGTAAATAAATAAATTATTTGTTGTAGTATTTTATCGATTCTTTTAAATACAAATTTAAAGGACGGAAAACTGATTTTTTCAGTCAACTAATTAAGACCCAGGCAATTCCAATTATGTAACATCAGTCAGTCACCGTAGGTACTCCTGATCGTAGTTTTATGGAAGGGAATTGAAACCATCATTCAGCGATCACCTATGTTGCCCCAATTTTTTTCAGGTATTTTCTTAGAAGTGCGGTAATCTGTAACTATACGTTGTATCTAGAACCTGTAGCAACCTAGGTACAGAAAGTAAACTAGGAGGTCTTTGGTAGAGTTTTTGAACCTCTAACTGATGTTGGTTGTTGAAGCAAAGACTGGTCTTTAATTTCAGTTTCTTGTAGCAAGAGTTTTTTAATAAATGTTATTATTTGACCCATCTTGTAGCTTGTTATCAAAGCATCTTGTATTGTGTGGCAAGGGATCGAAGCTAGTTGGATTGTTTTAAATACATGGTTAAGAGCAAGTTATCGAAAAATGTTCGTTGTGAAGCAATACCACTAAGTCGGTTATGCCGCATTTTAAGTTTTTCTGAGATATTAGAAATATTTCATTTTGTTTACAAAAAGGAAGAAAAGACGTACTAAATTTTCCTCACAAAAATATTCCACCCAATTTTGTGTGGAAAATTTACTGTCTTTTTTCCTTCTTGTATTCTGACTTTCCACAAAATGACGCCAAAGCATTTAGATTTCATTTATTTAGTTTATTTATGCATTTCCTTGTCGAATAGCAGCCGAGCCGCATTGATTATATTTCAGTCAAGTAAGAAGTTAAATGTTGCAATCTCCTTCAGGTGCGCCTCATTTAAGCGTACGGGGACTTTAAATAGCTTCATCGGAATAGCGTTTATGCAGTATTTTCAGTGAGGCCACTTTTACGCCGATCAAAGCATGACTCGCTCAAGTCGCCGGAATAAGCATCTTCGGCCATCTCACCCGTCGGTAATTAGATCGGCACTGGAGCGAGAGAGATTGAATTCATTAGCGCCGTCGTGTATCAGAACTGGCCATGTTTTATGGGCTACTTATGACGACCACGCAGAGATCGGCCGTCGGGAGATAATGTCGGAAGCGGAGTCATAGGTGTACGCAGGTGCGATTTGCGGAGTGAATCGAGGCTTTGATCGCACGCACTCTTCGATGCGGTGCATTTCCGCGTACTATTTGCTCTGATAAAGCGCTTATCGGTTGTAGGTCATCCGAGGACGGAGATTTATGGTTTATCTGCTGTGTTTAGAATTTCTGTGACAGTTATGTTAGCGCGTACAGAGGAGTTTATCTTTCACGTGCGGGTGTGTGATATGGTGGTAGAGCAGTGTGCGTGGAGCATCCTGGATGTTGGTAATCGTGAGAGGTCCATGCGATGCGTTTATTGTGGATTTATGTATATAATTTAGGACTTCAACGCTAAATTAATGGATTAATTTGATCGATTCGGAATCGCATGGTACAGTAATAATAATGAGAAAGAACAACTTTCGGAAACAAATATGGTAAAAAATTTTCTCACGGCTCACTGGATTTTGTATGATTGTAATCTTAAATTTTTCGTTTCATATCGTGACTATTTCTGGATTATTCTTTTACTTGAGATCTTAAGTTTTAGTGCATTTGGTTTTACTCATAGGCGTGAGACGTATCTCATGTAATCCCGTTCATCATCTTTATGAAAACTTACGCTGGATACGCTAACCTCGGTTTTTTCTTCTATTACGGAGAAGAAATAAGTGAGGCATAAGTCATGCATATAAATTAGATTTTTTGTATTATATCTTGACAATTCATAATTAGTGTGACTTGTGCTGTCCTCAAATTTTCTTGGTAGTCAAATAATCTGGAGTAAACATTGCGGTTAAGAAGAGCTCTGTATTTGTATATGTTCTATATGTATATTTATGTATCTGTCAGTGTTATTGCCAGTCTTAAGATGATGTTTAGTTCTTGAGATATTTTATATTGTATATTTCCCGCTCCCCTACCCTCTAGTACCTAGAATATATTGTGTAACGTATTTATTGAGGCCTGCGAATAAATTTTCAAACTGCAAGAATTCTACGGTATTCTCGTGTTAAGATTCACGATCCTAAATTTTTAATTTTCCCCGAGCTTGAGGATTCCCCATGAATCATAACTCAGCCATACTGCAGTGGATAATTTTAGAAGATTGAGATCTTCCTTCCATCCCCCATATTTCCATGCGTGACGGAGTTGTATCAGCTTATTTGATTAAGATTGGCAGAGGTTAATTAAGCCCACATTCATAAAATTGTATCATCTTTATTAAAAGCACGTTGACCGTGAATTGCATGTCATCATTTGATTGTCATCTCTTTGTGATGTCATCGTACGCATGTTCACTTTATTTTCGTTACCTTAGGATGAAGGACTTAGGTTTTTGTAAATCCCTAAATATTTCCTTCTTTTTGCTTTTCTTCTATACTATTCTTAAAAGGTCTTTCTTGAAATATTTTATGATATTTGGTTAATTTAAGTTGGGACTTTTAAGTCTCAAGCCTTTAATTAAAGTCTTCTATTATTGTTATTATAAGCACTGCCTGTTGAGTAATAAACTTGACAGATTTGTGGAAAAGGTGACGTTTTGTTTTCTCCTTTGTGTGCATAAATGAGCTAGATTTTCCCATGAGATCACTATTGAGCATTTTCATTTACTTCTGAGAAGAAATAATGAACTTGATGTAAAAATATTTTTATATCTTTTACGACACTTTTAAAGGCAACCGTTGTAATTCACGAACCTTTCGCACCCTTAACCCTCGAAGCAAACCACCCGTATAATATCCTTCCTGCGGTCTCAACGATTTTCTGAATGTGTGGGGTTTCACTGAACTTGGCTCGGCTTTCATCACCGACGTCGGAGCATCTGCTTGTTTATCAAATCATTCTGTCAGCAAGGCAGATTCGCAGCCATTCTTGTTATTATATTCCAGCTAGGAAGCATTATGCTAAATAGGGGTAGATAATATAAGCATACAACGCTTCTCCTCCATTAGAGTCGAATAAAAACGTGAGGAATAGCGCCGTTGAAATTTAAATCTGTCGGTGAATCATTTTGACGTAAACTTACTTGTATTCATCTCCTTCCAGAGGATTTTTGGTTGTGTAAACTTCTTAACCTAACGCGTGCTGCTAGCGTTATAAACAAATTACGACGCAGTTATGTTATTGAGAAATAGTTTTCCTCCTACTGAATTAGTCGAAACCCCCGCGTCATGAACGAGTTCGCAGTCGATCTCGTAAATAAGGGAAACTTGAAAAAATTGTGTCAGAAAGCAATTTGTAGTTTGACCTACGCTGACTCCCAAGTAATGATCTCATGCTGTCATCATTCTCAGGGCGGGAAAAAAGGGGAGAATAAATTGAAGATCGCGATAAATTTCTTCGGAGTGCAACCTCACAACGGTTACGACGTGCATAATAGTTGAAGCGCATGTGGGAGGGGTTCTTTGGAAGAAGTGGGTGGTGTGGTAAAAAGCGTTGTCCGCATAGGTCACGTGGGAGTCGCGGATTCCTAAAAGATGCCCCACGAATGCGTTCTGCTCCATAATCCTCCCCTCAGAGTGTTTTCAATCCTAGATTATTTCTGCATCCCATTTTGTCCTTCACGACTTTTCTGTGCATCTTCGTTTTTGCTTCAAAGCAGTTATTGTCATCCTCTGCTCGTCTTAATATCAAAGTATTATTTACCCCTTTTATTATCCAGACTAAATAAAGATCTCACTAGGTTTTCTCCTATTTTTTGTATAGTTTTTCCTTTGGTTATCTTCTGTTTTCTGTTACAACACATTAAGCGCTCGTTTCCATGTGACATTATTGCATGCGTTGAAATTGCTTAGGAGATGTTTTGGCGTTAAAGAATTGTAAATTTAAAAATGTAAGAATTTAAAAATGGCGTTAAAGAATTGTCATTGGACTTACCTATTTCGTTGAGTTAATATATTCACAAAAGATTTCTGAGTCGAAAAAAATGGTTGACGGAAAGTTTTGCAATTAAAATGATAAAAGTATATGTTGAAGTTTCGTAAATAAATTTTAAAATCAGATCATTAAATAATTGAAGATTATTAGTGGATATTTCATCTATGTTCATATGAAGGGATAAGTTGTGATAGAATTGTAATTAGAATTAACAGAAAACATTACAAGGAATATTTACATAATTCTGCGGTAACTCTTCTGTATTTAGTTTATTTCCATTGTTTATTTGGTATTCCATAGTTAATAACATTTAAATAATTTAAGTTATAGTTAATAAAATGTACTTCTGTAATATAAATATTGAAGTAATATTGGTTAATTTTTTCGCTGTTTTTCTTCGTAGTTATTAATGTTTACTACATCTTGGAGTGGATGTAGCGAATTACTGTAACTAATTATTATAATAACGCAACGTTTTCATCTCTTTACTTATCAACACCTAGTCACTCTACATTTTGTTACATTTTTTTTCATTTACACACATTGATTATGTCTCTAAATTATTATGTATTTCATTGGTAGTTCTGTTTTTGACGTATATCAAAGAGGGAAATATCCCTTTTTTACTTTCCTAATTATGCATCACGTCACGAAACAAGTATAAGTTTACGCTTATTGTACAGTAACTTGTTTATCCTTCTATCTCCATTTGCTTCTCTACGAGGCAGCGGATGTTAGACCCGACTTTTAGGTCTCAATCCGCAGCGAATAAAGTCATCTCAGTCTCAGTGCACTCTCCCCGCGTATCCATTCCTACTCGATCGCAGCACTTCTACTTTACTCCCACTTACACACAACTTTCTTCCCACTCGCCTTTGCTCTCTTCCTTTTCCATCCCTATCATCTTTCCTTTAAACTCCTTCTCTCATTTTCTCTCGCTGTTTTTCTCCAAACCTCCCACTCTGCTCAGTTGGCCTCATCCGCCCAAGCGACTGTTATCCATTGCATCTTTCCTTTCGGTCCATTTTTCCGCCCACCACCGTACGCCCTCGCTTCCATCAATGCTTCCTTCTTCCGTCTTCGCGTGCCATCTTCTAAGCTCTTTTTAGCTTCTATTGCACAAGTAGAGGGATGTTTAGAAAGGAATAAAATTGTAGATTTCCTGAAAATGCTGCCAGGGAGATTTTTTAATCCGGGATCTACTGCGCAGCAAAAAGTCGATCGTACAAAAAGATCGTTGCCCTTTCAGAAATGCGACATCGACCCGAGTCAAAGTAGCGCCTTTTGGGTGAAATTAAATGTTATTTAACTGTAAACTTTTAATGAATCTCACGCAGAGATGTTCAATATACTCTGTTACGATCGGCTTACTATTAGATACTAGCTTTCCAACTCTGATCGATTAATAAAAGTTGGTGTTTACTGCGATGAAAGTGATTTTCAGTAGCCTTTTAATTTCTAATTTAACCTTTTTATTGCAAATAAGGAATCTCGTCACATTCACTGTACCTATTTATCGTGGAAGTAAATATTTGAGCTGATTAAAATTATTCGGTTTATTAGGAACATCTGACTGGTCAGTCTTGGTTTATCAATTTTTCCTCAACGATCTGCTAGCTGGATATCTCCAATAGAATTACATTTTTGTATCTAACGGAAAGATTCCTTCGCTGTTAAACATCTGTGATGAAGGATAGCCTCATATGAAGTAGAATATTAATTATATGCCTGACGATATATTTCGGTAGAGCATTTCGAATACATTCTGTGGTGTAAAAAGTGTATAATATGTAATATGATGTGCTGACTTCAACTTAGTCGTATCTTTATCAATTACATCAAGTTATTTTCCTCTGAATTAAAAGTGACATCAAAGTGGTAGCATGAAAGTCTCATATTTTGATTTTTCTTGCTATGCTTTTCTTGCTATCGTTAAGATTAAATAAATTATTTAGCAATTTCCTAATTGGCTTTATATTTCATTTCAGGATTTTACATCTACGTAGTTTCCAGGGCAGTGAAAACAGAATAGTGCATTCTGGAATAAAACACACAAGTAAGTAATACAAGTAACTAAGTTAATGGACTTTAATATACTTAAAATGTAAATATAATGGAATCGCAATGGTTTGGGTAATATCTTGCTTTACTTACTCGTATTCCTGGACCGATTCCTATCTCATTAACGCAGACGAAGCTTTGACTCGGAACATTACGCTGCCATGTGAAACAACGTATGGGGTATGTGATTTATGGAAGGCAAAACAAAAACCCATCTCAGGCTACAGATCGAAAAGAAAAACAGTGTGTGGGAACTGGTCCCTAGACAGCTGGCGCCAGTGGAATAGTATAGATGGCATTAATTTGCTACAAAATGTGAGGCGCTTCTTCAGCTTAAGTTACAGCGTCGTCTCATAGCAATCTATAATGTTTGTTGTTGAATGAGTTACGGCTTTGGCTGCATATAGAAGTCGTAGCGGCTATATTTATATACACTACTCCTATTTTCGTGCTTTGTTAGTGGGTTTTTGCCCTCGACATTTATATTTTGCATAAGATAGATAATTATTAGAAAATTATCAATCTGTTTCCAAATCACTCATGAATAACAGCAGTTATTAATTATTATAAATTAATTTTACATCTTATAAAATAATCAATTTATTAGAAAAAGTAAAAAGTCGTTTTAGATCCCGAAGTTCTGTAAATTTTTATTTTCCCGCATTAAGTTCAAATTATCGAAAATTATTAGATTGTTGGTGCATCTCTTGTCTGTATAAATTAGGAAAGGTTGGAAGGTAGGAATCTTTCTTAGATTGTCAAGCGCTTTTTGCTGATAAAAATACTCATGTAAAGTAGACCTCATAAGTTATGCGTAACAATTCATATGAGAATGTCAGATCCTTTATTTTTGTATATTACCACACCGTGGAATTCCAAAGATATGATTCCAAGTAAAAGCTATTCCAGAATAAATAAGAAAACAAATCACAAGTTTGGAATAATTATCATTCTCAATTTCAGAATTTTTTCTTGTTTAAATTTTTATCAATCGCAAAATATATCCATGAATTTTCAATTAGGGTACGTAATAAGAGGGATACTTATGCGTTTAATTAAATTTGGGAGCAATATATCAATGTGATTGAAATTCTCTTCGACAGTGAAGTTTTTTTAGATGCGCAATTTTAGTTTCTGGAAAATGTTATCCTTCGCTCTCTGTCATTGCTCACCAAGCGTATTGTCATTTAAATTTAGTTTGCTGTAGAGTGACGATTGCTCGCACCCTTAAGTAAAGAATTTAAGGAAATCTGGAGACAAACCAGAAGGACTGGTATCCTTTTGGCATTATGTCCCTTCATCCTGGAAGAATCAGTGAAGTGGTGTCAACCCACGTGTCTTCTTCAACTTCCCGTTTGCACTCTCTTTCTCGCTCTTCCCGTTCTGTTCCTACGCTCGCTGCCCTTTCTAAGGACAGCCTTCAAGTGGGCAGAACGTTCCATTGGCAGAGTAGGAAACGGCGGCTGCGGCCACCTCCTCCTCCCTCCTCTTCTTAGCGATGATGATTGCAACCGAGGCAGATGTTGAGGAGAAACATTTTAAAAGGAAGGGATGCATGGCTAGAGATGCAAGATGCGTTATGGCTCGAGTGAGAGATCTCTCCGTGCATTATGTAAAAGACGTCGGCGCTTTTCCCGTTTTTTGTCTTTTTTATCTCTCGTTTTATCGGTTGTTCATGTCAAATGGGGTACCACTGAGGTCGCGCGGTTGTCCCGAATGTGTCAGATATCAGGGTACAGGTCGCCCTTGGAACTATTGGTCCCGTCTCCGGTATTGTTCTGTTTTTTTTTCCGCTTTCCTCGGTTAGGAATTTTAGTGGTGCTTTTGTGACTGTAAGTGGTATGTCCTTTATAGTAAAAGGAGGGCATGTCGTAGATCTTTTCGGTTAGGTAGGGAGAGTTTTCTAAGGGATGATCTGAGTTCTACTATTTATTTTGTCATCCCTTAGGAATGGTTAAATTCTTGGTTGGGATAGTGGTTTGGTGTTCGGTCATTGTTCACCTTTTCATTTTTATGTAGGGATTATACTCTACCCTTTTTATATGTCAGAGATATTGATCTCTTTAGCTACCCTTCCATGGGTTACGACACCTTTTAGTATTTTTGTATGTACTAGTGTACCATGTCTTTCTTAAGGTTTGGATGATAGCGTCGATTATAGCATATGCCGTGGATATTTATATTTGAGTAGGTATTAATAAACTGTGGGAAACTTTCATTTTTATTTTCCTTACGTTTCATATTGAAACTTCTGCTACGACCGACTAACCGTCTATGATTACTTTTGAACGTTTGCAAGTTTTGATAAGTCACTTATGAAATTAAATTATACTGCATTTGGCGTAGCTTGTCTAGTAGCCTCTTTTTCGAAAGCCATCGATGTATTTTTATGCGAGCACTACGCGGTAAAAAGTACTTTAAAAATAATCGGTGGCCATTTCCGAAAATTTCGGGCAAGGATATCGTAGAGTATCGATGCATTAAAAAAATCATATAATTTCGAAATATGTCTAGAATACCACTGAGAAAAATGTGATGCTTCTTTTTTATTACGTTACATTATTGTGGTTCCCAGTTAGCTGCTTTTCTGTACATCTTCTACGTACGTAATTGCTTCTCGACTTTGCAATCGTCCTTGACAGTGGTCGCGTCGGTTCATCAGTTGGTTGTTATTACTGTCGTTATGGTGTTGAGAAATAAAAGCTAATGATCAGTCATGTTTAAAATCTTCGAGAATTATATCCGGCAAAAAAGCCACGAGTGTGAATTATGCGTTTATTCTTTCACCGCAGAAGACAATGAACTCACACTGCGCTGCTGTTATTTCCATA
This sequence comes from Sympetrum striolatum, assembly GCA_947579665.1. NCBI lineage: Eukaryota > Metazoa > Arthropoda > Insecta > Odonata > Libellulidae > Sympetrum > Sympetrum striolatum. The sequence goes on along the minus strand of OX388347.1, from coordinate 54,050,328 downwards.
CATTAACTCTCCCTCCTCTAAATTCCTATCCACCGTTCAAAGCAAAGGTTACGCAAGTGACTTCATATGTGTTTACTTCTTATTGTATTCAGTACTGGCGCTATTTGGAAATTTCTCAGATATGAGGAAGTGGTTTTAGTTCCATTTTTTACTGCCGTGGCTGTTAATCTCAAGGGCATATGCAAAAGGACTAAGAAAGTGCAGGGGTGAATACTTAAGTGTTACTTTCTTCATCCTTAATAGATAGGGAGCACTTCCAAGTTCTATTTTTTCTTTGTAAATTATTCCCAAGGACTTATTCAAGGGTGACAAACTACTATTGAATTTTTGACTGCAAAGATCATCGCCAATTTTTTTTTTGCATTGGTAGTTTTCATTTGTTTGTGTGATTCCATCATTTGTTATCTTGATATTTCTTCCGACAATTATTAAACCTTACTTTCCGCACATTATTACTCCTGTAGCCATAATTTTAATGATGGAATTTAGTAATTATATCCGAATATCTTGCGATATCTTCCTGTATCTGCTTTTGAGTCGCGATTAAGTTCTTATCGGTGTCAGTATTTTACGAAATAAATCTCTATCGCTTCCTTTTGTGGAAAAATAAAGATTTTTTAACTCTGTAATAATTGCCGATCCTTTAAATTGTGTGAAAGGAAGACTTAAGGCTCCTGGAAAGTCATGTGGACAGCGCGTTTGCCTTTGGCGAAAGCGGTCCCGGGTTCGATTCCTGGTGGGAACCAATGTGCGAAATGACCTAAGCTGTCGAAGCACTTTTAAAAATACTACTACTACTACTACTAGGAAGACTTAATTAGTTAATTAATCTCATACTTAGTTATCTCATTTACTTTCAGTGTTACGTTTAATGATGCCCTTTTCTTTTTCATCAAAGCAATTTTCCTGCCTTAATCCCTTTCTCTTTCGAACGGTTCTTTCATTACTTCTGGTTTCTTTCTCCTCCCACACATGATCCATATCATACACTTTCTTCCTCTCTTATATTTCTGAAATCTCAACTCATTCATCTTCTTCCAGATTAAACACTTCCTCATTTATTTTAAGTTCCCTCAACGTTGATTCTCTAATCTTCTGCACTCCCACAGCTCAAGAGGATTTATTTTCTTCATATCCCTTTCGCAAAAGAAATATTTTGCACCCGTTCAGAGTTACCAGTCAGAGATTATTCGTAATTTATGAATCAAATGAAACCCTCTCGTACAATCTCTCTCGGGATTAAATGGTTTCGGAGCATTTCCCATGCGGTGAATCTCATTTCTAATATCTCTTTATAATCTAAATGAAATGTGTTCAATTAATTGAATCGTTTAATAGTACTCTCATGCCTGACAGTAAAGGCTCCTTTTAAGTTATTCTATTTATAATTTATTCATCATTTACGCTTATTCGTACTTACCAAGATATCAACTTCTTGGTATTTTTCATCTTGGAATTTGAATGTTATTTTTTCTTTTTTCAGTTAGTTTGGTGTGCAGCAAAGAATTGTTATTTAGATTTCCGACACGTCTTAATACTATCTTACTATCTTTTATTAAAGATCTTAATTCTGCTTATAAGAGGTCACTTTCTATAGTAATACATACTTGGATCTTAATGGGAAATATATAGTGTTCTATACCCTAAATTTGGGTTAGTACGGGTACCGTGGAGATACGATCTAGAGAAGCTTTGCCTACGTGCCTGGATTTCTAAATTTTTTGGAAATAAGCAAACATCTTAAAGGAAGCGAGAAGGATAATTTTAATGTGTAGAAATGGTTGTTTTGACTTTTACTGAAGGGCTAAGCTACTTATGGCAGAGATGAAGTGTAAAACCGCTCTATCAAGTTTGAAAACTATTGTTCAAGTAAATTCGTATAAATTTAGGTGGTTCTTTCACAAGTTCCATTTCGTTATCGAATCTGCTTGCAAGCATCTGGAATCTCTGCTCCTCCGTTAGAACTTCATTACACGCCAAAGTAGTAATTGCCTCCCTTCTGTTTAATGTCGACCATGAGAAATCCTTACGACACACTGCCTCTGTTTAGTCTTGCATGCATGTACCACATGAAGGAGCTGCGTGTAGCACAGAATCCGCTTTGTTGATGCATAAAAGGGTCGTTTAAAAGAAATCGCGTCGTGAAACGTGTTGCAACGGCGTATTCAAACCGCAGCCATCCCGGCCGCAGCGTATCCCAACGGCAGTTGTTTGTGTACGAGAGTAAACAGCACCCTTTAGTTGGTGTACATTTTTTCCACCCTTCCGAAGACGCCTCTCGTACGAGCGGGCAAATGGACATTCGGTGCTCTGGGAGAAGCGCTGGGAATCGGCAGCTGTATGCCCTTGCTCTATCCCGACGTCTGTTTCTCTCCCTTCAGCATCGTATTCTTATTTTCTCCCGAGCATATTTCATGAGTACCAGCCCCTCTCTCTTGTCCTACTTATTTCCTCGGCTTTGCCCTTGCTCCGTGGTGCTCTATGCTCGCACGCCCAATTCAGCATATTCAAGAGCTGCACTTTTGCTCCATTCCTTTCCAATTTCATTCCTCCATAATGGTGTTTCCGTCGTGTGATAGAGAAGGGCGTTTTCCTGCCTTTTAAAAGACAGGACCTCCCAGCTTGCAGTAGGGGCTCGTTATTTTTTATTGGGGCGTTGGTTTCATGTGGCGAAGCGAAATCTTCAACCGAGACAACTCTCTATTAATGATACGGAGCTCACAAAGTGACGATAGGTGTAAAAATGTGCAACTTCTCTTGGGGACAAATTATAGTAGTAGTAGTAGTAGTTAAAAGTGCTTCGACAAGTAATTTCGCACGTTGGCTTCCACCGGGGATCGAACCCCGAACCACTATCACTGATACCGAACAAGTTTCCCACTTGGCTATCCAAATTATAGTTTTCCATGTGATTTGTTATTTCTTTCAACTTCACCTGCCAAGTTTTATTATACTACGCTTTAATTCCGTTTATATTTTCCAACAAGAGTTAAACATTATATCTACGAAGATACATCCACGTTTGCGCAAATGTCAACTTGCGTTCTGCCTGCATTCAAACATTTGATTGCAGTATAAATATGAATAATAAATTAGTTTGTATGATGCATAGTATGTGTTGGAAAATATGACGTTACTCATGTTAATACATCTTAAATTCGTTGTAAACTCAATGGAGGGATAATAACTTAGCTTTCAACGGTTTTTTCCAATTTTCTTATTAAAAGATTAACAATTTTTATCATCTCTTATTATTTTTAACCTACGAAGGTGAGATTAAGCTTTTATCACCGGAGAAGAAAAATATTATCTCAGAAAATCATTACCATTTTCTTTATATGGTTTTTCTCCTAGTGCGCAAGCTATGGAATGTTATCTTTGTCATATTATCAAAGCTATAGTTGTATTGCATTGTTCCTGGTTCTTAGTTACTTTCAAAACATTAAATACCATTATCTAAGTTATAGGGACGTTGTAAGGCTACTTTGTAGAACTTTGACTTAGCTCTAGTTCTTTAGTGCTTTCCTTGTCAGATGTCACCCTAGGTTTGAGCTGCGTATGAAAGAAATTTGATCGTATTCTCTTGGCTTATTGTTAACATCATTTTAGGAAATTTCCCATTTACGTCATCCGTTTAGTGCAATATCTCTTTGTTGCCGTTAGTGTAGATGTTTAGACCACCTTCCATCTTCTTTGGAGACAGAAGGCACGACTGGAAGTTTATTTTAATAGTCTAATTAAGTCGACAATGTATAAGTGGGACTTCAGCGATATAGATTCGCCAGTTTATTAAGCCTGTAAATCTGTTCTAAGGACTTCTTCAAGAGGCACCATTCTCTTCTCGGAATTTCTCAAGCGAGCCATTGATATACAGATGATATCATTAGCCTTATTACATTTATTACGGCTCGTGAAAGTTGATTGCGGAAATAATGCCATCTCGCGAGTAAGATATGCATGTAATCTTGCGGTGGTTTTCTTCCACCCCTCGCGGGAAGCCACTCCTTGTGGCAAGTTATCATGCGCAAGACATAGTCAAGACGCTAGTTAAAATTGAGGCATTAATCACTGACCTTCAGCTAAGTCAGCGATCCTCATTTGCATTACGACCGTCATTTTTATTGAAGCGCCCTCGAAGAGCGCATTGAATAAAGATCAAGAGAGACCAGGTTGTCGGTCAATTGGAGAAAACCTCTGTAAACACGGAAGTAATAAATGTGCCACTGGTCGCCTCCCGTTGCGTTTTACTGCGGGAGTTGTAAAAGGAAAAACGGAATTCTCGCGTCGTTTCTCCTATGTAAAGTTTAGGGAATTTAAATTCAACGGACATGCCTTGGAAAAAATCGGACCGAATATTGGATTTGATATGCAATGCAAGTAGTCAGTGCATGCCTCACATGGAAACTGCGTATTAAACCGTGAATCTAGAAATTTATGCTGCGAACTTGTGGAAACGTTCTCCCGAAAATGCTCGAGGTCCTTGAGGGAATAATTAGATGAAATTTTAAAAAAATATTCGAAGCGCATGATTTCCTGTCAGTGCCGGCGGAAAATTTTTCACGCGTATCACGATATCGGAAAATCGATCTTTGAGAAGCTGTTACAAATTTCTTCGATGGAATTCGATTAATTTCTCGCTCTAATAAAAAGATTGGTATTTAGAAAGGTGGAAAGGAAGGCATGAATCACATGTTCTTAAGGTTATTTTGAGTGATGAATAAAGCATGTCATATTTAAGTATTGAAGGGTAAAAATTATTTATGTCAGATTCAGTATCATTTGATTTATATAAATATTTATTTAACCCTTTCATTAGTATATTAGTAAATAAAATTAGTATAAAATTTAAAATTCTGTATAAAACATCGTCTAACTCCAATATTTTAGTAAAAAATATTCAAAGAAGGAAAATAATCAAATGATTTTACGTGAAATAAGATCAGCTAATATTTATTACAAACTTTATTGTTTTTGTATAATTTGAAGGCGTTACATATTCACATCTTCTGTAAAACTGTAGTCAACCATGGATAGACTCTGAAAATGCTTTCCTCGTGTACTGTCATCTTTCTGCTTTTTGGTAGTATTAAGTGGAATGGACCTTTGAGGTATGAAAATGCGAGGTATAGTGAGTGAAACACCTACATTTTAAAATTAAGATACCAAAATTTTGTTGCTAAGAACATACATAACTTGTGAAAACGACAGAAGGAGTCTAAGTTCTACTAATACAAAAAAACCTATAACTACATCTTATAATGTTATGATAGCTCGATTATAAATAGCATGATCGTATGTGAATAAAAGCTCTAGATGACAGCCTATAACAATGTACTGTTACTTAAGATCGAGGTTTAATTTACAAAGAGCTGTATCAAATATTTCATCTTCGTGTCTTCTTTGCAGTTTCGCAAACCATTTCAACGGTCATTGTAGCCATTATGGTCCTCTTTAAGAATGAGAAAGTATTCCACGACAAAAGAGGTTAATCGCACTGTAGTATATGATGAACAGTAGCATGTGAAATTGCTCCGTCTCAGTATCTCCCCGAGTCGTTAAACTTAATTTTCGTAATGAGAAGGAAGTTTCTCTACTCGTCCGCTCACTAAGAATATGACACCTTTTTTCCTGCCTCTTTCCTTCAGCACAACTTTTCTCCTCGTATAAAATACGTTGCGATAATGGAGTCGGAATTCTCAGAGATGCAAAGAAAATTAACCTAGAAAGATGGAAGTAGAAAGTTTTTTGTTTTGTGTGGAGTCGAAGTAGCCTTCTTTACGAAATACTACACGCTTTCCACACTAATATATCAGGGTTAAATCGACGTTATATTGCTGATAATTTTTCAAAGGCTTTTCACATCCTTTTCGGTCTTAATGTGTTTCACTCTCTTCAACATTTCAACGTCTTAACTAGGATTTTTTGATTCGCTTCTCACCAAATTATGTAGATTGTAGTTTGATCTTGTTTTCGGTCTCTTTCTGTTTATCATCATGATGGATTTTGTGGTAATTTTCGATGTCTGTTCTTTTTCTCCATTCACATCTGGGTAAATAGTTCTAGTGTTTGTGTCTAGACATTGAGAATGTTTGGAAGGTTTTTTACGTAAAATCAGTAATATTGATTATTACGTGTTTATCGCATTCCTAATTCCATATCTTGATGAATCGAATATTATCTTGCTAAGGAGTGTAGAAAAAAGTTTCAACAGAAAAGGGTTTTATTACTTTTACTCTAGTCAAAGTCTTGGTCATGGCTGTAATGTTATGAAAGCTACTGAGGTATGAGTGATTCTGAATAATGGCATTAGCTAAGGTTTCCGCTTATGAAATGCTACGAAAGTTGTTTCTCTTAGAGACATTGTTTTTCACTTCCGTTGACTCGTTCCGCTGATAACATTCTGGCTGGTGATGAAGCTAGCTAGTAAACTAGCTCACTCCTCATTTTGCCTAGTTATCCTCATTCCCTTCTCCTAGCTCTTGCTATCTATTGTAAGAGGGGGTGAGGTTCCAACCGGCCTACAAGCTGAGTGCCTTACAGACATGTTTATCTGAAAAGTGTTTAGAAGGACAAATTTTCATAGTTTGAGAGGAACATGGTAATACCTCTTCGATCATGGTTTTGAAATGGGGTTTATCCCCCCAGAATACGCTGCCGGTAATTGTCAGTGCAATGTTTCAAAGGCATCGTTACCAATGTGGCGAGGGACAGTAATTTTCCGCAAGTTCCCCTCCCTCCCCTCCTCCGTACAACTTCTCTTGTTTCGAACAGATGCAGGCCTCCTTAATTTTCGCAAGGTTCGAATCCGTGTTCATCAGTGCCCGAAGGAGTTAAAAAAAAGCGCCCCCCGTCATTTCGACAGGATTTGCGGTAAGGTGATCAAGTATCCCCCCTTCGTTTTCTATCACTCCCAGCCTCCCCTCCACCCCCGCCCATCTCTAGCTCTCTGTCTACCATTCCAGAGAATGAGAGAAACGGCGGCAATCGTTGCGAAATATTCGCACACCCCGCTGTCCCCTATTGAATTTCTTCAGCCCAGTTCCCTGCAGACGTCTTTCACATCCGCCCTGTTTTGTCCCTCCCCAGGGTTGTGCCGATGTACCGTTCCTCCGTCGCTTTTTGTTGTGCTTCGAATCCCAGAAATGTTGTACGGGGCGTCGATTTGTCGTCGGTGTCTCGATTCCGCTGTAAAAGCGTTTCGACGCGGTGCTTGTCGCAGCTGTTCGAGGATAGGGAATCTCGAGAGGTTAATGGGTGAGTCGGGTACAGCGACCGTTACTTACCATAGTCTGCAGGGATATATTCGCATGCGTTTTTTCCCTCGTTGAGACAGTCCCTGCGGTTTCGAGTACACGTGTAAGGAGGTCCGGGAAAAGAGAGACAACCTAACCCGTATTTCCGAGAAGGAATTGAAGTCCCTACGCGCCATATGCTCGTGTGACGTAGGGAAATTATATCCACAAACAAGACCTGTTTTTAATAACTCCTATTGGTTAAGAAAACTTGTTTGTTTGAGTTGTATAGATGTAATAATAATTAAAAACATCTTTATTAAGGGTGAGATTGAGACTTCTTTGATTTTACTTAAATTATTCCGTGGTTTCTTACTCAAATTAACAGAAGTACTGATCAAGAACTAGCATCAATAAAGTTATTTTCGTGAATTAATTGACTTAAGGCATCGATAATTCCTTTCTCCTTGATTTCTACCTCTGCGATAAAACTTAATAGATTAAAAAAAACTCCTCTACAAGGTCCCTATGTTATTTTAAATTCTATTCGAGAAAAGAAAAGATAATCGGATTTGAATCGGCTAAGACTGTTGATTTTAATAATGAAATTTAAAGTCGTTTCTATAAAATTTTAAAGTAGATACTTATTAAGTTTATCACTGGAATGCAACTAATGCAAACCCAAGTGGTGATTAATATTTCAAGATGATCATTGCATACTACTTCGGTAGTAAAATTCATTAAATATTTCCTCAGTGTTTACACATCGCTCATAATCTAAGAATGATTCACTTTGTATCATCATTGTCGTGTAGGATCAATTAAATTTTAAGAAACATTCAAGTGCATATGAAACCAAGCTGGCATTAGTCTTAAGATACATAGGTTGCCATTGTCCCTATACGGAACTTATACAAGCGAAGATTTTTACTGCATTCCAAGCATTTTCATTGGTCATTATCTGGTTATTACGTTGATTAGTTCGGCGTTCACGTTCTTGAAGAATGCTAGCAAATTTCTCTAGAATTCCTCTGGTGTGAAACGTTGTTTGGTTAATCAGTTCACGAGCAAGTTCAATATCCGGGTTATTCATTTAATTAAAATAGAAATTCCCTCTGACGCAACGTTACTTTCTGAGACTGATCTAGATTTCACTGGAAAACGATTCTCATCTAAAGGGAGTTGTTGATTCTTGGAATAATTGTCGATTGTTGTAATTATTATGGTTCATGGGTGAAAATAACGTAAGGCGAAGTATTTTATGAAAATATTTAGTATCTTTGTTCACGCAAAGATAATTAACAAATATTGAGAAGAACAAGCCTGGGGCAGTTCAATTGTGTTCGCTGATCAATTCCTTCAGAATCAACAGAAAATCATCATTGTCAGCAAATCGATGTAAATACCACAATTTACCTTAAAATTATTTTTATTTAATTTTAAAATTGGAAAATAATTCCTATCATTGGGTCGTTATGTTCGCTCTTGGAAAGGTTAGGTGACTGGAAAATAATCATTCTTTCCAAAAGGGAGATTAACCCAATTTTCTAATTCCAAGACAGAATGTTTTATTTCGGTAATATTTAATACAGTTTTAATATTTTATCAAAATAACGATATTTCTCATAATTTATCTCTGTTTATTCTACCATTAGTATAATAGTATTCATCTTTGCTAGAGATTTACAATTTCGTGTGAATGAGTGCTTTTGCATGATTAACAATAATTCCAATGCGTATAAAGCTCGTTGGTCGGATAATAAATCAATAAATAATAAATAAATAAAATCGGATGGCAGATTAGCTGACCTCGCCATGCCTTGATTTTGCAAACATCGCACTGCAATTGGTATCGAATGTGTGCCACACGATCTTATATCCGAGATAATCCTTAAGAAGCACAGCTGAATCGGCGAAGACAATTATTTACTTCCAACCTCCTTTAGGAGCAATGAGTTTGCATGAGCTTCCTTGGCTCTAAAATGCACAAGCACTGATGGTTTCGTTTGGATAATTGTCCAATTCAGCGACCCATTTCGTTTACTACGGAATTGGTAGACGTTTACTGGAATGTACGTCAGTTTCTTTTCATCTTATTTCGACGGTTTCAGTTAGCAAATGGCTTTTTTGTATAGTAGTTGCTGTATGCTGCGTGCCAGCGATGTCGTGATTTGCATGAAAATTTCCTTTCTATGAAGTGTTTGAGATCTTGCCTATGGCGAAACGGAGTAAATACGGAATAAATTAAGACCTCGTACGGAGTTAGGTCTGGAAATTATGAACAGCTGCGGCTAATTTCCATGCCTTAGAAGGAGTAATTTGAAATGAAAAAGAGGCCAGAAGTGAATTTTGCAAGGTTACTTAACAGTCGTTTGAATATTCTGCGTACGTTATGCCATCTCAGATTTTTTTCACGGTATGTGAGGTTTATGTATACTAGGCGGGGTTACTATCTAAATATCTTCATAAACATTTTAAGTATTTAAGACAGGTTTCGTTGACCTTCCCTATTTAATATAGTAAAGTATTTTATGTGTTTATTTACTGCGTACCTTCAACTTAGACTTTATATTTGATCCTCCTTATCGAATTTCGACCTCCCAATAAAATAAAAAATTAATAATGACTTGAAGACTTCGGCTGTAACGTTGAAATGTGGCAAACCTATGTGAGAAGGTTTACCTTTTTATTAACTGTTTACAAAAGGTTGTATATCTCAATTTCTTCTTTGTTAGACTTTGAATGTTATTTTTCTTTCATTACGAAGATGTTTTTATACGATTACCTCTCCCGGTATTAAGTTAATTTCAATTACAAGTGAAATTTCAGCCAAATTAATTTGATTAAAATTGGTTAGTTGTTCTTAAGTTTTCGGCATCTTATAAGTGTTGATGATGTTGATCTATTGATTCAATGAGGATTGAATAAAAGTTATGGCCTACATAGTTTTTGTTAATTAAAGCTGCGAAAATTTAAATTCTATTTTACCTATTTGTGCTTTCCACCGAGCCATACCTTATGATGGATACATTTACGAATCTATTGCGCAAGTTGTCGTAGGCATTTGGCAGAGGGTGTTTTATCACCAACATCTCTAATCCATTGTCTTCTTCTCTGCTTCACTGATGAAAAAACGACCAGATGTAACTTTTTGTCGATTTCTCTCGGAAATCGCGCTCGTTATGTGGTGGAATTACAATGCCATCTGCTTTTAAATTCCTACTACTCCAGTAGCCGTCAGTGGTGTATGGCAGGGAGTGTATTATCACCAACATCCTTGCCTAATCTACCGTGTTAGCTCCTAAAAATGCTGTGTGGAAAGGACGACTGGAACTATTTTTTCTAGCAAATTGTTACTTTTCTTTGTTCGCCTCGGCTGCGGATTTTGCTTTGGCTTAGGGCCTCGCCGTAGAGGGCCAAATAACCTTTTGTCGTTTTTTAAGGATAATCTTTTGGTGGGATCCTGGGCATGGTTTTTTTCTGACTTGAGAAGTGTAGGAGTTGCCTCTTGAGACTTGAATTCGCTGAATTATTCGCTTACAGTGCGGTTAGAGTTCCGCTAAATTTCACTTCTGAGGATTAATTTGAGGTCTTTGTTGTTAATATTGTGAGGAAAGCAACGGCAAACTACCTCACTCTTCATCCTGCTTGGTAAACCTCATTCCTATCTGCAAGCTCATAGTAACTTAGGTCAGTGCGGATGGTGCACCAACCGGCCTTCGGGCTGAATACTTTGCAGATTGTTAATATTACTTCTTATGTCGATCTCAGTAACCTCTTAGCTTAAGCAATTTCCTGTTTACATATTACCTCCCCCTTTAATAGTCTTCATTTTCTCGGAGAATGCTCCGTAATTTCGTGGAAGACGTTCCACCCCATCTTCGTCTGTTCACCACTTGTGGAATTGTGGCGGCGGTGAACCAATCGACTCCCCTTATGCGCTCCTCCACTTTCCCGTTTCTCTTCGACGGAAAAAATGCGTTAAAGTCGCTAAGTGTTGCTTCCCTCGACGACGCCAGCTGGATTGACCGTGATGGCTCACTTAGTGTCCTCCGCGAACAATGAAATGGAAGTGGAATAGTTGCGGAAGGAGAGAGTGAGTGCTTTTGAAATCACTATGTTCGTGGCGGAGTGGTGCTTTTTCGCGATACAGTTCTCAGCACGTACGTCGGAGTAATCTCGTTCGGTCGTTGAGCATGCATTCTCGTTTCTGTCTTCAGTTCCTCAATTCTCATTTTTTCAGTCGATGTTGAGACGTTGAATGGTGAGCTCTACCAGAAGTTTTTAACATTGCCCTAAAAAGGGGTGTCTCAATCTCCCGAGTCCGTCGACCCTTCCTGGAACTTATACACCCTCATCGTATTTTCAGTAATTAAGATACCTTGCGGTAAGGAATACACGAGTTCGATTATCTGCATTAAGAGGCTATGGAAACCTTAGTGATTCGGTCGAGTGCATGTCATGTAAGCGTGTAATATTTCTTACAGGAAGAAGTGAAATAAGTAGATTATAGCGTAACGACCTCGTAGTCGTACTTAGGGTTACCATATTTGGGTGGCGGAAAAACGGAATGAATTTACTTTGGTTGACAGTTCAACCGGTACAAAAACGAGGCGTTGTGTTCCTAAAGTATTAGCGTCTAGTCTAGTCTAGCTTCAGTATTAGCGTCTAGTCGCCAATTTATTTATTTTGATTTTCTAACTCTTATTCTATTAAATTTACGAATCTATGGTCTTTTCGTGATCTAGTTTCGTATTCAAATGGGTAAAATACGAAAAATTGATAGGTGCTACTTCTCCAAAACTTCTATTGTAAACCTAGTGACTAAGCCCACTCTGAACCAAGTTCTATTCATACCAGAGGGTACACCTCAACTAATTTGCAAATATATTTGTAATGGATTAACATCAAAGTTTATGTTTTTTCTCATCATAAACGCAGTATATAATGATGTCGTACAACAAAAGATCATTTAATGTAAAACCTTTTGGTTATTTGTTAATTTTAGGAATACTTCAGTACTACTTTTGCCGCATCTAGGTATTACTCATAGGAAAAAACAGATTCACTTTCCTTTATCTCCTAGGGCTTTAGGCTCATAAGACGTGTAAAGAGTGGACGTTACCTTTCCGGACAGTTAATTCCCGTCTGTAAATATATTTGAAGTATTCGAATCGATATTCATTATTTCCTCCTTTCTTTCGATTCTCATGCTGTTAGATTTATCACTAAGGATGTCGGAATTGTCTAAAATATATTTTTTTTCGACCCTCAACTCTGCAACAAAAACATCCTGATAGATTAATAGATTCTAATGCTATTACAAACAAAGAGATCTACATGAATATGATACCTAAGAAGTTCCTTATTGCTCTTTTCAACTCAGTGTATAATTATCATTATTTTGTCCTGCTGATTTTCTAAATAAAATCTTATAACTACTTTCGTACCAGTAACTTGGCTGTTCGTACTTTTTGTTGCCTATTTTGTGCTCTTTTCTTCTCGGCATATAAAATCATCCATTTCAACTCCGCATCGTCATGCCATTTATGCAGGGAGATGGTTGATTCAGTATCGCTGACGTTAGGGAATTATACTCTTTTGATAATAGGTAAGCGTTAACCCAATCCAACGGTAGCGATGGAAAATGTTCATTTGAACGTAACCTTTGGTACGTTGAAAGCAAAGAAGGGAATTGGGTCAGCATTAAATGATAGGTGCCTTTGTTGGTTGTCGAATAAAGAAAAATATCCATGTGCAGTCGTCACGAACTGCATTTGCATCGATGATTTGGCGGCGCATTTCCTTTCTTTCCAATCAAACCGATCACGGAACGTATGGAAATCTGTGGCGATACTTATAAAAGATAGATTGATGTGAGTGTGTTGTAATTTATTTATTGTGAATGCGATTTATAGGATATTTATCGATGCTCAGTTTCTTCTCGAAGACTTATTTAAATGATGGACTAAGCCATCAGAGAACGGATAGCGGGAAGTCGAGTGATTGAATACATCCGAAACTTTGGTAAATGTTTGTGGTGGAAAGTTTTCCCTTTAACTCGAAATTAATAGAGAGTGTAGAGAAATATCGCTTTAGAATTGTACCAGAATTCATTGATCGATCTTTCTTATATGTACCATTTCCGTTGCATTACTGAAATTTGAATATAATTTTATCCTATAATTTTCTTTGAGTTTTATTTGTAGATTTGGAATTCGAATCAGGGAAATAATCGTTCATTTTAGTATATAGTATAGTTTCCGTCTAAAAAATAATTTCAACAATTTCATTTTTGTACTTCTTGAAAGTGAACATTGGATGTTTTTCGAAATTCTCCTATCTTTTGTACGTACTGTTGATCTTTGCCAACTAATAATATAAATTTATCACTTTTAAATTTAATTTTTATTACCTAAGTATCAATCCAATCAGAATGGATTTTCTCCTCTTAATTATAATATGTAATATTATACATATATGTAAAATATGTATTTAATTATGTAATATATCATACATACATAATATATATATTATAATAATATAATCCTTGGGAATATTTCTGGTTGCACGCTCTCACTTGCAAAGTTACCCTAACCCTTTTCCTTAGATTGATATACAAAATAATTATTTAAAATTAACAACAATTTATTGTAACAAAACACTTGTCCAATAAATTGTTTTCTATAATGGAATTACAGCAAGTATCATTGAAGCAGTTCCATGTTTTTAAGATTTATATAGTTTCGATGGTATTTATCACATTTATTTTGAATTTTTTGCCAAACCCTTTAAAAGTAGGGTTAATCGAGTAACACGAAATAGACAAAATCAATATTTATTGTCTACTGTGATTTATCTCATTGGTTTTTAAGAAGCATTCCCGAGGGAATTCCCAATTCCATCGCGTCCCGATTCCATTTCAGCTCGAAATGACGGAAGCTCTTTTTTAACTCGCATTGAATGCATAGGAGCAGGCAGTATTTTAGAGCGCATTTCATACCCGAAAAGTTCCCCTTAAAATTCAGCTTTCAGTCTAAGTGGTTAAAAAAGTAAACTTTTTTTCTGGTTAGTATCTCGGTGGGATGTAAGCGGGCGTTGGGGCTCGTAATCCATAGCTGGCCGTCATCCAGGCTTCTCGTCTTCGAGGAGAGCTCTCCAGCGTCACTTCCTACAGTGCACGTCCTTTAAATTGAAGGATCTGTTTCATAGCGGGAGTGGAAAATACTCTCGCGAGACGGGCTTAGCGCGAGGTTCTACTCGAGAGAAAGAAAAAAGTGACTGCTTGGGTACTGGAGGAAGTTGGAAAGTCGTTTCTACGAAAAAGTGTAATTAGGGGCGCGTAATGAACGTGTATTTGTGTCAGGAGATCGTGGCAGTCACGTTTCATCATCTTTAATTTCGCATTTTTTTAATAACAGTTCCGCTGCATCTCCGGACGTTTCTCCTAAAGCGTCACCCACTTTTGACGGTTCCTTTAAAGACGATTTTATTAAGAAACGGTTTGTCCAAGGACAGTTCCCTTAAAGACGTTAAGCCCAAGAGTTTTCATTCTAGAACATAGTCACCAGAAGGATATTTCATCCATTAGGTGCTTATTTGAATGATATTTCATAATTATTTCAGGATAAATTGGGTGCTGTTAAGCGATTCTTGTTTGGTGATCAACTAGTCGCGTAGTAATTATCAATTTCTGCTAAACGGATCATTTCTTCGGATAATAAAAAATAACTTCAGTTTCTTTGTTCAGGGATACTTCTAAATGACTTGAGGTTGAATTTTGGACAATATTAAAGAAACAAGATTAGAGATTTTAAAAATTCGTAAAATTTCAGGGTTTTTACTAGTAATATTTCAAAAATTGGTTTTTGCTCGCCTTCTTGAAATATGATTCAGAGAAGCATCCATTGGGTGAAATATCTTTATGGTGAACCGACTCTTGAGGAATAAATGCTCAGTGATAGGTCTTGGGCGTAGTTTGCTATTAGGAACTATTTGGAGTGTGTTTCGTGTACTTATTTACTTATATTATATCTATACATTTTGTTGAGAGATTTATGCATTTAAATATAAAATATGTGTTTACTTTACTTATAATTAAAAAAAAATAACCCTTAGCTAAATAGATAGCTCGTTCGCCTTTGGTGAAAGTGATTCTGAGTTAATTCTCAGTAGGAGCCTAAATGATCCAAATGACCTGTTGTCGAAGTACTTTGTAAAAATTGTACTACTACTCGATTAGATACAGCTACGAAGTAAACCCAGTTTTTCTTCGGTCCATTCCCCACGTAGGATGTTAGAGCTCTGAATGGTTTCCCCTACGATTTTGTAAATCTTAACCAAGCGCCTTTCTATTCATTCAAAATCCTTGTTCGTATTTTCGCATGGGTTAGAATCGGAGTCGAGGTCTAGGGGGCTTTTTACGATGCTTCGAAAAAGTCATGTTCTGGTATCTGCGTAAAGAGTTAGCTTCCTTGAAGGCCACGGGGTCTACCGGAGCGAAAAAGCTAAAGAAACCTTTGCGGAGAGGTTTCGTTGTTGCGGAAATGCTTATTGGAGTCCTTTGTCGTATTTCTATTCCGCGAACTCGGAGTAAATGAGCAAAAAATAAAAGAATAGCTGCTAGGGATTCTCTTGTTCTCTGCAATAAATGCGGGAAAACCGCCACGGTTATGTTTTTAGTTTCACTTCGGAAAACCTTCTTAGGTGTTCCCTAGAGAACTTGGTTCTTCGACAGCACTATTTCTTCTTGCTCGATGTGTTTCCAGTTTCATAAATAGAAATAGGTCCGTTAAGAATGCGATTACTAAATGATAACAAGGAACTCCGTTGTTGTGTAACTTATCTCTTCATCGTCCCCTTTATGTTTTTAAATTTCACACACGGATTATGTATTTTAAATTTCAGTTTTTCTTATGGTTTATGAAATCATAAGACTGCTGAGTACCTCCAATTTTATTTGTTGTATACTACTTGGTTTCAAAGGGCTTCCATATCCCCATGTATGTGAGATTTATGCTGATGTGCCTATATTTAGTGCTATTACTGTGCATGTGCAAAATTTACGTCAGAATCCTTCTGTCAAGAACGAAAACTTTGCGAAGTGAAAAGATTTTCGAAGTAAGAAATAAAAGAAACACAATTCTACTTTGTACTAAAATATACTTTATTATATTCTTTGCTGTTAAATGCATCACGGGTGATACTATTTTTATAGCATTTTTATTACTTAAAAATGTTTGACAAGAATGGTCTAACTTCTGAATTGAGAATTTTTTTCCTAGTAGGAAGTAAGAAAAACAAACTGAATTATGCAATTCCAATTCTTTTCATGGAAAAAATTTGTTCTAGGTAACTAAAGGAGACAGTGGTTAATACTTCCTAATTTTGCGTCTAATCAGGCCTTATTTCCAATTTTACTATTCTGCAAGGCATAAAGTGATGGCAAAAGAAAGATTTATACCGATAACATTTTAAATATTTAGTGGACCTAATATTTCTCCATTTATATTTATGCACCACATAACTTACCAAAGTAATTCTGCGTATGCAAGGTATAGTTCCAGATTGTCTAAATACCTTCCCATGCCCTTCCTAAGGAGCTTTTGCGCCGGCTTGAGTAACTGACGATTGCATTGCCGTAATAGCGCGATTTCTTAGCATAGATTACCACTTTCGCGAGTCATTAACGAGAGAATTGATACTTCTCTTATTGCCTCTCTCACGAATCAGGAAGGTTAGCATGGGAAGTTTATGACATCAAGCGGTCTAGGGAAACGTAGGTTCACATGATTCATAATTTAGTAATTCCTCCCAAGAGACGATAAAGGTTACCTTGCGTTACTGCTTTTGCTTTATGAAGTTATAAAATATCCGCGCATTCTCGAAAGAATGTATGCGTTTTACGTAACGGGATGGAGTAATTTGAAGCTAGTTCTCGTCTTTTATTATGAAGATTTTTACAAAATTGCGTACCGGATTGTTGCTTGAGTCGTTAGGCAATGGAATGCTCATTCTCGATCATCCGTGTCCCGATTTACCGTTGCTCAACTCACCCAAGAAATTGATACGATACTCTTTTAGCACGAGCGATTCAATCTAACATCGGAATTATTATTATTATTAAGGTCTTTATTAAAGGCTAGATTGAGATTGAAGTCTCTTCTTCCATCTTACCTTTCTTCAATGGTATTACATACATAAAAACTTGTGTAAGTGTCAATAGAAATAGAGAGGAAAACTTTAAGAGTGGAAGTAAAAAAAAAACCTAAGGTGACATCTTAGGGAAAAAATATCCACAGCAGGAAAACACCCACAGAGAAGGGGGGTGTGAAAAACCTGCGCAAACCTACTGATAGTACAACCTAAAAGATGTTAGAGAAAGCTGTGTATAACATGGAGATTACAAAAGCAATACCTAGTACTATAACTAAATTACAAATTAATAATAAAATAGAATCAGAAACAGGAAAAACTGCAATAGTAAACCATGAGAAAATTATAAATAAGACAAAACATAAGATATAACATTCAGACGAAATTACAAAAAATAATAATAAAATAAAATAGAACATTCAAATAATAAAAATTGTTTCGAAAATGACTCTTGCTAAAATGATATTTCGGATTTGGAAATGGATTCGATCATGGTTGTGATTTCATTTTACAGCTTAACTGTCTTTGATTTGTCTGATACTGAAGAAATTTATTTCCGAATCCACGAAGAATTCAACGCCTTGTCCACTCGAAAACCGGTACTTTATCATTTTCTCATAATTTTCTTCGATGAAATATGAGGGATAGTAATTGGTATTATTGAAAGTGCTACGACAGCTTAGGTCATTTCGCACGTTGTCTCTTGCCAGGAATCGAACCCGGTGCCGCTTTTACCAAAGCAGAAAGTGCTGCCCACTTAGCTATTCGGATAGTAATACCATGGTTACGGATTCTGAATCTTTAGTTAATATTTTAAAATATTAATTGTTTAATGAATTGTTATTTTGTCCTTTATAATTTAATTTGTGGGTTTTGATTACTTTGTGAATCAATTAATTTTTAACATTCCTGGAATAGGATATAGGGAATAATTTTCCTCATTTGTCTGTAATTCAGAGAGGAAGGCGAGTTTTGTGAAAGTCTTTTTGTATAGGTTCATCTAACATAAACATATTCTAACAGAAGTTTTTTATCACAGTTTATGCGGAGATCGACCGTTTCGCCATCTTCACGTGAACCAGTGGCTGAAATAACTCCATCTCTGAATAAACTGTTGAAAAGGTAAGTCTTTGTTATTATCTTCTGTTTGTTTGTTTGTTTGGTAGATTTTTATGCATTCAGTCCTTCCGTATGGTTTGTTTTTCTCCCTCCTTTAGATGTTACCGCCTATCAATTAATTATCCCTTTCATTGATGCCGATGCTAAGTCATTAGCATTTCTCTAAATCATTAGCTCTGTATATCTTATTCTGTTGCATCTCACACATGTAATTTTTCTTCTTCATCAAGTTTCTGATCATGTGAAGTGACCTCAGTTCTCATTACCAATTATAATGGCAGTTTACCGTCTGCGCTTCGTTTGATTTGATTTAGTGCATCCAGCGTTGTGTATGCAAGAAATCACGGGCTGGTATATTCGTACTTCTCGGATACGGAGACATTGTGCAACGTATATCACACGTTTCTTAATTTTTCTCTGCGACGAGATCGAAAGGCCAAGATGGCCCTGTTTTCTCCAGAGGCCGCTGTTGGCGCCGGCGCTAATAGGCAATTCGCCGTATGAAAGACTTTATTAAGAGCTGCATAAACGAAAGCGTCTCGTTGATATCACCGAGAATACGATGCCTATCCAAGTGTCTTTATGTGATGAAGTTATTTTTTATCCCCGACGCGAATCAGGACGAAGTAATAACGTCGTTTGAAGTTTAATGTCTCAGTTCTTGAGGGAGAGGGTTGTAGGAAGTGAAGCTGGAGTAAGCCCTTTGATATCTTTTGGAGTTGCGTTAGCTCAGAAATTGATATATTTTCTCATTTTGAAAGGCACTTTCTGAGAGAAGTGTCTCAATCGTTCGTCTTTCTATTGCAATGATTATCGCGCTACGGATTAATTTTATCATTCATTAGGATGTAATAGTTTCTCAAGATTGATCTGTTTCGTGTCCGGCGTGAATATTTCCATAGAGTCATCTGGATTTCATGAATCGTGTAAAGCGTCACCTTATCACCTTATATACTCATGAGTATACGCTAACATGCCGACATTTCCATTAGTTATTCTGTTTGAATTTTATTGTGTGCCAGTAGCTATCAACAGTGCGTCTTAGTTATACTTTTTATAATTCTAACCTAATAAAGTTAATTTTAAATAGGTAGGTTCTGATATTAGATAGTGCTTACAGTGTAACCATTGAATTCGTAATTTTATAATCGTTTTATATTTTATTTAAATTTTACCTATTAACTCTTTCATTTTGATGTAACTGATAATGCTCTATTTCGTTAAGTTGAAAAGATTGCCGCTTTATTTTTCTATGCTTAAATTATAATTTTTTTCTAGTTAATAACAGATATACATCTCACTTTTTTCATTATTATTAAAGATAGTTTAAAACATTAATAATCTCGACAGTTAAAAAAATTTTTTTTTAATACTTGGGTGCTCTTTTTAATGATATTTAACAAATTTAAGATGACAGAATTTATTCTCATTTCCCACTTATGAGATTGTATTTCTACGATTTTAATCGAGCTGGTCCTTATTAAAATTAGGAGTAAATCCTGTAGTTGTTACTTGATTATCATTCCATTCGAAAACTGAAAATGGATTACTGGGGAATACATCTCTTCACTGATTTGTCAGGGCCCGTAATTCTAGAATACCCTAGAAATGTGGCAAATTTTGTATTGTTTTGCAACGTGACGCATCGCAGAAGCCGAGCTTTCAGTCGACCGCCTGCGGGATTTAGCGTCCTCAAGAAGCTCTTGCAAAGGCAACGGTCAGTTCTCTTTCAAAGCCAAGTTCCTCCAGGTTTTCGAGTTCACAGCGTAGGTAAAAGAGTTCAAAAGGGACGATGAATCAGCTGCAATGTAGGCGGGAGGAAGCCGGCCAGTGGGTTTGTCCGCGCATGTATGCGTGCCGAGTCTTGTTTGCTTTGAAGATAAGTTCGTTATCTGGTCAGGTGATCACACCCCCGCCCTGTGGATACATATGCGAAGTTAATCGGGGAAGTCCTATCACGAGCTTCCTTTCGCAGGGTTACGTTATTTTCCGTTTTCCTTTCGTTTTGTGCGTAGTGGATAAGGAAGTTCGCGCTTTTTTATTTGGAAGGGTTCCTCCCCATCTTTTTATATTCCCACCGACCAACGCCCCTGCTCTCCTTTTTCCCCGTGGCACTTGAGGCGATTCTCATCTTTTTTTAAGCCTCTCTCGGAGGCGACCTTGGAAGATTTTCGCCTATTTTCGAGTGAGGTCCTTCAAGTTCTATTCGCTCCTCTTTGCCTCTCGCTCCTGTTGGTCCTCCATCTGTGTTCTCTCTTCTCTCGCAGCATTTATCTCAACGCAGACTTTTTATGCTGCGAATACCATGCGAGTTTTAAAAATCCGGGGCGATGTTAAATTTTTCTATTTTGTTTGTAAGCAACTTACTAAGAATGTGTAGACGCAGCACTTTGCCCCTTCTTAATCTTTGAAAATATAAGTCCGTCGATCCGTTTAGGGCGTTTCTCAGCTAATAGCTTTAACGTATTGTTTTATATGGTTTTGCTTATGTCTGTTTTAATATTGGGTTACGTAATAAACGTATTTATCAAATATCATGACTTGTTTTAGATATTTTTCCATGTTCTAAATATTTACACAAATCGCTTAATAGTTTATCTGTCCTCACTTCTTAAACCAAATATTTCAGTTTTCACTGAAATATTTGTTTCACTTGCAAATTAATCTTGTCAAATAATAAAGCATTTCCAAGGAAAACCTTAAAGGATTAACATGTAATATATATTACTGATTAGCAAAGACACATACGCACTGCGTTCACTTGTGACTATTGGAAAGTCATCTACGTCAACGATGTAGATGATTTTTTAATAGGTATTACTAATTTAACGAAATATGTGAGAATTCACTCAGACCTATTATTATTCATGCATGAACTATTTAATTTTTGATAAAAGTACAAACTACCATTACGCTCCATATACCATATTACGAATATACTACAATTCTCGTGAATGCTTTGTATAGAATTCAGTGCCAGCTTATGTTATGAACATTTTTCATTCAGTTTCGCAATTTGGTTTTTCCACCAATTGGCAACCATCTGTTTGGGAATGTGCTTTTGCATATTTGTATTTTTATTGTGTGTTAAATTTTTTCGATATTTCTCTGGGTCCAATGCATTACTCATAATAGTGTAGTGCACCATTTATGGCGGATGGATCATTGGTTGTTTATTCTAGCTTCGGCGAATAGTTGCGTCTGTCGTTTCTTTCTCTGACCGTTAGAGAAGCCGAAATGTTTGAACCCGTTTAGGATGTTGTTATCGTACACATTCAGACCTCCTGCACGCGCCGTTGGTCGCTTGTAGGGTAAATATTTAATCTTAAATGTCTGGAGGGTTAACTGAGTTTTATATATTAGTTAATCCTTCGAATTTAAGCCCCGTCTGCTTGGAATTCCACCGTTCCTGAGTTCCAGTACGGACTTGGCATCGCCTGAATAAGGCTCTTTCCTTTCCCTCTCTCTCTCCAGTCCGAATTCCTTCCCCCCTCCAGCCTCTATAACTCCCCCGATCCCAATTTGGTTTCATTTCGCGTCTGCTGCCATGGCAATTTTCCTCCGTGTTATTTATCTTATCCCTTCGGATGGCTACCGTGCCTCTCCCGCTGAGAGTCTGCTTCCTCCTTTTTCTGCAGACGGACGCACGTCTCGCTCAGATCGCGTCCTTTCTTCCTTCATCCCATACTCTTGAAATTCTCTATCCTCAGGATTTGTGGCTGTTTTGGGGGAATAGTTGTAAATCAGATGGAGAAATGCGTGTACTTATTGTGGATCAACATTGTCCCAGCAATCCTGTTTTGTGTTTCAAAAAGGTGTGCCGCAAGAAAACTTTTGATGGTTTTCTCTACGACTACATCTTATTGCGAAAGAATCCTCAAAGTTGATTTCTTCGTTAAATTGGAATATTCACGTAATCCAAGTATAATCCCATTCTAAGTAAGCTAACGTAGCAATATTTTCAGAAAATTTTCTCTTGATTAAGGGAAAAGAGGTGTTTCTGTCGCTGAAAGATGTAACAGTTGAAAAGAAATTGCCTCAGACATTCTTGGTTCAATGCATTTCGTCGACTTTAAAATATACTTTGCTTTATTTATTCGTGTATCTTAAAGTTATTGAGAGACTTCTGGGTAGTAATATTAACTGCTATAGTTGGTTTGCTTACTGAGCGTATTTTCATTTTGGAAATGTTTTTTATTGCTATACACTTCTTAATGTCTCCAATATTATTCATTACTTTTAAGTTAGATCAGGAAGAAAGGAATGGTAATTTTTTTGCGGCTTGCAGACTGTTATTGCAAATCCACCGCTACAGGAGACCATTATTTCGTTCCTTTTCTCGGAATTTATTTTTCTGGTATTTCTAGGTCAATCTTTCAACTATTTAGCTGCTGCCGATCCACGATCTTGCGATTTTCGGAATTTGGTGCTTATTTTTATGATTTTGCTGCCGGGTTTTGTTCCATATAGAATGTGATGGAGAGACGGTGAAAGCGTAAGAGATTAGGCGACTACATTTTGAATGGGTAATTTCGCCGATACTGTGACCATGCTCGAACGGAAGAATAGCGTTTAGATTTCCCCATCGTCTCCAAGTATTTTCGAACACTATTTTTGGATAGTGGAAATCTTCATACATAAATTTGAATGACATTTTGAATTAAATATAGCATAGCATTATGATTGAGAGTCCTTCTGAAGGTGTAATACAGATCTTCCTTAAGGTGATTCATTCCTGGTTTTTTATTTGATGAATTATAGCTCCGATTTTGTGAAATGGCCTTAGCCCTACTATCTTTATGCTCTGAAAATGTGAAAAATTGTTGTTTCTTAGGGAAAACTAAGTTGATAACTTCTTATCTCAGCTCAAGGATAATCGTGTTTTGTATTCAGGTAAACTTTTGTATGAAAGCGAGACATTTTTCATCATTGTCGTAGTTTTATATTCAGTATAGTTATCCAATGCAACTTATTCGACAGTTAATTATTGTGATCATGAAGATCACAATTTTTGTTTTATTAGTCAAGTCCAAAACAAAATAATTCTAATATTCGCTACAAAACTATATTCCTGTTGTTATAATTGCAAGAAAATTGTAAATAGTTTTTGTTGCATATGTGTTTACTCAAGCAGTGGTGTATTTATGACATTGTATGTTCATTAAAGGCAGATTCACTGGCTGATACCGTTGAATTCAGTTATCGTGTTGTTCAGTAGGAGCGTTGACTAATTAGAGGGATCTTCACTTGGATAAGATCTAATGAACGCTTTGATAAAAGAAGGAATTTTGTTTACAAACAGAAGCTTGGCGACGGGGTCTCTCTAATTTGGCTTCACCTCCGCACCCACGTTCTAAGAAATCGAACCTAACCTGGATAGCTTCCCGAGTAGTGGGTGTACGGAAGCGAGTTGCATCATGGGAAAGTCGTGATTCCCTATCTCCGTGACTTGTGGCACTGGCGTGGACAAATGGGCTCCTTTCTGGTTCTCTCCAGCATCGTGCTCCATTGAAGGGCCGTGAGAGGTTATCACCGTCATTTTTCTCTTCACGAAAGACAGCCGACAGCGTTTTAGTCCGTTAAGACATATGTGACGGAATATTTTTCTTGCATTATTAAAATCATTGGAGGAGGAGGTAGTACACGAAGTTTCAGGCTTAACATTGTGTGAAAAATTCCGTCTTATTTACTGAAATAATAGAAAGTAATTTTAACTTAACCCTCCAAGGACGAGAATTATTTTTTCTTAAAAATTACCCTGATTTTAGTATATTGGTATTCAGATGACCTAAATTAACAACAGAAAATTGTTTAAAAAAAGTTAACAATAATAGGTTCGTTGCAAATGCCCGTTCCCATATGGGCACGTCAGTCCTTCCCACTACTACTATTACGCGCGCCATGATGAAATTTTAAAAAAGCATTTTATTGAAAAAAATCATATTTATTTCAAAAAAATATTGTATGAAATGGTTTTTCTTGGAAGATATAAGTATTTGTTTAATAATTATTTTGTTAAGTACTTTGTATAACATTTAACACAGAGCCCAACATCGCACTTATTACGCATTGTTCTCCCACGACTCTCGCACTCTTCATATGCGCAGCGTTTTCCCTTGTTTTGCGGTATGTCACCAATTACACCGATTAATTGATCATACCACAACTCTTGCGTGGAGCCAGTTTTTGACGTGGAAGCCTTGCTGAGTCGTCCACCGGGTGGTTTTTATTCCGTCTTGTACCAAATAAAGTACACCTGAGCAATCTCCCGTCTAAACTATAATTTTGTCCTTGGATCTGAGGATTTCCTTTTATTATTATTATTATTCGATTGTCTGAGTTGCAAATAATTTATATAAATCATATCTTACCAATATGCAGTGAATTTACATGAATTTGGTCAGGTCCACCCATATGCTTATTATACTGGGATATGAAGTAGGGTTATGGAAGCTGAATAATTTTCTTTTGTTTCCTATTAAACCTTTTAGCTTTCATCAACGGCGTAACTCCATACGCTGTTGAGGCTGCCACAATTACCAAATTGTCCAGCCATTTAGTGATTCCTATTCCTTCACATGTAGAAATAGCTGTGATGCTCTTTCCAATCTCCTCCTCTTTTAGATCATTTTTTGGTGGTAGCGGACTATCTTTCGGAATCCGGTTCTTTCTGATTCGCCCAGTTCCATTGTAGCCACATCCTTTCAAATGTGGCAATAAATTCTTTCGTACAAATTATATATTGAGCTAAATAAATTAATGCTATTATATTATTTCACATACTACTTCAAATTATAATCACAGAATCTTATCGAATTACCTCCTCAACATCGCTTGCAGCTGTGTCTTCCGTAGTATCTTATCATCTCTTCTTCACAATCTAAGAACTGGGAAGGCACCAAATGCTGCAAACATCTCTGTGTAATTATTTTCATCGTAGGCCAGACTTTTTAGAACCCATCGCTTGACTGTCTAACTTAGTATTATCCGCCAAGTGTAAAAATTTCATTATTTGGATGAATCAGTCCCTCCTCATCGCTCTACTAACCAATTCAATATGTACATCCTTTTTCGCGTCCCAGTAATATTTTTTTCCAAGAGAATGTTGTACCCGGATACAATCAAAATGCCAATGACGGCTCGCATCTCCTCTTCTGTAATTTGTGGACTGGGGCATTTAAAAAATCGGGCGTAATTCTCACTTTGTTCCACTATGAATGCGACGAAATCGTCATCCATAAAGAGCTCTAGCAATTACATGCAGCTAAGTTTAGAGTATGAAAAGTAATCTGCTTCAGAAAAACTTCCCGTCCACTCAATGCTGCCCTTTATCCATTTTCTCCGCACAGATTTTTTTGCCCCATCGTCTTCTCCAGCACCGATACTTTCGTTGGTTGCCAACCGAATTTCGGCTTGTGCCCTCATTTGCTTACCAGTAAAATTGTCAACCAATCTTCCCTCATCTTCATCAGCCAATGCTTCATCAGTTCGCTCATTTTCTTCTGTTGGAGAAATGAAGAAATCGGTAACATCTACCTGACTCTCTTCATCCTCGTCAAGGATTCGGAGAGCCTCCGTCAGTGAAGTCGACTCATGAAAAATTACGGTTTTCCTGAATAGAAACTTTAACACCTCTGATGATATAATTTTATGTGAAGCTAATAAAATTTGAAAGGATTTGTATATCTAGTACAATAATCATTTGCTAATATTTGTTTTTGCCGCTTCTACTATATAAATTTAGGTTTTCCGAGCTTTAGTTCATAAATATGCATAATAATTGCCATAGTCTTCTTGTCACAACTTAAAACTAAAATAATTCTTAACTTAATTGCACCAAAAATAATGTATTATGTCGCAAAATATTCTTTTATATACTATATATAGCTTTCCTTGACACCCATCGGCAAGGAAATCGCGTAGTAGTGGGAAGGCCTGACGTGCCCATATGGGAACGCAGCAATAAACAACGTTATAACAACAACAAATAACCTCAAAATCTGCTCTATTTAATTTCTTTCGATGATTAGAACATCATACTAAAGGTATATAAGCAAAAGACTACTTTAAATTAAAAACAGTAAAACTTATAAAAATTAGTTGCCAGAAGGATCCATCTCAAAATTTCGATGTTTTTCGAAAAATCACAAGAAATATTTTCCTTGACTTAAATGCACCAAAACTTAAATGAAAGTAAGCTTTGGACCCTCTTAGCTCACAAAATATCGTTTACTGACCATTTTATGACACTCAAGATATTGTTTAGCTACCTAGAGAGCCCAGCTGCAGTCCGTTCCCATATGGGAACGTCAGTCCTTTAAGGGTTAAAGTAAATATGACGGTAACAAATTAGATGTGTAGTATCATCATGAAAACAAATGTAAGGTTGATAAAGCAGTTGACCTAGTTATGGAATATTGCTGGAGAACGTGGGTCATTATTGTCGTTGTGTTTACTAGTAGCGATCATAACAGTAATGAGGAAGATTTTGTCCGGTTGAAAGTTTCAGCTAGCTTATCAGTTTCACGAATCGAAGATGAACTACCATAACCTAACATTTCAAATTATAGAGAATTTAATTGCATTTAAAATATCGGAATTGATTATTCATGCCAGGAAGCTAATTCTATAGTACACTCATGGTAAAAGTAAGAGCTTTCGAACTTTTTTCTGTTGTTTCAAATTTGGCTACCCAGTAAATTGTCCGTAACGTCTGCATTTCAATGAATTGACGGAGAAGGCAAACATAAGTTTAAGCTGTAAAGTTTTTACATATTTTAGGTACAATTTATTATGTAATTATTCTCAAAATATGTCAACCTCTGCGAAATGGCTGAAAACTAATGCTAGAGTCCCTGGTTCGAGCCCCGGCTATTCGGGTTTCTCCAGATTTTGGGAACGGATGACTGCTTTAATCACTTCTTACGGTTATTTCATTTCAATTTCCGATGAATTTTTTGATTTTTTTAGGAAAGTGTTAGGAAGAAGCAAACAAATATAAATAAGGGCAGGTTTAAATTATGTTATTAATCTTGGTAATTATTCTGTTCTCTAAGATGCTACGAATAGATGTGATTACTGGTATTAACATACACTAGCACTCATGACCGTAAATATTTCTCATTTTGCGTGAAAAAATTTGACCGCGAGTAGGGAAGAGAGTTTCTGCCCACGGAAATTGTTCGAGTCATCTTTGTTTGTATCAAGAAGCAACGAGGAGTATAGTTTGGAGAAGGAATTAGTGGTAAAGAACGAAGGGACAGTCTGGGAAACTTTCAAAATTCCTCATACAATTTGCTTGGTGTGTATTGACTCAAGGATTAGGAAATCTAATAAAACAAAAGCAATTCTGAGCCAAGCGCGATTTTTACGAAGAAGGTGAGGATGGACATTACGTTCTCATGGTAACTTGTCACTTTCATGTTGATCAGTATGACGCATTCCTTTTTAAATGTATTGCAAATACTTCGTCTTCTCTAAACCTAAGTATCTAATTGTTTATACTGCTTTCCTTACATATTAAAAAACCAATAAAGTATCGTTTACTGATTCGCACCATCATTAAATATAATTTTTGAACTGTTTATTATTATAAATAACTATGACCTGAGATAAGTATTAGTTGTATTTTATTTATTCAAATAATAACAGGAAAACTTTTACGTAGTCTCTTATATAAAATAAGAATAATTTATTTTCTTCAGATTCAGGAGTTGTCTTTATTTCTAGTATCATCATGAACCGTAAATCTAGTCTTAAATTAAGGATAACTATCATATCTCTAGGATGTTCCGCTGTGATGAATGAGGTATATACTTTGCGATCATTGTGAAAGAATATCATAATAATGTCCTGGTAATGGTAGAGATGAGATTGACTTTTATGGTGACTTTTAACCTGGTTTTTCAATCCATATAATCAAGTTGTCTGGGGACAAGAGTCGTTTCATAAGAACCGATGGTATATCCTATTCTGGTGTTCAGTGATCAACTCTTAAAAGAGAGAATCGTCTCAACTTCATTTTCATGTTTTCATGCCGTTTTTCTTCAATTTGCATGATTTTTTAAGTTAGGCAATTTTCAAACATTAGAACTGATTGCGACAAACTCGACTTGATATTCATTTTTATTCATGAGGTTTCCAGGCAAATGACGAAGTCTTTCAAAGTCCGCGAAAGCTTTCCTCGATTCAAAAAGTTGTAACATTTCCGTTAAGATCTTTAATTCATGGTTCCTTTTCATGTATTCCGTTGCTCAAGGAAAACAGAGACCCACTTTCCGAGTTATTCTTCAAATTTTCTCAGCATAAACGTCGCGCGCTTGGGAATTTCGGGTATCCTTTTCGGTAGGAATTTTTTTCGCACGCCGGCGTCTTCCTTTTCTCCAGCTGCCGTTCGCTTTAAATTAAATTTCGCATCATTCAAGGTCGCCTCGACTTTCTCCTCTTACGTATTTCGGAGTACCACGTCAATATTCCAAGTAAACATTTCCTCTCGTTGATTACCACGTAGGTGGCGCTTCGTCTGCGACAAGTGGTCTCGCTGTCACATCCCACGCTTGGATGTTAATGGGTCGCCGCGACGCTATTTCTGTCGCCCAACTGTCGAAAGGTCATCGCGAGTTAAGTAGAGGGCGGAGTTATCCCACTTTGTTTATTCGTCAGAAAGTGGCTGCCGAGATACCAGCGTAATAAACTAACTAACTTGCTTATTTTATGTCGTACAGGCTCCATTTACTCTTTAACGTTTATCGGCTTTGATTGAATAAACGTATAATGCTTTCGATTTATTTTTTAAGAGCTCATTTGAATTCGAATAACGTGAACAATTTTGCAATTCTCTTTTTAACGCAAGTTTTTTGCCAGTTGCTTGTTTCACAATATGAACTATCCTCACCTTGATAATGCGTGGAGAATAAATTTCCTCGGATTTTTTTTATTTTGCGCAAATTGATGTGTTGAAATTTTTGTATTTCTTTAGGTATGATTATGCTTGATGGCCAATTTCATTAAATAAAATATATTTCCTTTCGTTATCTTAAATACGAGGTTTTAAGGAAATACCTGTTTTCTCAAGATTTTTGCTGAAGTAGTTCGTTCGAAAATCATTCTGAAATATATCTAGATGTTTTTAATAGAGGATAGTATTCGCAATTTCTTAAGATTTTTTCAAGGCTATTTGTGTATGAAACAAGTTGTGTTTCTTCATAGTAATTCATGTAGTTGGAAGGGGCTATTTAAATTGCGTTTATGGATAGCTTTGCCAAATCTTGGATAGTACTATCTCTGGGGAAAAACCTTTCGTCCTAACTTCACTCTTATATTTTTCTGGTATTCGTTTCATTGAACCCTCCTGCTCTCATCGTATACAGTTCTGTTATATTATGTAATATGACGCTAATTCTTTCTGCAATCCCATTCTTTATACATTGCTTGATTTTTTACGTATTGTAAATGAAGGAATGAATGTCTTGCCCTAGTATTTAACGCTAATGAAAACGTATTAATCGAAATCATCCAGCTTACAAATATCTCATGGGAAGAATCAACGTGCTGGTGGTAACTGTCGGGTAGCATTTCTTTCCATCTAAGGCGAGAGAATGGAGTCTATCTCAAAATGATGCAATTAGGAGAAATTTGTGTATCTAAGTTTTGGTGAACCGAAGAGACCCCTCCATAAAGAAAAATATGTTCAGTGGACGTAAGTGACAGGCGTATCGTCGCCTCGTTTGTCATTCCCCCTTCCATCCGATCCGTCACAATTAAGTTCATCCGCCGCATGAAAAAAACTTCGATAAACGGAGGACCCAGTTCCATCGTTTGACACGTCCTGAAGACTAATTCAACGGAAAAGTTGGGAGAGTTTTAGAAATGTATTCTTTGGCTGTCTTACTTCAGCGCGAAACTTATTCAGTGGTAAAGTAAAGAAGTTCCTGATTAAGGATTGAGTAAATGACATTTGCTCATTTAATTCAGTTGTTTACGTTTCATTTTCTGTTTCCTTGCGCAAATGGAAATTACTTCAGTTTTACCGAGAAAAACTTGGAATTTTCAACGTTGTGTATTAAGTCGATTGCTGTAGCATATATATAGCCGATTGTATTTGTATTTTTGTGGGTTTATAACCAGGTAACCTCTACTTTGTAACTGGGTAACTATCACTGCTCAAGGGTCTGCACTTCAACCCTCAGGGTCCATGACAAAACTGTAAGTCCATGTCAACTCTGAAATTCCATATATATATTATCATTCTTCCTTAATTTTCAAGCTGTCTCTTTACTTTAAATTAAATATGTCCTCTCAAATATGAGTCTTCTGTACAATCATCACCTCAAAGCTGCTAAATTCTTAGCCCTTCCATGATATGCAAGAAGAAGAAAGAGGGAGCTTGCTCTTACTTTCCTAACTTAGTCAGAATTCACGGAAAGTTGAACAAACCCACCTAATGATCCTATAAGTAATATTTCTCGTATCAATCATCACTCTAATATAAAGAGACCAAGTTTGATGATATTTTTGTATCACTCGCACATCAGTATCACTCATATCGTCACAGCCGCGAATAAGTCTGAAACGCTGGAAATAGAGGATATCCTCCATCCTATTCCAAAAGCCAAAAAAGAAAACTAATTATTAAGGTTTTGCAACAGAAATTCGTAAGTCATCGTTGTCGATAAATCGTCAAAATTTCGTACTTACGAAATTCTCCGATTGTTTACATTATGGAAAAGTCATAGTGAGGCAATACATTTCTCGTTCGCCATCGATGGCTCGGATGGAAACTCCTTTGCCTGAGGTTGCTTGGAAGCTGACCACGAGTGGTCTTTTAAAACGTCGCTGACAAGCCGTTGGCTTTTGCTGGCAACCCGAAGAGGAGGAATGCGTTCGGGTCGCTTTTTCCCCTCTCCTCGTCGAAGGAATTCTATCTTACGCATGTCAACCACCAAACCTCCCCGTTCTTTCTCCCTCGGAGACGACTTTCTCCTCCCCGCATGTCTTTTCTCTCATTACCTCTCTTTCTCCTTCCTTCCTTTTTCACGCCACCGGCTTGTGTTTCGCTCTCCGTCCACTTGTATATTTTTCCCAGACGCCGAATATTATTTTTCCCTTCGCAGTTTCTCCTTCTGGATATTTCTAGTGAAATTGAAAGCTTACGGCCCCTGACGGTATAGTAAACAAGCGCATATAATCAGTATAACAGAGCCTCTGTTTCTCTCACTTTCGAACATAAATTGTGATACATTGTATTCGCTAGGTGACCTATACCCACCCACTAGAAGGTTGACCTGTCCTGACGAGAAAATAGCTCCTGTCCAAGGGCAGGATCGTTTCAATTTCACCATCTCGTCTTCCGTTTTAGCCCTAGTTTTTTTCGGGTTTCCGGAGGCTCTGTATATTAATGCTGGTCCTTCGATTTAATGTTTGGATTTTCTTTGTGATTCATCTTGTTATCATTTTAGAGTGAGGTACCTACGAAATGCAAATTCAAGGAGTGAAAGCCTCCAAAAATGTCCAGCGTTCGTGGAAGATTAAGTCTCTGGCCGTGGAAACATATGCTTCCTTGTGTCTTTTCGCTTTCTGTAGCAGGGTGTCTTTGACACCCAATACTTTTTTAAATGCTTGCCCAACCGATTTTCCGTGTGACCACCAAATCCTTACATATTTGAAAGCTGTGTTGCTCGTATACGAGTTTGAGATGTTGCTTATTATGAATGACAAACATGTATAAAGTGTATAATGTTTTGCTTTTTAAGCAAAAAATCATTCATTGCCAAATTATTTATATTAAATTTGCGCTATCTAGGTACCAAAAATAAATCTCTTCTCGTTGTTTAAAACAAGTATGAAATGAAAATGAATAGCAGACTTTGTATTTTTCACAAGAAATATTTTATTACACGACCGGTTTCGGCCTTACAGCAATCCTGAAATGTTTCCATTTTTATTAAAGTTTCTCTAATAAGATAAATCGCTTAATTAATATGTCTGTATTTGCATTCTTCTGTGTGTGGATGCGTTTTTTAAATTCTTCGAACAAGATTGTTAGACATTGATTATTTTTCGGAATTTCCTCGATTTATATTATTTATGAGATAGGCGTTGTACCGCGTTTTATAGCGTCAATGTTCAGAAAATACCCGTTTAGGTAGAGAACTGTAAAATATGAAGGCTCTTAATAGATCCATTTATTATAGTTATTTCATGGTAATAGTAATATAGATCCAATTAATAGTAGCTCTTTATAGTTGAACTTGGGCCCCCTAAATTTCGGGGGTCCCCTTGCTCTGTGAGGGAGAGGAAGAAACATATCTTGTTGTCCCCTTTTATTCAAATATCATCATTTTAAATAGGTTATTTACAGTAGAAAACTCGGTGAAAATTACAGTACTAAAAAAAACGATTCAATTAGAACTACAATGTCAGTATTCTCATGGCGATTTTAATTATTTTAAAATCCAGCTTTGACCTTATGCTCAAGTTTTTAGCACCTCAGCTCTCTCCTTCCTGTCGCCAAATTAGATATCTTCCACAAAGTTGCCGTTTTAGGAGAAATCATGAGGATAATAATCGATGACCATCAAAGTCAGAAAAAAGCATCTTGATAACTCGGATAAAAATACTTATCGCCAACACCATCTTTGGATGGGTTATATCTTTGCTTAAGATTTCGTATTGCTGTACTAATTGGCTGATATTCCGCACTACTATTGATGACATCTACGAAGGAAGTTCAAGAAAATAAAAGTTATATTTATTTCCGTTTCTCCTTCTTCGATTTTCTCATTGGTTTAGTATTTTTAAGATAAACTATTACCTCATATATCGCCGAAGAACAAATTCACTCAGTTTTAACGCAAACAATTGATTGATATAGTTTTAACTAAATAAACCTTCATTTCGGAATGCTCTGTACCTGAAGATGACCGTAAAGACGAAACCGATCGTTCAAAAAATATTATTTGTTGAAAATTACGAAGGAATTTTGTTGATTTATGTATTAACTTAGTAAATTTTTAAGTGAGTAAATGTAGCTAAATGAATTATATCTTCTGAAAATCGTTCCATTGAGAAAAATATCCACATATGTGATATTGTGTCAAATTTTCTACTTGCAAATGGGTTAATTTCTCGGTCGTTTACAATTAAATCTCCTTCGTTAATTTATATTCATTCTTTTCACTCAATTTTTTTTACATTTCATTTTCTTCCTTCCCGCTTTTATTTCTAGTCAATCATCTGTTGATTTCTAACCATTTCTCCGATTCTATTTTTTTCCTCTGGCGCCGCAGTCTCCTTTCAAAAGGTATTTTCGAATTAATTTTTCTCCTTCCGCCCAACCACTTTCAAATCCTCCTCTTCTCACCGAGATAAACTGTCCGCGGTCCATCGCTCTCTTTTCCGATTCCCTCGCCGTGAGCCGGCAGATCGGCATTCCGCTGCTATGTCGTGTAGCTTTTGATGCTCCTTCCCCTCCACCGGCGACTTTTTGCCTTTTTCTATGCGGGAATGTCCCCCCAGGGCGGCTTCTGGAGAGTGGGAACGTTCCCGAAGTGACGTGGGGGCGGCTAAGGGACGGTAATAGGAGGGGTGGGGGGTGGCCGCATTCCGATGTGGAGTGGCAGAGGGTGAGACGCAAGGACAAGGTTTCCCAGAATGAGGGACTTTTTGTGCATTTCAGCAGGATTCGAAAGTGATTCAACGGTCGCTCGCGTGGCGGTCGGGATTTGCCCGCTTTTGGCGGTGCTTTGGATTCGGCGTCTTCTTCGGCACGTAGCAGAGAGGGGGTGCCGTGAAAAAATGTGTATGGGATTCGATGCTTCTTTTTAACCTTCATATTAATTTTGCTCGTATCTGCGCGTCAGAATTATTGTTCACTCTTCTCGAATTTCGGGTATGATATCATCCGATTGCTTGTCAAGTTTTATTGATCAACGAGCAAATTTATTCCTCAAAATCTTTGCGCAATCTTTGCTAGAAGTCAGTTCTTCAATTTTTCGCATTTTATTTATTTAATGTTATCCTATCTTGAACGGATGCAAGTACCAGCGATGAAGGTTTCAGCCCAGTGAAAATTTCATGTAATTACCCAAGTTAACATTTTTGATTGTTCAGATTTCACCACAATCAGCTTAGCGAGAAATAGAAAGAAATATTCACATGTTGTAATCGAAACGATGGCGTGGATTTCTTTAAGGATTCATAAATTCACTTTTCGGGAAGATATAGAAGACGTTGAAATTGAAGTTTCGATAACATGTCTATTGACTAAGTAATATTGGAAAATTTCGTACTTGGTGAATGATCAGAACTTAAAAAATCCACTTTTTCATGCGATATTGATATAGAAATGTTGTGAAACTCATTATCATCTAGCAAGCAACTATCACAAGATAAACTGTAATCTATCGTATTTCCTTCCGAAAGAAGTCTCTTGGTGTTAAAATATTGCTTAATGTAACATCGAAAGAAAGAAGGCATCAGCATTCTATTTGTCTATAGACTTTTCCTGATTAGAACAACATTGTCCTGATTGTTTTTCATGTTTAACCTTCGGTTTTCCATATATCGACCTCGCACCGTCTTCCTCGATATCTTTATTGGTTTACCGTAAACTCCCCACGTCTCGCCGTTTTCATTTGCATTTCCTTGTTTTCCTTTCCCGTCTCTACTTCCGACTTCTCAGTTGCATCCCTGCGCGTGAGAGTTCCCATAGCCTACGGAAGAGAACCAATGCAAACTCAATCGTTAACGGCACACTCTCGGACGCTGGAATTTCCCGTTCGCTCTTCTAAGAGGTGTTCCCTCCCTCCCAAACGTTCCCGCATTTTAATTCGATCACGGTGCAGCGGTCCCGTTCCCGGAATGCGAGGTATCGTCTCCTTTAGTTAACACCATAAACATTTTTCTCGTATTAATTCACATGCTTCTTGGTCGAGTCATCTTTTTTGTGTTGCATTCCTCACGCTCGTGAGGATGTGGCGTATGGTATTCCGGAGTAAGCTTTAGGCCCTACCCATTCTCACAAGAATTTCTCCTGCCCATGTTCCTAGAGATTAAATTGTTCGTGGAAGTCATCATAGAGGTTGCTCTTTGGAATGATGGGACTGTATGTTACGGGAAAAAGTAGATCTCGGATGAGGTTGGTCTTCTCGCGAATGGTCATTACGTGCGCTGTTCGGTGGCTGGAGGAAGTGTCCAATACGTTTCAGACATACCTGCATCTTAATCGCTTTAAGGGTGGGTTTGATCTCCAGACGCTCACCTATTTCTGCTTTCGTCTCGCGTCTACTCAGGGATTTTATTCTCCTCTTCCGTTCTCTGGAATTCTTTTCGAGTGCATCACCAGCAATGAACGTATCATTTACTCGCTAGTGCTCTTTTCTTTTTTTGGTCGTTATTCCGGGCTCGGATGATGTATTGATGTAGACATTTCCTCGTTCTTTAACATTATAGAAGAATCAAAGTGGGCTATCTTTAAAATTATCTATCAAATATCGAATTATGTTTCATATTGATGATATTATCCGAGTTACGCACTAATCCAATGGAGTTATTGCTTTAACGAAAACCTATTTCTTATTTCCTAGAGTTACCTTAATCAATACAGACTTTTACACTTATGTTTCATTTTGATGTCTTTGTATCTGTGAATACTGGATTCAACCAATTCAAATGCAAACTCTTATTCTTCCAGTATTCTTATTGTTACCCTATTCAGAATACTCTTAGCTCCGACAGAATCTTATTACTTTTATCATCTAGTTTGCTTTTAAGTGGATTTTAATTATGCAGTCCTTTTCGAAGTATTTTATTTCTCGGTTGTATAGAGCTGGAATGCTAATAATATAATATTGTAAACATAAAAGTTAAAAATACTAATTTTAACATCCTCGGTCAACAAAAAATTGCGGGTTAATATAATTAATAATATTTACCCCATTTATTATAATATATTGTCATATATCTCTAAGTAATATTTTTTAAATCGATCAGGAGGGAAATATGACAGTCAGTACCCCAAACCCATAATTCAGGTGCATTCCCTTTTTTTCCTCGCTATAAAGTAACGTAATTCAGAAGGGTGAAAAAATGCGGTATTTCGCCCGTTATTTTTAACCTCTCCCACATTCCCTTCTGAAGGCGCGCATTATAAGTCCCGCTGGAGACCTGCTCAATGTTAAGGACGGATAGACTGAGGAAGATATAAGGAAGTAGGGAGCCACTCCTTCTGGTTTGGAATTCCAGTGGGCGTCGCATTTATGCAAAAGATGAGTAACCAAGGTGACCCATTGTGTTATTCCGATTGCGAGTGGCTATCGTCGAGGCGGGATAATTGTTGGTTGCTGCGACTGCGAGGGAAACCTTACCTTAATACCTCGGTAATGATATCAAGGAGCGGTTGTTGCAGCACCTTCGAATGCTTCTGAAAGATTCCGTTGGAGGTAGAAGGACTCACCTCTTGCTTTCCAACGGTATGTGATTTATTTTAGGAATCCCAATGGATAAAGGGAAGTGAGAAATTCGGTCGTGAATGGGACTGGGTTTTGCGAAGTATACTATCCCCTTATCATATTTATGTAATCCTTGAGTCTGTTATTATTTGAAGTGCACAATATGAGTGAATTTTTATTATGACTTGCGAAACTTCTGGTGGAAAGGTTGTCGAGTAATTTCTTGCGAAGTTATGAGTGCTAAGTAAAGATGTTTTCATATTGTGTTGAATGAACGAATGCAACGGAGTCAATGTTTTTTTTTGCAATTGAAGTTAAGAATTCAATTCATTAGATCGCAGAGTTTCCATTAATGAAATGTATTTCTTCTTTAATGAAGGAAAAATCCTTTTTGTAGCAGTTTAATTTATAATGGGCTGCATTAATCAGGAAAGGGGTGAATCGGGAAAAATAATTGAACACACGTAACTTTAACTTTTGAATGGCGTAGAGGATCTAGATATCTCTTGTTTAACAAAGTGAAACTGTTGATTCATTTGCGAATTCAATTTTATAAGAAATTCTGATTGAGTATCATAGCATCGACCTCTGTAAATGAAGAGTTATATCTTGCATTTGCGAAAAAATTGTCTTGTTATCGTGCGATGTGAAAAAGGAAGAAGTTATGTTCTTTCGACGATTCTTTTCCACTATAAAGGAAAAAATCTACGTACTTGCGTGTTTTCAAATCTGAATTAAAAATAAAATAAATGACGAGGAAAGAATTTGGCAAAACTGATTTTATTTTATTGTGCCACATGGGAAATAGTATTTCGATTTAAGTATAACATTCCGGAAGGAATTATCTGTATTAGTCTAGGTATCTTATTCATTAGGTCATCGACTCCAATCTGACGTCAGCTACGTGTGAGGATTTTCTACGCAAGGGTAGTTTTTCGCCATCTTTCGCAGGATAAACATCGCCAGGATTTCGGTTCAATCGGCTATGCTGGTGGTCCACTCCGAGTCAAAACTTTCCAAATAGAGGCAGGAACGGGAGACGGTCGGGAGAAAGGGAAATCCGATATGAGGAAAAAATATCTCGGAAGCGTTGAGTGGGCGGAAAGTGTAGGAGGGCACCCCGCATGCCCGCGAAAAAATAATGATCATCCCTCATCCCGTTTCCCCTGTAACCCCTATCAAGCAGGGTAACTGGGTTACAGCTGGGAATACTCATTGTTAAAAAATATTCTTGGGAAAAGGGGTACGGTGATATTACTTAGCGGTTTACGTTACCGAAAAGAATCTACGTTGAATAGTAACGTTGAAAATATAGCGGCGTCCCAATGTGGTTTCCAACCTGCTTGCTTATTTGCTTAAGAAGTTTTGGTGTCTCTTTTCTCGTATAAAGTTGTAGTGCTTTTTTTAATCAGAAAGTACGTCTTTCGAAATGAAAATCTTGTGAAAGCTGGACAGCGAAATTTTGATTTTCATGGCGTAAGTGTTTTTCATTCTGTGGAAAACGTGGTCCATGCCAAAAGTGAAACTAATTTCACCCTATAATTTAGTGTGACAAAACCAGTGCAGTTTCATTTCACTTTCTATATGTATTTCCTATGTTACAGTAGGTACTTGTAATTTTGGAATATTTCAACCTAACGTAAATATTACCGCTATAAGTAGGGTTAACCAAATTCGAACTGAATATTTCTTATGAATACCTTGTATCTCAAGTTATCTTTCATATAAAAATAGGGATAATTATGGAAATCAGCTGATTATATAAATAGTTCATTTTGATGTACGTATCTCAAATCTTTAATAATTTCTAAACATTATATGTTTATTTAATGATTTTCTTATCCAATGATAAACAGAGGTGAAAAATAGCGGCATGACTGGACTCGAACCCAGGTCTCCCACTTTCCGGGCAGGTGGGAGACCTGGGTTCGAGTCCCAGTCATGTCGCTATTTTTCACCTCTGTTTATCATTGGGTTTTAGTCGCACGACTTTCGAGGTTTAGTCGCACGTCGCACGACTCGTGCAAAGTTATCCTATCCGTATTCCTGACCCTCTTATCATTAGACATTGTGCTGAAATTCGAGGGAAAAATTACTTCTTCTCAGATTGTGGCGAAAGGTTTTCGTGCTACTTTTTTCCATGCTCCATTTCTCGTGGAGTGTTCATCATGGATATCAATGCAGTAGTTGGAATTAATAAGCGAAGAACATAAAAAATGTTTCATTTAAATGAAACCTGAAGGGCGATTCATTCAATAATCCACTTTTTACCATAGCCCTGTTGTTGATCAGGGAAAGCTTAACATTTTCCACATTAAGAAAGCGTCGCTGTAGGTTTGTACGCGGAATCTATTGGAACGTCTCGAGAAAGGACATATTGTGTAGAGATAGTACTGTATCTGAAGTGGTACTGTCTTTCCCCCTTATGGCATTCGTTAAGGGCACCGTGGCCGATAATTACCGCGATAATAAAGTTCGTTCTCCGCAACATCGCGTGTGGGCGAACCAAGGGGTTGGTCAGGGAGCAGACAACGCGGCCTTATCCATGGTGGTTGGCTGGCGACGGGAGAAACCTCAATGAATGAGTGAGGATTCTCCCCTTTCCTCCTCATCTGTTCTGGATCTCCTTGCGATGGTATCTTTCTTCCTTCGTCTCCACAGTTTCACTTGGCGCCACTCCAAAACGAGCCGCCCTTCCCTCTGATCCTAT
Organism: Sympetrum striolatum; assembly: GCA_947579665.1. Taxonomy (NCBI): domain Eukaryota; kingdom Metazoa; phylum Arthropoda; class Insecta; order Odonata; family Libellulidae; genus Sympetrum; species Sympetrum striolatum. Next base: position 54,010,663 of record OX388347.1, on the reverse strand, counting down.
ATTCTCCTCTACGCTTTCTTCCCCCTCGTTTTTTCCTCGCTTCCGTTTTTTCAAGCTGTTCTTTTTTCCCCACCGGTTTGTATCGATATCTTCCTTTCACCATCGTGTTTCCTTTCCTGTATTACCCTGTTCAGCCATCTATTTCTTCCCTCAAGGACTGGTTGGAAAGTATTGAAGATGTACTCTAGTTTCCCATGATTCAGAAGGGCGTCTCTCACTGTTTGTTTTGATTTTCTTCCGCGATGATGTTCAGAACGAGGGCTGCGGACTTGAATTAACCAGCTTTCTCTATCATCTGGCTGTCTAGGAGGGGATGAGGTTAATTGGGGATCTAACTATTGAGGAATTGAGTATGTAATTGCATAGGTACCGCTTCAAAAGAATTATAAAAGATCTCTCTTAATATCATGGCTACGTAACTCTGTAATTATGTGCTATTAATACTGGGGAGTAATCCTAGAGGCGGGATCTTAATTTCTGTGAGTTCAGTATCAAGCGAGTTTTGTCCAATTCATTTTAATCTATATATGTCGACTGATCATATCCAAACGAGTATAAAACGGGATATGTCCCTTCAGTAAAACGGCGCAAATGTTTTCGATCGATTTTAAAAGATTTCAATGCAGATATTATTTGAAAGAATCCTTGACTATTTTGTCGATAGAAATTATCTTAGTCTTAAGTCAACTACCCCAATTTACTGTTTAGAAATTTAATTTTAAGCATTTGATATTAATACATTTTCATAGTCTACCGTAAAATAATTTACTAATTCAAAAGTTTCTGCTTGGCTAGAAGATGTTTGGTAAGAATCGGTTTTAGAAAAAAATAGATAAGACCGTACTGTTCCTGGGTTCGATGCCAGAGCACAATAACGTTTCTCTCATAAGGAATATAAGGGAAAAGTAGGACATCGTTTGAGGCACTTGCAACAAATATTTCTGCTTGAATTTGCATACGTAGTTAGAGATAGTGATTTTCTGTTGTGCTGTATAGATAGTATTGCCAGAAAGGACCGGGTTCGAAAACCTATTAGTTTTGGTAAATGGGTGGGATTAACTAAGCAAAAATTCCACTTGTTTAAACAAGTGGAATTTTTGCACAGTTATTCCCACCCATTTACTAGGATGGAGTTCCACAAAGTAAAAGCTTCCTTGATTGATTCTAATAGTTTTGGCCTAGTTTCAACATATAATACTATAGAAAAGTCTAAGGAGATTTTAACTGTGCCAGGGTTGATACTTCCATTCATTTACTGAAAATTTTAGTTTAGACTTACTGTCTTCGCATATTTCAGTTCTAAAAGTTTTATCTCATTCGGTCATTTGTTTTCAATGCGTGGCAACAGGGCATCCTTAGGCGTACCTCTTTGCCTTGAGAGAATGCAGCCTTAGGGAATGCCGCATTTTTTGCGGTATTATTTTTATTTATAGTTATGTCTGCATGAGAGTGTAATATTCTTCCATAGATGAAGGGGCGGTGATCGTATCTCTTTCCACAGTGCGGTGGATCTCGTGGCACGATAGATCTGCTCCGGCTTCTTTCTGTCTCGCCACTCCGTATCATCTCTCCAGTAGCATCTCATCTCCACTGCTCTCCTTCTCTCTTCCCAATCTCTTTAGCCGCATCTCTTCATTTTCCTTTGTCATCCTCTTCTATCTCGTCCTTCTCCACCCCTATATCTCTCTTGTGGTTCTTTTCCCTTCTAAATTTTACTCATTTTTCTTTCCCTCGTACTTCCCCCTCGGTTTTATGTAATTAATAAACGAGGGGAGTTTCATGTTGTTGCGCTCGGTTTGAGTGTAAACAAAAAAGCAAAAGAGTAATGTGGCTGTTTACCTCCATCTGACTTTCGTCTCATATTGAGGTTTGTAGTTTGTTTGCTCCGTTATATAACCTAATTCCGCAGTAGTAAGGGGTTACAAGTTTCATCGTAGATTATCTCATTTCCTTCTCCACGCGGATTTTGTAAGGAATTTTAACACTAATTAGAATGTTAATTTAATAGAGCTCTTATTGGTTTTAATTCAATAATGTTCGCATCTGCCAGCGAGAAATTCGTCGCGTTATTTTGTTGAGATAGCTTTGGAAAGTACTTAGTTATTTTTCTGTGTATGATGTAGTACGGTTGCCATTCACGCGAATAGCCCGTATATTTTTTTTATTTATTTTCATATACCCCACAAACATGTCTTTTACTCTGTATTTATGTTCATACCTTCTTAGTTTCTATATTTTCTTAAGAATAGTTTAAGAAAATTTAATTTGCTCTGAGCAGATTCGTCTGGGTGATTTCAATGTGTTTTTTTTTACATTTGATTCTAAGAATAAACAAAGCAGAAAATTCTTGTCCATATATGATTTACTCTTAAATTAATAAATCTTTTAGTGATATTCCACTAAGTTAAGTGTAAGGAATTATTTTTTTTGGGTACACCTCAATTTGATGTATGCGTTTCTCCGTGTTGCTACCTTTAGTATCTCAAAATCCTCTCTCCTTCTGCGATCTCATTCGTTTTTTCTTCTTCCCCTCTTCCTTCCAAGCATCCTCCCCTCTTTCCTCTTCCGCTCTTACCTCCTCATCTTCGCCCTAACTCTTCATCTGCCCTGCCTCTTCACTCCTGGACCCCTCATGAGACGTATTTACTCTCTTTTGAGATTTGGATGAGGTCGATGGGGAGTCGTACGCGAGTGGTTTCGAGAAAAGGGGGAGGGCGGACCGAATTTCGCGTTTTTTCTACTCTATGAAAGAGAAATCTTCTTTATGACGAAATTTGGGACTCCACATTTGTACAATTCCGAGTTGCCGTGCAGCGGAATGGACTTTTGGACGTACAGTTCGAAATTGTTAAATGTTTCTATTGCTTGAGACTCACAGCCATTCATGCAGAAATGAAAAGGCTCTGACTATATTAGGGTAATAGGTGTTTTGTGATTCGTATATCATAGGAGTAAGTAGTTCTGATGGCAGTTAAGAGGATAATTTAATCCACGAATCCATGTGATAGTCTTTGCACAGGGTTTGGGATCCTAAACTCCTTCTCCATTAGTATCCAGATTTTGCCAAAGAATATGGCTTACTAGGCTAGGTGAAGAGTGAGGTATTTTACGTTTGCTTTCCTCATTTAGCTACATTGCTATGAGTGGTTAAAGCTCACTGTAATTACCCTATAAACAATGCTCTTCGTAACATTAAATGACTGACCAAAAATGATTTCATCATTTAGTATCAGTAACTCATTTAGTAATCAGTATTTAGTAACAGTAATTTAGTAACTCAGTAGCTTTGACGCTAATTGAATAAGAATAATAATAATACCGTCTTTCTTTTTGGGCGAATTTCAGCCTAGAAAGGCTATTCCTCCAATTAACCCCTTTCCTAATTTTCTTAATTTTTTGCTTTTTTATTTATTTTTATTAATATCACATACACACACAACCATTCCCTAACCGAAAAAATCCGATTAGCCGGGATTCGAACCCGGTACCGTGCGGTTGGAGCGTTAACGCGCAAGCACGTTAACCACTCCGCCGCCACGGCCGGTGGATAATACGATGAATGACAATAAGAATGAGGATACAGTTTGTGAATGATACATTTTCTTCTATCCTGTACCAAGAGATAAAGCGAAATTATCTGTTCAATTAGATACGATTGCTGGAAAGGTGTTCTTATGTAAATATATAACTGAAATCTTTATCATCAGATTTCCATTAAGATAACCGCGCGTAAATTTTCCGGTGGATGTGATTTAGTTATTCACAATGAATGAATTAGTGTCATTCGAATTCCCTTAACCGTGATTAACTTTTCGAATTGGTGATTTTCAATCATGTAAACGTATCCCATGTGTTTTCCTTATGTTACAGTTTGCAAATTAGTACAGGCCTATAAGGGACCAGAGTATTTTTTCATCTCCTTCTCACGCATACATTTTCCCATGGCGTCCATTTATCAGCTTATTTGTGATGCGGATAGCTAGTTTCCGATTGTTCTCGCATTCGTGTTCTCGTTCTCGAGAACACGAATCCAATTTTTTTTTGGAAAAAAACGGAGGAGAACATCGCTTTTTTAATTTCCTCGCTCCTCTTTTTGCGTATCCAAGATTTATCCAAACGTCCGGGATATTTACGACGAAGCTGGGGAACGAGAGAAATTTCCATCTTTCCTCCGCTGCCATTATCTTTGGTAGCCGTTTGTGTGAGGAGGGCGGCTATAAAAACTGGACCTAGAAAGGGTGAAGGTTACCCGACAAGAGTTCACAAGATGCCTGCCTACCTAATAACACCCTTTGGCGTCTCCGGATGAAAAGGTGGTGGTTGGTGTACCTGTTTGGACTGCTATCGAGTCTAAACCGAGCGTGGAAGGGCAGGGAAGAAGCTGTTAAAAAATCTCGGGGAGTAAAAAAAAAGCGGTCCAATTTTCTCAGCGTGGTCGTGACCCGTCCGAGAATAGGTTGTGGATTCGAAAACGCGAAAATTGTTTAGCTCGGGCTGTTTATTATTTTTTCTCTTCGGGCTGCTCGAGTAACGTGGAAGTCGACGCGGGGGCCGGGAAATTGGTCGGAAACGGGATGGAAGGCGAAAGTGGTGGCATTAAAATGGGAGAATTTACGAATGCGTCTGCTCCGCACGGTTGACCATCCCTCGCGTTCTTGAGATTTCGTATTTTCTCCCAGTGTCACGGTTGGCCTCCGTCTGCCTTACGTAACTAATTGCAATGCTTGGAATGACTATTGTTTTTCAGTAAAATTATGTTATTCATGAGTATTATCTAATGAATAGTTGGGTAAAATGATTGTATGTGTTCATGTTTTGATCATGTAATTTTCAAAATCAAAACTACAAAAAAACTAATTTCGTAGTTTCGCCCTAATTTTTGTTCACTATGTATGTCTTGCATTAATTTTTATTTCATTGTTTATTCGGCTTGAAAATGATAGAGTTATAGGTGTGAAGATTTTACTGAAATTGACTTATTTTAGCTGGTATTTTTAAGCCAATGGAATCGTCATATGTTTGAAGGAGAACTTATCTTTTAACATGAAATAGAGCGCCTTGTGAGAATTATTCTGCGATAAAAATCGTTTTCTTGTCTGTCATAAGAATTCATTGATAAGAGGAAAAAATAGGCCATCGTTTTCGCTTTTGATTGCCCATTGACTTGTTTGTCATAAAAGTAAATTAATAAGTTGGAATGATTTACCATAAATTTCAAGTATTTTGCAGTGTCTCTTGTAGTATGAACCAGTCGCTCCGTCAACTATCATCCTGATTGTTTTTTGTTTAAACTTGAATCCTCTTTGAATCGTCTATATTTATGGTGGAACCTAACTTTCAAATTCAGTCAATTGCTGATGTTCGAACGAACGGTGTAATGCTATCGTAAACAATCTGGAAAAAGAGTTTGAAAGCGTAAAGACTTAAAAAGTAAAGACAAAAACTTTTGTATTAAAAATAACATGCATTATTTCTGTGTCCACACATTTTCACTGTTAAAAAACAACAACGAGATTTACTTGGTGTTATAGAGTGCATAAGTAATGTACTATACAAGAGTGCTCAATTGTATAATAAATTAGAAGGTTGATTCGAAAATAGCCTATCAGAAAGACGCCAAAAAATGCCATTTTCTTGTTTGTAAAAGTATAATTATGAAACTAACCAATTTACTCTTTGTTCTTTCAGTAATTGCACCTCGAGGCTTGCCATGAGCACTTCCGCCTCGACCTCGTCGTCGGGGCGAGGGGAGGGATGAGCACCACCTTCTCTCCTCACCCAAGGAGCCAATCTGCCGGCATCGCCACCATCTCTGTAGGCGACGCACGGCAAAGGGCAATGCAGGCCGTCCACTATTACACCAGCAGTGTCCTCCAGCCGGTGGGAGGAGGGGTCGCAGCGACCACACCTGGAGGACCCCAACAGAATGGAACGGCTACGTCGGTGACCCAAGGAGGACCAGGACCCCCATCGGTGGCTGTCGGAAGAACCAGAAGAATGCCTCGAAACGGTTTCGGCCCATCGGCGGTGAGGGCCTCCTACAACGAGCGCCTTGCTTCGCGCCTTCCTCCATCTTACTCATCCGCTCTATCCCGACTCCATCTACCGGATCTGCATCGGAGTAATTCCAGCCTGGAACTGGAGCAAGACGTCGGAAACGGAGTCATCCCTGGAAGCGTAAGGGCCAGCAACGCTGAGCCTACGACTCCCATGGGTCCTGGCAATGTGGCCATTAACTCTAGAAGACGTGAATATGGCAGTCACGGTTCTATCGATGCGGTAGGGGCCTCTCCATCAGCGACCTCCTCCAATGGAGACAGCTTTTTTGCCATGTTGAGGGACTACCGTCCGGTGGCTCCCGACCAGAGAAGTCCAGGCCCAGCAAGGATAGCGGAAGTTTTAAGGGGCAAATTGGATCCAGTTCCGGCGACGGAGAACGCCGCCAACGCCCTCGCCAACGGATCGCTCGTCGATGTCGCCGGAGCCGCGGGAGGAACCTGCGGTAACACTGGTGAAGTTCCTTCCAGTCCGAAGCTTAGGATAAAGCTCCAAAAGTTTTGGGAGAAAGGTGGAAGTGGAGGGAACGGAAGCTCCGGAAATAGTGCTTCCGGGAAAGGCGGGGGGAAACACGCGCACCACCAGCAGTCTCAGCCAGAGTCTTCCTCGTCGTCATCTTCCTCTTCGATTTTTAAGAAGTTGAGAGGTGCGGCGTCTGGCTCTAACCGTCAACAAGAAGACCCGAACGGTGGTAGTTCTTCCGGAGGGGGTGGGTCGAACAATGGAAGTAACGGTGGTGGGGGAATGAACGGTGGTGGTGGATCCGGAGGAGGGGGGGCGGATCCATCCTCCGGGTCCGGTGACACTGGTGTTGGTGCCCCAAATGAGACTACTTGTCGCACCACTCCTGAAGAGAGGGTGCGGCGTCGTGTGTTTGGACATTATGACTGTCAAAGTGTGGCGGCGAACCTGGCCTACGCGGCCACCAGGAGGGATCTCTTGGCCAAGAGGAGGAACACGGCGACTGGTGCTTCCGCCGCCTCCATGGTGCTGGCCCGGAGTGCCACCCCTGACGACGGGTCTACTGCCAATTCTACCTCCGGGCCAAATAGTGCTCCCGCCGATTGTAACTTGGAAGATGATTTTGGCGATGGAAGGAGGAACGAACTCGTTGAAAGGTTTGTTTCTAATAGAGGAAATTATTTCCTAATAGTAGATTGTGGCGGAAAAAATTACTCTTTATTCCCTGATTGAATTTTTCGTATTTGTACCTTTAAATACCGCAAGTACTCGATATAGATTATAGCTTTAAGCAGTGAAAAGGTATTTTTCGCACTTAATATAGCTTTGTCCATAAAAAATACTGGCTTCCTTCTGCGGTTCTCAGAATTATTTTATCGCTGAATCATATTTATCTCTTCTGATAATTGTTAATTGGCCCATTTATGAGATTGCGACTCAAAGTTTCCGCTATTCTTTGGTTTTGGCGGATTCAGAGTGTAATTTGTCTCCCCCGCTTTTGAAAAAGTAGAAATTTCCTTTGAGCGACAAGGATCTAATACTAAAAACAAATAATAAATTATTTCTACCATAGCTTAATATCTTCCATTGTAATTTTAAAAATGCGTTCCCATTCCGAGTTGAGATGAAATAAATCGTTGTAAATTTTCATCACATACTTATCAGAAATTGCGTTGGGTAAATCTTTAGATATTTTATTTTAACTTTTAAGTAAGCGAATATGCATCATTGAAGTGAGCATAAGAACAAAAATTAACTATCTATTGTGATACATTAACATTTTGTTTGATCATCTTCAAGTTCAAAACGATAATAATGCCCATGAGGTAACATTGAGCTCCACAATCTTACATGAGCCAGGAAATGGAGAGGTTAATTTCATTGGTGCGTCATAAAACGCATTCGTACCAAATCCAAATATTTGTTCCCTCAATCAACTGATTCTGCGACTAGTTTCGATCCCCTTATGGCGCAGCTGATATATCCTGGTTCGATTAACAGTTACGTATTATCGCTTACTAACGAACATTCTCGATTGCGCTCTAGCGAAAAGTTAATGCGTAGCTCTAAGCGGAAGTGAAGCCTGTTTTTCTTTTAATTTGCCTTATCTTTCGAGGAAGAGGAACACGTTTATTATTTTACTTTTTTTAATGTCACTCTATTTAATTATAAAATTAAATTATTTATATGTAATTAAAATTACAGAGCTTTTTCATTTAGCTTCATTAATTAAAGAAGCAAGGTATCAGTTATAAGTCAAGTTTCGCTACTTTTTTTTTAGTTGTGTATTGAATTTCTGATTATAATCGATTGAATTTCTCGGTTATTCTTTTTGAGACAGATGAAAAAGATCTGGATTCATCCCAACCAGGTCTTAGCTATTTTTACTGTGTTTATTTTTCGTGAGAATCGTTTATGCTGGGATCCATTTAGATAAATCGAATAATGGGATTTTATTTTCTAGACGGAAACCCTTTGAAGAGAGTTTGATTTCAGTGAAGTTGATCTAGCAGCATTCGTAGTTGAACGTGTTTATATACGAATGGTTTCATATTTACGCAGTTTCATGCAGCTATTTTATCTCGTGCGGCTGAATTAATGTTAGGATCTTGTGAGGTATCGGGAAGTTTTGGTCCATCACATTCATTTGAGGTCACAGCAACATATTTTTCGTCCTTTAAAAGTTTATGTCTTAGTAAATGTAGAGTTTGTTTTAGTCATTTGCCCCAGAAAAAGTTATTAACGTAAACCAGATTTGTAAAGAAAACATATCATCGAAGTAGTAAGTATACGAATCTTAGACGAACTATTATTTTCATGATATTCTTAAAAAAAGAAGTGGATGCGTGTAACTGTTTTGGATTCAGGGATTATTTATTTGTATTTCAATTAAAACCCTTCAAGTACAATTAAGATATTCAAAATAGTTAAATCATAAGGTAAAGAAAGGAAAAACGGAACTGTTTACCATTCAAGAGTAAACGAGTTATCTGAAAATTCTTCCTTTTAGTATTGCGGATAAATATTCGACTTTATCGAATAGCTTAAATAGCATTTTAGTAATAATTTCAATCCAGATTCAGGCGAAGTTACCTCATCCTAATTAATGATGGAATAGCTGCGTGTTAGAGATACTAAAATATTTCAGTGGATGACTTATATATATGTAGTATCAAAGAGAAATTTAAACCATATTGCTGTTATTGGCTCATTTATCACTGTGCATCATCCTCTGAATCTCCTCGAGAGTATTCCTCCTCGTCAAGAAACACTTTCATAGGAGAATGAGATAAACACGATCTATTTCCTGTTAATTCTTGCCATCGACTTTTTGCACACTTTTCAGAGATTCGTTTTCCGCATTCTTCGTAATTTTTTGCAAGAATGTTATCTCAAATCAATGTCTCGTATGATCAGGACGCCTTGTTTTCCGCGCGTCAGACATATCTCCGGGTGGCTATAAACCACAAGGAACATCCACTTACCCCTTTATGGCGCTCTCCTTTTTATCTTGCTATGGTGTGACGAAAGATGATATTTGATCGAAGAGAAAGTTCGTCCAAAAATGTGTTCTCTTATCCTTTGGGATATCTAGCCCAGATTGGTTTCTTAAAAAAAAAAGACTATAAATTGATGTCCCAACTTCTCGAAGATATAGTTAATTTTCACTCAATCTTTCGGTTCTAGGAATCGTTCATTTTTTTCTTTTTCCTTCTTCGTTTCGTGTATCTAATCGTAGGTAGCTTCTTCTTTTCAATTTGCTATAATTATGTTCATTTAATTTTTGAGGATGCCTTGTATAATTTTTAGCTTTTAACCCGAAACTTGTACCAAATTATTGTTATTCCAAAAAATATTCAAAATATGTTAAATAGCTATAGCTTGGGGCCATTTGTGCTTGTTTCATCTTTTCCTATAATCTTTTCTCCTAAATTTTATGTTTTCTCCCGTAACTTTTTCTGAAAACCAAGATAGTAGACAGAATAGTAAATTATATGAAATGATTTGGGATTAACTTCGTTATTGAAGGCCAATTTGTATAGGTATTTGCACAAAAGAGAAAAGTATCATCACTCAAGCAGGATAGCCTTCTTATAAAACTTTTCTCTAGAAGGATTAAAATACTTAGCTCATTTTAACCTGATTTTTACAAATAATACTATAGCCTTGCGTACTAATTTGAGTGTGTACCATCTTCATCTGTACTTACGGTATATTAATATGAAGCCCAGGTAGATTTATAGATGATTGAACCATACCATAGAGTTCCTAGGAATTTCTGAAACTGCCGAATATAAATGTATCTTAAATTCAATTTCTTATTAAGTGTTATGAACTCAAAAAAAAAAACTTGAGTATGATGAAATTTGACGATGTGACTTTAATTCATGCAAATCCGTCGCAAAATATATTATACTGAACAGCTTTTTCGTTGTAAATGCTACGTTAGTTACACTCAGGAAGCAATTTGAAGCTATTGGTGTTTAAAAATATGTATTTCTCACGATGCAAACCGCACTAACGCTTCTGCAAACTCGTGTAATTAACAGTTATTTACCGCAGTTCGCGTCTGAAATTCCGAGTGATTGTGGCGGAAAATATATCTTTCCATGTCATGTAGGGGTCGTGGTAAAATCCCTTTGTTTTCCCCTTCAAAAATGCTCATGAATTATTCCCTTAGCTCAAGTAACGCATCATTTTGTCAGCGGGCCGACTCTTAAAGCGTCTCGGAAGCCAGCGTGTAAGGGAAAGCCGGCGTAATGTAAGTCTTGGTAAATTAAGCGAGAAGAAAATAAATTGTTTCCTGCTCTGAATTAGCGGGGGGATGAGGCGTTGGGTAATTGCACGAGGCAGTACCGCATCATTCATCCCACCGTATCGATGTCAGTGACCCGTTAAATTGATCGTCAGGAGCGTGTGCATGCGTTTGATGGACGGGGAGGTAATGTCTCCCCCGACGTTGTCGCGGTCGCTTCGGAAGTTACTGTCTTCCGTCAGCTCTATTGATGATCTGTTTCTAAGAATTCCCCATAAGGTTCCGAGATTAATTGGAATGCTAGAATGTTCCCAAATCGCTTTAGCTCGTCATATTGTTTATAAGAACATGCATCTTAAGGAGTTGGTAAATATTGATTTTAATATTGGTCCCGAATTAGACTCGCTCCTTATGAAACATGTCAAAAACAAATTCTAAAAGTTTTCCCATTTATAGGGATATACCTAGTGATGGGAAAAAAACGTTTTTTTCATGCGAACGTTTTAAAACGTTGAATAAAAAACGTTTTTTTCATTTTATTCCTAAAAAAAACGTTTTTTACATTTTATTCCCATATTAGGATTGAAATTAGACATTAATGTGTATACTTCTCATTGACAATATAAACTGATTCATTATCTGTTCCAAGTAATAGTTATTCAACAAAAAATTTAAATTTAACGTAAGTTTATTACAAAATTATGCACAATGATGCGCTGAAAATCACATTTGAATACTCGATGATCTCAAATACGTAAATCTTTCTTACTTGTCATATTAAACAGCCAATAAAGGAACCAAATGGATTAAGCATATAATAGTTATGATAAGTATAATAATTAGTATTAGATATGAAATTATTTCAGCCACCTGTAACAGGTTCTGAATTTTAAAGGAAAATATTCAATTGGATATAAATGCTGAGGAATCCTCCAGTTTTCGCACAGTAAGGGCGGAGTTAATATGAATAATAAATAAATTATTTATAATACTAATACGACTTACCTCGAATAGCAGAAACATCTTCGAAAAATGTTTATATCTTTTCAGTATATCGATAGTGGTTTTTTTATCTAATAGTATAGGGAGTATAGGGGATTAATTTAGACTTAAAAAAACGTAATATTAAAAACAAACAGCAACATTTTTGTTTCATATTCCAATCTAATTGTGATGACGCATGTTTTGTTTTAACAATTCCGTTTCGTATCTTAGAATGCTTGAAATAAATTGGTGAAAAAGTTCGTAGATAATTATAAATAAGAAGGATATATTTTTACATATTTTTTTAATCATGGACTATATCATCTTTCATGGTATCAATTACAGCCATAATTATATTATTTGTAGTTAAATTATAATCTGTATTAGTTGCAAATAAATTATAGTCTGTAGGGCACAACTCTAAAGATGCATAAAACTCGATACAAAAGCAAAAGAACCAAAGTGGCCATATGTTTTGGATTGGATTAGTCTGTAACAGTGTCTTCAAATTCCTCCACAACGCCATCTAGATCTGATTCCTCGTTGGAAATGAGTGAAGAATAGTTCTCATCTACACCCGCAGGTGTAACAACTTCCTCTCCATCCAGTTATCGAGAGATTATCGCCTGAAATTTTAGCCCTTTCGGTTTCCAGTAATTTCAAGTTGTGCTTGATTAAAATAGGTTTCAAAGCTCTTTCATTAGTCCTGCGGTTTCTTCTTAGGTTGTGAATATTTCCGTGCTTGCTAAAACTTCTTTCCGTCGCCAAGGATGTGGGTGGAAGTGAAAAATCTTTACGGCAACTCAATAGACTTTTGTTTTGGAGCATATTCCCTTACAAAAAATTAGAGGCGAAAGTTTTTTAGATACTGAAATGACGTATGGTGTCTTCCACTTACCATCGTCAGCCACGTTTGTTGCCATCTCGGAATGAATTTCAGCTATATTCTCTTCACTGAAGGTGGGATCTGATTTTGCGAGAATATCAACAAATTTAAAAACATCAGAAATTTTTGATGGTTCCAAGCTCGAACATTTTCTTGAAGGGTCAAAAAAACTAGCTGGCAAATGGGCCTTCGTCACGGCCAAATCTCTTCTCTTTTTAATTAAATTTATTATTTTACAACTGCGACCATCAGTAATATAAGCTGTGATCATACAAAAATGTTTTACTCTTTCAAAGGGATCTAGGAAAATGCAGCAGACTTTGCTAAGCTGTGGCTCATCATTTGCCATGTCGATTATGTAAGCTTTAAATGATTTCAGAACGTCTTGCAGATCATTTAAAAAAATCCAAAAGTTAATTTTCGGACAGAACACGTTTTTTGCGTCGTGACGAAGCCTCTGGGGTGGATTCTTAGGATTCGCATCAATCGCTATCTGTTGTAGTACACTTTTGTTAGTAATTAATGATTCCCGAGCAATAGCTGTGAATCAGAATCGAGTTACCGCAGGGTTTTTTAAGTGATAAAATTTTTTTTGCTCTTTTGAACATCTGAAAACTAATTTCGAACCGTTCGAACGATGATACGCACGCTCAAATAATCCACGCAATGATATGTCTTCCATTCAGAGCTTGAAGCGGAACACTGAATTTGATGAATTCCAACACGTGAATACATGGTGTCAAGAAAAAACTATGAACACTATTTTCTGTTCGGCAACATGAACCTAAGCGGTCACTAGTGAACCACATGGGGCCAATTTTCGAAATTTTTTACGCTTTATCATAGATTGCTTTTACAAAGCTATTAACTCATTTGAATTTTATCATGAAGCCAAACTTTCACAAAGTTACGCCTGAAAATGTTGATTTTATACAATGTATCAGTCTTGCAAACATATAAACACTTGTGTTTTTTATAAAATCGTTTTAAAAACTAGAGAAATACATTCTTTACAAGCTATTAGGTCAGGTCAACTGCAAAATTTACTAATCAGGATAGTAAATCTATCGGATAAACCACGAAGAACGCCATCTCAAAATTGACGAAAAAAACGTTTTTTTCACGTTTTTTTCATGACGAATGAAAAAAACGTTTTTTTCGAACGTTTTAAACGTTTAAAACGTTTCATTTTTTTCGAGGTTCCCATCTCTAGATATACCCCAATAAATTATGACGTATTACATGTACTACTCATAGTACTTGTCTATGTTTATGTTAAGTCCCTGTATTGCATTGCTTATTACATTTTGTATGCGTTTCAAGTACTACGAGTGGGCCAATCACTTTGTTAGCATCATTTCGCACCTTAATCCAGATAAATTATAATTCCCATGAATTCATTATAATGGAAATGAATATAATTTTCATTAGCTTATGATTTAGATTAATGGATTGGGGTCGAAAATATTGAACTAATTAGAAGGGGAATGTTTTTGGAACTTATAGTTTTAAATTCAAGCGAAACTCCAAGTGTATTTTTGAATCTAGGGTTACAGTTCTTAATAAATATAGTTTTATAAATGTTACCATTATAAAATTGAGATCGGAAGGAGAATATTTCTTTGGAAGCCACGAAGTTTGTATATTTGAAGATAAAGTATTTAAAAATCCATCAATGAACAAAGTTGTGATCGCTCCTTGTTTTTAGAATTAAATTTTATTCCTTGTTATCAGGGACGGATTCCAAAAAGATCGGTTTGGCGTTTTTCTTTTAGTTGAATAGTCGTATTGCTTTTTAAGGTGATAATTCTTATTGATAAGGCTGCTTGAAACAGTTAAAGTAGTGTTTGCTACTGTGATGATGCAGTCTTATTTTTAGTTTGAAAAATTGACTGGGTGAGAATCATTTAGTATTGAGATATCATTACTCATTTGTTGTCTCGGAGTATTGGAGTAGTCATTTATTCGGTAAATGATCATGACAATGTTTGACATCTCTCCAGTTTGTTGATACTCATCGTGGATTCTTTGATTTGCAGCTGTCCTTTCTTCCGGAATGAAGTTGGGGGAGAAGTGGAGAGAGTGGTGAGTTTGACGAGGTCGACTGCCAACCAACGCTACAGGTCAGGGGTGTTGCCGCCAACAGCGACGGACGAGTCTTCCGGGACGAAGGCCTCTGGAGCGAAAGCTACAGGGGGCGGTCCCCCTCTGCATCGACCCTCTCTCGCGGCGGGGGTGTCCGTGCTGGAGGCCTCTCCCGGAGAGTCCCTCTGGAGACAAGGGGCTTGCCCTTACCAGAGGCACTCGAAGAGGGCTTTGGAGTGTGTGGACCAGGGTGCCTTGTATTACCGCAAATACTTCCATCGTCAAGGTAAGATGATAGTTCTTTATTTTTTAATCTGAAATAAGATTTTGCATTTACAGCTAAATACGCCGTTATGTGAGTTCTTACAAATAAGGACAGTAGAAAACAGTCGATTTTTAGTCAACGATAATGATGCAGAAAGTTGGTATAACTATTTTTTTTTGCTTCGCAAAGTTATGAAAAATGTCTTCAAAGTGTCCTTTAAAGATGTCCACAAAGTAACGAAATTTCGTATTATTTCGGACAACCTCTTCAATAAAAAATAACGTTTTAAGGAAACTAAGAAATCAAGTACTTTCTCTTTTCGAATTGATTAAAATCCAAGAAAATACATTCTTAGGATACAGGGGAGATTAAAGAATCATAAGTTAAAAGTTGTATGTTTTTGAGATCGAAAATTGTCTTTAAAATATCGGGCATATTTGGGTTGCCATATTTATTTCTCTCGAATTCTTCTGACGATTATCCTTCGAAAATCAATATATTTTTACTTTTAAAGAAATTACTTATTTGGATTCAAGTTTGAAAATATATTAAGGTTTTAATGTCGTTTTCACGTCTTTAAATTTTTAATGCGAAATAACTATCGCTCAGTGTCGAATCATCTCCAGATTTTTTTTAAATTTTACATTATTTAATGCACGCAATTCCCCTTGCCCTCTTATAGCAGTAGTTAAGAAAAAAATTGTTCTTTACTTTCAAATTTGTCTTTATTATCTACTCATCGCCTCATGAAATCATGTTACTGCATTCTCCAAAATCATTTGAAGGCCCTCTTATATCGAATAGTATAATCGAAGTTTAATAATTTTATGTATTACGCTTAGAAATGGGGAAAAAATATCCGTATATGTTTTGTTTCGTGCTGACGAGCATAGTTCACCACATGCCGCAAATAAATTACGATAGGACTACCTTTAATGAGGTGCTGCTTCAAAGTTGTTGTGCTTGTCTTTCTCAATTCTCTGTGATGACCCTCATAAAGATATTCACGTTTATAAAGTGAGACGTATTTTTTCCATTTGCGGATATATTAATCATCATCGTCATGTTTGTGTCTTTGCATTGAATGGTGCATATTTCGCAGACATCCGGCTTTCTTGTCTGGCGCCAAAAATTTTCGTTCTCCCATTTTCGGTCTGCGAAACGTTTTAAAATTCGGCTGTCGCGTGAGTAAACAAGGCATTCAAAAGCTATTTCGCAGACTCCACCCTTCGTTGGGCGGATTATGGTGCCTTTGGTGGTGTTACACCAACATGGAAGGAAGATCCTGTTATCGCATGCGTTTATGACTGCTGAATATCGGAATGGCCTAAATATATGACTCGGTTGCCTAAGGTTTGCTTCGTTGCAATATGTTGTATATTGCTGAGCGTGGAAATATGATTGTACTGAATATTTTTCTAGCGAAACATTTATTAGGTTTCCCTGAGCCTGCGAGCTGATTTTTATGGGACTATAAGTAGATATTCTTGCTTATTTTTTCGCAAAATATGACGACATACAATCAATATGAGAAGGCTTAACCTGGTGGATCTCCCTTGCTCTGAATGCATTTATTTTGTATAGTAAAAAAATGGAATAACTGTTGTGAAACAGGCAGATGACAGTGGAACTGAAATGATTATTTCGTTTTATTTCACTTTTTAAAATAATTGCTTACATGATGACGTATTATTTGGCTTTCTTGCATGGAAACCGTGTTGAAGTAATGCGTGCCATAGCAAATCTAATGATTAAATATGAATACGTGTTTATTTCTTGATAAGCGAAGATGTTTCTTGGTACTCATTAGAAATATATGTTAATTTCATCTTCGCACTTGGATGTCTAATCACTTACATCCTCTATTTATAAATAAGATTGGACATAATTTATTTTCTCAAGCACGCTTGACTAACTTAACGTTTCCAAAGATGCAATTTTACAATTGAGTTTCTTTCTTGGAATGCTGAATGTGAGTTGCTTAAGGAATAATCGTTTTGGATGAACAGATGTTCAAATGTGTCAGAAGACAAAGATATATTCAAAGGTAGTAAATAGGGACTTAATGTGAATTAGCAAGGAATGACCGTGATTATACCTAAAGAAAGTGCCTGAAAATTTAATTTTTTTCGTTTCCCGACTCATCCTTGCATTACCTATATTTATTTCGTTGTTTTGATAGATACAGTAAAATTTAATCAAATCGTTTTTTTTTCAATGAAAATCAATGTGTAACAATTTTAGTAAAATATTTTCTCGAGTATTCCTTTCCTAATGATACTTCTTTTATTCCGCTTACATCCACTTTTCTTCCACGACTTCTCCTATTTGAGTGCATTCGAGAGTTTCTGAGTATTTAATATGTAATTTATTATGCTCTGGGTAGATTCCCATATAGCAGCACGAAATACAAACAAATGCATCAGTCAAAGAGAACATAAATTTATGGAAATGACAGAAATACACAAATTTATGGTTATTCATCAGAATGCTCTGAGAAATACAAAAATATGTGGAAATACAAAATAAAGAAAAACAGCATAAGAAAACGGAATTTATTATTTAAAGAAATGCAACAAGAGAGGGAAACAAACGAGATGCAATTCGTCTAACACAAAATACTCGTTAAACATCAGCAGCCAAGAGATAGTTGAATAATTTTAACTTAAAAACTCTCACCGAGCTGGAATATTTTATAGAGTGAGGTAAAGAGTTCCAAAATTTACAGACTTCAATCTGAAATGTATTGAGGAAAATGTTTGATCGAGGTGTAGGTTATGTAATTTGCTCGGTTCCACTTCGGACTTGGATTGAAGTTATTTGAAAATGATTTTTTGTAGAGTTCTTTTTCCTATGCTCTGTATCAGTCCGTTTACGAACATTCTTTCCTCCGGAACAGTTTTATTAATTTTACCGTTTGAAAATTTTCAAAATGCTCGATAGTGTGTTATGAACTCACTCTTGGCTTAGAGACATGGACGCTTGTATCTCTCATCACTAATTGGCTATTGAGTTGCTCTTAAAGGCGTATGGATGCATGATAACAGGATTGAGGAAGTTCGTTGCCACCTTCTTATCTTTCCTCTCCATTTTCTTAGCTGTTCCTCATCTTGTTATGTGTCACCTATCGGTCTTCCAAAACCTTCCTCGGTAAGTATTGTTTTTTAGGTTTCTCCGTTGGATTGTTATCTTGCTCCTTTCCCACCCATGTTCACTCACGGTGTCACCGATACAGCGTTGACAAGCCAAACAACCCGTGACCTGCGGTTTCATAGCTAATATGCACCGAGATGACATTCGTGTCGAGCCCTCCCAGATAAAGTCATCGAAGACGTGAATGCCCCATCGAAGCGATCGCTCATACCTTTAGTTATTTGATTTGCATCCACGGGGATATTAGGTTCCCCCAGTAATAGATACAGCGTGTTTGACGTTTTCAGGTGTTTGATTAACCATATACATCATGATTACACGTTATGGCGCTTAAGTAGGGCGTATGGAGGCGTCGATAGAGTGGAATTCAATGCTGTTGGGAGGGAGTCTCTCTTTCTTCGATGAACTAATTGCTAGATTGAGATACATATGTTTGATGCGTTTCAGCCCCCTTGCTGTTTTGTTTGAAAAGTTCTCTGGAAATTAAAATGTGTAGCAAGTTTAAAGTTCAACTTGCTACGCTTTTTGGGCAATTTGAGTAAATGTTCTGTCAGCTTTCCTAAACGCTTCACTATGGCCCTACTAGTAAAACTTTTCGTTGCATCTGAAGGGGAAAATATTAAATGGATGAATAATTTTACGTAACAGTTATAAAGCAACGTTTTTGTAGGCGAGATTTGCATCTGACCCTATGTCTTAAAGGATTTGAGGAAATAGCTTTTACAAATAAGACAAAATTTTAAAAAGAGGGAATTATTTTGCGAGTTTACAAAAAAGTCTGCATTAAGGAAAAAGTAAAATACTGGCAGAAAAACACACACGAAAAGGAAGGCATAATGAAAAACAAAAATCGAAAACTACTGGCTGTTGCAACTAAAATTTAAAGGGAAAAAGAAAGAGGATTATAGGAAAAATTAAAGTTTCAGGAACAAGCCTGACATAAAAAAAATATTTATGCTCTTTCATACCAAAATTATCGGCAAGAATTATGGTTAATTTACCGGAGATGAGAAGGAGAATTAAACAAAACCAAAAACTATTGAAGATATCACAAAGAAAATGATAAGCATGAAAAATATTCTATGTTTATAGGTATTTAGAATTATACCAGGGTTCTTCATTATCATATGCTTTATATGGTAGCCACAAATATGCCTAATTCGATAGGGAATTCGGGACATTTAAAGAGAAAATTTGTACCTAAGGAAAATGTATTCCAATTATCAAATCTGGATCAGTTGTTAAATATATTTAATCATATTTGAATTTATCATTATTAGTTTATTTATGTATATTTATATAAATCCATACACAGCACAAGGCCTTTACAGTGGACTGAAAAACAATACTACTATCTGTGCCAAGAAATTCAACAGAAAAAAATAATAAAAATATAATTGATAATTATTACAAATATCTAGTATATTCCTCCTAAATTCAAAACTGAAACAATCCCTAATGAAAGCCATGGATCGGTAATACTGTCGGAAACGTGAGTCTCCAGCACTATTCCTCATCCCTCATACATTCTGTCGGTTTTTCCTATTAGTCCCCGAAGCAAACATCCTCCGAAAACATAAATAGAGTCGCAGTACTCTTTGGACGCGTGCTGGGAGTAAACTTCCTACTCTTTCATCGGTAGCGAAAATCTCCACGGGCCGTCATTAAGAGCACATCCTGCGACGGTAATAATAAATCGGTTCCTTTTTGGCGCGGAGGGGAGTGGCTCATAGTGGCGTCTCTCAGGGCAAATACCTGAGCGACATACCCTTCCTCTGACACACGCCGCTAGACTCGTCTCTTGCGGAAATTATTTTGAGGTCACGTGTTCACGCGGCGCCACACGAATAGATGAATCACCCGAAAAAAAGAAGCGCGCCAGAGCGTGTTTTAGAGGCACGTAGATCATAAAAAAGGGAGGAACCTGGACGAGGAAAAGTTATGTGCTTTAGAAGTTGAGGCTGGAATGCCCACTTCGCTAAACATTGACCGGGGTTTCGCTGATTCGGCGGTCAATTTCGGGGCGAAATTTGCCACAGATGTGCAAGTTGCAATAATATGTAGTGTAATTTCCGAAGAGGTATACAGGTGGTATATCTGCTGAATATACAAATTAGTTATTACTAAAAGGTAAAAGGAGCACGGCTGTGTTATTAACCTTTTTAAGTAAACAAATTGAAAAAATATTAGATAACTTTGAATTCTTAATACCTATTAGTATAATAATGATATTTATTGTTATACTCTGGGTACAAAAACCCCTCTGAGCAAGAACGTAGATTAAATCGAGATTTGCATGCACAAAAAATTATTTTAATATCAGGTTAGAAAGTTAATTAAATAACACAACATTTTGTGCCCCAGTGGCTGCACACAACAATATTCAAAATAGAGTAGAAATAGAAATCTATAACAGGAATAGTCTAAAGAGTAGAAATGGAAAAATAAAAGTAATAAATAATAGACAAATTATAGGAATTTAGTAAGATAGGTAGACAATTCTGCCGGTTGAAATATGTGTTAATTATAACAAGGCTACAGTAAGAATCTCTGTATGTAGTATTAATTTAATCTTTTACCTTGCTTTTGACCAGAATGATGAGTAATTTTTGTTTTTCAAGCTCAGTTTCTCCAATGATGACAGTTTCATGACGAATATCATGTACAGCCGTGTTAAAGTTATGTTTTGGTGGAGATGCTTTCAAAACTCGCGTAAGATAAATCGAATCCCGAGGTATAGTATTATCTTTGTACTCATTCCAAATATTAGTATCTTAGCGCAGTAAAACTCTACTGATAATCCGATAAAAACTTACGACTTACTCGCTGTTGACTTTTTCACAACGTGTTCCCTTCGTTTTGTTTACGTTTCCATTTACGACGTGCATTAGTTTATTTCCATCCCTTTGGCCTTGGCCGTATTTTGCCTATTTCTATGTTTTACCACATTTCTTTTAATTTTACATATTGATTCAGGGATTAGAATGTATTATGAGCGTTATTTTTTCTAAAACGGATTTTCAAATTCCTTGAAAGGTAAGGGAATTTTTAGTCGTCATTTTTAGACTATCACATTCCGTCAAACTGGGAAAATTATACCAAACTGAAGAGAACTGTAATCAATTAGGTTGGTTAAGTACACTTAATTTAAGCTTCCACAGGCATCTTAAGTTAATTTGATTTTAATTGTAAAAAGTTTTCCTATTTTCCTTCTGCTTCTCCTTCTATTAATTCTTTTGTAGTGAAGCTTAATGTTATGGTACTCGGCAGATATTTTTCTGTAGGCTTTCAAGCCGAATACTCGAAAGTATATGAATAACACTGCTTAAAACTCTCTTACACTTCTATCATATTAATTTTGTGCATTTTTGGACGCATGAATAAAAACAATAAATAAACAAAAGAATAAGTAATAAATAAATAAGAATATATGATTGAAATAAATGTATAATGAACTTATACTTTAATATTTTATTTATATAAGGATTAATATTTTTATTAACTATTTCATTATATTTTATACTTTAGGCAGGATTTACCTGGGTAGCCATAGTTAAACACATTGTGAAAATTGGAAATGGGCTCTTTACTCGCCCAATATCAACATGGTTAATGACAAAATTGGATTTACCGTTTGCATCCACTCCTGAATTCTATAAATGCCTCCGGTTTACTTTTCGTGCCTACTGGTCAATTGGGACACGAAAATGACGCCCCCTAATATGGCGCGTATGTGTTTTCGAATGAAAATGCTTCCACGTCCATCCTTCCTACGCTTCAGAAATCCTCTTCCTTCATCCATGGCTTCCCGTTTACATTAAGCGCACGCTTCGTCCAGAGGATCTTTCTTCCTGTCTACGAGCCAGAAGCGAAGTTGGTTTGTATAAGGTGTAGGAGTGAGTAGAAGGGAGAATCGGGAAATGTTTGTTGGATTGGCCTATCTTCAGTCAACGCCCTAGGTAAACTTTTAATAGGCGGACGTTTTTGTTTGGACTGAAGGTTGGTAATAAAAGTTGCGCTAAGATTCTAGAGCCCCGGAAGGATGGCTCGTGCGCTCGTCTGCGGAATATCGCCCCAAGAAGTCGAAGGGATCTCCGTTTTATCGAGGGTTAATGCGTTTGGTGTTTCCCTTCAGTGATGACTACGCAAGAGTCGAGGATGCCTTCGGGCTTCTCTGGGGTCTATGTGGTAATTTAGACACTTCCTAAAACGTAGATGAAACCCTATTGAAATTATATCGTTTTTTTAGACTCGTTCATTACCTACACTTAGTGATAATGGAATGGAAAATATTCTTCTAAGGTCAACTTTGCGATTTAATTCGTTCACTCCTTCAGATTTCGATGTTGACCTGTTATAATTTTTATAATGCTGGCAATATACTCGTAATACTGAAGTGTGGCCTAATCGTTTATTATTCGATCGAATAGCCCATACGATTACATTCCGAAGATTATCAATCCCCGGACTAGACCAAAATACCTTTTCAGGTTATCCTTCCGGATTTTCAAAACTTATATGGTAAAATAAAATTGATACGCTGAAGTATGACTTCGTGGAATGGACTAGACATTTCGGAAAATGAGAAAACTTAGTATCTTCCACAGAAATGTATGTAATCACGACCGGTTTCGTCTCCGTGATGACATCTTCAAGCGATTAGACCAGAAGATGTCATCACGGTGACGAAACCGGTCTTGATTAAATAAATTTTCTGTGGAAGATACTAAGTTTTCTCATTTTCCGAAAAGTTTATCTAAGTTAGTATTCCGATTTTTATATTTTATTGCAAAATTAACCCTAATGCCACAATCGTGCTTATCTGCAAGTATCCACAAAATTGCATTTTTAACATCCGTATATTTCATTTAATTGGATGAAAGGTAAATCATAGGAAATCTTCGACTAATAGAAACACTACCGCCGAATGTGGTTCATCTACAGAAATCATGTCGACTTTTGCATCCCATTTTCCCATCGTATGTAGTTTCAAAGAGAAAACATCGAGTTTTTTTGGTGTGTTGTTAAATGAGGATCATTTTAGGTTTATTTCTGTATAAATGAGTTTTTCGTGTAAAAATTGTATAAGGGCTGTTCTTATACTTCTAAAACGTTTCCTCATTGAAAGTTGAAGACTTGGTTTAACCTTTGAAATTCCGAAATGCATAGTGTTCTTTTATTTGATGCTCTATTTGATCAATGGGGTGTTTTTTTGGGTGTGCATTAGCTACAGAGGAGCCGAGAGTTTATACAAACTTTAGAAATAACCTGAACGCAAAATATACGAGGTAATCTTACTCCTCTCGTGTTTCACTTCTCCGTGTTTGCGCATCCTGGCAGAATTACGATTTTTGCGGCGATAAGAAGAGCAAATGTTTAGGCCTCCTTATCTGCCGACGCAGTAATTAGATAATATACACTTCGATGAGTCGGGAAGGACATCCGAGGTCGAGGTGGACTAACCGCTGTGTTTTCATCATCCTACTGATTTGGAAGGAATCTAACTCGAGTTCATGAGCGCAGATTTCTGATAGTATCTTTAAAGATAGGGTATTTAATGATGGATGGTTAGAAGCTCAAACCAAGCTCCAGGCTGCATACTGTGCTAGCAAATCCGTTGATAGTTACATTGGAAGAATATAGAGCTATATATAGCGTTTCAAGTTTTATAGTCAAATAGTAGTTTCAATTGTAGTTGATATATAAGCAATAAATCGGTATTTCGATTGCCGAATCAAGAAACATTGCACAGAGAGGACTATTCTCACAATAGGGAGAAAATAAACAGTATTTCATTATCATATAATTCATATTAGTAGTAGTAGTAATACTTAATTGACATGGTAAATTCACAATTCTATTCAGATAAGACACTGAAGGTAAACATATGTCTCGGCAGACACAATATGATAATAAATGTATACAAATAGTAAATCAGAATTACATCTAGTCTGTATATTTATCTATGAATTAATAATATATATATATATATATATTGTTATTTCCAATTAAATATTTTATATTGCTAGATTCATACAAATATAAATACATCTTATGCTTTTTATAAATTTTTGATACAAAACATACATATAAAAACACATCATTCTTCTAACCCAAATTTTGTTAATTATTAATTTAAAAATTTATTGAATGAATAATATTATTTTTCAATCAACATCTTTTTCAATTCTCCCGAGAAACTAAAAAAAGTATTACATTTTTATCTGAAAATTGTGAGTTCGACAGGCAAATTATTAAAATTTCAACTATCATCATCATCACTGACTAAATAAACTTGAGTACACTGTAGTATTTTATTAAGTTTAAATAATTGATTTTGTGAAATAAACTAGACAAATCTTTGTGTAGGATGGATTCTGCTTATCTTAAATGTTAGTGGATGGTTACAGTGCCTTCAGATGCTGGCCTCGAAGTATTGTTGCCTTATTTGCAGCGAAGTTGATCGAAAGAAAATCTTCTATTGCCTCGCTCTGTCCATTTTCATTACCAGCCATAATGGCGCAATTTAATTTCTACTCGCGTACCAGGCATGGGAAGAATTGAATCATCTCGTGTGCAAGGCGCGAGATTTATTTAATTTTCGTGTGGCTGTCGCGGAGACTGTCTGCTCGATGAACCGCCCTCCAGTGTGCAAGCCGTGCCAAGTGCATTCAATTCCGCCTTTCCTGGAAATGCCACTCCATGGAAAGGCCTCTTAAAAGACCTATTCTCATCTCCCGTCTTCGCACTCATCCAATGTAATGTCCTTCAGCCCCACTATCAAAGGGAGTGTGATGAGAGGCCTTTTATTTAGAATGGCGTGAAAGTACTCGTGCGGTTAGTCTCGCGAGCTTCAGAAAATAAATCAAGCGAGATGTACTGGAATTCGGCTGCGTTTGTTGTTTCTCTCGTAATACCTACCATGGGAGATTTTGGCGAATTCTTGTGGATCTAAAGTCGTCGGGAATCATTATACCGTGGAATGTATTATCCGTAATATTTATTCGATTCATTCTATTTTTGAGGTAACTAATGAATTTAGAGGTTTTTAATGGAGGTATATAAGTCGCGGCCATTTACAAAATTTCTCGAAAGTAGCAAATTTTTATTTTTCCTTCGAACATAATAGTTTATAACCATGATTTAACTGTACTGTGCCCTTAGATATTATTTTTACCGATTGCTGAAACTATTGTAATTTGATTTTGTTCAACTTTCAATTTTCATGCAAATGTTGCAAATTGACGTAGTATTATTATTATTATCATTATGCATAGGTTACTTTTGATAAAGGAGTTAAATTATTGTGTAATGATTTGTTTTGTAATCTTATAGTTTGCTCGTTTGCTGCATATATATTTCTATTTTAGCTTGACACATTACTCGCTGCGAATTATGAATTTCATCGATTAACTTCAAATTCATCTTGGTGACTTGCCGCCAAGTAATAGAGAATTATTTTTAATATCAAGTAGCGATAATTACTGACTTAGATTTTGGTGGACATTTCGGTCAATAATTCTGGAATACTCAAGGAAATTAGGAGTATAACCACTTCCTCGTTATAATGCTAACTAACTCAATGAAACGAACTAAATTGTCAGTTTTATTTGAGATGTTCTAATAGAGAAGCTCTATTTTTTCGGACAAGGTAATTGCATTAAAAAAGTCGCTTTGATTCAATTGTCATTTCACATATCGCTGAACGGTTCAAGATGTTGTTTTCATTGAGGTCCTATTAAACAAATCGAACAGGTATCGTTTCAGATTAGCCAATTGTTAATGCGGCCTCCTATACTTCCCAGATTACGTAAGTCCTGCAAATAATGGTAGAGTTTGATTCGTAGTCACGAAGAATCTTCGTCGCATCAAATGCTGTGCGTCGCGAATCGTATTGTTAACTGAACCTCTTCACGTATAATAAAATCGTGTTAACGCTTCCTCCCAAAGAGTCGATAAACAAGTCACCACTTTGCGGTGAATCAGTTCGATTGCAGGACAAGTTACCGCAGAGAGGAAATTTGGAGACTCAGTGCTCATATCTGTGGTTTCCTTTCTTACACTCGCCAAATTTATCTTTAGTTCAAACCTTGGCTAGCGATTCCCCTTCTTCATAATTGTGAAATTTATTTAATTTACAAGGAAAGGGTTGAGAGGAAGATCCCGGGTTCGATTCCTGGCCCCGTCAGACTTTTTTCAAGATTTTTCCCTTGGGATATATTTTACCTGGTTTGTATCATGTGCGATAAATGAATAGTTATATTGAATGATTCATTTATTTACTCATTTTTCTAGGATATAGTTTATTCCTACTAACTCGCAGCTTTACGTAAATTGTATTCATGTTAAATAATCATAAGCTCCATTTAACGATTTTTAGTGTGATCTAATAATTATGAAATTAATATTTCTTTTGCTGCTATAGCTGCTAATAGTTCTTTTGCTGCTATAAAAAATAATAATAGTAATAGCTGAAATCACCAATCGTTAAATAGTAAAAATAGAGAAATGTATTCAATTATTGCTAGCTTTGACCTATGGTGACTCACTTTGCTGATTTTTCAATAATTTAAATTGAGATTTGAATGAATGTAATACGGCATTATGTACGGAAACTTTACGTATTTGCTAATGCCTAATGCTAGTGCAACATTATGAGAAAATCTTTCGAAAATAGGAAGCATGCCTTCCTTGATGAGTTTATAGATAACCATAAAGGGTATAATTTGTTTAAGATATCCATTTTTGCTGTGTGATAAACTTAGTGGTCCGTGGATATGTACTGCGTTGCAAGAGTAACTCTTGCAGGCTTCCATGAGCAGATACGATTTCCTCCGAGTATTCCAACCGGAAACGTGAAACTAACTTGTGTCGCAGTCCACGCCTTGGTGCACGCTTCTTAGATTACGTTACTCTGCATTCGTAATGGATTCTGATTGCAGGAAAATGCGTCGTATGCTATCACTTCTGTTAATTGCGACCCCAGTGAACATCTAATCTCTTTCTGTCATGGAAAATGATCGATCAATATAATGTCCAAATCCTTTGGAATGTTAATTTTTGGTAAGTTACTAAAAGTCCTAATTTCGGTGTTAATATCCTATTGTTGTATCGATTTTATCGATTACACTTCTATTGTTGTGTTTTTAATTACGATTTTACGAGGAAATTTAAGGTCAGTATCATTTGGTTTGGTTTGATGAATTTAAGCGTTGACGTTTTATTTTCTCTCGCGATCCACCAAGACCGATCAAAATTTGGATATTTACAATAAAATTTTGATAAACTGTACATTTAATCTTCTCATCAGGTTAAAATCATTGAAAAAATTGAATTATCGCATTGAAAAATAACTATTTGCAGTTATTAAAAATCACGTAGCAAGTTATTTTTATTTGCTTGTATTGTATATCCTTCTATTTGCTTGAGGATCAGTCGAAATCGACTATGTGTCCTTGCCATCGTCTTACCTAGATTTAGCATAACTTAACGTAATAATTAGTTGTGAGTGTGTTTCTTGATCTCTATAGCCTCTATGTAATGCACGCTCAAATGTTTAAGAAATTATTAATTCCCTATATTAAAAGCTATTTAAAGCAACTCCACTCATCGCTTAGCGTAGGATTTCATAATGACGGAATAATAGGCAATTAGAGGTCGGTGATGATGCAAACGCATAAGGCTGAACATCTGCTACCCACTCGGTCATATGTTTAATGTTATTCAACATCCGATGTGGATGTAACTCGCTTTGTTGTATCTTCACAGTCTGATCCGTCCTTTGAAAGTGCCACGGTACAGCTGCACATGAAAGGAAAGGCCGCCCGGTTTTATAGCCGAAAATAATCTTTTAAAACGCCATCGCGGGCCGCGTAAAAAACCACACGCCGACTGGCTTTCTGACTCATTTATCTCGTAAAGATCCTTCGCTTTCGCGCAGGAAAATCATTTCCGTCATGGGGGACATTTAAATCGCGGTCGACGAACCGAAGAGCCATCTAGATGTAGCTTTTTTTTAGAGAGAACGCCATTCCCAGATGAAGTTGTGAGGGAGGCCATTTTCTCTTAGCGTATCTTTTTTATTGTTGTCATTACGACTGCAGTCGGATCAAAGTCCATCCGACAGAATTGCATCAATTTGTGTTTAAAAGTTTCTTCGTCTTACTTTTACTCTTAAATCGTACGGAATTTTACGTAAATTCCGATCAACGTCGAATGTATGGCCCGCCTGAGGCTACACAAACAACTGACTGTCTTAATTGTTGACATTGTTGATTTTTCGTTTCGGTTTCCGTTTCACATTGACAGCGGGTGTTGTTACTCTTGTCATTGTTTTGTAAACAATGAAAAAGTAGGTCTTTCGTTTTTATCGTTGGGGGCGTTCCCCTATTCAAACATAGGCTCCCCGCTGATTGTTGTGCCCTGTGGCTGTTGTTTCACTTGCTTACTGTCTGAAGACAGCCACTACCTATAAATGTAAATCCAAGTAATTTTTTAACGATTTCTACAATAGTGCTCGAATTCTCGAGAGAATCTATTTAGGTATACGTTTTAACACCTCAACTCCCGCAATTGTTTCTCATAGGTCTCTTTGATTATCGTAGCACTTACAGCACATCATCCTACTTGAAACGTTTTGACCTGTTGTACATTTTCATTCTGTCAAGGTAAAATCTCATTTTTAGATAAAAGGAAGTGAAATGTAGCGACATAACTGGGATCTGAATCCAGTCTACCACTTTCCGGGTAGGTCTTCTAGCCACAACTGTACGTAGATTCCACATCCGTTAAGGGAAGGCACGCCTCCTCGTGCTAAGTAAAAAGCATCTTTTCATCAGATACATCTGGTACATTTTTACATTTAAATCAACCCACTTAGTAGATGTTTTTTAAAATTAAGAATAGAAATATTTGCTCTCGATTTGGCTGAGAGAAAAGTCGAAAGTTGCAAGCCCTATCGAACAACTAAGGGTTGATGAATTTTTCTGTAAAGATACAAAAATACATCACCATACCTTTTTTCGAGGGTAAACGGATAACGAACTGTTACGGGTGTGTTATTACCACTCCTCCAACCCCTTGTGTATGTCTCTGGAAAGTGGTCTGAACATATCACGAGCGGGGGTGGGTATGGCGACGAACCATAAGAAGAGGGAAAGATACCTCCCTTCAGCTCTTGACTGGCAGGCGATAACAGGCATGAAACCAATCCGCAGCTAACTATAGCAATTTTTCTCGAGCAAAGCACGAAGGGAATGCGAAGACATGTTGTAAGTGTTAATTGGAATTCCTCTCGTGGTGGAGAAGATACATTTCAGTTCTTCGCTAAAGAGTCACCTTTGGAAAGAGGCCATCGTTTCCATATACCTCCCGCCTTACGCTCGCGCACTGGAATTTGAACACGGTGCACGTGCGCATCCATATGCATTCACGCTTATGTTCGCAAAGGACGACCTTGGCGCTGCTTGCGTGTCTCGTGACGTCGGGAGTCACTGGTTCGCATCCCACCACGGAGATGGGTCCTGTTTCCTTGTTGCCTGTCTTTAAGGTGTGGAAGGGTGAAGAGTGCAGGGCGTATCATAACGCAGGGTTATGAAATTGTAATATGCAATCCAGGTTCTACTAGTCTTCTGCGTTCAGATTTCTTTATTAGGGAAATGTTTAATTTGTCAGGAATTTTTCATGCTGCAAATAGTTACGTAAAGTGCGATACTGGTTGGGAATTCCATAATTAATTTTTAATATGGAATATTTTACTGCTTGAAATTTTCTGATCCGTAGTTTGGTCATCTCATGAGTGTATACGTATATAAACGTAAATAATTGATATAAAACGATTTTTATTTTAGATATTGTGGTAACATTTGACTCAGCAACCATCTAAATTTGTGTAACGTGTTTATGAACTATCAATATAATATGTAATTGCTCAATATCGTAGCAGTGGCGATTGGCTACTTCGAATTTCCGCCTATAATAATTAGTTGAAAACTGACTTCTCGCAGTCGGTCATTATAACCTCGTTGTAATACTTAACAGTTTATCAATAAAAGTGACGTAATTTAATTTTTATGCATGATACCAAACATTTAGAATTTTATTTCCATCAATCTAACGTACAATCGAATTATAATTAGGTAATAAGATAGGTCAGGATTAAAAATTGGTGTAAAAAAACTAAAATCGGTATCTTATCTATGATTGTCATGATTTAGGTATGATTATGTGTTCTGTATGGATATGAAAGTTTATGTACAAGTTTCTATAAAAGTATGGGCTGCAATATGGTTTGGTATCTGCGCTCATAAAGACAGGTGTGCGTTTTTGTACCGCACGAGTGATGTATCCTTTTCTGCTTCTCGCCTTCCATTCGTACGCCTTCGTGATCACCTCACGGGGTATCGCCGCCACCGGAAGTCGGTCAGTCGAGTATTGTTCGAAGCTTTTACGCCATAGTTGTGCAAGTAGTATTTCTGCCGGAGTGAAAGACCGAAGCGAGAAATAAAAAGCGTAAATTCGCTCGTTTTTTCGTGTGCCCATCGGTCCGAACAGCGTGTGAGCGGATTCCCATTTATTTCGTGCACACTCGAGGAAGTCTGCCAAAGCGAAACTAATAAGGCTGACGCTAGCCTTGCATGACGCTAACCATTTTCATTTTTCGAGGCCTGCCTGCAATTTCGCGCCGCTTTGTGGAAGAAGAGTTCGTTGCCCCACCCCATCTCAGTCAATTATCTTCGTTAAGGGTGCTCTTTACTTCGAGAAAATTTCACCACCAGCACTAGGGCTCCGATAGTTCACGCTTTCTCCGCCACTGGTTTCGTACCCCTTCGATGGAATGGGTAGACAGAGAACGGGGGAGGGCTTGGTAGTTGTAAACACATGCTGTCAACCGAGACAAAGAATCAACCGAGTTCTTTTAAATTTCTCGAGTCGGGTCATTTTCGGGAAGAGGAAAAGAAACAAAACGAGCGCCTGAAAGACTTGGCTATTCTGAATGAAAATAATTTCTAATAACTTCTGAAATCCAGAATAACGAACTAATTTCAATTCTATACGTTAATTGCTTTCTATTAGCCTTAATAAAAAGTAGCATTTTCTAAAATTTAGAATAAAACATTTATGATGCAAATGACGCTCTGTACTTTTGGAAACAAAGTAATTAGGTAGCAGCTAATTCGCAAGTTATAATTAATCTCTCCATATTTCCAGCATCTCCATCTTTTACAGCAGATGTATAAACATCTAATCACAGCATATAGGTTCTACATTCACAACTCACAATTCACAAATAATTTATTCACAATATTAACAGCTAGCTAATTCATATAAATAGAAACAAAAATAAAGAGCAGGGTGTGGGGAAAAATCTTTGCAACTGAAGGTTAACAAAGAAAAAACCCACGTTGCAGGAAAAACACCCACATAGAAGGGGATGTAAAAAATCCGCAAAAACGAAGTAATAAAAAAATAAAAACAATAGAACATAGATTTGTAAACAATAATCAGGAAGAAAAAAGAGAGAATGATTTATACAAAGAAGATTGAACCAGATAAAATTAGCTGGAGAGATAATTTTTAAATTTAAAGTACAATATAAGCATAATAAGCAACATTTATCTAATTATGATAACATTTTTAAAGCTACTTAAATGTAATAAATCGGAATCATTTCTTTAGCCGGAGGCGGAGGCTTGGCTGGAAACTAACCGACGTTGTCTGTTCCTTCAACTCTTCTCCGTCTTCATGCCATTGGATTTCCCTGGACGCTAGTTACTTCTTCCAATCAGAGCATAGATAAAAATACATTTTTTGCGCAAATCGCAATATTTGACAATATATCGATTCTCATATTGAAATGAAATATTAGGGTGGACTGAGAAATACGATTTTACGAGTTGCGAATTCTAATTGCACCCAAACGTTGCGTTGCTATTTCCTCGACAAGAGATATCACCTTTTCGCTCACAGAGATTTCCGTTTTCTTGGCACAAACTAATCTACTAAGACGCTATGTCGCATTAACCTTGTTGTTAGCAATAATAAAAATCTTCATCGGCATTTTGGTCTATCATGAGCCACCCTTGAGTTGGATGATGCAACGCTCAAGAGCTCCAGATTCTCTCCACTAGAACGGGAGGTTTTTTTGAAGGGTAAGAACGAAACTTCGGCGATGAAATTGGCTGTAACTTTTAATTGTG
Source organism: Sympetrum striolatum (assembly GCA_947579665.1). Classification (NCBI taxonomy): domain Eukaryota; kingdom Metazoa; phylum Arthropoda; class Insecta; order Odonata; family Libellulidae; genus Sympetrum; species Sympetrum striolatum. Next base: position 53,978,318 of record OX388347.1, on the reverse strand, counting down.
GAAAAACGCACATAAATAACATCTCCAAAAAAACAATAACATCTGCAGATAATACTTCCATTGGAAGTGAATATGATGATGAAGAAGAACCATCGCGTAACAATCAGCAGTATAAAAGACGATTTAGATAATTAAAAAAGTTAATGCTAGTAAAAAAGTTTAAAAACTAATTTATTTATTTATCGTAAGCACATTCATTCAAATTCATCCATTCCATGAATAAAAAAAGTTAGACAATTATTGATAATATCAGGTTATCTGCAAAGTGTTTGGTATCAAATTAATCAGCAAAACACAAGGAAATATACTGTGGACTACTTATTCAATTAAACCTACTTATTAAATATATTATACTTAATATTAACCATAATTCCCAAACAGTAACCGCTGACCGGACCTTTAGAAAAAAGGTCGACCCAAGGGATGGACTTCCTGGAGTTTTGGCCTCATCTTTAGTCTTGGGCCTTGGGTGGGGAAGGAGGGAGGCGGTGGAATGGGAACTTGCTCCGCTGGGCGTATGCAGCGCCAATTTCTCGCTACATTATCATACTCTGCGATTTCCCTAATTACTCTTCTTGTACGAATATAATGTACCCGAGTAGTGTCTCAATCGAAAGATAAAGGATACAGCTATGTTACATCATGAGCTTTGTTCGCTATCTTATCTTATAGGAACGTGGCACTTCAGAGAAAATTAGCAATATTTGATAATGTTTTTAACAAATTCGGTATGCAATATCAATAAAAAGAACCTGTTGTTACAAAGTTTCGTCTTTTAAGCATCGGTTGGTGAAAATATAACTTTGTAAGTTTTAAAATGTCTTCAATGCGAGGGCAATAGAAACAGTCTAAAAAGGGCTTTTTCTGTGTAGTAAAGGGCAGCCTTAAGCACGCCTGGTCCGAGTGTTATCTCGGGGAAATATGACAATTCTCGTGCACGTGATAAGCTCGGCGAAAAGGCCATGTTGTTTCGCATAGAAATTTACTTTTCGTACGAGGAATATTCTATTTTTATTCTAAGTCACGATGACAGAATTTGTGTTTTCCTCGACGATATGATGAAATCGCTCACCGTGTTGAAATTCTAAAAAAATATTAAGCTTCGTAAAGCTTATGTGTACCTTTTTCATAAGACTTGGAAAATTATTAATTCGGGATGGAAAATTTAGTATAAATACGGGCAATACCAGGAGCAATTCTATTGATTCTATTAACGTTTCATAAAAGAATGATATTACAGCGTCATTCAGGTTTCCCTCAGTATGTAGGAATAACCCACTTTAAAATGTATATCGTAAAGTGATTTAATGAAAATTTCAGTCGCCAGCAATTGTTTATTCGCTTGCATCTTGTGTAATATCAATTTATTTCTATTAGGTGTAGATTTTTAGTTTCAATTTCGCCAACACAAAGTCGTAGTTTTATTACTACTAGAATATATTATGCAAAACAGGAAATAAAGAAATATTGTAGTGTTTAAAGTTTTCCGTCATATTATCTAAAACGATTTCCTCTGGAATGAGAAACAGGCATACTAGAGTACTTGTGTAATAAACTGAATGGTTTGGTTTGATTTTATAGTTTATTTTGTAACGTTTTTACACACCAACGTAAAGTTGTTTCTGTTTGAATAGTTTTCAGTATTGAATTAGAATGCGGTACGTAACTAATTGTATGTTGTATTGTATAATTGCATTTTCTTGTTATCGTTTGGCCCATGTGAAGTTTATCCTTTTTAAGAGCCATAAAGATGGAATAAAATGTGCGTCAATCTTACACATGCTTCTCTGCGCGTGAATTCCATCTGCGAATCCTCCGCCGCTATTGTTGGCATCAATGGCATTGCTTAAGTAACCATTCTATCAATGGAAGCGATCTGGAAAATCAATGAAAGGAAAATTTTTCCTCAGCGATTTGAATCGTCGGTAGGTGAGCAACACCTGTTCCGACAAACAGCTGCATATGGTATTCTGCAATTAACTCATCAATTCAAGTCGTTGGACGACCTTCACGCGGAGCGAACTTTTTAAAAATAAATCCTGCTCTTTGATTGTAGTAAATATGTGATCGCTCATGCGTAACATTATCCAATTACGTTGGAATAAAACATATTTGCTCTCTCTGAGCTTATATAACATCATCAGTTATTTATTTCTTTGAAATTTTGCTTTGTGCAAACATTCTGAGCTAATACCTGTATGAAATGATAAAGAAGTACTAGTCAATGATTATTTGCAGGCTTGGCTATTAGTCCAATCCCAATCGATGTTTCGGCAATTGCAGAGAATTTGGTTGATAGCCTTTGGGTAATATCGAGCATCGAAATCTCTCAGCAATATTAATTACTTAATATAATTTACGCTATTTTTATACTCTCTGTGTGTGGAATATATATTGATTGGGATCTAAAAATATTAATTTAATGCAAAATAAGACATTACTACTAGAATAGTGTAAATAGACTATAAATAATAAGAAAAGGAAATAATTTTACGTTTAAAATAATTATTATTTCAGTAAACCTCAAATTAACCGATCGCAGTAGGGCAATTAGCATCGAGTTTGATGTCTCAAAAGAAAAGTTAACAACATTGGAAGAGTGCAATAGTTCTTATGTTATACTATGTTTGCTTTTTCATTTATTATTAAATGTTAATTTATGTTAATACGAATCGTATGTCACCACGTTACGTAATGCATTTCAGTTATCAGTCACACACGATTTAAATGCATCGCTAAGAAAATATGGTCTCGTGAGTTTCGGTCAGTATCTCCAAAGTTAAAGTGATTAACCTGTACGCCGATATGGATTCATACGCATCGGTGTCACGTAGTGCGCAAATATGAACTATTTTCGCACGCCCGCATGTATGCACTCTCACGTATGCATCTGTAGTATTCTTTTACTGGAACGCAGTGGTCAGTCTGCGGCACACCACCAGCTTCCCCGCTGCCTCTGCTTGCAGTATTTGTTGTTCTTTCACTCCTTCTCCTTAACTTTTGATCTCTCGTTACTGTTTCCCATCTCCGATGCCCTTCTCCTCGGAGAAAAAATCCGCCCCGCCCCCCTTTTCCAGTCTGCTCCAGAAAAACCGCAGTCTGGATATAAATCCCATCCTACCTCTTCTTTCCCAGCCGTTCGACCGCCTCGTCTCGCTCCTAATCGAAAAAATGTCAGCTTTTCGCGTCGTTTCTCGTATTGGTTTACCTTCTTACGTATCCCGAATGATTTGCTGCCGAGGTGTACGACCTTTCGGTCCGCGCACGCTTTGTGTGTTGAGCAACTTCGCCGAAACTGAATCTTCGAGCGTCGCCTTCCCGTCGCGCGGTCTGGCCCTCAAGTATTTGTCAAGAGCTCTGCAGACTCGGAGGTGTGAGGCTTGATCGATCTCCATCTGCTGAAGCTAAGAGATTTGGGGAATATTTTTTGAGTAGTACAGCTGCTTAAAGGAAAAAATACCGGACGTGACGTGATTCAGGATGTGACTTTTTGGCACGCGTGACTTGAAGCGGTGACGTAATTGAAAAAATTGCAGCGTAGTTTTTGTATTAGCTCCGGATGATGAAGTACGTTAAATGGAAAAGTAATGTAAATTTTGTTCGTTATTGTGATATTATTAATATCAGAATTAACTACTTTCAAACAAGAAACATCAGCTGTCCGGTTCGGTTGACTATATACGCCCACTCTTAACTACACTCCTCACGTACTTACGTACTTAACAGTCTCACTATTTAATTCTGTGGTAAACAGGATACTTCACTTGCTCGTTGCATGTATTTTCCTCCATTCTTTCATGTCCTTGCATATTTTCCACTCTTCAGATTTACCCAAACATATAATAGTAATATTATCATACCAAAACATACAATATTGAACGAATATAAGTCTATCGAGTCCAATTTATAGTCAGCTTTTCATCGTCTTATATAAACAATCACTCTTCACTCAAGATTCGATTCTAGGCTTCCATGTGACTATGATAATTCTTAGCCAACAAGTTTGGTTTATGAGGAAATGTTCAAGAAAAAATAGTTTCTTAAATCTCTTAATGAGAAGGCATATGCAGCATGTTATTCGGATTTAGGTACGAACTCCATTTTGAAGGAAATGAAATTTACTCTAAATTGAATATTTAAATGAATACCAAATGTCATATTCGGGATTTAGAAAAAGTACAACGAAAGGCGATACGATTTGTAAAGAATTGCTACGATAAAACAGTGAATGTTACTCAGATGTTACGGAATGCGGGATGGGAATCATTAGAAGGTAAAAGACTAATTCAAAGGATAAATTTACTTAATAGGTTCAGAGAATTTACATTCTCAGATGATGTAACATTTATAATGAGATTGACTTGTTAAATAGGACGTTCTGATATTTCGAGGAAGATTAGGGAAATAGATGCTAGAACGAATCGTTACAAGAATTCATTTTTTTCCACGAACGATACGCAAAGGCAATCGATTAGGAAGATAGAGTCAAGGTGCTTGCACCCCCTGCCACTGTCCGAAAGACGACATGCAGGGTTATTACATAGGCATTTATGGATCTTTATGTTCCATCGCAGAGTGTAGATTTCTTAAGGTCCTCCTCATCCTCTATGGGCCCATTGAATATTTTAGTGATTACTGAGCGGAAAGAAATCATAAATTATTGACGACGTAAGAGAGCGAAAATTATAGGAGGGGAAACCGATTGGTGAATGGATGGATGAATGCGAAAGAATTACGTAAGCTTAGAAACGCGTAGATGAATATCATTAGTCTCGAAGGCTTTCATACCGCAAAAGAGAAGCGATCGCCAATTGTGTGCGTTACTCCATTTGAATCTGGTATAAATAATACTATCATCGCAGGAAATGTTACAAACTTGTTACGAAATTGTTTTCACCGCTCATTGCTAGGCTCTTATTGCGGTGTTTACTTAAATTAGCAGCCAACGCATACGGTAAAAGAAATTATCTGAAAATTATGATACTCGCGTAGTATTATTAATAATAATTACTTTATTTATGACTGAATGACTTAATTGGACAAATTTATTGTCAAGACGTAGGTAGTTAAAACGAATTTGACAACGAGAAGAATATCTTTTAATTGCGGTAACTGCGTGACAATAATAATGATAATTATAATAAGACTTTATTTGCCGTTTTTTTAGTCTGAAGAGACCCCCATATACTTATGCCAGTCACAAACATACACGACCATGCCCTTACCAGGATTCGAACCCTGTATCCTAGCGTTACGAGGTTAGCACGGTTACCCCTTCGTTGCCAAGGCCGGCACATGAATAATATAATAATGATAAATCCACTGTTATTAGAGCCAGATGAAGACTGATAAGACTCCTCTTACATCTAACCGTGCGTAAAATATACCTTCTAAAAATATCACTACTTTTCTTCGATTTCCAAGCTAGAATTTCCTTGGACATTCCTTTATATGACGGGAGAAACAAATGTCATTCAAACGCGATTTCAAAGGTGTTTCGACAATCTTCGGCTGCCAATGTATTGCCAATAATCCATTGTATGTTGTGCACTTAATTTTTTATGATTTTTTCAAAATTTTATTTCCAAAAACATGCAAATTTTACCGAATTATATGTTAGTTTCCCTTGTGACATCACTCCTCGCTGCAATCGCAGGGATTCGTAATCTCCGGTGGTATTTACATAATACGGGTGTACCGGCAGGTGCTCCTCAACCAGGCATTCCATAGTTTTAAAAGCCCCTGAATGGAGAAAGGGATTCTTCCCGATTCTTATCTCCTTTTTCAATCCGGCGGAAAAGGAGGCTTTTAATTCCTCACCATCGGATCGGGATTCCACGGAGATTTCAATCCTCCGAAACTTTTTATTTCCTCTCCTAGTTACCCTTTCCAAAGAGCTCCTTGCTCGTCCGTCACGCATTCGAAACGCACGGAGGGAAGGAAACTCTCCGCAGCGTTGCCACGTCCTCCGGATTTTTTTAATATAAGGCTTTGCCCCTTGCACGCGCCGGCCACGGGTATTTCCTTCCTCGCCTTCTTCCTCCCACCAATTCTCCCGTCTATGGGAATGCTCGTTTGGTTTCCTAGAGACGCGCCTGCGTGCCTACGGAGGGCCTAGGCCAGATCCGGCGGCCTTCCGGGCGTTCACTGCGACCTAGTGCGTCGAAAAAAATGCTCTCATATGAAATAATTTTGTTTCCAGATATCTTTTTACGTAAACTTTAAAGAAAACTGAAATATTGTATATAGTTATTTTCAAAAGAATGAACTAAAATGGCTGCATCTACGGCGACCTGTTTTGAAGTTAATACCTCATCATCAGGCCTATTTTTTCTTGCGAGTGTATCATTTTTTTCATTTTGAATAAATTTATAGGAGGTTTCACAAAATAACGCTGAAGTGTATTAGCTACACTCTACGTAGGTTTAATTGGGGATTACATTTGCTTTGTACAGTTTCGAGGTTTACTATCCATGAATTTTTCAATTTCTCAATCGTTGACGGTAAATTTATTTGAAATTCTCTCTGTAAAATTAATAGATTCATAGTTGCCTCCTCGGCCTTTAATCCTACTCCCAAATATATGAATTCAATGAGTAAATTCAATAATAAATCATTTCATTAAGTATTTTTACATTTTATGAAGTATTTTTACATTTCATTAAGCATTATCATTTCCCATTCTATTTAACGATGCAGAATAATCACCAAGGGTTGAAGCCATCACTTGATGAAACTCCATCTCAAGAATGGAAACTTTACAAAGTTATTTCGTAATTGGTGTTTTGTGTACAAATATTTCCACTCAGTTATCAATCGCAAGCATGTAATTCCCCGTGTGTCTCTAAAAAAAGAGAATTCCAGTCACCATTAGGTCTGTTGAAATTTAAACAGATAATGTTTTCTTAGGTAGTGATTAATTCGTTTTCCATCTTATAATTTCGATGTTGAACTGTTGATTTACATCAATTGAAATATTATTTCCTTACGATACGCCTCTCAGGCACGGCGTGGTGATCTCGTATGCAGCCTCTTGGTTTCTAATGCGGAGGAATCGTACATTGGCCTTCCGATGAATAAAAAAAAGGTTCCCCACCCCTTGTCTAGGCTCGTTTCTCTCACACCCCGCCCATCCCTCGGAACGCTTCTAGTTCTCCCGAGGGTGGTTCCGAAAAAAAACAAAGGAAAAAACGAAAATCCCCTTGTTTTCGGTTCGGAAAAAGACGTGAGACCCCAAAGTGGGAGGGAATTTTTGTGGGGAAAGATTTATAAGAGGTCTCTCCAGCGGGAGCAATTTATGAAAATGACCGATCCAGGTGACGAAGGGTTTGAGTATGAAGACACTAAGAATCCTCGTTTATGTTTTTTACGCGCGTCCTTATTGGGTAGATATTTCGGTTTCTCCTGGGCGAAGGGCTGAGTATCCTCGAGGCCTAGGGTGTACGTGGGGATCGCTAACGAGTCGAGGCGAGGAGATACTTGGAATGTATTCGCCCGCCCCTAGGGGAAGCATCAATCGAAACCGTGGTGTCGGAGGCGATTCTGACCTTTCATAGGAAGGGGGTCGAAGGATGATTGGGGTCGTTAGTTGGAGAATCAGGCGATAAAAACATTAGGGTTTCGGAATTTCAATGTAGGGTGATGTCTCGTTTAGGTAGGCTAACGAAGCGGGGAATCCAGGTTTTCCGCCGGATTGTCAACTTTAAGGAATGCCTTTTTACTTTCTCCATATACGAAGTATAGAGAAAGTATTGTTTGTTTATGTTTTCACTCCGAATTCTCATTTGCACCTTCTTTAGTTACCCAAAGCCCTGGTGAGGGAATGAGGCTCAGTAAGCAAGATGAGGAGTGATCACAACAAGGGCTATAAGGGTATTTATACCTTTCGTGGTATTCAATATCATTTAATGCAGTCACCTTAAGCAAGGTGAGGATTGAGGTTCTTAGAGGTAGCAAAACAAGTGTTTATTTAAAACTTCCCATAGTATTCAGTATCAGTTCAAGGCGTTACCTTATAGAATATCATTAATCAACCTTATTTTATAGAAAGGCTTACATCATAATAATTTTCTAGTTAATGAGGAGTGAATTAGTTAGATATAGGTAGCGGAAAAAATCGAGGATCCTATTTTTAATACTTTCGTAGAATTAAATAGCATTTCAAGGAGTAAGCTTGTATAATATTATTTTTTAGCGTCGTTCTACATTAGTAGAGTTTATTTTTTCTGCAAAGTTGTCGCATCGTGAGCATTTTCTTCTACATTTCAATTAAGTATAGGAATTTTTGACTGAAATAAGTCGGTTTTCTTTTATTCCTGTATTCAAGAACGTCTTCAAGGAGTAACTTCGAAAGCAAGTCTATCATTTCTGAAAACCTCGGTATATGTTGGTAATTGTGGAGCTCGTGGAACTAAGGGTGCTTTATTTCTCTAAAATGTTCTCACACATTTTAATATTGAGGCTCTCAAATAGAATGTCTTCACAGATGAAATCATTTACGCCTCTTAAACATGTTTATGCGGACATAAGTGGAGCTTCGTAACGTATTTGCATCTGTTGCGTAAGAGTGTCGACTTTCTAATAATTACGATGAAGAAATTTAAAGGAGACCAACACCCATCACGGGCAACGTGCGTAGTAACTTCTTAGTTCACAAGTGGCCACCTTACGTTCATTGAGGGATATCATGAGCATGGAACGGATCTAAGGATTTGCTAAGGGGGATTGTTTATAGTAATAACTTCTACACTTATCTTAAAGTAATATATTTAATAGCGTCTTAGTTGTCTTAATTTATGAATTTCCGGTGCAATGAATTAAACATCCAGATGGAGATGAAGACCTGTCGATGAAAAACTCCGTTGTTTCAAATTTTATGTTTTGAAAGGTTTTTACGAGCTCACTATTTATTATTTTTTGTTTCTGTCATCCTCTTTTTCTTTATTTTTTTTCCTTCTCTTTTTTCTCTTCTTGTATACCTGAGATTATTATATATTCCTTATTTTAAATATTTGATCAGAATATTTAAATCAGTTGATGCTTATGCGTATTTTTCAGATAACTTGTTTAAATTTAAATTATCGTGTGTACGTTTCACTTATCATTAATTGTATATTTATTTGGTATTTTGTTTTGATTATCGATTAATTATGAACAATTACTGAATTTTATTTTGTCTATGCTAGGTTCAAAGCTAAGTAGAAAATATACAATTCAGGTAACTTTCCCCCAGAAGTAGTTAATATCTGGAGAAAAATCGAAAGCAATTTTTAATGGCGTTTCTATGTTCATACATAAATATTATTACAAGTAAATGCTATGTAGTTATAGATATAAAGTTTGGCAGAGTTTAATACCGTTAAAGCTCTTGTAGACTAGAATAGATATTACTAAAGGTACTCGTATAACTGCAATTTATTTTTCATATGGAGGGCATATGCCTGGTACGTCCCCGGCTACGCCCTTGATCAAGAACAATTCCCTTTGTAAACTTTTAGAAGGCTGTTTAATTTAATAAGCGCTTGAGCGCGCACCTGTTTCTCCTTCTCAGTAAGTCTTATGTCACGCCCCGAAAGTAAAGAAGCGAATGCATTTTGTCATTCTTATCCTTGCTTCCATTGGCCGCCTAGAATTTCATGGCGAAGAGGCGATCACGTGCTCACCTCATTACCTTCATTTGCGCGGCCGCGTTAATCGAATTTCGCATTTCCTTCGCTTCCACGTGACTCGTTTCGAAACTCTCCCGAGTAACCCTTGGCCAGGAAGACACGTTATTTCTGAAGGGAGTAACTCGCCGTTTTTTCGCGTGATCCGACGACAGCTGGCCTTCCTCAGAAGCGGTGGTCAAAAATTCGACGTGTCCTTGCCTGGAAGGGGTATTCCTAACATTTTTTAACCTTCTCTGTCCCCCCGACGAGACCTCTCGCGAATTCTAAAATGCGACCCCTCGAGTTGCGTGCAGAAATTTCGGTCTTTCTCGAGGACGACGGATAGTTGCGGCTGATTTCTTATTCGAGGGATAGTTGGGGCGGAAAAATAATGGATGGTTTGTTTTGTTCTTCTCCGGTGGCGGGGAAAAGTTGCGTTCGGAGAAACGTTTCCGTGAAAATCTTCGTCGGAGGAAAAAGAGGTTTTGGCCCATTGTTCCGTGAAGATGATTTTTGTCGAAGGTTTCCGAGAAGATGTATTCCCGGGAAGCAGTTGCATCGACGCGAGCGATTCCTCGGTCTGTTGCGAAGGATGATTGCTCGGAGGGAAATTTTTAAAGACGGGGTTGCCGAGGAATTGCTCATTATTTTAATTAGCTTCTTCATCATTAGAGTAAATACCACATCGGAGCGCGAATGTTCTTGGAAATCCTTAGTTGAATTAATCACGAACTTCGATGCCTTAGAATTGCAATCATGATTGATGAAGTAACACTTAGTTGCATACATCTGTGGTGTGTGCTGGACATCTCTACTGTGGCTTTTGCAGAGTACTTTTATTTTGTTGATGATAAATTCTTAAATTATATTTTATGTTACTGATATTAGAAATTGACATACTTCGTTACTTTTCGCATAAGTATGAACAGGTGAGTTACTTAGATTCACTACGTGGTCGATTTGATCATAATTCGTGCATTTTCTCTGATGATTTGCTTGAGAAATTTTCCGTGCAATGCCATTGTTTAATTACAGCCAATTGTTATCATTTTATCTAAATTAATCCTTCGTGTAGGCTCTAGTTAATTGTACTGATGAGGTTTTAATCTACTTACTTCAATAGAGGGAATTGATTTGAAAAATCGAAGAATCATTCGTTATTTCTCCGTTGATATCCGTGGTCTTACATCAAAGCATTGATTCTTTTCCTCTTATCACTATTTGTTTTGCTACTATTATAACATATATCTTGTTACTATTATAAGAATGTCTGTTTATAGATTCATGTAAATAATTTCTTGCTTATATCGTATTCTGTACTATGTTCTTTTTTGTTTATTTTGATTCTATTTTTATTTCGTGAAATCGTATATATTTCTTTTAAATTTGTTATACTATATGTTTTTTTCTTGTATTAACTATAAAATGGTGTCGTATGCGAATCTTTGAAGAAATAAATAAAAATAATGCTGCCTAAATGTAGGAAATAGTTCCGCTTTTTGTTTACGAGTTCACAGCGGAATCTTTCTGGAACAAATAAGGAAACATATACCGCCGCAGTGGAGCTAAATGTATCAGAAGGGCCCATATTTTCAAAAATAAAATAGGAATCGTATAGCTTCCTTTTCTAGAATGTGACCCTCATTAGCCTTCGCGCGAAACTTAGGGTTTTATGGATTTATTTTAAGACAGGGCAAAAAATATAATGTCCCCGCTTCTATTTTGCGGGGTCAGATTCCTGTTACATCTTATGGACCACGAGCGTTGGAAGTTCTCTTTTTTTCCGTGTCTTGGTAGCATCTTGATAAACGCATAGGGAAAACATTCCTAACGGTTCCGTTTTCGTTAGAATGCTAATTCCTCGCTCTCCCAGCTTTTTCCTTTCCCACAAACGGAGCCTCCGAATTAATTCGTGGACGGATTTTATTTTTCGAGGACCGAAATCTTGGCTATTTTTAGTTTCACGAATAGTTTACTCTAATCTGCGGTGAAAAACCTGTCGATCGACGTTGATCGCATATTAATATTTTGCCGGGATAGTTCGGAATTCGGGAGATACGTAATTGTAGTGGGAGCGGTTCTAGGAATCTCGTTTTCTCCAATAACTGTATGCCGTGTATTAGAAATGACTTCTTTGATTTTTTAGATCTTGAAAAACATATTATTATAGCACGTTTTTCTCATAATTTGCTTAATTAAAGAAAATTTTGTATGCATTATTATACAAAATCTTCCGTAGTAATTAGTTACGGTAACTGAGCCCTTAAATGGATAAAATCATTGATTCTCATTAAATTTACACAAGCTAATAACAATAGCTTTGGATTTCTTTAGTGAAAAGGAGGAAATAGACATGCATATAGAACCTTAGTCATGTTTATTTCCTTCTTGCTAAAAGTTCAAATGTCATAATCTGCGTAATTCGGCGAAAAAAAGAAAAGAGAAAAGAAGAAGTCTTTACCGCGTTAATGTTTTATTTCACATTCTATAATTACAAGCCAACATTACGCTATTGGGGATGACGTTTCGCTTTAGTATACCAGCGATTACTTTTTAACTTAAAAAAATAGTTAATGTGGTGAAGATGGTAGGAAAATACAGAGAAATGCGTTAGTGGAAAAATATCCGTCTGAATGCTCTCAGTCAGATAATTGTGGAATTGATTATTGAATCATTGATTTATTGAAATTGAAATAATGCTCGTAATATTTACTTAGCACCCACTCTTTTCTAACTAATTACTTCGCTGAGCGATTTTCTTTGGTGTATTTAATAATTATGTGCAAATTATCGATTCGTTATTTGTGTGTTGATGATATAAATCAGTTTTAAATTAATGAATTTGTATTATGAGTTACTGAATTAAATTATAGAGTGAAATTTCTAGAGCGTGTTGGTATCAAGATGTGCATTCTTTTTCTCCTTGTATGATGTAACTGATTTATAGGGACATACCGTTGCCTCTTTTCCCTGGTGTAAGATGAAACTTGTAAGTTTCAATCTTCTCCTTCAATGAAGTTATTAATATTATTGTAGATGTCCGTATAAATGTCAATGGTATTCAGAGTAGCACCTTAATAACTGGCACACTCCTTACTTTCTGCTTTGTAATTGTAAGTTGATTCATGTAGTGTATGGGCACCCACTGTAACTCAAATAGTGTAATAGTACGAGCCGTCAGGAGGAATCTTACCGAGCATGTTTTTAAATGGATGAACTAAGCAGTTAATCCCTCTGACCTCGTGCGACTAATTATTTGATTAATCATCACGGCCATGCATCTTGAGTTGAGTTTCAATTACGGTTCGCCGCTTACTGTTGATATTCGTCTTTCATTTCGACATAACTTGCAATTACTCGTTGGAGGTACGGTAACTCAGCAGGTTATCTAAGACATAAATGTAGGCTGAAATCAGCTGACTTCATTCCACGATGTCTTGGCCGAAAGTAATTTTTCGCTATTTTTTAGCAATTTTAGTCCAAAGCTTGCAAACGATTGATCAAGCCAGGTTAGGTAATAGCTTTCCTTTTCGTTTGTGCTTTACTAATATTACGAAGTTCTTCAATATACTCGTTAGATTTCCGTCAAAGATTTAGAATTATTAAGTTGTCCTGCCCTTTGAATGGCAATTTTTAATGGTGAATATGAATTCAGGGGAGGAGCGAGAACGAGAAGAAAAGTGTACTCACTTTCTTTGTAACAGTTCGTAAATCTTATAAGTTAATATTCTTGTTGCTCTCAGCAAAGTTTTCCACGATCGCTTCATTATTTTTAGTAAGTTTTGAGCATTCCGATGCATCGCTGCTAAATTTCTTATCTCTTGGTTCATATTTGGTTAGATTTTTTTAATATCAATTTAATAATAAGCTTATAAGTTGCTTATAAGTTTTTGCTCTTCATTTTGTTACGAAGTTTCCATTTTCGGCGTAGTTGCTTTTATGGACGCAAAACATGTAGCTTATCATTCCTGGCCTAGTTTGCTGTATTTTAGCTAAATTCTCAAGCAGTCGATTATTTCATTTTGTCGGTGAATTTTCAAAATAAAAATTTCATCGCTGTCTCCCTGCTTAGCTTCACTCCAATCGTCAATCTTTAAGGTTCGAATCGTGATTGAATTTCGGTTGAATATCCGTCTTTAAATCACTCACGTGAAAATTTCTTCACGACAAAGGTCAAGCACCTAAACCCGACGACGATCTCCCGTCTTCCCAGCACCTTTCCATTTAATTTTAGGGCCGAAATAAACACTACCGTAACTCGTCGGCCTCCCTTCCGTGTACGTAAATGGATCTAAAAAAGCTTTCCTATGTATGTGTTGGCGGTATCCTTTCCTCCGCATGGCGTCTTCGGTTCGTGAGGGCCGAGCCTTCTTCCCGGTGTTGGAAGGGAGCGGCAGCCATGTGCACGGTGTGTTTTTTGAAACGGCCAACTCTAGGTTTATCCTCACCCAGCTGTGCCTCCGCTGTAGGCCCGTGTCCTGTTTCTATGCCGTAACCTCCCCTTCTCACCCAAGGGGCTCTTTCTACAACCTTCTCGACTCCTGCCATTGCGGAGCCGTCACCTCTGGGGTACCCGTAAAGTCTCCGCCCACCCCTCGGACTTGTTATCATCTTTATCCACCCTCTTTTTTACGAGCCATCGGACCCACGGCGTGGAATAAGAGTAGGGTTGTCGGATTATTATTTCAGGAGAATATCTTTGCCTTTGCTAGAAATCGAATTTCCTTTCGATATCAAATCTGTGCGAGCAGGGAGAATCGTTGGGAATTCCGGGGGATGTGGTGAAAAAATCATGGAAGTGGGTTCTCTATCGTGGATGCGGTCCTTTTTTATAGCGTCGTTTCTAGGAATCGGTGATGTCAATGAAAATTTAATTCCAAAATCCTCTGTTTTCGTGGTCGGTTTTATGCAGTCTCCTGATCAGAAACTGACATTAATTTTTTAAAAATCGAAACATTTGCTAAGAACTATGAAAGTTTTCGTTTACGAGACCAGCAGCAAAATGTGACCGTATGTGGAATTGATGATTGGGGAATATTTTTCAGTTTAATTGTTCGCCAATCAAGAAGATGAAACTGTAAAGGAATTACACGTATTATTAGGAACCCCAAGATAAAACAAGAAATCGTGACTTCGAAGCGTTGGGGCTGAAAAATCAAGAAGGATGAGTCAGATGATGAAACAATACTTCGAAATATCAGTCGCGATTGATTATATAGTTTTCGGCCTAGGGCAAAAAAATGTATTCCTTCTCAACTTTGTCTTTCGGTAATTAATACATCTTGGCAGTGTCAATCTGTTGTCTTTACAATTGGCAATTTTTCTTGTTAGTATTTCATGTTCCATATCGGAAATGGTTGAATGCCATCTCTTTGAGTGCAACATTTCTCGTAGCTACTTAAATGAATGACTGTTGGCGATATTTGTTGGAACTGATCATAGATACTTTTTCATAAATGTTTTTCTCAAATTTGATGTAACGTCTTCAGTTCAGTGGAATCAATAGTATAGGGGTATAATTCACTTTTAGTCATTTATGTTCCTGTAATGGATAGCAAGATTCTAAATTAATTTACTTAAATTTCTAAAATATCCGCTTCTTCTTGGAAATCGTTCTGAAGAAAATGTTCAGCATTCATATTTCAGATTTCGGTAACAATATATTCTCGTACTAGAAAAGTTTCCAAGTTGATAAATGAATTTGAAATATGTTTCGATTTTATGGTAATATTGGAGTAGTTAGTTTGCTAGTTAGCTAACTACCAAAACGAACCAAACGCATCGAATTAATTGTAATTGATTGGATTGGAATAGCGATCCTTGTAAGTTCTGTACAATCTGAGGCAATTAGTACCAGCTACAGTCGTATATTTGTCCTCTTTTATTTAAAATAAAATACGTACGCTTGGCACTTTAGTTTAAATGGCTTGAAGAAACATCCAGTGATTCGCTAGATTTCTTCATTAATGGTAATAAAAGGTGATTCCAGCCATTAGAGTGTAAACTTGGCTTAGTGGTTCTGCGGTAGAGAAATCGGCAGTAGAATCTTCAACTTGCCTTAGTCTGGAAAAGTTAGTCTATTTGTTTTCCACGGGTTACGCGCATCGTGCACCCAGTGTAGCCTTTCACTAATATTTCCTCCCGACGTTCTTCTCGCCCTCTCCTCTGTGTGAATGCGTGGAAGACCCTTATCAAAATATTTGACTTATGAGCCACGCGATTTGCCTGCAGCCCGCCTTTGCTCGGCCTCATGAAGGGGAGGCTATTCTTCCACCGATCGTCTCTCGGGGTTGCTCTCTCTGAAAACTATCAGACGAATTATCTTTTTTGTCTTCGGTAAAACAAACAGCAGCGACGGCAATAAAAATTCCTCACTTTAGTGTCTGTCATTCGTTCCGCTGACCATTTTTGGTATCTCTGTCTATGGTTTCCGGCTACACATTTTTCGGTTTATTGACGCGGATAACCGCATGATACATTCCCTTACTTGCTGAGCTGAGGCAAACGTTTTGGAAGTAGTTAAGTTCGGTCTACTGTTAATATTCGTCCATTCAAATTCGTATTTATGAATAAATATTAAAATCGACTGTAAAATAATTTTGAAATTTACAGATCTTGATCATCAACTGGGTTCCAAAGATAAGCACAAGGTGAATCTCCATTCATGATGAAATCTACGGTATTTTTCATTCTTACTCGTGAACAGTTTTCCAAAAGTTTTTGTGAGCTATTCATTTAGCGGTTTTCCGGAGTTAGATAATTATAGCGAAATTTCATCATGTTATGCTAAATTTAGTAGAAAATAAAAGTATTATCTGCCGAGTGAAATGTTTTCTTCTCTACTTTTTAATGTAATGTCCATGAAATGTAATGCCCAAAAATATCTCGCAATGTAACGGTTTACTCCTTCTGCTTTATACGAATTAACCTGATTTATTGTTTGTAATATTCTATCATGATTATTGAATCTTGCAAGGAGATTTTTCTTAAACGATACACATTCAGGGTTAATTTTGTGGTAGTTATTAATTTTGTTGTAACTTGAGTCAAGAGTCAAACTTTGGACATGGACTTGGAGCATTTCATGTTAGTGGTAGTGCTGGGGTAAATTTTTTATTTTCTGATAATTCTGGTGATGACAATCCTCAATGACGTATATTTTTACTGAGATAGTATACTATTACATCTTGGCTATATTAAATTTCTCTTTAATTTCTTTGCAGACCACCAAAATTGGTTTGGAATTGATGACAACCTTGGACCTGTGGCAATAAGCATCAGAAGAGAGAAGCTAGAGCCAGACAGTGGTAACGGAAATTCAAATTCTTCTGATACTTCAACCCAGTACCTGTACCGTCTTGTAGTGAGGACAAGCGAGGTGATTATTTAATTCTATTTTGGGTGGCTTCTCTTTTGTTTATTATGTCTTCTATTCACTATATTATTAAGAAGGATTTTTAAAGTATGTATTCTGAAAAGAATCGTAAGTTTCATACATAAGTTCTGTCTCTATAAAATATATTTTCATTTTTTAACATAGTTTTTGATAATCTTAGAAATTTGATTATGTATGTATCTTAAATTGGTCTATTGTTATTGTTATTCTTTTCATTATAAATATCATTGCTTGTTGTTATTGTTTATAAATTTGTTGATATTGTTAAATATTGTTTTTCTCTTTATAGCTCCTGACTCTCAGGGGCTCAGTGCTAGAAGATGCAATACCCTCTCTCAAATCTTCGAGCAGTAAAGGAATCAATGCCAAGGAAGTTCTCGAATATGTTGTGCCAGAAATCCAGTTATCTTGGTAAGAAGAATTCAATTCTTATTGCACTTATTCCTTTATTTATTTTTTACTTTCTCCATATACGAGGTATAGAGAAAGTATTGTTTTCATGAAAAAATTCGACTTCGAGATTTCAACGGAAATACACGTTTTGGGGTCCCTAGAACACGTTTTGACCATTTTCGGAATGATCTCTGTGTGTGTGTGTGTGTGTGTGTGTGTGTGTGTGTATGTTTGTGTGTCTGTGATTGTGGGCGCTCTAACGTAAAAACTGTTAGTCGTATCAATACCAAACTTCATACATAGCACTGTAGTGTGTGCTGTCAGCGTTGATTAGTTTTTGGAGTAAATCGGTTGACCGGAAGTCGAGCTTTCTTCATCAAAGCTCATTTCCGGTTTTCAAAATATCTCCATAAATATGATGTATAGGTATATTGTGTACCTTATAAAAGTTTTAGATAATGTGTTTTACTATAACTTTTGTATTTAACATATTTTTGTATCAGCGGTTGATAAGGAGTTATTCGTGAAATACTGATAAACCGGAAGTAGCTGTTATGTACTTTGTGGGCGCTCTAACATGAAAACTAATTGCCGGATCAACACCAAATTTCATATATAGTATTTTGGTTGGTGTCGTTAGAGTTGATTAGTTTTTGGAGCAAATCGGTTTAGCGAAAGTCCAGCTTCATTCTTCAAAGCTCATTTCCGGTTTTCAAAATATCTCCATAAATATGATATTTAGGTATATACTGTTATTTATAATAGTTTTAGAAAATAAAATTTTCTATAACTTTTGTTTGAAATATATTTTTGTAAAACTGATTGTTTAGGAGATATTCATGAAATACTGATAAACCGGAAGTTGCCGAGTATGTACTTCATGAGCGCTCTGGGCGCTGTGGGCTAATAGCCATTTCATCGTTTTTCATCGAGCATGTCCCGAAAAACATTATTTATAATGTTTCTGACGTAATATATAATATGATTTAAATTAATCACTCATCTTCAAAGTTTAGATGGAATACAGAGTTCGAAAATACTGTCGTAGATAAACATTTAGATCTTATATATGGAGGAAGTCATGTGCTGGCCACATCAGATTTTTTATTTTGTTTTTGGTGATTGTACTTCACTGGATGTATATTTATCGAGTTTCGTTTATTTCTCAATAAAAGTCTTCGCTTGGGGATACAATCGCCACAGACTGAGGAACAGCTCTTGAAGTTGGATCAGCAAGGTTTGACCACCCACTACAAAGTGGGGATCATGTACTGTAGAGCTGGTCAATCAACCGAAGAGGAAATGTACAATAATGAAGAAGCAGGTCCAGCATTCAGCGAGTTTCTGGAGACAATTGGACAAAGAGTTCGCCTTAAAGGCTTTGATAAATACAAAGCTGGTCTTGACAATAAAAGTAAGTCAGAGTTCAGTGTTTTCAATGGATGTGAAATGAATTTACCGAGATGGCCCCTTTTTGCAATGAATTTCTTTGCGTTATTATTTAGAATTTAAATTCTTTCTCAATTGGTTATTAAGTGTTTATTTCTTTTCTTTTGCAGCCGATTCCACTGGTTTATATTCTGTTTATGCTCAGTACCAAGATTGTGAGATTATGTTTCATGTATCAACACTTTTACCTTTCACACCAAATAATAGGCAGCAGGTAATACATTTTTCTAAATAGCTTCATTATGCTCGTTATTCAAATTGCGATTAACTATATCTCTTAATTATATTTTCTTTTCTCCTTTAGCTTTTGAGAAAACGTCACATAGGTAATGATATAGTTACTATTGTCTTCCAAGAGCCTGGTGCTCTCCCATTCACACCAAAGAATATTCGCTCACAATTTCAACATGTATTCATCGTGGTTCGTGCTTTGAACCCATGCACAGAAAATGTTCAATACAGGTATGTTTCTATCGTTTTAATTTCGTATGTAGGAAGTGTAGCAATTAGAGTTGTATGGTTTCAATATCTGATAACCTGGAGTTGAAAAGATCTTCCAAAATTGATTATTACTTGTCAGGGTAATTATATTATTTGAGGGTATGTTTCTTAATTTCATTATGTTCTTAATAATCTCTCATGCTTTTATTTTAATTTTATTCTGTAGCGTGGCTGTCAGTAGGTCTAAAGAAGTACCCGTCTTTGGCCCTCCAATTGTAGATGGAGCTGTATATCCAAAGTCAAAGGCATTTGCTGATTTCTTATTAGCCAAAGGTAAGAATAATTTACTTAGATCATTAGCTTTGAAAATAAAAAATGGCATAAAAGATATTTTAAAATTAATATTTTGGTATAATATACATTTTTTGGCACCAAACCCTTTTCTAGTTTACTTTCATTATTTTCCTTTATAATGAATGGAAATTTACGTTTCAATCTGCAAATATGACCTTGGTTAACCCATTTACTTCCACTTTACAGTCATTAATGCTGAAAATGCTGCCCATCGGTCAGAAAAATTTGCCACAATGGCAACGCGTACAAGGCAAGAGTACCTGAAAGATCTCACAGCTAATTATTCCACTACTACTCCAATTGATACTGGACAGAAATTCTGTAAGTAATATGAAGTTATATAGTGTATATCAATTATGTTATGTATATTAATATGTGTTTTGTCGCTATCCTTCGGCCAACAGTTCATTTCTGTTTTTCTTTTTTCCAGCAATGCTGTCCTTCAGTAGCAAAAAGAAGGAACGCCATAAGCCCCCAAGGTTCTTACCCGATGCTGCTCAACGAGGTGCCATTTCTTGGCAAGTTTTGCTGGATGATAGTGGACAGTCCACCCTAGTGGAATGTTTTCTAGCAATCTCAACAGAGACTTTTGTTTTAATTGAAGAGTCATCTCAGGAAATTGTATTTGTCACTCCATGTAAAGCCATCTTAGGCTGGGCTGCACAAGCCAGCAGGTTAGTTTGACAGTTTTTCTTTTGATTTTTTTCATATTTCATATCTGTAGATGATAAATCATATTTGGGGTAGCTCAAATATTATCGGTAAAAGAGGAATTTACATCAAATTCTCTTTCTTAATGAATTTTATCTATTTCTTCTTCTTCTTCCCCTTTCTGCCTTTCAGCGTCGAGGAGGGTGCCTCAGCCCATCATTTCGTCATTTCCACCCATTCCCTCCGATTTCTCATCATTCTCTTCATCTCACTCGGTGTTTTGCCCCTCCGGTTTCCCATCCTCTCAATTCCATCTTCCCAAGTTATTCTCGGTCTACCCCTTCTCCTTTTTCCATGAACTCTAACTTTCAGCACTTGTTTTACTTTCTTGTTGTCTTCCATTCTGAAAGCATGTCCATACCATTTTAATTGCTTTTCTTCAATCACTTTTCCAGTCGGCCTTTGTTTCACTTCTTCTCTTTTTCTCTCATTTCGTATTTTATCTCTTCTGGTTTTGCTTATGGTTTTCCTCAGAAATTTCTTCTCGCAAGTCTGGATCCTTTTTGCGTGCTTATCCTACCAGGGTATACTTTCTATTCCATTTAATAGGGTGAGGACTAATATCGACTGATACAGTTGCATTTTTGTTTTATTGGATATCACTTTCTTTCCTAATATAGTTTTATTAAACTGGTAGTAAATGGCATTTGCCTTTCGTCTTCTTTGTAAAATCTCATCATCATATATTCCATCATACGAGAATCATTATGTACTTCTACTTAAATTTATTCCATACAAATATGATTTACATGTTTTACTTCTGATTCATTTTAATAAACTCAAACTATTTTTTTAATTAAGTAGCTTGTATGAAATGTATTGGCATGTATCTTTACTGTGTTTCTCCAGAAATAAGACCTACCCCAAAAATAAGCCCATGATTTTTCAGAATGTTCTTAATATAAGCCCTAGTTGGATCATCAGCCAATCAGGCAGATCTCATTTGCTACTTAAAACACATGATAGATGCATTGAACTATAAAGTCATAAGCATATATATAAATATGGACTATAAAAATTGTTGCTTGAAATAAATTTCTAGCAAAAGCAGAAGTGTGCTTGTTGCCGTATGGGAAACCAAGTGACAATTTTCATGATATGATTTCTTATATTTCATATGTAAGAACCAGTCTTACTTCTGGGGGCATTCAGTACCTATTTACTGTCATCCTGTATGTTTATGTTTCATTTAGTTTTATTATTATTGTGAATTCCCATTGATCAACTTCTTCTGAATGATAGTCTTCAGTCCATGATGAATATCATTTCAGTTTAAAAGTTAACATATATATATATATATCTATTATATATAGATGCTTCTCCGGATTCATTCATATATATACCTATCTATTATATATAGATGCTTCTCCGGATTCATTCATATATATACCTATATAGATAGATAGGATACAAATTCACAGCCTAAACTACAAGCGTCATTGATCTGAAATTTTTATGACATATTGGCCATAACGTGAAACTCCCAGGAAAAAAGCGACTTTGATCCTCAGTGTCATGGGTTCGATTCCAGAGGGCCCCAAAGTCCCGATTTTTCCCGTTTAAATGCATTGCTTTGATTTTCCGGAATTTTTAAAAAATACTTCCCGTATAGGTAGAGACTCGAAACTCAAGGAGCCTTTATATATTGTCATGATCTATCGAAAGAAGAAATGAGTTTTACGGAAAATATCCTGGGTTCGATGCTAGGTCGAGGCAAAAATCGGCCGTTTAAAATGTATTGTGGCGATTTTTAAGATTTTTTTTGGACCCCTTCCCGATGGCATGGAAACTTGAAATTCGGAATGGAGTTGGAGATTATAAATATATTTCATAATCAAATTTAACATATTCGCTGATGGTCCTTGGTTCGATCCCAGGGCGCCATTTACATTTCTCAATGCATTTCTTATGGAGATAACGGAAACAAATTTTAGGTACTTCCCGGCATGCTATCGACTTAAAACTTAGCGTGATAGAAGAACCAGTCTTAGCAAATCAAACTATGCATTCATAGCTATCAATGTGTCCTGGGTTTGACACCAGGTGTCTCTGCAATCAGAAGTTGATCCGATTTTTAGGAATTATTTTGAAACCTTTCCCAATAATATAGAAACTTGAAATTTGGCATATGGATTGAGATCATTAATAAATTTCAGAAACATTTTTTAAATTTCCAAGATCGTCCTTGGTTCGAGTCCCGAGAGCCATTTACATTCGAGAACATTAGAGCGTCTTTTGAGGCAGTTGCAGGCAATATTTCTGCTTGAATTTTCACACGTATTTAGAGAAGATGATCTTCTAATGTGCTGCATAGTAATTTCACCAAAAAGACACGGGTTCGATGCCAGACGATTAAATTGAAGCGAATTTTAAGTATATTTTGAATCCTTTTTTTCCTTTCCGGGACCGTCCCGATATAATGCCGTTATGAAATTAGTGTTGTCGATCTGCTTGCAGTATGCAAGCTACATTTTACTCGTATAGATAGATAGGATACAAATTCACAGCCTAAACTACAAGCGTCATTGATCTGAAATTTTTATGACATATTGGCCATAACGTGAAACCCCCAGGAAAAAAGAGACTTTGATCCTCAGTGTCACAGGTTCGATTCCAGAGGGCCCCAAAGTCTCGATTTTTCCCGTTTGAATGCATTGCCGTGATTTTCGGGAATTAAAAAAAAATACTTTCCGGATAGGTAGAGAAGTAAAACTCAAGGTGCCTATATTTATGGTCTTGGACTTTCGAAAACATCAATGACTTTTACAAAAGTTATCCTGGGTGCGATGCTAGGACGATGCAAAGATCTGCCCTTTAAAATACATGGGAGCCGTTTTTCATTATTTTTTTAGATGCACTTATCGAAATGATAGGATGTTCGTGCTTGGCTGGAAGATGTATGGTACGAATAAGTTTTAGAAAAAAATTTTCATAAGACCGTACTGTTCCTGGGTTCGAAGCCAGAGCACAATAACGTTTCTCTCATAAGGAATATAAAGGAAAAGTAGGACGTCATTTGAGGCAGTTGTAGCCAACATTTCTGCTTGAATTTGCATACGCGGTTAGAGATGGTGTTTTTCTGTTGTGCTGCATAGAAAGTATTGCCTGAAAGATCCGGGTTCGATGCCGGGCGGTAAAAATATCCCCCATATATAATACTATGGGGTGTATTTTCATAATTTTTTTATGCATTTATCGATATGTAAGGGAGCTCTTGCTTAGAAGGAAGATGTATATTAACACTTTGTTTAAGAAAAAAAATAGATAAGACCATGCTGTTCCTGGGTTCGATGCCAGAGCACATTATAATTTCTCAAATAAGGAGTGTATGTGAATAGTAGGACGTCGTTTGAGGTAGTTGCACCTAATAGTTTTGCTTGAATTTTCACACATAGTTTGATATGGTAATCTTCTATTTTGCTGCATAGTAAGTACACCAGGAAGACCGGGGTTCGCTGCCAGGCGATTAAATTGCAGCGAATTCTACGAATATTTTGAATTTTTTTTTCTTTTGATGTCCTTCCCGATATGATGCCGATATGAAATTACTGTTGTCGATCTGCTTGCAGTATGCAAGCAACATTTTACTCGTATATATATCATCATCATCATCATCATCATCAGCCATTTTCAATCCGACGTCGGATGTAGGCCTCCCCAAGTACTTTCCAATTTTCTCTGTCCTGAGCTTCTCGTTGCCACGTTACACCTAAGTACTTGATGATGTCTCTGTTCCACCTGTCCATAGGTCGTCTTCTTGGTCTCTTCACATCTCTTGGTATCCAGTTGAGAACTGCAGATGTCCAACGGTTGTCGTTTCTTCTTGCAATATGGCCGGCCCACCTCCATTTCAGTGATCTTACCTTATCTATTATGTCTGTAACTCCAGTCATCATTCTCACCCAAGTGTTTCGTTTCCTGTCTCTTCTTGTGATTCCCAGCATGCAGCGCTCCATGCTCCTTTGTGTTGTCTGAAGTCTCTGGGTTGTTGCAGCATTTAACACCCAAGTTTCACTTCCATAGGTCAAGACAGGTAAAATGCATTGGTTGAAGACCTTCCTCTTCAAAACCATTGGCATTCCTGACTTCAGAATGTGTGAGTTCCTTCCAAATGCGCTCCAGCCAAGTTTCATTCTTCTGTTTACTTCATTAATCCTGTTTTTCTCTCCTGTTGTTACAAGTTGTCCCAGGTATGTGTATTCCAAGCAAACATCCAGAGGTTTTCCTTGAAGTTTGACTGGCTCTTGCACTGTAAAAGAATTATACATAACCTTTGTTTTTGTTAGGTTTATCCTGAGTCCTATCTTCTGTCCTGCTGTGTTTAGCTCTTCAAGTCTTGAAGTTAGATCTTCTGCGTTAGCTGCAAAGAGAACTATATCATCTGCAAAACGGAGGTGACTGATGTACTCCCCATTTACTCTTAACCCCTTCTCTCCCCAATCAAGGGTTTTAAAAACTTCTTCTAAAATGGCTGTGAACAAGATGGGAGATAGACCGTCACCTTGTCGAACTCCCTTCTCAATCTTGAATTCATCGGTCTCTTCATGAAGCATTACAGAAGCTGTGGCATTCTCGTAGACACTGCGCAAGAGGCGGATGTACTCAGAATCTATCCCTTGATTCTTCAGAGCTTTCAGAGTGGAGGAGGTACTTACCGAGTCGAAGGCCTGTTCATAATCTACAAAGCAAAGGACGAGTGGCATCTCGTATTCATTCGTTCTGTTTATAATTTCCTGTAATGTGTGGATGTGGTCCATAGTGCTGAAGCCTTTCCGGAATCCCGCTTGTTCTCGAGGCTGGGCTGAAGACAGGGTCATCTTAAGACGTTCCGCTATTATCCTCATGAATGTTTTGTAGACAACTGGAAGGAGGCTAATGGGGCGATAGTTCTTCAAATCTTCTTTGCTTCCTTTCTTGTGCAGAAGGGCAATCCTTGCGTGGTTCCATTCCTTGGGAATCATTCCTTGTTTTAGACAATTACTGAATAATTGTGCTAAAACATTAGCAATCTCTGTTCCACCAGCTTTCAGATATTCCGCCAGCACCCCATCTGCTCCTCCTGCTTTCCCATTCTTCATCTGCTTAATCGCCGCCATTACTTCTTCTGGGAGGATTGAGAGGAGATTTTGTGAGCTTTGGCTTTCATCTTGGTTCTCCTCTTCGGCGTTTCCTACCTTCTTGTATAGGTTGCCAAAGTATTCTGCTACAATCCTTAATATTGCTGGTCTGTTATATGTTGTGGTGCCATCTCCTTTCTGTAAGGCTAAAATCTGTTTCCTACCAATTGCTAGGCGTCTTCTAGCCCTCTTTATGCTTTTGTTATTTTCTATGGCCTCTTGCACAATCTTTTCATTGAAATTCCTCACGTCTTCCTTGATTGCTACTCTGATGGCTTTGCAAAGCTCGGCATATTCGATATTATCTCTTGGAGTGTTTAAATTCTTCATTTCCTTCCGTCGTTTCATCATTTTCCGGGTTCTATCACTAAATTTCTTATCCTTAGGTTTTCTTGGCATGCTTGCTACTTCCTCTGCCGCTTTCTTTACAATTTCCATAACTTTGGTTTCGAGTTCTCCCTCCTGAAGTGCTGAGAATCTATTTCTAAGTTCCAGCTGAAACTTTTTCTCGTTATCTGATAGTTTATCAATATTTATCTCCTCCTTCTTGCAAGAAACCAACTTCTTTCGTTCCATTCGGGGGTTAATATTGATTCTGCATCTAACAATTCTGTGGTCACTTCCAGTGTTGAAATTATTCAAAACTTCACAGTTAGTTACAGTGTAGAGTCTGTTTACCAATATGTAGTCTATTTCATTTTTTGTTCCATTGGGACCTCTCCACGTCCATTTCCTTGTAGGATTTTTCTTAAAGTATGTATTTGTTATATACATATTGGTGCATTCTGCAAACTCTACTAAGCGGTGACCTCGCTCATTTCTCTGGCCCAGTCCATATTGTCCTGCGACAGTGTCATCAGTTTCCCGCTGCCCTACACGAGCATTAAAATCTCCCATAATGACTTTATAGTAGTGGGCCTCCTTGTCATGTTCAGTGCCGAGAGTTTGGTAGAAGTTTTCAATTTCCTCTTCGCTGCTTGCCGCTGTTGGTGCGTAGACTTGGATGACCTGTACTGAGTAACGCTCATTGATCTTCAGTATGAGTTTACAAATTCTATCTGATACACCTTCGATTTTCACCACATTATCCTTCCATCTCTTGTTGATCAAAAATCCAACGCCTCCATTTCTTCCATCCTTGGTACCCCTGTAAAAGAATAAGTGTCCTTCCTTCAGTGTAAGTAGCTCCTCTGATTTTCTTCTGACTTCGCTGAGACCGATGATATCCCATTTTATCTTCTCTGCTTCATTGAGTAGTTCCAGCAGTCGTTCTTCACTCTTCAAGCTGCGGCAGTTGTAGGTTGTGAATTGCAGGGTAGTAATTCTTTTCTTCATGATGGACCTCTTCAATGCCACCACCTCCCGGACATCCGAATGGGTGGTGCTTTTACGTCCGGATAAATTTCCATTAAAGAAGCTCATCATGAAAATTGTACTTATATTTGGGGGGGTTAGGACAATAATTCACCAGACTGTCCTACTGCCGGTTGGTGAATGCCACTTTCATTATTTGGCCGGAGATATTGTTGAAGCCTTCTTAGCATGGTTGAACCTGGGCTATGCATCGCCTCCAACCTCCGTTAACACCCCTCCGCCCCGATGAGGCAATGAACTGTGGCGGTGATGAGGAGGGGTCGTATATATATATATATATATATATATGTAAGTCTACGTAAACATAAGACTACGTAAACATAAGTCTACATTCTTCTATCAATCTTTGATTTTGCAGCTTGAGGATATACTACCACCAAGGGGAGTGTGTGACGGTGCAAGTATGTGATGGGGATGCTGATAGAGATGAGCTGATGGAGATAGTTGCGAGGTTACGAGTTGTAGCCGGACATAAAGATGGGACTGTAGATAGCAACGGTAACCCTGGAAATGGCACCAAAGCAATTCTTCCACTTCCTGCTGCTCAAGAACTCCCTCTGCGCAGAAATCCAATGGGGCAGCTTGGATTCCATGTGCAGCCAGATGGTGTAGTCACCCAAGTTGAGCCTTCTGGTCATGCATGGGCTGCAGGTCTTCGGCAAGGAGCTCGTTTAGTTGAGGTAATTATGGGACATTTGAAGTGGTTTCAGAGATTAATTATTTAGCCATGTTAATTATATAATAATTGCTATTCAGTGGATTTTATTGTGTTTTGCTTCCTTATACTGTAGATCTTCAGAATCTGTGAAGTTATATTTTGAAAGGGAATGTTTCAAAAAGAAGAGAGGTTCCCTATTTTTCTGAATGTAAATTATTTTTCTGATGATAGATTTATTTTAATATGCCAAAAGAGATTCTGTGATTGAACGTTAAATATATTGTGATAGTAAGCTGATATATTTACGTAAGTTATAATATATCAGCTTACTTATAATAATATTTAATAACTGACTTACGTTTTTCCTGAATTGAAAATATAACACCTCTAATGATATAATTTTTATGTGAAGCTAATTAAATTTGAAAGGGTTTGAATATCTAACACAATAATCATTTGCTATTATTTGTTGTTGCCGCTTCTACTATATAATTTTAGGTTTTCCGAGATTTAGTTCATAAAAATACATAATAATTGCCATAGTCTTTTTGTCACATCTTAAAACTAAAATAATTGTTAACTTAATTGCACCAAAAATAATAATAATAACAATAATAAAACGGCTTTATTCGGGTGAGATTGAGACTAAAAGTCTCCTCTTCCATCTAACCCATAATAATGTACTATGTCGCAAAATAAACTCTAATATACTATACTCATACAGGAATGCAGCAATAAACAACGTTATAACAACAACAAATAACTTCAAACTCTGCTCTATTTAATTTCTTTGGATGATTAGAACATCATACTAAAGTTATACAAGCAAAATACTAGTGTAAATTAAAAACAGTAAAAATTGTAAAAATTAGTTGCCAGAAGGATCCATCTAAAAAATTCCCTGTTTTTCGAAAAATCACAGGAAATATTTCCCATGACTTAAGTGCGCCAAAACTCAAATAAAACTAAGCTTTGGACCCTCTTAGCCCACAAAATAACGTATACTGACCATTTTATGACACTCAAGATATTGTTTAGCTACCTAGAGAACCCAGCTGCAGTCCGTTCCCATATGGGAACGTCAGTCCTTGAAGGGTTAAAGATGATATGACTTTCATTACTGCTTGTTTAGAATTTCAGTTTGCTTGATATTATCTTATTTGCTTATTTAGGACTACTTTGGTTCAGTAGACATCATTCTTCAAAAGAAATTCTTATAGCTAAATCAATATCAAATTGCCAATAGATGTATTTTAAAAAGTAGCATGACAGTAGAAATGATTTGATTTTATGTCGTTGGTTGCATTTTTCAGTGCTTTGTTTGGTTTTATTTTAGATGCATAGAACACAACTACTTCTATTTTATTAATTTAATTCAAATTACTGATGTATCAGAAATGATTTTCCATCCTTATTTAGCAATAAATGTGGTAATATAAGGAAAATTCTTGTGTAATTTTATTGGTCTGCATATTTATGCGTACAGTTGGCAGAGTTATCAGTGTTTGCCATTTGCACATGTAGCTGTTAAGTTTGTGTTATTGTTCAGTTTGTATGATGATAATTTCATAAGCTAAATGTCTCTGAATTGCACCAAATGTTATAAGTTAAAATATATAGGCTTTTCAACATGGCATAAATTATAGAGAATATGTTTTTATCAAAAGCAAAGTTTCTTGAAGTTTCTGCTGATGGCTGTGAATGAGGAAAGAGTCACAAAATACTCCAAGCACCATCAAAATGAGAACAACCGATGTACATTTTGCTGTCTGACAAACAAATTATCAAGGTTACAAAGGCGACATATATATAGTCACCTTTGTAACCTTGATAATTTGTTTGTCAGACAGTGAAATGTACATCGGTTGTTCTCATTTCTGATGGTGTTTGGAGTATTTTGTGACTCTTTCCTCAAAATCAAAGTTAGTTCCATGAGAATTTGGGAATTCTCCCCTAATTGA
Organism: Sympetrum striolatum; assembly: GCA_947579665.1. NCBI lineage: Eukaryota > Metazoa > Arthropoda > Insecta > Odonata > Libellulidae > Sympetrum > Sympetrum striolatum. The sequence goes on along the minus strand of OX388347.1, from coordinate 53,948,817 downwards.
TTGCATCAAGAGTTTATTTTATTGATCATATATTTCATTGTATTTTATTATTAACTTTGCAGATTTGTAAAGTCGCTGTTTCTACCTTGTCACATGACCAAATGGTTGATCTGCTGAAAACATCAGTTTTGGTAACAGTTACAGTCATTCCACCCCTTCCTGATGGAAATCCTCGACGGTATGTGAAACTCTCTTTAATATACAAATTTCTTAATATCTGATGGCTGAATCTTATGCTATTACCCCTAGAGCTGGTTAACCAAACTATTATGCTTTTACATAATATTTTGGTTTTCAAAATGATGCTAAGAATAAAATCACAAATACTCCTTATTAGAGTTTTAAAGAGTATTTGTGATTTCATTCTTACCATCTGATTTATATTGATTTCAACTCTCTAAAGCCTGCCACAATCGGTTTTGTTTTTCAATATGAAGTACAGGAGGATGGCTGGTTATTTTTATTATGGCTATCAATGGTAGGATGAGTTTAATTTATTCTATAGATTTTAAAAAATTTGCTTACAGTTTGGAAATGTGTGCACTTATTGCAATTTGGAATGAGTGACTCGGTGATATTGGCATTTCATATGTTTGGTAGTTTTTATTTTTGTGTGATTCATTGTATATACCACTTCATTTTAATGAAATGAAATGAATTCATAAAATGAAAGCATTATAATTTTAACTCTTGTAAATTATCTTATTATGTAACGTTTTGTTGCCAAGGGTATTAATTCTGCTTCTTTCTATTATTAATTCTTAAAATATTCAATTGATCTTGTCTTATTAGCTCTTCTTAAACATTTTCATACTAATCCCTGCTATTATTTTCAGAGGGTGTTGGTTAACAGATTGCAAGTACACGATTGGAAATTATGAAGGTGATTATGAAAACCTTGGTGGTCCAGATGAAAGTGGATCAAATGGAAAAAATAACTCAAAACCAGCCACTCATCAACAAGCCGTTCCAGGAAATCACAGGAGAAGGTTTGTGTTGTATTTTAGATTTCTTTGCTAATAATTTAAAGAATATCAGCTGTATTTTGATAAAAAAAAACAAGAATGGAATTTGTATGGTATCAGTAGTTGTATAATGAAGTGATCATGGGTCTTTTTTAATATACCCTTTTTGAAAACTGTTGTTACAGTTATCTTAAACTAAACTTAAAAATTAAAGAAATCAATTCCAGTGATATTTGGTGGAACTTCATTTTTCAAAAAACACCAAAAATGAAACACAACACACTTGTACTAATTCCACAAATTTAATATAACTGTTAACCGGTTTTTTTTTAACTTAAAAACTTTGTTTCAATTTAATTCATATTCCTTTATGGAAAAATCAACAAAGAAGCTAAATATTTCATATTTATTTACATTTTCATAGCTTAAATTGATAATAGATTAACAATATTTTGTAAATCTTTTTCAATTAGGTATGAAAGAAGCCTATCTCCTCCAAGATCAAGTAACAGCTCTGGTTATGGAACTGGAAGCAGTAGTAAGTCTTTTGCTGCTATTGACACCAGATTTCCATCTAATCCAGAGGTATGTATGAACTACCATTAATATTTGGATTACCATTGACAAATTCAATGATAGCTTATTAATTTTTTCGCACTATCTTCTTGCTGATAACTATCACATTTTATCATCATTTTTGCTTATTTTACCCTTAAAAGAAAGCCATTAAACATTGAGGGAAGCAATTGCACTTCCAAGCCCATTTTTTTCGGAGTAAGAAATTATTAACCATCTATTTTTACTAAAACCTATCATTTGATTAATCATTTGGCAGATGGTTGGAAAAACAGATAGTTTTTCTGTCAATTTTAGACTATGAGTTGCATTTGTGTGCTTGCTGTCAACCTATCTACCTTATAGAAAATGAAGTCTTCTTCATATAGTATTTGCATGATATCTTGCAAGATATTTATCATTTTAATTTTCATATTATAGTACTAATAATTGATGTTTTACAGGGAACCATGACTAGTTCATCCAGTGGTCATTCCAGCGATGACCGATGGTATGAATTGCTGGAGCCTGCAGAAATTACTCAAGATGGCATCACCACGTCAGGAACATCTGGAATCCTCTTGGGTAGTGGACCTAGCTCCAATATCAGGACAAACGGTTCACCACCACCTCCACCATTGCCTGCACGGCTTGGTTCTGGAGGTGGCAGTGCCTTCCATCAAGTGGCTCCCAAGAGAAGGGGTCCAACGACAGAAGAGCCATCTAGTATTTCCACTCCGGCAAGTTCAACCAACCACAATTCTAAAATTTCAAACTCCTCTACAAATTCCCATTATCACAGCAATTATGGAGTTACTCAAGTGAATTCATCCCATGGCCACTCATCCATGAACTCCTTGTCTCTGTACAATGATGGAGGGGTTATGGTTGGAGGGCTACAACCATCTGCATCTCAAGAATTCAAGTTGGGTGAAGTGCGACCTATACCAAGGATGGACAGGCAAATTGAATATCATTCAAAAGGATCAAAGGTTAATTTTGGTTTGAATCTATTATTTCACTCAGAAATAAGCTTTTAGATCCCTTTTGAAATGCAATTGATTCATGAATAACCTGCTTTGGTGCTTGATTTCATTAAAATCCTGGAATTTAATTGGTCAAGGTCAACCTTTTATTGGTTTAGATTTTAAATTTTAAGTTTATATTCAAAGGTCGCAAGTGCTTTTCACATCTCACATCTCTTAAATGTAATGCTCTGTATTTCTTTGGTAAATTTTAGCTTTCTTCAATTACGCCTTGCCATTTCCAACAATATGTCATGAAACAAAGTGATAAGTAATGAATACACTTCTGTAGCATTTCTCTGCTAAATTAACCTCTTGCACACGAGTCTAGCTCATCATGGACTTCTGATGCCAAATCGCACAGTGACGAGCTATACTCTTCATCAGATTTTATGGTTAATGGTAGATATCTGGGGGTTTTACCATTACCTTTTTTCAGGTAGAAATTTGGAGGGTCTACGTCCTAATCCGGACACTCAGCTCGCCTTCACGGTTACTGAGTGCCCGACCCTCCCATCAGGGGGGACCATAAAAAACTGACTGCGTGGAACATGATTTAAAAAGTTATAAACAATTCAAATGAGCAATAATTTATTATCTTCGTTGTCTCAATCGTCTAAATTATTCTAAAATTAAGATTTTTCGTGATTTTGCTAGAAATTACCCGTTTAAACCTTGGTTTGGTTTTCTGTCTTATTATCAAATAGCTGAGGTACCTGTTGAATTACAACGGGGGTTGGGTTGGGGGGGAGGATTTCTAGATTTATGCTAGAAATCCCCCCCCCCCCCAACCCAACTCAACAGCAATGTTGCTGTGTGTCAACAGGTCATTTCCAGAAAAATCGCAAAAAATTTCGATTTTCATTGTAGAACGTCAATCAAAAGACGCTTGTATATCTCTTTGGACGAGTGAGATGACGAATATAATACATTATTGCTCATTTGAATTTTTTATAACCTTTTAAATCGTATTCCACTCAGTCAGTTTTTTTATGGTCCCCCCTGATGGGAAGGTCAGGCGCTTGGTACCTGCGAAGGCGAGCTAAGGGTCCAGATTAGGACGGAGACCCTCCAAATTTCTACCTGAAGTAAAAGTAACGGTATAACCCCCAGATATCTACCATTAACCGATTTTATTTCATTGTTCTATTTTAATCATTATCTATAAAATATCATGCTATTACTAATCATTCCATTGAAAAAAATACAAAAAACTAAACAGTAGATAGGGGCTGGATATTCAGAAAATAAATCGTGGTGGAAGGGGTTAAATCTGATTGAATTCCATGTGACACTAATGTATATTCAATCAAAGACCACCAATATTGACCAAATCTGTTTAATTTCTCTATTTTTTTCTTGCTTACTAATGCCTAATTCCTGGAGCACTAAATGCCAGAATAAAGCTATTATACTTCTTTAAGAATAACATTAACGCAAATGAATACTTTTTCGATAGCATTTTTTTTTAGTACTTCTTCATTCCCTCTCATTTCCTTACCCTCTGTTCTTTGCCATCTATATTTCGTCCCCCTTTCCCCTCACACACTTTCCTCCTTCTTATATAAGCTAAATTTTCAAAATATATCATTGCCTGAAGTCTATTTGCAGACTAAACTACTGGTTTTTGCATATATATTCTGTGGGAATTATCAAGTGTGTTTACTTCTTTATGTATGATTCCCTTCCACATTCAAGCTTGGGCATATCAGTTTTAATAGCATTGTCTTTTCATGCAATAGAAATTGCTGCATCTGTGCAAACTTCTTATTTATGGAAATTATAATATACAATATAACTAGATCTTCTTATTACTGTTACTTGGCTTCATTCTTTTTTCTAAAAAGCAATATCTAGTTTTCTGCGGTGGATTGATCTTTGGGTGAAATTATTCAATGTCAACAAACTTGTTATTTTTATTACTGACTTTGTAAAACGTTTCTCATATTATTATTCCTATTTATTACAGCTCAGTGAATTCAATCCTCAGAGTGATCATTTTGGAGCATTGAAATCAGCTAGCTTACCACCAGACTGTGTTCATCGTGGAGAATTGGTTCGCCCCATGGGTTTGAGTGATGGCCATTCCACAGATACTAGTTCTACCAGTTTAGCAGGTGCTAGAAGTGAAGGTATGAATTTTTGAGCAGGGTTGGCAAATCTTTTGGGGCAAGTGTGCCATTTCTTATAAATGTAATGGACTTGCGTGCCAATGTGGTACAAAACCATTATCACTGAGGGAGAAGGTGATATACATTTTTTAATGTGAACTATAGGATTCTGTTCTTGTAATTTGTTCAAATCTCAAAAATTCAAAAATTGCAAGCCAATTTATCTATTTTCAGGTTAACATATTTCATATGAATGTAAAAAATAACTTAAGCATCCTGTAAATATGTACTCAATTACATAACATGTTGTGAGTTTTTGACTTCTAATCCTTTATCAATTCATAATTTTAAATTATAATTATCAATCAAGTAGAAAAAATTCCATGCCTCAGGTTTTTTTCCTTTCTTATGCAGATGAGCTGTCAGCAGGAAGTAGCAACGTGTCTCCACGCTTAAGGAGGGCAAACACCAAACGCAGTGGCACAATCACTCCATCTAGTGGCAGTAGTAGAAACCAAAGCCCCAGACCATCTGGTGGTAGCAGTGGTGGGGGAAGTATCGGGAGGGATACGGGAGAAGCTCGGCTAAGGCCTGGAGTCACTGGTCGGTCAGCCAATCGAAACAGTGCAAACCTAGGTGCATGCAGCACCTTACAAGAAGATCTCATGCGGCTCATTAATCCAGACTATCTCAGAGATCGAGATAATGATAACTTGAGTGATGCTAATCAGGTAGGCACCTAATGATTGAATAAGTATACTATATGCTTATGCCACAAAACCATGTAAAGGTTATGTACCTAAAGTATTTTGGGTTTTAACAAGTGATTTATGGATAGAAGCCCTTGCTGGATAATTGTTTTTTAAAGATTTGGAAAAAGATTTTTTGAAGCACCATCAAATTTAAACTTGAGCCAAGTATATTCATTTCTTTTTAAGATTAATATTTCGTAATCTTTTCAAAATTCCAGAATTTCAGAGAAAGAATTTTAATATTTACGTCCATCTATATCATGAAAAGGAAAATATCTTCTTGTTTATCATATATTTAATTGTATTTAAAGCTGTTCTTCGAAATGTCTACAGTTCAAATTATTTTTCTTTTTAATATATCATGAAACAAAATTTTTATGAATAATTTGATGAATTTATAAGTTCAACATTACCCAAATGGAAAAGGTTTCCTGATTTATTTTTTCCCTAAATACTTGTTACTGGTACAAAATTTTAAATAGACTAGGACACTAATTAAGGTTTTTTATTTCATAATTGCTCGTCCTGTTGATTGCTATTTTGTAGCCAGTCTTCCATCATTTTTTTATCATAAAATATTTGTCTATCTTTGCTTTATAAATTTACTATGCATTCATATCATGTTTGTGAAATTTGGAATCCTTTAACCCATTTGCTGCCCAACAGAAATTTCAAATCCAACCGTAGCCCCTATAAAAACACTTGAGGCCCAAAGAAAGAAGGAAAGAAAATAAGCAGGCCTAGAGGATATGAGCGTATTGGAAACTTAAGGATGTGTGTGGCTACTTTAGTGGTCATATGTATTATGTATGCTAATATGTGTTACCTTAGCAGGAGTACTCTAATATTCATTGACTCTCTTATATATTCTCAATTAATCTCCATGTATTTTATAAAATGATGTATCCTTAATGCATTTTTTTTCACTTTATAGGAGGGAGACAGCCTTAGGGGATCAGTTGTAAGCTCAACAGGCAAAGTGCATAGCAGCAGTGGTTTGGATGTCGTTGGACGTTTGGGAAGTTTGGGTGTGGGAAATCGCTCACGCTCTAGAGAGAATCTTGCTATAGGTTCAGCTCTAAGCATGCTTGCTCCACACCACCCAGTTAATTCCCAGACTATGCAAGATATTGGTACAGAAAATGGTAGCATGGAAAGAAAGAGTGGAAACGTATCGAGGGGGCTTGAAGTGTCTGACTCGGGTGGCAGCGGATCGTCTGGAGCAGATGTTATCTTCACCACAGCAAGGCCAGCAACTGTAATCTCTAACGCCAGCACTGCTTCAAGTCCTGCTCCAAGTGAAAACAAACTGAGCAAAGAGGAAAGGTATGTGAAATTTTCTTAAATATTGAGTAATGGTTATATATTTTGAAGTTGATGAATTTTAGGTTGGTTTGATTTTGTTGAAGTTGATTTGTATAGTCTTCTTTGATTATTAGTTTATGCTAATAGAGGAAAAAATGGTGATGCAACTGAAAGGAGAAATGTTAGCTTTTTTTAATCAAATTACAGACTACAATCTGTTAATACTCTCTTTCATTCAGGCGATTTCATTCAAAGATGTATATTTTAACGTAATTATGTAGGAGAAACGAAATAAAACGTTTAAGAATTTAGATAAGTATCTTTGGTTGATTCTTGTAAAATGTTATGGTTAAATTTAATGTTTAGCAATTCTTTGGGGGTAGCTATTGTGGATTGCTATTATAAACGTTTATGAACATATTCATTAGTATTGGTATACTAAGTTTCAATTTTTAAATTAAATATTCTATTTGTCTATTTTTGTTTCGAAGCCCCTCTCTTCATCAGTTTTATTTTCATCATGTTCACTCAGAAGTTATGTTTGTGTTATTACTTGTAGATTATCTCCTAGAGTCATCAAGTCACCATCTGCAGGACCACAGAAGGCATTATCTTCTGTATCATCTGGCATCACCTTCTCTGAGAATTCCTCATCACAAGGATCCTCTTCTGCACCTGCATTACCTCCACCTCCTCTACTACCACCTTTACCACTGGCAGATTCCAGGCAAATGGATTGGCCCAGCCTGGTTGATACAGCAACACGAGCTATGCTGATACAGGCAACTGAGGTTGAAGATGAGGAAGGGGGAAGCAATGGTGAGAGGGATGGAACGAGGAGGGAAATTGATAGGGATGGTGATGACAATGAAGATATTGAAGACAGTGACAATGGAGTTCCAGAAGCAGCAAGAAATGGCCAACGCTTGGGTCACTGGGTTGACCATGTAGCTGAAAGGTTAGGTCTAGACACTGGGGGAAACATGAGCGGGTAATTATTAGTTACTCAAATCTAATTTCCTTTTTTTTACTCAGAAATATATATTAAGGATTTGAGCACTGTCATTATTTTTTTAATGCCAATCTGTGGAATTATTCTATTCATGGATTTTAAATCCATTTGTAGTTAAAACTGATTCAAGGAATAAACAGAAGTATAAAATCTCAACATAACAGGAGCACATGTTTGGGCTTTTCCGCAAAAGTGGTTTGAATTTCGTAGACCTGGGTTAGAATGCCAATCACATAAATTTAATATCTTTTGTAGTTTGTTTTAGTGGCGAACCCCTAGAATTGCAAATTCTAGTGCCCCTTCAATTATTCATGGAATTAATTCTCTGACAATTAGTAAAACCATTATAATATTCCATCATTATATCAGGGCAGTAACCTTTTTAATACTTTTTATGCATAGTATCACTATTATAGATGTGTGATATTCACTTTATGTATCTTTTATCTTAAAGTGGAAGCGGAAGTGGGGGACGCAGAGTACATGAGCTCCAAACACAATTGGGACAGTTAGAATCAAGGGTTGCGAGGGAGACCAGGCGACGGCTTTCACTTGAAGAAGAAGTACGACATTTGAGAGAAGAAAACCGAAGACTTCAGGAAGAGTCTGCAGCTGCAGCTCAGCAGTTACGGAGGTTCACCGATTGGTTCTTTCAGACAATTCAACATCCAGTGAATCAAAACTGAATCATAACTTACAAATATATCTTTGATTATGCAGCTATTTATGCCCTGGATCTATTCTTAACAAAACAGTGTGTCACATAATGCAGAATCATTTTATATAAATGACTGATTTGATGATATTTGTTCATTGCAGTTTCCAGAAGATGGTTTGATGCCTGAAATGTTTGACTTCCTTTTATCAGAATATTGAGAGAATCGCCTTAGTCATGTTCTTAGGTATCCTGCAAAACATTGAAGATTATTTGAGAAAGGGCTTTTGTAAATAAGTGTATATTTTCAGATACATTTTCTCTCATATTCCAATTCCAAATGAATCTATAACTTGATGCCCTTTCACATATTTATTCTCATATACTCAAAATCTTGTCGAATAAATCAATCTCAATTTATAGAATGATATCAACCCTAACAGTCCATACAGCCAAGCTGTGGTCAGCAGTGTTAAGAGGAAGGTCAACAGCTGAGATATATTTATACATAAGGCCCCCCTCAAAAACTATTGCATTGGCCTTATGGGTCCCTGAATAGCCATGTTGGATGCATGTTCACCTTTTGCAAAAGTGCTCCAAGTTCTTGGGATGTCTTCAAGTCTTGGATTGATCTCAGCTGCCTGAATATACTGCTGACTGTGGTAGCAGGCTGTATCGTTCCATTGATTGCCTTAATAAATTCAGCTTAATTTGCTGACTTCCGCAAATTATTTTTCGGGACCATTCTTTACAAGTAAATGTATTGACATTTCAAGTATAATCGTATGATTGCATGTTTTTTCTACAAGCATTTAAGTAGATGTCGTTGGCATCAGTCTATGCATTCATGTATGGAGCTGCTGGTCATTATTTATCTTATATTCCTAATAACCCAACCAAAGATTTCAATTCACATTTAGTGATGGTGAAAATATATTCACTGCCTTGCCTCTTTCTGAGTGTGCCTGTAAAAGTTGACTCTTTAGTATCATTTGAGAATAATGATGTAGCTACACTTCCTTGAAAAAATAATTTTAACTAAAGCATTGTGATCTGCACCATCATTTCTTTGTAAGCTTACTCAAGGAGCTGTAGTTATATTTTGTATTCCACTTGATATTGTCAAGGAAATGAAGAATGTTCTCAAGAAGACTCTGACAAAACAACATTGGAAAGGATTAATTCTGTAGGATTTTGCTAGTAATGTTTTGTTTTTTGTGAGGAAGAGGTATCCAAAGTTGGTTTACTTTGATATAATTACCAAGGACTAATTTTAAAAATAACTAATCACCATAATCAAATTGGAATACATTGTAAGCGATCTGTAAAATATAATTACTGTAGTTATTGTGACCACAATTAGCATGTTCACTATTGGTGCCTTAACAGGAAAGAAAAAGTCTATTGAGAATGGAAGAGAAAGCTGAAAATCCATCATAATCAAGACTCTTACTTGGATCTTTAGCTTAATGGCTAGCTCTATCTGTGAAATTAGAGTTACCACATTAAAATAGTCTCTACCACAATTCTCAAAGCTTCGAAGATGAAAACTTCTGTGTTGTATATATGATTGCATTTGAGAACAAATTTCCATTTTTTCTCTGTGTCATTTATTTTCTAACATAAAACAGATTTATTTCAGTATTACTTGCTAATGAAACTGAAAGGTCTTGCAAGACAATATCTGTTATTAAGGGTAACTGAAAGACGTATCAGTTGTGTTGTGTGTACTTGGTTATCTGTTATCATATATTATGTGAACCATGAAGTTGTTCAACTCATTATGCCCTTCACATGTTATCTTTATAATTAAAGTTACCCCTAGTGTATTCCCAACGTAGAGCGTGATGAAGTTGGTTATATTATGCCTCACTATAAGGGTGCCTATTTTCAATACATTTGTACTTACAGAAGTTTTGTAAGTATTTTCACATTGATGATTATCCTTTCTACAACATATGTAGGTATTTGCATTGTGAGCTTATGACTCAGGAAATGAGCCCTTTGGAAGTCTGGTTGACAGTTGTTAAATTTGTACATATATTTTGAAAAATAGGGCATTTAAGAATTTCATCCATGTAAAATGATATCATTGCTTAGGACCAAAATAATATATTTTCATTTTGTGTATTTATTTCTTTTACAGTGCATACATTTGCTATGAATAATGTAAATAGCACAACTTTATAAATAAAACCTTCGTATTGTTTGGACAAAATAAAATTATTCTGGAACATATACCTATGTATTATTCCTTAGCATAAGAGCATGGGAACTTTTAACTTAGTAGCTGATTTACTCTATGCTTTTATGTGCAATGATTAGCCATGGTTTACAAAATATAACTCTTTCAGACCATCCAATGGATATAATAGATTAGTGGCTGTGAAAGTTTTCATTATCTTTATCTAATCTACCAGAAATTTTCTTAACAGAACCAAGCTTCCTAAGTTCCTGTCCATTCCTAATCTAGGGTTGCACATTCGTGGTTTTTCTCCTTTGGCTACCAAGGAATTTAACACCTTACCTCTCAAAAGGGGGTTAACTGGGTTACCCCAGAATCATTTTGTGTTCCGAGTGTTTAGTTTCATAATTAAAGCAATAAAACTATGCATTTATTTTAATAATTAATGGCAATAGATAGATAAGTGGTATTTGCTCTTGAGAAATGTCTTTATAGGCAAATATTATTAAAAAACAATGGGACTTCAAAAGCATTCACCATAGGTCTTTCAAATAATTATTCAACTTAATAAAGTTATGTGAAGTGATATTCTGAATGGTTTTATCAAAATTTAGGAATTAATTCACATTAGGAACTCTTAGAGAAAGAATGGTCTTGCTTATGAACATATTTCTAGTTTTTCTGTCTTCGCTTCTTTTACAGAGTTCATATATTTTCTCAGTCAGTGTTCTTATTAAAATTAAATCAAAAATCTGATAGATGGAAAAATATGCAAAGAAGGAAATTATTAGATCTTGAAGAACAAATATATGATGCGTGGGATTATTTTTAAATGTTTAACTTGAATAACACAGAAAAACTATCGCTGGGGTAACTGAGTTGCCCCCCTTGGTAGCCAAAGGGTTAATATTAACATGTTCCGTGCGGAGAGCGGCATATGCTGCTCAAGTTGGTCCTATCCTGTGGCTGAGAGTGGCATATCGCACCATAAATATTTAAAAAAATGAAAAATGTTAGCCTTAATTTTTATAAACTTATTGCAGGATATAGAGCTAACATTCTATGTATAATTGAAATATTATTTATATATTTTTATTAAATATATAAATACAATATTTGAAAATTCGGTCATAGGATAGCAACCAATGAAATCGACACTGCACAGAACGTGTTAAAGTATATTTATTTTTTTTCAAGGAAATATTGAATTGACTGATATAGACATCCATGGCTGATTCCTATTATTTCCGGTTTCTGTTAATATGAAATTTTTAATCAATGATAATTGGGACAGTAATTTTCAATATTATCCTGAACCTTAGTACATATATCAGAAAAAGAATCAGCATTGGGTAATGATGTGCTTGAAAGACTAATGTATATTGCAGTAAGACATTTACCTTAGGTTATTTTACTACGTACATGAAATCAAAGTTAGATTACATTACAAAAGGTAACTTTTTGAAATGGTTATTTATTTAAGTTTTATGTATGTCAGGGTCCTAATGTTTACAGCTACGGTCTATTTTCTGAGATTGAGAAAATACATTGAGCCGAAGAATTAACGTATTCTAATGTTGGTCATAGTTTGTAAGAAAGTTACTACTGCATACTGCTTCCTTTGAATTATAGTTCAGGAGTGCTAGAAAATTCAAAGAACAATTATTAAAATTAAGCTATTAACATAACAAGAAAAAATTTAATTGAAGAGCTGATTAATTAATTCGAAAGTGCGAAGCAAATTACTTAAGTAATTTACTTTCAATTGTAATCAGTTACTTATGTAAACTTTTTGGGAAGTAATTGATACTTGTAATCAATTACATTTCAGTCATGTATTCAAGCCCATTACTTTTGTCAGTAATCAGACCATCACTGTTCGCATGCTATTTGTTCACTGAGGAGTTTAACAAATTGTTGAATTTTGTTCTTATGAAAAGTTATTTTTCTTTATTAATATGATTAATCCATATATTTAATCATTTCTGGCCATACTTTATCCAGTTATAGATAAATGAATATTGGGTATATACGCTTTCTCAGTATTCATGATTAGCTATAGTTCAGAAAACACTTCAATGTATTTTCTGAGCTATATCTAAGCATGATTCAAAAGATATAACTTCCAAGTAAGTCTTTATAATGCATTTTCAGGTTTAGATTTGTGATTGTATGTGATTTAGCATAGTTGTGAGAGTGCAGATATAATACAGGTGGTCCGTCCATCCTATACCTGGGATGTGCATTCCTTAGAATACAATAGGTTACATACTTTCTAGGAGCATTATGAGTATTCAATGGTTCCATATCCAAAAAATATTTAATAAGTGAAATAAATCTGTTTTAGAAGAGGATATTAGACAGACATTTACTTATAAAAGTTTATTTTCAATAATAATACATAGGTAATGCTAGTGAAGGTTTTATGTGTACTTCTGAACTGGACATTAAAATTTAAGCTGAAGCAAAACTGATTGGAATGGGCTATGGCATTTTCTTGAGGTGGGGTTTGGATTTTGCTTCTCAGGGCGGATTTAAATTTCAAATGATGCAGTTACACATGTATGCAAAGTTCCTCATGAATAAATAGTGTTAATTTTGCAGATGATATTCTTTGATTCGTGGATTAGATACTAGGAAGGAATTGTCAATTCTTGAGGGGCATAGCTAGTTGCCGCATCAGAGTAGTAAGATATTTTTTATCTGATAAGTTTTGAGTTTCTCAAAATACCTCATAGGTTCCCTTCCTACCCTTATTAAAATGATGTGTTCCAAAACCTCACTAAGGAGACACTTGTAAAGAAAATAAGAAATTACTCAATTGATAATTGGGTGAGATAAAGTCAATATGGAAATTTGATAAAGAGAAGCAGTTATGCATATGATATGATATTGGTGTATTGAAAATCCATGGATGGATGAATTTCGCCTACAATTTTGTTTTTAATTTTCGACTCGTTTTATTTGCTATCGTCTTTTCTCAAGCTGAAATAATTAAATTTAACATCAGCAAAATTTTACCAAAACTATAATATTTCTTTTAAATAAGCTGATGTGAACTAAGAAAAAGAACTACTCAATATTTCTCACTTTGGAATGCGATAATAAAAATATGAAAAATACTAAGTAGTTTATAAAGGATCTGGTGCTTCCCCGGTGAATTTGTTGCAGGAACTCTTATCTGGTTATACCACGGAAGGTTACACCACCGAGTTGATAACCCGAGAAGAAGTAGTTTTTTTTTTGTTGCTTCCACTTCTCATTTGAAAACTTTAGGCGGGAAAATTTCATTATCTCGATCATTAAAGAAATCATTTCCATACTAATAGTAAATATAAAAATTACATAGAAAAATTTCAGCAATTTGTTTGATAAGTTATATTTTAAGTTACCTGAAAATTGTAAATATTTATTTCTTTCGATTAGAAGTACAGTTCGGCGCATGCGCAATTTGGAGTCATACTCAAAATGCAGACGTGCGTATTATTTGTTGTCAAAGTTGAGTCACATGACATGTGCAGTGCGTGGTTATAAATCACGGTTGTATAAACCACCAAGGAATGTAGTGTTTCACCTTTAAAGTTAGGCTTTTATAAGAAACTAATTAGTACATATGTTGACTACATGGCTGAGCTGAGATCGGCTGAAATGCCGAGAAAGGTACTCTTGCCAGCTGAGATGTTCTGTTTGAGTGGCCCTAGTTATTGAGCATAGGTTGGATTTTGATGTAGTGGGTTGGCTTGAATTGCAACACCTTAATCTGACCTCGACCAGTAGCTAATGCCTGTTTTTCCGCCGAAGAAATCACACATGCTGTTGTAGATGATAGAATACGTTTCGATGCGAGTCAATGTTTTGAAGCGTGCCAATACGACATGGCGGGGTTTCGAGAAATGGCAAAGGGTCATTTCCCGCTACAAGATATTTCCTCTGTGGTACGGTTATTTAAGGAGCAGCTGGAAAGTCCATTAGAGCCAGATCTGGCTCTGTTATCTGTAATTGCTGGTGCTGTGGAAAATTGGTTGACATGTAGCAGGACCGTGACTGCGAGCAAAGAGACAGACACGTGTAGTGAAGTTAAGCTACCCATTTTAGATTATCGTGTCGTCGAGGGCCTATACAGTAAGTTTCATGCTCTAATTAAAGGCACCTTCGACTTTTCCCAATATGTTTTGAATAAATTTGCGACGAGAGAGCTTGTGAAAAAGGTGTCGGATGTGGTGTGGAATTCATTAACCAGGAGCTTCTACAAAGACAGAGCGCATTTACAGAGCTTGTACAGTTACTTAACCGGTAAGTCGCATAAATTGCACTTGTACTATACTTACATATTTTTTATTGCATCCGTAGTTATATTCAACCAAACTTCCTCGAGGCATTGTCAAAATATCCCTGCGGTTTTTCCATTCCTGTAGATTCTTGAAAATCAGACAAAATTACATTAATCACAATCTTCTGATATTTATAGCGCTGCATTTGCTTCTCGATTTTGGCTCGAATAATAGAACGTATGAAGTTTTGTTTTTCCCTCTGTGTCCAAAGTCAGAATTTGCGGCTTTTTATGATTACATGGATTGTTTTGGTGATAACCAATGGATATGCGTTTCACCTCTTTTCTTGCGTTATGGCAACTTTAATCGTAATGACATTATTTTGGATTCTCTTTCCTTGAATCATAAAAACATGATTAATACGTATTTACAGTTGGATTTTCTGCTCAGGAAATGGTATGAGTAGTTTCTAAACTTACGGTAAATAGAGGATAATTGGTAGACGAAAACTTTCGGTTCAGGATACTTGGAAACCGATATTCCATATTTTTATTTATTTAAAGGATTTGCGTCAGGATTTTTTTAAAACGACTGTATCGTACGCCAAAACGAGTAAGCGGAGGCTGTTTTTGTATTGATTCTCTATTTCTGCCATTACATTCAACCCAATAACTTGAGCGCATTTCCCCCTATCATATTATCGAACCGTTGAAAGCAAATTCCAGGGAGAGTGAGAGTGAAAGGATCGGCGTGGGAAGCTTGCTACGGAGAGGGTCACTGGGTGAGAGAAAGGGAGAAAGAGATGGAAAATCGGCGCTAGGTTTCCATTGCTACCGCGCAAACGTGAAGATTTCCCCCTCCCAGCGTTCTCCTCTTCCTCACTACCGAAAATTCCCGTCTCCTGGCAACCTTGACGTCACAGGAGAATATCCTGCTTGCGGAAATATCTCGGAAATACGATGAGATTCACTTTCGATTGTCGTGAACCGGCACTGTTTAAGAATTGCGCCGGTCTTTGGAGAAGAAAGTCTGTTTTCTCTGATAGTACTTATTCCCAGTGAATGATAAAACGATTATTTATTAATTTATGAATAAAACTTAAACATATGGTATGAACTGTTTTTTATGGCCGAAAGATAGGAAGACTTAATTTATCAAAAGAGTTCGAAGATTTTTAAAGACGCAGACATTTTCATGTTTTCTTTGTACTCCTCACTATTGCAAAAAAATATTTTTCTGTGTATATTTTAATAACCCTGTGTTTTGTAATTGTAATGATCAATTATAGTATTATATGCAAGCCCTAACATTGCTGTTGATGTATAAATCTCCCACATTGATAAAAACATAATTTCTAAATTTATAAAGAATATTTTGTCAGCATATTCTTATTTTCTTGTAATTCAATGCTTCGTTCGTCTACATACTTATCCTTTTTATGGCTCATTATTTGCAATGAAGGTGTTTTCCCTATATTAATTTAATAATATATCAATTAAGTATCTTATGGTAATGTATCACTTAATTATTTTGATATAAGTAAGCACAGTTGTCTTAATCTTATTTTTTTAGGAAACAAGTTAGATTGCTTTGGGGTAGCTTTTGCTGTGGTGGCAGGTTGTCAAGTTCTTGGTTTCCGGGATGTCCACTTGGCTTTGTCAGAAGATCATGCCTGGGTTGTTTTTGGAGAAAATGGCTGTGAGACTGCGGAGGTGACATGGCATGGTAGTATTTTTTGTTTCCTTAGAGCATAGTATTGTTCCATTCAATGTTATCATGCCATTGGTTTCTTTTTCAGTACATTTGAGATTTTGCATAAAATTAAGTGTTAAAGAAGTTTAATTTATAGTTTTAAAATGACAGTGGACCTAAATTATGTGATCCCGATAAACTTAGAGGAATTCCTCTAAAATAATTTATTCTACATACTTCTTGTAGTAAATTATTTAGAGTTGTAGAAATAATATTTATGTTTAGAACTGTTGAAATTTATAATCATGCTTATAATATCAGATTTTCAACATTTTTGATTTTGATTGTTTTAAGACTTGACACAAGTTTTACTTGTTATTGGGGGTGCATTAATATTCTTCTAGGCCTCAAATAAGCAGCTTTTTCTGTTATTTTGTTTGTTATTTAACATCTCAGAAAGTCCATGTATCTGTCTCATTTACCATTAAGCAATTATTGAGATTATTCTGTTATTTATTTACCATAAGAATCACGTATTAGGGTTAGCCTATGTGGTTTATTTGAGAGAAACCATGCTAGAATGCTAAATTCAACAGGCTCTGGCAATGTTTCATTTTTTATTTCATAGTCTGGCAAGAATATTTAGTGTAAAATTATTTCTTTCTTTGTTTAAATATCAACTTTCTCACATTTTCAATTATTGTACTATTAAAAATGATATTTGAATCCAGTGTAATTATTTATTTTTTGCAATGTTTATTTAAGGCAAGGGAAATGAAGACAAAAGAGGTCAAGAAATTGGGAGAGGGCTGGGATCACGCTCATGGCTTTACATGAATGGCTATCCTGTTGTTTGCACACGTGCTATGGAGGTGGCTGCACTAGTTTCAGCTATGAACCCCAGCCTCACTGGTTCTAGTGATTCTCTGGAGGTGGCTCTCCTTCAACAGGAACTTCTCTGGCTTTTGTATGACCTTGGTCATCTCAAAAAATACCCAATGGCCCTAGGTTAGTTATTTTGACTGTATTGTAAATGCATATTCCATCATACACTGTTGGCAACGTAACTCTTTTCTGTGATGAAAATATCTATCGATTGTATCTTGGTTTATTAAAGGTATTTTCCCCTTTATATCACCAAGTGAGACTACATTTTATGGAACTGATTTATGTGATTAAACAGCGTAAATCTCTTCTTTGCATGAAAGTGATGTAGCTTGTATATTTTTCCAAAGATAGCTTGAATTTGAATGATGTGAAATCTTAAGCAGAAACGTTAAGCAATTTCTATCTTTCAACCTGAAGGAAATTTGGGGGATCTTGAAGAAATTGCACCAACCCCAGGACGACCTCCATGCTCCACCCTCTTTGAAGAAGCAGTTAAATCAGCTCGGTTATACTATAACAATCAACATGTTTACCCCTACACATATCAGGGGGGGTATTTCTACAGAAATAGCATGTACAAAGAAGCTTTTGGAAGTTGGGCAAATGCTGCTGACGTTATTAGACAGTAAGTGTGGCGTTAATATTTTGCTGGGTTAATTTGCTATCATACTACTCTGTAAGAAAGAAAATTGGAGCATAGCTGTTAATGAATAAAAGGTTTTAAATATCCAATGGCCACCTTTGTCAGCGATCTGCACCTTGTTGCCACTGGTTTTTGGAATCGGAAGAAAGACCTGGATTTCCGACCTCATCAGAAACACCCAATGTACATTTCAATAGCAGTGATAATATCCTCAGCTGTGAAAGGCTTCAACCCTTGAGGACTTTCTATTATTTCTGCAAACTGGTGGAAACAAGGTGCAGATTGTTGCCAAAGATTGCCATTGGAGATATTAAAATTTCTAATTATACTACCCTGTATGTAAGGAAGTTTTATTAGAATCCCTGAAATGGATGGTAAATCTGAATAAATAATAGTTGAATTAGGAATTAGATTTTTGTTCATTCCTGTAGTAACTGCTAAAAATTTTGATTCATATAAAAAATAACTTTTTTTTTCATTTTAGGTACAATTATTCTCGTGATGATGAAGAAATATACAAGGAATTCCTTGAAATTGCTAATGAGCTTATTCCTCACATTATCAAGGTAGTTAGTTCTGGACATAGTGCAAGATCAATACTTAAGGATCCGGAATGCTTCGCTCATTTACTAAGGTAAAACATTTTTTTCCTTAAATGATGGCTTGCTATGCATTGAATTTTTAGTTTAATTTGAAAGTAATTTTTTTTAGATCTTGGCTGGAAAGAATCATTCCTTCTTTTACTTTTACATTTTCCTAGATTTATTTGTAATGCCTCTATTTTGTGTTGTAAAATTTGTCTAACAAGGTTTTTAAGGAACTTCTCCTTTTCATCTATTTCTAATGCATCTTCTTTATTTCAAATTCATCTACAGAACTCTGATTTCTGTCTCTGTATTGAAGCAAAAGAGAAGAATTTTACATCTTCTCATTATGAATATCTATTTGCATCTTATTTTTGGTCCACCTTTTCTATTTTACTCTGTAAGTGTTTCTTTTGGAATAAATTGGGATAAAATGCTCTTTTATTTTTAATCCGTGCTTATTTTATTTTTCATACATCAACCATCATTACCTCGTTGTAATTAACTTGTGATGAGACCCTTAGCAAATGAAAAGGTTTACTTAGCAGTAGAATCCTTCCTGCGGAAATAGAAACAACTAGCTATATTTTTTTTCATTTTTCCCTAGCCAGTTTGTAAGCAGTATATCTGAAAAAATATTCTTGAAAGTTGCATAGCAGTTCAAATTTGTCTTTCTAAATGTTTTAAAGCTGTCTGTTCTTCACTTCGGCAACTTTGTTTAATAAAGCTTGCTATGAAGTTAAAACGGATGGCTGCACACTTTTCTTTTATAACCTCTCTGGGTTTGGCTACTGAATTTGATTAATACTGATGAAATTAAGGAAAAATGCTGCCGATGGCCATTTAGTTTCTCAAATTTTGTATGCTCTAAATATGTTAAATGGCACTTTTGAAGCTTTGGGAAGGTTCCCAGCATATATAGAACTATAATCCTGATATATTGATTTTTATTGTGGTGCAATTTTTATGAATTACAGTAAGGTTGCAAATGTATCAGCATTATTGTATATTTTATATATGTGTGTCACTAATAGCATGTTTCTATAAATTGAAAAATTTGTGGTTGTATTGTTTTGTTTGCTTCATATGATTTAAATTTGACACTTTTGGTTTTATGTTCGATGCTTTAAATGTTTTAAAGTGCATGCATGGCTAAGAAAATTCTCTTTATGGTGCATTAAGTCAAGATACCCAAAGATTTGAAAACCCCATGTTAAGAGTTTAGCTGTTTCTTCATGTCTCAATGCATCTGTCATTTTGCTGGATTGTTTTGACTCTTTTCTCTTTGCTCAGATTCTACGATGGAATATGTCAGTGGGAAGAAGGAGCTGCTACCCCAGTTTTGCACATAGGTTGGGCAAAGCCACTGGTAAATACAATATCCAAATTCGATGCTGAAGTCCGGTCCCAAGTCATCATCATGAGTGATGAATCTTACTCAGAAGACATTAGCGGTGAACATGACAGAAGTCAAGCTTCTGGAGAAGATAAAACTGCCGAGTCCAGGATCAGTGTGGGTGGTCAAAAGTCATCTCTTGCACATGAAAATAACAATAACTATCAGATTCCTGGATCAGCAAGTGGAGGGTGGAATTCGAGGGAACTTCTTCAGGGGAAGTTGACCAAGGATGATGAAGACACTCCCCCACACCCAAGTATCGCAGCACTGACTGAAGCGTGTGCCGAAAACATTCTTAACCCTGACTACCTTCTCGGTAGTGGGCAGCCTTTCATACCAGTTTCGACCTGCTCTTCCTCATCCGATGAGGAAGAAGAGGTTGCTGAGGGCAAGGCTGAAATCGATGCACTTCTTCCAGATGAGAACTCTAGGCCAGACTCTTCTGCTGCGATTCCTATGGCCAATGGTAATCAAAAAGGCAGAAAAGGGGCTTCGGGGCCCTCGAATAAGTTGTTAGGTAAGAGGTCCTTGCCGAATTTGGGGATGGAGAAAGATGTTGTTGACGATAAAGTTAAGAATGAAAAAACTGAGGAGAAAAAGGTGGAAAACTCTTCTTTGGATAGTTCGAAAGAAGTGGTGGAGAAGCCTGCAAAGGTTGAGTTGAACAATGTAAGTGAGTTGGAGCTTCGATCTCGTCTAATGTTACGCAGTCAAAAGATGACGGGGCTTAAGGATTTGCTTCTCGCTGAAAAATTGAACACTCATGCGATATCCTTGCAGCTGACTGCACAATCACAGGTTCATGTGAACAAGAAGGGTCGTGGAGTAAGCCTCCCAGGACTAGGTCAGGAAAGTGGAGAATCTTGTGGTCAGGGTTTGGTTGCAGGTCGTGCAAAGAGAGCGAGGAGAGATTAGAATCACAGTGAAAATCTGTCAGCAGAATCTACTGAGGCCTCCACGTTCAGTAGGCAAGGGTCTTTAGTTTGTACAGAAAAGCAAAGTACAAAATCCATTTTTTTGTAGTTTTGAGGTTATTTTTTAAAAGAAAGAGAGTATAGCTTTTTGATAGTATTAAATACTTCGTTTTCTGAAGGAGGAGTATTATTACCACTTTGTTGACTCGTAGCAGAGAGACCTTCTATTTTGTAGAAATTTAAAAGCCTAGCAAAACATTTTGCTGCTTGTTTGTTGAAAGCTATTGGCCTCAGAGAACTGGAGGGTTATACTCTCTTTATTACCAATGCCAATATATACCAGCGTTGGCATATATAATGGGAAAGTATAATCTCTTATTTATTGAATGAAGTTGAACAATGACAAGTTTCATTTTCTTGTGTGTTGCTTGGTACTTGTTGTGAGATATGGTTACTTATATTATCGAAAATACCATATATTATATTCTATAGTATCTACCTGTTACGTAACACTAATCCTACTGATCTCGAAAATTGACATGGTGCATGCCATGCTTTAAATTCTTAATAGTATATTGCATCTACAGTTCACAAAACTTTAAAAGTTGAACAGAATGGTGCAGGAATAAGGTGCTTAGAATCTCCAGTGTTGTTGCTGTAAATGTGTAAATATTTCTAACGAGTGAAATATTATCTTATTTTTGATGTTCACTCCATAATTTTTCTGTGCCTGAATTCTTTGAATAGTTTTACGACATTAGTAACATCATGATTGAGTGAATATGATTTAGGTTATTTCTAGAGTATGTAAATTTTGCCAATTTATGCAAGTTGCTGTTTAATCTGGCATTGAACTGTTTGTTTTATAACAGCTAAACATATTTTGCCGTTTGTAATGTGTGAGGAATCCATGAAAGTGTTTTTACATTAGATTTGACATTCCAATTATGCTTTGATTTATTTTTGTAGTGACATTTCTGGAATTTTGATTAATCCTGCTGGTCGGGATCTGTTATAGACTCTTGTGTTGGTCTTGCAGGGTCTTCCAAATAGCAACTAAACAGTAATCATCAGTTGTTGTAATTGATTAGATATTCGTATCCTAGAAGGATTATTTTCTGGGTCCTTTGTGTGCTTTTTCTCATGAACTTTTTATGAATTGTGCCTTGATTCCTTATGGCATTTGAAATGTTTGTTGTTTTTGCCATGTTAAGTTCGTAATGCTTGATGGGGTGGGCAGGAAAACTGGCTGGCCAGTTTAAAAATTGAAAACCTTGGAAATATTGATTGTAGAGATGTTATACTGAAATGAGAATATTTAAGTTTGAATTGCTTTCTGGTTATAGTATTTTCAGTTGATTTGTCTTGATCAAAGAGGAATTGCAGTAATTGATTACAGCTGTATTGTTTTCTGCATTATTGGTGATTACCTTCTCAATTATCACCATCAGCGTAAATTCTCTTGCATTATTGATGGTTATGAGCTGTTTTTTTCTGTATGTATGCACTATTATTCAGGTTCATTTCATTAAGATGGACTAGTTTTTTAGAAGCTCATGCTATAATGCATCTATTAGCAAAACATTTCAATTCTTTGAAAATTGTTGGTACTGGCAGAAAACTAACGTGTGGTGTGCTAGATAAATGTATTTGCTTTGATTTAACGAATGCACCCTTAGAGATTTCAGTGATTATGTTTTACCTTGGCCATGAATTGAATTAATGTTTTCTAAGGACAACAGCACAATCAAGAGGGGGGAATATTTTTGGCAAATAGACAGTACCATAACCAGGAAGCTGTTCATTTTCATAATGAAGTTTTCTATGACTGTTATATTACTGACTACTGCTGGTTGGTTGATCCAGTCTGCCTCTGGTGCATGTTGCTTTTGTGAATGCTTTTAATTCCAATTACAAAGTTTCTCTCAGAGTTTTCTGTGTGATGTTCTAATCTGTTAGAACTATGTTTGTTATTATTTTAAAAATTGCCTTAGTTGGTGAATGATTTGAATTGAAGTAATAATCCAACTATCATACAGTCCAGCTGACTTTTAATCACTAAAATGTAAGGTAATGCAAGTTTTATGCTATCATTAATTGTTTGTGCAGGTTGGGAAGCTTTTTATACAATGGTATTGCTTATATCTTCCTTTACATTACTGATAGTTAATATTAATTATTTTTTCTAAAATGATATGGTGGAGGGCTATATTTGCAGTCTTATACCTCTCTCCTTTTTGTGTGTGTTATTTATTTAAAGATGAAATGGAAGCAAGATTTTTATATTTATTTTGTTTGTGGTAAAAATATGTAGGAGTTCATATTATTTCTGCATCCCTGTTGTAAATGTATGCATTGAAAAAATTAATGGATTCATTCGCAAATTTACACTGTAAAATTCTGGTTTCAAAATCTAATGTACCAAATGTTTGGCTGTTACTGAACGTTCATTAAGACTGTGATTTATGAAGATGATATGAACAATGAAAGTCAGTATTTTTGTAAAATGTCTGATGAATGTGATGTTAGTATTATATGTTTGTGAATTTGCCCTCTGGGTTTGGCATTATTTTGCCCAACATGCTTGTTTTGCATATTTGAGAATGTTTTCTGTATTCAAAGTATGAATGGTGAGTGGCTTATATGTTCCCTGGCAAATACTCTTGTGAATTATTTTATATTAAAGAAAACTGTAAGTTATTTTTTGAAAGGTGTTTTCAACTGACGTAGAGCATACCTGTAGGCTCTAGTCTCCTTACATTTATGTGCTGTAGTAGTAACTTTCAACAATGATTGATTGGAATGTAGGAAGTTAAGGTTATTGAAAGGAATATCTGCATTGCAGATGCATTCCTCGTGTGTACCTTATGAACTATCCTTTTGTGAAGTGAGTTTGATAACTATATATCTTAAATATTGGGTATGTTACATGGTTAGTATTGGAAAGTTGAATTGTTCCTTTTTTCTAGTTCGAAACTGGGAAGTATAATTTTTTTAATGATTTGATGAATTTGTGGTTAAATAGTTATATTTGTGCACTTGATGTATAAATGTATCGTAAACTGACTTTGTGAGTTAAAAAGTGAGGCTATCTTAAAGTTTTGCTATAGATAATTTTTGATCCTACTCTCAATTTCATTGAGTCAGTATATAAATCTATATGACAGTATTCATGATTGTAAAGAAATTATTTATTAAAACTATTGAGAACAATATATTGTTCATTTTACGAAACAAATTGTTTAATAGAAGACTGAGAAGTACAAAATGTGTAAATAAAATTTGATAGCTGAACAATTTCGTCCGGCGTGTTGCATTCATTCCAGAATTAAATAATGATGTCATATAAGCCGAGTTGAGTCATTAATCACGTTATATGATACATTCGAATTGGCAGTAATGCTAACCTACGCCGTGTAGTATGATTATTTCGGATACTAATAACCAAGTATTAATCGTTTAGTGAATCGTCTCGTCTTAATGGAAGTGTTAATAAACATTTCAAAAGGGATAATGGTGACAGAAGTTTTTTCGTTTGTTGATGGGAAATCTTTTCAATCATGTAATCTTTAAATTCAATTTTTTAATTAATTTGAAATGTTAACCTTGTGCGATGGAGCGAGACTTAAGATGAACGAATTCGATGTAAAGAATAATGCGAAATAATCATGACAAACATAAATAATTTGCCTAATTTCAATTTATGTGTACTTTCCACCAAAATGTAAATTAATTAAAATATTGCCATAGAAGGCGCATTTAATTTGACCCTAGTGGTATACTGTTCAATAACTGATGTAGCCGGGTACGCATGCTCTTCGTTTCCAATTCTCATTGGCTGAAGAATTTTACGTTGACCAATCGTATTCGTCTTGTTCGCGTTGGCTGGCTGTTGTTACATCTGCATTGTTGGGTGGTAGCGGTGGCTTCGTATCTTTGTGGAACCGAAGCTATTATGGGTTCTGTTTTATGGTAGTAGCTTAATATCAGCATAATTTACCAACGAACTCCATTGCTGATCCATAATGGCAGAGTATTTGGCATCAATTTTTGGTACAGAGAAGGACAAGTGAGTATGAAGTCATGCCCGCCATTAATGAGAAATATTTATCTGAATTTTATCAGTCATATTATGCTCCTAATGTTGCATGCGAGTTTGCTGAAAGATATGCTTACTTCATTTAGCACTCACTCAATGAATATTTATTTTTCAGAGTTAACTGTTCATTCTACTTCAAAATTGGAGCTTGCCGCCATGGCGATCGATGTTCCCGAATACATAATAAACCTACTTTCAGTCAAGTTAGTATTC
Source organism: Sympetrum striolatum (assembly GCA_947579665.1). Taxonomy (NCBI): domain Eukaryota; kingdom Metazoa; phylum Arthropoda; class Insecta; order Odonata; family Libellulidae; genus Sympetrum; species Sympetrum striolatum. The sequence continues at coordinate 53,923,549 of OX388347.1, read as the reverse complement.
TTCTCATAGTTGTGTATCATAACTTACAGAATCACGTTAATTGTACAGCCAATGATTATTTTCTCAGGTTTGTTGCTTAATATTGTGATACTTTTCTGCTTTCAGACCGTTTTATTACAAAATTTGTACGTGAATCCACAGAATTCAGCAAAATCGGCTGATGGATCTCATTGTAAGTATGTTTATAATGACCTTTAAAGTTTTTCAAATCCCGTATTGTTTTCTGAAGTATCCCATTTGAATAATGCAGTAGAAATAACTTATACAACCTTGATAGGTACATATTGAGACATCTTGTCTACTTATTCTGAACTTATGAATATTAAGATATTGTTGATTTATATTTTCTTAGTTTGAATCAGGTTTCGGCGTTTGGACGATTTAAATTCTTGAAATTAGTTATTTATCGCGTTTCAGAATTATGATTTAGAATGAGTTTACTTGATTTAAAATTTTCTTTTTCACTTTAATTTACACCTAGTATGCCCTTTGTCGTTCACCTATTTTTAAGCGTAACTTTTTGTTTGATTGTAATACTATGCCCCTGATATTATTTTTGTGCTTTTGCAGTGGTCGCAAATGTTTCGGACGAGGAAATGCAGGAGCATTATGATAATTTCTTCGAAGATGTTTTTGTTGAATGCGAGGACAAGGTAAGAAGGGTTTGAGCTTCAGTAAAGGGCTAGGACCGTAGTTAAAGAATATGCGATGAGTTAGTAGAATCGGCTAGTACTAATTTTTAATGACGATAAAGCTACTTTAACCATTTTGGCATGAGTTTGAATTATACTGTAACATTCATTTAGTAGAAAAGTACAAATTTTCTGTATTTAGGCCAGTAGTTACTTGGTGTTGGGAGATTGCTTAACACTTTATGTTTAGGTGAGCTGCAAAATTATTAACCAACGTTTTCAACATAAATTCATTATAATCACAGTTAGTCGCAAGCTTCAGGATTGCCACTTCTCTCGTGTTCATGGAACTGTTCGGATAAATTGTCATCCATACAAATTCTGGATAGATACAGGGATCATCTGATCAATGATGCTGAAACTTTTAAAAGAATCATACTTAATTTGAACTATACATATTTAAACTCATTTCAGAATCCAAAGTTTTATTTCTCATTGGATTTAGTGATGTTATTTCTTTCAAGCATTGAATGAAAATATTCTGCTCTTGAGTCAACCTGTTTTTTATTTCAAATTCAAATCATTGTTCTATCGTGACCCTTTTGTTATGCTACTGGTAGACATGTAAATTTTGAAATATCTTGGTATCTGAATTCATTATATAAAGGATGATCATTTGTTCAGTTTTTGTAAGGCTCAAGCAAAGGTCTGGCTATCAATCATGTATGTGCTTGTTTGAATGGCTTTTTTTTACAATTTTTCTGTACTTAAATTCATACAGATGGAAAGATGAAGACTGTCTAATGAAACATTCTTTGCTGTTACTGCTCCCTCATGTTAATTTTTTATATTTTAGCAAATTAAAAAAACGCTGGGGGTTGCTTTAATTTTACTCCAAATGGGAGCATTTCCGAATTTTGCATTGTTAATTATTTCCCATTTATTGTAAATTTCAATTGTTGTAAAATATCATTTAACGGCTTAAGTTTGTCATTAGATATATTCAAGAGGCAAAAATTGTAGCACGTTTATATAATTCCTCTTTCTAAACCTTACAGAATTTTGTGTTTTGTAGTTATGTAAATTAAGACATTTTTCTTGTTTCTGAGAGAATTTTTGACTATTTTAGAGAGGGTTTATTAATTTTTGTTTAGAAAGTTGAGATTTTGGTTGCTCTATCTTGCCAAACTATATACCTCTCGTATGATCATCAAATTCCCATGTTTAGTTCAGTGCTAACTGGAATCAGTTTTTTATTTTCATAATTTGTTGATTTTTTAGTTTTGTGCTGAAAATTTCAATTATCGTGAGTAGGTTTTCTAGAATGGAGTATCATGTCACGTACAATTCAATGTATTTAGAAATTTCTGTATTTTTCAGATTTAATGCACCATTGGCCTCGTTGACATTTTCAAATTTCATCTTGATTTATTAATCTCTCACAAATAACAGAGTTCTTGTTTTTGTAGATCATTTGTTGCTTCAGAGAAAGCCAAATGATTTTCTAAAATTGCTGATGTCTCTTTAGATGTTCAAAAAATGTGTGAGCTTGGGTAGGCATAATTGCTGGGATGATGCGGGATGCTGGGATTCTCAACCATGATAGACTATGACGTTGACCCATGCTTTTCATCAAGCTATCTTCTTATCAACTGTTAACATGTTAACTCTAATTTCAGCATAGGACATTTTAATTTATTCTAAATGGCATAATGAAATGAAATTAGTAAGACCAAGTGTTGAATAACTTTGTATTGTTGTCTTTAATTAATTTAATTATCTTTGTATCATTGTCTTTAATTAGATATGCTTGTTGGAATCACTATTAAATAGCCAAATATGACACTAATTGCTGCTTATTTGGGTTCTTTTAATCATAAGAGTATAGCCATCTGATACTGTGTGGCTTTGCAAGAGGAGACTGCTGTTCCAATTATGCGGGCTCTGAGATCATGCAGCAAAACATTTTACTCATTTACATTTTAATTTTATAGAGACCAGCGACATTCTCTATAAAGAGATAAATTTTTTGGCCTGCATTACTTATGGCTTGATTGGGGTAAACACCATTTTATTTTCCATTAAGGAAAAACCTGTTTATATTTTCTGTAAACCATTAGGTTCTTTTTCTTTCCTCATCAGATTCTATTGTTCCATAAACTATACTGTTAACATTAGACTAAGTACCACAGGTTTTCATTGAGATATTTGATTGAATAGTTATGAATAGGTTAACTCTTTCCACAGCATTCTATTCTAGTTCTTGCACATCACAGAAGTGAAAAACTTAATGTTGTTATTGTATATATGTATTCATCAGCACTAAAAGCATCTTAGTTTATAGAAGATTTTGATGAAGTTTCTTTGTCCTGAGTGGAAATGGTGTATTCAAAGAAATAGTCTATTCTGTGTGTGTTGAAACTCATGTTTTTAGATATTTACTGTATTTCTTCTGCACTAGCTCTCTTTAAAGGCTGTTGAGTTTGACTCGATGTCCGTAAATGGTTGTGAATAGGTGCTTCTCTTAGATGAGAAATTTCCCAAGTTTCTTATACTAGTTGCGTAGGTTTGTTTCACGTTGAAATGTTTTTGTATTTGATAGCTTATATTACATCAGTAAGTGTAAGGGTATCATTTGTTGACCAGAAATATCATGTCTACTCCATTGTAATATAACACATTCTAGTGGTGCACCTTCTCATCAAGTCTGATAGCAATGAGTATATTTGGTTCAGATTTTGCTGGAGGATGTGATTGGCTTTTGTTGTTGTCTGAATGCTGTTTTTTGAGTATATGAATCCTGATTGAATTGGTAGAATTAATTTTTGAGCAGCCCTTGCATTCCTTTTCTAATCAGTTATGTTGTCTTATATTATTACCTGCTTCTTTATAACCAATTTTTCTAATCTATTCTCTTGTTTTCGTAGGGCTCTTTATATATACTCCCCTTTGATATTAGAGCTTTTAACATATGTCAGTTTTTTTGCAGAGTTTCCTTTTAAGATTCATCAGAGTAGTGAAGCATTTTTGCTTTATGTTGAGGAAGCAGGAACCAAACCTATACATGTTCAGGAAAGTTAGAGGTTTTTTGCTTTTTTTATTAAAGACTGCACCATTATTGCTTATGGGTTTATTGAAAACGTTCTTAAGAAATGGAAAGTTCAAAAGAACAATACAGGCAGGAGAAAATAAAAAAATATATCCCAGCTTAGTTTTGCTCCAATCTCATCAACCAGTTGTCTATCAATTAAATTTGGCAAAGATGAGAACCAATTTCTCCCATATTTAAAATGATGCAAGTTTTTTAGGACTGAATTGTATAATTCCGAAATGGATGGAAACATGCAATGCTATTAATACTATTAAGTATATCCTACTTTCTATCTCAAACTTCTGTGAAAATACAAGTTGTAGTTATGTAGAAATTGTCTCTCTAATAATGGGAAAGTTTGTTAAATGATGCCTGTACAAGTAACAGCTCATGCCGCAATATTTCCACCCCAACAGGTGAGAAAATCTTGTATGCAAAACATGTTTTGGCATACCCAGTTACTGTTTAATATTATTATATAAAAACTACTGTTTTATCTCTTTTGAGGGTAGAATGTATTTCAAGAAATTAAAAGATAAAAAAAAAATTATCTTGGAATGTTAAGCTGTACTAAATTGATTGCTCCCAATAGCCTTCCTGAAGATACTTTGCAAAGTTATTAACTCTTGGTTTTAAAATTTTTTTATGTCATCAGCTTATGAATTAAGGCCCAGTTTGTTACCCTAACTGACAAAATAATTACAGTGTCCTTCAATTTTAGCGCAGTAATTATCAGCTTAAGGTATATAATTGCAAGTGCTTACATTTACTATTTTTTATGTTGAATTTACAGGTGGCATTGGTGCATGCAAATATGAAGATTCAAGATTCTCACTGCTCTTAATATTTATGATTAAAATTTTAGCTTATATCTGGTGAATGAGCTTTCTTTCTTAACTGAGTTTGTTAATTTGTTTGTCAGTTTGTTGTGTATCTACATTGTAACTTTGTGCTTGTAGCTTTAGTGATTAATGATGCTTTATTAATTGTCACATTTTTGGGCACTATAATGTGTAGCTTGAGAGTCTGCTGTGGAGATAGAAAAAATATCCATTTTGAACTCATTTATTTTAGTCAGTTTACCTAGATATGCCTTTTGGAATTGTATATCTTTTCATTGTGATAATTTAGATATGGGATGAAGAAAACAGCTTAAGGCTTCCTTAACTATTGAAAATTGTCAGTTTTCATGAATGTTTTCTCTCAATAGAAAAGGAGTCATAAATATTGTCAGTAAATGAGGAGAGATCACCTAAGCTGGATAAAAATGTGGGCACTAACATTTTTTATGAATTACAGAATAAGTAACAGGTATATATTTTCTCTAACATTTTACAGTATGGTGAAATTGAAGAGATGAATGTGTGCGACAACTTGGGGGATCATCTTGTGGGAAATGTTTACATTAAGGTAAGACTGGATGCTTGAATGAAATCTTCTGAAAATAGTTTTTATTATCATATTCATTAAGACCTTATGCACATTATTGATTACAGCTCCTAATGCCATATAATTCAAGTGAATTAATTGTAAATTACTGTTAATTAATTTTACTTGTTTTTAAAGGGTGACTTAAATATTAGTCCACCATATCTTAAGAGCTATATCATGTCTTCACAGTTCAGTAAAACCTTGTTCTTTCCAAGCAAGATACAACTGGTGCAGGCAGAATCAAATTGAAATGTATGAGATTAGGTAAATTATAATTTTGGGTATTGACAAATCATCATCTTCTTTGGTGATATATACCTACATCTTATTTTAGATTATTGAAAAGCAGTCCAATGTAAATTATTTTAAGTGATTAATGTAGAAAATGTTGCTTGTTATTAAAAGTAATATTCAATTCTAATTTCAACTTTAAAATTAGATGACGTCTCTTAATTCAGATTATCCTCATTCAAGTTATTTATTTAGTTGTCTATTTTCATGCTTTTTTCCACCATACAGGTTAGTTAATTACTGTGGAATGGTATGGTGACTAGAGCTATGCCAAGCTAGTCAAGGATTGAGAGAGTTTGCAATTGAACTGTATGAATATTATTATTTATTTCATGTAATCACTGCTATTTGGTATGATTACTAAGTAGCATTTGTTGCAAAGCTATGCTAAATAATTTTTTAAGTTAACCTTTAAAATTTATTATACTTGATGGGTTTGAATTCTCTCTAGAAATGGGTTACAAGGAAGTTTGTTAACTGAAATGTAAATGGTATTTGGTGGTAGTCTTAGGATCCAGCTTTTAAGGAACTATGTTAATATTTGTTACATAAGTAATCAGGTATGACAGTATAATGACTTTACATAATAATTATGACAGCAGGAAAAGCAAGTTAGTTTTCAGGGCTAAGTTTTCTAGTCTCTTGAATTTTGAAAATAACAAGGTTTTACTTTACTGCTTAGGAAACATGATTGATTTCCTAAAATTCATCCTGCAAAAAACATAATTTTTACCACATAATTTTCAGTTTCGTAAAGAAGAAGATGCAGAAAAGGCTGTGGCTGACCTCAACAATCGATGGTTTGGTGGTAGACCTATTTATGCAGAATTGAGCCCTGTAACTGACTTTCGTGAAGCTTGCTGTCGTCAGTATGAAATGGGGTAAGAGAGAGGAGTGCTTGGATTTTATCTTGGGAAATATGTCATATTGATCAATTTTAGAAGCCAAAGATGTGAAGGCTTCCAGTTAACTGTACATTTATACATATATATATATATACATATATCTTTAAGGAATTAATGTTTAATGAGTTGTATTGAATTTCTTAGCACATAATTTTTTTAACTTGAGTCTAGTGGAAGTTTGGCTTTCAGGAATGGAAAAAAAGTTCTCACCATTTCTGTCAATTAGCATGTTAAAAAAAAGTGTGAATTGGTGGAATGATGATGTTAACTTTTTTGTGTCATGTTTGAAGAGTTCAATTGATGAGTTGTATGGGACAATTTCATGTTGCCATTTATTTTTATTTTGAGTTAATGAATTTTCAGAATAAACCGGAATGTTCTTACAGTATTCTTGCAGAAATGGAGAGGGGTTCTGGGAAGCCAACTTCAAGACCAAGGTAAATTTTTAGTTCTAGTGGATGCTAGATTGTTGTCAAAGGCATGTTGGGATAATTTTTCTTAAATTCATGCCAAGTCCAATTTTTCACTTGAAAATTTAATTTTGATAATTTCAAAGTCAATTGGATAAATTCAGTAAATTTTTCATTTGCTCATGGCAGTTAATTGAAGTTTTAAAGTTGTATAAACAAAAAATCAATCTTTGGTTCATTCTCTTAAATTGTTTGAAACTTAACTGCATTTCAAAATACATTTGAAGCTCTTAGAATTACAATAATCTATATTTCTTTATATTAATCCTATGGCTCTTGCATTACAGGCAGTCTTCAATAAGCATTAGCACCTTGCTCTCAAGGGCTACTTTACACGGAGTGAGAAACTGCCCAGAATTTATTTGCCTTGCATAAGATATTGTCAATTATAGGTGGTAGCTGCTATTTTGCTTGTCTTAATGCAGCCTGTTTAAAATTCTTTATTGTGAATGAAGAACTGCACACAAACTAATGCCACATTCGTGGCATTGGCCATTTTTTTGACGAGGGAGCCATAGGGTTGATGTAAAGTTTTGGTCTTTTTCTCTTTCTTCACTTTGTTTAAATTTTTCAAATAAATTATTTAATGTTTTCCTAGATTTATAATTCATGAAAAATGGTGTATACTTTGATGACCAGAACGGGGAATTGGGATGTTTTTTAGATGTCGCAACAGCCATCAACATGTGTGCTGCAATCAGACAGAATAGGGAAAAGTTGTTTCGGACCAATCCGGAGATGATTTTAATACTCTCTGTGGGAAAAATCTTAGATATCAAAAATGAGCACATTTTCGTTTAAAGTGAGCCCTAAGAAAGTATGGATCCTGAGATGTTTATCATCATATGAATATTTTTGCGCTCAATCAAATGAAATGCTTTCTGTTAATCCTGAATCAGTTTGGAAATTGTCATGAGATACTATATCTCTTTCAGGTGACAGGGAAGGGCCGTTTATTCCATTCCAGCTGTGAGGATATTGGCGTGAGGGAATGAATGGGTGAAGGGGCTTTTAATAGCCCCTAATCCCCAAAGGGAACGTAATGGTCATCTAAGGTGATACATCATAATGACTGAATCGTAATGCAACGTTCTGTTGCTTTATTCTTGTATTTTTCAGGGAGTGCACAAGAAGTGGATTTTGCAACTTCATGCATCTTAAGCCTATTTCAAGAGAGCTGAGGAGGTACCTTTACAGTCGTCGGCGGCGGGGAAGAAAGTAAGTAACATTGTAAATTATTTAGTCGAAGCATGTCACTGTGGGTTTCACTGGAATCATTGTCATTTTTTTATTGACTGTTTTTGTATAGCTGATCTCATCCCTTTTAATTGGCTATTTATTTTATAGGGACTGTATCAAAAGTGTCAATGCGTTTCTGTTGGTTTTATAGTGGTTGGGTAAATGATTAAAATTATATCATGGTTTTACATTCATCAAATTAAAGAAAGCAGTAAATATCAGCTTATACTTCATATTCTATAATTAAAAATTTATAGCATATAATTTTTGAAATAGGTACTGCTGTTCTAGAAATGAGTGTGGTTGTGCTTTCCGGTACAACCATCACTAATTAAGAACTTTTTCTCTGCAAGTAAACACAAGTTTATTTTTTTCTCCTTAAAATTCTAACTGTTGCTTAATAATGTGTTCTTGGTACAAAGTTTGATGGGAAAGTTAATCACCGGTCTAATATGGGAATCGTTATTTCCTAATCCTATTACTGTTTTATGTTATAATTGCTTTGCAATATGTGATAAATTAAAGAAACTTCTGAACTTGAATGGCAATCTAGATAAAATAAGTTATGTTCAAATGCGTGTATTATATGGATATGATAAGCTATCTCTTGCTACATGGCATTTCTTTCATTTGTTGGCTAACTTCTCTGGCTTCAGATTCCATATCCAATTTCAATCTTAGTTGTTCTGCCTTGGGTTTTTATTCAAATATTTGGAAAGATAACTTTCATTCAAATTGACTAAATTTTGTTTCTATTATAATATTTTGGCTTTTTTAATTCGTGTTTCGACTGTTCTTGCTAGTATTTGGTATTTGCTTGAAATATCCACACTGGAAGAAAGTTTTGTTTATCCAATAACTGTATTATTATCTTGTTGCATTATTTGCATCATCAACTCAGGTCTTCAATATTCTAATCCATGGTGTTTTTCCGTGGGTGTAAAGCTTAGACCAGTAAAGACTTCATGTTACTGATGAAACATAGTATTGATGAGCCAATGTATTTGTAGTTTTTGACTCATCTTGATGGAATATGTCATACAATTTTTAAATTCCAAACTTGTACTTTATTAAATCTGTGAAGTGAAGTAAAAGTTAGGTTTTTCTTAAATCCTTTGTTTAAAATGTTCATTAGTAATAACTTGAAACCCTTGTGAGGCTAATGGGTTGGTAGTTAAATACTGCGTAGTAGTTTGTTATGGTTCCCAATTTCATCACTTATGATTTCTTCTTTCTTATTATTTTTATTTCCTTTGATTTTTCATTGCTTTGTATCAGCAAAATTAGTTATTTCCAAGAATCATTAGTGTCAATTGATTTACAAATGATGCTTTTTCCTTATAGATCTCGATCAAGAAGTAAGGAGAGACCAAGGAGGTCGCGCTCAAGGGAGGGTGGTCGTCCTGCTCGCTCAAGGTCCCGAGAACGCAGGTCCAGGTCCCGTGAGAGACGTGGAGGCAAAGGTGGTGGCGGCGGCGGTGGTGGTGGTGGAGGCGGCGGCGGTGGAGGAGGAGGAGGTGGTGGTGGTGGTGCAGGAAGAGGAGGAAGCCGGGAGAAGTCGAGGTCTCGTGACAGGGAGAGAGAAGGGCGCTCTGGTCGATACTGATCTTTCGCACACTTTGCTTTCATCCCTTTATGGGTGCATCAGAGTGATGTAATGGACATTATCAGTTTTCCTTTTGGGAAGGACATTTGGAAGTTACAATACCATGAAGATTTTTGTCTAACAATAACAATGTGTACAACTGATTTTCTGTCACAGAAAGTGATACTTTCTTTTGTTTCCAATTTCAGCCTTGACTTTTTGGGAAGAACCAAGGCTTTCATAATTGTTATTCCTATTAGTATTAATAAACTTTTTGAGGAAAAGTTTTTACTAAAGTCTTGTTTTATTTCTATGATGATTATTTGTTTCTCCTCGTTTTATGATGTCTGCTGTCTTGATTCCTGGTTTAGTGAAATGTGTCTACAACATTTAGACTTATGTATTTTTTTATATAAAGCAATTTAAAATTATACAAATGATGGAATGTAGTATTATCTTAGCACAGGAAAGTGTGTGATGTAACCCAAGGTTGTGCTAGAATTGTTCTCATTGTGCAATTTTAAATAATATCTTGAAATACTAGGAAAGAGCAAGTTTCCATGAGATCTAGGAAAAGTTTTTAATTTGTTTTCCAATGTTACATTAACTCACCTTTCATTGTGGAAACTGTATTTCATTTTCCATTTTTTCTTGATTTAAGTCTATTCGCATGCGTATGTTTTTAGGAAAATGAGATAAGGGGTCCTTTTCTGCTTGGTATAACAGCATGAAAGATGTTCGTAATGGAAGTATGAGATTAATGGTGCACTTTTGCAACAGGAAGTTCACAATCTGTTCACCAGATGGTGCTGTCTATACCTATTTCCGGTGAAACCGACTAGTACCTTCCGCCATGAATTCAAAAGTCTCCCTTTGAGCTCCTTTGACAAATTGCTCAAAAAATAACCAATTAAGTTGCAGGTAAATGAGAATTAGTGCGTAAGCTAGAGTATTTATATATGCTTTCTTTCGTATGGTTACTACCTCTGTAGCTAAAACTGAATATGCATTTTATAGGCAAAGAGATAGGATGCATAGACAAGTTTCTTCAAATGCGGCATTACTAGCTTGGCCTTCATTCGCCTCGGGTTTTTTAGTGGATGAAAGAGATATGTACAAGAAAAATGTATGTAAATACATTAATATGGCAATATCAACATTCAATCTTATGATGGCATAATTATATTAGTACCTCTGTATAAAAACAGCATTTTCTTTCGGAAATTTCGATTAGAATAAAGATTGATTGTACAAGATCCCTCAGAATAATGTATTCCGAAAATAGAGGCTGAATCTCCTAAGAGTTTGGCATCTCGAATTCTTATCTGACATATTTCCAAAGAGATATTGTCTTTGAAAAGCTTGCCAAAATCAATGCAGCACTTTAAGCTTTACCTTTTCCCTATCCTGTTTTTCAAGTATTTTCTATGAATTTTAGGAATACTGAAAATATTCAAATAATGGTACTGTTTGCACTTATTTGCAATACTGATTAGTATGGAAGAATCAATATGTCAAATTTTAATGACCTGTTGAGTCAATATAATGCACTAGGATTAAATTAATATCCACTGTGTTGTTAGATGGACTGGTAAAAGTGACATTGGCAGTGATCTGAGGGTTCTTTCCCTCATGGTCTTTCATTATATCGAGAAATAAGATGGATGATTTGCAAATGAAGAGGGAAAGTTTTATGTACCCAATGTAGAGATTTCCTTGCTTGGCTCCCTTTGTAGGTAGTCTTTCAGGTAAAATTTCCGTCTTTCATTCTAGCCATTGATGATCCCTCAAGATTATTAAAAAATTGGTGGCTTAGAAGGTATTTAAACATGATGAAATTTGCTTGACCATTGGCTCTTATTTGCTTGTCCATAGATTTTTTTATGAGCTGACTTCCTTTAGGTTAAATACTTCCAACTTTTATGCTTCTCATCATAAATTTTTTGATGTAGTAGAAGACTATCATCATATTGTACAGTTAGGTTTATATTTGGTCTCACAAAATTATGGCTCCAAAACTGTAATCCTATACAATCACTAATGTAAGCAGGGAATAAGTAATGTTATTGGTTCTCCTGTAGATTAATCAGACAAAAAATTACTGCTGCTTCAGGTAAAATACTTATTTATTGAATCATGTAAAAATGAAAGTATTGTTTCATTTTTATATGATTCAATAAATAAGCCCTATTAAATTATTATTAATTATTACGATTAAATAAGCATATACGTACATATAAGTATGTAAATATTTATGCAAATTCTACTATTTCCTAACGATGTGCATATGTAAATATAAACCTATTTTTATTTCTTGTCCTTAAATTGTGAGATATTTTGGATTTATTCAAAGGACTCTGAACCTAACTTAGATACTCTATTTCCTTCATTATTTGTCTACTGAGGAAGAGAAATTTTAACAATATTTTTCTGACATGCCACTGAGAAATCAAAGCACAATGATTTCAAACTATTCTCTATGAAATAATTAAAGAAAAAGTTCCAAAACTGTCAAAATTTATTTCTTGATGGTTTTGGAATTTTTTCTTTAATTATAACATAACCATCACCGCATAACCACAGCCGCTTTGCCTTTTCCATTCTCTATGATGTCTGAAAATTTGATTTACATGACTTCAATAGGTACTTCAATGATTGTACTGCAATATTTTTCTGATAATCTCACTTAATTTTTAATTTAACTTCTTTATTTCTTACAAATAAAATAAGATTTATTTTTTTGGTTGAATAGCTCAAAATTGTATCCAAAAACCATTCTGATGTCAGATTCATTATTATTTTATTCAATGAGCTTTTTTTTAAATAGTATTGTATAATAATAGTATAATACTTTGGATTTTACGGTAATTTATTAAATGGGTTTGATATGGAATTGTGATTTATTCATACGAAAAGATAATTCATGGAGAACCTTCATAATTTACATATTCTATGAAATTGGACAGAATTGTTATTTGATTTGACATCCCATTCAGTTGCGCCATTTCATTTTGTTATATCGAAATAATGATTAGCTTTTGAAAATAGGTTTCAAAAATTTTCTCCTTTCAAATAATTACTATACTCTGTGTATAGAAGGTGGTAAAGTTTCTTTCGGGTAAAATTTTTTCGGAATATTGCGCTTTATGTACATATATCTAACGTACGGCTACGTGCTATATTTACCGCGATAAGTAACTTTCAGTGACGGAGGTGCAGTAATGGCATCCGTAGACCATTCTTAAATCGTTAGTTATGACGTTCTGACGCTAGATGTCGCAGCAAACGCCCAGTTTCACATCTCCGAAACAGTGAATACGTAACCTATTTCAAATCGCATAAACATCGCACAAACGTCTAATTCACACATTTCTCGATGATTCCGGATGTATTTTACGACGAACGAATTTAAATGGAAAAAATGTTTTTTTTTGGCCCTATATGCTTTGTGTTATAAAAAAGATAGTCACCCTCTCGTTCGGTTTGCAAGCTATAGTTGGTTTGCAAGCTCATTGAGTTTCCAAGGTTTTTTAAGAAAAATTATGACTTTGTTTTAATATAGATCATATAATAAAGGAAAACTGGAACACCCAACTCAACCCATCCGCGATGAAACACTTTTTCATCTTAATTCTGAATTGATAAATAAGTAAATTAAGTGATGTTAATAAGAATTAATAAGTACTTTGAAAGACCTTGGAAACCCAATGAGCTTGCAAACCAACTATAGCTTGCAAACCGAACGAGAGGGTGACTATCTTTTTTATAACACAAAGCGAATTTTTCCAAAAAAGAATTTATTCCCTAGGAGTTCATTAGAGTTGAAATAAGTCACAATCGCTCTAGCGGAGACCCGAGGAAACATCAAAGATGGCGTCCAAGCAGACGAAAAACGACCAAAAACGGTAATATTTGGATGTAAATATCTCCTAAACCATACGTACTAGGAATTGTTTATAAACATATAATTATAGCGCTATTCTTTATCTTTAATGTGCTTTACATTTTTTATCATAATATCAACTTATAAGGGAGATATAGAATTTCTCCCTGACGGTCCTCTTCCGAAACTTTACCTAGAAGGTTTAGACATATTTATTTATAGCTCAACTTCAGGAATTTGCACTTCTAATTTTATATTTCAATTAATTTATATGAATGTTAAGAATATTAAGTTTATTATTAATATGATTTGATTAATGTTGTATTATTTTGGTTTGCTTTTATTTTATTGTATGAGGGGTGACATCTGTTCTGTGGTTCAGTTTGTTCAGTTGCAACACGATCCCTAAGCCGGTAGTAGTTCGTTAGTCCCATGCTAGTAACAAGTCGTTATCGTGTTGTACAAGAAAAGACTCTTATAGAATAAAATCAATTCTGGGTAAAACTTCTTTTTATTTGTCCACGGACTATTCAACAATGAATCGTTCTATTAGTTCACCCTGTTTAATTCTTCAATTATTACGTACTGATTTGGCAATTTCAATGGATAAGTGGTGATTATACTTTTTTAGACTTTCGATTTAAAGGTATTACCATGGAAGAAGGAGGAGCTCCTCCTTCTTCCATGGTATTACGAATTGTCTTGAGATTATTTGTAATGGGAATCATGAAGTTTCTAATCTTTCTGCTAGATGGACCTGTTGATACCCATTTCCGGCGAAATCATCAAGTAGGTTCCGCCATGCATTCAAAATGCACAATTATTTGACCACTTCGCCAAAGAACTAAAAATTACCTTTTAAGTCGAAGGTAAATTAGAATTGCTGCGCAAATCAACATATTGTTATATTAATTTCTTTTCTGTGTTAACTGCCTTTGTAAGTAATACTGAAAATGTATTTTAAAGGTGAAGATATGGAGTGCGAAGGCAAGTATCTTTTAAAGACTCATTACTACATCGATCTTCATTCGTCCTGAATTTTCAAGAGATGCAAGAAAAGGAAATGTATGAAAATATTCTAATACCATTCATATTTAATGAAGTGGTATGTAATATTTCTATTCCAGTATTTTTTTCAAATCTTGCTTCTGAATAAGTTAAGGTAAGAAATGATCCTGAAATGTTCAAAATTATTTAGAGTAATCGTCGAGAAACGAAGAAGAATTAGTGAATATGAAACCGGTTTTCACATGAAAAACCCACAAACAACTGATTTTTTTTGAAAATCAAAGTATAATCTATCAACTTAAGTATTTATAATTTAATGCAAAATGAATCTCGAAAAGCAGCATTTATTCAATGAAACATTGTATGAAATACGCTTAAACTAAATATAGTAATAATAACTGCATAATCTGAAAATTAACATTTATTTCCTTTAATAACTTTTTACAAGTAGGATATTTTCACTTAAATACATATTTGGAAGCAACATATGTGCATTAAATTTGAATCATTGTTTAAACTGATGTCAAAATGTATTTCATTCATGACTATCAATGACTATATGTACTTATAATACCACAAAAAGTTGATATTTATAAGAATAAATTTTAACCAGATATTAGAATGAATCCTGAAAGGCTTTGCTATACACTGATAGAAGTATAGTACTTTATCCAACAATATCAACAAATACTTTGTCCTTCTGATGATTCCAACAAAATCCTTAATGAAGTTTGGTAAGTTATTTACCTAATTGCTAAGAATAGTTTTACTGCTTGAAAATCATTGAGATGTAATTATTTAAAATCTATAATATCTTAATGTTAAAAAAGGAAGCCAAAAGTGAATCTGTTTAATTTCAATTCATGGTAAATTATGATTGAAATATTTGTAATGCTTCCAGACTCCAACAAAAGCATAATTATTATTTTCTAATCATAAATAATCATATCATTGCTTTAAGCAACTGATATATGAAACTTAAGAAGAAGAAGTACAGTTTTAACTTAGAAGCTTCAGGTGTAGTATGCAGGGAAGATATGGAGGACTTTTCTGTCAATTTTACTAGTGTTGTATTGGGAAGGAGAAAAATTCAGAGGGGGATTGCAATTGTACAAAGAGAAGTATATCTATTTACTGTTTGTAAGGCTCTTGGAAGTAAAAAATTCATTATCGATGATCCTCCATTCCTCCTTATTTCTTTTCTCTTTATTTTTCCTTCTATTATTAATATCTTCACCCTAATCTTCCTTACAATATGTCTAATCCATTTTGCCTTCATCTTTTTAATTCCTCTGAGTATACTTCTTTCTCCTCCAATCCTACACAAGATTTTTAAGTATTAATTTTATCTTTCCATCAAATCTTCTCTGTTCATCATCATGTTTTAGAAACTTTCCAAGTACTTTTCTTGTCCCTTCATTCAATGCGGCAAACTTTCTCCATAGAGGCAAACTGCAAATATTTTACTAAAATCTATCTTGATAATTTTTCTGTTACCAGCTCCATAATCATACTAATTGCTACTTTTCCTTATACAATTCTACTTTTAATTTATTTATTACCTTGATATTCAGACTAACTATACTTCTCTGATACTTGAAAGAACTTACTTGTTTCTATTTTCCCTCTTCTAGCCATGTTTAATGATCCTTCTGTATCAGCTACCCTCTACTTTTTTCACTTTATATTTCTTCATTCCATATGCTACCTTTGTTTGCTACCTTTAAATACCCATTACCTTTAATGAGGAGGTGTTGCTGGATATTTTCTTCCTTGAAGCTTGAGTAATTATCTGAATTTACCATCCTCTTAGACATTCTGGGTGACTTATAATGCATAGATTTTTGGTGTCTCAATTCAAAACTGTATTACACTAAATCAAATCTTATGTCATATGTTAACTCAAATGCTGACTATGATCTTACATTTACCACATGGAGTTGGACTGTATTGATTTTTCATTGAAATGAGGGTGACTAATATGTGAGTTCTGATACCTTGCGATACAAGTTTAATTAATTCTGTGACTTGGCTTGTTATTTTAAAAATTATATTGATAGAATACAAGTTGTGCATAATAGGACAATGGGGGCTGAATCGAATTGTGATATATTTATTGGAATTAAAAATTAGTTAATTATATCAGGATTCCTTCATTGTTAAGAATGGATTCTACTGTAATGTTTTTATAATTTTAAAACAATGGATCACCAAAATATTTGGATATTTGTCTTGTTAAAAAATGTGATGTACAGCATCGTAACAAATGCAAGAAAAATTACTTGCATGTAAGGAAGACATGCAAGAGTAAGACTAGAGAAAGAATGTTTATAATAGGGGGTGGAACAATATGTCACTGAAGTAAATTAGAGAGGCTTTTAATGTAAATCCGTTTGTTTGCAATGTAAAAGCATATGTGATGGAAGTGGGATAGCATGTGTGTGTGAACTTCACTATTTGGGGAGGAAATGTAATTTTTTCCTAATTATATTTTTTAATTTATTCATCTGAATATATCTATTAGCTGTTTCATAAGATGACAAAATTATGTATTTCATGCATTGTCATTTATAAAATGTAAGGAGGTATGGCTATTTTCTATTTTTAATTGAGTCTAATAAAAAATATGGTGGAAAATTCATAAATGACAGTTTAAAACATAATACACATGAAGAAAATCTGAGTAAAGAAGACTTCACTTCACTTGTGTATGGAGTCAAATGCAAATAGTGCTGAGCTCTGTGGCCCCTACAGTGAGGTTACTTAAATGTAATGTATGGGGAATAATGAGCAAATTTTGGCAGTCTTCTTGGGAGACATTGCTTGCTTATCTAGGGGTAATGTTTGGAAAGTCTGAGCTTATTTATCAAGTTTCTCATTTTCAGAGGCACCCATGTAGGGAAGTAACACTAGGTAAATTACCGTTTTGCACATTTGAAGGATTCAATGACTGATGTTACAATTAATTGGTATTCATAACAAATAGTGAAGCATTGACAACTTCATTAATTATAACGATATTATTATTATATCAGTGACTTTATTTCAGTGCAGTTTATTTTATGCTGCTTGTATACAAGGGGATACTTTGTTTACTATGTTAATGATACAGCTGGGTATATCAAAAATATAAGACTTTGGGTTGTAAAGAAATTTAGTGTAATCATCTAAAATTATTTTCAATAAAATAATCTTAGTCTTCGAGAAAATCCTTTACTTCCTTTTCTTTTTTAATTAAAAATTTTCAATAAAACGGGTAAATTTACCACTAGGCATTAGCTGAGGGCCTCATCCTGTAGGGAGGCTCAATGGAGAGTACCAAATGAATCTCAATTACAATTTAAAATATTTTATAAAGATATTCAATGCATTAACCATTGTAAGAAGTAATTTTATCTATTTGCTAAGAATAAATCATAAATTAAATCTTTGACTCCTAATAAAGAGTTTAATTTAATTCTACATTTTCTCAACTTTCAGTGCAAATCCTTGTAGGATTTGTTTATAAAATGTAATCTAACTCGTAACTTTTGAAGGGAAACTGGTAGCTAGTTACAGTGGCATATTATTATCAGCAAATCATATACCTAATTTACCTTACCTGCACTCTGATCTATTTTTAGGTATTATTATACAGTATAATTACTAAATTTAGTACATACTTCAAGCCAAAACTTTTCTTTCTCTTCCATTTTCATATTGCAATTACTAGAGTTACCATTTAATTCATTAAATCATAATCGATGAATTTTCATTTATTATGTATTTCTTGCCATTACTAATCAATTAAATTTAATGAATTCGTTTTTATATATTGTTACGATGGGTAAGACACTTGCTGCTTAAGACACAGCAATAATTTCAATTAGTGGGTGGCTGAACTTGATCTCTTTATATTTTTAATTAGTTTACAAACGTCCACTTATGAACAATTTGAGGAGAGGTATTAAAAATGGACGAACACATATGACTACCTCTAACCAGAAAAATCTAGTTAAATTCGAACCTGGGACCTAGGTGTTGGAGCTCCACCATGGTGTCATGGTACCCACTCTGCCACCGTGGCTGGTAAATCTTTGCACTTCAGTGCTCTGATAATGTAAATATTTCCATGGCAGGTATAAAGGGTCTGCTTATCTCTGATTGAAAACAGCATCAATTTGTCAGTACTTGAAAATAGGTCTGTGCCATTTCATAACCTAGGGTCAATATAGTTTTTATTTCCTTTTTTGGTCATTTTATCCATTTGGAAGAGAAGCATTTCTTTTCTAAAAAATATTTCTCTTTTACTTGGTGTTGATGCTTGCATACATACATTTTATATCAAGGTTCAGATTCATTTAATCCCAACCAATAGATATAGTTTGAACACAAGAACTATAGAAGCATCCAAAAGTATTTATTTTCAAACATTTTCATCAAATATATTTTAAAGGTAATAAATTACTCTTTGCTTCCTACAAAATACAAAGGACAGATATTTTTGGACGCGTCCATAGATAATAGTAGTCGGAATTGCTTTGAAATTTCATAGAAGTATCATTGGATCATACGAAAGGAATGCGTCATTTAATTGTTTCTCTAGCGTCAGGAAATTTTTCTTGATTTAAATTGAAAATTAAATTTCAGTTCTTTATTCCGATTTATTTTTTACTTTTATTGGTATCTTTTGTCAAGGAGAATGGTGCTAGGAATAAAAAAAATCCTATGATAAGGAACCATATTTTCTTCTAACAATAGTTAAATTTAAATATTTCTTAGCATGAATTATTTTCCATTTTATGTCATGCCAAAGCTCCGTAAATCCATAAAATTTTTTACACACTTCGCAATTCATTACAGTATTCTTTCTTTTTCTTCATCCAGAATCCGAGTTCGTAAAACGATTAGTGGACCCTCATCTATCCTTCTGAAACTCCATCGCTCACCCAAAATTATTCCCGTTCAAGAGATTGAAAGATGCGGAGACAAACACCGCCGCGAAATTGGTCCCTCCAAGTTGGGCCCTCCTTCGCATCCAAGAGGCAAGGACTTCGATATCTTTGCTGGAAGGAATTCACTTTGTTACAGGAGGCGGGAAACTCGCATAATTCTCATCCCGGATTCATTAACGGATCCTCATTTGATTGTGATACTCCATTTAGATCTTCCGCACTTCTCCGGAGCGTATATATATCTCTCCCTACACATCCCTTGTATCCTTTCAACCCCTCTTCGCCACCCGTCAGCAGGGGGATTCATCCCTTCCCTTACGACCGCGATAAGTGTTACTTCAGTCTCCCCCACTCGGATAAAAACCGCCTCCCCAGTCGAAACCAAACGGTCGGCGACAAACTTGGTCGGAGGAAGTAACGAGATAAATTAAAGGAGCGGACCGAACCCGGTCCAGCTATCCGGCGAACGCGTTAAAATCTCCCCTCCCACTTTCCAAAGCACTCCAAAAAGGTTTCCGCTGGATCCCCTTCCCTCTCCGTCAATAATCCCCCCTTTATAGTCTTCGTAGATTGGATCGGCTCGTTTGTTGGTAGCGACCTGCAGAAAAAAAGATAATTTTCCCCCACTCATCCCATCCTTCACTTCCCCAACTTTATTTTATCAGCGACTTCCCAGGGTTTTACCCTTTGGGAAATTAAATCGTGTCCCTTCTCTCTATTTTCGCTCCTGCCTGTTTCTCCTTCTCTCTCCATCTATTCCGCACCTTACTGCCGCGTCCTTGTAAAAAGGTTTCTCCGTAATCTAACCCCATTCGCTACATTAGCTAGTCCCTCTTTTATGCTTGCAGGAAACTCCGCGTCGCCTTGTGGGTGAGAGAATTGCTTTCTCCCGCGCAACCAGCCTCCGCCTCGGGGTCCTAAAGGCCCTTCTTCATTAAAGTACCCACTTGTGCCACTCCCGTACCATCTCTCCTCGTTTTCCCTCAACTACCAAACCTCCCTTTCCCGCACCCTTCCAACTCAGCCAACCGTTCCTTCCGCTTAGCCATATCGGGGGGCCTCCAAATTGAATAGACTTCCATTACTCTCCCGTTTAACTTCCATAGTCTGCTCGCGTTGAGTATTTATGAGTCTTTTTTTGAGGGTAAACAAACTGCCGCCTCTCTTGCACGCTTCACCCCCTTTATTCTATAGATTCGCGGTGGAAACCATCTACGAATCTCTCTCCCTGTCCTCTGTGCACATAGCTTCACTCCCTTCTCCCTCTCTTTGACTAGGTATCCGTGCACTCTCGTTTCGTGGCTCTCTGTTCTTGTTTGGTCCCTGCCGTTTCGCGTTTATCCCACGTGCTTCAATTTGCACCCTGTGTTTTCCATTACGACCTCCTCTCTGTTGACAATTTGAGGGAGGATTCGTTCGTCCAATGTGTTTCCTTTAAATGAAGATTTTTTAAATGCTTTAAAATTTCATCATGTATTGACATCAGTTCCCCTTGGATACGGAGTAGAATTTTGTTCATCTGATCCTAAAGGAGAGGAGAAAACTGTGTTTGTGTATTAAACTTCGTTGTGTACTCTAAAATCGAAAACCTGCTCAGAAATGAAATGTTATTTAATCTGATTCAAACCAAAAAGGTTATACAAACCAAAAGGTATGATTATTGTCCTACATATTTTATTTACGCATTTAAAAAAATTGGTTGGTGGAAAATAGTGTTGACGACACATTTTTAGTTAAAACCCGTAAATGTAAAAAATCAACCACGCAGGATTTTCCGGTTTGAATACTGTGGTTGATTTACATATCTGCTAGCTTGTTTTTGGTATTCAAAGTTGACAAAGAATTTTGTTATGTCTACATATCCTCATTTATCGGCTGTATGTTTACTAGGCTTGAATTTTATTAGCAAAATGGTTTTATTTTTATTCAGCAATAAATATCTTCTTCAGAAATTACTTATTTTCATCTATGCATTTATTGCATATTTTTCTTCTGTAATATTAATACATTTTTTTAACCCTTATAGCTTATTTCGATATTTATATTGGAAACATTTTAGCGTCAAATTTATGGCATCAATTAAGCAAATTATCCTCTTAGGGTCTCACATCTCTCTTCTTGATTTTGATTCTCATTCATATCATCCGCTCCCTCGCTTAATAGTTTCATCCCCCCTCTATATTCAGTTCATCCACGTCTTAAAATTAATTTCAACTCAATTTGGAACTGTGCCTATATTTTTTCTTCTAATCTTCTTTCTGACAGCCCTTTTCATTTTAACCCATTTAGCCCCAGTGTCCGATTTAGAATATTTCACTTTTCCGCAAATAAGTGACAAATTACTAGTAATACGAGTAATAAAATATAGCTTAGTTATACTATTATTGTATACCTAACTATTCCCGTTGTCTAGAACATCCTAATGTCGATGAATATTTCGCAATAAAATGAATCGATCTATTAAAGTTTATTTCAGTGCATTAGATTTCGATTTGTGCATTGCTAGTATAAATCTGAGGATTGCTAGTTCCTCGGATACAAAATATTTCTATACTTAAATTCTCAATTATTTCAATAAAAAATTACTTTAAATATTCTATAACGTTTATATAATAAGCCTCACAACACCGCAACAAACCCTTACGATTGGAAAAAGAAGTATTTTGGTTGCAAGCGAACAATTAATTCACCTGAATTTTTCCTCAGGATAAAAAATATAAAAATAATTTAAAAATTTCTTTCCTTCACGAGTTAACTTCATGAGTAAATTTCTCCCTTTTCCAACTCTTTTCACTTTTTTCACAATTTAATTCCCAGTTTGTTTCCTTTGTTCTTTTTTATTATAAGTATCTATCATACCCATACTCCTTCATCCATTTCTCCATCCCTGTCCTCTTTTGGTAAAGTTTAATCAGATAACGTCAAGTGGGAAGATGATGCATAGCTTTGGTGCTCCTGAGGGTCTGTCACAGGATACGTTTCGCCCAGGCCTGCGACCTTCTTCTACGGGTTCAACTCTTTAACCTTTAACTTGAATCCGAAGGAGCAGCCGGTGTCAACCTCGGTGAAAGTCGCCATCACTAGGGGCAAACATATCACGTGTCTGAAATTTCCGTATTGTAAACCTGCGGCGAAAGCCTTTCTCAGTAAATCAAGAGAAAATGATTTTAAAAATGTACTTTTCCATGCTTTACTAGCATTAATTTATCGGAAAATTACAGTGGAGGACCGAAAGTATACGGATACATTCTTTCTCTTACCTGAACCATGACTTGAACCCAATCGTCGGCGAATTCTAAATAATTTAAATGAGTAATTGAAACTACAGCTACAGATTTCATTTTTAATGAGAACATGGTACATATAATTTCGTTATTTACAGCCATCATTATCATTCTTCTGCTCTATTCAGTATATTTTCCTCTTCTATTTTCCATAGATTAATATTTTTCTCATTAATTACGAATATGGGGTACACGTGCCGGTAGACCGATGGCCAGATATGAAAACGGCATATGTTGTCAACCTGTGCTAAAGGATATTAGTTATTAAACTTCATACCATTATTTCGGGCAAAGTTTTGCGTTATTTACATTGCACTACATTTGTGTTCCCTTATCACTAATTCAAGCTCTCATTTTCAATTATTCAATCAATTCAAAGTAAAATATTATGCGACTCAAATTCATCTCAATTTTAAGTATTTCGTCACTTATAATTTCCACTTTCTTATTTATATTCATCATACCAAATTCTACTACCGTCTTTTATAAATTGTGTATATATTTATTTAACTACATTCAGTGAATCTGTAGCATCCATCCATTCGAAGATATTTATTGCTGCATATTGTGCACGGATAATTTATACGACTAAAGAGAGGTTTTGGTTTATATAATATCGTACGTGTGTGCAAAAATGTCCAATCAACAGCGAAACATATCGGAGCACTCCCGTTATTGCTGACAATAAAACAGTTTGGTTAATTTGGCGTTATTTTGCGTAATTTACGAGTTTTGACCATTTGAGGAATCGAATTATGTACCAGAGGTTTTGGTTGACATAGGTGACCTCAGAACGAATTTTCTACTTTGATCGAGGAATTACTCCATATTTTTCATGGAGGTTGAGGACTCGAAATTCACGATACCCTCCTCTAGATTATTTTGCTATCTATAAATAGTTCTGGAAAAATATGAAACAACACAAGTAAAAGTGATAGAGAACATTGTGGTATACTGTAAAAACTACATCAGTGATTAAAACCGAAACGTTAGACATTTTTTGTATACGTAGTTAATCTGAACGGTTTATGCGCATTTCGTTAGTCGATTACATTTAAAGATAAAGCTTTCGTTTTCGTTCCGTTCTAATCAAATTGGTTCCTCCTTTTATACAAAATCCCTCTTTTAACTTTCCTCAACCATTTCTTTTTTTATCTAGTAGAACCTTTCGGTTGCTTATTTTTTAAAATTTTTTCCATCCACCTCCCGCAATCACCTTTCTTTTATCCCTTTCTACTTCATTTCCCTTATCTATTGCCCCTCTCTCGACTGCAGGAGCGCATTTGCATTACCTAAAATCCCCCCTGCTAACGCATCATGGCTTAAGCCAGCCTAACCCTTTCGTAACCGATCCCTTCTTTACTCGAAAATCCCTGGGATCTAAGGAACCTCTTCTATCTTCCACTCCCAACGTATCAACTCATTGCACACCCTCTTTCCTCTTCGAAAAACACAAGCTATATCCTCTTCTTCACTGTTTATCCCATCTTCTCACCTACCGAGTTATTCTCTGGCGATTTTTTCATTGAATATTTTTTTTTGAGATTAAGCCTCTGATGGGAGGGGAAAAGCAAATGGAACTTGCTTAATTAATGTTTCAGAAGGGTTTTTAATAAGTTTCCATCTCTCCCTTTCACTTGAAAGAGATTGAGAGAAGAGGTAAAATGTCGCTCTTTAAGCCTACGGTCTTTTTTCTTTCTATTGCCCTTTTGATTAGAATTCGTTTTTATATTCCACCAATTTGGTGCTTAATCTCATTTCTGATGGTTTGATATACAAATATTCCATTAATGTCAAAAGTATGACGCAACTTAGATTTGGCCTTTTGTGGGTCGTGTTGTTATGCAAATCATAACGAAGCCAATCGCAAATTAAAAATAAGATTTTTACTGTAGAAGTATATTTATTTCCATAAATTATATTTAACGGGTTTGATGAATCAGTACTGAGTAGTATTTGAGTTATATCAGGAATTACAACTTTTTGCTCCTCGCAAAGCACAGTAACTCAATTATGTAATGAAGAACGTCTCGATCGTTGACTCAAACTCGAGTGGCTCTAAACCGAGAATAGGTAAGTTGAAATCTATTATAAAATACACGGAGTATGATACTTAAGGTAAAAGGAAGGTTTCCATGCATTTTATTGATTAATGTTTCCGAGCAATACGATTTCACCGATAATTATCAACATATGTTGATCTATGACCTCCTTACAGAAATTATGAAATTAATTTAATTGATGAACAAGGGTAGAGTGAGATTCCATTAGTATTACAAAACAACTTTAGATGCGATATCGGTTTGGTTCCAAGCCTGGTGCAAGGAGTAATAAGCATCTTAGCTAGTATAATCTATAGATTTTACTAGCTAAGATGCTATACATGAAGATTTATTCTTTCTTTTTCGATGGATAAAGATGATTATTCTTAGAGCTTCAGCTCCTTCTTCTATGTTTGCATATATTTAATTTAGCTTTTAAAGAATTGTTGTATTAATATTTATATTCAAATACCGAAGACACCAGCAAGATCCTCCCTTGATCTGATCGTCATTTTACGAAATAAAACAAAGTATTTTGGCGATTTATGTTTTGGAATTACATAATTTTTAGGATAAATAATTTATATTTTCTTAATATTTCGAAACATTCTGTAGTTGCGGAAAACCTCATTGGATATAAATTTGATAGAAAGTATTTACAAGAGTATGAACATTTTTTAAATATCTACTCTGCACCATTCAATTGATCGATTTAAATGATTGTCATACGTTGACTGATTTCTAATCTAAACATGAATAATTAATCTTCCGCAATGCTCGGTAACTAAATTTTCAATCGATGATGTGAGATTTCGATCAATACGAATGCTTAGTTTGACAGAGATGTGAACATTGCGAACGCAATATTTACTCGAAAGTCAAGACTTTGGCGTCAATATTAGAGTGATATTATCATGTTAATGTTATTCATTATATTTCATAGGGGCATTAGTTAATGATATGTTATAATATTATCCTCGCAAGGTAAAATATCTTTGGGGGTAGAATAAAAGTTTTACCACGTGTTCCAAGGTGTTCATTCTTGCTAACTGCGAAGAATTCTGGAATGAAGTACCATTCTGTAAATTCAATCGCTCAAAAAAGAACGGTTACAGCTATAGTAGAAATGATGCGGAATGATATGGACGGTGCTTAAAGGGAAAGAAACCATAGCTGCCTAAGGGGATAACGGGTCGTGAGGAGTCCCGGGTTCCGTTACACAACGCGGGATATTAGATGAAATGGGCGGCTCTCCGGGATGATTAAATACTTGGTTTTCCACAGGAGGAAACGAAAACAGTAATCACAGTGAACGTGGCTGTGGATAAAGGCGAAGATTTTCATAGTTTAACACTGGCGTATGAACCGTGAGGTATTAGTTTTCACTCGCATGCATTTACGTGGGCCATAATAATTGAGCATTTATTTTGGTAGAGGCTTGATCGGAGATTGTGGTAACTCATCCTCTGAATTTTTTTAAATCGTTTCTTTCCTGGTAAAGGTATTCGGCTTCGTCTGGATGGTTTTTATTCGTGGTTTACCTGCAGCAAATAAAAGTAACACCTTCGTTTTAATACAAAATAATTCCTCTTTCTATTTCAGATGTGAACAAGATCTTTAAAACTAAATTTCTTTAGTTACCCATTTACTTAATCCAGTATCTATAAATTTAGTCTAAAATTTAAGCGGTAAATAATAACAGAAACATAGCAGGTCACCATGAAAAATTCTTTTTCAAACATTCAATATTTATCCCGTGAAAACTCTCGCTGTACAGAAATTTAAAATTAGAAACGTCAATTGCTGCATTCCCTAAAAAATTTGGAAGTTCGCAGTGAATGTAAATTATGCCAATATTTGTTTATATTTCACATTTAAATATGGTTATATTTTCTCAGAGAGGCGTGGTTATCTTTTAACTAATCGAATGAGCAGAGTAGTGTTAGATTTTGTTCAATATTAACTATCAAAAATTAGATTGAGATTTTTAAAATTAAAATATTGAAAGTTTATTCCATCCCCAAATTATTAAGATACATTTCAGTGGGAAAATAAAATCGCGAAGACGACAAAATCGAAGGTTTTCATCCTTGCAAATTTCAACAATTAAAATAAAAATGTTTAATGGAGATGTGTAATATTAATATCAAGAATTCGGCAGCTTAGTTTTATGGTATGAAGTAAATCATTTTCATTATTATTTCGCAGTGATGTGGTTATGTTTTTCTTCAACTCTAATTATCACAACTAGTAACTTCTGTACTACCATCATGGTTATTAGCAAGCACAAAGACTTGACGATTGATGTCTTCCGCTCTACTGATAAGAAATTCATCCTTTACTTAAACTGATTAATCTCTCATTGGTCCAGCTCATTCATTAGCGTAGCCTTACGCAAAGGGGCAATGATTTTACGAAAAAATCGTTAACATGAATTTTTAAAACGTACATCAGTAATCGATAGGATACCAGTTAGAAGAGGCTCCGTTCTTTCTGTTGCGATTTTATTCAAATAATATATAACTATGCTATACTTCTAAATATTTTAATGGAGGGTTCGGTAGGTTTATTTTATTTTTCGATAGAAGACGTAATATCAATATTCCATCTTCAGTCCTCTGATTGTATTTCTTAGTAAAATCATAACTCATTGCAGTATAATTACTGCAAATTAGATTCGTATAATATATTCCATTATATCCGTATCTCCAATGACGACTTTTGTCACCGAAATTGAAATATTTTCTAGCGCCTCGAGATAAATACATACAACATAAGCTTACCCTTTTAAAATGCATTTAAAAGAATAAAAATAATTTTTAGACTTATTCCTATAGAAAATCTAAAATTTCTCTATGTTTATGCTTAATCCGGAATAGGATAGTGTTTCAAACTTGAAATTTATTCATTTAACTCTAGCTTATCATCACCAACTCTTAGCTGTGCTGGTAAATTTCACGGCGAACCCGATAATTATCTCCTCTTTCATATTTAATATATAGTTAGTAAAATATTCAAATAGATCCTTAAAATTAGCGGAAATTCCCTAGACGAGCAGTTCATCGGATGTTTCGATTTCGATAAATTAGGATTTACAATTCGCGATACTTTAATAATTAGTGCCATGGGCATGTATCCCCGCAACCCCGTATTAACCAAAAGCTTGCAAACATATTATACATTCAATCGTTTATTTCTATATATTCGTTATTATTTTATAAAATACTTATTTCGTGTTGTAGGCAAATATTCAATGCGAATTAATTAATCAGTTTATTTCCGCTTGTTGGAAGACTTATGAGCTATTTCACGGTTGATAAAAATACTCGACCGTACTGCAGATAAATCTTATGATCGGCAATAATTTTCTTTAGGGCAAATTCCCTTGACGATGGAAATAGGCACGTTCCGTGAAGCCCTATTTGGTATTTCCGATTGCATTTGATCTCAGGGAGGCAATGGGAATCGGACTATTATAGGCTATCAATAGAGCCAACTTGAATTATTTTCCCCGGCCTTTGAACCTCGTTTGATAAGAGATTGCGTGATACGAGAAATCTTAAAAAACAAAATATGGAAAATGTGGTGTAATAGTCCTGTTGTTTAGTTTGACAGCTAAACAAATCGGAATGATTGATGGGAATCATTGTCTAGAATTTATTTTTAGTGACATTGTTGAGACTTCTCTGCCGAGAAATTCAGGCTTGAAACAAATGCGAAGAAATTCAAGCAGTTTTACTTTTTATGGTTCTTCTTTGAAGTATGATTTGTGGTAATTAGCAAAAGTCTGTCCCTTGCTAAATGAGTGTAAAATATAATATAAAATACTGTCGGTTTTTACTTATTTTTTATCTACTTTCTTTCTGATAAACTTTTATCATTTTATCTTTTTAGTATTCGAAATATTTAAATAAACGTCATAAAAATCGCAACTGTTTTAAGGAATAATTAACTGCCTAATAATTAATCCGTTTCGCCTTTAGTCACAATCATATCCGCATAAATTTTTCAGAAAGAAACATAAAATGAACGTCATTTCACATATTCAAATATTTGTTTTTCGTATTTGTAAAATTATAACCAAAATATAAACAAAGATGGAAAATTGGAGTAACTCTAAGTGATATCGATTGCAAATGATTATAGTGATTGTAGTGGTATTTTAGTCCCTACATGATTGATGTAATGAATAATTAATTAGCTGGAACATGAGAAATATTTTTGACTGCATCAGCTTCTAAAAAATTGAAGGAATTCCTTGTATTTTTTTCATTAATGTCAGATAGGAAGATGTTCATCGAATCTATTGAGAAATAAATTTATAATTTCTTACTAATATGTTAATGATAAGATTTTATTGTATATTGTGGGTTCTTTTTTCTCTTAATTTCTTTTCAAAGAGTCATTTTACAAAGGAAGGCAAACATTTTATTTAGAATTTGGGAGATCGTTTTAAACATATTACAAAATTTACGTTTCCCTAGTATATTTGTTTATCTGAAATATTGCTACGTTATTTACACGATGCGTTTTGCATGGCTGTAAATAATACTTCTATTGAGGCCATTTATTAATGATGAATGATACAACAGATCTCGGTGAAATATTCATCGCAAATATCCGTGCATCCTAATTGATGATGGAGGGTACGCGCCCGGCGGAGCTCAATGAAAAAGGAACTAGATATCGACAACCAGCGCGTATTCACGGTGTAAATACTTTATTAATAAATCGACCTGAATCATAGGACGATTGGACCCGGCCGTCATTGGAGGTACCCCGTAGTATCAGCGGAGGACGTCACGGCAGTTTCCGAATGGGTCACCTACTGCTTACTCTATCGCAAATGACGTTTTGACGAATCATCTCGGGTTTTGGGTGCGGCGGGAATCGTTCCCAGACGGCGCTTTGATCAACTGAACTTTCCGGCCCTAGTCATTTATTCACTGCCGAAACGGTTCGACCCAGTTTGCGGCGGGGGAAGTTCGGAGTCCAACCCCCCCTCATATTTTTGATACATTTAAAGTCGCATAAAGGATAGGCAAAGCCTAGTTAAGTGCAGGGAGTCGGGAGGTTATTGATCGAATGCCTTTTGGTTCTCGGCGGGGATTAAAGCCGCGTGATCCCAAAACGAATTTCTCGTTCGGGACGTCTCTGAAAATGCTCACCGAAACGCGATGAAATATTTATTTTCCCTGTCGATTCATGTGCGGAAAGAAAGATATGCGCCGCTGGTTTGGGTCATTCGCGGCCCTTTCATATGAAACTTTTCTGCGAGAACGAGATTTTCCGCGGCTCGGGCCCGGGAAAAAAAGACTGCTTCCGCGGAAGAATGCGTCAAGCTCGAGCTCTGCCAAAGGTTAGAAGCAAAGGCGATCTGAAAGGCATCTGCAGTGGTGTTAATAATTCGCCCTAGGCCGTTTTGATAGGTGTATTGAATCTTTTGTCGTGGTATTAATGGAGTTATTTCGGAGGTAAGCCTATCGAGGACGAAATATAATTTCTCGGTTGCTAAGTGTTTGGAAATGCTCTTAGTTAGTCAACTGGATCGGTATACCGCCAGTTTCCCATGCTTTATACGGACGGTATAAACCGTTGGGAAATTTCCACATACAGCATCAAACCTATTGGAATGTAAATATAATAAAGTAAAGGCGATGAAATATACCAACCTGGAAATCGATAGTTATTTGAAATGTTACAGAATATAAAAATTGAAATAATATTGGAAGGGGTGACGTAAGATTAATAATTCATGACTGAGGTTATGGGAAGAAAATACATCAAATTTCGTTAAACAAGGAAATACTTATAAAAATGAATGATTAGGTTATTTTTCAAAGGATTAATTCTACTACACTATTAGTTTTCATCATACATTTAAAGCAATTTTTAAGCACGATTTCTCTATAAAATATTTATATTAGGAAGAATTTTAATGCTATACTGCTTCTTAATAAGACAATGGAATACGTTGCATGATTTACATTTTAAATACGACGGAATAGAGTTCAAATATATCTTGCAGGTACATATTATTTTATTTACTTCGAAAGTAACTTTTGTGCTCTAGTAAACTAATTGTTTGTTCTTCTTTGATAAATATAACTCGGAAAAGGAAGATGGTAGATAAAATCAAAAAGGAGAAACATAACGTTCAATTTCTGCAATTTTGATGGCAAAGATCTACCAATTCATACGGAGGCTTCATACGATGGATCTAGATCCATACGAAGGCTCTTGATACAATTAAGAGGAAAGTGTATGTTTCATAAAATTTTTCTGCCTCCTTCATGGCTGTGATAATTTGAAGGGGGCTATAATTGAGCTATGAGTACTGCTTAATTATGGGACTCGTTTTGGCCACATTATTATTAGATACTACGGAAGTTAATCATCAGGTCATTGTGCTATATGGACTTTCTATTCTCACAGCATTCCGGTCCAGTCAAGGGCAAACTTCCTCACCCCTCATCTTGCCAAGTAGCCTTTCTAATGCTTTTTGCGGCTTATAATGCAGGGATTAAGGATACAATCAATCTTCGGAAATGATTTACATATTGATTAACTGTAGACAAAGATGCGAGCGAACGCAAAACATGCTGCTTATCTCAAAATTAACTTTATACATTCCAATTATTATTCCCCTCTGTTAAAAGTTCCATAAGAAATAGATTTGATTTTCAACGTGCTATCGATTCGTTCTGATCTTATTGTGAAGAGATTCATTGTATTTTAAATTTGGATACCTTTCTCTTCTTTAACAACGTAGCTAAATGTCACGGGAGAAAAATACTGAAAAGGAAAGGGATTTTGCAGTTTACACTAGTAAGGCCAATATAGGCGATTTTCCAACGGATAAGGGCTATTTTTCCAGAAGTTCCGAGAATAATATCTCTCGCATATATCTCTCGCATATATCTCTCGCATTACGCCGTTAAAAGGACCGAATCGGGAGATCGAAAAGTCAATAAACATAAAAATAGAGTTAACTACGTTATTATACCCATCGCTCGAGGCAGTCAGGTTATCCCAACCTTTCATTAGATTGATAATTCTTATCGGAGTCCCGTTCCGCGCCGGTATCTCGTGAAAGGAGGCAGGCGAGAGTCCGGAGTACGAGCTCCGGAGAGATGCAATTTTTCCCAAGGACGGGCGGCGAAAAAAGGAGAAAAATCTCCGAAACGCCGCATCTCCGCACGTCGAATGGGCCCCGCGCAGAATGGGACCGTTCTCGGAAAACAATGGGTCGAATGGGCGGGATGGATTATTCACCAGATACGAAGCTCCCGGTACACTTTCAGATCTTGTCTGAGTCCAATCCCCTCAGCAACCCGCGTCAATTTCCCACCGTCGTCAAACAATTTCGATTATATCACGATCTGCAACGGAAGCCCGTGTGTGTGGGTATGTGGTGGGGAAGGGAGCATTCCCCTCGCGATATCGGACAGGAAATGAGCGCATGATCGATCAATTTCGTGATTTACATCGGCTTCATGATCGTCGCTTCGGAGAGCCACTTGGCTCGTTCTGCATTGGATTTCGTTACTTTTTCAAGTAGGGTGCGGCTTGACGTCTTTCTTCTTTTTTCCCATGCTTTTTTCCGTTGGTGCAATAACGACGGCAAGGATCTGTAACGATGTTATTCAGGAATGCCGATGGAATAATATCCCTCCGACTTCCGCTCATGCTATAAAATTAAGGTATGATTCACGCGGAATCGGTGTTCTCGCTAGTTTCTTATTTTGTACTATGTACTTCTCATAATTGAACTCACACTTTTATCCTCATAATTGAACTCGCACTTTTTTCCTTATATATCTTACTTTGTCGCTGGGCAGATGTTATATAGCTAAAGGCATCTCGATACTGATATTTTGAAATTTATTTTATAAAGCAAAACTAGTTTGTGGTTTTTGCATTTTTCGCATTAAAATATTCCTCATATACAAATTAGGTTTGAGAAATATGACAAATAAACTAAAAATGCACAAACGCATTAACACTGAAACCTTTATCACGTATTGCATTAGTTAAAAAAGCGAAATTTTCTTTCTCAAAAAAAAATATATCGGAATCCATAAATTTGGAGAAAAATCATAGAGAAAATAGAAAAATACGTGTAGATAATTAAGGAAAAAGTTTCCTTCGAGTTTAGTTTCGGAAAGGAGAAACACATTGTGGTTTTATCGTTGTAAAGATTTCACTGAAAAAGTGATGTCGTGCCTAGATATTGCAAAATAAAATCTCAATTATTGTTATCGAAATTCTCACTGTCAATTATAGAAAGATACCAAACATATTTGTGATGGCATAATATGATTGCACGATTATGAAAACATAGGCGTCTATCCGAAATTTAATTTTGCGACCAAGGAAAGAGCAAACTAGGGCTTGATAATAAATATTTTAATTTTAGAGTTTTATAGCTATTTCGGGAAAACCGATCAACTAAAATTACGTCAAAAAGTAAAAATAACATATTTCCCATAAATTTTATGGTTATTTTAACCTCACTCATCGAATCGATGTTGCGGTTCTTTAATTATGTATGCGACATATTTTTCATATTTCAAAGTAATTATCATAAATTCAGATTTCTCGTCGATGATAATGGCGTCTTTTGTAAAAATTTGTGTAATTACATAGGTTTATATTCACTTTTTATTATTTTCCACTATTTGTTTGTGAAGACAACAATTTAAAACAGATCCCAAATCTACCAAATTTCTCTCATTTTTTGTTAAATATTCAATCTAAATATACAGTATCTATTTTTGTTAGTTAATAATTGTTTACAATAAAGTATTAATCCTATTTTGGCTAACAGCCTATTTTTCTCTCCTTCGTAATAATACCTATCATTGAAATATATGATATTACCAGCCAAAAAATACACTCTAATTTCCATTCAATTGTTATCTAGCTTTTAGTAATTTTTCCCTAGTCAGAGTTGAAACAGAGGAGTATACTTTAAGTTAAAAATGCAGCCTTGTAAAATAACTTTTCGCCATTACATTATAAAAGAGGAAATTAACTTCGTGCGCATTCTGTTGCTTTTATTCAGATCTTTTCGAGGGAAAAGCTAGTTGAGCTAGCACGCTTAATGTAGCTCCATCTATCGATTTACAGAGCACCCTGTCATTGTCACTTTTTAATTACTTGTCCAGCGTGAAGCAAAATGTTTGCTTTGAAGAAAATAAGCGGGAAAGAGACGGGAGAAAAAAGGAGCTGTTCATATGCCTTCGCTTTAAGAGAGTTCATTAGCCTTTCTCAGAAATCCCTCGCTATCGATGTTCTTTTATTTTTTTTACCCATGCGACGACAAGTTACCTCTAGAAACGAAGGCGTTTATGTGTAACGATTTTTTTATTCCTGCTCCAAACCTCTGTCACAGTTATCTTTCAGCGCCTTTATAAAAAGCTGAGCAAACAAGAAAATATTAAAACATATGAAACGATCCCGCCACGCCCTGTTGTCGTCTCTTTATATGTATTTTTGGCCGTAAATAAAAATGCTTGGAAGCGAAATTTCCTTACCTCGACCTATCTCATTCTTTTAATTTGATTTTATTGTGGAGTTGCCTCGTAAAAACGAAGGACATCGTCGTCTCGAAGATAAGCTAAAAGTCAAACCGTTAAAAAAAATGAGAATTTCTCTTGAAAAATGGTATTCATTTGCCGCCCGCCTTTCCGGAATGGAATTGGCATTCCTTCGCCATGTTATTAGTTGAAATCGTTTTCGATAATGGAAAAATTCTTTCGGATGTTTATTATTCTCTGACGATGTGTATTTTTCAAAATTTTACATCTTCAGAATGAACGTGCTGCCTACTGGAATACCTTTTTCGAAATGTATCTATCAAAGGTTGTATGATGTTATCATGATTATTTTTAAAGCTGCTGAGAACCTTTATGATTCGAGTGAAATAGCAAAAACATTTTTACTCCGACAACTCTATAATTACCCAGCAGAATTCCAATTTTATCTCGTGTATTTTAATCTCATATTTTGAAATTTTACTGGGAAAATTGTGACTTATTACACATATCATTTACTATTAAATAATGTATTTTTGCGATTAGTTAACAGCTGCTCATTAACTCTTAGCCGAAAACTATAACGTACTCTTCAATTTCCAAACCAAAGTTCGGATTTCCCGCCGTAACCTCCGCTAGTTCGCATCTTCTTCGAGTTTTCAAAATGGATAACAGATGCCGCTGTATACTCGTTTGCCCTATTGTGGAAGGATTCAAGGCTATCTTTCTGCTTCTTCGTGGACTGAAGAAACCACAGGGATGGGAAGAAATGCGAGAATCCTTTCCGTTGGATTATTTTGAATCATGTAGCTCATAATGCAGTAGGGTAGCGTAATGTGATAGATTCTGGAATATCCCAGTTCTTTTAGTTTCTTATTCCTTATTAATAGTTTCGAATTTTGATAAGAAGGTTAATAACGCCATGCACGGCCATTGTTACTTGCATTCGCTTAAAGCGTTCCTATGTTATTTATGTAGCCAACGGAAATTTTTTTAACCCATTGTTAATACCTGCTTTTACTAATTCTTGTCTTGTCAATGTAGGTGGTTGTATGAATAAAATTGGGAAGTAATTGATGATTCATAGTGGGGTCCATTTAGGTGTTTCCTTAACTGAAACTGAACTTAGTTGTGAAAAAGGCAAACTAATTCACTCCCCACCTCGCCTAATAAATCTCATCCAAACCCTAGGCTCTTCTTAGCTAATTGTAGAGGGACTGAGACTATAAACGTCGTCCGGGATAAATACTGTATACATAGGCGCTACAAAAATTGTTAGATAGTTCTCAGGCATCAGTTTTTAAAGCGTTTGGACATCTTAAAGTATCTTATAGGAAGAGGCTGCCCTAATAATTCATTTATTTCTCATCTAAAGTTCGAATCGAAGCTTTCCAGAAGAACTTATTGAGAGGAAATCAGTACCCATATTAGTAATTTCATTTAGAATTACACAAATAAAAGTCAAATTTTCAGGTATATCTTATGGATGATGCATACCGTTCAAAGTATGACAACACTTCAATGTCTTATGAAAAACTATGGATTACGAGGATGAAGCTTATGGTTAACATGCAGGGAAATTTCATCCGAGGTATTCTTTGAGGATTCAAAGGCGAGCTTTGTTTGAAATGAAAGATGAGGGGTGAGAGAAAGAGAGATCCTCTGACACGGGACGAATCTCTGTTTTGAAAGTCAAAAGAGGTTCAAGGTAGAGTCCGGCTGGCTACGACGCAAATGAGGACTTGCTTAATGATCTTAGAAAACGTGATTTAAGGGAATTCCTTTGTCCAATGCCTTGTTTCCTTTTGAATTTTAACAACTCTTCATTAAAGATGCTCTCATACGCCCAGAGGTTCATTCTCGAGTTTTTAAACGGCGTTCAATTTTGCATCAACGGAATTGCAAATCCAAGGTCCGATTTAAATTTGCAAATAAAAGACGCTCGTTTCTAAAATTCATACGCGATGAATTCGCGAGTCTTGATTCATGTTGTGCGCAAACTTTAGTTCTCCTGTGCCCTAAGTTTTAGTAATGCAATAGGAGACTTCAAAGGAAACACCAAATGAGTTTCAGACCTTTTCCCGTGAGCAAAAGTTTTTGTTTAGGTCAGTGGAGCACAACTATGCCCTGCCAAAGAGCAGCTATGTTAGTTGATGGAAGCCTAGGACATTAATAAAGTAAATTGAAATGTAAGGCAATTAGTTGTAATTAATTCAAAAGGAGTGACATTGAGGGTTCTTTAGTTGTTTCAGAGAGAGAAAGAGAGAGCAAGTTTAACACATACGAGGATGTAGACTCTCTAGCGCTAATAGAAACTAATGTAACTTCTTTCTGTTCTGACTAGTTATCCACGAAGATGTCTTTTCAAGTGCAGTCATTAATGCAATGATTAAAAAAGGACTAGGACAAGTCCGAGAAGAATGCGTTAGGTTCTTTTCTAAAAAAATTCTATTAGGTACTTGTCTGAAAAAAGTAAAATTTAAAAATAAGTTTCTTTCAAATTTTAATTTTCTAGAGAAATGGACCTGACGAATTTACATGAGTTCAAATTCTAAATTTTAGTATTTTTATTAGATGAAATTCCACCTATGCGCAGTGCTACTTTTAGCTAGATTTCGAGCTTATGTTTTTTGATTTGGCAAAGACGTTTGGAACACTTGAAAATAAAATAAAGGTTCCTAAAGTATAAAATTTTTTTAAAGATTTAGAAACAAATTAAAACGATTTTAGAAATATACTTAAAGTTTGTTATTTCACTTTACTGAAAAATTTCCAGTGTTTTTATTAATCAAAAGCGTGCTAATGTTAAGAATAACAAAAAAACGTACAGAAATGAAATAAATCGAAATCTATTAAAATGATTTTGTGTATTTGAAGTTTTTATTTCACAAAAAATACCTGTGTGCGATAAAATCCGAATGTTCGTCAATCTTTTGAGGGAATTTGATGTTAATTGTGAACGCTGCTGAATGTCATTAATGATGAAAAGTCTTTGTTTCAATCCAAAAACAGTGTGCTATCCCAGATCGCTCCTTGGTATCTTTCCTTGGACAATTTCTCATACATCGTATCAAGGACAACTTGAGGCATCGGATCTCAAGTGTTAACCATAAGGTTCCACAGCTTCTGGTTGGAGAGAGGAATTACGAGGCAAAGAGTGTATTACACCCATAACAAACAGTCATCTTCTCCCCATCAATCTTAATCATTTCGCGATCTAGATTATATAATGGACTCGATGCGAAGGGATGAATAAAAAAGCGGCGTGGCGAAAAACAAAAGAAACGCTCCGAGCGTAGCTCATGTTGCCATCTCCCCATTCGACTACCTATTCCACAAGATGGATGCCTCCTGATTGCGTTTAGAAGTGACTGCGGGCAAGAGTCGATCATCTCGATTTTTCTCTTCCTCCTCCGAACGGAAGTCATATTTTCCGTTCGAATGATTCTCAACCCTCCTTAAGGCTAACAGAACGCTAAAGTCACGAAAAAAAGAACCCTTCCTCAAGATACTTTTTGCTGCCCATCTTCTCTTCAAGACGTGATATCGGGAGCGGGGAAGCGGGGTTACCGGCTCGTGAATTGGATCGTGACTCAGACGCCTGCCCATCACGTGCCGATTCGAAAATCGTGCTCGTTAAACTCTTAATCGAGCCGGATGCAAATGCAGGCTGGAGATAAAGAACTCGGGGGAAGAGTCACGATTTCTAGGAGCGTCTTCCGCGACAAAAGAGGGCTGCAGGAAAAAAAGGTCCTACGGTGGATGAAAGAGTGTTATTCCCGTCTTTGTCGGGAAGTAGACGGGGTGAATTTTTTTCCTTGTGTTCGTGATACGGTGCATTCACGAGAAGAAACTCGGTTGAGTTTCTAAACAAAAAATAGCTGTCGCATGTCCTCTTTCCTTTTGTTTGTTTGCGCCATAGTCGATCGTAGAACTTTAGCTTAAGTTGGGGACTTTTTTCCCCGGTCAGATTTTGATCGGGTCAAGGGCTTTTTCTAGTTCGGATCGTGTACTTCGGTAAGGTCGACCTCTTAATGTTTTTTAGCTATTTTTTGAGTCCTGGTGCCGTGCCGTCGAAGAATTACTTTGGTAACGTATCCAACGTCTGTACATGGGAAAAAGGAACGGTTATGTTAAATATGAATGTAGTTCAGCGATTTTTTCTATCGCGAATAAAGTATTTCGGCTCTATTTGCGCTCGCTCACGTAACAGATATTGCGTTTCATATTGCGATGAATGTCGCAAGAAATTTCAATGCAACTTACGACTGCATAAGGTTGCGCCTCCTACGGCATATCAGCCTGCATAATTTTATCGTCGAGCACTTAAAACGGTTCAATACTATTTATTTGCAATATGAAGTTGGCGTTCGTTTTAACGTTTTGAAGTTTGATAGACGTATATGATACATTCCTTCCATTCGTATCAATCGAATTGCTTGTTATTCTCCTATTGTAATCCAAGATGAAGTCTGTTATTGAGTTCCACCCGTCACTTCAATCAAAATTCTCCCATAAACGCGGTGATCAAACGTCCTTTATTTTATTGGACTGTCGATCATTTCAAAGTTATATCCAGTCGATTTATTTTAGTTGTTTAAATCCGTAACAAAGGGTTCTTTTTCGTAATTAAATTGATTTTGCCGTTGATCCGGAGGTTTGAAATTAAAACAGTGTACTTTGGTTGAGATGGTTGTTTTATATTACCTGATTTTTGTATATACCACCTAAAACGTATGTTAAATACAAAGGCTGTAACTGTACGATTTATTTTTACGACAAATATATTCATAATGTTGACCATTCAGGGTTCTATGATCACAAAATCGAAAAAAACTACGTTCTAGGTAGATATCTCTCTAATAAATAATTTGCCCATAGTATCCGGTTTATAGTGAACACATGATTTTTACCCTTATCAGAAGGTCACTATTTCAAGTATCCTTTTTACCCTCCAATTCTTTTTACTCTACTTGCATTTATTTCTAATCTCAAGGAAAAAATATTTGGTCCCCGTACCCATTGTATTGTTTAAGTTTTTCACTACCTATGCTTTCATTCGATTGGTATACGCATATTCCGAAGAACGTTTTCTTTCTAATTTGTGTCAATTTTCGCGATAAATTCAAAGAGAAATCTCTGAACGCTTCAGAAATTCACTCTCATTATTTTTCACGAAAGAATGTGTTTATTTTGTAACTCGAGAGAAGATAAGATTTCTTGAAATATGAATATCTTTACTGAAAAATACTCAGTATCAACAGTATATGATGAAATGATGTGCGGTAACCATTAAAAAATCACAGGTATAAATTATATATAAAATCAGAGGTATTAACTTTGCACGTAGAGGTACTTAATCTCAAACAGTCCCAAATTTTCTGCCTTCTTAGAAGTGCTGCTACAAGTGATGATTTCCCAATTTCCCGTATATAACTTTCTTTTTGGTACCTAGATTATCAGAGATAGAAGAGAAATTGTATAGGTACGAAGAAACTACGCTTGGCAAAAGAGGCGCTAATGCGGAATGCATATAGGATTTCATATGCTTCAGATCCTTAATACGTTCTGTCAATTCAATTATTGCTCAACAATTTAACTATTTTATCATCTCCTACCTTTTCCTTTCTTTTTTATTTCAACCACATTTAGATCTCCCAAGTTTTTAAGTTTTCTTCGCATTATATTTTTGGTCGATTGAAATTTCGCTCCACCATCATCCGACGTTGATGATATTGAAAATATAGAGTTTTTAAATGTGGAGAGGTTTATCCGGGAGGCTTAGTGAGTTTGCTGCGTGTGACCAATGAGGTTATCCCGATGCTACTTACGTCGTAAATTGTAATATGTATCGTAAAAGAAATTGATTCAGCGTTTCGATTCGGTGGATGATCTCCGAGATAAGTTCGGCCGAGGAAGAAGGCGTTTGGGCGTAACTATTTACCGAGAGAAATCGTCGAAAGTGTTGAATCATGGGATTCGATGATAACGGCTTACTTTCCGCTAATGCTTTCGTCGCTATGAGCCCGTCTGCGGCTTAGCCTCGACCTTGAGCTGTGTTCGCTCATCCCCTATCTCCAATTTTTAAGCAGTTAAGAGGATTGCTGGGATATGTAATCCCTAGTTACTACGCTAGAAATTTACAGTTATTTTTCCTTTCCGAGTCCAATCCTTTTGGGCTTAGAAAAATACATTGTTAGAAGAGGATGAAATATCCTCATCTCTGCGTTATCGCTTGTGGAGTAGACGCTCACGGAGGTATTATCTGCTGATTTACGTTCTAATTGTTTAGCAAAAGTTTAAAGCTGAAAGTCTAAAATATATGAAAGATAAATTCAAGGATTTATATTGGTGGATTACTCGGTAATTATTGCTATATCAAAAATTCTCTCTCTCATTTGCTAAGTAATTGGAAACATTTTCCGAACAATCTATCAACCAATTAATTCGAGGTTGCATGATCTTGATTTTTTCAATATTGTATGTAATAATTTATTTTTGATTCCGTCGATGACCGCCGTCATTCTATTTCAAAGTGTTGTCTTAAACTATTGTCCGATGGACTTTCGATGTATTTTCCTCCCTTTAGCCATTTTCAATGACGAAATAACGAATTACTTCTATATTATTTAATTTTGAGATGAATTTAAATAGAAAAAGGTTTATTTATTCGCCGTTAATGACAAAACAGCTGATTTTGGATATCATATAACTATAAAAACGCTAATTAATTTCTAATCCATCGACAAATCCTGTTTTCGAATATCAACTCTAAACTCTACTTCCAAATGCTTTTTATGAAAAATAGACACAAATGCAAAATAGACTCATCACTCTTATTTATGGTAAATAACTTAATTATGGTTAACTTAGCATAGATTTCATGGAAATAACCATTTTTAAGGACGTGTTACATGTGCGTTTGTCTTTATATTTACCTCCAAAATCCGGCCTATGTGTAATAAAGGTAAAATACTTTTTGAATTATTTTAATAAAATAAGTCAGAGGGTTACATGTATTCATTAACCTATCAACACCTTAGAGTGTGGCGTTTCGTGCTTGAATATACTTATGAAATTTTATAATCGCCTTTGAAATAATTTCAAACATGCAGTGGGCATTCTTAAAAGATTAGTGAAAAAATATTCTTTCAAAAACTCAAGTCTCCCTCTCAAAATTAAGGTGCAACCTATATTTTCATACGTACGTGTAATTTCTGTTATATTTCTTGTCATCAATTCGTGGTATCCATTTCTGTTTACAAAAGAAAATGAAAATAATGTTACCGATACCAAAAAAAATTGAGGATCACGTCTGTCTTTCAAAATAATTTTTTCCGCCTCTTAATTTCGCGCAACGATTTGACTTTCGATAACATCTTTTTGACAAGAATTTTGTAAATGCAAACAATCCGATCGGGTGTCATATGGAAAATTCTCTCTGTTTGCCTCGGTCGGTTTCGGATTTTGTTTGATTTGTAACTAATGAATGAAGCATTTGAAATCTCTGCCTGTAAATATTTGTCGGGACATATAAAAAGCTGACAACTTTTTCGGCATTCCTCGCTCCGTAACCAAACAGAATTTATTCGCGAAAAGTATGGTGCGGATGGAACGTGTCGGGGCATCTGGGATGATCGATTTTTGTCATACGAAGCGTGGAAAGAACCGCAAAGGGATTGAAATATCTCGATTTTTAGGTGGAAAGTAGGCTAAATTTCTCTCAACATACTCTTTTCTCTCTGCTGAGAGAGTGAGTTGTCTGTCCAACCAACGGTCGCCATTTGTATTCCCTCCCTTGCGCGTCTCGGTTTGAAATCTGAAAAATGGCACCCATCGAGAGTTGACGTTATTTCTTTTATCAGAGAGTTAAAAGAGGGTAGATTTTTCTTTATCTTACTATACCTAGAATAAACTTTGTTGCAATAGTTTGATTTTCGGTCCTCTGTAGCAATGTGCTAAATTCAATCTAGCCTTTTTTCAATCGGTCTTATGGTAATTTTAGATTTCCATTCTCGGCGTGATCATATTACTAAGTGAGATCTGACGAATGCATATTTTTGTACAGTACGAAGTGTAGGTTTCGTTGCAATTAATGGCATGCACCGAGAAAACTTTCCAAGGAAAACTGATATTAATTAAAGGATTAGATGCAAGAAGAGACTTAAAAGTCTCAATGTAGCCATAATAAAATACGTTTTATTATCATTATTATTAATATTATACTCTAAATGTCCGATAGGACCGGGACTAGAACCTGGATCTGTCAGATTTGTTGTCCCTTTTATGATTTCCATGTCTCAGTATTTAATTAATATAACGAACGATATCGTGAATTAATGTTTAGGCGAGTGCTCTTAAAAGCAGGCATTTTTGTTGTTTAGTTAAAATCTGTTATTTTTTCAAAAATGTGATGTTAATTTTACGATACGAGGAAATGCAAAAAGCAATTCCGGATTTATTGAGTTAACCAATGTTTCTTCTTTTTCGAATGTATTGGACTGAAAAATGTATGTATGTACGGTAATATATGTTGGTGATGCTGGTAGCCACTGTCATACCAAACAAAATTGTAGTATTATTATTATGTGGCAATTAATATATTAAGTAATATTTCTTGTTATTTAAAATGTAAAATAATCACGATATTCAAACCAGGTCTTACCTTTTCCGAGAGGATCCGAGAAGCTGCCTTTTCCTGAAATTTGTATATTTCTGATCACAATATTTCTCTTTTAGCAGCACTATTGATTTGTGATCTATGACAAGTATTTTTCATTGCTATGTTTTGAGATACACGCTGGCCTCATGGCTATCATGAGGTTTTCCAGGGAAGATTTTCTCAAAAAGTAACAAGGAAATTCTTTTATACGCCTGAAGTTTAACCTGTACCGCAAGTCTCGATTTTGCGCTATTTTGGGAACCCATCCAACATCTTCTCTGTAAA
Organism: Sympetrum striolatum; assembly: GCA_947579665.1. Lineage (NCBI taxonomy): Eukaryota > Metazoa > Arthropoda > Insecta > Odonata > Libellulidae > Sympetrum > Sympetrum striolatum. Next base: position 53,880,268 of record OX388347.1, on the reverse strand, counting down.
ATTATCGTTAGTACTTCGCTTGTTTTACTTTATCCTACCTTAATATTCAAGAACTGCTCTTTTAGTTCTCTCATGTTATTTTCGAAAAAATCCTTTTGCCAGGATAAGCAGAAACGTATGAAAACTTTAGCAAACCACGAGCACGGTACTGTGTAAGGGCGGGAATATATACTCTACGTCACAAAATTAACAACCGGATGTTTATTTTAAGTTTCAATTACATCGCGTTCCAAAGGGGCTGTAATCGCTTATCTACACCCGCCGTCATTTACCCGCTTTCTACGATCCTCCCGGTGGGCGAACGGTTCACAACGAGTCTATTCCGCTTACTTTTGCGGTCCTATCTTTCGTAATGCGTTCTCCGGAGGCATCCGTGCTATGAGGCTCCATAAAGGGAGATCTCGCGCCGTAAATATTTTTCCATCACTTGTTTTTCGCCCGGACAGATAAGATGGGAGATGTATAAACAGAAGTGGAGGATGAAAAATAAAACGTGATCCGGTTCCTTATTCGGATAGGGCCCTATTCGTTTAGATATCGGGGTAAAGAGTTCCCTTTAAAGGGAGGAGAGTCCTTTGGGAAGGTCCATTCGGGAAACCGATTGGTATCAAATGACTGGTTGGCCTTCGTCTTTTTTTATAACAGCCGATAACTTTTAGAGAGCAGATGAGAAATAGGATTTATCGCCCGAAGAGGATTCGGCGGTTGTCCATCCGACGGAATTCTTTCTTTGACGGCGTTTATTGCTTTCGAAGGCAGGGAAATCAAGAGGAGTTGTCCATTGGACGACTTTAAATAAAAGTGGAATGGATGAAGGAGAAGAACTGAAAGGTATCGACCAGGAGGTAAGATGAGGTAATATAGAAAAGGATGAAAATGGGTTCAAGAAGCATGTGTCCTTAAACATGATTAGAACTCTTAGAACTCATTGCGCTACTTCTCTCCGCCTGAACTACACACACGGAGGTTGCAATCTGCAGTCTGTGTACTTTAAAATACTCTTAAAAGCTGATATTTTTCAATTCACATTCCTTGAGCTATATTTTTTATTATTAAGCGTGGCTATACATTATATTCACTTATATAGGAGAGATTCAACTATTATTGTTTTAAGCCTTGAAAAGGGAATTACTAGGTATTGAATTTGCATTTTATTTTTCTTTTGGTAATTTTTTCCAATGAATATGGGTGAAAAAAATTACGTTAGAGTCAGTTTAGACTCATTTATCAGAATATTTCAAGTACTCATTCTATTAGTTGCATCGACAATATTTTTTCCAATCGTTCTTTATATGACACGACAGAATAATATGACTTAATGACGGTAAAAAACGGTAACGTAATTAAATTACTTCAATTACTGATTTTTTTGTACTTACCGATAATAGTCATCCATTACTCCGATCTTAATATTTTATCGAAGAAAATGTTTTTCTTCCACTTTAAATGGAAATGTTAGAAAAAAATTATTTGAGTTACTTAGTGTATGGAAACATCATTACTTTTCTCACGTTTTATTTACTAATCCTATGAAATCGAGTTTCGGAACTCCTGCTAATCCCAGAAGGGAGAAAAGTTCACATTGTAGAGAGCGATTGCGGAGAGCCATGGAAGTAGAAAAGGATGGGCTGGAGATAGAGGTCAAAAGTAAGGGAACTCGTATGATTTGTGGTTACAATCCCATTCTTCACCCTTTTATCCCTCGAGAATCCTTTACCGGAAGGACTTTCATTTTGTCCCTTTCGAAAAGGTCCCTTTAGCTCATACACCCATCTCTCTCTTCTTTACCATACTTTTATGACCCATGGAGAGTCGAAATCACCGGACCTTTATTGTGCGTCACGTTCGGCAGAGGTGATGCAGCCGTATAAAAGATGATTCACGCAAGCATTCCCGCCTTTTTCAATTTCTCCTCATTTTTTACGCTTCCCTTTTGGGCACTTTTAAGACGTAGTAATCTCCATTCCGTCAGAGGGTGTATTTTGAAGATTACGTTAGCCCTCGATGTTTTTTTTTGAGATATTTATTATTTTCTCATTGTGTACTATTGCAGTTTCTCCTGTTTTTTATTTGATTTTATGTCATTTCGTTATAGTACTGCTTTTGTAATTTCCATGTTATACGCAACTTTCTTTTACATCTTTTAGCTTGTATTATCAGTAGTTTTGCGCAGGTTTTTCACATCCCCCTGCTTTGTGGGCGTTCTCCTGCTGTAGATCTTTTTTCCTAAGATATCACTTTTGGTTTTCTTTTTACATCCACTTCTTCTAAAGTTTTCCTTTCTGTCCATCTACTCACAACTTATGTTTATAATATTATTGAATAAAGGTTATATGGAAGAAGAGACTTTTTAGTTTCAATCTCGCCTAAATATAGACCTTATAGATCTTATAGATGGTGATTTTAGTGTGGTAGCAAATGGAAATACAGATCAGTGGTCCAACCATACATACATACGTATGTAACCAAGGGGAAGGAACGTTGTTCGAAGTTATTGAATTTAAATTCGAGTTCGACGCAAATATTTGGAGTTTTAGAAGCGTTATGAAGGGGATTGTTATTCTGTGTCGATCGGGTCTGTTTTTAATCGTTTAATTGCGAGACGGAATTGTTTTGGCTGACGGCTTAATGTTTGGAAACTAATATCTCTACTTCCGCGAGGGTGAACTAATGGAGTTGCGATCGGTAATAAATGAAAAACAACCATATTAACGACATGACGTTAAACAGTGGTGGCTCCTCTAATCTACTTATAAATATGATATAATATAGGTTTCCCATTTGCCTAATAGCGACTCGGCTGGCTTTGAGCTGAGTTGGAAGAGTTAACTAACAAAAAGGTAGCTCACGATGGATCACGATAATGTTATTGCTGTTAATAATTCAGCTCCAACTCCGTGTGGACGTGAATAGCTAAATAGTGTTTTTACTCTCTCAATGGCTGAATACCCCCATAGAAATTCTTTTATTCTCTTTATTAGAATTAATTTCCATTTGAAGACTACGAGAAATTAGTTTATGTGAAATCATAATAGTCTTTGTTATTCTGGCTATTAAATTCCACTCAAATTTGAAAGCATAATGAGAAGAATAGGTTTGAGCACAATAAAAGTTTATATTTTGTTATGCATCGTCTATTTGAATAAGGAAATTAAGTGATATCGTTAATAGTTGATAGAATTATCTTCATTATTAATATCAGTTATATTTTAACATATAGTTGAGGAATACCTTATGGCCGGAATGGTAGATTGTCATGCTATATTTTTTGTTCTATTTTTCTTCGTAGTTTCTGGTATGTTCTGTAAATGTTGCATTTATACCTAACTTGTACGAACTAAACATTAAGTTTCTTTGCCAAATTGTCAACGGCATCCTGCCATTCAATATAAATATAAATTGCTGAAACCTACTGTCCACTTCAATAAGGAGTTTCTATAGAGAAGAAAATTCGTAGATTATATGCTTTAGGGCCCTACAGCCCACGAAGGAGCTTTTTGAATAAAAGTCTAATTAAATTAATTAAAAAGGTATTGTTTCCCGTAAATTAATCAACGATCAGTTAATCTGCAAATTGGAAAATATTCTAATCAGCTTTTTCATCGATGACAAGTGATATTTATAATCTGTCGACGCAGTGACGTTTTCTTGGAACGAAATGCAATCAATGGATTTTTAATTTAAACGAGGAAGAAATCCTAATTGGTTAATTCTTCCTTTTGGAGATTAGAATTTCCTGGATATTTCATTGTCATTTTAGTATGTTATCCGCGTTTTGTATCTCATATTCAAACAAATTTCCTCGTTTATAAATGTTTGGATTTCCTTGTTTTTTTTTAAATTATCATACCGATGTTTAAGTTTCGTATTTTTCTGCTTTAAAGACTTAACGTTGTAGAAGACGGAAATGCTTCCATGTAATATTAAAATATGCAAGTAGAATAAGTTGTAAATAAGTATGCCAATTCCGTACCGTAGAATCCGAAATGTAGCATATGGACATTTTTAAGTAAATATGTTGGAAAAAAATTTCACTTTTTGAATTAAAATCGTATTATTTTCATTGGAATGATTTATCGAATAGTCAAACATACAGGTCAACATGAAAATTAGCTAAGACATTTATTATTAAAAATTATTAACAAAAATGTTGCCTTTACTCATCCTAATGTCGAGATTTCAAATCGTTTGCGTTTGGTTCCAAGAATCTCCTAAATAAATAGGTTTGGAAAATTTCATGTCATAGTTATTAATACGAAGGATTCCTATATATCCGATTTTTTCGTTTCATATGTACCTTTTAATCTTGTTTTCTGCGAGTTTTATTAAAGATATTCTGAGAACAGTAGCTTAACCCTCGTGTTAGATTTAGATATGTTCATTTACATGTTTTTTCATTGGGAATTTGAAAATAATAAATATCTGTGAATACAAAATCTGCTTTTTGAATGCTGGTTTCTATAGATATACCTGATACTTGGATTTGGAGGAATAGAATTTTAAATGTATTATGATTTACTAGGTATATATGTTGGATATACATCTTATTGTTAGTTTTTATTTTAACATTTTTTCAGTAGAGAACCTGGGTTGGTGTAAGTTTAGTTTGTAACGTAAGAGTTCCAAGAGAGATAGACTACATTAAGGATATGAAATTAATCAAAGTACTATAGTAAATACTTACGAGCAAAGTTTCAAGTAAATTGAATTAATACATAATTCAAACCAGAACGAATAAAGCTTCATCGTCCTTTACCAAATAAGAATCTTTAGCTGGGCATCAAATTCTAACATTTCCCCCGTCGCCAATTTATTTATAAATTCTGCCACACATTCAATATTGACGTCGAGGAGCTCGGTTTGGTTACGCAGTTTTCGCAAGCACTAAATTTCATCAAATATAGCTCTCGATATTTTCAAATATTGAATCGGGTATTGAATTGTTTATCTATCGCTTTTGTGTCGGTAACGACAGGAATCGTGCAGAATACATCCAAATTTTGCGTGAATTTATGGAAATGAATACCTATGAAAACCGCCGTGGGTTCGCCATGAATGATAATAACGAACAGTTTGTTCAAATTGAGGCTCAACTTCATTAATTTGATTTACAGGCTTCGTCCGTTGCCCCTAATAGTCTGCGATCTAATTACGTTAATGCTCCGATTCTTTGACTACGCTGCCTATTATTAGTGTAATAATTTGAATTTCCCCGAATAAATGATGACTTTGATGTTTTGATTCTGACGCTCGTAGTTGGTTAGAATAGAAATGTCGAAAATTCAGAGATACAGATAACTTAATCATATTCCTGTTGTTAAAAGCTGCAAGCATTGATTTCAGGATTGTCGTCTGCTCACCACGTACGATTAAAATATCAAATATTAAAATTAACTAACCGGTTTCTAATTAATTTTTCACCTGTGAAAGTTATTTGAGCATAATTTTGATTTGGATTAGTTTTAGAGTTTATCCCTTTTGCCCCCTAATATTATACATGTATGTTTGCTTGTAGCGATGATTGAAAAAGTTGCGTGTTCTGAGAATACGTAAATGCCAAAGTAAAGTGATGTGTTCGGCTTGAATAAGAATAGATATCGAGTTTGATATTAGTACATTTTTCACTGGTGTTAAATTGCCAAGTGACAGAAGCTCAAATTCATAGTTTTTATTTGAATTACTTTTAAAACAGGTGATGATTTTCGTGATCTGACCTCTCAGAAATATATTCTGAAAAGAAATTGCATGTTACAGCAAATATTTGAAAATTATTTCTAATTTCGGATACACCAGTGTGATGCCGAAAATATAACGTATAGATTTTTTTAGTAATACAATTCAACTATTTTAAAATCAATATGAAGACATTCTCCCTTTTTTTCACTTCGTATTGTGAACTAAAATGTATATAGTTAACTCTTACGAGAATACTGGAGGAAAATGTAAACGCATTCCATTATATTTACAGTTCTTTTGGGATAACCAAGTTGTGATCTATTTGGTTAAAAATAAATATTTTTTTAATGCTGAATATCGCAATAAAATCTAACATGGTAATCGAATTTTGTATAGAGATCCTGTAAATCTGAATACGGTAAAAGGATCAGTCGCTATTTCTAATGCTTTAGAAAGTTTTAGACGTTACTGAAATAAATAAATGTAGTTAATGCAGATAAAATTATTAGATGTATAGCCATAAAAATTGCAGTGGTCAAAATCATTAGGAAATATATATAACAATTTTTCACGTGATCACAAAATGATTCTTTACAAAGTTTTGTGTCCATGTAGGTTTAATGCCTTTGCCATGTTGGTCGTAAAGTTTTAACTGCGTATATTGAGAGCCGAGTTAGTTGAAATTCGGGAATTCAGTTCGACTAATATAAATATAGTAGCAGAGAAAATTTTTGATCGGACCTCGCCATCCGTTCGTCATTTCTATGACTCATCCCATTGCCATGGAATCAACAAATATTTTGTTTTTGCCGTGCACTCTTCTCGTTTTCAATCAGTCTAGGCGACCTCATTATTAATCAAATATTTCCGCGCTTTTTTCTCTCGGCTGCCATTGAGTGATGAACGGATGTTCTTCCCTAGAATGTCATGAGAGCCGTGGTTACTCCTCTGTCCGTTAGGATTCGAAAAAATGAACAAATCAGCCAATTGACGAGATATCCTGATTTTTGGTCGTTTTAAAACAGTGGGGAGAGAGTAATTCTTCGCCGGATCGCATGTTCCTATTTGGAGGTAAACAGCATAGCGCAGAAGTATGGCCGGGTATCTGTATATTTATCGCAACATGAAAAAAATATTGCCAAATTGAGAACACGCCGATGTGAGAGGATCCGGTAGTTTGGCTGCGGGATACGCAAACAAATTGACGTTCATTTGTACGTTTCGTTTTCTCTATTTAATTTTGGGCAAACGCTCGCAAAAATAGGGATGTGAGCAAATATACGGAATTAGTGGTCATACCGCTGTGTCGTCGTGAATGGAAAATTTTGTGAAATACAAGCGAGGTGGGCAATAGAAATATCGTGAAATTCACCGTAATGATATTCTCACCAAAGGCTAACTTCCTCCTCTCAGTTTGAGGCAGGTAGATATTATATGATAAATTAAATGGATATTATATTCTTCATGGAATTTCTCCTATAAAGGAGTAATTTGATGAAAAGTTGAAAAATTAAATATTAGGTCATTTTCAATAGAAGGATAGCTTTTCCTTTTTTGTGTTTATCGTTTCAATTTTTACCGATGAAATGAATCGATTCTCTCTCAATATAGTAAAGAAAGGAAAGTTGGGACAGTGGGGCTGTTAAGGAATTAGAGGTTTAAAATCTCCAAGTGCGTTGTTCTCGGAATACCGGGGAATGAGAAGAGGAAGGCCGACAAAAACGGCTATTGAAGATTTTAAACCTCTTATTCACCCTAAATAGTGTACACACTATTTTTTTAAGTGCCAATCAAAAAATTTCTCAATCGTCCACTATTTCTTTGAACATTTGAATGCCTTTGTTTCATTAATGCATTATTGATTTAGCATATTATTGAAATTATGTAGGAGAAATAATTTCAGCGAACTATGCCGTGATTCCACATTTTTAACGGCCATAACTACGGATATCCTCAGGAGAAGCTGTGGGTCGTTGTACTTCTGAGAATTATTTGCACAACAAACATCCAAGTCAGTTTGCAGAAGTAGGAGAGAGGGAAATTGCAATGCGCTTGAGAATTCGTCCCGGGAAAATGTTTGAATATTCACAAGAGAATAGCCGAGGGAAAATATTAACGAAATGTCGAATGAGGAAGAACTAAGAACTATGTTTTGATTGTGATTTAGATGTTCGAAGGTGTAAAGTATCTGAGATATGTTTGTATTTAACGATACGTTGGATATTACGATTGACCTTTCGAGATTATGATTTATTTTTATTTATATTTTATGTAAAATTATCTATTTTCTATATTAGGATAAATTGTTCATGTTACGAATGGTTCTAGGAATATTTGGGTATTTGGTATTTATTCGTATAAGAAGCGGCGGTTATGTTTTCCTCCATTAGTTTTTTGCGGTGGAGATTTATTTTCTTACTTGTATCTTGACATTACTCATGGGTATGCCGCCGAGTTAACTACATTTACATCAGTACCCTGCAAGCTGCTTTTCTTTCAGCTTACGTCAATTATTCTCATTTAAAGATTTTATCTCAAAATATGACATTTTCTTTGTCTTTTCTTTGATAATATCAAGAGATAGCTGATGTCAATCATCGTAACGTACGTTGTTACTTATCCAACTTCCTAATGGCTGTAGGTAACAACACCTTGATTAGTATTACCTTTTATTAGTATTATTATTGTTAAAATTTTAGTATTAGTATTGTAAAAATGATAGGAAATAGTAAATTTTTATCATACCTCATGTAATAAATATTATGGGATGAATACGAATTCTTTATAGGTAGTAGCACTACAGGGACCAGGCTCGAATTTACAAAAATCACTCTTGCGTCGTATCGAGCCGTTTTTACCTATACAGCCGAATCTAACTCAAGGGCGCCATTAAATATATTTTGACGTTTTAAATAAATCTGCCGCATAAGCTCTCCCGCTGCTGCACACGCGTCGGGATGAAATAAACACGCATATAAATCTAATGGAGCTTCGAAACTTTTTCATGCGCATATGGATCGCTCGTCGAGAGTATTCCTTTTAGGTTTTTGTTCGAACCGTGTCGCGCTTTTCCCTAAATTTTATATTTTTCACCAGAGGCTTAGCAACGTCAACTGTTGATTTTCCGCGAGCTCGCGAGGGCGGTTATTTTCGTTCGAGTGATGCTATCTGCCAAGTTTGTTTATTATTCAAACGTCTAGCAACTCTTCCGCGCGCTCCAACTATTTCAGCCTACGGAGGGCTCCATCCAGTTAGAAAAAATCTCTCCCCGAACTCCGTTAACATTTCTGCTCGTTCGGAATTGGGGTGTCGGTCGTGCGGGATTCGAACCTCGCCCTTCAACCCTTTTATCGAGGTGCCTGAATGGTTGAAATCTCTTCTTCCACTCCACGGTCTTCTTCAAAAATCTTCGCGCTATGCCTAATGCGACGTTTTCAACAGGTGTACCCGATAATTTATGTTTTTCTACAAATCGGCTGAGTGCTGACCTGAATATAGAGTCTAGCGAAGGAAATGTGAGGTGAAATAAGATACTGATCTCATACATTTTTTAGATAAAAATGTCTCTACGACAAGCATGTACTCGCTGCAGTAGTTATATTTCAGCATATTATATGTTGATGGAAGTTGACGGGCACTCCGCTAGTTGGAAATAAATATCGATGGTTATTTATTATGGGAATAGTAGATATATTGGCTTAGAAAATCTCGTAAAGTGTTTTTCATTTCATTCTCGTTATTTCCGTTATTATACCAAAAGTCTAAAATTTAATTTATTATCAAGTCCTGTACCTCGAAGAATAAAGGAGTATCTTTGAAACTACTTGTAGTTCTTAGAAAATACTCAGCGAGGAAGTTTCTATTCGGATTGTATGTTCTATTTTATATTAATTTCATAACCATATTATATAAATGGAGGAGTAATGGTGTCTCCTCAAGAATAGAGAAATTACTGAACTAAAAATATATCTAACCGAGGAAAATTCATCGCATGATGTAATTCTTTCAACAACTCTAGTGTGCCTTATTTCTGCAGAATAGTCTGGTGGTGGTAAATGTATGGAAATTACGGCAAACTCGATTTAATTGTCTCTCCCTTCGTTAAGATGGAAAAAAAGAATCACTTTAAAGTTGACGTTTTCTCTCTTTTTCATCTCGGGCACATTATACAGCGTTCGTCTCATTCCGCAGCAATTTGGAAGTATAAATCCGTTTCGTTTGGGCAAGGGACACAGCGTTGGTTAGCCCCGGAGTTGGATCGATGTATGAAAACGTGGAAACTTGGGAGCTATTCTTTCCCACCACCATCCGACGTCATTACTATTTAATTAACTGGGAATGCAAGGACGAGCCCGTGACCCGCGAACGGGCCTCGGGGATAACCATATCTGGGACGAGATTCTTAAAGGGACCGTGGGGAAGAGATGGGTCGAGAGCGTGGTGATGACCTTAGCCGGCAAGTTTGTTAAAGGCCTGTGCAATTTCGGTGCGAGCGTATGTTTGCTACCGACGGTGGTGCCTTTGTGCCCCGAAACAGGAAAGGGTCGTGCGCACGAAATCGAATCGCTTAACAAAGAGCGGAAACTTATGGCAAATGTTTTATGACTTCCGCGAGCTGTTTCTTTTGGCTGCTTAGGAAATTGTTGCTTCATTATCAGAATGGCGCGGCAATTTGTGTGCATGTACCAATTTACAAGTGAAATAAATATAAATTCTAGTTTTAAAACAAGGCATGTTTCTCTAATCATTTATCATTTTAAAGCGAATTGAACTTGAATCTTGCTGGGTGCCTTTCCAGTGTTGTATCTATGGGCGAGACTTTATATCTTAGGGTCTATTTCACTAATTCGATCCAACCATCGATTTACCCAGCCATCTGAGCGAAATTTTCTTTTTGGAAATTAATAGGTATTACAAAGGCATTGCTTGTTGAATATTACGACAAGTGAATACATAAAAAAGTAGATATGTAAATATAAAGGTAGATTACTAAAGTTTGTAGGAATTATATTTGAAAAGCAGAAATCAATTTTCGCAGGATTGCAAAAAATTGCGAATGTAAATGTGGATATCTATCTCGTAGGAGAAGTAATATTGGTTGTTTTATCCCCAATATTATTTGGTGTCATACCTTTAGGAATTGAATCGTCGAATGATCATATTTTGGAATTCGCTGGAAGCAAGTTCATGGAAAATGAGTGGCACGAAAATTATTAGTGCGCATGTACAGTCCTGGCCAAAATTAACGCAGCACCAGCCGTAAGGATCGCTAGGGAGGTTAATTTTGGCCAGGAGTGTACATTAGGGTGGTCCTTATTTTCGAAAGTTTGAAATTCTTTCGGGACGCCCCCTAAAGTTGTTCCATTTGGATAGAAAATAAATCGTGTAAAATATTATTTAAATCGGATAATGGAAAGACGTGCCGCATCGCACTTAAAGTTTATAATTTTCAATTAGGTCTTTAACCTACGCTATGCTGAAAAAATATGGTAAAAATTGATTAGAGCTATAAAAACAAGATAGAATACAAGGTGGCGAGATTCTCGGATTCGAGCGGAGGCGCCTAGTGAATGGCGCCACTTGTACGGTGCGCGCTCTCTATTTGGGCTGAATCTCGAAAACTACTTGGCAGATCTAATTAATATTTTACGAAAATCACAGTTAATGTCTAAAAATGCATTGGTAGAAAAATCAAAACAGTTGAAATATGGGAAGGCTCCGTTATCTCCTGTGATATTCGAAAAAAGGCCAAAAATGTTGAAAATTATAAACTTTAAGTGCGATGCGGCACGTCTTTCCGTTATCCGATTTAAATAATATTTCATACGATTTATTTTCTAACCAAATGGAACAACTTTAGGGGGCGTCCCGAAAGAATTTTTCAAAAAAATTTTTTCCCATATAAATAAGGACCACCCTAGTGTACATACATAAATGTAATGGTACATCTAAGATAAATAAATACAAATTCTAGTTTTAAAACAAGACATTTTCTCTAATCATTTATCATTTTAATCCGAATTGCACTTGAATCTTGCTGTATGCCCTTTCGGTGTTCTTTCGAAGTCTTAATACCTTTGCTTACTAATGATTATTTCCTTTATCTGTCGTTTGTCTCTTAGGCTGTATTTTGTTAATTTTATCCTCTTCTTTTCAAAGCAGTTTCCAAGCCTTGTAAGCAAAATTTTCTTTTTTATAATTAATTGGTTTTATATTGTTGAATTTTACGACAGATGAAGCTACCGGAAAGAAGATCACTTAAGTTCGTAGGTATTATTTTTTAAAGGCTACGCTCAGAAATGAACTGTGGCAGAGTTACTAAACATTGCGGAGGTAATGGTGGATATCTATATCGCAGGGAAATCAATATTGGCTTTTTATTCCCTAAAATTACTTGGAATCATGCGATATGCATACTTTCAGCCATTTATTCGTTAAAAGATCATATTTTGAAATTCACTGGAAGCGAGTTTATGAAAAATGAGCTATATATTCCCTTAATTTTAAGCTATTAAGATAAAAATTATGCATATTCACGGTATTATTTTGACCGCTCCTCATTAAATGCTATGAAAAATATTATTCAGAAGGTCATTATGGTTTTTACTTATTTATAATCTGAATGTTTAACGAGCTTTTACCAAGCAAAATTATGTTTATAATGTTTATATGTTCAGTATGCATACTATGTTTATATAATTTAACATGTAATTGACAAAACTAGTTTAATCTAGTTAAAACTCTATAACTCAATTCTAAATTACTTATACATTTGTGTCAGAATGTTATGTTAATATGGTATAATTTGCTCTTTTTTGTACATTCTAATGGCTTTCTTTTTTTCTTGTCTTATATAGCTCTTTAATCTACTACCATATTTAAATTTAGTTTTCTATTAGTAGGTTTCGCAGGTTTTTCACATCCCCCTTCCTGAGGATGTTTTCCTGCAGCGGAAATTTTATCCTATGCTCTTAGCTTAGGTTTTTTAATCCACATAGTAGTTTTCTTCTCTGTACTTTTGCAATCTATCTCTTTCTTTCTGTTCTCACATGACAAAGGGTTAGGTGTAAGAAGATACTTGATAGTCTTAATCTCGCCCGGAATAAAGTCCTTTATTATTATTATGTTGCATTTATACAGACTTTGCTCCACACCAAACTACACGTGAGGACACATATTCCCTTGTTACATAATCTTCTAGCTGAAGCTCTTTGTAGCTAATGATGGAGGGGGCCACATTTTTATAGAAAAATTTGAATGTAACTTATAATATCCTTTTGAATATTAACCGGCTTTCGACTGTGTCCTCAGAGATAGAGATAAAGGGTTTTTTACCGTTGTTCTTTATACTTTTGCTCCTAATTTAGCGTAGTTGTTATCTTTTTGTGCTAGGAGAAGTTGAAAACGGAAGCGGTATTAATTGACCCGGGGAAGGAGGGACAAAAACGGTCCAATAGGGCACTAACTTCGTCTGTTCTCGTCATTAATTTCCTCTAATAGATCTGACGTAGGAGATCTGCCGAAAAGGACTTGATGTGAGTAATTAGGTTCTCGGAATTCATTTTGAACGCTATGGATCCACGTATTTGATCGCACAAATGAGAGATAATTAAACGTTTCCTTTGTGAAACGGAGAAAGCTTCCGTAGGCTTTTCATTTACACTTAATCCACCTCGATAGTTCCTTTCTATTTATAAGTTCTATTGCATATGGGTCTATTTCTGGAACAATTCATGTTCTCCTACGCACGCTAGGTATGGAAGCGTATTTTAATTCAGAGCCTCCATTAAAATAAAGATTGGCAAGATAGTTGGTATTGATCGACTATTATTAATTTTAAAACGTCTCTCATTGTTATGAAGTTTGAATTTCATTGGTATGACTCATGGTTGTTAAAATTTTGATTTTTATTAAGTTTTAGGTGGTTAGAACACCAGCCTGGAAAGTGGGAGATCTAGGCTCGATTATCAGTAAAGTTTTTTCGATAATTAGAAGTTAATATTTGGAAGAACCAATAGTTATTTTTCGTTGGCTCTTATCTAAAGGTGTTTTTTTAATCGTAAATTTTTTTCAGCCTTGTTAGGAATCCATCTCAAGAGAACGGATATTCTTATAAGTAAAACTACATTTACTGATAAGGAAATGTACATACTTATAGTGATTTAGGGTAGTTTATAGGACACCTTTCCTAAATTCAGTATTATTCTACTTTACCTCTTACCCATCGGAATCGTTAATCATGATTTGGTTATTAGGTTCAGTGTGTTTTAAAAATTTTTAAATGTCACAAATTAATTCTTGAGGAACGATAAACTAGCAACCATTTATGTTTCCAACCAATCTCCTCCAATATAAAAAATGAAAAACTTTGTAAATTTTACGCTGAGTTTATTCACGACCGGTTTCGTAATTTGCATTACATCTTCAGGCGAAGGGAAACGTTTTTGCAAGGAATATTCAGTTTTTTATTTTACTATGGCTTTCCACGAAGTCACGCCTGCTAATATTGATCCTTCCAATATAACTGATGTTAAGAAAGAGGTTGGGGTGATACATTTTTCATTCATTTTTATAGTAAAAAGTCCTACATAATCGACTGATTTTGATAATTCTTTCACACAAGGCCATCACTTAGACGCAACGAGTGGCTTTTGTCTCCCGAGTATAAATATTTCACTCCACATTAGTTTCATGTGAACGTTAGCAATATGCTGTTCAAAGTTAACTTTTAGCTGTTTGTGAAAATTATGGAGCATTTCATTTGCCTCGCAGAGGGATTATTTCATGGGGTTGAATAAACATACATCCGGTATTCAGTTATTTTAGGTGAGTCCCCGAGAGGAATAAGTTGCTTTGTCTATTGAGATAACCGCATTCTAACGTAAACAGCGTTTAATTTGTATGAGTAATATTCTGTGATTCCACATGCTGTGCGTAAATTGTGCTTTGCGTAGGCTATGTTTATGAATATTGTTTGCATATCGAGCCTCGTCCTACGTTCCTTCGTGAAATTGCATCATGCTCCAATATGTTAACCTTAATCTCATCCTCATATCTTAACGAAGATTTCCGTTCTTCGTAAAACTTAAGTTTATTTATATTTCAGTTGCATAACATACAATGTGTATTGTTGTTACTATTATTCGAACTTAGTCATCACCCTTTGATTTTTTCCTTCGCTTATCATGTGAGGGTTATTTTTTAAATGAAAGTCTTTAATTAAGCAACTAAATAATGAAATATGTTACTGTCTTCCAAGGCAGTTCTTTGTAAGAATCTTATTTAGTTGAGACCTATTTAGTTTCTTTATATATACATTTTAATACGGTCTCTTTGTAATTCAATTTTGTAATATCATTAATTAATCCATCCTCTTTCGAAATACTTCATTTCAGCCCTTTCTGTTATTTAAAAATGCGTCTGAATTCATCAAGTCTTAATTATCAAGGTGGGTACAAAGGGGTATTCACTGTACGTATTCTAATTTGTAAATTAGATTTATGAATGCAGCCATCTTTCATGTAATCAAAGCATTTCCTGATATTTATGATTTGAGACCCTTTCCTTCTAATATTGGCTAGATTCACTCCTTCTTAGGCGTTCTATTTCAATTTCTCTTCTGTGGGTTTATTCCTCTCTCGCCCTTTTAACGTTCTCATTTTCTCCACATAGTCGACGATTTCATATCTGTCGTATCGATTCCTCATATTCAAGTAGTAACGATTTTATGAGTGCTACAGCTCAGGGTCATCTATATTGTTAAAGGGACATTTTCATTTCAAATGAATGGACGAATGAATATTATCGCTCTCTTTGAGCGGAACTAGCGTTTATGGATGAATTCCGTGGTCTGTAAAATAACAAGGTCTTTTGGTGTACTCATATTTCATCATCGAGATAATGTGTATCTAAGTGTTTATATTTATATTTTGTTAACATACGAATATATTTTAAGAATTTTTGCGGAAAATTAACCGCCTACTACCATCTACTTCTGTCACCTACGTTTTCAATCTTGATTTTGTTATCGATTACTGCTATTATCATAGCTCAATTTGATTACTTTCGAAAGGTTTAATAATTACTACTTATGGAAGTAAAGGCATCTAATACACCTTTAGAGAGTATTTCACTATGTCTGTGAAAATATAGTTTATGACGAGAAACATGTCATTATAAGGTAAAATAAGTAAAAATTTTGGGAGAAAATGTTGCTTTTTTAGTATCTGAGCTTGGAAATTACCAGCAATTTCACTTGCCAATTTATCTATATATATAGATGTATGTGAATGCATTTTCCTCTTAAATACGTTAAAATCCTCGTAAACGTGTCAATAACTTTTTAGAGAATAAAATTCTAACTCTACTTTACACTTGACTATGAAAATCAGATCATAACTGAAGCATCGCGTCATTGCTGTTGCTCGAATTGCACAATATCATTAACATTTATGGAAACAAGATGTGAACTTCGGCCATTTTTATAGTTACAATTTCTATGAGCTTAGCGTGTAAGCATACCATAGTGATAACAGTACTGAATGATTCCTAGGATAATTCATTCTTACGACATGCAACTAAAGTTGAAGAAATGAAACTCACCTATGCTCTATATCCTTGAAAAATTCAAGAGCGGTTGGGTATTTCAAAAACTCACGAAAAAGATTTGTTGCTGCACCATTACCATAACTAATTTCATGTGTGTTGGGGCCTTAACTACGTTTTAAATCCACCCAGTACCTAGATGATACCTAAGCACAATTATCCGCATTTAGGATAGTTGCGAGATTCGGGAGCTCTTTCTTTTATTCTTGAGAGAAACTGATCAGGTTTCGCGTATATTGGCTATGAATAATTTTATTTTCAATGATCTTCAAATTGCCTTCCCATTCAGTATAATAAGGTATTTTTTATTGTGATATTCTTTTTTGTCGTCCATAATAATACTCCAAGCGTGCTCTCATAGATTAACATGTAGTGAGTCTACAAATGTTTGTACTCATGGCTAGCAAACATTGGTGTATGCAATTGATAAAATATTTGCTATTCTGAGGGCTTCATTACCGGCGCTATCCAATTTGCAAGTTCTCTTTTTAGTTAAATATTAAGTGGATTCGGAATAATTTTGCGTTTGGATTCAAGGGAAGAGGACTCGGATCGTTCAAATATTGATGTTCTGATTCTGATTAGCATTTTAAGATTTTAGGAATTTATATCCAGGAATTCGTTTTGGACTTCTTTAAGAGCCTATTCATTCTATATTTTGTATGAATGATTACTTTTTCCTTCACGTTTCATTACATTTATTGTAACATTTCAACTAATCTTGTTTGTTGAAAGCAATGGCCCGTGAAGTCATAATTATATCAGGAATGCTCTAAGCTTACAAGCTTAAGCTTAACTAAGTGTTTAATAAAAATGATGATCCCAAGGAAAAACGGACTTGAAAGAAGTCTGACTGGGCCGGGATTCGAACCCTGGATCTTCCCCTATCCGGGAGGCTGTCTTAACCACTAGGCTACCGAGACAGAACATTTCAATAAGCCGTTTTGGGAACTTAGTGTGCAAGGGCAAGTGTGGTTTCGCCTGTCTATGCGGCATCGTCCACAGCCAAGACCTCATCGAGGCACCGGCAACACAAAGTGGTATTAAGGCTAAACCCACCTTAGGGAATCACAAAGGAAAGGGTACGGGTTCCATTCCCGGCCAAGTCAGACTTTTTTCAAGACCGTTTTTCCTTGGGATTTTTCCTGGGTGCGCGACCTTATGCGCAATTTACCCTTTACCCTATCCTTTGAAAATTATGATCTTTTGATTTTTATTAATCCATTGAAGAGAAAGTAGTAACCTTTTTATATGAAACATTGAACTGCCCCATTTATAATTAACATGATTAAAGTGATCGTTTAGCTCTTCTCTCTTGTGTAGAATATTATGTTTAAATTGTGGTTGATAAAACAATCATTTCTAAGTAGAATATTGTGACATATTTCATAGTAAAATTGTTTGAATTATAATCTTTAATGCAATATCCAATGTTACCTGTTGCGCATTTGTTGAATTGAAGCTAAGAGATTTAATTTCAGCATACATTCATTTATCTTTATTTTAACTTTTCAAAGAAATTGAAAACAACAGAGGAGTATGGAGTTAATTCTCGTCCTATTTGCATTAATATTCTTAGGTGGAGGTAATCGAGTATACTCGAATCGGCAACGGAATCTTGCGTCTATTAATTAAAGCAACAGCTTAGATGTTCAGTCGCAGTGTATTACGATTATAGCTTCCGGTAATGGTAATGGCATCCATCGATCTGCATCGATCAAAGACTATCTACAGAGCTCTGTCGCTCTTTTTTCCACGACGAAGAATCGGTCACGTACCCTGCAGAGAGTCCTTAGTCAAAGCGCACTCCAGTTTAAGACCGTTTTCGAGTGCAGGAAACCGTGAAAAAAATCACATCCTGCTTTTTTCAGCCCTCAACACATCCCACTCGTTAGTTCCCTCAACCAAATTCTCCGCCCCTTCCCTTCAAAGACCAGAGGCTCCAATTTTACCATTTTTTCACTCTTCATCTTTGACTCTTTTCAAAGAATCGGGAAACGTGTTGCGAAGTGGGAGGGTTTCCTGTCTCCCAACCCTTCCTTCGTTTGAGTATCTTTTCGGGGCACACACACGCGTGCGCGTGTGTGCTCTCGTGTCGTAGGGCCTACGGCCCCGCGACTTTGCTGAATGGGGACAAGTGTACTCCCGCACGTGCTTGTCTCTCTGCTTTACGACTTCATACGGCACCTGCTTGTTTGGCTGAGCCCCGCCCACCCGTGCACGCGTTGCTTTCAGATCCCTTAGAGCCCCCCGTTCACGTGTAGACTCACGTCTGTGTCCCTTGAGAGGAGCGCAGACAGATACTCTTTCTCTTATCGCCGACCCTCCCTTTATACCTACCGCTTCCGTCTTTCCCCTAACCTATCCCATTGCGTCGCATACATATACATCTCTACCCTTTTTCACTTCTTCCGCCGCTTTCATCTCAGTCTCCTCTTCCTCTCCCCTGAGTTCGCTCTTTTGCGTTCCCTTTTCAGCTCTTTTTCGCTCCTTTCACTCTCATGCTTTCCCTTTATTCTTCACTCTTCTATCCTTTTCATCCCCTCAACACCTTTTTTGGTGTTTCATATGGTTTAAATTTGTATACACTGTATGAAGTTGAAAGCATTGGTGGATCCAGGGGGGATATTGCCCCTTCTACACAATGATATTTTTGTAAAATAAACGATTTGCATAGGACGTGGAGATGAAAATAAAAACTACCGTATTTTACGGACTATAAGACGCACTTTTTTATGAAACAATTGCCTCCAAAATTCAGGTGCGTCTTATACACGAAATAAATACAAAAATGTCCAGTGTTTGATTTAAAATTCCACCCCGTCTTAAAGTTGGCCATATATTCGATGCCGCAGGAAATCAAGTTTTCAATACAGGTCTTCAATTCGAATTAATAAATTTAAAAAAAATGTCTATTGCTGGTCTCGGTGGCATAAGCCGTGCTGCCCTAGTAACTCCGGGGTCCGTATGCTGGTTAGAGTACATCCAATTTACTAAAAAAACTAGTGAAATGGTTGAACTTTAATTTATTGAAAGCGGAATGTATATTTTCTTTATCAGAGTAATTTACGTTAATCGTAAAGTATCGCGAATCTCAACCTCAAGAATAAATTACCTATCCGTCGATTATGATCACCGCTTACCGAAATGTTTCGTATACATACTTATCTCTGTTGTATATTTTATTTGTTAAAATATATTGCTATCTGTTTCATTCTCTCTGAAAAGCGAACATAGCTTTTATCACTGACACTCTCAGTAGTAAATCATCATAGAAGCACTGAAAGCCTTTCGAGAGGCCCAATATCTTTTAAAATTCCGATACTTCGTCGAAACAAAGCTTCCGTTACCAAAAACGAACGAACCGGAAATAAATATGGTAGTTACCTGTCTTCTGTAAGGCCCTATCAAGCCCTATTAGAGAGTTTGATAGTGTACTACTTACGATTTTACGGAATTAACGTGCAGGTTTTTGTTTATGGTTTGTTTAGGATTTTATAGGTTTTATGCTATAGCAACTTTTTGTTGAAATAATGTGCTCTAAAAAAATCCGTCCGGTGTGTACTGAATGGAAATTTAAGAATCACAAATATGACGAGAAACACATATACACCTGTTTCTCTAGCGACGAAAACATACACAATTCTTTCTCCATAGCCCATTTGCATCTTGTTCCTCTCGAGTTCCCTCCCACTTTCTCATTCCTCGCTTTCTCTTCTCCATTTCTCTCCTCTGTTTTCTACTAGCTATGTTCTCTTCCCTTTCACCCTTTCCCTCTTCTGCAGTCATCTCCTTCTCCAATCTCCACTTGAAAAAGCACTCTCGACCTCTTTCAAGCGAAAGGACTTGCTACTTTCAATCGGGGGTAAGTGCTAAGGATTTTTTTCTTCGAACCTCCGAAATAATTCATGATGTTAGGAAGTTTCACTTGATTTCACTTTCACCGACGTGATCAATATTGATTCGGGACATTCTTCTCTCTCCACGTCTCTCCACTCCCGTAGAGATGTTTTATAAATTGTCTCATTCATAGTTGATAATCTGCACACTCGAATTTCGGTGGGTGTTTTTTTTATTTCCTCGGAAAATTTTCGCAGATAATCCTAGGTATTTAGGGGCCGTGTGATTTTGTCCTTGGGTCGATCGAGAGCCCTCTCTGTCACTTCGGTGAATTGGGAGAAAATGTATTCCCCATTCCCTCTGGAATAGTACATTTTGCGGCCTGTGGTCATTTGATTCGAATGTAGAGTTCAGATAAAATAGAAGATATAAAAGTGGATTCTGTATATGTTTTTGTATTAATTTTTATATGGAAGGAAAGGTGGAGGGAAATAAAATATTCGATTTACAATACAAAAGTTGAATGAAGATGTTCTGACCAAGGTAGTTTTATGGTGATGAATTATATATGAGGTATTATTTCGTAGGAAATATTAACTGAAGGAAATAATTAGTATAATCTAAATCAGGGTTTCCGAAACCTTTTCTGTAATGGAACACTTTGCAGACCTGAGAAGTTTAACGGAACACTTCGCTTATTTTTAGGTTGGGTAATTCTACTTGTAAAATTTTAAAATCATTTAATTAAAACAAATTATTTATTTAGTAATTACGTTTAAATATAAAACTATAGTATTCTAATATAAATATTGATTTAAATTATTACTTGAAGTAGATAGTAAAAGATCTTTAAATGTATTGCAGTGTATAACACCTTTCCAAATTGTCACGGAACATCTATTCAGGTTCAGCGGAAAATAGTTTGGGAAACTCAGATCTAAATGAATGGTCGCCTTTCTTCATCCACTGCTACCCACGTAACGTTTTACTTAAGGGCCTCAAAAAGAACCTTAGAATGCACATGCTATTTTACTCTACCTAGTTGAAAAATCAATGAATTATTTATTCCGTAATTTAATAATTATTTATTTATTATAAATTTATCATTGATATTATTTAATTTAGCACCATAAAATAATTTACCTGTCAAACATTTCATCTTCAATCATTTAAAAATTTATATTATATTTATTCATCCATATTTTTACTTTCTCCATATACGAAGTATAGAGAAAGTATTGTTTTCATGAAAAAATTCAACTTCGAGATTTCAACGGAAATACATGTTTTGGGGTCCCTAGAACACGTTTTAACCATTTTCGGAATGATGTCTGTGTGTATGTGTGTGTGTGTGTGTGTGTGTGTGTGTGTGTATGTGTGTGTGTGATAGTGGGCGCTCTAACGTGAAAAATATTAGTCGTATCAATACCAAACTTCATATATAGTACTGTGGTGTGTGCTGTCAGAGTTGATTAGTTTTTGGAGTAAATAGGTCAACCGGAAGTCGAGCTTTATTCATTAAAGCTCATTTCCAGTTTTCAAAATATCTCCATAAATATGATATATACGTATATTGTATTACTAATAAAAGTTTTAGATAATGTAAATTACTATAACTTTTATACTTAACATATTTTTGTATCACCGGTTGATAAGGAGTTATTCGTGAAATACTGATAGAGCGGAAGTATCTGATTATGTACTTTGTGGGCGCTCTATCATGAAAACTATTCGTTGGATCAACACGAAATTTTATAAATACTATTTTGGTTGATGTCGTTAGAGTTGATTAGTTTTTGGAGTAAATCAGTCAACCAGAAGTTGAGCTTCATTCTTCAAAGCTCATTTCCGGTTTTCAAAATATCTCCTTAAATATGATATTTAGGTATATACTATTTTCAATAAAAGTTTTAGAAAATAAAATTTACTATAACTTTTGTTTGAAATATATTTTTGTATCACTGATAGTTTAGGAGTTATTTATGAAATACTGATAAACCGGAAGTTGCTGATTATGTACTTTGTGGGCGCTCTGGGCTCTATGGGCGAAAGGCCAAATTCATCGTTTTTTATCGAGCATGTCCCGAAAAACATTATTTATAATGTTTGTGGCCTAAAAGATAATAATATATAAATTAATCGCTCATCTCCAAGTTTAGATGGAATATAGAATTCGAAATTACTGTCGTAGATAAATATTTACATTTTATGTATATGGAGAAAGTCATGTGCTGGCCACATCAGATTTTTGTATTTACATTTTACTTATATTAATGTAAAATAAATATATTTATCAGTGTAACACACAGAATAAATGACACTATGTGTAATAAAAATCTAATTAATCATCACATTCATCTGAAACTCAAATTTTGCTTCCGATTTTGAATGGAGCAAATACCAGCTTTCATTTTGACACGTAAAATGGTTGACTTTATCTTATGCTGAGATTGCATCTTTATTCTCGTAGTTTATCCAAATCTCTCTTCTTTTCTTAGCGTGGAAGCTTTTTTTATATAAAAGGAAAGCCTATTCTTTCGCAGTTTCGCAGAGACGTCAATTTGCACCGCACGAGATATCGTCGAATTTATTTCGGAATCGGAAAATGTATCATCGAAGTCGTCGCCAGACCTTTCTCTTTCCGCAGCGGGAGTTGTTTCCTTGTGTTTCTCCCAATTTCGCCCGTTTCTTTCGAGCTGTGCCAATAAATTTTCCCTTTCACATCTGTCTCCATCGCAAGCCGCCAGGAATTCTCACGGGGTGCCTTCGATTATTCCAGACGTTCGAGGGCGATGGTTCCTTCTCGAACTGTGGTCGATTCCCCGCTCTTTACAAAGTCTAAACTATTTAATTAATTGTATCCTTCACGCGTCGCTGTATTCCGTCTTCGGGTTAGTGAAAGTTTTGAATCTGTTTCCTGTCTTACCTCTTTTCGGCATGGTTCTATTCCAGAGATTTGGATGCCTGATTGTATTCTTGTAATTAAGGAGTAAAAGGTATTAGTCGTGGATATTATTCATTTCAAATCCATTCAGATCAAATTGAGTGATGAATCTACCAAAAATCTTCCAATTATTTCAATATTTTACTATCAAATGAAACATTCGAGATTATGATGGAGAATGAAGGCCGTGAATTTATTAAAAAATGCAATGTTTTGCTATTTCACCAACATTACTCATTTGGTTAAAATTGATTTATCCCAAATTATACATTTTCTTCGTTTAAAAATATATAAATACTCGTTGAGAAACCTTTTGTGCTATCATAGATAGCGTAGAAATTTCAAAATGTACTTTCATCTACGTATGATGTGCTTACCTCTACAAGTCCAGAACCTGGGTGATCCATAATATTAGAGCGTTAGTATTATATTTAATTATATTCAAATGATATCAAACATCGTAAAATGTGGAATTATATTATGTATTATATTACTAAATTGGAAAGAAAACACTCTGAATTAAGGATTGCCATTAAAAAGTTTCCGTGAAAATTTTACATTTTTGAGAGCTATATTTGTGAAAATTGTAGAGGTGATTAAACTCAGGGCAATGATTGTATGTATGGTGAATGGCTGAGTGATTAGTTTTTATTATGCAGTTTTGGATATATGGAAAAAATGGACGAAGCCGAATCGCGGTGTATGATGTGAATTTGGGCGGTTCTAAAATAAGAGGAAGAGTATTTATTGAACGAAATCCTGAAAAAGGATATGCTTGAAGTTTCAATATTAAAAGAGTAAATATTTGTATCTATTGTTTTTGAATCGATTTATGATTAGTTTATATGTCAGTAATGACATTTTATAACAAGAAATTCTAGATATTATATTACCTTGTAAGATGTATCATGTATTTATGAAAATTTGTTCAGTTGTCTTAAATGCGTATTCATAGATAGAGACGAATGGAGAAATAAATGGATAATAAGATGGAGCGAATTTAAGCGGCGGAAAGAAAAGTCAAGTTAATATATTTATGTACAGTGGCGGAAAAAATTATCGCAACACTTTGCGCGCGCACCAGTGGCTTTCACAGAAACTATTTGGAATTCTGCTTTCTGTGACTGACTGGCAACACCGAGGAAAGCCTCGAAAAGCGGTAATATTTGAGTCGGAGCCTAGAACTTAAACAAAATTCCTCTCTTTCGAACTCTTCTTAGAGCCTTCGCGCGATCTCTCCCCGAGTTCGTCATGTTTATTTCGGCGTTTCTCTTTCACATATAGTTATCGTATTTATAGAACGATAGGTTAAATATATATTTATTCTAATTTCAATCTTAAATGAAATAAAATACATGGAAAATAATTGAAATTTAATTCTTAATAATTTGAAGAATGCTATTCGGTTTTAATAATGCGTAGCAATAAGGAATAAGTGGGATTGGAGTAGAAATACGCGATGTGGCGATTCTCACCTTTAGAAAACGAGAATTTTGGAGTCTAGAGGAAAATGATGTTTTGCGAGATTATAGCGAGAACAGATGGCCTATAATGGTCTCTTTTTCTGGATAATTTGTGCGCTAATAAGGCGTTATTTTGGTAGTTTGGTTTCTCACTCGAACATACGTCTTACGGCTGCCTGCTGGATATTGATGTAAATGTAATTCTTTAAACGTCCAGTTCAAACATAGGATATTCATTATTTGTGATAAACATTCCGAGGAGGATTTTTGATTACAAGTCTTATGTTTTCCATTCAGCAATTAGAATTCGAGAAGTCGTTAGAGCGATTACTGAGTTACTATGACACATCGTAAAATTTGTATTTTGTCTACGGAATATAATTTTTCACCAACTTAATCATGCAGACGAAGGAAATTCGTAATATAAATTTATATACACCATTTGTCAACTAGAATACATGAAATCATTGTCCGTCCGGAGTTAAAAGGAAAAATACCAATTCCAAAGTTAAAAAAACATGATTTCATAAAAACCGAACAATTTCTGCGCATATATCGGACTTGTCTTAAATTTTGTAACAGGGAGCTCGGTGACCTTGGTCATTAGTTAATTGTGTTGCCTTCGCGCGGAGAAATTCACGTAGAAATGCATTAAGGCTTTGATAATTCGCGAGGAAAGTCTTTAACCAAAAGTTGATCCCTTCAAAGTATTGCAGGCGCCAATACAAAACAAATGTTGAAATGATATTTTCATCATTACCTCGCGCGGGAAAGCTTTAACCATATGTCGAGCACTTTCAAAGCAAGTATTGCAGATGCCAGGTATATTTTTCCTTTTCGTGCCTATATCAGCTAGACTCAGGACCCTCATTTTACAGTCGCCCAGTAGAAACTATCCTCTGGCTAATTCAAAGCTCCTTCCTCACCATGGTGCTAAGGAAATTAGATGTTATTGCAATCGTAAAAATATTCCCAAATAATATTATTCTATTAGCGTATTTTAGTAAACAAAGACTTCCTAATAAACAACCCAAGTTTTTAGTACTGATACGTATTTTATGAACGTCTGACTTTATAAAGTTAATTAATTAACCAGGATTATGCTGCCATAATAATATTATTAATAAGCTGCTAAAATGGACTTCTCAGTTTGTTGGGAAGTGTCATAACTATAACTAGTTGCTAATTAAGAGGTGATTTTGCAGCTGTCTGACACATGTTATTGGCATAGGAAGGGCATGAGCTCGAATTCCGCTTAAGTTAAATGAGTTTTTTATCTTAAACTTCTCTTGTTCGGGAAATGAACGAATGTAAGATATGGTTTCCACATATATTTATACGCCCCTGTGATTAATATATATATTTACCTGAGATACAATTCATTATGGAAAAATAACCATTGGATATGAAGGATTCGGAACAGATTCATCACCAATTGTCGGTCAAGAACATGTTTCGTGTGTCAGTGGACATTTCTCTTCTACCAAGGATTCGAGGTCGTTCACTGAAAGACAATGTCCTTTGACTCATTTTCCACACTTATTAGAGGTATTTGACAGGGCCTCCTGATTTCTCGAAGCACGATGAACCTTTCGCTTTCAGTGCAGCGGATTTTCGAAAGCCTATGCGTCACTCGCAACAACAAACCGGTCGTAAGGCAAGGAGCTCAGGCTTACTTACTCAGGCTTATTGGTGACTATTTCTTCATTGAGGTCTTCTACTTCTATAGACGGACAATTAGCGGACCGCGCAAGCGAATCTTTTTCAGTTTTAGTCTGTAAACAAAAGCCTTGAGAACTATTGACATTCTTATGCATATTATTATTCATTGTTCGTCTACAACCAGGACAATTCGCGGGTTCACACTTTCCAATTCTCTCGGCGGTAGTTCCAAACCAATTATATAGATTTAGATTTAGATATATACCCCGCGAGCCGCCAAATGGGTATGGCAGGGGTTGTAATAACACCATCATCACGTAATCTACTCCATCAACCTCTCTAATTGCCCGGGGAAATAAACGACCAAAAGTAATAATGTTTTGTGATTACCTCCCTGTAACGTTTTGCCGATGCTTCTCGGAGATCGCGTTAGGTCTTTACTTGCACTTAAATTTCATTTACTTCGTCTTTAGGTTCTGAACCGATAAAGCTTTCGAAGAGCTTCCGTCAGTTATTAGATCTTCTCACCTGGAGCGAATTCCAATAAAGAAGTGGTTAACTCTATGTCTCGGAGGCTGAATCATATGGAGGAGAATGGATATATTATTAATCATCCTATATTTTTCTTGATTCCAAAGTAATTCTCGTAGATTAATCATAATGCATATGTGCACACTGTTACCGAGTCTGAGAGAAAAACGATTACATATAAATATTTTCCACATGCTTTAAATTATGTTAAATAGTCTCCTTCTCGTAAAAACATGAAAATTGAGTAACATTACGGGGATGGAGGTCTATGTCGGAGCTGATTTTTTTTCATAATCATCCATGTGTAAGAATCTACGGATTCTATCGGATGTGGACATGAATATACAGATGATAATTAATGATTGCTTTGTCGCAGGGGCGCAGCCAGGATTTGTCTATGGGGGAGAGGGTCATAGGCAGTAGAAAGAGCGAAAAAATTTCTACATTTCAGGGGCCGGTATCGCTATATGATAGAAGATATGTTAAATTCTTAGAAAAAACTGAAATGCATAGAAAACTAGGATATGTTCACGGTTATGTGACAAAATTAAAACTTTTTTGAGATTTTAGTTTGTAAAATGAATAATTGAATAATAATGATGAATAATAATCCTCAGTGATATTTGGATTTCCTGTTTTGACAGGGCCAATTTCTCTTACATTGTCATTATTTCTCTAGGTGTAAGGTTTTTATCATTGTAAATATTGATTTCGAGTGCCTTTGAGAGTTTTTTGAAATCAAAAGAAGGTTAATTAAACTTTCCTTCAACTGTTAGTGAATGTAAGAAGAAATAAATTAGTAGTAGTGATTTAGGAGATGATATTGAAACGTTAGTATTTTGGAGGTAGCACTACAATTTGGACAACCCAGTTACTTTGAAGGAAACCGAAGACCAATCGTAGCGGTGACGGATGAATTTTTCCTCTTAAATTATGTTGTTTTATAAATACGACATATTCTGATTATTGAGTTTAAATGTCGACAGCACAAAAACACCATAAAAATATGTCCATGTCTATGTAAGAACCATCCAATCCGCCTTTCGGCGTGTGGCAGGGGTGCATACAGCTTAACCCTATTTTCCTAATCGATTTCTTTCGCCTATCATCCGCGGAAAAAATGAATTCTTGATGCGATTCCTTCTAGCATTTATTTCTCTAATCTTCCTCGCAGTATCAGAGCGGCCCACATCAACATGGAGGTCGCATTATATCGATTGCATCATTTGAGAACCTAATTTTTCTTAACTTACATAGTAAATTTATCCTTAGAATTAGTCTTCTATCTCTTACTATGATTACGCGTACTGATTCATCTGAGTAACACTCACCGTTTTATCATGGCAATTCTGTACAAATAGTATCGTATACAACCAATCAAACAAATACCGTACACGAACTGTAATATAAAATTAATAATCAGTATAATCGCGAAACAGTATTTTCTCGTTTGGCTAGGTTGAATAAGAGGTTATATGACTTTTTTCTTTGAAACACGATGAGCATCCCCTCAACGATCTGCTAGTTAATCTTTGCATTCTATTCAATTTCCTATCGCATCTCCAATATGTTCTTTCAAAGATAAACAATAGCTAAACGTGACTCTTCGGTATTTTGTGTGGCGCACTAACACTAAGGGTTGTCGCGAAATTTGTTGCTGCGTGGAAATAACGTTTTTGAAAGATATCTAACATCCTTACGCTTTATATACATCATTCACAAAAAACTCTAGGTGCGTCTTACAAGATTTGCCTTTATGGAATCCGTGTTGGATCAGAATGATTCCTATCTTTATGGTAAGAGACTGAATAATGGAGCTTGCTATAATATGCTCCATTATTTTGCATAAATTCGAAGTTAACGAAAATTACCCATAATAATCTGATCATCCTTAGGCCCCGGAGTGACGTTTAATTTTTTACACGATATTGGGACAGTACCCTCATTAATTGATTTCTGATAGAATTTCCTATCAATCTGTTGCAGTGAATTTCCACTCGCATCAACTTATATCTCTATGGAAATCATCTCCGAATCAATGCGAGAGGTAAAACCGTTAACTCGACCATCATTTAATGAGAAAAATTTCTGGAAGTACGGGTTAAGTAAGTTAGCTATTTCTGCCGATTTATTTAAGGCAATTCCCTCTTCGCTTATAATGCTAGGAATAGAAAACTGACCACCACGAGTGTCACGCACCTATGACCAAAATTCTTTCTAATCGCCAACTAGTGAACCCTGTTAATAAACAGGGTTCGAGATCTATATTCCTGGTATTCTTTTCGTGATCCTTCCTCAAATATCTTTTGCACTTCTCTATAGTTTTGATCACTAAGCTCATGGATCTCATCGTACGGTTTAAGTTTTCTCAATTGCGAGTGAATGACTCCTATGCAATGCTTCAAACTTCTTCCTCGTCTCACCTACTGTTTAGAAGGAACATATTTAACTAAATCTACTTTGATTATTCGTCGAAACTCTACCCAACTATCTTTTACTGTATTTTCTCTCGAAAAGCGTAAAAAAAATTATCCAAGCCTTCGTTCAAATGAAACCTTAAACTCAGAAATAATTGCTTTGCGAATTACACACACTTGCCTCACAGGCTTAAGAGATCTAACCGCTACTACTACATTCATCCCTACCATTATGACATCATGGTCTGACTGTACCGTCAACTACAGAGAAGCTAGTTATTATTTGTGGGTGGGAAGTGGCTAGTAAATATAAATTGATACCTTGCTTCGCACGATTCGTTCGAGTTTTCGTCATATTTACCTGATCTAAACCATGCAACGAAAAAGTAAGATGTATTTCGTGAATTGTTTTCCCACTGCTAGTGCTGGAGAATTTTAGATTATCCCAATGAATATTGGTTAGGTAAAAATCTCTTCCTACGGCGATAATTGGATCTTATATTTTCTCACCATTTTTCTGTAGGGCATCGGATAATACAACAATACATCCTATTTTTTCATCGGGAGGACGACACAAAGAACAAACATTAATTTTACTTCCGTTTTGTCTTTGAATCGAGCACCAAATGATTTCGCTCCTGCTATTTTCTACGAACTCATCGCGCTCACTAATTAAATGAGTCCATACTGCTATAAAATGTCTACCACTAGATCTACATAGTTATATTTTCGGTATATCATATAATCGGGGGAAATATCTCGCTTAGAGTAATATCTTCGCTTAAGCAACTATCTTCCTAGTATGATATCCGCGCAAATTCTCATCGTAACGTTAAAGAATTCCGCCTGTTTATTACGTAAGCTCTTGCAATTTACTATTATTATTTTTAGATCTCTCAGTTCGCACATTAAAACATGGTTTCCTTTTTCGAATAACCTTTATCTTTTTTAAGTGAATTTTTCTTTTTCACCATTGCAATTTTTCTATTTTTTTGGGCTAAGCTCATGCATACCCTTTTGCCTATTTAAGTGGGCGTTAATAACTATTTCTACTGCTGAATAAAAGAATAACTTTGTCTGCATATATTCGCTCTATTCTCTAATATATTCGCATCTAAACCGCAAAACTACGTAGTAAACAACATTAAAACTACGGTATTCATGGGGGGAGAGGGGGGCGGGAATGTTTTGGAAGAGTCCGTAAAGCGCACAGAAAGTTTAGTAAAATCAGCGAATGATAGCTGAGTATGGCGCCAAATATATGGATCTAAGTAGCCTTGGGAAGTATTTTTACATACAGAAATCAAGATGATCAAATTGGAAGCGGAAAATTTTATTCATCGCTACGGAGAAAGTAGAGAAGTGAATACCCGCCTCTTGGAAACTTTACTGAAGTAAAATCATACTTCAGAAAATATTTCCTGAAGGTCGCTCCGTTTCACAGCGTTAAACCCGTAGCTCGCATGTAATTCAGAGTAAGAGCGTTGATAAGCTTACTCCATGAGGCGAGAACGGTATATCTAATGCTTGTAAAAGGACAATCGAATTATCGGTTTTAATTTGCAATTCAGATTCCAACTGCTAGAATATTATGGATCCTGTTTGCGATTGCATTCAAGCTCATTAATCAATTACATTACAGCTCTGGACATATTAGATTGAAATTATCTGTTGTAGAGTAATACACTCACTGTAGATGAGATTCGTATGAGTTGTGCGATGAATGAATGAAACATCTATATATATGTGATACCGTTGCAATTTATAATATATTTTTCAGTCAGTATGGTTAAAGTGCATTGATGTCTCATGAGAAACACCATTTGTTATTACACAAATATTACTCCCTATTACATATAGCCTGATAGAGCTGAAAATTGTTGATTACTGATTCCACTATTTAAAAGCTAATAATAGTGATGACAATTCCTGTCTAAACGTTAATTGCTAAAAAGCTCTTGGAAAAATTAACTCCTTTAACTCACGGATAAGATTGGATTTATCGAAAGGATATTTTTAATACCTTATGCAGTGGAAAACTACACTGTTCGAGTAAAAATAGAAAGTTAAGAATAGGACACATCTTAGTGGTTTCTGAATTCGAATTTTTAAGTGTTGAATTCTCTTTGCAAGAATTCTATTCCATCACAATTCTACCATTTAGACCTTTAATTAGCGAAATAATACCTCAAAATGTTCATTTTAACGTCTGATATTCCGCTATCAAACAATCTTGTTTGTAACTATCTCCCAGTGTTTTATATTAACATTCCACACAACGTTTTTATCACGGCTAACTTTAAATAATAAATGGCAAAAAATGAAGACATTGAGGCTAAGGCACTACTTGGAAATCTCGCGAAGGTGAGTCTTAAATGTCTGCATATATATACGATACTAAAAGTCTATTTCCCATTCGTAAGGATTTTGAATATTGCCGGTTTTACTGCCTCTATACAGAGTTGCCGAATTGTCGGAGTTAGAGTGATTTCAGTTAGTTTCCACGTAATCCGCGCTCTCACGCCAACTGGTGTTGCGATAATTGTTTCCCCCACTGTACGTTATGTATGGGTTAGGTAAACCTGTCCCCTCGTAACTTAGGGTGTTTCCCTCCTAGTCAAAGAAAATTTAAGGGAAAACGAACGTGAGTAGAGACCGTCTTCGAGAACCTATGATCACCCTTTATTTTTAACGAAAGGTCGTAAAAGAAGAATACCTCCAGTCGACGGAGAAGTGCATTTGGCTTCGAGGCATCGCTATGCGATGAATTCTCCGAAAGGGGAGCATCGGAAAGACATTCCGCGGACACGAGTTTTGACTCATAAAACCGAAAGACTCGGTAACGGGACACTTCGGGTCGGGAAACGAAATTCCGCTTTTTTTCTGCACTCTCTTAGGGATGCGGCGTGGGGGCGGCAGCTGTCGAGACGTTTCACTTAGGATCCCAAAACATCCTCTCCTTACGTCCATTTCCATCCACCCACTCACGTCCTTCCTAGTATCTCATTTTCACCCTTCCTGTCGCTGCCTTCTTAGCTGTCACCATAGAACAATGGAGGCAGCCCTCTGCCCAGAGCACCTGCTATGTAGCCGTGAACTATGACCCTTAAACACAAATAAGGGGATAGATCAGCTGGGATGGATACAAAATTCATCCATTGAGGGGAAACAGAAGGAAGAATTTTCGTTCTTTGCCCTTGAAAATAGCTAAGGATAACCGTATGTCCCAATAGTCAAACTGGTTTAAATTGTTTACGAGTAATGTTTATGTACTTCGCCTTATTTATCAAAGAGCGTCATGTTCTTATATCGTGGATTGTCATCCAGAAGTTAATAAAATGATCCTGTAATCCACAAGACTTATCTCGGCAGTGACCGGTTTCTACTGCACAGTCCCAAAGGTGACTATTGTTAGCAAATCCAAATTATATTATTGTTTATTTTTGTTTCAAAACAATTTAAGAAATCCGTACCTTTCAAAAATATCAGATGTGGCCAGCACATGACTTTCTCCATGTATAAGATGTAAATATTTATCTACGACAGTATTTTCGAACTCTATATTCATTCTAAACTTGGATGATAAGTGATTAATTTATATCATATTATTTTTTACGTCACAAAAATTATATACAATATTACAATATTATACAATAATGTTTTTCGGTACATTTTTGATGAAAAACGGTGAAATTGGCCTTTCGCCCACAGCGCCTAGAGCGCCCACAAAGTACACAATCAACAACTTCCGGTTTATCACTATTTCACGAATAACTCCTAAAAAAACCGTGATAAAAAAATATGCTTCATACAAAAGTTATAGTAAATTACATTTTCTCAAAAGTTTACAAATAATAGTATATACCTACATAAATATCATATATATAATTTACTACTTACATACGTATTTTGCAAGTTTCTTTACATAAATATGAACACCCTCAGTATAGTTATCCTTGTGTTATATTAATTTAACATTGTATTTAATTTTGAAATGGAAATATCTCTTATAATTTCTATCTTCGTCTCTTTTCAGGAGGAGTCAAGTAAGGTTTCCTTGCGTCAAGTTTCCGTGATTTCTCATCTGATTTACAACGGAATGCTGAGAAAATATCTTTGGAAGGTGCTATGGAATGCAGGATTCAAGACCGGTAGCCTAGCAGGATGGCAGGTCGTGCTGGACCAACGCTTTCGGATAAAAGGATCGCCAATGGATTGATTAAATCGTAAGGTCAGTGATAACTCTTCGCAGATGGCGCACCCTCCGAAGGAGAAAGAAGTTATACCTCATCCAAAGGTAGGGGGACCACTTCCGCAGACTAACAATTTTCACTAATATCGACCAGTAAATTATAATTTGACGGCATCACTTCCAGATACCATCATCGTAATACATTGCTTAGCTTGAAAATCAGTTTATTTTTTATTTGGCTCTAAATTTTGTAATGCCATAGCCCTTGCAGCACATCCACTTATGATTAGGTCGTTCACATTATATCGTTCAAACTTCCAATTTTTTAAAGCTTCTCTATCGGTTCTATGTTCGCTATACTGTTGTTAGTTGACTATAAATACAAACGAGGACGTCAAGCCGTAATTACTGGTCTACTTCAGAGTAGTCTACTAATAAAAAGCGATTCATAGGCAGGTATAGGATCCCTTCTGTTAGGCTCGCAGATCGGTTAGAAATAGGCGTATACTAACAACTTACATCTGTACTAATTACTATTTATGCAATAATTGTTCTAATCAGACATGTATTTTTTCAAATTTATTAGGCTGGTTGTTTTTCTAGATTTTCCAATGTCTAGATTGGAAATTATCTCTCCACAGAAGCATTTTCCACAGGTAATTATATTAATAGTGAAATTCAGCCATTTCTGAAAACAATTACTGTGCCAAGATATTAGTTTTATCCACTATACTCATAATTGAATGTTCAACTATAGACTTTTAGGGGAAATTTAGGAGAAAATCGTATTTTAATCATTTGATAACCTATGCTGAAATCCTTTTTTCTCGGCACATGCCTTACACAATGTCCTTAAGATACGATAAGATAGATAATTCGTTTCTGAAATAACATCATAAGTTTTATTTTCCATTCGATCTTTCATTAATATTTTTTTGAGAATAGTTGAATGAATATGATTCCGTTTTTCCGGTTACAAAGAATTAATTAAATCCAGTTTCTATACAGAATGAGACATTTTTATTTATAAATATGAAGGTTAAAATTTTAAGTTGCTCATCAGTATCCACAGATGACTTGTGGACAATATTGTTCAAAGCTTTTTCTAATTCTTCTTTTATTTCTTTCCTTTAACTCCATTTCGAGGTTGTATGCAGTGCTATTATATTGCATCTAATTTCTCAGTCTATTGCTATTGAATATCATATCTTATCATCATTATTATATCTTCATGAACTAACGAATACGGTGGTATTAAATCATTATAATAATAGCTTGAGAAGATTCGCATTGTGGTGGCTATGAGAAAGATTTGAATATCAGGAAAGTTAGAGGGAAGTTTGAAGGGAAGGCCAAAGTTGAGTGGTATTAGGTTTAATATGGTTGGCAGATGGAAATCGCTGAAATGTGTAGATACGGACGATCCTTTCATAGGCCCGGATTATGTTCCTCGGAAATGGGGAAAGTCTTTACGGTAGCATAATCTTTTTTACTTCCATCCCACGTCATATCTCTCGCGTCTGAATATTAATATCCATTCTCGTGTGGGCATAAAAAGGCTGGAAAAGGGATGAGAGACTCGCGGCAGAGATTGCGAGAAGCGGAGAAAGTCTTATGAGAGGAGACAGTGAAAGGGTTAGTTTTAAGGGAAGGGTAATGAAAGGAATGGTAATGGAGAGTGAAGGTCAAAATGTTTTGGGTCACAATTTCTCAGAACGTCAAATGGCTGAGCATCACCATTCCGAATGCGAACTGCCTAGAGAGCACTAACGCAAATGCCAGCGGGCTCCTTGCTAGAGTATCCAGCTCAGTCGTGGATAGGTTACAAGCCACACATCGAGAAAATAGGAAAAAATGTTATAGAGACGAAGTAAGGGGTTCTTGCTGAAGCAGTAGTTCTCAAAGTTTTCGCTCAATTTCTTTCTGCTTTGTGTTTCAGAGTATATATTTCCATTTAAAAGTTGTTTAAATTCACACTGCAATTATTTTTAACCAATTGTCCGAAGAATCCATTGTTACATCTTTAAGATTCAATAGGTTTTGGTTTCCAATAACTCCCATATAGTTTTAAAGCCAATTTTAATTAGAATTTAATTTTAGTGTGCCCTCTAAATTATGGTGTTATTTATATGCTAATTAATATAAGAAAATGTTCAGAAATTTTTATTCCATTACCTTACATTATTTACGCATTTATTACATTACATATTTATATACATTTTTATTCCATTATAATATGATGTATTACGTTTATCAATACCAATGTGGGCGCAGCCAGTAATAAATTAAATTTAAAATATATATCCAGATGGTTACCCGCCAACAAACCAAATTTGGTTTGGCAGGACCCATATGAGTAACTTGTATTTTCTTAAACAATTCTATTGTAGTGTATATATTCTACTGAATATTTATTTGACAAAAAATGTACTTTCTCTTTTTTTAGTCTTGTCTGTTTAGCTTTTTGTTTCAAATTGTATTTTATATAGTACTCCATGTAAGCGTATTATACAGTATTGTAAATAAAGCTTAAGAACGATAAATGTAAATGTAAAGCAAAGTAAATTACATGGCATTAGATTATATCACGTTACGTTGTATAATATTATATTTTTCTGTAGATTCTGAACATACTTGATAAATGATATCTTAATTAATAAAAATAAAAATAATGAAAATATCACGAAAGAGGCCAGTGGTGATGACGTTAAGGATTTACCACTTATTATTAGAGTTATCTATTAGGCTAAAATTCGTTTGATAAAGGAGCGATATTTATCAATTTATGTAAATATAAAATTGGATCAGCCAGGCCGAGTATGTTGAAAATCAATGATATTTGTCATATAATGGTATAATAATGATTCTTAATGGTAGCATTAGGATAGATATGTTAAGAACATTATACATTGTATGTTTTGATTGCATAATGATTGTACTACTATATAATTAAAAACTCTCAATATAAGTAAGAGTGACAATTGAATTAGCACTAGTCGTTATATTGAAGATAACTCAACGATTTTCTTTGGAAACGCCTGTATCGATCAAGGCCTTGTTCATACTCATGTTTATTTTCATTCCTTGCATGTTCACCTGTCTTTTCACTTTACATCCCACTAATTATCCTTATCTAACTCAGAGTAACATCAGTTAAAGAAATTTTACTATCTTTCCATTGTAGAGGTCTCGGCAAATAGAGCGTTTTCATCGATTAGCCTCTGTTAGTAGGAACATATGTCTCAGGGTTAAAGTGCACAATGCGCGTATAGATTTCAAGGATAATCTTCGAAATCGGGGAAAATTCGGCGTTGTCGGGAAATAAAAAGGTATGATTGCGGTCAGGTCGGGTTTTATTAAAGTTTACATCTGGTCGGAGAGCCCTCAATGATCATGTTTTGGAGGAGAGTGGGCACGGATGAAGGCTCGGCGAGAGGGAGCAGCGTTTTAATTACCGGCCCTGTATGGGATCGTGTGGCTTTTTGGTATCTCTGTACGCGTTTGTTTGTTATTTGTTTGCCATTTGCCGAAAGACTTCGCCAGATTTTCAATAATAAACCCGCCCCCTGTAATCGTCGCTTTATCGTCGAGGATAGCAGCCTTTAATCGCTTTTTTTCGTATCGTGAATTTCAAACGGTGAAAATGCCATATTTTAAGCAATTTACTTCCATTTCCTGTTGATTTTATACAATGCGTATAATTAAATCTGATGTCGACAGTAGCTTAATTTTTTGACGCAGAATAATTGTCACGCTCTATTAAGTAATTCGTTTTTGAACTTTCATATGCTTTGGTTGCTATTTTTTTAACGAAAAGGATGTATGATTTCCATAATTTTGTTATTATGTCTAATCATAAGAGCTGGTCCAAAAGCTATTCAGCAATTGCATAGCTAATTGGATAGCAAGGTTGGCTCCGGTAAAAGCGGTTCCGGGTCCGAGTCTAAATTCAATTGTTCGAAATTACCTAGGCTCTGAATGCTCTTGTTAATAATATTACTGCTGCAACCAATAGAAATTTATTTCTATCTATTGACGTATGTTTATCGTTAAGATTAAAAAATAATCAACAATATTCTATTATTGCCTTTGGTGGTATTTATTTAATTATTCATTATTTGATATCCGATATACAGAATACCTAATATACAGAAAAGTTATTCAGAATATCTTTAACATGAGGAAGATTTACCTACATAAATGCTACCTACAGTTAGATCAAATGGTTGAGTCAATCTTTTGTGGCAATTCATTTTTGTTTTCAACTTAAAAAATTGTGTATCTCCTTTTTAGCAAGTATAACATTTATTCCAAATTAGTAAAGAATATACTCATTCAACTGAGATATTATGTGCTGACATTTTTGGTTGATTGTATTTCGATAGCTATTTGAGTTTGTGTGCCGATCCAGTGAACACCACAATAGGTTCCATGTTATTTGCTTTGAAAGCAGCTAAAAATCATTCATTTGATGATTTGCAATGTATATTTCGATAAAAGTAGAGAGATTGAAATTATTTTTCCACTCTGAAAGGTGAAATTTGTAATAATTATTCTCTTTCACTTTTGGATGATTAACAAAAATTAGTTTTGTCTCCATGTAAATACTGTGAATGAAAATTGACTGATTTTTTCATGCTATTTAAAAAAGCCAAATTGCATGGAAGATAATTGCAATTACGGCATTCGTGCATAATTGATCCATCCCAATTATGACGTGACAGATAAGCTTTAATGGACGGATTCGTTATGACATTTTGATTAAAATCAGTTACGTTTTTACCAGTCTAATGCATCATTGATTCAAGCGTTAATCAGCAGGAGAAAGCGTGACTGGAAAGTTGAATTAAAATCCCAAAATGTACAGTATAACCTACATAGCTCGTATAAACCTGGATTATTTATTGCGTTGCTACCCTGAATACACTTTTGCCTTTCATAAACGTAATGACCATTTTGGTAGTATCGGGGCATGAGATTTCGTAGGTTAGCTCCAAAATTGTGCATTCTATTGTGATTGATATTGAAATTACAACTGTCGTCGATGACAAGTTATTAAGT
Source organism: Sympetrum striolatum (assembly GCA_947579665.1). Classification (NCBI taxonomy): domain Eukaryota; kingdom Metazoa; phylum Arthropoda; class Insecta; order Odonata; family Libellulidae; genus Sympetrum; species Sympetrum striolatum. Next base: position 53,841,877 of record OX388347.1, on the reverse strand, counting down.
CAGTCATCGGTTCGATGTAACCACCTCCTGATTTTTAAATTAATTGAAATGAACTGTAGGTATCTAAAATTCAGTATCTAAAGTCTGTATTATTCAATTGTATCTAAAATTCAGTATTTACAATCATAATCGTTAAAACTACCAATGAATCATTTTTTTAAGTCTTACTTAGAATTGTTTTGAACTCAGTGCTTAGGAGTGTGACTTAAGTTATTTTAAACTAAGGCTTGTAGATTAGAAAATGCAGAAAGTTATTATTTATATATTATTGCATTATTATATATTATTACTATATTATTTTAGTTAATACAACTTTAGTTTTAAGAGCTGCGTAAAATGAATATTTATTTATTATATATATTATATATTTATTATTAACCATGACATTAAATTTTTTACAAATGTAATGTCATGGATCAGTCGTACATTGGATGTTATTACAGTTGAATGAACTATTATAGTCAATACAGTAATATGCATATTAAGGATAGTTAACACTGCAGTATGTAATAATACCTATCTCAAATAGAAATTTTTCGCAATTTGCGTAGTTTTATCGAATAAATTAATTGAAATACAACGGATGAAAATGCAAGTCTTTACAAAACACAACAGTACGGAAGTTTGAGTATTAGAAATTTTGTTTGAGTTTATCCATAAAATTTTGACGGACACAACATATAAAAACCTTAGAGCAATAGTTTTCGGTTGTCCTATAAATGAACCATAGTAGGTGCCTATGATTAAGTCGGTGGAAATTTTTACTCCAACCCAGTACCTCATATAGTCCAATGCGGAGGTTTTTAATCATTTAAATGATTCTGTAGCATGCCAATCGCTTCCACCGTCTGGGTTATAATTGATGATTTTGATATATTGGGCAGGTCTATAAAAATGGTGCAATAATTTACAGAATATAAAATGATGTGAGACTTTTATCGAGATCTTAACGCTTGGAGCGTAGAAGCTGTTTAAGGTATCTATTAAACAAGACGATGCAATCTTCTTAAATGAATATTTATCTTTAGATTCACTTTAATTTTATAGCTAATAACTGCTGAGTCTCTAAACATTTTATGTTACGAAATGGTGTAGCGAATTTTCAGCCATTATCACTTTGTATTCCGAATGTAAAGGCCAAAAGCTTACTCATTAGTAATTTCGCTACTAGGATATCCTTATTTGTCATTTAATCGTAGATGAAGGATAGATATACAGATAAATCACCCACTTTATTACATAATTTGGTCTATTGTGACATGCTGTCCAAATTTGAAGTCTAAAGAAACCATTTTGTCCTCTCCGCCAGCTAATTTTGATTATAGCCTATTGCGCGTTAATTCACGATTTGTCAACAGATCAAGTAAGAATAATAATATAGGTCTTAATAAGAAGAACTTTAGTCTAGAGACGCCTCTCCAGGGAGGCTGAAAAATTTTCATTATAAAAAAGGTAAACATTTTAAAGTATAGAATAACGAAGAAGAAAGACTTACTGCATTGTCACCTTCCGGCCAACATAAGGTTCGAATATGAGGAAGCTTATGCTGATAGTTACTTTTTGATTAGAGAGTGCAGATTAAGTCCTTCCTAAGCCTAGACCTAACGTTCATCTTTCTGGCGCAGAATAGGAAATATCCTCCAGCAATGTCGGCAATCAGCATTCCTCTGAAAATCCGATTCGCTCGCAGTTTCATCGCGCAAGAGTCGAGGACTCTTCCTCCCATCCATTACCTCATCTCTGCAGAGACAGCCTCTCCACTCTGGAACCCATCGATCACTCATCCCTGCAGCTGCCGTCGAGTGTTCTTGGACAAGTTTACCTTCTTCCTTACCTGCATCCACATCTTCATCCTTTCTTTCGCTACCCTTGGCACTCGCTCCTACCCCTAATCCTTTCCCCCCACGGGGATACAACTCCTCTCGTACCCTTTCATTACCATTACCTCATTTACCCTCCCATGAATACATCTAACCTCCCCCGCCTCCGGGCGCATTTCAATGGCCGGTTTTATTCGTAGGATTCTCTCCATTAGAATAGCAGAGCATCTCAAGCCCCCTGTTAGCAAGTCATGCTCTTTCTTTCTATTCCCCCTACGAAAGCTTCTCCATCCCCTTCCATATGCACTCAGGGTTGCCACGCTAAGGTTTTTGCATCCTAGCTTTCAGCTGTCGATAATTATGGTAATCGTGAGTTTCTATAAAAAATTGGAAATATTATAAATGAATCGAGATCGAAGGAAACTTATTGCAGCGTTGAAGATAGTGAATTTGAATTTTCTTTCAAAGATCAAAGTTTTGTGATTAAAATTTCACTTCTTCTGATTTTAATTGTTTTCAAAAGTCAATATTTTATAAGAATTTATGTTTTAATGCAGCTACTTTTTTGGTAGGACATAACTCTTGAAGTCCATGAAAGATATAATAAAAATAGAAATAAATTCAGCATTAAATCTTATACTTCATTTCTTTGTCAATTGTCGTTTTATGTTCTTCAGCAACCGATTTCTGTTTATTGTTGATTTTCTGATTCTCAAACAACTATCACACTTACAATACCTTAGATTAATCGATACGATAACAAGGAAGATAATTTTTGATTTTCTGATTTTAGTTTCGGGAACTATAAATTACAATCAGTGTGTAAAATGATTGGCATTTAATTGATGACTTCATCGAGTCGCTCTCTCCACGCAACTCAATAATCAGCGTGTTCTGTTTTGTATAGCGCACCTCAACTTCCAACATCCTTTGGCATGATGCAGATTATCTGATAAATTTGTTATCTTCATAGCTTTAGTAACCCTTTGAGTAAGGATAATATCCTGTCAGTTTTGATCAACTTTGGTGTACTAGGATATGGTTGTGTGCTTAACGTGAGTATACTAAATGTAGAGTGCATACATTTATGCTACTAGAGCTCGAGAGATTCAAAACCTTCAGATTTCGCAGCTTATTAGATTATGTGAATCCGCCGATGTTTATAAAATCCTAATAGTGCTCTTTTTGGTCAGTGCCGTTGAAAATCCATCCTCAAAATTTGTGGCTAATAGAAAACAAATCCGTGGTTCTCGTAGAAATTATATAGCAATATCTCTTGTTAATATTAAGAGTATACAATTTATCAAAATAAATACATTTTCTCTCTTATTGTGAACAACCAACTGGAAAACTTATTGTCTTCTGTTATTATCAGATTTTGCTGCCTTTTGTTCATAAAATTCCCAAAGTACATAAATGAGAAGAACATGAATGACACTCGAAAAGTTTGTCTCTGTCTCTGGGAGTACAATTTTTTGTTCTCGTGGCAAACAAATTGGTTCTGTTTTCTTATTACGATGAATGGATTATTATTCAATTATGCTATGGATAACAAAATAGATTTCTAAAGTTTCACTAAATAAATTCAATTTATCATAAATCATAATAATTCAATCGTATTTGAATCCAGGCGATGATTCTATTAGTCAAAAATAATTGCTAATTTCAAATTTATTTTGTGAAACTTTATAAAAGCTCTTTTGTTTGCCATTCCTTGATGGGGTATCACGAGAGGACGGCTTCAGTATTTGACTCTATTATTAATTTAAAAAATAGGTAACAGGCTTAAATATTTTTCATAATTTTTCTGCCTCGCATATGACTGTGATGGTATCATAGCAAATGAGGGGTGAGCGATACTGAATATTGGTAATTATTCTGGTCACATCTTATTGAATGTTATGTAAGTGTTGTTGGCAAGGGCATTGTTCTATATTAATGTGAACCTTCCTGACTTATTAGCTTAAATCTCAGTGAGAAAAGTAAGGATACTATTACTTAAGTACCTCATTCCTCATCTTGGCTAGTAAGCCTCAATCCCTCTATTGAGTTTATCGTAGCTAATAGTAGAGATTTTCAAACCTATCTCCAGGCTTCATATCATACTTTACAGACATGCTAATACATTCCCATCGACCTTTCTTCTACGCTCGTTAGCAAATTTCTCCAATTTGGCGTGATTATTGGCTCAACTTGCACATGCGGTAGCCCGGTTGTATCATTTTCCCTTCTTATTTCATTGCCTTCGTCGGGGAAAGGAAGAGCAAATGCTATCGCCCATTGGTACAAACCGGCGTTTCCGCCAGGGTTATGTCCGTTTAAAATATTTCGCATCTGCGTGCAATTTGAGGTTCAATGCTCCCGACGTAATTGGTCATCGGGCGGGCGGTGGCGTATTTAACAGTCCGTTGGAGGCGGTTCTTTCTTGGCCGTCGGAATTTTCGCTCCTCTGAAGCGGGCCCCGTAATTGATATTGCTCCAGTTTGCGTCATACAACCCGCGGTTTTCATGCTTAATGAGCGATGATTTGCGACTACGTGTTTGCGCTCCAATCCTAATTATTCTTGGAAGGCGGCGGTAAAAGCCGCGGATTAACGAGCGAGGGTTAATGATTAACGTGATTAAGCGCATTTTATATTGGTCTGGATTACGTCGGAAGTGTTGAATTCCGCCACATGTCCCTAACGATTTTCTATTTTAAAACCGATTATTTTATGTTCCTAGAAATGGAAGGAATTGATTTATTCAACTTTGTTATTCATTCTAAAGAAAGATTCATCGATCAATAACATGAATCCAATGTGATTCAATGATTTCCATTAGCAAGTCCCCAGCTTCGCGCCTTCGGCTAACTTATACGCCGAGCTACCCAGCAATCTGTAAATCAAGATATTTTTATGCATATCTTCCGTAGAACTAAGATTAGCTGAATAATATGGTATAGAAAATATCATAATTTTCACGCATTATTTTTGCTTTCAATAGTTTAAATGATTAGATTTACGAAAATTGAAGGATACTTACTTTTCACTACGATTTTTCTTCAAAACAAAACTGCCGAGATAAGTAGAGAATTCTGATTTTTCGCAATACACTCTATTTCAGTACTTTTATAGGGTCAATTTGATTCCACGCGGTGATGAATGGATCAGAAAAATAATGACTATTTATAATTTTCGTTGAAACTGAATCATTCTAAGCTGCTAACACCTACACTTTTCATTTTGTGGAGACCAGAATATAATCCAAAATCCTACATGTTGTTGAACTAGGACTGCGTTTGTCTTCTTTATTTAAAACGTCCATTGTTTTTTTGATTTTCCCTTGTTTCTTTTACTGGGAAGATTTCCAACCCAAAGTTTTGTTTCTCATTTTTCGCTAATTTTAACATATTCTATCGGTATTATATTCCTTAGACTTGTGAATATTTATAATGTTAATATTATTCTCCAATTTCATCAAGCCCCAATTAATTACTTTTACCCCCTTCTGATGAAAATAAACTCCAACTATACTTGTCAGAGTTTGCGTTTTGTTTTACCCAAATCATTTTATCTTCCTTTATTCACCCCTGAATTCATCAGAAGAAATATTCAAATAATTCGCAACTTTTTATTTTAAAAATTTCATTAAGTGTTTGATACTAAGGAAAATGAGATGAATGCCATGACATGGCTTCCTCCACCTGCCGTCGTTTTAATTCATTCTCTCTCTTCAATTCCGTTCTTCTCAAAGGAGTTTTTAAACCGTTCCCAGACGCCCATTCATGTATTTATCCAGAGCCATAGAACTCTCTGTGTGTTCTCGCCGTTGCATCTCGTGGATTTTATTTCTTTGTGTTCCCTCCACCTGACACCGCAGGCTATGAGAGTAAAGTCCCCGAAAGGGTCTGTGCCTGGAGGGCAGAGATAAGAATCGTCTCCAGACGAAGTGTGGCCTCCATAGAAATCCTTTGTTTTGATCTCTCTGAGGACTAATGAAGCTGCCGTAAAAGTGAAGAAGGGAGATTTCGATAAATGATTTTTTATATTTCATTAAGTGAAAAAAGTTTGCTTTAAAATTTCACTCCGGAGCGTGTCCTTGGATGACGGAACTGGAGCAAACTCGTTTCATCGTTAAATATAGATTTCTTTCGTAATCATTTTTAAATCAATCAAAGGAAAGACTGTTTCACGTTTTTAAAAGAGGAATTCAAAGTTAATTGACGAGTATTAGAGGATTGTAGTTAATTAAACGGAATAAATTATTATTACTTATTCCAACGTTACAAAAGTGGTGAGAATTTGCGATTTTAGTTTTGCATCAATACATTATTATTATTTCAAACATCTAGGAAACACGATTCCTCAATAATGGCATATAATTTCCTTATGTTTTTATCTGTTAATTATCCATTTAGATGGGAGCTTCCCGAGTTGTTAGTCCAAATTATTATTCAATTACTTGCTTACATTTTAAATTTCAGTTCTTACCTTTCCTTCGATATGTATTTCCTTTTATAGGTCGCTGCGCGTATTCGTATTTTATATTCGTTGTTTTTAAATTGAAAAATAGATTGTCTCAAATATTTCAACTAGATTTTTGTTTAGTTTTAATGTCTCAATGGGATTTAGAGATTACTCGGTAAATTTTTTAGTTTCTTTTCTAATTCTTATTTATTTGTATATTATAAAAAAATCCATTACAAATAAGTAGATTTTTCCAAGTTTCTCATCTATTTGGGTTCTGTTGAAGGATTGATATTTAATTGAAATAAAAATTTAATCCCGGCTCAAGATTTGCCAAGATATTTTAACTTATGTCAGCCCATTTCAACCCATTGCTATATCATCAGGAAAGACCAATTGCATCTTAAACGTACCCTGATGTTTGGTATAAATTTTCAGGATTTTACGATGATTATGTAAATATATACATAAAGACCATATGGTTGACTCTCTTGTTTACTCAAAACAAATGATTTTCCCTAAAAGGCTATCCATATTTATGAACTGTTACAATTTTCTCGAGAGTAGTTTGTAATAAAAGCAACTCAAGGTTTAAAATATGAAAGGCTATATTAATAGTGGTAGAAAAATCTAAAATCCGCTGAGTCCATAATAATTTCGAGGCTCTGTTATCCAAGTTTGAATTATGAAGATGCTTAATTATGCAGTTCGTTTACGGAGATGGGTATTACACTGATGCATCCATTAAATTTAGTGATATATTGCCGAAATATTTTTTGCTCCCGTTTATTAAAACGAAGTTTCACTTCCATTCCGGATAACAGCATATTCAGTTTATGAGAATGATTAATATTGCCAGAGTTGTATTTCTTCGATTTTTTCAAGGAATAGCCAGGACGGGATTTTTCGTGGAGTAGTTTTTTTATTTACGATGTAAAAGCATGATTTATGTCGTGTTTCTTTTTAATTACCAATTATTATCATCTCATGGGCAGGACACGAAAAAAAAAAATCGGCTCCATCACGCAATGCATTATCATGAAAATTTTTACGACGGGTCCACGTAATTAAATTTCGTCACAGAGGTTTTATTTTTCTTTCCGCGCTGAAATTTTAACGAGCATAAAACCATTTGTTCCAGAATTTTTTTTCTGTATCTCGCCACATACGTCGTATATTATATTCTGAAAGGGTCAGAGATAGTTCACAGTTTTTATTCTCCTTGTTTCTCAAATTGAGTTTTCAATTTAGGCGATAGTTCGCGCTAGCGGAATCGATATTTCATTCGATAGCATTTTCACCGACGCCGTTTTCCAATATAAGACCAATAACATAGGTGAACTTCTGTGCAAAAATTTCCATTTAAAATTTTTATGTGCCATTTTCCGAATCTTTATTTGCCTCGATCCGCATCAATCGATTTTCTCGAAAATTGGATCTGATGCGAAGCAATTAATGTGCATAAGAGTTTAAGTAGGTCATCTTGACGCCTGGAAATACTGCAGAATCAGTTCTACTTTTATCGCAGGCGTTATTTCTTCTTTTAAATAATGTTTTGAAAAAATTGTTCTCGGCATCATGAAAGGTATAGATTCAATGAATTCCTTTGATGAATACTGGTTTTGATAAATAATATGGTAGATTAACTCTTACAGTGGACTCACGGGAAATCGAATGCGTATATTTTTCTCGCTAGAGAGATATAAATTCTTATTTAAAAAAACTAACGAATTAATTAAATTGTTTATTTAATTTTTGTAACGATCAACACGTACTGCATTATAAAAGCAAGTGTTCGCTGTATCCACTTATGTATGTGATAAATCAAGCAGTGATAAATTTCTCATTATTATTATTATTTAATAAATTAATTAGTTTCTACGTATTAGCTATCTTGTTGCTGGATAAGAATCATGTTGTCTTGTTGTTGTCGCTTAAACCGTGAAATTTTAATATTCACTTTCTGTACTATTTTGAATTTATGTATTATAGCCCAGACCTATAAGGGCTCTAGAGGTTTTCTCTAGAATATTTAGGTGAATTTTATAATATCCTCAGAGTTTTTATCAAAATTTAGAGGAAATTTTAAGTAAGGGAGGAGGCTTTGCCTCTATCTCCAAGCCAATTTTATGCAAATTTACCTTGGACGCACAGCAAATTTAATAAAAGGGTTTTAATAAACTTAAACTTGAATTTACTTAGTAAACTTAATTAAGGGTTTCGTGAGAGGCGAGAGCGTTTTTCAAGCCACAAGCCTGGCTCTACGGTAGGGAATTGTATTGTTTGCTTTTTATATGAAATATGCTTGGCTAGAGAGTCACCCTGTTATTCATTGTTATCAAAGATACAAATAACAAAATAAAGTTGAATTGGTATTTAAATGTAGATGATTTCAATTAAATCAGTAGATTTACCTATGTTACTCAGCCGTTTTCGAAAACTGCATTAATTTTGAAAAGTAACTTATAGTTTGAATTTATATCGGAGTTTACTTCAGCATTAGTATTTACTCTAGAGTACCATTAGTTAGTTACTCAACTAACCTTTAAGTACCTTAAAGGTATTTTTTATGGCAATTTAGAACTCCATGTCATCTTTTTCATATCATTTTTCTTCAATGACGTATCATGTTTTGGATTTTTTTTGTTCTTCAATTACCCTCCATTCTTTATCGACGTCATTATTAAAAGAAAATAATCAAGTAGTTTTTTTTACCATTTTAATTAACCTGTCGAGTAGTTTTAGGTTTAGATATATCTATATTGATTTTTGTAAATGGCGAATACACTTTGGGGTTATTGTCTCAGTTCTACGTAGAGTATCAAATAATATTTTATATTTATTGGGTATGGTTGGCGGCTAGCGTAAGCGTATGTAGGCCATGACGCAGTCGATGAAGTGAATGATTAACAGTGATTTAAAATATTCAATGAAAGTTCCTTTTTTGTGGCCGTAGCAAAAATATGCAGTTTCGAATTCTCAGCAAAGTAATTTTCTCGCTCACTTTGTCTCTTTTACATCCACACTCCGGTAGTGAGCAGGTAGTATTACTATATAAACAACGAAGCTTGCAAAAATCTAACCAACAACTAATGTAGCAGGGATTAATATTTGTAGCGCTGGAGGAAATCTCTTTCTGAACCCGGTTAACACTTGAGGGGTTTTTTGAGGCCTCAGTTTGTTTTCATCGTGCAAAGTTTCCCCGAGTTTTAGTTTTCTTAGGATGAATATTAACGCATTGGATCAGATATCTAGATGTTTCAGGTGACCTCATGACCCAAGTTGGCACAATTTTGAACGAAACACATCATTTTCTTTTTTCTAGCCTGGATTTTGTCTTTACCATATTAATATGACACATTGCAAGATAGATGATTTCAAAAGAAGCTAAAGTAACTTCATCTTTTATTTATTGAAAATGGTTTACGATTAAAAAATGTATTCTTCTTCCTCATGCTTGGAAGGATTTAGGTCGAGGTTGTATTCGTAGATCACTTAAGGCAAATTTAATGATATCTTTCTGTAAAGTGACCATGACTTATATACATTCTTTTCTTTAATCCTCAAATATGTATCTTAACATACCTAGTAGAAAAAATCGTAAAAATATAAGTTAAGCGTAGAGGAATCACACTCATATATTCCTTCTATAATTAGAAAGCGAAAAATTTGTATGCTATTCCAATAGACGTGTACTTTAATGAATCTAAATGAAAGGGGTGTACGTAATTGGTATGAATTCATATCTGCATCTGCTTTTATTAACTTCCATCTTAGATCACTGAAATTCTAGCTAATATAGGTAAAATTTTATTAATTATTATTTACTTATAAATGGTATTATGCGCGTTTAATTCCTACATTATAGGATAATTTTTCTTCTTTACTAATATTTGATTCACAATACTAGATGAAAGGATTATAGGATACTCTTAAAAATGGAACTGAAATGATTAATCTTCTTTAATATAATACGCCGAACTCTTTCTTTGTCTAACTATAAGGAATCCACGAGTGTTTCACAAATTCAATAAATGCTAATATATTATCGTTCAGCCAAGTAATTAGGTCAGTTGTATAACGATTTAAGATTGAAATTACTCCCTCTCTATAATACCTTGCTGTAATCATCTAAAAATCTGGAGTATTCGACGCACAAAGAGTTAATTTTGCTGTTGTTCCCTTACGGCGTGTATTTAATTTCGCAATCAGCAGAAATGACTGGTTAATTCCTCTGTGAAAGATTCCGGTGATTGGCGTATTCATGTAACTCGATGAGAAAATCTTGTTCAGAATTTCGTTATTTAGATTCCGGAAACGAGAAAATTGATCGAAATATTGGAAGGTGTGAAATGACAGCGAAACAAATGGAGTAGGGAGTAGATGGGAAGTGCTGCATTCAAATATCTCCGATCGAATGATAAAAGCGTCGTGAATCGGTTTTATTTCTCGCGCCATCGCAATATTTCAGCTAAAATTAAACGCGGGCCGTAATCAATTATGACGCATTAAGAACTATGAGAGGGAGATGGATTGATTGAATTGCGGAGAAGATTGTTTTGCCGATTTGAATTGGAAGACAGGTTCGGAAATTAGAACGCTCTAAATTAATTGCATGATAAAATTCTTTGACGGGATGTGTACTGTGATTAGTGGATTTTGTTTCACCTCAGCCCACGAGATTAAACGTTACCTTTTGCAATATTTTCTCAATCAATATATCAAATATATAAACCTTTGTCATGGAGTAATACTTTGTCTTTCTTACTCCCTGGAAAATTTCATCGGATGAAAATATTTTAAAACATTTATTGGTCTTTAGGAAAATAACTATCATAATAAATATAAATAAACAATAAAACTTATGTTATACTCATATAATGTAACCTTTACCACTTATTATAAAAGTATATTAAACATTAGAAAATGAATTTGATTTTCGTCTAATGGGGGGCTATGATATGTCATTCGCTAAATAATTATTGATTGAAGATAGAACATATTTAAGGTTTCTGCGTGTAAAGTTTCGTAATAATAATCTTATTGCAAATAATTAGTAAATTGTTGCATACATTCCATATTAAACCAACAAAGATTTCATAATAGAATAATTGTGTAGTAATTCCATAGCTGTATTATTTCAGTATTCAAAAAATTATTTATATTATTACCGCTCTTTAATTTCATAAATTGGATATGATTAGTTAAATTGTGAATTGATAAGATTTACATATTGATAAAAATCATTTTTTAAATGTTTCAATTGAAACAATTTGTAATGAAAGAACTAGAAAGATTTAAAAAGTAATGCAAACTACGATGGAATTCCAATATTAAATCCGTTTCTGCATTTCTGAGAATTAAACTGAAATTTTGAATGTTATGGATAACAACTCATCGCGTCATTCTTCGCCGAAAATAATTCGGCTTTCTAGTTCACGTCGCCCTAAGTGCGCGGAGAAGCGCTTTCATAAAAGATATTGGGAAATTGAGGGAGATTTATTTTTTGAGATACTCATCGCCAACTCATTTTTATGGCGGAATGACCCAGTTTTATCACTAACGCCGAAGATAGATTGATTGATTATCGGTGTTCTTTCTTATCGACTCGACGCCTTGCAGATGGATGCTAAATTTCGTTTCCTTAAAGGACATTTTTTTATCTTCGTAAAAGCAAAGAGCATCCACTCAAATCCTTTCGAGAGCAGGAGTGTTAATCAAGCTGATGGAGATACTTCCTCTACATAAATATTTTATCGTTCCAGCGAATATTTGTTAAACATAAAAATCTATAGTAAGATGAAATATGAAAATTTGACAATAGTAACAATAAAGATTGTTTGCGACTTCTTAAAATAAGGAGCTCCTTTTTATATTTACCCTTGGCCGGTGAAGTTAAGATTAAAGAAGTGGAATAATTAAGTCTGTTATGTGTTAGTTAACTAATATTTTGCTTTAATTCAATTAATTAAGAAAATAAAATTATATTATTCTCTATTCTAACTATTCCCATACTTTTTCAAGATTGATTTTAGAATATTGCCATAATTTGTGTAAAATATTGTCTTCCTCTTGTATGCTTTAATCGCGCTCAGTGTTGGCGATAAATTCGTTCCTAATTATCTCAGGAATGCAGGGACGATGCGAGTTGTTACGTAATTTAGTACGATAACAGTTTGCTAGCTTAACAAGGAGTATAACATTCTTTTACCTTTTCAAGATGATTTTGTTCAGTTTCGAGGATTAATGTGCTAAAAATATAGGTGATAAAATGACAGGTTAACGTAGGGTTAGAGGTTTAAAATCTCCAAAAGCCGTCTTTGTCGTCACTCCTATCATTACTCCCCGGAAGTCTAAGAAAGCAAAAAAGGAATGCCGCATTAAATTGCAGGTTACAGCGAAGTAAAAGCTCATTTTTAGATAAGAATTCGAAGAGATATTTTTAATTGATTATTTATTTATCGATACCATATGTAACTGTAAGAAATTAATTATCTCTAATATATTTAATTTTTTTCTACTTGAACGCTTGGATAGGCGAGAGGAAAGCACATGCATATTAAGTTACTGATGCATGCTCAAGTATCCTTAAATATAGGCAAGCGTAACTACTCGCTGCGAATGTATGAAACCTGCATAAGTAGTAGCCCAATGCTTGCCAATCGGTGTGCCGTGATTAAGTGCATGGTGTACCCCATAATTTGTGAGAGAGACATATTTTTGTAATTCCGTATTGACTTTAGGCCTTATTTCACGATTGACAATAGTAAAATATTTATCCTGGCGTTTTATTGTTTTGTTATTCGAATTTTGACTGGGTGTTAGTTATTAAGCAGTTATACTAATAATAATAGTTTATTTCACTCAAGAAAAATCATACACACATATTAAATCGGTTAAGCTGTGACTAAATCTGAATTAATATACATGTGTCACGAAAGACTGAAGGTTGGAAAGTAGTTTTGTTGCCAATAAGAAATCTTTGCTTCCGGAAATAAGGACTGATGGCATCCAGATCCATAAACTCCGCGGAATATGGAGATGTGACTCTCACACAGTATTCGAATTCGAGTCTCCGTACGATCCATTAGGAGACCGTAAACAGATACGGCGACTTAATGAGGATAATGATAATATAGAGCACCATTATAAGCATTTCAACAGCCGTCGAAATTTGCGGCAGACGCTAATTTGGTCGTTCAGCATCCTCTCGCATTAAGACCTCTGGATCCTCGAAAGCTCAACTCCGAAATCCCTTCTAAGCAGCAAGAGGATACTTCCCTGACTTACCGCCCGGATCACTCGTCTGAGACACGGATGTGCGAACCATCTTCTCTCCTTACAGAATCAGATAATGACTCCTCGTGGCGTTTGTTGTAGCAGCACCGTACATCATCCAGATGAAGCCGATTATTATGAAACTCTTAAGAGATTCTCGCGATATAAACGAGATTCCATTCCGAGTGCTTCGGACTGAGCGTCGCGTGCTCGCTGATATTAAATTCGGGAGGTCGCGCATCGCTTTTCTTTTTGTTCGCTCATCCCCCTTTATCTCGAGATGGAAAGATTCATAAGACTCCTTAGACAAGTGCGATTGCTTAAGCTTCGGAGAGAAATATTTTCTTCGTGACGTTCAGGTGAGCGGGAACAGTCTATTATTCATTTCCGCCGTCCTAGATATGCCAATAGGGCGGTGTTTTTTCTAAGGAATTGATCTCTTTCGCAGGCAAACGGAGGACGGTGCGCTTGAATAGATATTTGAGCTCTATCTCTTGGGAGAATCCGCGAACAAAGAGGATCGTGGATCGTGTTGCCTGCGTAGAAATTTACGGGGCCCGTAATTTTCGGGATAGATATTGAATATGGATCGTGGCTGTGTTGATAAATGAAATATGCATTTTATGCTTTCGTCGATTTCACACATCGCAGACGTGCTGCTCCCTTATACTATTCATATTTTATCTGTGACTCTGGCATTAGGCCAGGGTACGTTTTTAACGTATCTTACCAAAAATATTTTACTCGTTGTATGATTTTAAAATATAGGGTTTTAATTTAGGGTGCTCCTCTTTTGGCGATTTTTAATGTAGCAGTTGATCTCATTATAGCAGCTATTTCAACTCATATTATTCAGCAATTTTTAAAATATTTCGAATCACTCATAATATTGATTTAAATAAATATATAATTGAAATGAAAAATGTTTGAAGGCTTGCAAATTTAAATAACAAATGGAGGAATTTAAAAATTTTATTATTTTCGTAGATAAGGATGATGATTTTGTATTGAGCCTATGATTTAGGGCGAAGTACATGCATTTTTAACGTGTTAACCCACTTTTAAGCTTGAGAAATTTATTTGTTAATATCTATGTTTCAAATTCATTTAAGCTAGCGTATTTTCATTTGGGAATTTTAAATTTTTTCATCACGTAATTGAAGGTGGTGCATGAAATATTAAGATTGCATCCTCTTTCAAGTGGTTTCCATCCGGTGTACGGACGCCTGACCTTATTGTGTTTATACTGTGTACCAGATGTGCCTCGAAAATTAGAAAAAAAATCGCCGATATTACTATGTGTTTCAACTGATCATTTTGTATCTCCACCTTTTCTGGGAAAATTTGGCATGAAATATTTGGGAGAACCACTACTATTTGTAAAACAGAATGATAAATGGCTTATGCTGATGAAAAATACACCCTTTAGCGATGGCATCATAGATTTTCCCACACGATTTAAATGCTTTTATCCTAGTTCTAAATTTTAATTTTTCAACTACAGCTAAGACTTCAATTTTGGGAGAATTTTTCTTTTATCCTTTGAAATTGAATTGAAAATCTGAAGCAATCTCATAAATGCTGCTTCTGCTGAGAGTAGTTTTTATTTATTACTTTGGCCAGAGAAGTCATATTGTATTCAATTTTCATAATCTTATTGATGTGGATTTTTTTATTTCTTATTCACTTTTTTCTTCTCCCATATTTATTCACCACATCTAAAACATATTCACATAGGATAGGAATTATATTTCCTCAGTGTTAATAATTTTTTTGTTAATGACCTTAAAACAAAGCAAGGTGGATGATACGGTTAGGAAAATAAAATTGTGATTTGACAGCATACATAATGGATATAGATTTTTTTATGAGTGGGTGATGATGGCCGATGTCAATAGAGAAAGGAAAATAAGATACGAGTAAAAATTTATATATTCACTTAAAAGTCAATAATTTTAGTAGCAAAAGTAGAAAAAGTAGGAGTTTTTGAATATAATTAAGTGATAAATTGTTATATATATCAGACCAATATACTATTATTGACTTTTCCAAAAATCTGAATGTAACGGTTGGAGGTTAAATTATAATTTTGGGCTAGAAAAGTATTCTTAATTTACCATAATGATATATCTTATTAGTTATTGCTCATTGAATATTATAGCTGGAAAATTAAATTTTATACAGTGAAATAATGCTTGATATAGGTGAAAAATTATATTTTACTTATTGAAGGACTACCAACTTTTATTTTAAAAGTTTTATAATATCCAATTCCTTTCTGCAGTCTAAGGTTCATGAGATTTTTTTGTGATTTCAATTCTTTTTATGCTACCTTTTCTTAAAGCTAGGAAAGATTTTAAGCCTTCCTTCCTATGGAAATGGAAACCTAAAACTTATTTCTCTCAAAGATTTAAGATTTTTGCCCGGAAATTACTTTTGGATTTGATGAAAGATAACCCCAATATTTTCAAAGATACTTGTTGCATAGAGTTTCTTGCGGTATTTCTTCTGTAGGATAAGATGGAATCCAAATTCGGTTGTTTATGTGTTCTAGCTGAAATTTACTCAAACTAGGGCTACGAAATAGGTCATGCGAAATCTATGAAAGCTTTCTTTTCCCTAGTGTTAAATAACTGTGTACATAAAAACATGAGAATGTCTTTTCATATCTCAGAAAAGTTTTTAATTATCCATCATGTCAGCCACTTCAAAACATCGAGTTTTATGATTTCCATGTCAGTGTTATTTAAGCTTGCTTAGATTTTTTTTTCAAACTTTGATGTCTCTTTTATTGATTCTTTAAATTATGATTGACTCTTTTTGCCCGATATTCATATTTAAGTCAACATTAGATAGATGATAAGTATAGCTGTGGTGTAAATGAAGTTTTATTACAAAATCTATTGCAAAACGATGCTCGTGGTTAATATAGTATTACTAGGAGGAAATCATAGAGTCATGAGAATCAGATACACAAAGCGGCTGAGCACCGTTTCCGATATCGTGTTAGCTCCTGTCAGACAAAATCGAAATAGAAGTGACTTGAAAGGCCGTCACCCCAAGCCGACATATCAGCGCACCTCGATTCAATAGTGTTTGAAGGGTGACGTCAACATTACCGCCGCATCGCAACGAAAGCAAAAAGTCCCTCTTATCGGTGCATCAGCAGTAGACCTATAAGAAGACGGAGGTTTTGCTTTTGTTCACCTTTTTTCCTCCTTGGTCTTCCACCCCTTTTCTTCGTTCATCCATGCCCCAATTTCTGATCATTCGCTCCATTAAAAGGACTGCATAATGCGACGCCATTTTACGTTCTCATTGAAATCTTCGGCGCGAGATGGGTCATCGATTCCCACGCCTCGTTTTGGATGCTAGATAGATTCGCTTCCATCCATCTACGATCTGCGCCTAATTTACCGCTGCATCCGTGCAGTTTGCGAATGTGTGTCACGAGTAAAAAACCGATATCCTACGGCGTCAATATCCCGCTAAGAGTTATCGAAGATGCGAAGGCCGTCGAAGTGACAAAATCGGATGGAAGCCAATCATTTCGGAGCGGCGTCCGCATATTTTTAGGCAACTCTCGGTAAAAAAGCATCGGAAACTGCTTTCAGGGCCTTCAGAGGTAAGGCGTCGTTAGTTCTCGTACCTATTCATCCCATCGACGTCTCCCGCGAGAAAGTTTTCTAGTCCCCTTCGAATTTTGGTGATTTGCGTTCTTCGGGGTTGTCCGGATAATGGGTTGAAAAAGGAGTTTCGGTACAGAAATCCGTGATAAATCGTCTCTCCTTTCTAAATCTTCTGTTAGCAAGCCGAGTCAGGCCTCTACGGAAAAGATTCCACCCATATTTGCAGCGGACCGTATCGCCTATTCATTCCATGACGGATATAAGTTGATCTTACTTTCTACTTGTGGAAATGTATCGAGTCATCCCTGTGTCGAGATCGAAGTGGCGTCGTTACTTCTGAATTCTTTCGCTCCCCTTCCTCGGATTCTTTTGCGTATGTAGGAAAGTGAAGTATGATTTTAACTCCGTTTTATTTCACACAAACGGGTTTCGACCAAGATTTCCACCTTCAGATCTATTATTCTTATATATTTCAATTTATCGATGAGGTATATGCTTGCCTAATATAAAAATTCAAAAATATGAATCATAATTATTATTTAATATTCATTGTATTTACTACAGCTCCTGTTTCGAATGTAGGTTTGTTGACCCATTTGGTAAATCACGTATTCTATTCTCATTACGATTTATCTTAATCGCTATCTTCTTCTTGCTTTTTGATGTAACATTGATGTTCTTCTACCAATTGTAGAAACCATTAGATTATCATATATTCTGGAGATTGATTATCTTGGTCGAAACCATCGTGTGAAAGATAACTTTTATGGAAAATATGTAGTGCGTTTTGATTTGTTTACTACTATAAATTTACATTTTCAGGGATAGCGTATAAGTCATAGGTTGTTTTTGTTGATAGCTTGGCAGAAACGCTTTACCGGCTAAAAATCTTAGAATGGTAACCTCTTATGTGGATTTAACTGTTTATAAAAATTATCATTATTATTGTGATAACAATTATATCAAATACATTTCATTCGGAGAAGAAAAATCTGCGTAAAGTATTTCTTTAGAAATGGTTTACAGTGAAACATTATTAACTTTCCTGGTTTCATCGCCATTCCTAGCATGATAATTACAAGTATAGTTGAATTCCGTAGCCGAGAGTTATTTTCCATGTCTCTCTACTGTTTCATATTCGAATTGAATCATATGCATAATTGAATCCCTACGTTTTGACATACATTTCAAGTACTTCAAAGAGCACTTCATGGTGACCCATGTTACTAACGTATTAAATTTTCATCGCATCGAAATGAGAAATCTAAGAATCAATGAATATTTTGAGGCTAATTTCAATAGTTTTTGTCGTATGCATTTTTGCCAAATTGAGTAGAGATCGTGAGTGGTACGCTTGAATGTTTTCTTTAGGTCCTATAGAATGAGATTTGCTATTGATAACGCATAGAGAAAAACTCAATTCTGGTTCGTCCTTTTATTTGTCTCATAAATTTAGATTGCTCGGTAAAATACAACGGTATTCATGCTTCTCCTCAATGGAAAGAAAACTAAGGGAATTGTATTCATAAAATAGAATTCTAGAGCAATGGAGTAGGGTAAACAGTCCTAGTCGTCCATTCCCATTCCTGTCTCCAAATAACACGCATATGGACCAACAGCGAATCATAATAAGACCTCATGAGCGCATAAACATTTGAATGATAGTGCTCGCGGACGAGCCATTATTTTAGATAACTCGTATACGGGGATTTCATGATAACCGACAGGAAATATTAACCCTAGCCCTAGGATCCTCGTTCGAACTCCTGACACGGTGACCCAGAGAGCAGTCTTCCAGGCACCTCCGGAGGAATACCAGCGGCGTTAATCCTCCACGCCGTGTCACTTTATCTTAACTCCTGCATCGGTCTGCGTTCTTCAGAGTCCACCTTCCGCGTGCATTAAAGTCACCCCGCTCCTTCATCCCACCAACTACTGAATATTCAACGCCCCAAGAGGGAAAGGGATGGAGTGCTCCATCCACAGTTTCGGGATCTCGTGGGCGACGTTGCCCGCAACTTTATCGCATCTTCCCTCCCCAAATGGTGGATATAATGACTGGAGGGAATCAGTCAGTTGTAGCCGAATACGTAATTTTCCACGACGAAAAATCGGTTTCATAATGAGGGGATATCTCCACCGTCATCTTCTTCTCCTCCTTCTCCTCCCTGCTTTCCGATTCTTCCAGTTTCATTACAAAAGAATTGGATCTCTAAATCTGTACTATCATCGTTTCTCCGGAGCCTTCGCCGCATTCTGAAAAAATTGGACTGCAAAATTCACCCATTCGCTGTCCTTAGTAAATCTAGTCTGATCCATTCATGTCATGGTCACAGTCACGATGAATTAATCTTCGTTGTGCTCAAAGGAAAATTTCTCTCTTTAAGAATTCAGCATTTCAGAATAATTCAAACGTGATCTCATTAACCGTAACAGTATATGATTCTATAAGGTGTTTAGGAACACAATACATAATGACTTGATATATAAGTTAAGACGGAATTTATATGACGTCAATCCAAAGAGTAATTGTAATTTTGAACAAATAAATTAGCTAGTAAATGGATGTAATATTTACTAGTAGCAATTACGAAAACCTCTGCATCTTATGCATCGGAGATATATTTGTAACTGGGCTAATTCAGTTTGATTTAATAAAAAAGAAATGGAATCGGTTAAACATGGTTGAGTATTTTCTCTAAACTAAATTGCATTAACAGTTGGAATAAAAATATATTTTACGAAGATAACCTTAAATATTATTATACATCCATTGAACTTGATATATTTCTTGAAATAATGCAGCCTTTTTTACGCAGATTTTGCTATTTATCTTTGTGTTTCTCGGCAAACTGTCGCATAGATCTTACTACCTCATATTTTATAATATTTATATACGTATCGCTTTTGGGTACATTTCCTACGATTCTTACTCTCATCGATCAGCAAATTATGTAGTTTTTTAATTATTAAAACTTATAACATCTACTGAATTACTGCTGGTGATTTTTTCTAAAAATAATTTATTATTTCCAATTAGCCATATAATTCATCTAAAAATAAACTAGCTATTTATAATAAAACTAATTTTAGAAAAAAATTAATCTCCTAATATGTTCCCATTTACTTTTTCTCGGATCACCTTTTTAAATTTGGAGTAAAGATTTCTCCTTCTTTTAAACACCACCCTAATGCAGTCCCTCGCCAAATCCCTTCAATCAAACGTATTTCCACTGAATTTAACCGAATCACCACTTTCTCTTTCATCTCGGAAACTTTTTCCAGTTCTAAATCTACTATCACCTTTAAGGAAATCTTTGTTTCACTTCTCCTGATGAAATTATGGTTCATTTTCATCCGCATATTTTTACTTTCTCCATATACGAAGTATAGAGAAAGTATTGTTTTCATGAAAAAAATCGACTTCGAGATTTCAACGGAAATACATGTTTTGGGGTCCCTAGAACACGTTTTGACCATTTTCGGAATGATGTCTGTGTGTATGTGTGTGTGTGTGTGTGTGTGTGTGTGTGTGTGTGTGTGTGTGTGTGATAGTGGGCGCTCTAACGTGAAAACTATTAGTCGTATCAATACCAAACTTCATATATAGTAGTGGTATGTGTGCTGTCAGAGTTGATTAGTTTTTGGAGTAAATCGGTCAACCGGAAGTCGAGCTTTATTCATTAAATCTCATTTCCGGGTTTCAAAATATCTCCATAAATATGATATATACGTATATTGTATTACTTATAAAAGTTTTAGATAATGTAATTTACTATAACTTTTGTATTTAATATATTTTTGTATCACCGGTTGATTAGGAGTTATTCGTGAAATACTGATAAACCGGAAGAAGATGATTATGTACTTTGTGGGCGCTCTAACATGAAAACTAATTGTCGGATAAACACCAAATTTCATATATTGTAGTTTTATTGCTGTCGTTAGAGTTGATTAGTTTTTAGAGTAAATCGGTCAACCGAAAGTTGAGCTTTATTCTTCAAAGCTCATTTCCGGTTTTTAAAATATCTCCATAAATATGATATTTAGGTATATACTGTTATTTATAAATGTTTTAGAAAATATAATTTACTATAACTTTTGTTTGAAACATATTTTAGTATCACTGATTGTTTAGGAGTTATTCATGAAATACTGATAAACCGGAAGTTGCTGATTATGTACTTTGTGGGCGCTCTGGGCTCTATGGGCGAAAGGCCAAATTCATCTTTTTTTATCGGGCATGTCCCGAAAAACATTATTTATAATGTTTGTGACGTAAAATATAATAATATATAAATTAATCACTCATCTTCCAAGTTTAGATAGAATATAGAGTTCGAAATTACTGTCGTAGATAAATATTTACATATTATATATGGAGAAAGTTATGTGCTGGCCACATCAGATTTTTAGTTTTCATGACAGAACCCTCCCAAAGAGTTCTAATATTTAATCTACAATACTTTTCTTTGTACATATCTCTTTTTAAACGCTGTTAATTATAGATTTTATCTGGTTTATTATTTTTACATTTGTTAGAGTATTTTTTACGAAATTTCTGAATAAAGGCGGAGAAAGGGATACATTTTGAATCTTTGAGGCTGTTTTTATTATCAGAAATTGTCGTTACACAAAAGAAGTTATTTAGGCGAATTTCAATTTTTTTTAAATTAATAATTAAAGAGCTTCAAGATGATTTTTCAGTCATGCTGCCTTGGCAAACCATGTCCATAGCTCAACTTTTCTTTCTTGTTTCTTCGTTTTCCGATTCTTCTATGTTAAGCAAGGTAATCAAACTTTCTTCAGGTGATTAACTCTTATTTTAAATGGAAATATCATGTAGCAAATGTGCGTAACTGATCCCCTATTTTTTTGTTTGCTTCTGTTAAAACTCGCAATGTACACCCAATAGTCGCAAATCTTCCTTTCTTTTATCGATTTTTCAGGCGGTTTGTGGTTTAAGCGGGTTTAAATTGGAATCTGTCATTTCTAACTCTATGCGGGCTCCAGAAATGCCTTTTTCGAATTTCCATCTACTATTGATTCGATTTACGGTATTGATGTTGGCGGGCTGCTGTAACGATAATACCTGATGATTGAGATATGTAAGTTAAATGGAAATACATAAACGAAGATGAGGCCTTTGATTGAAATATCTACACCATGATATTATATCAGTATAACTTTATATGCTAATATTTGTTTGTTTCATTCACATTTCGGGTGGGGATACATTACCTAATATAAAACACAATACGTTATAAAAATGAATCCTTTGTTCCTTTGTAACTGATACCCTTATGTGAATAATTATATTCACTGTATCACATTTACAAAAAAATTGTATTTATTGGTAACAAGGAAAATTTATCGTCAGTGATATCGATTTCACATACATATATTCAAAACCGTTATTTGATATCGTAAATGTAGACATCAAACGTTGTTAGCGAATATGATGACATTCATTTTTTATCGAAATAAATTTTTTTTAAATACATCTTTATATATATTTCCATAATAAAAAGATTTAACTTAAAATTACAAAAATATGTGCCTAATTAACTATCAAAAAGTAGGATGACCGGATCTATTAAAGGAATCCATCAAATCCTTTTTAACCTCGAAACCCTCGATAGGTTCTATCGTCAACTACATTATTACTTATACTGTATTTTTTGAATTTTATTGAGTCAAACGGTATTATCGCAATAGAAATTTTAGGTTCTTCCCATCTCAGACAATTGCTACGATTCCGATCATGCTAAACAACTTCTTGCTAATTTTCTCGAAACAGATTAACGATTTAAACTTAACCTTTATATTATTAAAAGTTTTACCTGCTCTTTTAGAGTTGTTTTTACTATCTGTAAGTTAATGAGACCATAATGGTATAATTCTTGAAGCGCGTTTTTGTGAAAATTGAGATCGAATAGGCAGTGGATCTTTTTAGCCGATTAATTTTTTCTACCAGTTTTTTTAAGCGTTTTTTCGTTTATATTCGACGAAAATAATTCGATGGAATAGTTTTGATTATGTAATTATTATCTACAAGGCGTTGTTCGAATATTGTCAGAAAGTGGATCTTAAAGTTAAATTCCTCATATCAGTACAAAATAAAACTATTGAGAACAAATTGCTATTATTTTAAAATGATTTGAAATGATGGATAAATTTTCAAAAAAACTGAAAATTTTAATAGTCAAATGGCTAAATTTCCTAATTTAACTTGCGTTTTGTAAGGATTTAGGACGAAGTGTTCAAAGACCGTAAAAACTTTTAATAACCAAGTAAATAGAACCAACCAACCAACCAGATAAAAAGATAAAACTTGTACTTACTACCTGTATTTTTACATTTATAATTCACAGACCGAGCATACCCAGAGAATGATGGCATTTGCAAAGCCTAGATCTGGAAAGAAGGAATGAGGAGAATGGAAAACTTACGTAAACAGTAGTATTTAGTCTTGCAAAACCATTTAACTCTCTAATGAGAGTACTATGTCCACTGCTTCTCTAGCTTACTCTTATTCAAAGTTTCTTCCTTCTAAATACAGAGGCATTTCGATCTGATGTCCTCGAATCTTCAATCGATTAGTCCCAAAAGATATCGATCTCACTCCCACGACCTCTCCCTTTTTCGAGTTTGCATTTCTACTCCCACTCTGCGTTCTGATACTCTCCGTTTATCGAGAGGCCCTCGGAGTACACATTTTCGTGGAAAAATCAGCGGCGAGAGACGTAGGGAATGAGGAAGTGAAGTGACGCGCGACCGAAAACAAACAACATGTGTGTATGCTTTTACTAAATTTTGTCGCATCAACTTTATCGCATATTTTTTCTTTCCGCGCTCATCTTTTATTTCGTTTCCCCTGTCAAACGGATGCGCGTGCGCTGGTTTCGGGGACGGGGGAAAGGCTCTCGTCATGTTAATGGAATGCTGGTTTATTGAAAAGGATCGGAAACTTTGTCATTTGATTTGAAAGCCCCGCTTTTATCGACATTGTCGACTTTTTTTCAGAGGAGGAAGAGAAAAAACGCGTTCGTGAATTTCCCCCGCTTTTGTGTCGCTTTATTTCCCACTCGGGGCCTTAACTCACGGCGACAAATCACGACCCTCGTCGAGACGTAATCTTAAAGAAACATCGGTCTTATTTATTGGAGTCCGAAGTTTCTTTTTTGCGTCGATGGAGTGTGGGATGAAAACCCGAGTCGATATCTCGACAAATTCCGGGATTTCGGCGAGCAAATACAGAATATGGCCAAGTTAGCTCCGTAAAAAAGAAATAAGGAATGGGATATCTCGAGATTTAGCGATCGGTCGGATCAAAACAACATCTGTAAGGAAGGCGGCATTCCATGCATATTGATGAACCTGCGCGCCCGCTAAATTAATATCCTATTTGGAAGATGAATGGGCTCCTTATCTAGGAATTCACGCTTCGAAATGAATCGGAATCCATTACGGTTTTTTGCTCCCTTTCTCAGTCTACGGA
This sequence comes from Sympetrum striolatum, assembly GCA_947579665.1. Classification (NCBI taxonomy): domain Eukaryota; kingdom Metazoa; phylum Arthropoda; class Insecta; order Odonata; family Libellulidae; genus Sympetrum; species Sympetrum striolatum. The sequence goes on along the minus strand of OX388347.1, from coordinate 53,817,201 downwards.
TTGATTTCCTCGGTCCTATCGTGGGAGAAGTATTTGATAAAGTAACTTCCTTCTCTATGCGCCAAAGATCGGGTTCGTCGATTTTATTGGTGTTTTGTGATACTATATGGCGAAGAATAATTGGAATTTCAATGGTGTAATATTGAGGATAAGTTTATATTAGCCTCCATACTTGGTCAACAGGCAAGTGAGGCAACAAGGCGCACATTGGAGGGGAAGCGACCTAATATTGTTATTATGCCCAGTATGGTGTCTTGGTGTAAATCTTTTTCGGATCAGTTTGAATCTAAGTGCAGAATGAGTCACTTATAGGGATATATTATAATAAATTACATTGTACCATTTGTATAACATATATTCGGAAAAAATAAGTATAGACGTAATAGATAACTTCACCTAAAAACCTCAATGCTTTGCGTACTCATCTAAATTAATAAAGATAAGAAGATGCTTCGAAGACATGCATGGAGAGAGATTTCCTGTTATTCATGTCGGTTTTACTTGACAAAATTCAATATTTTCTTTAAAATTCTTCTTTTTATAAATAAAAAGGAAATTAGTCATCAAATTAGACTAAAAATTGCTAAAAAAGAGAAAATATATAATCGGGTAATAAAATTAATTTGCGACTGTAGTTATTCGTGGAACTCAATAAAGGAGGAAGTTAAGTTACAATTACTTAGTAAGCTCATCAAGAGACGCTAGAAAGATAATTGTTTTATTTCGGATATCGACGGCCATAATAATAAAATTCTCTTGTAGAACTTACGAAATTTTTGTTTTTAATACTTCAAAATTAACTTGTATCTTAAAGTTAAACCACGATCATGACGGAGGCCGCGGAGCGGCCAAAACCCTTCCGCCTCTGTCGGTTGAAAGTCTGTAGCCGGTCCTGCGTCCATGATTCTTACAGATTTATAGATGTCACCAGATATAGATGAACTTACGAATTACTTGTTCCTTTACCACTAATTCAGCTTGGTTTCACTGTTCAACATTTTACCACTCCCCGTTCCTAATTCCGATTCCTTCAGAAATTCATGACTTGCTAGAAAATAATTGAGTTATTTCTCCACTTCTCCCAACCAAATTCGAATTTATTTTTCATCATTGAAGAAAAGTAAGCAGTCTCCAATCAAACCATTTATTCTCCCTCCTCGGATCACTTCTATGTAGTTGATTAATTTCCCATTGGAGCGAGGGAATTTCCGATTCTGAAATATTAATGAATTCGGGACGAAATAAAAAAATCGGGTAGGGACGGAGATCGTAACAGGAATGAGTTTAGGAGAACCTCCGTCGTTCGCCCAAATCGTGCTTTGACTAGCATCCTCGCCACCGAAACAAATCAACCCGGACAAAGTACTAGGGTCTCTTCAGCCCATCCTACACCCTCACCTTTCTCTCTCTTCGATTGCACCTCATAAATCCTTAAGGCGGATGGCCATTTCTCATGAGTTTCCTCCCGGGGAAGAGCTAGTGGGTATAGCGGATGTCTCACAGGTGAGAAGAGGTACCTCGCCCATCAGCCGGATTCGGAACGTGCCTCGCACCTCTATCGAGGATTAGTGGAAGTTGGAGACGCCCCTCTATATGGTCGAGCACTGAAATATTCTCGGGAATGCTTTCTTTTCGGCCTAACTCCGCTAATAACCCCTTCCCAGAAGATCACGTGACTCGGGGTAAGAGGCAGGAAACGTGCTCGGGTTCTTCCGTGCGGAGATCATGGGGTGATGGAGTACTTTTTTGCATCGTCACTTTCGCGGAGCTATTTGGGTGGGTCAATTGAATCGTCCGGTGGTCTCGGGAATAAGTTGTGCGTCCTGGATGGGTCCGGGGGGTTTGCTTTGTCGCCTCTGGGAGGAAGAAAGGTTTCTTTTTCCGAGAAGGAAGGAAATGGCTCAGTTGAGAGGTAATTGTGCGTGGGCTGTTGGTTTATTAAGGTTTTCTCTCGGGAGGTTTAAATGGGAGTTCTCATGTGTCAGCGTCTGCCTTCGTGAGAACTCTTTCCTTTGCTCCTGAAATGTTTGCGTTTCGCTTCGTCGGTGCAAGGAACGGAAGAGTGACGATTTGTGGATGTCGGTAAGGTGGGGCTCGTTACTGTTACAAACGAAGGCTTATTCATTCATCCGTTTTCAAGAAAAAACTCAATGAATGAAAATATATATTCTAAAAGTTAAAACTAGTTTATTCATTTGAAGTTGTTGCACTTATGATGGATATATTGAATTAAATGTCTTATTAAACGTCTCATAGACTTACTGCATTGACGAGGTAAAACTTTGTTTCTCGTAAAATATCAATAGACTGATTTTACTCAGCACATTATGGTTATCTAGCCATTGATAGTCGCTTCATTTTCATATAATTTGCATTCGAAGTCGAATGAAATATCTACATTATATTCATGCTGAGATCTTCCTATTTTATATACTTCTGCATTTCTCCCCTCAAGTAGGCACTAACTAATCACAAACTACTCAAGATATGATAGTTCCCATACCTTTTATATTAATCAAAATTCGTAATAAGGATCTCCTTTGTTCAGTTCGGCTCACTTCATTCGCTCTTTTATTTTTATAAATTGTTAATTTATTGTTTCTATCACCGAACCAGATATGTAATTGACATTCATATCTAACATCACGTTTCAAATTTTTCTACTCTCCCTTACGACCGCTGTTTATTATCCAAGTTCCACCTTTATATTAAGCCATCTTCAAAAACTATATTTAGTGTGCCTTTCGAAGAATTTTATATACCAGATATTTATATTAAATCATCATGGTATTAAAATTCAAAAATCAATTTTTCTAAAATATTTTTTAGATTTTTAAGAAAAGAATGCTCCACAGAACATTAAATAAACGGAATTGAGTACCAAGATATAAATTTTATAATAGATGTAACCAAAATTTATATTTCTTTATGAATTTCTTTTTATTTATTTAACCAAAGTAAGAAATAAATCAGAATATTATTTATAAAATGTGGTAGAATACATTAAGAATTATTATTATGCTAAATTCAAATGGAGATAATTTTAAGATTGGAATTAAAAACATTGGGGCCAATGGGTTCCCTTTAATTTGTGAGATATATTCGGAACGATTGAAAATATAACTGGTGAGTCATTCTGTGAATTGTAGCGTTCTGAATTTCGGATGCCTGAGGAAGAACATCGGGAAATAAAGTGAGATTGAAGTTGAGGGAGAGGGACAGGTTTGGCTGGAACGAGAGTGTACGCATTTGTTTCCAGTTTCCAAATTTCATTAAAAAATTCACCGTTCTAAGGAAAAAAGTGTCAAAAAATTGTGAGCTTCAGTTAGAGAGGAAGCTATGAATATTTTTTTAAACATTTTTTGCAGCCGAGCATCTCTGAATTGGAAATATTCAAGTGCCAGGAATTTAATATTTAAACTGAAAATGAGTCGGGGATAGTAGTTTATGAAATATTTTATCTTAATTTTCAAATTACTTTCCAGCATCTTGTCATTATTGTAATAGAGAATTTATTTTCTTGCCGCTCTTCAGAATTAACATTCAGTAGCGCTAATGAAGGTATTTTTTGGCACTGTTACATTATCTCGCAGTCTGTTTTGCACTTAATCAAAAAAAGGCAAGCACAAAAAATGTGATGTATGTACTTAAAAAAATCTGATGTGGCCAGCACATGACTTTCTCCATATATAAGATGTAAATATTTATCTACGACAGTACTTTCGAACTCTATATTCAATCTAAACTTGGATGATAAATAAATAAAATCATGCTTACTAGTTTTATTAACTTAACATAGGTTATAACCTGATAATATCGTTTTTTTTTAATTCTAGAATTACTGAGTTTCACAATTCAGAGTTTTGGATTTTTAACTCAAGATGATCTTTAAAATATTCATTGTACAGATGCAGTTAATGATGCCACTCGACCTCTACATTTTAAACTGTATCGCCACAAAAGCTCAGATCCAAGAAGGATCGGTTTGTTTCTCATTGACAACAGACAGCTGATAAAAGCAATGGTATCCGTAACAATTTTTTAGGTGTTCAGCCCTAAAATGAATTTAAAATTCATTTCATTCGACGCCTTTTTTCAAGTTTTAATCAATTATTTTGTCAGAAATAGAAATATGCTCAGCTCATCTTTGCCCAATGGTTAAAGATTTGGTAAGGTAACTATGAAGATGACATATCTTCCATTTGCTATTATGTGGATACAGCTTTTTTGGGACGGTTCGCTTCATCTTAGTTTGTTTTATTTTATTTTGTTTGTTTTTTTAGCTGAGATGATTACCATTACCATAAATATTAATGCATGATAATTGATAAATCGAAGATTGTATTTGTTTATTCATTGGAAATCGGTCCTTTGTTTCCTTTATATCATGCAACTTCCTCATTCAAACACGATCAAGTAATTTGTTATCAAGCAAAAATTTTTACTAGGAAGTCTTTGTACAGAGATAAGAAATTGTCAGAAAAAAATAAACTTGACGTTCTTTGAATTTATCGAGAATCCAAGAGACCCCTATTCTGGAAAATAAGGTTAAGTGTCCTACGTGAAATACTCGTAGAGAAGGAATTCCTTCAGGGGAGTGTAAGGAAAAATAGGCTTTTAGCATGGTATTTGCAAGCGTGCAAATACTCGGGTTCATGTTTGCTCCAGCTATTTACCTTGTAGTAACGTCTCCCTTCATTTTGTTCCATGGAGTTTTGCTTCGATTATTTCAGTTGAGTATTTGCCTGTTTGATTTTCATTTATTGTATTCAGTACTTGAGTTTGCTCTCTACAAATTACTTGTGATTGAAACACAATGTTATTACAAGATGGGAAATATTGACTCGATAGAAATATTTATGCAGTGGTGCGTCGTATGTTATTGAATTACAGTTTCATTCCGATTTATGCATTTAGGAATGGAAAGGGACCTGTGAACGGAACAGATGAGAAATGCATTTGCAGTGTGGTACGGTAAGTTGGGGCGATGAGAGACAGGAGAATGCTCAATGTAATCCAAGCATAGAAATAAGGTCATTAGACGGACTAAGAGGAAGATGTTGTATAACCAAATGATATGCGATTGCTGATAATTTATGAATAGTGCAGTTGGTGGAATTAAGCTTTCAGGACCCAATCACAGGTACAATTTCGAGTTTTCATCAGAAAAGGGAAAAATAGAAAATTTCCTATTATGGGAGTTGAGAAGGAGATTGTAGCTTGTTATTAATGAATTGTGGAACAACATGCAATTTTAAAGAAGATCAGAATTCGATTTTTCCTTAAAAATATCAAAGTCGGATACTGGTCAGCGTGTTAATTCTTCTTCCCTTGCAATACGAACTAAATTTCACTTTCATCAAATGTAGTTGGCTTATTAAATTTTTGTATCACGAGTCTGTAGATATAATTGCTATATTTTTTTCGTGAATGATCAAGGATTAAAATATTTATAACTTGTTTATACTTTTACCTGTTCTATATCAATTGTTATAAACATTGGAGCCAGATGTGGAGCGCCCGCTTCTGAGTTTTCCCGAAATGATGTTATATGACCTACTACTGTGCAATAATCGCTTTAAAAAGAAAATATTACCCTTAGCATAATAGAACTTTAGATTGATATGAATATGATAAGTATATTTAAGTGTACAGATTTTCTCTTTGTTTCAGTTGCAGACATAATTTCAATCACTAAACAGCTGTAACATAAACGACACGGAATAAGGCGTAACTTTGTGGTAATTTGTGGACAGATGGACATGGATAAATAGAAAATTTATGTCGATGAAAACTTTTCTTTGGCAAGTAAAATGAGTAAAATAGCTCAATTTAACTCTAAAGTTTTTGAGGGTGCATAAATTATAAAAACTTCAAAAATAAAGTTACTTGCGAGAATAAAAATAATCTACCCGGAAGTTTTTCAATATTCTAAGCTTCGTCTAGAATTTTACTTCTTCGTGAAATTATTGCTCTTATAACCTATTTTATATCCAAGGAGAGCTTTTCAAATAAAAAATGTTGGAATTATGTTTACTGTCTTTTAGATTTATAGCGTTTTTCATAGTAAGAAGTAAGATTTTGAAAACTTAAGAACAGGAAGATCAACGATAGGTAGGTGCGATGAGGAGATATGGTTGTTATGTACGATATTTCGAACTTAAGCTTTGGCGTCTCTTTGATAAATGGTTCATGCAAACGCAAACAGCAGATAAACCCGTTTATCAAGGGAGAATGAGCATCTTTCTATTCACGACGAGCCGCCCCGAGGAAAGAATTTGCATTCATGCATCAGACCTTGGAGGAGAGGAATCGCCCAATGCTTTGAGAAAGCGCGTATAGAACGAGAGGTTCTCTTTAGCGAAAGACGTCCCGCCTGCTTTACGGGTTAAACCTTTCGAATAGAGCCTTCCGGGTAATCGAGATCCTGCAAGCGGGTGCATATACCTCGGTCTCCTTGACAACGCCAGAGGTGAGAGCGTAACACCCACCTTGTCGTCATCTCCTGTTACTAACACAGGTCGAATACGAAAGGACACGCTGCGTGACCCTTCCGTGTTCTCCGGCAGGAATTACACCCTCATATTCCTTCCCCTGCGTCGCCATATTATCCCGAAATTTCAGTTCAGGTACTTACCCGCTTATTAGCCTACTTTCTCCCAAGTATGGGAAACTTGCTTTATGATAACCCGTCTTTGTCACCCGCACTCGGTTACGCAAACCGCAAGCCTTCTAGAGAAAAATTTCGGAGGTATTTTTCTCCTTTGTAGTCTCCGGAGTCACACTTTGTCACGAGTGTTCTTTCCTTACTTTCAACTCATCTATCTGTTGCTCATCATTGAATGAATTAATAAATTACAGGTTTGATGTATGGCATCTAGACGTGCAGATTAGTGGGATATGCATCGGATTTGAATCACCAAGGTGTCCCGAAAAGAAACAGAGATAAATTTGAAGTATTTCAATAAAATTATTTTTTGGACTATTTTATCAATCAAGGCATACGAGACGGACTGACCGTATAAAAATATTTTTAGCCTCGTTCTACAAAAATGAGTGGAGTCTACGCATGGTTATTTCCTGAATATTTCGCTATAGATTTATTTTATCTACCAAGAAGAGTACAAGGAAATATTGAATCCAAAATTTGATATTTTACTGCCATAGACGCGTATTTTAATTGTATTTTAAGCATTTCGGCCGGAGTATAAAAAAATTGATAGAGGTGCCGTTCACTTAATGGTATTACATACTGAAAACCTTTTTGTAATAATAATTGATAGCTGTATTGCGTAGTACTCTTCACTTGCTGCAGCAACCTACCCACAGTGCTTTCTAATCTACATGATGATTTCGTTTTTGCTTCGTAATTGGTCGCACAATGTGTTTTATATAATGCGGAAGTACAAGTAAATATTCAAAACAAGCAGAAGCTTACATAGATACAAGAAGAATCTTTAAATAACTATAACCTAGTATTTTGCAACTAATTATTTTGTAATAAATTGGAAATATTTAAGTTAATTAAGAAAGGGAAAAAGTTTGAAGTAATGGAATGATCTATAGCTTAAATCTTTAACTAAAACAATGAGTGATTCTGCTGAAAAAATAACCAAAAGAGAAGGATTACATTCTCTCATATAATAATGATGGGAATCCGAAAATTGATTCATATAAGTATATATAAGAGAGTTTTATTAAGATTCTAAAGAGAGGGGAAGACTCTTCAAATACATGCCGAATGATGCGAACTACATGATAAAGAAAAAGGCGTTCATAGCTGAAGAAATATAAAGAAACGTTATAAAAGTATGAGATTAAATGTTTGTAAAGATGACTTTCTCTCAGATAACGTGAAAGTATGGAGTTTACAAGAGCATTAACATTGAACGCCATAAATACCCTACCTGCTAAAATTGGAAACATTTTACATTGTGATGGCAATAATCCTATCCCAGTTCCATCTGAATGAGGTAATTCGATATTCATTTGCTCGGCTCACGGTGCATCGACTTTCTCCATCTGATTTATTTCCCGTCAAAATATTAACAGAAGTCGGTTGAAACGGAATTACGCCGAAGCTAATTTCCAGGACTATAATTATTATATTGGTATCATTTTATTGCTGTTAAATTGTGGAGGATTGTATCTGATGGGTAGGGATGAACTTGTAGGGTATGCAGAAATAAAATTCCATCCTAAAAAAATAATAGGATTATTTTCTTGGGGAAGAGACAGGAGTTACAACTTACCAATTAAATATATTATAGTAATTTGAATAACGGTATCATTAATATCTATTTCAATGGTTGATAATAAGGTTGTGGGTATGGTGGGAGAATTCTTCTTTGCACACTATAATATTTTTTTACATTGTCCCTTTTTAGACAGTTTTTATATCTTTAAATCATTTCAATTTTCTTCCATCTAAAAATAGTACTAAATAAAAACTTGAAAATCTATCTAATATCATCACAGAGCATCTAAAATTTAAATTTAAATTTTTTTAATCTTCAGAAAATTAACTTCTGTTACAGATACTGATCCTTAGCATTAAGTCTAGTATAAGTAAAATAAAATTCGTTTTGCAACAGCTACATAAAATTATCTATAGAGACTACTACTACTATTTATTAATTTACATCTAAAAACTTTTTATCTATCGTTCTTTTGGTCACATCTTCTATACCTAAAGGTTTTTCATACTCCCGTTGTGTTAATTAAGGTTTTACTACCATTGAAATATTTTTTCCTTTGATCATATTCCTTCACAGTTGATTTTATCCAGCGATAACCATTTTTTCATTTTACATTTCCTTTATTTTTGTCCGTAAAAAAGTCAATTTTGCTATCTGTATTTTTTTACTCCCAATGTTTTAATTTATGCTGGGATTTCATAGTTTTTATATCGCAAAATAGAGCCCTTTGTGATATTAAATTGCTCAAATCTCACTATAGCAAAAGACTTAACATACTTTCTATCCTTTCCTTCTTTTATAGTAACGCAGAGATATATTTATCGCGACCGGAGTGGAATCGATTACCGATTGACGAGTTTCAATATCTTAAAACTTTTCATCATTGATTTTTTATTTCCGATTCCTTTTCCACTATTGGGATTCAATCAGACCCTTTCCTCTTCGATTTCCCTTTCTCCTCTCCTTCCACCCTCTTCTCACTTCTTCCTCCGAGTGATTCCAGTCTCTGATTCCGCCCCATCTCCTAGTCTCACCCCTATTTCTTATATAGAACGCCTTTCTTCCTCTTCGCATAAGCATCCCGCATCCTCTTATACCGTTCCGCCTTCGCCCGCACTTTAAAGATTCTTGCTTTCCGGGAGACACATTTTCGCCTCGAAAATTTTCTCACGGCTCGGTTCGTTTGCTCCACCCCGAGAAATCCGTCATCATTTCGCAGAGGCCCTCCGAAATTGCTTGGAGGGGGTATCGAGGAATGGATTATTTCCTTCTGAGATGATTTCTTTTGGTTAATGATGCCCGCAGTCTTTTTTTTCGCTTTCGGAAGTGAAACTGGTTCGTTATCGATTTTCAGACGTTCCGATTCTCTTGATTTATTCAAAAATTGTAGGACGAAGTTTGATTCCCATCCATTAGGAATCAAACGACTAGGCCATCATTTATAACTGCGCTTTGGTAATATAGTGCGTGATATTTAGAAATGCTATAGAATAATTTTTTTGAGATTAAGTCGGATTAGATTAAACTAGCAGGTCATTAATATCCTTACCTTGTTGTTAGTTTGCTTTTTTTCCCATAATATATTCCTATAGACGGGTTTTTTATTAATTGATTATTCTTCTTCGATTGTACTTTTATTTAAATTAACCATTCTCTCTTATCACATCTTCAAGAGGATAGGTTCCCTAAGCGTAAATTAGTATCCCTTATGTTTAAAGATGGTTTATCTTTTACTCTTATTTTTAAAAGTTATCTATTCATTGAAAATGTTGTACCTACATTCCTGATCTGAGAACTTAAAAAAAACAAAATATAATAAAAATTAGAATTATTCTTTATACTTTTTTCTGAAAATTAGGTACAGCCCACTCTTCTATCTCCAAGACATATTTGTCCTTTTCCGTTATATTTTCCTCTTACGATACTTGCACATTGAGCATTAGTTTAAAAAGTATTAAAATGAGGTATATCAAATATCCTTGGAGACAGTAAATATCATAATCATGCATGCGATTCCCAATGTGATTCCAGAAAAATTTTCACGTTTTTTTATTATTTCTCTTTAATTCTAAATAAAGATAGGGTACTCCTCCAACTTCCTTGAATTAAAAATCAACTTCATTACAAATGCTACATCGAAATTTCACCTCACAAAAAGACCTTTTGTATTGGTTGCTGAAAAAAACTTTCTGAATATCTCATGCGTTCCTAAATTTTCATCGCAAACATTAAATGAAAAACGCGTGTTAATTGCGAAATCAAATTTTCCCTTTATGTTACCAACGAAAATTGCTTTAGAAAGAAGACATTTCTCTTGTTGTTCATAGCGGAAACATCTGACTACTCTCTATTGCCTTTTGGAAATGAGTTTGTCTTGTTTATGTAATCAGTCATGTAGATGAGAGAAAGTTAATTATTTGTCCGTTCATTCATTAGCGTTCTTTGCTTTGATTTTTTTATGAAAAAGTGCAGTTTACTTATTCCAATGAAATGATTCGCTGTTGATTTAATAAACTACTAAAAGGTTCGTCAATTAACAGTGATTGTTGATAAAAAATTAAAGCAATTATTTGTCGAACACCAATATCCGCTTTTGCCTTCTCGTGAAAATATTTTGACGAATAAAATCCTAATTAAAGATAATAATTTTTTTGTTTATCTCCAAACTGCAGCTAAAAGAAACAAGTATTTATGTCAGATCGCCGTATAATAACATTTAGGAATTCCCTACAAATTAAGTAAGAATTTTATTAACGGAGAAGTGGAAACAATTTGACAAATTAATAATCAGGAATCATTGAAGTTATTATGTATTAAAGTCAATATACCATTAGTTTAATTATTTAATATATGCATCATAGTTACTATGTGCCTTAGTAAGAAGAAACTTATTAGCTATCTATTAATTTCTGATTCGACTAGTGATATTCTCGGGTCCTAAAATGCGATGAATAAATGAAAATAAAATTCTATCCTATCTGAATTTTCATTTAATCATGTAGTTTCGTGTTGCCTTTTAAAATACGCAATATTAACTTAAGTATCCTCTTACCAAACCGATTAATTTAATACTATTTTAATTAATAATAATCCATAATCCTGTACTTTTATGCATTTTACCTTAGTATACAGCCGATATTTTCATAACTTTGTGAGGAAATACTGACTTAAGTAAATACATCTAGTAAAGTATATATCCTTTATGAATAAATTTTCCACTTTATAATCGGACTATTCTATAATTTGAAAGAGTAAATGGTAAAATTGAATTAGCCACTTAAGTACTTTTCTTTGAGCTACGCTGCTATACTGTTTTCCTGCAGTCAGGATTGTATTTTTAAACAGGACAAATGGCATTTGGGGCAGGCAGAAATTTAGAGAAATGGGATGCAAGGTAAGAGGGATTTGGTTCAAGCGGTATTAGGGGTAATAGGGATTTAGTGGAAGTAAGATTTAGGTTAAGAGGAATAATGGTGGGCGGTTTTAGAAAGTGATAGAGCTGGATTCGGTTCATTCCGATTAGGGCAAGTGGTGGAGCACCTTTCGGTAGAATCAATAGAACAGGTCAAAAGAAATCTTCCTCACCTCTAGACGCATTCATTCTCTTACTTTCCTAACGGTGATATCTCCTCCAACCATCTCCCAAGGGTTTAAGCAGAAGTGAAGAGAAAACCGATTCTAATCCAGCAGCATAAAGCATTGGTTTAATCGATAGGATCGAAGTTACTTATTATGTAGAGGGTCGCTCTTCCATTTTCAAGTTTCCCAAATCTTGAATCAAAATTCTTTTAGTTATAAAACCCAGGACAATAATAAGTCCCTCCTTTGGTGATACATTAACTTGTTCTTTCTATGGCTAATATCGTATGGGAAGGCTAAAATTGAGTTTAAATTTTACCTAAAAAACAAGACAGACTCAGGTTTAGCTTCGTGGTAGTATTTAACAATAAACAGATTTATAATAAAACCTTTTACTACGCCACAAGAATATTGCGGATACGGCCATGATTTTGTAGCGAAGCTACATCATCAGGTGTATCACCACCTGATGATGATGCTGTATCAGTAATATTTTTGCGGTGTAGTGAAAGTTTGTATTATCTGTTTACATTTTTCCTTTTTGATTCTTCTTTGGTGGTTAAGTAAGACTGTTATGAGCATGCATGAAATACAAGTTAATTATAAATATTCTTCGGGCTGAATACTTTACAATCAGATCCATACTTTATGATATTAATTATCCTTTCCGTTGTTGGACTCTGTCTTGTTAAATATTATTCATTTAAATGTAAGAATTTCGTTTCTGTTTGATGACCATTTCATTGAAATCAAACCTTTAGGGCTAGTGAAAATCAGATCTTGAGTAAAATTTAAAAACTTAAAACTAAAATATTAACCAGTATATTTCAATGGATTTCTATACTTAGATGACTCTAAGTCTATTTCTCACAGTAATGTGTATAGATATAATTTTGAGATGCAAATAAATTGTTATATACTGCTTATATTCCTTAAGCATTTATCCATACCCTTTCCTTTAATTGTTGGTACCTCAATATCACTTACCGAATCCTTCCATGATAAAAGTTACAAACTTTGTGACCAACATGTGTCTGATTATTTTATTTCGGCCATCAACCTTTTCGCCGCTCGTTTACTCTCCCTCTAAGATTAGGGAATGATAATTGAGTAGAAGCAGAGAAAAGTGACCTTTTTGGTCCTTGGCACAAAAAAGAGGCAAAAAAAGGTTTTATCGTTGCAGGCTTATAATTGATTGTATTTTTTCGACCCGGGAAGGTGATAATTGCCATCATGTTTTTGTACGTCGCTCCAGTGGATCAAGTTTATGGCATTCCTTTCGTCTAATAAGGACGTTGAGTGTTGAGTCGGTGGTTCCAAAGAAAATTACGATCTTGGAACTATAAAACTTTGAGTAACATGGATTTAAATTGGACGACTCAAAACGAGGAAGAGTTGAAAAACAGACTCATAAACATATCCGGTCTTAATAGAACCGTTTGAATTTAAAGTGAATGAATAAAGACTCCAAAATATCCGTTAATGCTGATAAGCAACGGATATATTCTTACTTACACCGTGGAATATATCCCATATTGTTGTTGCTCTACTTATTCTCCCCAAATATTTTATTTTTCTAGGGAAAACCTAAAATTGAATTACCTGGAGAATTTATTTGGATCGAATTTTTGTAATATACAAAATTATGCATGAGCTAAGTAAGGTTAAAGTTATGCTTTAGATTTGGTGATGAGTTATAACAGCACTGTGATGAAGTAGCGGAGGTATTTTTAAACCAATATTTGATACTTGTCACCGTGTGCTATAACTTAGTATCTTAATATAGTTTGCTTATTTGGGCTTTCATGGGTAACTGATAAAAGTAAGGTATTAAAGTTATCTTTAGTAGAATTAGGTTTTTGAATCTCTATCGTATCAAAAATTTCAAGCTATTTATTTAGGAAAATTTTATAACTTCAAATGAAAGGAACTTATTTATTCACGTTAGATAGCAAAATAATGTCATGATCACCTCTGCCGTAATAATTCAATAAGCAGAAGTATAGAAAAATAATCTGGATCATTAAATTTGATTTCTGGAACGGAAGTTACATATATAATTATTATCACGTAATGCAGAATTTATTAACCTTATGAAATATTTACTTTTAATCAGACCAATGAGTAAAGGATTATTACCGTAAAGCATTTATCCCGAAACAAGTCTCATTCATAACCTAAATATATTTCATCAAACCTGGATTATATTTCCCATATAAGCAAATAAATTAAATTTAAAGGAAAAAATTTCTATCCTTGAATTATTCCAGTAATACTTGCATAACATTCAAAGAAATATTTATTTAGAACCATGTAGTATCTGTTAGAGAATGGATCAGTGCTAAATTTTGCTGAAAACATTCAAGCGAGAATTAAGCAAATACCATCTCACAATTGAATATCTCTTATGCATGATGTTTTAAACGTAACTGCCTCGTATTCTGAAATATGTTCTTCTCTGGTATTTTAAAGCGGAAATGAAATGAATTTTGCAAAGGTTTGGGGGTGAATATTCAACATAATTTTATCGTTCCTTTTGCACCCCGCATTGAGTTAATAGAAATGATTCTCTGCACAAAGTAGTTACGAAGCTGTTGTTAATATCCTGTTTATTTTATCCTTCCTAACAAAATGCTCGAGAACGCATTAAACCACACAGTTGAGATTCAGCAGCTCTGCAATTAGCAGTGTAATTTGTTGTTTCCAAAATTACCCTCCCGTTATTATTCGAAAATTACCCCCAACACGGCCAACAGCTTGACCACGGAGAATTCAAGCTCGCGGATAGGTTAGAGTAATGCTACCGCAGCTGAGAGGTATCAAAGAAACTCCATCTCGGCGGATTACCAGAATTTTAATTCGAGCCTATTGTTCCAAAGGTACGCGGCCAAATTTGCAGTCTGTGGTTTCCAGGCAGAGGTGGGAGTAAAGGGGTTTAAGGGGTTGGAAGCTTAAGGGTTTGAGAAACGTTGCTTCAAAGGAAGATGCGGTTTTTTGGTTAAGGCAAGAGGGAGAGAGAGGGAGAGCTATCTTACGATCCTTTTGGGCAATCTCCTTCTTCCTTAACTTCCTTCTCCTTGCATTAGGGCCCCTCTTGTTTCATTTCCTCATCTCCTCGGTCCCTTCTCCGGCCGTTCCTTACCTTTCCCTTCTTTGTATACACACACAAATTCACGTACACAATGCCCGAGAAAGGGGCAAGGCATTTAGGAATCCAGGGTATGAGACCCCTGCATCATTCCAGGCGAAGAGTCAGCGCGGTCTCCTTATTTGATTTGTATCTTTTCATTTGTTTTCTGGGTACGGTTTTGTTTGCGTGAACGGGTAATTTAGCGTTGTTAGGCCCTGCTCCTCCTCTCTCAGTATTCCTCTTGAGAGATAGAGACGCTCGAGGCATAAGTTATCTTTATATTTTCGATTAGCGCCGCTTTTGTTTCCGTGTGACGGCAGATGGGAGGGATGCTATCGAATACTCCGAGGGGTTCGTATGCGAAAGGGATCCGCGCGAAATAGGGCATTTATCCGTTTTTTCCCCGGTCGATATTAATTCGATTTTCATTGGACAGTTATCATTCCATCGCCAAATTTATCGGATCAAGGATACGTTTTTTCTCCGACTCTCGTTTCACGAGTCAAGTTTTATTTTATTTCCGGAACGTAGCTCTATCGCGAGATGCTTTTATTTTCTCTCGGTTCCGAGTTCAGTTACTCTTTGATATTTGAAGTGGGTGTTGGAGTAAAGGAAGTTTCGATGTGTTGCTCTGTGAGTGCTTTGAAATTACTGCAAGCTGAAAGGAATTTATGCGATTAACTTCGTATTTTGCTTTTGCATTATAAACTACAAACGATATTTGATATCAAATTCATGTTAAGTTAATGCTACTTAGTAACCTATTAAGTAATTTAGGAAACCAGATTTGATAAATAATTAACTAAATTTGGATGTACATGAGTTGTGAAGTTAGTTTCTTACGATCAATTAAATATATTGAAAAGGAAAAAGGAGAATTGAAAAATCGAATTGACATGTCTATTCATTATCATTTTTGTGTAACTTAGAGGCAATTTATTGCAGAATCTATATGTTAAAATATTTATTTAATCCTTTATACTCCATAATTGCTTATATTTTAAGTAGTAAATCATTTTGACCTCGGTACATTTTACGGGATCAAGTTCATACTTATTTAATTTGCGATATCAAAGGTTTTAGATTTCTACTTTCTGGAAGGTTTTCATATTTTTTCTTGTGAGTTCATATTTATCTTGGCTTGACAACGAGCTCTTTATTCCCTATCCCAAAATGATGCATCGCAATGATCGTGAATTAATGATTATACATTTCTAAGCTTCGGGATCTTTTACAAAGCTGATCCTGCAAATATGTCTATGTGAAAGAGAAGTAAGAATTTGAGTGGATCTGTAGACAGAATATTGATTAAAATGAAAATGGCTTATTGGTTTCATGGATTTATAATATATGAGCATGTAAATTTATGAACATGAACATGCAAATTTATGAACATGTAAACTCGAACCAGTTTATTTCAATAAATGGGCGTATGCTCTTTCTGTTAACTACCTCATTCTACCATAGAAATCTTCTTTTCTAATACTCATAATTTATTCGTTTTTTTAGCTGTTTGTAACTAAGATTTCACTTTTTGAAGAGTCAAATAATTCTTGAAACTGTTTTAATACCGGTTCATTTATACTCGAATGTTTTAGGTTTTTTTTGAAAGACCGAATAGTAATCGCGGTATTCAGGAAAGAGATTGAAAAATGTTGAACCAGTTCTGGACGAAAATTCCTATTTATTATCGAAAGGTACATTTTTGAAAAATGCGAAACGTGGACGGAATAAGTTTTTTTATGTATTGAAAACGAAAAATTGCCGGAGAATAAACGATGGAATGCACGCTGGGCCTCGGCATAGAATCCTGTACGGACCGCTTCTCTATCGTTCGTGTATATGGATGCACTCTCTTGAACCGATTTTGTAAAATACCGTGGACAAGTTCGCGGAGCAATTGTAGTCGTTTAGGAATATTTCCGTCGACCGCAACCGCACGTGGCCGTGGTCACCGCTCATTGGCCGTCAAGAGCAAAAAGCGGAGTTTTTTTTGCAAAGCGAGGCTTAGCATACGAATTGGCGGCACCGAATTTCGCTCCAGTAATGGCCTTTAAAATTATGGCTTCCGCACCCTTTTTCCATTCCATCCTCATCTCTTCCCCTTTACCATCGATTTAAATCGTTTTCGATGTACAAGTTTCGAGAGTATAGGACCTTTTTCTGACTGCCGTTGAATATTTTATCGCCCGAGACGGTCTCCGATAACTTTGGTGTTATCGATCCTTCATCTGAATCACAATGAAAGAGCTACCGTTTCTGTCAGACTGTGTACAAGTCTACGAGACTCGTTTCTTAATTCTAATTTTATGTAGATTGACCGCGACCCCTCCATAGGCATGAATATGTGAATAGGGTATCGCTCTATTAATATGTTATGAAGATGAATAGTCATGAGGTTTTATCTGTGATTAAATATTAAAATATTTAGAACTTTTAATTGCGTATGTTTCCCAACACGTTTTCTTAAGTTATGGGCACCGAAGGTCGTGGTGTATCTCGAAGGCGAAGAATGTTCCCTTTCCGTTTTAGCTGCCTGTACAGTTTCTTCTTTATTATTAATTTTATCGTTACATTTGGAATAATCGTCTAGCTGAAAAGTTATCGATTATAATACGATGTTGTACTTATACAATACTATCCTATGCGATAATGCAGTACTACGTACAATTTATGGTAGTAGCAACAGCAAACCATCTTAATATAGATATCATTTTTACAAACGATACATTCTCGTGCATAACTAATCTATACGATACAAATTATCATAAAAATTATTGTTCCTTTTATAAAATATCTACCATACTTGTTTTTTCAGAGTTCACTGCTATCGTCACGGTTTCGGGGACAAGTTCCCAACATAATACTACTTAGTGATTAAAAAAAGAATAACAAACTTTTAAAGGTAAAAGAGATAATTTGTTTATATTCGTTAGTCGCTTCATTAATTTTACTTTATTCCTGTGGCCTCTCTTACTCAAAAATTCTTTTACTCAAACTTTTGTTGACGATTGCATTAACAGCTTAACCCTGTGTAACTATGAAAAATAATGCTGACCGTTACTTCGATCATCTCTCCTTTAAAATGTCCCAGCCTAATTCTCTTATCGCCAGAATGACGGTATATAGTTGTAATTTTTTTACAATTTGTTTTTTGTATCTGTTATATTTATTGAAATTTCAATAGCATTGAATTTCTATCCATTCATATTCCAAACGTATTCTACGATTCAAACAGAAGCGGCACGTGGGTTGAAGAGGAAAATTGGACCGAAGACATTTTTCCATTTAAAATACTTCATCAGTCGTTGATAGCATTTTATGAATTATTTATCGATATTCAGGAATTTTGCCGGTTTTTTTATCTGTTAGATTTTGTTTAGCTTTGTTACAAAACTACATTCATAGAATATTTAAGGATCCGAGATTGAAAAACACTTTAAGCCACGCGAAACAGCGATGGATAGAATGTGTTTTAGTTTAGAATATTTGAATATTCAGGACCTCGTTTTTATGGATAAATTTGCACAATTTATTAAATGAAGGAAATAGCTAGGCTGATTGAGGAAGTTTGTCGTAAACATTTATTCCTCTTCCACGAAAAATTATATTTAATGCGTAAATTTATATATATTTCTTTTTATTTCTTGAGTTATGTTTACTTTTCATTCTTTACTATTTTATTTCATTATTATCATAAGCCCTCCAGCAATCATGTTTTTTCTCTCTTGATTTTACTAATTTTTCGCTCTGATTTGTATATTTTCTTTTAAGTATGTATATTATTATCAACTTTGTCTCCGCCCTGTTCTATACTAGAATTTCATCTCTCATTTTTCTGTACGATTATTTTACCGTATTTCCTAGTTTTAGCCTCCTCTTCTTTTTACTCTTTTTCATTACGTTCACTCTCCAGTCCTTTTGTCTTCCCTTCAGTCTGTTACCCCATCTCAGTTCCGACTGGCATGAGAAGGTCATTGCTTGCTTCCGATCCCCGTGACGTCAATTCCAATTTTTCTGCAGAATTCTACATCCTCCTCCCATATTTCAACTGTTTGCTCTGGTAGATGAGATGCCCTCTCTTGGACACCCACTCCGTTTCCACTTCCTCCCGCCTGCGTCCGTTGATCAAATGAAATTAACCTTTCCTTGTCTGTACTTCTCCCATCAGACCAAACACTCAAGTTGCCTCTCTCGCCCTGCACTCTCCTCACCGACGTAGGCAAGTTTAATACGCGCATTTTGTTTCCTCATTGCTAAATGGAGTCTGCTTCAAAATGGGAAAAAATCCATTTCTCCATGGGTGCTGCTGCAAGGAAAACCGATTTTTTCTCATTCCCTTAGCATTCGATATAAGATCTCCGCGTATGGCCGGTATGCTCATTTACAAAATTAATGGCGGCGTGTTCACGTGCGATGCATTCTCAGGGCTGGATGTACGTAGTTTGCCTTCGAAGCTTGCCGGAATTGGAAAAGAGACGGAGCTTCCTTTGCGTTCGAGCTCCGTTTATGAATATGAGAGGTACATGTCGGAAGGTATCGCCACTGATTGTGGCTATTTTGGAGTGAGGAAGATTCGAATGGAGTTTTTTTTTTCAAAAATTATGAAAGTTAAATAAGGTAATTCTGAAGAAATATGTGAGGGAGATATTTTCGTATACCTCCTTATCATTATATTTGAATCTCTTCTTTTGCAAAGAAATGAGGTAATTATGTGCAAAGATACTTCATCCTTTTCTTAAATCTCATCTTTTAAGGAAACCGATTATTTTGTTCTAAAAAATGATATGATACGTTAATTACTGTTAATTAAGCCAATAAAATCAGTGATTAAAACCTCTAGTTAATCTCTTTGTATCTTCCTTATCCCTAATTTACCCAGGAATAAATTTATATAATTTTTGTATCATTACCCTTGGTCTATTAATCGCTAGTTGTAAGGGAAATAATGTTGTATTTTCCACCAATCCTTTCTTGATGGTTCTTACTACTTAAATTACAATTGGATGTTAAGTAGAATGATTAATATTTTGTAGGGAGCAGAAATTATCAATTGAGGCTTCTAACTTTTCATCAATGGCAAAGTGTTTTTTTTACATCATAGAAATGTAAGGACCATTTTTGGAATTACTATACCCAAATATTTGAACTATATATATTGATGTTTTTCGAGTAATGATTTTAATTGTAAATGTAGTTTCACAGGAATATTTTCACTTTGAGTTGAATTTGTACAGTATGTTTCTGTGTATTTATGGACGTATTTTTATTTATTTTGACACAATTTTGTGGGGTGACCTGCTTGCGTCAGAAAAATAAAATTAATAGAAATACGTAGCCTTGTAATTGTATCTACTGGTGTTAAAGTATCAGTTTTCAAGAAAAAACTATTTCTTATAAAATAGTTGATTCTTCCCATGAACAATTTATTGCGAAATAAGGAGAATTCGTGCTTGGATATTTGATGTAGGTCATTGAGAAATGTAAAGTTGGAGAGGAATCCATTTCTTTTTCAGGAAATGCCTGTTTCCTTGAAACCTAGAGGTAGCCCCGTGCAGTTTTTATTCAGTCTATTTTGAGCTCACAACCGGTGTGTTGGAACAAATGCCACGCGGCATTTCCTTGCCTCGTAGTTAACTGCTGTGTCTTCCCTCCATTCTTTCTGGATCATTAATCACGACATCTTGTGGTGGTGTTTGATAAAATCCTCCGACAACTTGATCGATTTTTTCCATTCGGCCTTCCTATCTTTTCCGCTCCGAATATTTTTCTTCGATTCTATTTCACTCAGGTGTTCCTATTCTCCCCGTTAATTAAAACAGATTTGTGACCACTGCTAGACAAGGGTAGGGATTCAGGATGTATTTGCCTTCGTCTTTTCTTCTGATTCCAAGATCGGATACGTTTGGAATCAGCTAGAAAAATTTCAGCGCATCACTCACGCACTATATTCATCTGACTAAAATCTTTCTCTGGTTTGACCAGCTTCACGTGGCAGTATTTGCTCCCAATTTCGGTTTTAGCACTCATAATTTCGAACTCAACACATTTTTCACTAATTTTTCTCATCACATGCCCATTTACGTTAAATTGAAAATAGGTACAGTATACACTGCACTTCTCTCTACCTCCGAATTTTAAAGTTGAATATCAACTTTAAAATTTTTATCCAATTCATTATCCCGCCATGTTTACTTCAATGAGGTAATGAGCTAATTTCTTACACTTAAATTTGAAATGTTAGATGACCTTATTAATATCATATTAATATTTTTAATATTCCTTCATTTACTTCTTATTGCCACGACTTTTGCATCTTGATTTATTTTAACCAAGCGAGAGATTAAGGCCACAACATTTGTCATTTAAATTCTGTGAGCGTCAATTATGCATACATTTTTATATATACTTGACCCATGCTGTCCCAATGCATTTAAAAACCGGAAAGCTAAAATTTAAATATCAAAAGGCTACTAATTTTGTATCGATAGAAATCAAATCCTTGGTGTGTTCCGTTAACCACTATTCGTATTTTCGATGAAAGCACCGCTCGTCAACTAACCGCAGTCATTACACGAAGCGAATAAAATGTCAACACGAATTTATACTCTTTGTATTTTTCCATGAATTAGCTGGGGAAAGAATTGATGATTTCCTGCGCAACTTTTGGTCCCCGTACAGTAATGATCAACATAGGCCATTCTGGAGCTGTATCAGGAATTTCAATTTAAATACGGACATCCGTTTTTTGTGGTTTAAGTGGAAAACGCCACATCAGTTATTATTTTTCCAACCAAGAATATTTTATTGTATTTTATGTCAAAGTTTACAAAGCTGTTCACACGACCTCTTTCATTAGTTTAATTTTTTTCTTCTTTTTCTTGCAATTACGGATCACGTTTTCCATGTTAAAGGTTAACGTAAAATAAGGTAACTGTTTTTATTTAGAATCTGTAAAATTATATATTGATAGCCTGCAATTTTTTAACTAGATACATCTATTGATATCAAAATTAATATTAATAATAGGAAATAATCATTAATTTTTCATCGTGATTATGTGTAAAATGACAAAAGAGGAATTTCAAAAGTGATTTTCAGAATGTATTTATGAACAATGTACGTAGGCTACTTGAATACATATCTGGAAGAAATCTAGTTCTAGGTTACCAGCATAGTATTAAATGTATCCCGTGAAGAAATCCTAACCGTGTAAATGCACCATTTTTGTCTAGCCTTAAAGTTATGAAGAGAATCATATTAGTTAAAATATACTTACTTTAAATCCCTTATATATATTTAAAAGTGTAAATAACGATCAATAAATGGACACCAATACGGATATTAACCTAGATAAAATCCAACATGTTGAATAAGCACTACTCATTGACTTTAAAATTGCAAAACTAGGTACTTATATATTTTTTCTTCGAGAATTGGATCCATTTGTATCATTACAAAGATATGTGTATGTATAGAAAGTTTCCTGTTGTGTACACGGAAAATCTCCATGTATATTTACTGTTACCTAATTAAGGCCTACTGTTGCCTAATTAAGGTTATAGCTTTGAATGTGATGAGTCAACATTACATTTTACTGCTTGACAGAATCAAATATGATTTTCCTACGGATTATATCGACGATATTTAATCTTATATTAAATAATCGCAGGAGCAAACGAGTACAGAAGATAAACAGGGATTATCCGATAGAATTGTAGGGTTAGTGTAACTTTTTAAGTAAATATTGCATCCATCTTCCTTGAATGAATGAATAATTTGAGAAACTGTACATAAATTGGCTCTAAATAGTTATTGTGAAATCAAAAAATTTAATTAATTGTTTTAATCATAAATAGGTTGTACATATATTGTAAGTCCCTTTGGAATATAATTCAGTAGTCGTTCATCCTCAATTATTTTTGTGGAATTCATTTTTGCTACTTTTTTACGCCGTTTATTTATCTGACAGAATTGTCGAGTCATAGTTATGACATGTGAAATAAGCTTAATTTTTATTTTTAAATATTAAAGTACACTTTCTTTAAGTTTGGAGCGAATTTACAGCAGTTTGATATATTTTTATGTAAAATATTATCAGTATAAATGCATTTTAATTTGTAAGATAAAATTAACTTTAATTTTAAATCATCACACACATTTTTATCGTTATTGATCGTAATACAGTTTACATATTATTTAATTTAATTTATTCATGTTTTAATTTTTAAATATATAAATGCCACAGAGATAGTTACCATAGTTAACTTTGGTGTGTTGTTAGTTAAGTTGTTATTGTTAGTTAAGCTGTTGTTGTTACTTATGTCAGCACCGAAGTGTTTTTGCTTTTACATGCATTTTACGTGCGTCGTAGTTCAGCACCGCCAGCCACAGCGTTAAGAACACACGGTAGTGAACAAGCGCATCGCCAATTGGCACCCTTCAGGGGTAGAATTAGTCCCATATTGTTCTGCTCCTTGAAAAGAGAGGAAACGAAAGAAGAAGCGTTATCGGGTGAGATAAGGGGTCAGAGGCGAGAAACGCCGCTAGAGGTGGCGCTATTATTTTTTTAAGAGTAGGACGAAAGAGTACGTCCTTCCCTCGCGGAGGAAATGGGGCGTGAATTTTCTTCCATTTTATCGTCTATTTCCCCACTTTTTCCGCGCTCTTCGGATCCTCCGCTGTCCGTGACCAGTCGAACCCTTTGGATGGACAGCGCCGGAGATAGCCGCTCGGTTTTTTATGCGACCCATAACTCCTTCCCTTCTCTCTTTTCCGCTCTTCGCTCTAAAAACTGCGATTCCGCTTCTTTCAGCCATCTTTCCTCTTTCTCGTAATAGGTACTCGGAAGGAGTGTTTATTTCACTATTGTGTGTACGAACGATGTTTATTCTTCCATCTCCTTCATTACGCTCGATTGTGGTATCTATTTTCATTTATACTCACGTTTATAATCTTTGCTTTGATAGGTTTAGTACAAAATGAGGACTTTTGGGTAGACTAATAAAGATATTCTTCCAGGAAAGATTCTACCACACATATATGCTTGCAGACATTAGTATAGGCTTGATTGGTGGTGCACAAACTAGGGCATGCTGCATATTTTCATTCGGCTAACGAAGATATAAATAATATGAATCGCGAGTGACTATTAGGAACCGTATAAAATATTTTATTAACTATGGTTCTTAACTAACATGCGTTGAATTTCAAAGTCGAAGGAATAATAGGTTATGAAAGAAAAGTCGAAAAATAAGTTTTACTTTAATGATACATGCAAAATTGTGACCTTCCGGGCAACGTCTTATGAGGTCCGTAGAGTGGTGCAGGTCTTAAAAAAGTGAAACCCTAAATTGTCTAATTATAATAATTAATGCTATCCATTATTTCAGAAAAAGTTTTGATTTTCCCTTTCAAAGGTATTCACGAATTAACTAAAATTAAATTATTAGGAATGCTCATTTTCATTAGTATCAATGACTATTAACTACAAGTGAGAAAGATTAAATGAAAATTTCAGGAATTTTGATAAGAGGCATGAAAAATAATATTTGGAGTAATCTTAATCGAGTGCATATTTGAATGTGCTGAAAGTACTCAATATTTAGAATTTTTAATTCTGTTATACCACTATAAGTATCAATTAATGAATTTATTTGATTTATATAGAAGACAAACATGGCTAGGAGGAACAAAATTGTTGTTACACTAAGATATATACATGCTAATAAACACTATAGTAAGATTATATAAATGCTATTATTATTATTCTTCCAACGATAGAAAGGTATTGCAGATAATTATTTAAAATCTATATGTTAGTCTATATCTGAAACGTAGAAAAGAAAATTATGTACATTTTAATCCCCAAAATAAATTTGTCTGAAGTCATTTAAATTGATAAATGAGTAATTTTTATGAATCTCTTACGGAAAAATTTTAATAACGAAAGAGGGATTAGCTAGTATGTTAGAAACGAGTTTTCTGTGTGCGCCACAAAAATTCTATGGAGTGAGCGAAATTTCATACGTGAGTTATCCTGGTATCCACGATATAAAATATTGGTGCGAAATATTGAAAATCAAACGGAAATCATTTAGTCAACAAGGTAAGAGAGATACAAGTGGTGCAAAGGTCAACAGTAACTACGCTCCTACACATTGTTTGCTATTCTATAAATACCGTCTTCTTTCTACTCAACTTGCCCTTATTGTGCTTGTACCCTCCTGTCACTTCTTCCTCACCATTTCTTTTCAATCTGCTTCCTCTCTTCTACCCCTTCCGACATCTTACCCTTATTTTCCACCTCTTTTCCTCTCATTTCCTTCCTCCCTTTCATTCTGCTTCCTTTCTTATTTTTTACGTCCTTTATTCCATGGTCAGGGTGTTTTTTTCTCCCTTCATCGTCGTCCATGGCGTCGGAGAGTCGCCTGTCAATTTTTTTCTATCGCACCATGTTCTGTGGATGGAAATCGCGTCCCCATTCCGAACGGATCTTCTTATATACGAGCCGTAAACTTTGGAGCTCGCTTGCGTGTCGCCGAAAACGTCTGCTAGAAAAAGTGCGCTGCGAAGAAGTTTCTTACTTAGACCACATTGCCCAATCGGTTTCCTCCAAGCCTGACTTTTAAAGCTTTTCAAATACCTATAAACGTTCACCCACTGTACTTTCTTCGTGCCTCGGTATTTTGTTCTGACCTTAATACATCAAATAGCGTCAATGTAGTTCACGCCGAAATAGATATTTTGATCACATTTTTTCATTGTTCAATGGCCCCTTTAATTATTATTAAATTTAGTAATTCTAATATATAATACATGAATAATATTAATAAATTATATCGTCAATACTTTTGAGGAAATAATGGCTCAGCAATGAAAGTAATCAATCATAACTGATCGATGAATCACTACTTAGAAAGTGTACCTTGCACCCTGTGAACTCTCGGCCATTAGTCTATTTCTCTAATATTGAACTGTCGGGTTTCGTCTGAGGAATCAATGGATTTATGAAGCAGCTAGTTCTAGCACCTGTTACTTGCATTATCTGATTGGCATATGTGAATAGGTAGAAGGATAACATCCGTTACGTTTTGATGACCTATTATTCCTGAATTCATTGAGTAATTTTAACTTGAAAGTTTCTTTGTTCTAATGATTCGAATCATTTTTCAAGGAGCATTTCGTTTACATTTATCGATTTTTTGTAGCGTGACATGTTCTTTACAAAACGCACCTGTTTACGTTAGACCTTTACTAATTCTCGAATCTAATTCAGTAGCCTCATGGGTACATACCATATATTGTATCATACTCTAGACCAGCGCAAAGCAGCATCGTTTACGGACTTTATCATCTCTCCTTCTAATAGTTGCAAAATTTTTGTTTCAAGAAATATTAATCATATCTAGTTTTACTAATGCTAATAAATATCTAAAAAAAGAACGAACCAAAATGATACTTAAAAAACAACATACATTGTCACAAAATTTGTATGAGTTATGCTTTGAAAGGTTGTTTTATGCAAAATTTTCATGGATAATGCTTAGACTTTATTAATTTTGCAATATTACTACAGTTTTACATAAGGAACTAAGACGATGGTCTTATTTATTTGGTTTAAATAAACCTGTCGTTTAATAATGTGGAAAATAATTATTGATTTATGGCCAGAAGTTTCGGACTTTTTGTCGTATTTGAACTACATGCTTCCAACACAATATCGACTAAATATTGTTTATTATGGCAATACATAATGTCCATAGAGCTCTCGGGACTTATTTACCTTCGTACAATCTATTGCAAATATGTTAGATCTTAGCGTTATAGATTTTTAGAGTAATAATTAAGATGTTTTATCAACTTCTTTCTCATACAAATAAAACTCACCTCATAGATTCACGTACAATCTTTCTATCATATGTATATTATACAAATCGACGTTAAGGGTATAAATGGAGCAAATCTATTCAGTTGGGAATGGCATAACATTTAAGTTGTTTGAAAAACGCTTTTAACGAAATGAAAGTCCCGAAAAGTTTCCGCTTATTTTTGGAAGAACATTTGCTGTGGAATGCCTTGAAATATTTTATTTCTGTAATGAATGTTGATTCTGAAGAAGATATCCACTTTGAATACAAAAATTCCATCCTTGATGTATTGACACATGGGAGAAGTTCTACTCCCAATGCGAACTTCAAGCGCAAAAATACACGGAAATTTAATGCGCGTTCATTAATATATCGTGTACCTTTCCCGAAGGGGAATTGATCAGAATTTCCTCCTTTCGAATGGAGGGCCGCCGAAAATGATAATTGGAAATTACCTTCTCCGAGCTGCAGGAGGAAAATTCTTCCTGCGTCAACAAAAAATTGGGGAAAATTATTTTCGCATTCTGCGAGGCAGAGCGAGCAGGAAATTTTTCAAAACCGGCCATGGAATGAAAGTTAACGACGCGCTCACAATTTGACGCGGTAGGTGATGAATAATGAAAATCAAATGAAAACACGTCGTTGAGAGAATTCTCGCGCGAGGCTTCGGCGAAATGTTTTGTTTTTCGTTTCAACGCCTGCGCCACTGTTTGGGCGTGAATATGTATACATATAAATGCCGAAAAACATCCCTCGAAAGTCCATGACATTTTTGGGAGTTCTATTGACAAGTTTTCCATTGAAGGTTCTTAACGCCTCAGCGAGCATCTTCGTAAGCTAAAGTACGCTTTCAGAGAGATTTCACTTCACTTTGATATTATCCTTCTAAGTTTTGATTTGATTTATAATCTATGGTATATCCTAGATATTATCTATGAGACTAGACATAGAATATAAAAGGACAATATATGGATAATCTTGTGAGCTTTATATAACTTACATTACATCGTTAATGTTTTTGTTTACTTACAATTTAATTTTCCTCGTAAACATTCAATATACATACATATTCTCAAAGCTAGTTTATTCAGAGTAGACTTTGCTTGTTAATTTTAAAGCCAAAATTTTAGAATAATACCCAAAGTTTCTTCTGTATCCTTTTAGCGGACATCAGGTTACGTTTTGGTTATGCATAGATTATTTAAAATTCATTGATTAATGCTTAGAGTGATCGAAATAATAGTTACAAGACTCATAGCATATCATTTCTACTATGCAAAGTATAAATCTATCAATTCATCCTATTTCATTTTAAGTCACTAGAAAGATTCTCATCCTGAAACATAAGCAAATGACCCTTCTCCTTCTTTAATGCTTCATAGGCTCTTTAGGTATATAATGTAATCTTATGTTATAACAAGAAGTTATAGTTATCCTTAACATTCCTATAATTGTGATGAATTCATAGGAATTTATAACTTCCATTTTTGTTAGTCTTGAGGCTATTCTACTTTTTAATTAGCCATATGTTTTCATAGTTGAGTTATTATAAACTCAAAACTCTCTCATATAGGAGTATGGAATAAAGTCAGAGTATTTCGGAATCGAATGGGGTATGAAAGCGTTCTGAATTGATTTTTATTGAAAGATCATTGAAAATTTAGTACGCTTGGAGTTTCTAGTGCACCCTGCAGAGGAAATCCCGTGCAAGTAGGCTCCCTTAACGAGAATCCTCCATCTATCATAATGTATGCATTATGTCGTCTTAGTATTTAATAGGCAAAACTCGCTCAAAAATCTACTGAATTATATATGATGGCATCCTCGCTCATTCGCTTCATTGGGTGAATTCTGAGTAGAATAATACGAAGTAAGCAATTTTGCATGCTCTGTATAGGATTAGAATAAAAATGGTTATATTATTCATCGGATAACTTTTTCTTGGCCTCTGTGGAATTTTTTGTTTCATCGTTACCGCAGACCTTTCGTTTATTCTTTGAAGTGGCCATCAGCTGAAGCCAGCATAGCAAAGGATAATCGCATTCTATTTCTAAATGTCTCAGGAGGGCCGTGTAGCAAAAAGAGGTAAAAAAAATCACGCAGGGAAAAGAAGATGGCGGGGAGATAGAGACTTGGTAAGTGGGGCTCCGAAAGGGAGTAAGTTGAACAAGGTGATGGTCTGCAAATCCTCTGGCAAATCCACATGGGTTAATAAGTTCCTCCAGTGGGCGTAGTTTCCCAACGACTTCGGAGTGCTCTGAATCCTCCTCCCTACCCATATAAGCACGCTGACATGGGGCTTTGGATGGTCGGATGGGATCCTCAGCATTTAGATTTTAAGACCCTCGTTCTCCACGCCCCACGGAACTTTCAAGCCATAAATGCATTTGCCGTGTCCGTCACTAGAGGCGATCGGATGAGGAAAGATTAAAAATAAAATCTCGCTTTTGTTTTTCGGGTTTACCCTCTCTCTCTTCTTCCATCGCAAGGTTTTCCTGGTTGCCGTTTTTAACGCCGCTTCCCGTGAAAACGCTCCCAAAAATCGTTCGCGCTTTGGTCTGAGATTTTTGCTTGGGTTCTTTTCAGTGATGATTCGGTACACTCCCTCTCTTGCAGTTGATTGGCATGCATGTCTCGCTCGGAATGTTTTTGCATAGCGTTTTGGTCGAGTCGTTTCCACTCTCTCTTTTGCTTCATTGGGATTTCGCGTTCAATTTTTAATTTAATTCCATTTATTACCGGGAACATACCTGCAAATTGGCACTTCCAGGCGTTTTTTTCCTTTTTCGGGCTTTATGGCTGTTAATTCGAAAAGTTGGCTGCAGAGACAGGGTTTCCCTCTCCCTCCGGTGGAGCGGGATTTGTTTTCTGCGTATCTTCGGAAATGCATCAATCATACGGAGACATGATTAGTTTATTTGTTTGCTGTATGCGGTGTCTTTTTTGTGCGGTTTGTGTTTGAATTCGTAGGGGAGGTTTTGGTGGTTCCGTATCGCGTGTGAAAGAAATTGATGTGAATGCATGGAGTTAATTCGTGTAATATCTTCATATCCCTTTCCTTGTGATGTGCTCGTTAGCGCATTTTATATGTTGATCTCGATATTGGAAAAAATATTTTGTTATTCAGAGTACCTACTCCTATCATCCAGAATTTCAGTTTTTTCTAATTTATAAAGGGCTGCAGCTATCATAAGCTATAGAGACCGTAATATAGAGGAATTTTCCACATTTAAATAAATAATGGTGAACTATAAGTAGGAATAAGATTTTTTATTTTGTTTCAAACATATACATGGTTAAAATTCATTTTATTTTATTTTATAAGCCTACTGTCGACTTGGTTATAAATCTATACCTACTTAAAATTTTATTTGATCCTATGGCAGAATATGCGCAACTATATTGTTTCTGTTTATTCATCAAAAAAAGTTATTAAAGTTTTGGTCTTTAAGTAATTTCGTATATTGTGTAATTCAACAATCAAATTGATAAAATTATTTAAATCAGTGATTTTAAAATGTCTTATATAAGAATATCACTGCGAAAGACTATTTATATGGAATATGTGTTTCATGCGTTACCCAAACGGCATTAATGGAAATATTTTTCTAATTCGATGTTACAAAAAGTAGAAAGTTTTGCTAAACGCCAAACATAACCTTTACCTAATTTCACTTATAAAGCAATTAATATAGATATTTGAAAGCCAATTGGACCCTTTCGTGATTCCCTCGTTGAATTAAATAATTTTCTTGAAGTGTATTGTAGCACCTCTAATAGAAAATAGCAGACAAAAATCGATATTATTATTAATTATTATTACTGTATAAGTTAAAAGTTTTACTAGTCAAATTTCTTAATAATATATACTAATAAGATTTGATAACCTAAAATAAGTAGGCGGAGAATTTATATTCAACAAATTTATCACCCTTTTTCCATTTTTGTTCCCTGCTCCACTCACTAACGCCTAAAGCAGGGGAGGGTAACCTTTCTCCAACGGAAGGCCGAATGTTAAACAATGAGGCCGCTCTTGAAATGTGTGTTGATTTATTCAAGTAGTTCAACATCGAAATTGTATGTGTGAAAACGAATCCATCACTGAGGGAAGACGAGCGTTTTTCACTTTATTTTCAATAGGATTCAATAGCATTTTCTTTTAAATACGGTCGAGGAAAATT
This sequence comes from Sympetrum striolatum, assembly GCA_947579665.1. Classification (NCBI taxonomy): domain Eukaryota; kingdom Metazoa; phylum Arthropoda; class Insecta; order Odonata; family Libellulidae; genus Sympetrum; species Sympetrum striolatum. The sequence continues at coordinate 53,786,243 of OX388347.1, read as the reverse complement.
TGGACTGTCTAAATAGTTAAAATTTCAAAAAAGGTTGCGAGTTCTCCACTATCTACCTAGTGTTAGTATCTTCATGCAGGATGTATAAACAAATAAAATTTTATGCTAACTTATTGAATCTCTGAAATGGTAGATATGTATAATCTTTTGCGATTGCCTTTTTATAGTAGAAAAGGTTGTTGCTTTGCTTAATAGTGTATATTTACAAGGAATGGGTGAAAAGTTCATTGCACCTAATAGCTTTCACCCAGGAAAAATCCTAAGGAAAAACTCTCTATTTTCCCCACTTCGAAAATACTCTGAAAACACTTTGAAAATACTTCGAATAATGCACCAACATTATGCCGCCCTCCTTTTTCTATGTACGATATTTTCAGAGTATTTTCGTAGTGTTTTCGAAGTCGGGAAAATAGGGGGTTTATTCACTAAAATAATTTGATGCATTATCCAAACAGTATAATTCTCATGAAATTATCATTTTATTTATACTGTTTTGTCACTTTGGATACGATATTGCAGCGTTAAAGGATTAACTGAAATTTAGAGCGTTGTATCATCAATCCATCGAAAATATTGCTGCGGTTTAACTTTATTATCGCTTGAATTGAATGCCCAGGAAGCGAAATCGCAAATTAGAATTTTGAGTTATGGAATGGGAGTTAAATAGAACTTGTTCCGGCGTAAACGTTGTCTAAGGCAGATTCGCGGGAAGCTGAATAGCCTTCGCTTTCAATCAGACGGCAATTCCGCTCCCAACCGCGAAATGATTAAAGATTCCGGCCGAAATGAGCAAAGAGTTGCTCCCGCAAATAACCGTGACAGGGAGGAAATTTTAGGGGATCCGACGTTTGAGGCTCGCTGAATTATTTTCGGTAAGAATCGCGCGCATTTTCGGAATCGGAGAATTCTCGCGAGACGAGCCGCCTGATTCATTATGTTTCCCAATTTCCGTTTCTATTCCGCGGGAACAACAATCCGCGGCCGCCTCGGAATACCTTCGTTCTCTTAATTCTCCATATCGAACCGCCGCTGCTCCCGCATTAGAGATTTAGGCCAATAGCCTTTCCCCTAATTTGAACGTGGCGGTGGAGTAGAAAATCCTGGTATTTGAGCAAAGTCGATAATTAGCTACCCTCGGACCGTATCTCTTCGCGTGCACGTGCACCTTAACTGAAAAAGTAAAGAAAAGTGTTGCGATAGTCCCAGAAAAATATTTCCAGCGTGCGCAACAACATTTTTATTTTACTATTGTTCTTTGCTCCCAAGAAAATAACATTGCTTCAGTTCACTTTTAGTACAATGCACTTACAGCTATGCAGAAAACTATTAAAAAAGGATAAAAATAAGTTAATATTCGTGTATTTACTTTATGTTAATTTCTTTCCCTTTGAAGTTTAAAAAGGGAGAAAACCAATTACTAAAGATTAAGATACTCACTAGCTAGTTTTATTAACATTTTATATGTAATTCACCACAACTTTACTATGCAAAGAAAATTATTAAAGGAGAAAGAAAAATAAATAAATGAAAAATATAAGGAAATAATTATATATGAATATATAATCTTATTTCAATAATTAGTAATCAAATTAATTTAACGAAATAAATAATAAATTAAAATAATAATAATAATAATAAAAATTAAGTTAACTTTTATTTAACTTAAGGAAATAATAATTTAATAATCAGTTTTTGTATCATTTATTATTTTAATAATTAGTGATTCAATTTATTGAATTATTAATTTATCAGTTTTTGTTGCCATTTAATTTTAAAAGGCAGCATTACCAATAAAGAGAAATGTATTTTTAAGCTTGTTTTTTTTCAGATCTAGATGTAGGTTTATTATTTCGATTTATACATGTTTAGATTTCCATATTATTTCTTGTAAGAGAAATACAAATATTGAATTTAAGTGATCGTACTACATTTAGAAAACTTTCATAGAAGAAGCCACGCAAACCCGCTAATTGAATGCAGTTATAGCATTATAATGGCGGCAGATTACACAAAATGTGCTACGAAGAAGGATCTGACAAACTTGAAGTAACACCGAACGAAATGTACGCAATCAAGTTTTTCCATTAAGCATTTTCATTAAGCATTTCCATTATGTTTTCCAACAACGATGATGATGTCATTTACATTACCGGGCGTTTGCATGTGGGAGAGGTTAATCCACATGCGAGGAGATTTGAAAATCATATATTATATCCCCGCCAATCATCCCACTCCCCCCTTATCTGAATAGCATTTTCAATGCGAATGCCCCTCGGATGAGAGAGGGCGTATTCGCTGCGGGTATTATTCTTTTCCGTACGTTGTTTTCCGAGCATCTGAGCGCTCGCGAGTGGCTTGTTTAATGAGCAGTTTAAGTCAGTGGATTTGCGCATGTGTGATGTATGGGTTGGAGGAGGAGGGATAGCAGGAGGATTGGGGAAAGATTGATTGGCGAGGGATAGAGAAAACGGAAAGTAGTCGGATGCGAAATGGGAATGAGATTAAGAGAAAGGCAACTGGGATCGTCAAAGAATTGATGAGCTGGATAGACCGATCAGACAAACAATAGAGGCACATTTTGGCCCATTCCAGTTAACGAGTACGAGACGGTTGAATTGAAGGTTTTCGAAGTTGTCGGCGTGGTTGGATTTATTAGCTGCTTCCATGACTGAATAGCTAACGCATCTGAAGAATCAGAATTATCAGCATTTCAGAGTCATGTTCTCCTGATGCTTCTCTTTAAAAGGGTGGAAAAGTTTTGGATTTTTACGTTCCGAATAGAATGACAAAAAACTCTGTTAACGGTCTTAACATTTCCTTAAAAATCACGCTTATTTTAAAAGGTTGCAATCATTCAAACGTTGAGAGTGAATACCTGTAATTACGCATAGATTATGTCAAAGAATCAGAATTGTCTATATTCTGTACATCCAGTCCGCATGTAACAATATCACTATAACGGTACAAATAAACTACAATCCAGATGGATCAGAATGTCCCAAGTAGGATATTTGATTAATATATAATTACTAACATTTTGAGGATAAAATATCTATTTTAACTACATTCAACATTTTCTTTAAGAATGTCGACCCCTCATTTCCTCTTAAATCACGAAAATATAGAAACTAAATAATGGGATATTGTTTGTATGTAAGCAATACATAACTCAAATGGAAATTTAATGTTTCCGATGCTGTTGATTGGCATATGCGTATGGAGACTTCCAATGGAAAAAATATTCTTCACCATTACCTTGTATTCTATATCTGCGGCTGACGATAATTTTCCTACAAATCTAAGCGGCTTTCCCCCTTGGGTTGTGCGGAGTTGATCTAATAGATAATGGAATTGATCGGTTGGAAAGTTTACTACTATGAAAGATAATGAAATGTAAGGAAAGGAAATGAAGGTCAAGTTATTTATTGTACAAATCCGCCACAATTAATCGCAAGGACTGGTGGCGACGTTAATTTATATAAAAATTTATAAAAATATGTTACTATTCATACATACAATATGTACATATGCATAATACAAAAATATAAATATGGAACACATATATGAATTATAAAAAATCTGATGTGGCCAGCACATGACTTTCTCCATATCTTAGATGTAAATATTTATCTACGACAGTAATTTCGAACTCTATATTCCATCTAAACTTTGAAGATGAGTGATTAATTTAGATATTATTATCTTTGACTTCACAAACATTATAAATAATGTTTTTCGGGACATGTTCGATGAAAAATGATGAAATTGGCGTTTCGCCCCAGCGCCCAGAGCGCCCACAACGTACATAATCAGCAACTTCCGTTTTATCAGTATTTCACAAATAACTCCTATACAATCAGTGATACAAAAATATGTTTTTTACAAAAGTTATAGTAAAATATATGTTCTAAAACTTTTATAAATAATTGTATATACCTAAATATCATATTTATGGAGATATTTTGAAAACCGGAAATGAGCTCTGAAGAATGAAGCTCGACTTCCGGTTCACCGATTATCTCCAAAATCTAATCAACTCTAAAGACACAAACCAAAATATTATACATGAGATTTGGTGTTAATCCGACAAATTCTATTTATGTTAGAGCGCCCACAAAGTACATAATCAGCTACTTCCGTTTGATCAGTATTTCACGAATAACTCCTAATCAACCGGTGATACAAAAATATGTTAAATACAAAAGTTATAGTAAATCACATTATCTAAAACTTTTATTGGGTACACAATATACCTATATATCATATTTATGGAGATATTTTGAAAACCGGAAATGAGCTTTGATGAATTAAGCTCGAATTCCGGTTTACCGATTTACTTGAAAAACTAATCAACTCTGACAGCACACAAAACAGTACTATATATGAATTTTGGTATTGATACGACTAATAGTTCTTACGTTAGAGCGCCCACTGTCACACACACACATACACACGCACACACACACACACACACACATTGGACTCCGTAGCGTTCGGACGTGTTTCGGCTTCGCTCCCGGTCTCTTACTTTGTGTGCGCTTTCTTTCATCGTTGTCATCGTTTCATCTCATCGTTCTGTGTTTGTTCGCTTCGTTTGTGCTTCGTCTTCATCCAGTGATCGTCGGTGAGTGTCCAATTTGTTGATTTGTCTGGTTTTTCGTCTCGTGTTGTTCGCATACGCTCGCCATCAGCGTGAGTCTCACACGTTCGTCATCTGCCGCCTCGGTGGCGGCAGAAATGGACGTGGCTTCACCTACAGTGTCGCCTTCATCCTCAGAGATGGATTTATCTGGAAGTAGTCAGTGTAATTCGCAGAAATTGACCTATAAATCAATTCTATCTACGCCCGCTTCTCAATTGTCTGGTGACTCATCGCCATGTGCTCCCAAAAGCTCGTCCTCCCATACCTCGAGGCCTACCTCCCCCGTCCCTCGACCTGCCTCCCCTACTTCTAGGCCAGTATCCCCTACCTCCACGCCAGCTCCCCCTCCCATACGCAGACCTGTTCAGCTACCACCCCTACGTAGCGACGCAGGAGACTCGGCGCACGTCTCCTCTCCTCCCTCTACCTCAGAGCTGGTCGCCCCCCCTACCGCCCCTCCATCCACCCCGGGGCACTCTCTTGTCGTTTCCCCTTCCACTTTGGCTTCGTCAACATACATTTCAGATTCTACTACGTTACCGTCCATTCCTTCCCCGCCAGCGCCTACAGCCCCTCCTCTCGGCACATACGCGCAGCGGGTTCGAGGGGAATCTCTTGGAAATTACGCACGCACACCTACACACGAGAGTCCCAACGGGACTTTTTCTTTCACGCGTCGAAGGGTAACGCCGGTGCTGACCGGTCCTAACCGAAAAAGGGGTATTATAATGCAAGGTTTGCCGGACACCCCAGTTCACCAATATGTCTTCGCGGTTGCTAGTAAAATAGGGGGCGGGAGTAAAATCACGCATGCCACGCGGCTCTCCCAGAATAGAATTTGTATCTACCTCGCGAGCGAGGCACTGGTCGACACATTTATCTCCGACTTCGGCGGTGTCGAGATAAACAACACATGGGTCGCGGCACGCCGCATGGTGACCGCGGCTAAAAAAGTTTTTCTGAGCAACATCCCGCCCGAGGTCTCTAACAAAGACTTACTCGAGATACTAAGCGAGGCCGGAAGAATAGTGTCGCCGATTTATCCCCTGACATCCGGCATTAGAGTCGATGACTTTACTCACGTCTCCTCATGGAGGAGGATGGTACATATGGTCATCAGGGAAGGGATCAGGATGCCCGACTCCTTCGTCGTCGACGTTGGGGACACCCCTTACCGGGTATTCTTAAGAGTTGACGACGGTAGGTGTTTCCAGTGCGGGGAGGACGGCCACGCAGCCAACACATGCCCAAAATCAAACGCCACCTCGAAACAAATACCAAAAACCGTACCGTCAACGGATGGCGTCCCGCTAGCCACCACCAATGCTCCCTCTACCTCTGATGATCTGAGTTCCTCCACGAGTACCTCTGTCCCCGTTGTTTCCGCGACCACTCAGTCCGGTGCACTATCATCAGAGGAGGGCAAAACTCCTCCCGAGACAGATATTACTCCTGAGGAAATCAATCTGGTCGACTCGCAAACGGCTAAACTCCTTGCCCCTCTTGCCATGGATTCGCCACCATCAGTCGCGATTGAGAGCCTCGAGCTCTCGGCCTCTCAAAAGAGGAAAACACACACGGGAACCCCAGAAGATAACCTCCTCGGTCAAGTGCAAAGGAAAGAAAAGAATCCGAAAATAACCAAAGAAATGCGCCCGGATGACGAGGGGCTTAAACAAATAGCGGATTATTACACAAAAAATCCCGGGTTCACAAACATATCTTTTTTATCCCTAAGTAAATTCTTGCGAGACGTAAAGGGGAGGACGGACAGGATCGCCGCCTTAAAAGAAAATTTCAGTGAACCCATCGAAGCATTTAAAGTCCTGGCCACCCTCGACAAGCAGAAAGTCGTAAAACAGGGGGCAATGAAGATGAGGATCAAGAGGTTGGTCCAGCACGCCCTACAGGACGACATCTTCAATGCATAATTTTGTCATATTTATAACCATCATTATTTATTTACATATTTTGAAAATATCTATTGCCCTTATCAATATTTTTTGCCCATTACACGCATCTACTTCGTCGGTGTCGGTCGGTCGGTCGGTGTCGTGTATATATTTTTATTTATATTTATTTATTAATATTTATTTATTGTCCTTGTTTTAAATGCATCCATTCCTCGGATGTTTTAATCGTGTGTGTCCGATTTGTGCCCTTGGTTATCCTTTTGATGAAACGAGCAATTTTAAATAGGGATTTTATTGCGCCGCCTTCGGCCAGTGTGTGTCTGTCTATTTATTTATTTATTATTCGTGTTCGTCCGTGCTTTTATAAATTTATAAATTTATTTATTTATTTATTTATTTATTCGCGCATCATAGTGCGTGGTTTAAAGCACGTCTGTTTTTATCATATGTACGACGCTCCAGCTTTTTATGATCCTTTTATAGTTTGCTCGTCGTTTCTTGATTGGATTGTCCTTGCTCGAGGACGGATATGACAGATTTGAGAATAATCTCGCTAAACGTTCGCTCCGTGAGGGGAACTCTAAAGTGGGCACACCTGACGGCCTTCTTGGAGGCCCATCGGCCGGAAGTGGTGCTGCTGCAGGAGACCAACACCGTCGCGCCTGCGATGGACTCCCTGCCGCAGTACGAGTTTTTCTTCTCTCCCCTCTCCACGCCTCACACAGGAACGGCGGTCGCGGTGCACAGATCCGTGTGCGGCGGTGCGCGCCCGCCCGTCGTGATTAGCGACGGGCACGCCTTGGGTGTGACCGTCGGCCTGGGGGGTGTGACGCTCGACTTCGTGTCATTTTACGGACCGCACGAGCAGCATGAGGCGCTGACTGTCATCGATCGGCTGAGAGAACACCTAGAAGCGACGAGGCAGCAGCGCAGAGGACCGAGAGTGACTATATTAGGGGGAGATTTTAACGTCACTTTGGACCCCGGGAGGGACAGATCCTCCGGGAGGGAGAGACATCCCCGGGTCGCCAACGCGCTCCGGAGTTTGGTGGAGGACATGGAGCTGGTGGACCCGTGGGTGGAGACGAGGAGGGGAGAGGAGGGTTTCACCTTTCACGGAGCGGAGGGTGGAAACGTGCGCTCGAGGCTGGACCGCTTATACGTGTCCGGCGGGAGCCTCTCAGCCGTAAAAAATATGAGGACGGTGCCGTCGTTTACCGACCATAGAGGGGTGGCAGCCACTCTTTCGTTGCCAAGAGTGATCCCTCGACCTCCGTACTGGAGGTTCGACAATGGGTTGCTGCGCAACGAGGAGTACGTTCAAAACATAAAGACGCTCATCGCGGCGATCAACGATCTACGTTGTTTGGGAGACCCGGTATCGAAGTGGGAGACCCTAAAGTTTGAAGTGAAGGAGAGAACGGTCGACTACGTGAGGAGACTCAGACGGCAGCAGAGGGAAGCCATAGAGGAAGGAATTCAACTACAGCGGGCTAAGGCTATCGTGGCGAGGATGGGGTGGGAGAATATAATCGTCAACGACGACCCGCTGGCTCCTCACGTAGCGAAGTGGTACACGCGCGTCGTTCCGAGACCGCTGGAGGGCCTGGAGATCGACGGTCGATGGGAGGAGGACCTTGCGGCGATAAGAATGCACGTTTCCGCCTATTTTGGCAAAATTTTCGACCCAAAAGACGCGGAGCCTCTAACAAGTGAAGAGGACGAAGCCCTCCTCTTCGAAGCCCTCGACAGCGTCTGCGAGGACGAAAGGGCCTTGCTGAACGTGGAGGTTTCGGAGGACGAGATGCTGGAGGCACTTAAGAAGCTTAATAGAAACAAGACCCCGGGGTCAGACGGACTGACCCCGGAATTCTACATCGCCTTCTGGGACGTCCTCGAGGGCCTGTTCGGGGACATGGTGCGGGAGAGCTTTCGGAGGGGAAGCCTCCCCAGAACCAGCAGGTCGTCCGTCATCGCCCTCGTCCCGAAGAGCGGGGGGGGCAGAACGATCGATGGTTGGAGGCCCGTGTCGATCACCAACACGGATTACAAAATAATGGCAAAATTATTATCGATGAGGGTCAGCAGAGTAATAGCATCTGTCATATCCGTCGAGCAGTCGTACTGCGTTCCGGGGAGAAGCATTTTTGACGCCATCTCCACTGTGCGGGACATGGTGAGATCGGCGAACGCCGAGGATACGCCTCTGGCGGTGCTCTCCTTGGACCAGTCGAAAGCCTTCGATCGAGTCGGCCACGCTTATTTGATCAAGATTTTAGAAAGAATGGGTTTCGGGGACCGACTGATCGGCATGCTGCGGACGCTGTACCGGGACGCCGTATGCATGGTCCGAGTCGGGTCCTCTCTTACGCCCCCTATCCCTTTCCGAAGGGGAATAAGGCAGGGATGTCCACTTTCCGGACAACTGTACACCCTCGCCTTCGAGCCCCTCGTTCGGGCCCTCAAAGCGAGGCTCACCGGTGCCTCTATCCCCCGCCACCCGGAGACGCGGATAGCCGTCAGCGTCTATGCGGACGACGTGACGGTGTTCGCATCGGAGGAGGAGGATTTAAGGCGGGTTTTTCCGGCGTACGACCTCTACGCTCGGTCTTCGGGGGCCAAGATAAACGCAGAGAAGACGGTGGGGCTGTGGGTCGGCAGGTGGAGAGGCAGGCAGGACTCTCCCCTCGAAATAAGATGGAATTCGGAACACGGCAAATACCTAGGCCGAAAGATCTTCAACGACGAAGATCCGGAAAGGGAGGTTCTTGAGAAAGAGATGGTCGAAACGATCGAGACGGCCCTCAGGAGTTGGAAGCCAAGAATGAGCCCGATGTCGTTGAGGGGGAGGGTGTGCGTGGCGAATCAGTTCGTCGCGCCCAAGATATGGCACACCCTCCAGACCTTTCAGCCTTCACCCTCATTTTCTTCAAGGATCCAGAGGCTGCTGGTGGATGCCATTTGGTTGGGTAGAAAGCACTGGGTGAAGAAGAAGGTGGCGACGGCGCCGGTTCGAGAGGGAGGACTCGGGCTCGTCGACGTTGGGGTTAAGATCCTCGGATTTCGATTCAACGCCGCACAGAGGCTCCTCCTTTCAGAGGAGGCAGCAGCGGAGCCGTGGAGGCTGCTCGCGGCCGCGGGCTTCGGGCGCGCGACGGGGGGGCGTCCGTGGAGAGACGCTTTCGATCGTGGCACGGGGTCGCGCCGGCTCTCCGGCTTTCGCCGCTCGCTAGTCAGGACGTGGCGGTCGATGGGGCCGGAGAGAGAGGGCGCGGGAGTTTATGTCTTCTCCAGCGCGAGGCTCGGGAGGAGGATGGATCTTCCGATCCCCAAAAGGGCCGTATACAAAGAAGTTCTGTACAGAAGAAACAACGAGATCTGGCCACTCTCGGGTCGTGAGCCGAGGGAGGAGATCAGGTGGAGATCCCTCCGATCGCACCCCACCCTGGGGCATGATGGGGACGCGGCATGGCGCCTGGCTCATGGCGCGTGGGCGGACTGCCCCTTTCTCAGGAAGACCGGGATAAGAGAAAAAGACGACTGCCCTTGGTGCCCGGGAGTCGTCGGCACGGCCTGGCACCTGGCATACGTCTGTCCGAAGACGAGGCCGCTGTGGAGCGCGGTCGTTGGGGCCACAAAGAACCTGACGGGGAAAAGGGAGGTCCTCGTGAAGGAAATATATGGGGGAATCCTGGAGAGAGGGTCCCCAGGTACCAGGCTCGCCAACTTTCTCCTTTCGTTGGCGAAGGGAGAAATTAGGAGACAGCTAGACGCCTTTTTCCGGGGGCGGACGAGAGACGTCGCCTACGCGGAGGCGTTTTCGAGGGCCCTCCGGAAAAGGTTGAAATTAGAAAGAGACCACGCCGAGGCATGCTGCAGCGGGGAGATGCTCGGCGTGTGGACCCAAAAAAATTTCCTGATCGATTCCCAAACGGGAGAGCTGAAGGAGGATTGCCCACTCCTTCACTTAAACTGACCCCTTTTTAAACCTTTTATCCTTTATCTTTTTATCTATTTATTTATTTATTTATTTATTGTTATCGCGTCATGGAGTGGCGACGTGTAATTTACTTTTGTCGCCGCTTGATGCACGTTATTTCACCGACGCAAAGCTCTGCAAGGTGAGGAGCAGTTAGACCCCAGCGTGTCAGACCCTTGATGAAGGCTTTATTAACGCGAGGAGCATCCTTTTGTACACGCAGACCAACGCAAACCCACGCACCCGCATTCACGCACTCTCCCTCGATAGAGGGCCATCGAGGGCGATGCCGCCGGCTAGGCCGGGGCTTCAGTTCGGGTGGCGGGACACCGCCTCCTCTTACTCGTGCACCCCTCGATAGAGGGCACAGGGTGTTAGGCGTTTGGTGGGGCGGCCTGGGCCCCGTTTTTAGTTTGGTGCTGAGGATATGGCGTGGGGCTCTACGTGGAATAAATATACACACATACACACACACACACATTGGGTTAGGGTATGGGTGTGGGTTAGGGTATGGGTGTGGGTTAGGGTATGGGTGTGGGTTAGGGTATGGGTTAGGGTGCGGGTTGGGATGTGGGTTGGGATGTGGTTAGAGAGGGGGTTTGGGAGTGTGTTAGGGTGTGGGAACAAGGCTGGCCGGTAAAGAGTGGATGGGACTTATGTTGATTGATAAGTTCTGGAGTTGGATCTGGACTTTGCGTACCGGTCAAGGTAGAGGATGGTCAAAGGGAGTGTCGGGCCCCAAGCCTCAGCCCCCAAGACCTACGCCAGATGTGGAATCAGTTTCACTTCCCTATCTGGCAATATAATAATAATAATAATAATAATAATAATAATAATAATAATAATAACACACACACACACACACACACACACACACACACACACACACACACACACACACACACACACACACATACACACAGACATCATTCCGAAAATGGTCAAAACGTGTTCTAGGGACCCCAAAACATGTATTTCCGTTGAAATCTCGAAGTCGATTTTTTTCATGAAAACAATACTTTCTCTATACTTCGTATATGGAGAAAGTAAAAAACGCTAATATGAATTAGCTAAGTCAGTATGAATTTTAAAAAATCTTAAACAGTATATTCATTACTTGTCTTGTTCATACTTATCATGCGAGATTTTTTAGGGTTCCTGGTAGTCCTTCATGGTTACCGTAGCGGTCACGGGGCCCACGAAGTTCCCACCGTACATCACCCTACCAGGCGATCCCCTACATGTCTCACATCTTGTTACCGGCAGGCTCATTCGTCAAATTTTTAATTTTACTTATAACCTTACTAAAACGTATAATATTTTTTGGATAAGTTATTTGTTGGTTTTTACTTTTATTTGCACATATTTAACTTTTTATGCAAAAATATGAGATAGCTGTGGAGGGTTTTCTGAAGAGCGGTGTTAAAGGAGACACGTTTACGTACGATGGTTTGGGAAGATGCCTGGAAATAGATAAAGCTATAATAGTGAAGTAAGAAAAGGAGTACATAAATGACTTCGTGTAAATAAGAGATGCGGATCGAAAGCGAGAAAGAGAAGGCGAAAACATAGAAAGGAAACGTATCGAGAAAGAGAAATCTCTTTGATACCTCAGCATGGAGGGCGGCATCCATTGTTAATGAGTACAGCGGGAGAACAAAGACACTCACTAATGAAACGCTTCGGAAAGGCACTTCTTGCGCATCTCTCAGATGGAAAAAACGCCCTCCGACACCCTCTCACTCTCCATTAGCGAAAAAGTGGCCCCTTCACCTCACGCGGCTTCCTCCATACCATGTTTCATAATTCGCCTGCGAAAGAAATCTGCCGAAAAGGGCTCTCGGAACGGAAGGTGACTATTTTCCGATTCAATTATTCAGTTAGAGAGGAATGCGGGGTCGATAGAAGGGTAGTTTCGAGGTACCGCTTTCCTTATCTTCTGCAATTTGTGAAACATTCATCCGGGTGAGTTAAAAGGAAAAATGTTTTGGTAGGTATGGACATTTAAAGTGCTCAAGAATTTTCTTTCATTCAATACTTAACCTTTCTTCGCTCCAGAATAAAAATATCAGTTTCCTTACAAAATGTTGGCAATAAATCCTCAGTTATTTAACTCCGTCGCAAATTGTTTAACGATCCCAAAAATCATACTCCCATATTAATTGAATTACAAATTTAGTTGTTATATCATCTTAAACTATTTTCTATATGAGCTCCTAAAAATGGAAATAATAACGGAAACATAAAAGTAATGAAGAGAAAACTTGGTAATTTTCCACACCATTTTTTTGCGACCGGTTTCGCTACCGGATTAGCAAAATTACTAAGTTTTCTCTTCATTACTTCAATGGCTTTCCACAAAGTAACGCATGACCATCTAGATTTCATACGTAAATACATGTTTTTCTCTTAACATGTTACCACATTTTTTGTATGATAGGTAACCGATCCTTGAAGAAAGTTTATTTATCTTATACTATTAAATAAAAATAATTACACCTTTCATTCTAAAATTAAGTACCGATTCATGTTTTATTATCGTTGATGATATTGTGCTGGGAAAAATTCAAAGATCTCTAGCTGTAATGTATGTAATGTCAATTCATTACGAAATGATAATCTATAAAATAAAAGAATTTATGTTTACTTATATTGAACTTCTGATAACTAATGTTTGAGATTCAGATATATCTGACAAGGGAAAATTCACCCTTGTATGAAAGGGATCTTCTTAATACTTTTAGGTAAGGCTGTCGTGTAAATAATAATAACAATTGTGAAACCGCAGCGACTAAATTTCGCTAATTTCTAAGAAATAAGCGTTTAAAAATCAGCGTCGGATGTGAGAAGAAGAGAAGAGAAGTGAAAGAGTACAATTAAAATGAGCATAATGGATATCAGTTCTTAAAGGTGAAATTTATTCTTTTTATTCATCTCCTACTCTCTCCCTCTCTTTCACCCAGGTTTTCCGGATCTGCCCGTTACATTAACGCCTTGAGATGAGAAAGAAGTCATTTAATATTCAAGGTGAGTTTAGTGGTTTAATCTTCTAAATCTTTCTGTATTAGAATTTTAGAAGTATTAAAAATAGCTCGCGTTTATCATAGTGTCTTGAACTAGTACCGTAACATCATAGTAATAAAAGTAAATTGCATACCTCTACAATACAGCTATGTGGAATTCGTATAATTTACAGCCATCTAGTGCACTTGATGGAAAGCATCAAAGAATATAATTGCATTAGTAGAGAGAGGAATTGTCTAAAATTAAATTAATTAGAATTAATACTTGATATAAAAATGCATGTATATATCATGTCATCACTGAATGTAATGGAATTTACGGAGAGAGGAATATTATATAATCATTAACAATAATATAATAATATAATTATTTTAACTTAATTTTTAAAAATCATGAATATGTCATTGCTTTTTCGATTTACTGTAAACTTGAACATTCTTCTGGTTTGAGAATGAAGATATCAATGTATCATAATCAGTTAAGGCTGATTTTCTTTTAAAAAATTCAATCGATAGACTTCTCATAAATTTTAAGCGCGATTTATTTGTTTAATTACGGAAAAAGATAAATGTAATTTAAAAAAATAGCTAAAGGTAAAGCCTTTAATTTTGTTTTAGTGCGTATTTAGTTGTATGTTTTTGTTTCAGAGGAGAGAATTATCTATGAACTAAAATACATCCTAATAAACATTCCTATCAGCAATTTAAGGGTATTAATGCTAGGCAAGAACTTTTGAGCAATATCAGTTACTATTGTATGAATTATAATAAAACTTAACAATTTCGAGATCAATCCTAAATATCTATACTTTCGTATCGAACATTTATGTTCATTCAGGAAGCATTACCATAACCGTATCTAATGCGGTAACACAAATAAGAATCGCTACGAAATATATATTGAATTCATTCGTTAAAAAGCGAATTTACTACTTATATAGGATTAAACATTATTTCTCTAAGAATGAAATAATCTACGTTGGGAAAGGTAAACCATTGAATGGTCAACGCAGAATTCTTGAAATAGAATTTATTATTTTAAATACAATATCTTTGGTATACTTACATTTTTACACGTTATTCTCATACTAATTGAATATCATGACTGATTAGAGGTAAGTGAAGGATTGCGATGCTTTGATTTAGATGGTTTCCATAAAAATATCAAAGCAACTATATTATTAAGTAATAACTTGATTCTCAGCTAAACTTTTACGCATACTATCATTTTGAATGGTGTCACGGAGTAATTCCCCTAGTATCTAATTGAAAAATAAAAATAATAGACTCGTTCTCTGTACTCGTTTTTAAGGATAGGATGAAAGAGAAATTATTAAAATAATGTGGCAAGAAGCAAGGAAAGTTCAGTATGAGAAAAGAATTAAGTTGAAATTTATTTTAAATTTATTCATATTTTTATCGCTTGTAGTATAATATTAATCAAAAACCACTCGAAATAATGCAGCATTTATACTAGAAGAATCAATAACACCCACTTATTGGCATTCAAATTGTTTGCGCTGTTTTTATCTGAGAGTTTTGTCAGATTTATCTATATACTACATACCAAAAACTTATGGACGCTAACAATGCAATCTTATCTGTTTTTTTATTTTTTATATTTAAAGTTTTACATTAAGGTTTCATACATCAAGTGCTCCGTCACCCGGAGATCAGATTTCCCGAAAAAGGACTCAAAACCCTTCTCTTCCGATTAGTTTTTTGCTTTCTCGTTTCGATTTCAGTCCTCGAATTTGTTTTTTCCTCCCAATTTATAAGCTCTTCTACTTTTTTACTTCGTCCCGTCCCCCCATTAAGTTTCCTACAAGTATCTATTTATCAGCCCGTAATGCTCTCGGATTGAGTTTTTGCACCAATATTTCAGCTAGAGTGCTAGGAAATAATTCTTGCATTAGTTTCTTCCGGCGAGAAAGTGATTTTTTTCGGGCTCCAAGCGAGCGAATTCGGACCCCATACTTTAGTGAGGAGCCTTTTTATCAAAGACGGGATCGTTCGTAAGCTGAATGCCTTATTCTATCTCAAAGACAGATAGCAAGGAATGGCTATGCGGAGGCATAGCTCCTCTATTTATAAGACTCACGCCTGACATTCGGTTTTCGCACTGCGTGCTGCGTATTTCTGTTCTTATTCTACTTCTTAATGTAAATTTACGTGTTTCGCAATTTCTGCATTTACCAAACTCTAATATGATGACTTAAATTTCTTGAGTAGACGATTAAATTTATTTTCAAACTCCTGCGCATTCTATCAACTATTTGTTTTCATTTCTCGATTTTTCTTACATTTATTTAATAGATATTTATCAACATACATACATACATGTACCAAAAAATCATCGTTCAACATTTTTGCCTTCTTAATAACTAACCTCCTACTTTGTATCCTTTAATAACTTAAGTATTTGTCCTTCCCATCACCTGAAAGAAGGAGACGCGTATCATTGAATCATAGAATCATTTCTTTGAATAAATTGTGATGTAATTATTAGAGACAGTCTGTTGCACACTTTTTCGAATCAAATGAAGCATTGTTGAAATTTTTTACAAAAAACAGGAAATGGCAACGTAGCCTAAGATTTCTTCTCCTTATAACGAATTTAGTCATGCAATATTTATTTTAACTTTCCAAAGTTTTTTCAAATAAAAAAACGATGTCCAATTACAAACTTTATATAATTTCAATAAAGCTTCTCTTAATTAATCAGCTTTGCTTTGCTTTAACAGTAGCTAGAGAACTCTTGCTGAAAAAGTTTCTAACTACACTTCGGCATAAGCTCTCGCATACGTTGCCTGTTGATTTGATTGTTGTGTAATGTTTTTTTTTTAATCTCTTAAAGTCAAAATCATGTATGTCGGTTTCAAGTATATATTTGAAGATATTCCATAAAAGACCACAGCATGTTTTACTTAGATCCATTATATTATGTTTCTTCTTTAATTGATCTATAATGATTATATTAAGACTCCTTTAAAGTTCAGCAAGATTGACTGTGATTCCATAAAAGTAATTATAGTAGAATGCTTACAATAAGTTATGCATTGTTCATTTGTTGTATACAAGCAATACGTTCGTAGGGTTAAATTTCTTAGGTTATCACGAGAAACTATTGAGATTAGATTTAAATACCAAGCAAGTCGTGCATCGGAAATTTTACCCATTAGAAAACAAAATTTTGAATATAATTTAACGGAAACTTTTCAACGGAAATGCTCTTCTCGTTTCATATTCTTCTGGTGATATTTTTTTTCCAAGACTTCTGATATTGAGAGCACTTCATTATTCACGCTAACATTACGCCGAAGGCGGGCGGAGGGAGTGAATTTATAATTGGAAGATAATGCATGAAAAATCAACGGCGTCTCCGGGAGGAAACTCTTTTCGAAGAATCTCAAGAAATGTTTCGAGACCCAATTCTTTCGAGCGACAAACTAAGGAATACAAAAAAATACGCCGGAGCAAAAAATCCAAAGAAAAAATAGGAACTCGAAGGGAATAAAAAAAGAATACATCTGCTCAACTCTCTCGCTTGCAATAATGCATTCGCGGTCCAGATTTGCTTATTTGTTCAGATGAGCTCACAAACGCCAAAAGAATGGACGAAAAATGTCGAATAATGCAAAACGAGGGAATTTTGTAGCAAACGAGAGGATTGTGATTGTATATTTTTTGTTTCATGGCGTGGAAGGAAGGATAAAATGAGGATATAACGACGGAGTTTTTAAGTATTGGAATGATTCTCGGAAAGACCTTGGAAAAAAATGCTTGAGGACCTCCAAAAGAAAACCGATGGCGGCGTTGAGGAAAAAAATTAATTCTCTCCCCGGTGCAAATTATTTCTATTTCAGTTAAGATTTCTCAAATATTTATTTTTTGCCTGATTAGCCAATTATACTTCATAATGTCTTAATTATTCTAACCGATAGTCCAATGGTTCGTAACTATATGGAAAACATGAGTCTAATTGAATTGTGTAGGAGTTAAAAAGTTTTAATTAGTGGTTGACCTGACGATTGTCTTGAGAAACCTTATTAGAGGTATAAATATATATTTTTATTGTGAACTGGATGCATTATATTCTTATTATAAAAATAAGTAAACACGATATCTCTTGACAAATTTATAAAAAAATTCGAATTATCCAAGCAGTCTAATTCTCTTGGTAGCGTACATTATTTTAATCGGCAATATCATCTTTTGAGAAAATTCTACCTAAGATAGCCTATTCTTCGTCTTACCTATAAAGTATAAATCTTATTTAAATTAGTGTTCAACTTGAATATCCAGTATGCAGGCGATATTTCTTAAGTTATCACTTTCATGATATCCGCGTGCCTTCTTCCCTCACAATAAATGCAAGTTGTCATAAGGGTATTTTTACAGATTATATATATATATTGAATTATATTTACCTGAAGTACATATAATGCTTTACGTAAGATTTTCAATTAAGTTCATTTAATTACACATCGCTAAGAGTATTATTACGAGCATAAAAAGGATGATTGTGGCTCGCATCGAATAGAAACAACAGGAACGGATGTAAATCGGTTCCCGCTGTAGAATTTCGTCGGCGAAGGATATAATTTCGGTTTTTTGCCAGTCCTGCTCAACGCTGGCATTAAAAAAATTCGTTACCGTCGGCCACTAAGCCAGTCGGGAAAATTCCGTCATTCGGTCGCGTTACGCGCACCGTATTCCAACACGGGAAAAATCCAGCTGGAAGAGCACGGGAAAGCGTCGGATGGAAGGAACTGTTGGGACTCGAGATGGTAATTGGCATCGAGGGACGCCTGGAATGCGAAGACGATTAGATTCGGGAGATGGGGTTCTTTCCAGTGGTGTGAGGCGAACGTTTCGTGTGGATACCGAGTGATGGAGCGAAGCGAAGAGGGAATACGTAAAGGTGTGCGTGGAGTTTCCTTCCGTGAGCTCCGGAAGATGATTGCTGCTTCTGGACGTTGGTGGCCTTGGACTGGAAGTGAAGATGGAGAGATAGGTTAGGGCGTAGCGTGGACTGGGAGGAGAGTTGTAGCACGAGTTCACGGAGTTTTAAAACTGAGGAGAGAAACGCCTAGAGATTGGAGAGGGAACGCCGGAAAGCGCGTTTTTAAAAGCTTGGGGAGTCTGTGGAGGCCTTACGATGAGAATACAAGTTTGAAGATGTTTTTGTTTATGGATTATGAGAATTCATGTTTGATCAAGGGAATTAATTTTCTCTTGCGAACTTCGGCAGTCTTGTTTTTGAAGTAATCATGAGTAATTTTTTATGACACTAGAATGTTATTTATTTCAAAGATTTTTCAATTTATCTCAATTCCAAAATTTATCTAAAAGCAAAATTTATTGGAGTTGATTGAAGCAATTTAGAGTGGGTTAATTCCTGTTTATGATATAATTTTATCGCTGCTTTACTGCTATTAGAGATATAATAAGCAAAAATATCTATTTAATTTTTCGTTACAAGTTGGCCTTTTGGCCAGGTGGCAACGCTATAAAATATGTCAGAGATTATAATAAGGATCTCTTTGTTAAGGCAAGACAACTTCCGCAGCAGTTTAAAATAAATGTTTTTTTCCTAATATCACTTTTACAGTAATATTGACCATTTGAAAATGCTATTTTTGACGTAAAATTGAAATCTTCAGTCGTATAACATAAAATTGAGGCTCGAGCTATTTTTAACAGATAATTTCACACAAATATTTACTACATAGATTTTTAGCTTTTGCCAGCGTATGATGGATAAATTTAGTGATGTTTAATAGTATGTAAATTGAGTTTCAAGGTTCAATTAGTTATTCAATATCGAAGAGGCAGACTGTTAATGTAGCGAGTACACATTTTGCTATTCCTGAATTTTGATTAAGTTGGCATCAAGTGATTCTAAAAATAGCATTCTTATCTCAGCTGTCTGTAGAAAATAAAAAATGAAAGGAAGTTCATAGTAGAATCAAAGCTCCAGTTTTAGATAACCTCATCTTTTCCATTGTAATTGCCACAGATGATTTTGCGTATGGACCCAAGGAAAATAAACTGGAAGATTAGTAAAAGCATTAAAATTCACAGTGTTGGATGTGAACATATTCAACTCACTTGATATCGTACACGTTAAACGTTGAAAATGTCTGTTAGAATGTAGCTATTTCTTGTAATTAGCAGCTTTACTCTTCTAACCAAAATTAACCTACAGTGTTTGCAGTTTATCCTACATTTCATACTTACATTACCACTTATTGTGGGATTATTTTAAGTTTACATACAATATGCTCTCTGCGACCACTTGTCGTAAATGAAAAACATTCATGAAAGCCAAGCATTGATTTGATTAGCTGAAAGCAACTTCTGCGCAGAAACGAGGCCTCTCGCGGCTCACAGGTCGAGGACCTCTAGCGTACGACAAAATGTTCCCTAGGCGAATTTTGCTTTTCAGAACCATTATTATGTAATTGAATCGTAGACAGTGACTCAAACGTGTTGTGGATCAAAGCGGTGCAAATAGCGCGGTGAAACAATGCTTTTTTCGGAGCGAAAGGGTTGATTCGCGGTGGACATACCGGACTACGCAAGGGGAAAGCGTAAAGTACGACAGAGTGCTAAAAACATTCGCGCGATGTGGAAGTTTTTCAGTCCAAGGAGGCGGGAGGAAGGTTTTGCGTCCGGGGGATCGGTTTATTTACAAAAAAATCCCTTTATGTTCCACCAACTCCTTCCTCGGCCGCCATTCTTTGCGACCACTCATCCGTGCCACCTGCAGAAGATGAAAAACCTACCAACTTTGCCTCCGTTGCGGCATTACACCTAAAACTCTCTCAAAATCCACTGTTCTCTTTCTTCCCCTGCCCAATCCCTCACCCCAACTCCCACCGACTGTAAAAAAAGCTTTCCCTTGTTTGGTTAACTTCCTTTTTTACGTCCTCATCTTTCTGTCTCTCTTCCTCTTCGGGGAGAGGGGAAATTAGTCAACTCTCTTTTCCTTTCGCGTCGAGGAATTTGCAATGCGATGAGAATAATGCTGGCTGGAGCAACTTGTCAGTGTAGCGGAAGATATTCGCTCCATGGGAATAATTAGCGAATTCCAATTAAAATTTTCGGAGTGGGATGGTTTTGAGGTTAGGGAAGCCGTGAGGAAATGGTAAGGCGGTGTCGCATCTCCTTAGCTCGTGCTTTTCTGCAGTGGGAGATGCGATTGTTGTTAATTCCTCCAGCAGAGGGTTAGAGTAACAGATTCGCAGGATATTTTCAGAGGAGACTGCTTCTAAGTACTCATCCCTCTGGGCTTATTTCTTGGTTCGTGCCCAACCGGAGGCGGATTCGTGCAAGGCTTTGCTTCTCCGTAGATTGCGTGATTTTATTACTTTCTCCCACTTTGATGCCAATATTTATCTAATTGATATATTTTCCGAATCGCTGAGAGCTAAATGCAAGGCCTTTAATTATAATTTATTGCAATTCCAATGTTATTGATCTTAACTTGGAAAACAATTCATGGCTTTTGCATTTTAAATGGAATCAACCACGTCATAATTTGAAAAAATATCGAAATTTTATACTTATTTTTCGTACGACTAGTATGGCTAGGCAATATTCCTCAAAGGAGTCCCGTGCCAGGGATTTTATATTACTTTTAATATTGTCTAATTCTTCAATTTGCAAAGATTGGGGATTTTATTTATTCATCATTAACATACTCTCTTTGAAAGTTACTTAAAATATTCATGTCCCTCAACCGCATGGTAGCACCGTTTCCATGTGTAATATGAGAGAAATGCACATGTAAAAGTTTTATTCAATAAAACTTAGATGTTGTTATTGTGTAATTTGTTTTCATCTATTTCCAAAAAGGAATCAGGGAGGGGACTGAAATTTTTGTGATATGTGATCAAATGAAAATGTTTCCAGGGAAACAAAGAGCAGGGGGCTGTGATTAACTTGCGAAGATTGCGGGAAAGAATGTCTTTGTACAGAATTTTTGTCTTTACAAATTTTTACTTTTCTTCAAGAAAGTGCATCTTTTTACTGCAAATCTTTTAAAGAATATAAAAATGATAATGTATAAGGAATATAAGAATCAAGTTTGGTCATTCGACTAAATTAAATGTAGCTCTTAGTAAATTTTTTATTTCCGAGGTATTGCAACATTCAATGCAAAAATCGAAAGTGAACCTGCCGGAATAACTGAATTTATCTAGAATGTTTCAGAAAATGATTTCCTTCTACTGAGAAAGACATTTCTTAACGCAGAATTTCTCTTACTCGTTTAATACTTTGTGTTAGCTCAATTTAATTCGGATGGATGTGAATAAGGGATAAATTAAGTTTATTTTTGAATTGGTAGTTTTATAATTAGCCTACATTCCTTGCAGATATAAAATGATAGAAGCACCGCATTTATTTTCTTATTTTTTTCGATTGGCTCCGTGAACGATCGACAGAATTTCTGACGAAAAATTATTTCAGGCACAAGAAAATGATATTCGCTTAGATTGAAATACGTAAAAATTTTAAAGGCATAGACTAAGATATGCTGAAGTAACTTGCTGAGAAACTTTTATTTCATAGCAGAGATAAACGAATCGGCTGGATCTCTTCCACACGAAACCCCTCTGATTGGTATCGCCACCTCAAGAGCCAGGGAAGAAGGTATACCTGCTCACCTGTCCGATAGATGGTGTAAGAGGGAGTGTTGATTATGTATCTGGGGTCTTCGGCTTTGCGTGAGAGAGAGAGGCTGTTCACATTATTTCTCTGCTTCGCTTTAATGTAAAAATAATAGCAACATTTTTATTGCCACTGAAGACTGGTAACAAGTTTACATGGATTAGGATAGCATCGAAGTCGTTAAAAGTATCCAAGTTTGCTGTGAGATTATATTGTTTATTACATTTCTAGGGAATACTGAAAATGTTCTTGCACTCTTTCAGTTAGTGGTGATTTTATCACTGTATACGATATTTGCCTGTTGTTATTCATATGTTATTAATTTATAAAAGATGATTTAAGTAAGAACTCAAACTAAATGCCTTAGGCCATATCCAAGGAATCACATAATGATCTATTTTTGCTTGCTCAGTATTTAAATTACCCTTCCCTTTTCTCTATTTAAAATCACGCTTCAATCATTTGGAAACGTTAAAATACTAGCTACCTGAGGCAAAACGATTCAAGCAAAAACAACGTTGTTAGTAGCGAAATAATAGGAAGCCACAAATAAATTAATTAATAAACTTGAAATATATAATTAGTCCACAATGCATCTTAAAAATTGCTTTTAAAAGATCTCTCTTGCTAGCATAATTATTATTACTATTTTCCTAATTTTAAAATTGGAAAATATTAAGTTCAACGACTAATTTACATGAGCGAATCAAATGTCATAATAATAGTTTCACGTTATTCGTCTCAATCTCCGTTAAAGGTTTTCCTTTCGGTCCTCTCATGCTGAAATGGCTAAAATAATACACACCCGGCAATTCCTTTGCGGCACCCTCGATATTCATTCGTTCGTGGGAAAAACAGCAATGTTATTACACCGTTAAGGGCTCGCGGTGGCAAGAGAACAGACGATGTGTGAGCGATGCCACGAAGCAGATCTAAAGGTAACACTCTGTGGATTAATTTATTTCGCGTAGGCAAAGAGAGAACAGCAAATTTGGCGGTTTCGCTCCCCCCCCCGCGCCGCTTCTATTGTTCCCTCCGCAGCGCGGCTCTTTCTCGCTCTAACGGTAGACGGATGCTATTCTTCCTACGGCCTCTGGAGACCTCTGCTCCTCTCGCTTTCAAATATCCTTTATCCCGCTTCTCTATTCCGGCGTTGCAATCTCCAGCCCGCTCCAATCCCCCATTCTGTTCCTCCTTCAATTAACCTCTGTGTGCCTCGCTGCATCCTCCGACTCAACCCCTGCGCAATTATCTCCTCGATTCAACATCCTGCAACATCCCCTGCACCCTCCCCTTCCACACTTGACTTTGTTCATAGGCGTCTTAACACCCGCACTGGAGGAAGTGGATGTGGAGTTGGAAGCTGCACGAAGAAGCATAACGGTTTTTGCGAAAGATTGGATTAATAACTAGCGTATGACCTCTTAAAAAAATTGAACGGTACCTCACAGATTATTTTTTTCTGAGCTTAGGAAAAGTCGGGTTTTGCTTTAGTATAGTTTTCTCAATTGCCTTTTGACTCATAATGTTTGGTTGAACGGCTTCTGCGTGATTCAGTGGTCTCTGTTAGCGGAATCGCGGCAGTAATTGAACTTGCCGATCTTGTCTGCGAGTGAGATCGTTGAGTGGTCCCTCTGACGTTACATTTTCTCCAATACTTCATTGTGCTGTTAATGGATATCGTAACTGGGTTACGCAAGAAACTTTAAAGGTACGGAAGAAAGCGATTGATACTGTGCAGTGGATATTGGTCAACTTACCTTTATTTCCTAGATATATCTACCTCAACAGTTCTTACAACAATAACCTTAACCATTTTCAGTTTTGACAGCTCGCAGATTGAAATAGCTGTGGTTTACTTTATTTTTCTGATTCGACTCAACTGGAACATTGCATTTTACTGCAATAATTTCGATAATCACCCTTTTTCACCTGGTTATTCTCATTGGAGTTCATTACTTTACCATATTACTTGCTTTGTTTCTCTAGTTTACAGCTGGTTAAGTTATTCCTCTTCAACCTAAAGTTAGGTTATGAAAAAACTTTATTTCTAATCGTGTAAAATTTAGTTAAGACGTCGTATTTCTTCGATCTAACTATTTATAGTTGTATTTTAGAAGGTTTCTCGTATTTGTGATAATTGTTCATGAAAATAAAACTGTTATTCGATCCTGTAAGTTCAATCTGTGGTTCTAGGCTACGCTTCTTGATATACCGTACCGAGGATATTTCCATTTCCACCATTTCTGGTGGTCTAACGATTTACATTTAATCCTGAGACAATATAACATTTATCCAGTAATTATCATTTAAATCTAGACATTTGTATTCAAAGTAATTCAGTAATCATCATTGAATGTATGATTAATGTTTTCACTGAAGGTCATTTGTTTATCATATTTTACCCTCCAATGCTTTCATTGAAATCTTATGATTAATCTTTTATAAAGGGCGAAGTATCTTGTTCTTACTTAAGCCGCCCATATTTCCAAATTTTGAAGTGCTAGGTTATTGATCAAATCCGCATGCCAAATCAGATTAATTTGTGTACGAATTAATTAAATTAATCATTGGTGCTGTTCGAATTTTTTTTAAATAACTGAAAATGTAATTATTGATTTTTAAATAAATATATTTGGCACCGTGAGATCTTGCGGTATTAATGAAAGGAAACATCATTATTTACGTCCGTGTGAAATGTAATCATTGCTCTTTCGATTCCTTAGGTTAAGCCCTGAGTTTCTGAACCGGAGTGTGTTGTAAAATTTTCTTTCCGATATTTAATTTAACTGCTTGAATTGAGGGAGGCTTATGAAATGATTCCTGCCTGCGAATCTCTTGGGTATTCGAGTACTTACCGAAATGCGGCAGAGCGACATCTGCAGCTATTCTGTCTTAGCAAGCCAGGAAAGGAATGCGAATGCGATATTTTCTCGGGGCGAAAGAATTCTCTTTTTCACCGTTCATGCAATTAGAGCAGTTTCCTTGGATAATATTGTATGAATTCACATAGTTTATGTGAGCCTTTAAAAAGGAAGTACCAATTAACCGCTAGCATGAAGAATTCCTCTTGGGTTCTATTCTGTGCGAAGAATTTACTGTTTTTCTCATAGTGTAATTACATCTGGGTTTTCCTTGTTATTACAAGGAAACGGAAGTCGTTTTGAGTATTTCAAATGTTTTATTCCTTTCTTATACGCTGTTTATCTTTCTGTAATCAGTAGCAACTAACTTGATGTGTTTTAACTTGATTTGCGCTTTGGCACTGTCAACATCATTTAAGCTCATGTCTAGTATCCCATCGAATAAAAAAATAACTAATTAATTATTATTAATATATACTAAGAAAGATTATTCACTATTGAAGAGTCAAGCCTTGAGTTGACATCGAGATGAAAATAAAAATAACGTGACTCCTCAGTTAGGTGATACTAAGAGAAACATTTTAAATTTTGATCTCTTTAGCAAGGCAACTAATTTGGTAAATTTCTTATTTATTTTCTTTATTCCATAACTAAACTGTTTCAGAAGACACAATTTTGTGCAATAAGGCGTTAAAACTAGTCTTGGGACACTTATTATTGAATTGAGACTAGTAAGATCGAACTTAGTCTTCGCACCGACTTCATTTTTTAAATAAAAAAATCGCTAGAGTTAGTAGCTACTATAATATTTTTTTCTTCTCTGTCATGGATCATCTTAGCAATTACTTGGATTATCAAATCGGCAAAAATATTGAATAAAACATTTTCATAGTTTTCGATGATAGAAGGCTAATTTTTCCCGAAATTCGAATGCATCGTTTTTGTAATCGAGGCTCATAACGCGATGAAACATAAATCGTAAAATCTCGTAATTTTAACGGCCATTAGTGAAGGAATAATCTACGAAACATGCAAATTTTTACGATAGAGTTTTAACTCACTAAAAATGTTGTCGTTTACCATTATTTCAGGACATAATTTCCCTTTCAAATTACCACCGGAAGAATTGATTTCCTGCGATCTTAATCGTTCGGAATTAATTGGCAGATTGTCCTGATTGATAGGAACCGGAACGAAATATTTGAACATTTCCATTTTCCGCAACGGGCCTCCCGTTTTTTAATAATATTTTACGGCGGCTTTATAAAATATATGTCACCTTGTAGGGCTTAGCGCGTCGGGACATCGAGTTATCTCCACGCGTTCGGAGCTCGTAAAACGCAAGGGAGTAAAGACCTTTTTAATGACGGCAGCGCCCATACACAGCGATTCTCCAGTCGTAATTTCTGCAGCCTTCTCCATCGCGCTGCGCTAAAATTTCGCGTGATGAAAGTCGTGTAACGTACCACGCCACGGACGAATGGGATCACGTGACTCGACGGTAGTGTTTGCACTTTAGAAAGGTTAGAGAAGAGCTAGAGAGAAAGAATGGGTGTGGAGGATAGTGATGGAAGGTTTTTTTATAGAGCAGAATGGATTTAAAATGATAAGGGAATAATGTTGAGCTAATATTTCTGAGTATTCGGTCAAAATGTGAAGTACTCCCTTAAAGCCTTTGCTCCTAAGTATCATTACGTTGTTTATACTCTCTCGGTTTATTTTCATATTTGTCTCCTACCTACCAAATCTCATATATTGCAAAGTAAAATTTTTTTATATCTCAATCAAAATGTCTAGTAGTAGTAGTAATATATTTAAAGTGCATCGACGGCTAAGGTCATTTTGCACTGTTAGTTTTCTTACGTTTTAGTCACTGATTACTTTGAGATGGCCGAATGCGAGCTTTCAGTCATTTCTCATATATTGTGAACAGGTCTTAATATTCCTTTTCTCTTGTTTTAAATTCTATCCAAGGTTATATTCAATATATTCATTCATTGAAAATTCCTCATTTTAAACTATAGATAATGCTTTTGAATTTTACAGAAATGTTTAAATTCCACAGAAATTTCTGTGGAAAGGAAACAATTTATTTCTTCGATTTCAAAAAATGTAATTCCACCAGATTTCACTTAGTACTTTTAATTTTGTTGTAATATTTGCCAAACTAAATTTTTTACCAAATACTAAGTAGACAACCAGTTGATATCGCACATTCATGAAACTGCTAATTTATTAAAGTTAATCTTATATTCATTCATTCCTTCACTTTTTATACTAAATATTTGTCATTTTATGATCATCCAACAATTTAGGATACCTTTTAGATGAGGTAGATAAAATTTAAAAGTAAATACACTTAATAATGTTCGTTTTAATTACTTGAATATACGATGGATAATTTGAGACATTTCGTTAATGATAAAGAATGTGGTGTAGTAAACAGAAATAAATAAGAAAGTTGTGGTGTCCGTTTGCTGTGTGTTTATCTTGATAATTATCGTTAAAATAACACAATTTAAATTTTTCATTTCGATATTCAAAATTTTAATTTTTGTTATTCATAGAAATTCGTAATAAATATTTTATTTAAAACATGATAGACACTTTTTCAATTTGGTTTCTTTTTTTGAGTTATTATAATTTAACTCAGTACGTCTCGATTATACAATTAGACATTCATCATATTTTTGTTTGTATGTGCTTAAAACCACCGAAGATGTATTTAAATAACGAAATAGAATATTTCTACCAAAACTTTTCCAGCACAGACCAATTTCTTCTTGCTGTGCGCTTCCGATTTTCAGCCCCGCCGACCTTTATACTTTGCTGAACACTTTGCAAGAGAAAGAGAAGTTGGGCGGTGGAAGCAGGAAGGCGATATTAGGACCAGCTCGGGAAATTCTCCGAGAAATAGTTTCGAGAAACTTCGTTTTGGAAGGAAATAAATGGATTCCTAGGAGATTTCTTTTGCCTCACGAAGCATTTTCGAGGTCGCGATTGTCTTAGGCAGATGGAAGTCATCGTAGAGGTCTCCGTATGATCTCAATAGGTTCGCAAAAATGCATGTGTCACCTGAGGTGAAGCTACCACCCTGAACAGATTAAAGGGGAAGGGCTAAAAGAATGGGGTGTGGCCGAGGTTAAGGGGAAGGGGAATGGGCCATGGAACAGTTTGGTTCGGCGAAAGGGAAAAAGTAAATTACGAGGAGTATTTTCGGGAATCGGTTGGCGAAATGATGCCCGAAGATGTTCCTCTCACCCTTCCAAGTCTCGTTTTGTTGAGCTCGATGTTCTTTCGTTGTGCCATTTCATCCATGGTTTGGTTCCTTTCACATGTGTTATGATTTTGGAAGGTTTTTCGTGTCATATAGGTACTCGTTAAAAGTTTTGGTTAAAGGGAAGATAGGTTTATTCATACAGATTTTTTTCAGATTATCGTTACTCTACAATTATATTTGTCGTATGGGACTATAACCTACTATATAGGCTTAAATTAATCCCTGTAATTGTTTTGTATTCTTTATGCGGTAGAATATGGGATCTGAAATTAAAGCTAGGACAGAGTTATTCATGATAAAATTATATTATATATAGAAATATATTAATACAATTTTAGGTGTCTAGAATAGAAGATAAAGTTCTACTATTTGGATAAGCAAAACAAATACACCCTGAAAGAGATCAAGACTTATCTATCTTGTAATTATCTTTGATATTTTGATCCATGCTGTCGGGTTTTGTTCATAGATTCTATTAGAAATTTCGAGCATGGATGAATATGGCTACTGATATTTTATATTATTAGATTGTGATTTCATTATTGAGTAATGCTGTCTTTAATAATTGAACTATCTATTGCCCTTAATTTAAGGAATTTATATAAGTACTTTGAAGCACTGCGATAAAAAAATTATAAAGATCTCATGGATGTTGGTAAATCCTTTTGACCTTTAATATTGTTCCTATTTTAGCTTAAAACTTTATTCTTCGATAATTTAAGATTTCTACCTGCTGCGCAATCCATAATTATCGATTTAAATTCAGCGATTTAAAATCGATTGGCAAAGCATTCCCAGAATGTATGTTTCGATATTGCATTTTTGAATTTCACTGGTGAAGCTTTGGTGGTAGATATGACTGATTTTGAACACCAATATATTATTAGAAGATGACAGTTTAAAGGTAATAAAGAGACGTGGAAAGACAAATAGAGATGCGAAAAGAATTGTGTAAATCATTGAATTGGTGCCGATAGTTTTAACATATGAGCATTATGTTTAACCAAACTCAAAACAAAGCTAAATATAAACTGCCGTTTTGTTTGATCGGATTCAGGTTTAGCAAGTATTTAGCAACGTAAGAATTTGTAGGCAAGATTCCGTAGCGCCTTGCTGCACACTTTCCGCCGTTCCGCGTCTCATAATTTGATAACTTTTGAAGTTCCCTTGAACCCCAGCCCCTTAACCATGAGACGAGTCGTCTTTGTCATCTTCCGGCACGAATCCCCTCTTAATTATCTCAATCTCTCCTCAACAGATGGCGTGGTAAATGTCAACCGGTGGGATGCAAAACAAATTTCAGGGTTGCTCGTGGTTCAGTTTGTCTTTCGCGTTTTCGTTTCGCCGCCGAGGCGTCTACTCCGCTCGCGTAATTCTCAATTAGCAGTTCGCTCTCTCTTCGTCTTTGTTTGCGTGTTGCTCACGGATCTCTGCAGAGCGCATCTGAAGCGAATGAGCTTAATTTATGAGAAAATGGTTTCTAAAACTGTGATTTTTTCAGTTACATGGAACGCAACAACTATTCAATTTAGAATTGAGTAAAGGCATGTCTAGAATATTAAGGCTGAATTATTCGGGAGAAATTCACTCATATTAATCTTGCTTACTGAACGCAGTGCTGATGAAAAAATATGATTTGGAAGAGCTCTTAAAGGAAGCTTCTATGGCTAGTGGTCTTAATAATTTTTTATTTTTTTGTCTTAATACGAAACAGTGATTCTTCCTTGCGTTTCTGAGGTCCGCAGAACATGAGTAATCCGAGTACAGCCTGAATTTCAAGGTCATGATAATCACTAGTGGTATAAATAGTGATTTAATGTTTGATTTAAGTAAATTTGATTCGAAATAAAAATAAGTACTACTGTCATATTTTGAATAAAGATTAAATATTTAGCGGAAAGACCTTTAGTTTAATTTCGTAATGCCTGAGTTTATCGACTATCTTTAGATAATGTCAATTTTTCTATAATTTATGAATTGAACATAAAATTATAGCCAGTAAATCATTCGCAGGCCTTGTGGAATGTTAATATTTATTATTTTTCACAAATAGTTCAGAATTCTTCCATAGTTGGAACGAAATATTGTATATGACGTGTAAAACCAAGTAATATTCGATTTTAGTTGAAAGTCTACTACATAATTTGTGGCCAGAAATTCTGAAAATGTTCAAGTCCCTTCAATTAAAGTCGACTAAGTCTAGAATTTTATATCTATCTTAATGAATCTACAGCCAAGTATATCGTTTCTTTTTTAAGAATAGAATTTGGAAAATGAAAAGGCTGGAAAAAGCATGGCTAAATATTACCAAGAGGTAATCGGCCACAGTAATGATTATCCGGGAGAGTGTTTTTAACAGGACGTGTGTTTTAATTTAAGCAATCATACATAAATCATCATTGAACTTCGTATTTTTCTTCAGTAATGATTTGTATGTAAATTGAGCTTTTGCTAATTAAAATTTATATCCAGATTAAACAGGAATTTCATTCCTGGAACAGTAGTTTCCAAATAAAATTCTATCTGTTAAATCCATCCATAAAAATGAACTAAAACTCGATAATTATTTGGGTACATACGTTATGTACAGACAAATTATTGATTCTAGTGATTTGAAAAACTTTACCAATAGATATGTTGTTATTAGAGCTGTTTTGTTTATAAGTACCTGAAAAAGATTTCCGCACATTTATCATGGCTTGAAGAGAATGAACATCGATGGAAGCAATGAGATCTCGATGAAAATGAGATTCGCTTCGGCCCAAGTCTCCTTTAGAATTAAGTTTCTAAACATTAGTATAGAGGACTTGGTTAGGAATTCCTAGTCGCTTCTGTTCCCCCGAGATGACCTTCGTTTTCACCGTACACTTCCAACCTTTCAGCGCCGTTAATGATAATTTTATCGGGAGACCTATGGCGATGGGGTGGAGCGTAGGCCGCAAAAAATCCTACGCTTTGGAAGTAATCCAAAGGAGTGACTCAGTGGAAACGGCAATGTAATTCGAGGTGGAAAGATTTGATAAGTCCGACATGAGTCGATTTGTAGAGTCTCATCGTCAGGATTAAAAGTCAGATACGAATTTCCATATTCGCGTAACTTCGTGAAGTCGTTGGAAGAGTTTTAATGAGTTCGGCCTCCGCTAATATTTTCCCACAGACTATAACGACTTAATAACGAAATTTCGCGCCATAAATTGGAAGCGATGGCCTAATTCGTGACCTTAATATTCCAGACGTTATGCAAATACCGGCTCGCGTCAAAACGAAAAATCATTGCCTTTGTAAATAATCGATGAAATTAAACGGAAGCTGAAATCAATTAGTATGTGAAATATTGCCGGGACGTTTGCGAATTCATCCATAAACAATACGTTCCTATTTTATGGGCTCTAAAAATGTCGGAAGAAAAGAAATTAAACGTATAAATCGACACATTTATTATGCCTATTCCGGCGGTCCTCATAACTCAGTTTGTTTCTATTGCGATGACCATCATTTCCATTTGTTTCATTAATCAGCTGCTCTCTTTTCCGCAGGCGAGAGAATGAAATTTGCTTCGATTAGAATAGATAAACGTCATTTCAGTAACAAATTACTGATTAACTCTGGTTGTATTTGCAATAATTATTTTCTATCCTTATTGAAGTGACTTGAGCGCGATTGACTTAGCGTTATATTTAGTGCACCCTTCATTTGCCAAAAAGTAATAATTTATGATAAATCAAACTTGTTTTTTGTACGTAGAAATGCATATCAGGGGATAAAATATTTCTAACTCTTACGAAGTTTTGGCCAGTACTAAAGATCAATCACTTTTCAGCTGCAAATACATTATATGTATATGATAAATAATCACTCTAATTTAACTTATTGGTTTGACCTTGACAGTATTTTTGTCTCAACCTATGCCTTATATATGCATATAAAGTAATTCTAAAGATCTGCCAATATAGAGAGCGGTACGAGGGAAGTTATTATATTTTTAATATTGTAATTTGAAATTTTTCTCTCTTTTTGTAGCTCTAATATTATCAATGAATACGACTTCTCGTCCTTGGTATACATATCCATTTCCAATATCCATTACCTTAATTTTTCTCGGTTATGAAATTATATAGTAGTTGAATTAAAATTATTAGGTCAGCTTTCTCGTTTGCATTAAAGTTTCAAGACTATACTTGAATAGTTTCTGAAGTTTTCAATTTGTTCTGCCAGTAAGCTCTGGATGTATAATTAAAAAAAAATTTATTTACAGTACAAAACCGCCGCAGCTTTTTATTTATCTGATTTATTTTTCATTATTTAGCTATTGCATTAAGTGTAATAATTCATTTATATTCATTGAATGGATATAATGTTATCGGATCCATTAATTAGAACTTTGAAATTCCTTCCTTATTCCTGATTCTTAACTTGTCATTGTTAAAAACCTCTCATATTTTAATCAACTAAATTATTGTGGATTAATCGCCATTTTTTCGAGATAAAACACAATTTTACGACGCATGGGTGGAAAAAGTCGTAGCTGCATTATAATGGAAATTAATGACGAAACTATTGATACAGCTGCAATGTAGGGTTTGATATAAATTTACCCGTTGTACTCAATCATTTGTTAGGACCTATCGTTAGGCGGATTATTAAATCAGGTTTCAGCTATTATATGGGTACATAGTAATGGATACATTGGTGAACTAGAAAAATTCGAAGATATTAGATATCGGTGAGTCGGTGATTTTAACGCTGGAAAATTTAAGTTTTGATGGAACTTCTTTATCCTCCATGGTTGATCGTTTAGTTTTTAGCATATCCCATCACTTAGAACTAATCCCTTCAAATGATTCATCTCGTATCCCAGCTTCATCAAATCCACCTCACCGACGCTTCTTTCCGCCGAGTCACCGATCTCTCCCATGCTCACCCCTTTCGGACTCATCCATTCGATTCACCTCTAAGCGAGCGACACCATTGTTTTGCCGAGGTTTAATTATCTACCCGACCTTGGAAAATCAGACGGACCTCCCTCTTGGAGAACTTTCGACGGAGTTAAACAGCATCCCTTCCTAATTCCCAAAGAGATCCTATCGCGGCTCCTTCCACTAAAAACACCTCCGAAACATCTTCGGTAAGAAATGATTCCGAGGTAATGAATAGGCAGGAAAATCTTATGTAGTTCCTCCCTACCTTTGCCCCGAGTAGCTTTCTCCATTTATTTAGTTGATTAATTACTCTGGGCATAGTTGGAAACTTCTGATAGGGCGGGGAACACTCTTATCGCTCGGTAATCTGCTCGCTAAATGGCGGAGATGGATTCGATTTTAGAGGGAACCAGGCTTGTGCTGAAGGGAAAGAATTGAAGCGTCATTCCCAGTGATCGTGCCTTATTTCGTACCGAAATGAGTTATTTTCTATTAGGCGTCTAGGTGTGATAGCAACGTGGGAATTTGAAACACCTACATTGAATAGAACTTTATTCTATAGAGGCATTTATAGGCAGACGGAATCGATTGGATTTTGAAAGACGAAGGACATTTTCTCGATTTTATCTTTTTAAAATAATTAAAATGAAAGAGAAGCATAATAATAAATGGACTGAATTATTCCACTATAGTGTTAGAATTGATTAAAAGAGAAAATCATGATTTACTGAACTTTTATCAAAGACATCTATAGGACCAGCATGACAAAATCTGATTATATTATAATTTTAAGAGCTCTTCCATGGACATACAGGTAGTTATTGAGGGATTTTAGGGGGATATTGAATTAGTCTTGAACAATAAATTAATAGTGTTATTTACAGCTACCTTATTTTAAAAGCACCGCACATTTCTATTGATTCCATTCCAGTTTAGGATTTAAATCGTTTATATAATTTTTCGTATTTTCGTGCTACTAAAATAAAAAAAATTAAAATTATAAGAAGTATAGTTGACCCGAAAGAATGATGGCAGATCCAAATTGATTTTAACATTATTCAAAAAGAAGTTGAAAGCCTAATTCAATTCCTGTAAATATAGAGATCAATTTACTTTGTATTTACAACTGAATGTTCCTCTGTCGAAAATAATTCTTTTAGTTTTGTATTTTATCAGTATTTATTGTAATAATTTGATTGGTATACCTAAAAAAAAGTTTCTGTGGGAAAAAAAGTAGGAAAATAATGATCGAATCTTTATCGAATGATGGTCTTAGGAAAGGGTATATCTTTGCGCGGATGTCCGCATGGTAAGGAAGAAAGAGTTGTTAAAAGTACTGAAATGGCTGAAACTCGAACCTAGGTCTTCTACATTCCGAGCAAGTACTTTTTCAATATGTTTCTCCTTGGATTATTTTTATTTTCATTTTCAAATAAATTCAGGAAAGATAATCAATAATCTTCTTCAGTTTCAAAAACAAATCCCTGCCGTGTTTCGATGTAGCGAACGGTATTCGTGAAAATTCAAATTAGGAGAGACCATATGGCAAAGAAATGCCTTTTGTTTTGAAATTTCGCGGTGTGATCAAATAAATTCGCGATCAAGGTCACATCTTCGGTGTTCGGCAAAGCGCCCCTCGTTTATCATTCACGCTGGACGTGATTTCAAGATCGATCGAAGGATCTTATAAGACGGTACGTCGTTTGCTCGTTTGTTTGGCCTGGAAAAATGGGAGACGCGACAATGAATGATAGGCTAACACTTCAGAAGCACCGCATTCCTTCCGACAGCTTCGAGATCGGCTTCTCTTTCCGAAAGAAACACCTAGAGACGTGGCCCACCGGGCAAACTGGAATGCTTGGGGTTTCCGATAAGGTGACGTATCGATGCAAATCTCAATTTGCCGGGTTTTGAAAAAATAATTGGATTCCAGGAACGTCACCTATCGTTTTATAAGGACCATTGTCCCCTGTTAGTCTTCTGGAAAATAACAGCCTCAGTTCTCTCCAGCTCAATGCCAAATTGACATTTTGTTAAAATTACATCTTAATTAAATGCCATTAAAATCCGACAAGTGTGAAATTATCGTAGAAATATTTTGCTATTAGGTTATAATTTGAGATTTATGCAAATTGGTTGTTTTGCAAAAAAAATTTTGAAACTTTTATGTAGAGATAGGTATTCGCTTTTCTTAATGGAACAGATAAACGTTTTATAGTCGATGTAAAGATTCCTTGATATTCACTTTGCAATATAAAGTATTATATTTTTCTCAAGTCATTCCATTGCTTCTATTTTTCCTTTAGCATTCAAATGGTAGATTTTGCAAATGGTTATATCATAGTGAGGTAAATACATAAGTCGTACCTTCTAATTGAATGGATAGCGCATTACAAATTAATTCTTTCAAATCAGACGACTTATAAGATGATGTCGCTCTCATGGACTATTATGGAAGTAATAAGTCGACGGAATACAAAGAGACGTGGAAAATTTCAGATTTCAAAGAGGAACTAAACCACTCACTGTGTTTCGTCTAATTACCTGATGTTCTAATGAGGATTTTTAGAAGCAGGATACGTCATCCAACTGGGAGGTAGATAATATCTTGGAGTTTTAATCTTGGCTGCAACAAAATTTTGTTTTCCATCTGATTGGATATTAGGTTCTTATTTAATTTGTTTCATTATATTTTAACTCAACACTAAAACTGAGGCTACTTGAATATATTGATAGATATTTTTCATACGAGCCGGTATCGGATAATATTTATGTGTTTTATTAAAGGTTTAACCCTTGCAAAAGTATTTCGAGTTAAACGGAACTAAAATCCTTCCAAGAACTGGAATTGTCATTTTAGTTACTCAGTTATATCTTAAATTCACAATTCTCCCCAGGCTTAAAATAACCGCACAATTATGATATCGATAAATCATTACACGACTGTAAGATTTCACGGAGAAGTCGGTTCATTTAGAGCACTAGACCATAATTTGTGGATATTCATTAGGATCCTTCTGTTTGTCCTATAACAGTGTCAAGTGGTATGCAATTATTATTACTATTTAGGGACTTTATTTGGCGGAATTGGAACTTTTGAGTCCCATCTTCGATTTAACCAAGATTTTTACATAAGAATATTCAAAATACAAATAATAAAATAAAATACAAGTCTATAGAAAAATACAAAATAAAGATGAATACCAATATTATACAGTCTTGCATAGAATACAAATCAAATCAAATTATGGTGCTAACGGTATCGAATATCTTTTATTTTCCATAATGAGTGCTTAGTAAAGGACGAGAAAGAAACATGTCCATTGTTGCATAATTAATGCTAACGATTTCATTCCTAACTGAGTTTAACTTCGAACAGAGTAGAAAATCTGAAAGGGAAGTTTGTCTCGAGTCCGCGGTTAAAAAATTATTCCAGTCACGGGTCGAAAGAAATTAAGAATCTTTTCATCTCCGTCACGAGTGCATTTTCGTCCCTCATAATTTCCTGTCCCTCCCTGGCTGTCTCATCTTCCCCGTATCCCATTCCGGTCTTCTCGCATTAGTCCACCACATGGACCGACGGACATGGTCCCTCCGATCTCGGCCCGGTTCCCCGCAGCGAAAGTATGTATTCTTAAGAGGAGCGTTTTTCGTCACCCCTCAAAGCCAATCCATCGTATTAAAATGACCACGTGCTGGATACGGATTCCAATCCTCGATCGATCAATTCTCTCTCCCGTGGTGTCTTCTCGTCTGTCATTTTTACTCTCTCCCTCGAGACTTTTTCTTTCACTTTGAATGCTTACACGTTTCTCCACTCCGACCTTCTTCGAGTCGATTCTTTTTATTATGCTTTGTTTTTGATTTTTCTCCGCTATATTTATCCCTCCTTCTTCTCTTTTCATCCTCTCGCTACGTCCTAATCCGCAGTCTACACGATCTCTTTCGCCGTCTATCAACAGCCTTTTTTATTCTTATGGTTTGCGAATAGAAATCGTTGTATTCGCGGAAATATCGAAGTTTTGATTTGGATTGATTATGCACGTTTCCTTATTTCTTGTGTTTGCCAGTCAAAGGTCGTTCGTACACCTGTCAGTGTCTGCTCATATTCTCGTACTACTGTCTGTAATGTATTCAACCCGAAGGCCGGTTGGCACCCTATCCTCTATAACTTTTGCGACCAAGAGCTATCAAGAAGGAATAAGGCTTACTAGGCTGGATAAGGAGTGAGGTCACGTACTACAAAACTCATCCAATAAAAATATATTCTACATTTTTGACTTTTACTAGCTGCACGCCCATATGTGCTAAGTTCCTTTAACCCTTTCCTTGTTACTTTCTTCCTATACGTAGTATAGAGAAAGTATTGTATTCGCAAAAAAATTCGACCTCCAGATTTCGACGGAAATAGATGTTTTGAGGCCTATAGAGCTCGTTTTCGCTATTTTCCCGAACATGTCTGTCTGTGTGTCTGTGCCTGTGGTAATAAAGTTTGTGGGCGTCTTAATCTTAAAAAGTAATTATCCGATCATTTCAAAAATTCATATTTAGTATTTTCCTAACAATGCCAACAGTTGATTAGTTTTTGGTGAATAT
The DNA here is from genome assembly GCA_947579665.1 of Sympetrum striolatum. Taxonomy (NCBI): domain Eukaryota; kingdom Metazoa; phylum Arthropoda; class Insecta; order Odonata; family Libellulidae; genus Sympetrum; species Sympetrum striolatum. The sequence continues at coordinate 53,748,348 of OX388347.1, read as the reverse complement.
CGCGAAAGTTACGGTTTATCCGGAACAAAAGTTTGTTTCTTAAATATCTCTGTCAGAATGCAATTTAGGTATATACAACTATTTATAAAAGTTATAGATAATGTACTTCACTACAACTTTTGTATGAAAATTTTTTTCATAACACTGATTGTTTAGTAGTTATTTTTGAATAATGGTTAACCGGAAGTTGTTGTTTATCCAGAAATGGAAGATTTTCATGCATATCTCTGTCAGAATGCAATATAGGTATATAAAATTACGCACAAACGTTATAGATAATGTATTTTACTACAAATTTTGTATGAAAAATTTTCCTGTAACACTCATTGTTTTGGAGTTATTTTTATATTACCGGCATAGGCTTCTGTTTTCAATAAATATCGTGAAAGTCATGTGTTGGCCACATCAGATTTTTAAATATTTTTTATTAAATATGAATGTAAGAATTTGATTTTATATTACAGCCTCTGTTTTTATACTGACGCTGGGGTTGCAGATTTTTCTAGATAAGGTTGTCGATCCTAAGGCCTGCGGTCAGAACACGGCCATCAGGCAATTACAAACCGGTCCATCATTCTCTCCATAATTTTGTAAATAAATCAGAATCTTGTTTATGCAGAAAAATGGGTATAGCTTGTAGAATTTCTTCTCGTAGAATCTTTGACAAAAAATTCTCGACTTCACGTTATCGTAATTACCTTGTTAGAATTTTTCGAAGCATAATATAAGCGTTGGTTATTGATATTCGTCTAGATACATGGATTCGGAATACTGATAGAAAAAATCCTTGCCAAGCACTTTTATGAAATAATTATTCGAATCGTTTTATCGGCCCTCATTAGTCCACTTGGTTACTGAAAATTTTAAATCTGATTCTCTAGCGATAAAGATAAGGATGCTGCCATGCCCTAGATTGTGATAAAATGGAAGAATTCAGAATGCAATAAATCCATCTTTGGGGTAGCGTTGAGATGAGTTATAATGGAAAACTTAATATATTTAAAAAAATTTAATGCTTGTATTTTAGATAAATTATAACATTGTGATTAAAATGTAGGTCTATAAAACTATACGTTTGACAAATTTTAAAGTGGAAAGGTAACTCAAATTAACAGGAATTTCGATAGATCATACACTCCATTGTATTATCTTTTAACTTTATACAATTCCGTTATTATAAGTAATTACACTGCGAATGTTGCTGAAAAAGCAAGCCACGACTTAACGAGCGAAAGAACAATTTATCGTTCATTGACATCGTGGCAAGCTTAATTTTCTTTGTTATTTGGGAATTTAAATGACAGGAGGTTTATCAAAATTAACGCACAAAAAGATGTATGTTATTTCCTGGACGGAATATGACAAAGTTTTTGAAGTGAGCTCTGATTTATTCGTCGTTTATTCTCCCATCTCTTCCGCTCTCCTTCCGACGTATCACATGATATCGGACGTTTACCTCAAAGTCCGTTTTTCTATCCTCTTCATCTCGGCACCACTTCCTCTCTTCTCCTCCATCACGCCAACCACCTCTCCGTCCCTCCTCCCACTTCTTTCTCCTTTTTCCAAACAATGTCCCGCGGCTCTGCAACTGGTTTTGAGTTGTTGTTCTGCCATTCCGCCCGAGGCACTGTTGTCAGGGAGACGCTAAAGGGAAAGAGGAAAAGTGGTTTGAGAAAGAGGCGAGATGGAGGTTTAACAAAAAAGAAAATACTAAAAAAGCTGAGGAAGGGAAGGGAGGTAATAGTAGATGTGGAGATATTCCAGCAGAGATGCTGTGGGATGAGAGATTGTAAAGCTGCGGACCAGTGCGGCCAACTGGAGAGATTTTTATGTTTCGCACTCACTTCTAGCGGATGTTTTGTTTTTTATTCGGGAGACATAGCGCCTGCTGCGAATAGGTCGGCTTGAGTGCTTGGGCAAAGATTGCGAAGGAACAGGTGAGGGTGTTTTTCCTTGCGGGAGAGTCCTCTCTTGTGTTTACTCGATTGCGACGGATTTTTTTGACGATCCCGCCCGTAAAGACGGAGTGTCTTGCGAGATCTTCGATCCGGATGTGAAGAGGAGGAAATTGCATGCTATTCTTCTCCTTAACTGAAAGTTCTCAAATGTCCGATGAAGTTTATTCTCTCGCCGCTTTCTCTTTCATTCCTTCGGAAGATTTATTAATCACTCTTGTTTGTATTTTATCTTACTTTGGATTGATTTTTAGTGTCATTATATCAAAGCCTGACTTTAAATTCGTAGTATTCTATTCTAAAATCAGCGAACCGATGATGATGAAAGATTTAGCGAAAACATCAATGTTTTCTCCAAAGGTTTTGACAAAACATGACTAATTTTATAACTGGTAATTTAGACAAAGACATTTTTAACTGGATAGTACATATTGCTTATATTTCTTCTCTGTTTTCCTGTAGCCATGAAAACAAAATTCAATTAGGAAATTTCAACACCGAATTCATTTAATCCAGGAATTAAATATTAGTATATTAATAATAATATAATAATAATAATATTAATATATAATGACATTTTATAACGATAATGCTTAAATAAGTACTGAAGTTTTATTATCATCAATTAAATTATATTGGTGATTCGCGTAATTATTGTTTATATTTATTTTGTGATTTACGAACTTCTTTGCCGATATCCTTAACCTCAACGAAGAAAGATTTTATGGCTGTATTAATACTGTTTTATTGTGTTATATTACTATTTCAGTAAATATTACATGTCCTTCGGAATGACCATAAATTTCTCCACAGTCTAAAAACTTAATCCATAAAGTTCAGAGTTTTTCTTTCTATTGAAGTTTTAATTTTAAGCTGCAACTTTTAATTATTATACAAATTTATTTACTAAAGCAGCCACTTCACATTTATAGACAAGACATTACAAACTATTTGGTATAGATATTATTCATAATTCGTACGCCATTTTGTGCCTTTCAAGTTTCAATTTTGGTATAAAATATTGGGTCACGCAATTTTAATTAAATTAAATTTAAATGCAATAAATATAAATTTTATGTGTAACGAAATATTTTAGATTTTATATGCAGAGTAATTTGGGGCTTAGCCTTTATTAACGATGTGCCTCATCGAAATATGACAAAATAACAGATAATTTCTTTTAAATTTCATGGATTATTTTAATAATTATGGACATAAAAATGTACTTTATTCAGGTTCCTACATTCAACGAATTTCTATAAAATGTTTCAAACTTCTAAAGAGACGATAAATACAGCAGATAATTGAGGAGTGTATCGATGGACAAGTTTTTCATAGAATCAATTAAAATGTTGATTTGAAAATTGCTGGTGCGTAACGTTACGGCTCACGGCAGAATTACCAGTGAAATTCAATATTTTATTAATTTTACCTTTCTATTTCAAAGGATTGTCTTGATTGATATTTTCCATATCCGGAAATTAACTGCATTGCAGTGGAAACCTTATTTATTGAAATGTTCATCCAATGTAATTGAAATATCTTCAAAGTTCAATGTTTCTTTTAGTAATCCTCGTATTAAAAATACTTTTCATTCTCTCACATTGTATAAAACTATATAATCATATTTTATAAGTAATTTTATAACATCGAGTGTGAGTTTTGAGTGTTCTTCTATATTAATACTCTATTAATCATTACGAGCACAAATTTTATAAAAATACTCAGTTATGTAGATTAATGATGTAAGTAACACGGTGTAGTGGCTAAACAGGTTTCATGTATGGGAAACCATTTATGGTAAAGTAATACTAATATTGGTTACATCATTTATGGTTATCGACAGAAATATCGTGCGAAAATTTCAAAATACGCATGAATAAGTGACCTGAGTATATTCAAATAATTTTTTGTTTTCATTAATGGGAAAACTCGTAATTTGTTTATCAATGAATGTTTAAATATAGAAAAATTTATTAATTTTAAAATTGTATAATTTAAAATTGTTTTATATCTTCATAAATAACTCTTACTGATTGGATATTGTTCTGTGGTGAACTGATTCATTAATTTTACTGTAAAAAGTCATCGAGAAATTATATCATTAGTCAAAATTTACCATCTGATTTAAGTAACTATAAAATACGAGTTTTAATTATTGCGGGCGTGGGTATCGTAGGGCATCTGCAGCTAAGCTTCTTAACCAGGAAGGAACAATCTAATTCCGGAGATCAATAGTTGAGGAAAAGGAGGTAATTTTCATTCGCCTTCCGAGAAGATTATCTTCGGTCAGTCAGAAAATTACTTGATCAAAGGAACATCCAGCAGTGTACGGGTGTCCGATTAGGACTCTTTGCCTCTTTCTCCATCTCTTCCTTTCCTTCTATCGACAATTCCCTTTCACCCTCTCAATCCACTTCGGACAAAAGCCGTTCCTTTTATATCAATGGCTCTCATTAAGGATGACAGCTCATACAAGGGCGGCTTGTCCTGGAAAGAAATCTAAGGGTCTAACTATCTTCCAAAGCTAATAAGTTTTGTGTATCAAAAATGTTTGGAAATTGCTTTAAAAAGTTGGAACAATATTACCCTTGTGTTGCTATAATGAGAGATGTGGTTTTATAAGATACATGAGGAACAAAGTTACTTCTCAGGGATTACAAGATACAGATAATGGAATATCTAAGAAATGATACTCCTTCCATTTCGATTTTCATTTCTGATCTTGCGCATATTCTTCGTTTACCCATCTCAATGTATGAATATCATTCAATATTATCCTCAACATAGTTCTATGTTATTGGCTTTGTTTGAGGAAAACAATTAAATAAACGAGTTTTTACGTGTATCCATGTTGAGGAGGAACATCTTTGTCACGAGGGTTTTAAAATTATTTTTAGTTCATTTTTTTTCCATAGCTGAAGCAAGATCATAAATCATCATTGATGAAAGTTTCCATCTCGCCTATATCTATGCAATTGAAGTTCTGCGTTTAGAATGATAGAAGTATAGCTTAGCGTTGTTTTTTACTTTCATTAATAAGTGGATTGGCATCGAATTTATATCTATTAAATTTTGCGTTGGTAATGACGTAAGCATTTATCATTGAAAAACTATCTGTTATCCAAATATTTATCTTACAAATACAATGAAAGGGTCTCATTTTATTACGAAAAATACCATGGATTTGATTAGTCTATACATTTTTGTAAATTTTCAATACAGGAAATAAGGAACATAGCAGAAACTGTAATTATCATTCTAATTCAAACACATTTTGTCGTGTCGTTAAAAACCAATACTTGCAGTTGTTTTCGTCAGTTAAGTCTCAGCAATGACCCATGTTACCACATAAAGTTCGTCCACTATTAATGTATTTTGCAATTCACGAGGAAATGCATCTATGGAATATTTTCTTCATGAATGCTCTTTGATATTGATCAACACAAAGTCGAAAATTTCCAAATCTTAGTTACTTTAGTTTCATTTTCACGAAACAGTTGTTAACAGAAATGTTATGTCTGGTATTAGTCCTATGGATGTCTGATAAAAACAATCGTAGGCGATATGTTTACTCATGGATAAAATAATAGTATTTGTTTGGTTATTTGAAAGAATAAATTGTATACACAAATAATCTTCTTGCATGTGTTTACGAACAGCTTCTGTTTCCCCAAAGTGAGATATTTCTCAAATTTTTCGTTGGATTCGTTATTTTGAGCGAACTTTCGGATTAAGTGCTCATTCCCGTCACTAAGATATTTAAATTCAAGAATGTTGTCATTTTAGTGGATAAATTCATTTCCATCCTCCGTCAACTTATCCCCTCCCATTCCACTTTCCTCTCATCCTTCCTGTGCAGGCTTTTGCATGGGCCCTTCCATTGGAAAGCCCATCAAATGCTCACTTTCCGCTGAAATGCATCGCCTGCGCAACCTCGAGCCTCGGAGGGTTCATCCTCCCCCATCGCCTGGCAACAGGCTGCAGTGCGCTCCGATGGGATTGCGTCAATTGCGCTTTGGCCGTTACGATGGCCGTGTGTTTCGCCTGTGCGAATATTAGCGAAAGCGCTTATGTGAGGCGGTCGGCCGTACGAGGAAAGAGAAGCGCAAGAAGTTCATGGTCAGCCACGCATTTCGCCACGGCTTTTTGGCGGGAAGCCGACCACCAATGGAATCGCTTCTCGAGCGTGACCAAAATTGGCCAGAGTTACGGAGGCGTACGAGATTTCTCAGCGTCTTACTTTTCCCGTATACATCCGCGCTCATCTAAGGCTATATACCAGTGTAGCCATTAGTCCAGCACTCGTGAATTTAAGAATTAAAGACGAGTTCAATTTCAAGGTGTTGAGCAGTTTGTAAGGTTGCTGGGCATGTCTGGAGAGTTGCTAATTCTTACATTAGATGGCTTCTAATCAATTATACGGATAAGAAATGCTATTTGAATACCGAATTATTTAATACTATGTTATTACTATGCTTTTGTGTTTTAACCAGGAGATAAGAATAGATATCTTACATGTTATCTATCTTATTATACCATTGAAGTACATGTATTCCAAATACAGTTTTAATCAATTAAATTTATCTTAAAACAGCAACTTAAAAAATAGAGGAATAACGTGACAAGAAGGTAGTGACGATGCCGTAAATGGCAATAAAATGTATGAGAATAAGAAAACAGGAAATTTATTGTAATTTATGTAAAAAATAAAGTAAGAAGAAAATTAATTTAAAAGAAAGAGAAAAGGAATCAAAAGAAAAAAATGAAAATAGTTACAAGTATTTTGCTATTGAAATTATAATTTAAATCAGTAGGGAATATTCGACTTATCAGCAGGAAAATACTGTATCCGAAATAAAAAAAATAGTTTCCTGGCAGCTGTTATCATATTCTCAATGATATTCGATTTCTTATTAACAATTGAGCGCGTTTAGTCATCGTAATTGAAAGGTAACAATCTTCTGAAGCATGGTACGTAAATATTGATAAATATTCCTAATTGTCGTCGGACAATGGAAATTTGAGGGCAATAGATTCCTAGGTCCCTTTAAAGCACTATAGAGAGAAGAATAGATGGACAACAGAGGTGTAGTGTTCATTGTCAACAGGTGAAATGCACTGAGTTCCGCGTCTACTAAGGGCCTCCAAAGGCTACTTTGATCTAACTTCCTAGTAGTCAGGGAAACAGTTCATTTCATTAACTATATCTAGAGAAATACAAAGGCTATGGGGTGTATTTATACTGAATTTTACGAGTAGGTACATACAACTAATAGTTGATTTTGTTCTAGGACTACGAATTTTTAATATCAAACATAACACAGTGATTAAAGAATAAATTAAGTGATCGGAAATCTTTAACTCAACATGAAGTTATCAAAAATTGGTTTTCCTAGATAATAATATGCAATTATCCAATAATCTTCATTGCCGTAGACTATTGATGTAATTTTATTCATTAGTAAAAAGTAATCTCTGTAGATACTCCAGTAAATGAAGCTCACTTTTTTCCAAAAACTATTTCAGTATTGCAAGGCATTTTCCCCACTCATTATCTGTATTATGCGTATCACAAAATGTCGCATCACGGATCAAATGAAACAATCGTTTATTTACCCATGGCCAAGTCTAATATCAGATTATGATAAGATGGAATAGCTTTATCGCCAAACATTAGAGCATAGCACTATATATGAGTAAAGATGTTTAAAAAGGTTTGTAAACCGTAATTTATTCTCATATTTATTCAATTGAAATAGAGAGAAATCTAAAACGTCTCGTTACCGTCAACAATTTACGATAATATCTCAAATATACAGGCATTCGAATCACAAGGACAAATTGAGATATATTTGGCAATAAATATATAATTGCATTAATTTAAAAGCCTAAATCATAGCGTTCGGTTATTATTAGAGATAAATCTTGGAAGAATTAGAATTTATTGAAATTTAATTAATATTTCAATTCTCTGAGTATGAAAAAGTGGCTGGTAGACGGATGACGATGACTTTATTTAAGGTAATGTTAAACGTTGATGCGCTGATGAAATCACTCACATTTAGTGAAAAGTACAGATTTACCGTAAGGCAAACATTCTTGAAAAGAGTGTTTCGAGTCATGTTAGTCATTTTAGATATGTTTGACTGATGAAATGGAGAATGCAGATTTTTATCACTCAGAAAGAGTACTTTTGCTGGAGAAGTAATTACTAGGTTGTAAAATTTTAAAGAGAGAACCTATCGTTAGATCTACCCACTAGGGATTCTATCTCAAGTTGAAATATTAGTAAATAATATTTCTTTGCTTTAAAGATCTTAGAATTGATACAAAATCAGAAGTCCACGATATTTGGGTTTCTCTCGAGAAATTTGAAACGAAAACTTATAGATTTAAATTTAAAAGGAAGAAATTTTTTTGTTGTCATCTGAAAGGAAAGTTGACCTAAAAAATTAGGGTTCTTCATCACCTATCTTGAATCTCTGAAAGTAGTTCCCAACGAAAAAGATGAAATATCGCTGAATATTGGCGAACATAAATGGTAAACTCGACAGGTCGGTTTTCATTTCTCAAAGATGCACACCCAGAGCCGATTCACACAGTCAAAATGCATTGGCTTCGAATCCGGCCACATCGTCTCCTCCTCGCCCTCCCTTTGATTTTGCCACCCCATAAAACCCCTCAAGGCTAAGGACGAGAATCTAGTGCTATGAAGCACAAAACGTACGTTCTACACAAGGTAACACTGAGGCAACCTCTGTCCACGAGATTACAGAGGGCAAGGGAACTGAGTGTGGGGTGGGCATAACAGCGGACGCATAACAATGAGCACGCCATATCCCCAGCGCACACCCCTTACATCCACGCAACCCTCTCTTCCCTCTCTATACCATTTCTCTTCGCAACTCCTTCCTTTCTTCTGCTGCTATCGCAACCAGCAAAGCCGCCAGACAAAGGGATTTACTTTCCCCCAACAATCAAACCGTCGGAATGGCAATGAGAGGGTCTCCTTCACCACGTCGTATGAAACCAAGGGATTCCGTCAACCATTTTGTAGCGCGTAACAATCTCCGACATGCGGGGTTTTTATCCCTATTCCCCAAACTTCAACCCTCTACCTTCCAAACCTCGTTTGCGCGTACCTCCCTTACGTCACGCACCCTTCTCGCGCACGCGGGTTATTTAGCGCGGCTTAATGAAATGAAAAAAATAACGGAGGCGGAAAGAAGCGAGCCGACACAAAACAGCCCTTTTTCAGTCCCTCTTTCCCCCGGCGTAGTGTTTTTGAAAAATTCCTTGATGGTTTTTCCCCTATTCTCCTCATTAACATGAGTATAGGACCTATTTGCTTTGTGGCGTAGAGGCACAAGTCAGACGCGGCTCGAAAAGGGGTATTTTCATTATTCTTTTGTTCGACTTTTTGCCGTCGAAAAAATCCGAAAATGTTAGGTTGCGCTCGTGATATGAAGCCGTCTGTTTTATTCCCTCTATTTCGGACTTGGGGTTTTTTGGCTGAGGAAGAGGTTGGGATCGCATCGTTCCCCAATTTAGCATGGGCGTCCGTTTGGGATACTTCCGCGTTGTGTTTGTTGACCGTTTGAGAGAAAAGACAGGATCCCGAAGACGAGGTACGGTGCGTTGAAAATTTCGCTGTCGTTCAGAGTTGATGCCTTGTTAGTTACTCACTCTTCCTCGCTCGCACAGAGGCAGGTTTGCTGTTTTAAAAATATTAATGTGCTTCCAAAGGGCATCTGCGTACTGTATTATCGGGTTTGGTTTCCGACGTGAAATACGGTGGCATGCAAACTGCCAGAGCGATGCAAGACGGTCTCAATTTAGTTCGGAAGCTTTCAGCAGTAGAATGAACTGATTTAATTCTTTTTCCACGAAACAGGGATGTTAAGGTTTTCTATGTTATCCACTAATGGACTAAAATTTCCGTGTTGATCATATAGAGGTGAATTAACTTTATCTCCTAACTTGGAAAAAGTTTTTAATAATGAAGCTAAAGTAATTAAATAATAAAAATTCCGATCATGAACTTCATAATAGTTGATAAAAAGTTAGGTCAAAAATAAACAGATAATTTATTTTGATAGATTAAAGAAAAGGTTTTTCTCCAAATTTATTATCAATATTTCACAACAGCAAACTCCAATACATCACTGAATATTAGTTTTTTTCTTTAAAGAAAAATATAGAAAATTCTTATTTGAAACTTTCATTGTTTACTACAGCTAAAAAAATATTAAAGAATTTAGGAATAATTTTTAATTTTTACTATAATTAGACCATTGAAAATATACGTAAAATATTATTTATGCATATTTACTTTCTAATACTATTCTATTTCTATTAGTCGGTAAAAAGCATAGCATTATGTCTGATATTTCTTTGAAGGACAGAAAGATTAATTCAACAGCAGTGATAAAATAAGTCAGGTTTCGTGGAAATTGTTGCTATGCATTTTATCGATATCAAAATATTATGAAAGATAATTTGAACGAATCAATGCACTCTTAAAGTTTCGGTTGAATAGTCTGAATATAAGCAATCGGAAACGGAGTCAGATGATTTTTCATTCAATCATTTCATCGTCATGTTTAATAATCGGCTAAAAATTCCATCCATTTATAAAAGGGGCGAAAAATTAAAGATAAATGAAAACCGTCTTTACCGCTATGGCTTGGCCCATTGATCTTTTTAACTGTATTTCGCTTCATTTAAAAACAGATCGTCTTCGGCTCCAACACTTTAAAAAGAAGGAATCCGATTAGCATCCAATTTCCCTAAAAAAGCGTTCGCAATGCTGGTTCGGTACGAGAGGGTAAAAAAACCTTCTCCTGGAATTCGCAACACCATTATTCATTTCGGTGAATCCCCTTCCCGCCGCGTAGGCCGCTCCAAAAATTTCCCGAAAACGGCATCAATTACTCAGTTTTAGGCCTCAAAATGTTCCTCGTATTCCGTCCGACCCCCTTCCCATTAAAATGGGATTTCATTGAAATTACCCCCGAAAGGCCGCGCCGGCGGACGCTTTAAAAAGCATTTCATTAAAGAAACACATTCCGCGGGACGATTTTCGTCCCATGAAAACATTGAGGAGGGGAATGAATGAAGGAGAGATGGATTGCAAAAAAGGGAGGGGGAGATTGATGAGGCCAATGAAAATTCGCACACAATGAGCTCGCCGTAGGGAGACTTCGGCGGTGGCGAAGTGTGCTCGGAGGTGTTGAGGACGAGAGAGAAAGGGAATGCAGAAGGCTCTAAGTCTTAAAGGAGAGAGAGAGACTTGTTTTTGTGGCAGGAAAAGGAACAATGCTCGAGGAGGATGATGGGAAAACAGCGAGGAAGAGGGTGACTCTGCGAGAGGAAGTTACATCTTGAGAATTAATGTTTCTCAGCACGGGAAGGGTAGGAAGACGTAGCGGGAAGGGTAGGAAGACGTAGCGTCTAGGGTATTAGCTCCGGCTTGGAATGAAGTTGGCAGAATGGATTTGTGGGAGTTCAAAATTGGAGGGACAAAGGTTAAATTTCTTGGTAATTATTTTCATTTCGCTCTATATATTTCAGCATCCAATCGTATGTTGCACAATATTCTCTCCTATTGAATATCTGTTAATATACAGGGTGTCCGGGTTAAACGCATAATTATACAAAATAAAATAACTTGAGAGTTAATTAAGATATTTATTGGCGGTTTGTTTCTAGAAGTATGGTAACTCGATATGTTTTGTACACAGTTAATACACTATATGTACACCATTCATGGCAGAAAGACATCTTATATATATTTTGCTCTCTCCAAGTGTTTTGCAGTATTGCTGGCGTAACATTTTCAATAACTGCAGGAATTCGATTGCGCAATTCTGATAGATCACGAACTGGTGTCTGGTACACTTAATTCTTGATAAACACCCACAGAAAAAAATCAAGTAGCCTCATGTCTGGGTTTCTAGGGGGCTAAGCAACAATGACTTCCTCTCCCAATCTGGGCACTCATTATCCAAGAAATCCCTCACAATTACTGCATAATGGCAAGGTGCGCCATCATCAAGCAAACATAAAAAACATTTTGAGTTACCAAACTAGTAGAAGCAAACCGCTAATAAATATCTCCAATACTTCTCATGTTATTACATTTTGTATTATTATGTGTGTAACCCGGACACCCTGTATAATACATCCGACTTAATCAGAATATTCGAATCCATTATTTCTAATTTTTAATTTCAGATTATAAAAGGATCATACTATCATAATATTACATGATTCCTTTCACAGCCATCGTATGGTTGGATGAAATAACGGAGATAGATTTATGCTGATTATACGTCGAAGGGCTATGCATCTGTTCTTGTGGTATAAGTAATGAAAAATAGTTATTTGGTTTGGACTCCAACCCAGGTCTCCCAATTTCCGGGCATAAGGGATTTCATTTACTAAGATAAATTTAATCTCCATCAATTATTATATTTTTCTATGTATGTATGCTTGCAGTTTCTACTCTGGTATCTGATAGGCCATATATATATATTTTAAAGACGTCGTGGTTTCCTTCTTTTGAATCGAATTAAAACTACTTGGCATAAGAGGAAAGCGTGAGGCTTCTAGGCCAAATGTAATTTTCCGCGCGTCCAATGTGGCATTTCGACCATTTTTGAGAGAAATTCACGTTTTAATATAACTTCCTATTATATTTTATAATATAGAGAATGGAAAATATTCTACTAAGGCTGAGAAATTCTTATTGTTTTTTTCGTATTTAACAACTTGAATGTCAGCAATAAACTACTAAACTGCGGTATTATAATTGAATAATGCAATAAACACCTAAATGTTAGCAATATACCACTAAAATGTGTTCTCATTATTTAATATGCGCCCAAATTGTCCATGCAGCATTCCGATGAATAAACGCCCCTCATTCCTGCTTTAAAGTCCTCCATGACAAGCTATTATGGTAACGAATAAACAATTAATCATCCAATTTATGCCTTAGGTGTTGAAAAGGGCTCCTGTAGGGAAGTTTTCGGAAAATAATAGAAACCTGGATATGAATATAGTAGGGTAAACAAAAACGGTAAAACAATTATTAATTCCCGAATTTAATTTTCGTTTTTATATATTCTATAATTTTGTTTTTGAGCAGCTTATACGTTCAGCAATTAACATAGAAATATCATCACTCTATGTTGCTTATGAAATATTTTAATTCGTAATTTTTAAGATGATTTCGTCAATAGGAAATAATTCTTCATCATCGCTTAAAATCTCACCAAGTCGTAATGATTTTAACATGAATAAACCTATAAAGAAACTGCAACTGGGCGTAAAAATGTGTCATCCTTCGAAATCATCTTGGATGACGATAAATCCCCATCGTCTCTCTGCACTTTCTTACTGAGACTAGGGCTGATTTTTCCAGAATTGGTTTTCTCGTAATCAAGGATATTTGAGATCGTTTTTTTGGCGGATTATTCATCAGTAGTCTGAAGGATTTGAACGCGGGTTGAAATTTCGGCTAATTGAGAAAGGGAAGTCGTTCTGATTGCAATAATGTCCCCGTCTGCAATTACGCAGCGTTTTGCTTTCCAGCGCTTTTTTAGGCGGATTCAGCATTAAATTAGAAATGCACTTATCCGAAGGGAGGATTGGGAAAGGAGAATTAAGGACGATTCGCCAGGTGAATTAAATTGATTCGCAAGAGCAGTCCGCCTATCCCTTGCTAATGGAACGACGCTATACAATCGATCTGCAGCTCATACATTCGTGAAATTGTGTTTACACCTGAGGAAGCATAGAGCACGGCTGTGGAAAGTCATCGCTTTCGCGTTCCAAGGGAATTTCGAAGCACTCTTTCGCCTACTTCACGGGATTTTAAGGATTAAAGAAGCACGCAATAAACCGCTCGCGAATTTATTTCCCGTGAAAACTAAAACAAATTCACCGAAATCATTTTCTTAAATGGCTTATTTTCTCTAACATTCCTGGTACATATCCAACGAACTACTTCTATTGCTTTATTTCGGCTTTCATAGTATCTAAGATCAAACATATTTATAGATAAAAGTCTCAAATGAAATCTAGTCGAATCTCACTCAAAACAAAATCCATAAGAAATTGTTAGGAATAAGGTAGACAGAATATTTAAATTAATTAGTAAATTTTAAGAAATAATTTAATTTTATGAGGAAGATCCGCTAATTCTGCTGAAATATTTTATTAAAATTGTTATTTTCCCTGATAGTAGTAATTGTTGTTTAATGAGGTAATACATTCATTATATTTTCGCGTCAAATTCATACATTTCTTTTAATAAGTATACTGAAGGGGAATTGATTCCTCGTCAGGTACAACATGATATTACAATTATGCACCATTTTACACATTTCATCACCTTCTCGATTACATATAACCACATCAAATTATTAATTTAAACCCATAAACATGAATCCTCATTTTATATAAAGAACTATATTAAAGAAAACACACTCCAAATAATGTTGGGAATGGATAGGCTTAAGTTTTGAATGATTATCTGTGAAAATCGAACTGTCCGGGCTATTACACAATGTATTTCCACATTAAAATATGTAGATCTTGTTCAGTCCATACTTTTTTATGGAATCATTCACACTCATTTTGGAAACACTATATTAAAAATTTCAAATAATATCTGCCACCAATTTTTATTTTTGCCGATTTAGATCATAAACAATTTACGGTCCATCCACAAAATATCTGAATATTTTTTTTAACTATGTAGGGGACGAGAGATGAGATTTCCTAATATTTCCCTAATTTTTAATTCTGCCATGAAGTATATTATGTTCTTTAAAATAATGAGATTATGTTTTTGATAGAAATATTTTAATAGCCTATATATTTAATTTTGGTTCCCATTACTTTCTACTTCCACTCTTTTATATCAAGCGTAACAGCTAATGGCGGAGGAATCTGAAACCAGATTCTGTTTTGTAATTACGCTCTGAGCACGGTTTGATGTCGCAATTAATTTAAAATCGTAAATAATTTAAATTTAATCTGAAAACAAATCTTAAAATACGTAACCCTCGAGGATCTATGATATGAAATAGAGTGTGTGTGTGTATGCTCGCTAAAAACTCGAGAACCGAGAGTTGAAAAACATTGAAATTTTCTACATTATTAAAAGTCAACCCCGCGCAGAATATAGGCTACTTTTTATTTCCCTAAAGTCCACGGTTCGAACCCAGACGGGTCAAAATCTTTTCATAAGAAATGCACATAAAGGTCATTTTTTTCGTTGTAAGGTTCATTTCTTTTGCAAAATTAAATTGGAAATAATAGTCCTAGAAAGTCGAATCAAGCACCAAATGAAGGAGAATAAAATAAAAATTCTTAATTTGATGATGAAATATCATTTTCGGTTCGAAATTGCGCACATTTTGATAAGGTACGTGAATATTTTATCGAAATTTTGAGGTCGTAAACAACCCATCCCCCTGACGATCAAGGGGATTGTTGAGTCCCCAGCTCATGTATTTATCCGTAAGAACACATTAAGAAAATATGCCTACTTCAAATTAATGTTAAGAATAAGTGGTAGATTATATGAAGAGGGAGAATTTAAGGAGATATTAGTAACTGCAGCTATGAACGATAAACCTTGAAGAATCGAGCGTACAAGCATACGAATACCAGTATTTAAGAAATATTTAAAATTTTATGGAAGCGTCTGTAACAACCAAGTTTTATTTATATCAACTTAATTTTTTACTGACTATTTCGTGTGATAAATTGGTTTATAGTAGTTTGTTAGATGAAATTGCTTTCTCTCGATCAATACAACTGAATGCGTGTAAAAAAACCTGGTAAGTTTTGTATGTTTTAATATAATCTTCTGCATTAAGTATTACAACTTATCAATTTACATCGATATTTATTTAGCAATGGAAAAAAATGGTCTTATTTAATATCGTAATATTCCAGGTTCAGTCTTGGAGTTAAACGGCGATTTGTAAAGCTGTAGCAAACCTCCAACATCGTATCCCTTGATCGAAAAGGTAAAGCAAGTTCGTTTATTTATACACAGGATACAAAAGTTATTTATTGTGCTTTTTTAAAGTGCCTCCAATTCTTATACATTTACTATATTTCTGTTATAGGTGTGTAATCTTTGGTTCTGTTTTGGCATTGTGATTGCATTTGTGTTATTTGATGAGCTTCATATTCATGTTACGCATTTTAGTATTGGGGTACAAGTCAGCTACATAATACACTTACTTTCTGCAAAGATTATAAGATTATTCATCGGTGGTTTTGGAGTGATATATAATATATTTCTGTTATTTGTGTTTAATCATCGTTTCCAAGAACCAATCTTGTATTTCTGAAACTGTCTCCTAAACGGTGGTGCTGCTTATCCTGTTGTGATCTTCGAATATAATTACAATAATCTTTAAATGATTTTCGTATTCATTGGATAAAATTTTCATTCACAGGATATGAGATTGAATATTTAGGTGACTTTGTAGAGTTAATTATAACTTTATTTACTATCTACAAAAAATTATGAGGCATGCGTTACGACCAAGACTGTAACAATAGTATTTTTCAATTTAAATTTCCCTGTTGAGAATCAACGGGCACTTCTTCTAGTCATGAATGAAAGGTAAACATATACTTATTATTTATACAAATTACGAGTCTTTTAATTAAATTAATTTTCTTTTTTTATCTCAGTTATTTTTCTGATGGTATATTTTTTTCAGTATTAAGTTCGTTATTTGCCAAAGTCGAATTTAGATAGAAACAAAATGGTTTTCTAAACGAGTGGACGTTTTGTATTCATAAACTTGAATAAGAAGTTCGCTCTTAGTTGGAAGTTGGAAGGAAGATTCTCCTCCTTTAACTGCAAAGGGATTGGTACGATAAAGATAGAGATGATGAATTGGAGCGAAATGGGCTAGAGCGTAGGTAGAGAAAGTTACTAGCGGTTTGATTTAGTGAGGTTTCATCTGAATTTGTTCGCTCCGGAAATCACTTTCACCACCTAAGTTGGCCGATATGAGCATCCTTTCCATGATTTCCTATTTCTCTGGAAACCTGATTTCACCTCCCATTTTCTTTTCGGTTCTGTTTCGATAGATTTTCATTGTGTACCTAGTTCGCTCGCCATCTTCCAAAACTTAATAGAGCACTTTAAAATTGGTTTTCTTACTCATGAACCTAAAGTTTACCTCGCTTCCCATTCTGTTGGACAGAGAAGACTTCCTTATTACCTTCATAACTCGGGCTCCCATCCTCCTTCCGAAGGTGGATATTGAGGGATGCTCATTAATGTCAAGAAAATAGTCTTCTGGTATATTTTCTCTTTAATCTACTTTTAAGACTCCAATACTCCCTAGACTGTTCTAGCTATTCTCATTAATATACCTCGGTAAGATATTGCGCCACTCTCGGGATTTATTAATTAACTTTTCCGTGAAGTTTCGATGAAATTATTTCCTATTTTAGTTAAGAAACAATAATTTTCGCTAAAGAATTCAGGGCTCCGCAAGATTTCAAATATATGTTTTTGACTGTAGATTTAATTTATTAGTCATTCAAACAATGAACCCATTTTGGCACGAAGACATAGTCAAATACAACCTTTATAGTTTAAATAAAGGTTTACATTCTGCTGTCATCAAATCAAGCATGACTGTACTTACCTTTTCTATTCCTCTGAGTATAAATGAGGCTGTGAGCTTCTGTCGAAATTTCTATTTATATCTTTAGGTGAACTACTTTTTTCCCAAGAAAATTTCTAATTGAACAACTGCTACGTTGTGCATAAACAATTCCGAGAATCATGACTTATTTATTTAACTTAAAAACTTAAAAATTCTCATAATTTAAACTGTTTCTATCTTCAAAGTTGGCTTTCATAGAATGATTAAATTAAAGAGAAATGAAGGGAGTGAGAAATTTTTGTGCACCAGGAGATAGAATATAAGTAATACAAACACAATATGTGTATAACACTATTGAATTACACACGTACGTACTTAATTACATGCAACGTTGATTTATTTAATTCCTTGCGGATTTATTTTCTTAAATTTAGCATTTATAATCGTCTAGATAAACACTGTCATTTTTATGGTCGCATTTCATTTATCTTAAGAGTGCTACAAACATTTATTTCCTCTGTCTCTACATCCATATCTCTTCGTCCCCCAACTAATCCCAATGAAAGCATCCGAAAGCCTTTCTCTCGGCCACAAGGGAGCACATTATCTGCCATCGAGAAACCTTACTTTCTCATGGAAACTCTTATGTAGGATTTCTCTTTGTTTCATGTCGTCTGTTTTTGGAATCGTTGCTACCTTTGCTTTCCCATTTTTTTCTTTCCTGTCCGGCCCTTCCTTATGGGTTTTAAAAAACGAATGATAAAAATAGACCGCTACAAGACCGCTATGGACTAAGTATTTTCAGAAATATGCATTCATAATATTTTAATTCATTGTATACCCTTTCTGATTTATCATTTCTAAAATAAGATTTACTTATCTCCACTTCCAAGGATTTTTAATTTCTGTCGTTTTATCAAGGGACATATATTTTATGACGATTGTTATTATTTTAGTTTTTTATCGGACGTACATCCCTTGGGGTAATATGTAAGTTATTTAATTTGTTATATCTGGATGGAATTCAAATGAAACGAAAAACATATTCAAATTTTTAACGATAAGAGATTCAATATTTCATTTCCTAGAAATTATAATGATACCCGTTATTTACAAGGAAAATTTACCATTTTGTGAGGCAGAGGAAACTAAATGCTATCAAAAAGTTTTGAACAACTCTATTATTGCAGAAATATCCTAAGAGAAATATTCATCTTGTAAGACCAACCGCAGTTTTAAGAAGAAAGGGATATTATGCCTACTTTCCTATGGTAAAACGAAATATATCGTTTGGGACCTTGAAATACTCATGAGAATTTTCTCCTAAATTATGTGCATTTTCATTTGTATATCAGTTAACTTTCAAGAACATGAATGATTTAGTGATGCCATTAGAGTTATACAGAATAAATAAATAAAAAAATGACATGTCTTCCGGTCCGGTCCTATTGATTCTATTCTTAATAATAATGAAAATACTCCATGCCGTTCATATTTTTCACTGGTTTAAAAAAATGAATGATTTTAGAGAATCGTTAATCCTACATATTGATTGAGTTGTAGAATTAAAAAATCATAATTTACTTTTAAAAATCTTACTATTTAGGTAAGTTTCGTAGAATATTTAAGGTGTTCTTCAGGCCAAAATTTTAGAGATGAACGTATAGAATCTCTTTCCATAATACGCTAACTCAGTTTAATATCATTCGGATTTTTACAGGAATCATCACTGCGGTCTTTATCTCCTCTTTCAAAATGATGTAGGGTTATTCTTTTTCGCTTGAACTTCCGAGGGATATTTTTATTTCGTATTCTGCAATCGCTAAATCTGTTTCCTATCACCCCGCAACATCAGGCATAAAGACTAAATCTGGTTGGCATCGACATTCGCAAGAATTTTTCCAGTACGAGGATGTTGCGTCAAGAACGATATCCCCAGAATCGGAAACGAACTTTTTACGACATAATACGCTGCAAAACCGTTCTCAACTTCACAAAATCTCTTGATAAAGGAGGGAAATTTATGAAATGACAAGCAGAAACATGTTGAACGTTTAAAATTATTTCTTTTATTTCTTTAATTTTGCTACCAGTTTGATACAGAGCATTTTCTGTTATTCTTTTCAGAAATGTATAGGATGAGTTAAATATCCCTCTTGTATCAAGGTACAAGATTTTGTGAAGACAACGGTGGTTTCATGCAGGAAGTTAGCTCAAAGTTTTATTTAGGAATTTAAGATCAAGATTTGCAAACTATTTTGCTAATTTCAGATACATTTCTGGTAGATTTTAGTTTGTTAGGTATACTGCTTAAATATCTAATCCAAGTATGAATTTTAAGCGCAATCTGTTTTCCGAAGATATATATTCCACACTCTTTCATTGAAAATTTCTGCTCATTAAGAAAAAAATCTTATATATTTTTCTTTAAATACGCGGAAATGGAATTGACGTTAGAAAATTATTATTTCCATAAAAATGAAGTATAAAATATATATAATAATGGTAAGTAATAATGTGATAGAATATTCCATAGGTTTATGATAAGAACCAAAATATTTAATTTTAAGACACAGAGGTATAATCATCCAATGATAAAATCTATTATTCTGCATTTCTTTGAAAACAGCAATCGAAAATATTTAATTTTAAAGCAAATTTCTAGTGATTGATTCTTTTCATATTGCAGTCTCAATATCAGTTCTCGTGAATTTACTGAAAACTAGGAAATAAACCAAACAAGGATGATATGCGTAATTCTGTGAAAATAAATTGTATTAACATATATTTTTTCCTGTCCATTAGTTTTCCCTCATCACTAAGAAATAGTCTTTGCGCTAATTGGGTGGCCTGCATTTAGGCGCTCATGCCATTTTTAATAAAGTAATGATTTCATCTTCACAACGGCCCTCTATGGTGATGACTCACTCTCTCTGTTATTTTTCTCTCTGTTAATATACAATGTATTGTATTATATCTCACTTTACTGTACTCAGTGTCATCAAGATCTGTATATTTCGCCTTCCTATCAGCTTTATTTATTTATTTTTATTTATTTATTTTTCATATATCCCACATACATCAATTTTCTGGACTTTTACAGCAATTTTACAAATATTACATATTAAAACAACAATCACGCAATTTCCTAACCGGAAAAATCCGACTAGCCGGGATTCGAACCCAGGACCGTGGGGTAGGAGCGATACCGCGCGAACACGCTAACCACTCGGCCACCACGGCCGCTAAGCCGAGTTTCTCGGGTTGTCTAAATTCAGGCGGACTTAGGTGAGGAGAGGAGTCGACAACTTACTATTGATCAATCATTTTTATTTTAGCTTCGCCTTTCATCTCTTAAACCTACTTTTTATTGTTTGATCGTCACAATTTAATAAATCGATTGGTAATATGACATACTTGTCAGTTTAGCTGTTAGTATGTTTCCCAATGAAAAATCATTAGATATTAAAACACTCCTACGATGCGATTGCTTAATTAGTTTCAGGGTGGTGGAACTTGGTAAGAATCAACTTTAAGAAGTTTTTAAAAGAGAAATATACAGAAAAAACTCATGTGATTTTTTAAATCTATTTTCTATTATTTTTCTGGAGGAATATTGTAAAAGTCCTTCTTCTAAATAGTTATTGTATCCTGCTTAAAAATAGTTACCTAATTTATCAACTCACTTCATATTATTTATTAAAATAAACAAACATTGCAAGTTACTGTGGCAACCAACATAAAATCGAGTGCTCTTTTGGGCTATATTTGATGCTATGAAATGGGAGAGTGTTCTCCAAGAGCCTCGCGCAAGAAATTTAATCTCCCTTAATTACTTTTTCCTGAAATTTCATCGGTTGCTCTCGATAACAAGGTTGTAGCTTCATTGGGAACATTCCTTGAGTTCGTTATTGGGATAATAATGGCGATATGTTTCTAAGAAAGCAGGAAAAACAGAGCTATGGGGGTGGGATGAGGGTCGGAAAAAATATCCTCACCAACCTTTCAACGCGTCTTTATTTTCCCGCAAACATCCTTAGGAAATCTCTCTTACTTCCTTCCCTGTAAGAGAGAGCACGCTAACCCTCCTTGATTTTCCTCGTCGATTTTCCTCCCTTTCTCCCTTGGGGCCACTCTTGCTCCTCTTTAGCGAGACCTTTTCTTTCCTATCGTCGCTCTCCAATTCTTTGCGAAACGAAGCAATACGTGAACCCATTTTTCTCATTTCTATCCAATTTTTCCTCCTCTCTCTTTCCCTCTCGAAGGTCCATCCAATACATCTTCCAGTTCTAAGGGTTTCCCTCACTGGAGTGCCCCTAGATTGCCAGAGAGGCTCCGCCTTAATCTTTGAGCGCTTTCTATACTAAACACGTATCTGTTACGATATATATTATCAATATAATCAAACACCATAAAAAATTAATTTGGGATTTAAATGCAGCTGGTAATGAAAAGGTAAATTCATTGTTTGGGAAGGACTGGGATTTTATAAAATGTTTTTGTCAGAGTACTAGTTTTATGAGATCATTTTGCTGTGTACTACATTTTATTTCCATTTTGCTGTATTCGTTGTATTAATGGAAGAAGGCTCGTTTAATAATATCTGGCCTTCTAACCACTTTCCATGCAAAGGTGAATACACGTTTTAATAATGATAATCATATATATTTGAGGGATAGCTTTTAAGATGAGAAAGAGAAGATACGGGTGTTATAATAAACCATATCTGCCTCTAGACAAGGTATGTTAACTTTACACTTTTTAGTAGTGGAAAAAAATTGAAGTTAGTTAGATTGGAGGTTACACTTACCGAAGACAATAAATTTACTCTCTGTCTGTCGATTATTCAGTCCAAAGGCCCGTTCCACCTCATCCTCTCTAAAATTAGCTACTAAGAGCTACTTGCAGGGAATGCGGTTTATTAAGTAGGAATGAGGTTGTATGCCCTTGCTTTTCTCACCAAGCTACAATAACACAAGCGAAACATGTCCACCTAAGTGAGCCTCAATAATTCCACGAGTTACAATTTTCTTATTGTTCCAAAAAGAGAGACCTTAATCAGTGCCATTATTCAGTGCTACTAATATCTCAGCATCTTTTATGTTATCACGTCCATGAATAAGACTGTGACAAAAGTAAATGAAAGAAATATTTTTCTCTATCATGCACCAAATAACACATGAAACATATTCTATATGTCAGAATACGGTAGCAAGATCAATAAATATCCATACTACCTTAGTATTAGTATTCAAATTATTAGTAGCAGTTAATATAGATGTATAACATTGATATTATTCATTGATACAATTATATTGATAAATATACAGTTATAACTTTCACAAACATATATTTTTGTGCTCACCGTTAGTGGTTAACGGGAGTAGTTAAACTTTAATAATTTTAGATGAAAGTTTTATTTATTGGTGCCTTCACCTATAATTTATGCTTAGAATCTTCTTTTTTCACTCTGGCTGAAATATTTGATTATGTAACAGAAATTTATTCGGCTGCTAGAAGTTAAGTGCTATGTAATTGCCAGTCCTTTTCCTCGAGCGAGTTTATCTGCTTCGTAATGTAAAAAAATCTCTATAATAAGGTACGGATAAACATATCTTATTCATACATAAATTCGATGGCATTTACTTAAGGAAAACAATAAATTTCTTTATACAAGGAAAAACCGAAGAGGCTATTCGATAAAAATTGGAAGTTTTTTTGAATCCAAGTAACAGAAGGTGAACCTTAACTAGCTTTTAACCTTAATACTGGTTTATCTTTATGAAATTAAGGAGCAAGCTTACGGAAAACTTTACTTTCTGGTGCTTTAATGCATTTTTAGTAGTTAAGATTAGGGTATCAGTAAGTTTGCCAGAGTTACAACATTAAAGAGGATACTCTTTTCGTCAACGCCTTGCCCTGGAATCATCTTTACGGAAAATAGGGCTACTCAGTACTAGTCACTACTCGCATTGTATGAGAATAGTAATTGATTTAAGATTAATGAGTTTATCAAAGTTCGCTTGGATACTTACCGTAAAGCAATTTAATATTACTGTACACCATGAAAAGAGAGCTATATTAATTAGTACTTTGCGTACTTTTCTGCTGTCATAGATTCAAATTAATGAAGTCAGTCTGCTATCCTGCTACCACAGATTTTAGCGAGGATACGTTTCCAAAAGTTTAATCAAAAGCTTTATGCTATTAATTTCTAAGCAATTTTCTACGTCATACTTGTATTTAATTTTCTAATAAGACATGAAAAACAGTGATTTAGCTGGAATCGAACCCATGTTTCCAACTTTCCGGGCAGGTGTAATAATCAATAAACTACGAAGCCATGCCCTTTTCACTTCTTTAAATGGGAACTTTTATCTTCAACGTAGTGGTGCTCCAAATAATGGTACCACTTCGCGTACTTTCCTGTCCAAAGAGTAACTTCATTTACATAATTTGGAAAAGCATGAATATATAAATTATTATGAGCTATGTTGCACAAGGTGTCAGAATTTTAAAGGTTCCGTATTTTAGAGTATGATGTTTCCAATGCCGTATGTTCAAATTGGAAACCTGGAAGCTATAGGTATCAGCCGCTTCCAAATCGCCACATTGGAAATTTCAGGGGAATAATGAGATACGGGAGTGCATTGAAACTTCCAAATGATCGGAGCGAAGTGAAAGGGAGGAGTGGAAAGTGAAAGGAAGGAAGTTTCCGAAGAGGTGCGAGAGGAAGCAGGGAGTGGTTAGATTTGGTGAGAGATGGGTTCCTTTTTCCTTCCTCACATTTCTCCAGGCGCGCGCAGGAAAGATTCGTTCGTCGAACCTATTTCCGGGTAAACGATCCCTTACCCTCCTGCTGAACGCATTTTTTTCCAACGGAAAGTGAGATGAAAATATTTGGAAAACATGGCGCTGGCGATAATTTACTGTCGCTCCCTTTTCTTTTTTTTCCAGATAAGGGAGCGCAGGGTTAGGAGGGAATGCGCGGGTGACAGAGGTTGCGAGAGTTAGCAGTTCATAACGACGAATAAATTTTGCACGGGAGCGAGGGTGCTAATAAAACGATTTCAGCGATCCCTTCAAGTGGAAGTGAGAACGTTACAGAATTTTTGTTGCCCATTCTCGCGTCAATGGAGCTTCTCCATCGAGTGGAATATATGCGATATTTAATAATACGATAGCGTAGTCTTAAATTTATTTCAGTATAATTTGTGTACGAAGAATGTCATTCTAAAAAATCGGATATTAGGAAATGGTTCATAAATACCTGTAATTGTAGTATTATTTTGTATGGCTATGGATTTAGGGTTGTAATGGCCGCAGAGAAGAGATATAGAGATTTGGCACGGTGAGGAGTGATGGATAACTAATGATACCCAATGAAGAAGTTATTTGACGGGTAAACGAAGTCTACGGTAATTTTAGTGAAAATTTGAGGTAAATTAATCGTGCATGCTTTGACGTATGAATTCCTGCTGAAGTATTAGAGGAAAATAATTATGGAGTAGGACTTAGTTTAAATTGTGAGAGACGGTCATTTATTGCTATTAAGATTAGGAAACGATTGGTTATAAACAGCATTAATTTTATCAATACATACCAATTTATGTAGTCGTTTATGTAAAAAAGAATGTGAAGGTAATAGAAGAAACTTAGCTAAAAAAAAGATTCTTCAATTTAGCATTTTGAACACATCATCAAAAAGTAAATATATTATTGATTTCTAGGGAAATGGCTAAAGATAGATTCGAACTTGACAAATACTGAGGAAAGTTAGGGTCCTATTAACCAGAAACTTTACTAGAATTTAGTATGATTATCGGATGTATGTACTACTTTGTGTGCAAGTAAAAATTCATGGCGATACATTATTTGGTTTATAATATTTTCGTAATTTGGAGTTAGACATCATGAATTGTATGCCTTAAGGCCCTTTATGCAATAAAATAGATACAGATTTCTATAACTTATAAGGGAAAAATATTTTTGAGAAACTTCTGTAGAGATCAACCGACGAAATTAATAATAAGGACCTGCACTATCTCATGCTAATATATACTGTCAGCAATTCTCTAAAAGAATAAAAATAGGATCATTCATATCCTCGTATATTAAATCGAAAGATTTAGTATCTATTGATGCTTCTCTTTCAATCTTCACGCGCTGAAGCAAGGTCCATGAAAGACTGTCAAGAACTTTTGTTCGAGGAATAATGTGAACTTGGGAAAATAGCAAGCCCTCAGCTATTTGACCCCATTTCTCTCTCCTTAATGAGATGCCGGAGAAAATTGTTCGGATAGACATTCCATCGCTTCAGTGTAAGGTTCATATTCCTTCGGGATAATCGGAGAAAACGTCATAAACTTTTCCGCTGAGGGATTAAAGAACCTCGCAAACTTCTTTCGGACTTGATAATCATTAAAGGTTGATCTTTTTTCAAAATTAAATATACATCCCTTTCCTTAAATCCTCAAGGGATTTTTTTAAATGGGTCAGATATGTCACGTTATAATTTAATACGCCTGACACCCTCGCTCCGAAAAGCTTTCCGTATGAAATGGCGCAAGGGCTAATTACTCAGGTCACTACTCCAAGTACCTTATTTCGGCCAGACCCTCCCGGAGCAATTCCACGCTTGTGAAGCTCCCATTTTCTCGAGCCACGTTACGTCTCCGTGATGAAAGGGTTTGATCACTCAAATGAAACGAAATGGCGCGGAGAGGTAGAGTAAACAATGTTATGAACCCTCCGGGGATTTTCTCATTCGCTAACATCGCCGCTGTTTTTAGAATCTCCGCTGTCTTCATTCATAGTGCTGTTTTAAGGTTCAACGTTTTAGTTTAATCACTATGTCGATTAGTTTGGTATTTCCTCTAAAGGTTTATATTATGGTGATTAATTTTATTAAAAATTTAGTCCACCGTCTGGTCTAGTTATTGTAGTTAACGGAGCATATCGCGAATTCTTTTCCTAGAACGGTACTTATTTTCCTAAAAGAATTACTTAAGAAGATTAACTTTGAAGCTGCGAATTAATCATGAGATATACAATGTCTAAGGCTCTGATTATTTCTTTAAAAATTATTAAGTTATGTTTATACAATTCGTTGGTATTTAAGATATTTTTAGTAAACCTGGAAGCTTGTTCGAATAATGTAATTCATTTTTAAATTATATTATAATTCAATAATTTATGTAAATTAATTTTAAACTATTAGTCCAAACCAAATTATAATATGAACATATGGTACTCAGTGTATCTATTATATATAGATGCTTCTCCGGATTCATTCATGTATATAGATAGATAGATAGATAGATAGATAGATAGATAGATAGATAGATAGATAGATAGATAGATAGATAGATAGATAGGGAGGATACAAATTCACAGGCCAAACCACAAGCGTGATTGAGTTTAAATTTTTACGACGTATTGGCCATAACGTGTAACCGCCAGAAAAATTGCGATTTTGAACCTCGGTGTCATGGGTTGCATGGGTTCGATTCCAGAGGGCCCCAAAGTCCCGATTTTTCCCGTTTAAATGCATTGCTTTGATTTTCGGGAATTTTTAAAAAATACTTCCCGTATAGTAAGATAATCAAAACTCTAGGAGCCGTTATACATGGTTATGATCTATTGAAAACATTAATGACTTTGATGAAAAATATTCTAGGTTCGATGCTAGGACGATGCAAAAATCCGCCGTTTAAAATACATGGGAGTTGTTTTTCATTATTTTTTTGATGCACTTATTGAAATGATAGGAAGTTCGTGTTTCGCTGGAAGATGTATGGTACAAATTAGTTTTAGAAAAAAATTTTCATAAGACCGTACTATTCCTGGGTTTGATTCCAGAGCACAATAACCTTTCTCTCATAAGGAATATAAGGGAAAAGTAGGACGTCATTTGAGGCAGTTGTAACCAATATTTCTGCTTAAATTCGCATACGCGGTTAGAGATGGTGTTTTTCTGTTGTGCTGCATAGAAAGTATAGCCTGAAAGACCCGGGTTCGATGCCGGGTGGTAAATATATTCCCCATATATAATACTATGGGGTAGCTTTTCATAATTTTTGTATGCATTTATCGATATGTAAGGGAGCTCTTGCTTAGATGGAAGATGTATATTAAGACTTTGTTAAAAAAATAGATAAGACCATGCTGTTCCTGGGTTCGATGCCAGAGCACATTACAATTTCTCACATAAGGAGTGTATGTGAAAAGTAGGACGTCGTTTGAGGTAGTTGCACCTAATAGTTTTGCTTGAATTTTCACACACAGTTTGATATGGTTATCTTCTGTTTTGCTGCGTAGTAAGTTCACCAGGAAGACCGGGGTTCGCTGCCAGGCGATTAAATTGCAGCGAATTCTACGAATATTTTGAATCCTTTTTTTTTCTTTTGAGGACCGTCCCTATATGATGCCGATATGAAATTAGTGTTGTCGATCTGCTTGCAGTATGCAAGCTACATTTTACTCGTTATGTATATAAATACATCACACTTAATTGAAAAATATAGATTATAGATTGTATTTTTTATTGTAAGATTTATTCTTCTTTTTATTGCTGAGGTATAGTACCATGTAATGTGTTGCTGGTCTAAATGCTTATTGGCTACATCACGAGAACAATTTGACTCTTTCTATCCAAATAAGACATTGCAGTGGAAAAATAGATGATGAATTGTGAATAACAATTTAGCTATATTTTTCCAAAATCTGCAGCAAGAGTTGAAGTAATATCTTACTTCAAATAACTTATAATTATCAATCCATATCGACCCTCGATAACGGAGCAGTATCAAAGCTTAGTCACAATGGTATTACGCGTGATTGAAACGTCTAATTTATTTCAAACGATCCAATGAAACAATCTCTTGGCTCCCTCTTTGTGATTCATAGATAGGGAATCAAATCCCCGATGTACTTCGTAATTACTTCATTTTCTTGCATAACCCTTCATCACGCAACGTGTGCATCATTTGCCTACAAATTTTATCGATATTATTCCCTAAAAAAAGTCTGAATTAAAAGTAATGAAGTTATCCCGTACCGTTTGAATTAAGCTCGTGGTCATGCTCTGTGAGCAACGTGTTGAGTGTTAGACGCCATATCTAGATGAATACGGCGGACGAGATGGGAAACCGAGGAGGGCAAAGTAGAGTGGGCGGTTGATTCACATTCATTACTCCCCTGTCGCCTTTTTTTTTCAAACCGCAGTGTCACGACAGAAAAGTAATTATCTGCTCATGGTTATTGCATGAAAGGTGGGCACGGGCTCTCATCAAAACCGCACCTTTTTCTTAAACTTTGTTCATGCGATGACGTGTCTCCATTTTCGCGAATCCATTCTCTTTGATTGTGGAAAAGTGCTTGGAAAGGAAGTTCAGTGGGTGTGTTAACTGTTGATTCTTACGAGTTGAATAGATA
The DNA here is from genome assembly GCA_947579665.1 of Sympetrum striolatum. NCBI lineage: Eukaryota > Metazoa > Arthropoda > Insecta > Odonata > Libellulidae > Sympetrum > Sympetrum striolatum. The sequence goes on along the minus strand of OX388347.1, from coordinate 53,719,295 downwards.
TTTTATTCTTAACAACTTCCTTGAATACTTATTTCAATTCCGACTTGATCATACATTCGACATGAGTTTCCTCATTTGTAGATAAACTTGTTATTGAATGTTCGTATATTATTTATCTTATGATCGTTTTTATCAAAACCCTCACTCATATAAGATGATTATGGTCTATTAAGTATATACCAGGATATTATTAATTCAACTTTGCTTTAATATTTGCTTGAATCATTAAATACTCAAAGTATAATCTTAGGAAGAAAATGTGTCCTGATGAGGAGGATATAATATATATATTCCATAATTCTTCTCTCTTTAATTCCGAATGTGATAAAATCTATTCTTTCATTTCACACATCTTTTACCCAATTAATAACCTACTTTTTGTATCGAAATGAGTGAATATGAATAGCAACTATAACTGATTTCAGATTTCTTTTGGGATGTAAAGAATAAAGAGTTTGTTATTTTTCTTTCGACAATAAAGGTAGCTTATGCGTTTTTTAAACTTCTATTTATTTCGTTTGTATTTCTCACCTTTTGAAGGGCTCCATTTAAAAATTACTTTGATACATAATGTGCGGTAGGACCAAGAATAGCATAATATATTTGGTAAAAGAAACTTTTGAAATGTTAAACTGTATATAAATGTCTATCAATTTACGTTACATGGCACCATATTGAAGCCAGTTGCGTTAATTCATATCTGAAGTCCAAGTGCAAATTATTGGTGATCGATAGATGCACATATGTCAGCTGCAAGTGTTGTCTGTATAGTACTCCCGGAATGGAAGTCACCTTGATCACTCAATAGTCATGCCTTAGAATTCAAACTTCAGAAATTCTCAAACCTAGAGTTATTGTACTGAAAGTGTTCTGAAAGTTGCTCGCAAAGTCACGAGCTCATTTTCTTCCTTTCTTTTTCCGAGATGAAAGAAATCGAAAAGGAGCAAGGTGGCGCAGGAGTTTTCTGCGTATGAAAAGAATATTTCAGCAAAGACTGTAAGGAAAGTTTCTCAATCGGAAAGAGAAAAGAAAACTCGATGCCTGTATATTGCCTAAATTATTATCTGGGCTCATTATGTTTTTACGAATATTTACTTTTCTTAAAGCCAGAAATATGACTGATGATATTTACAATAACTCACCAGCAGAATTTCTTGCAATATTTAAAGTTATGCAAACTTCACAGGGAGGTACATTCTCTCTTTTAGAGCATGAATAACAAGTCGTTATCGTGAATTAATCTTTCCGTTAGTGGATTAACTGATCTGCGATACAGGATAAATAATTTACCTCGTAAATTAGTTAAATTTGCATACAAATTTTCCTGTCAAACTAGTTGAAACGTTCAAAAAAGTTGTTCGATCAGATTAAACATGTGCACTCATTGTAACGTAAAGGTCGTGGATAATTTTTCAACGAGCAGCTCTCGGTGAAAGGTCACGCACATAAATATCTTTCTTGTTATTGCCTATTTTATGCCTGCATTTGTTTTAATCACGTCTGATAATCAACTTTCGGTTACTACTCTGCTTTATGATCATATTACATCAAATTCTAACTAAATCCCTGAATACTTGAACGTGCATGAAATGGAGTAAACTGTAATAGCATGTTTTATCTCATCTTCATATTAAATGTCTACGAGTCTGCATAAAAATTATAGAAACAAGCGAAATAGCCCGTAAATATGTTATCTTTTTTAAAATTTAATGAATTGATAGCGAGTCTAGAAAAGAATTCGAATATATGTTCATGCATATTGATGTTGTAAACTTTTACATTGAATGTACTTCTAACGAGGATGATGATTTACAGTTCAAGAGAGTTATCTTATTAGACTATGTTGGGACTCGATGCACGATCATATCGTACAAAGTCACCTTTCACCTTTTCTTATTATAAAAATAACTTTGTTACTGAACCTTCACTCAACTTTTATATTATTTACTTTGAACGAAAGTGGATACTTTTCTTCATATTATACTTATTTCTTTACGTACACTTATCAATTACAATTATCGCGTTCCAAACAGGATCTAATTTAAGAATCTACCCGTTTAACATCTTTACTTCACTTACTTTACTACTCCTTGACTTTCTTTTCGTCTTCCTTCTTTGATGAACTCAATTCCTCCTTCTAATGATACTTTTTCCAAAAAATGAAAAAAAAAACACTGTAAATTTTTCACACTATTTTATTTTAAGGTACGACCGGTTTCGCTACCGGAGTAGCATCTTCTGGTGGTCGTACTTTAAAATAAAATAGTGTGGAAAATTTACAGTGTTTTTTTTTTCATTTTCAAATGGCTTTCCACAAAGTAACGCCTGAACATCTTGATTTCATACTTTTTCCATATCTAAAGAGAAATTTTTGAACCTAAGCTCACCACGCACTATATCCTTATAATGTTAAATCTACCTTTTATTTTTGTTTTTTCTCTACATTTTCTGTCAAATTTTTACTGTTTATGTTTTACTACTTTTCTGTATGCATATTTGTTACATTTCACTGTAAATTGGCATTGCTATGCTGTATATGAGAATTAAATCTTTTTGAGATCCAAGGTCGTCAAGAAAGCATTCCATAAAGCGCATAATGTCCTCATTAAAATTGCATTCTCACGTAACATTAGTTAACTAAACAGGGATGTTTCTCTTTGTCCACGATATTCTTACACGGAAAGCACTCAAAGAAAAATAGCCGAGTTTCGTTTTCCTTTAGATCGCGAGAACAAGGAGAATTTCCTTTTTAATCTCTACGTAAAAAAATGTGGAAGAGTTCTCTGCTTTTCCGAACGAGAGCATCAGCGCAGTGGTAAATACCCATTTCTGATGCGGTGCTTATCAATGTTTCAGCCAGAGACTCCCTTCCATTGAAAAATTCAGAGCTTTCGCATTCCGACGCGGATGAATAAATGAAAAAGGCGCTTTAATTTTAGACGATGTCGGAAACACTTCTTAGGGCGAAAAGAGAGACAAAGAGGACAAAAAGTGATAGATAAGGAATACGAGGAAAGGGGAGAGGTGTTCGGAAGACACACAAAAGACTGCGAGGTAGAAAAAAGGTTGATTTAGACACCCATGTGTCTGCAATGAGTTCAGAGGAGTCGTATTGACCGAGTGAGATGCCTTTAACACCGCACCGCGACGACACCGAGGGAAAGAGATGGAGTCAAATGGTCGATGCTCTACAACTATTTAAGCCAAAGTGATCATTATATAAAGGATGTTTTTGCCAGTTTAATGGAGTCACTATAAACGTATCTAATTTTTCACATGGAAGCTATTCAGCGATGTTTCCATGGAATGGATGAGATTTATTTGCTGTGAAAGAGAATGAGGAAAATGGAGTTAAAAGTTATGTTTCAGGAATAAAGACGTATAAAATAATCAAGTGGCATCAAAAATGAGTAACGATGAAAGGAGATTTATTACTTTGCAAGCGGATATAACCAAGTGGCATTATTGTTTCGAAGTATAGTATACGATAAAAGAAGTTAAAAAGTCAACCTACGGAATAAAAGTAGTACTGTCATTAAGTCGATTAAGTTTGCTTCTGATTGTGAATATTTCAAATTCTACTCCACAAGGACAAAATTTTGGTTGTTCCAATATAAATATTTAATTATTTGATATTTATTTATGGATAGTATTGATTATTACTACTCGGTATTCTGAAATATCATTTATTTTCAACAATGATTAATCCAATTTTTTTTAATTGACTGGGAATTCAACCTGAAGTTTCATTTATATTTCTTGATGAACATGGTGACAAGTATGCAAATAATACTCTTGATTTTGAAACATAATCTTATCATAATACTTAATATATTTATATGATCTTTCTTTAAATAATAATTTGGTAAATTTAATTGACCTATATACATAAATCAGGTGATTTATCAGTTCAAAAACACGACCAAAAATATTCAAACAACATCTCTTTTTTCATCAAAATTTTTATATCATCTGTTGAATTAATTCTTAATAATTTCATTAAACACACAGAGTAAAACAGTATGAATAGAACGAAAAATCGTTTTCTTAATGATAAGATACTCAATATTTTATCTTTGAATTTTTTTATAAGAAATGAGACGTAATAAATAACAATCCCTCTCTTAAAAACTCAAAATCATTGATATTTATCTTGTATTTGATTAAGACCCAGACCTTAGAAATATTTATTGCAACTGGGAAGCTGCTTAAGCGATCTCACACCACGTTTGCTGAAATTAGATATCAGAGAGCAATGGAGAGAGAGAGAGGATAAATTCAAGGTGCGATGAAACGATGGAATAAGCTTTCTTTTCCTGAGAGTGCACCCGAGGAAAAATAAAAGCGCTTGACACCTTTGAGCCCGAAATGAGTTCAGCTGGAGGAGACGCCGTATTGACCGACCGACTTACCTTTAACACGACACACTGGAGATGGTACGTCGGAAAGGAGAAAAATAGATAAAATAAATCCGGCGAAACACTGCGGAATAATTCTGCGAGTGCTGAGGAAATCAAAGGATTGGAGGAGGTGTCGCGGAAGAAAAGGATGACTCTGCTTTGAGATTAGAAGGTGGGGTTTTTCCAGCGGCGGACGTGATTGAAAATAAAAGCGAGATAGCGTCTCCTCTTACCCATACGTTTACTACGGTGACTAAAAAGGAACACGTGAAGGAATGGATGGATGGGTTGCAGGAACGGTGATCTGCCCTGAAGGGGAAATGCTCTCTTTTTAGCGTCGTGTAAAATCCTCGTTCTGTTTTCCAGCGAAGGAATGGGAACGTAGCGAAAAACAAGAATAGTGGTGAAGTGCGACTATTACTAGTGGGGCTTGAGGAGGAATATGTTGTACATTTTAGGAATAACAGATAGAAGGATAGAGATAAGGAATTCTTTTCCAACGTAAGGCCTCACTTTGACGGCGCGTTGCTTATATTTTAAATACCACCTTAACATCGTGATTTTTAGTAATACAGCGATTATATCATTAAGTTAAACTAAAGGAGGCAACATAACACATGCGGTTGTGAATCGATGGAGGCAAAAGTCTCAGTTTTTAAACACATGATGAATGATGAGCTGCATGTGACCCTCAGTTCTTCACCTCTATCATATCCAATTATTTATGGAATCACTTCGAGTAATAAAAACATTTTCAATTATGTCGAGTTATGATTTGCATCCATTGAGAATATCGATGTTACCCAAGAGTAACTCTGATGCTAAAATATTTCTGTTTACTTGAAAAATATCCTCCAAATTCCAAAAGTAAGACAGGTGATTTTATTCGCATATTCTGTATCAAGAAATATAATTTAGGATAGATTAAGAGAAGAGTTTTCTGGAATCTTTGAAATCAAATACATGAGTAGTGAAATAAGGTAAATAGCGTTGAAGTTTTGAACAGGAGGATATTTCAGGCATCATGGGGCCACCAGAAACAACCCTTGGATCTCAAAGCCTTGCACTGATAGTTCGGTCTGCTGAATCTAATCTTTCTAATGGAATTTTCTGAGCTTCTAGAAGATTTGAAATTTCTAGATTGAAATTCAATGCTTATCTTCATTGCTATTTTTATTTCTGAAATAGATCGATTTTAATATATGCCTTAATATATTTAAAAGATTCATCCTTAGTATGTACACTCCTGGCCAAAATTAACGCAGCACCTCCCTAGCGATCCTTACGGCCGGTGCTGCGTTAATTTTGGCCAGGAGTGTACATTCGTTTTATGTATCTTTAATATTTTGAATTAAAGTCATATATATTAATATTAAATTATATATAAGGAATCTCAAATGTAAATTTGAGATTCATAATAGCAGCAACATAGAAAAAATATATTGTAAACTTAGAAAAGCTAACAAAACAAACTAGGAAAAAGTTTTAATCTGATACAGGGAAAATTCTAGAATATATTTGAATATCAATATGTGATCGTTTATTTTTATGCTATTGTGGAGTTACTATGTATGATTTTTTCACGTGTGTAACGTAAGATGATAGAATATAATTTAATGGGTTTGTATACATATATTTAATTGGCCATTATTTGAATTTCAGCTACCAATACTTCAAAAATTTTGATGGACGAAAATAATTACGTGAATGGTATTGAGAGTGCTGTCTAAGCATGAGAATCGTCACATCTCCGAACATGGATTAATGAACCTGGAAAAGCTATGGATTTAAAGGTAAGAATCTTATATAATTGGTAATTCGTAAAAATATTCAAGGGACGTAAAATCCGCTACCCTCCATTTCATGCAATGAGTAACTTTAATTTGAATATTAGGATTTGTGAAGGATATTCAAATGACTATGCTCCTCCGCCCATAAATGATACATCAATCGATGGAGAAGTACTGACTTGAACGTCTAACTAATCGGTGGCTGTTTCGTATTCGCGCCAGTTTTTATTTTCTTTGTGGCCACCAGGGGAATGTATGCCTTCCCAAATTTTGGAAGCCCTTTTTCGTTTGTGTTTTTTCTTTTCTGTGTGCACTTTTTTTTTGAAAGTATCTAGTTAGTAGTCGCAGCAGTCTATCTCTATCTTCAGCGCATACCAGACGAATACAACGAGAAGGCACCTTCCCTCAACCTATGGTGAGTCATACGTTTCCTCGGCCAATATACAGTCCACGCTAATTCTCACTAATTTTTATTTCTCTAAATTTCAACTAATTGGGCGAAATAGAGAACAGTGGCCAAATTATTACCCCAGAGTAAGTCTTTGGGGAACTATATTTGATTAGAGGTTTTTGAAAGTTCTTATGATTTTGAAAAGGACGAAGAATAACTACATTATGTAACAAGTATATCGTATATCTGCCCAGTTTATTACAGAATTTACAATAAAAAACGATATGATTCCTTAATTTCATATAATAATCAGGCTCATTTCCCATAATGGGCTCCTAGAGGCGGGGATATTTTTTCTTTGATAATGAAACAAATATATTTACACCCTTGCGTTTATTCCTCAATATCTACCTATGCAATATACCTGCATATATCCATAGACTAACATCTTATCGGAAAACGTGGAGGAAATCAGGTCCTGGAGACTGAAATTCCATCAAGTCTAGTATCGATGGGAATCACTTCAGGGGGAGATTGAGTAGGTTAGATGGGGCGTCGATGAAAGACTGAAAGAGAAAAATAGGGAAAAGGAAAAGAATGACAAAATGGTCTGAGCGACCATTTGGCGATGGAAGGGGACACCTATAGATGGAGAAATGAGGGGAATTAAGGAGAAAACAGAAATGGATGCAAAGAACGGTAAGAAGTGAGTCAGAAGAGGGAAGACATTGGAGGGAAACGGAGTAGGCTGGAATGGTTGGAAAGGTCCGTGGTGTATTAAAGGAGCGCGCAGAAAGACGGGAAAACTAGGTTGGTCGGAGAAAGGGAAGTGCATCCCGTTCATGGAGATTAGAAAACAACGGATGCTTGCAGATGAGATGACTCACACGGCGTTGTCTCGCAGATTATGGTTAAGTAAGGAGAGATGCTCATACTCTAATCTTCCTCTCCTCACATTTTAGTCAGTCCTATTTTCATGAAAGGGATTTTTCATCTGTCTGTCGCGTCTTACTTGCCGTTATCTTGCGAATCTGGTACTTAAAGTAGAAGTTCCTAATCTTTATTCCATTGGGAAAGTATTCTCGGTAGCATCCGCTATCATTTAGAGCTATTAAGTGAATCAGTAAAAAAATACGAATCAAAATTTTTATATTCTAATTGATGCCTCTTAATTATGGCGAGTTTCTATTTATCTTAACCGTTTCAAGAAATGCTTCAAAGAATTAGGAATATCATACGAACATAATCATGACAATCAATTTTAGCCGTAGTTTCCCCCTTGACGTCAAAGGTTAGCTGTAAAGGAGATTCATTCGTCTGAATCTTTCCTTAATGGTGATCATTGTCATTTAAATCAATTAGATTTTATTAGAAATATTTCTATATTCTTTAGATTTCAGAAAATTTCTTTGTCTTTGATTGACATAATTTGTTTCAAATTTAATAGGAATACTCAGCAACACGATTAAATGTGTGATAGATCTATTTTTATTTTTCCTCTTCTAAGAGCCCTCTGTTGTATTCCTTTCTCTTAGTGACCATTGTTATTTTTTTGGGAGAGGGGTGAAGAAATAGATGAAGGTGTCACTGAATTGGTGTCTACTTCTGTCTACGCATTCGCTCTTTTTTATTTTTTTCCGAAAAGAGTGTGTCCGTGTTCTTGCGTCCCTCCTTAAATGTTTTCCCTCGGGAAAAAATGGAGTATAAAAAGCGGTGGCGCACCTGCTGCTGAATTGTTTCTACACCATCTTGGAAACTTAGTAAGGTACGGGGAGAGAATGCATTTGATACGGTAACGCCGTTTGTGAGTCTTTTTCGATTCCCACGTCTCCGAAACACCCTTAGGGACGTTGGTTGACGCTGTTGTCATTGTCGACATCCAGCGAATTGAATTTCGTGGGAGAAAATTTATCCAGATTCCGAAATAGACGCAGACAATAAAAAAGAATTGTCTTTCTAAAAAGTCTCGGTTTTTAGTTCGAAAGAGATTGGAGATAATAATTAATTTGTTGTGAATATAGATTACTATAGGTGCGCTGTGATAAACATAAAAATGAAGCTCCAATGTGCCAGGCTATTTTACCCCATAAAATATATATTTTGAAGATCTACGAGTATATAATTTAAGTCGTATTTGGTGAGTACTGGAATGGATGGTAAATAACCATTTCAGTGTTGCATTTAAAGTAAAGTTCATGGCGCTTTCAGGGATATAAACAAGCCAGGTGGAATTTGCTGTGGGTGACACTAGTTCAGCGAATCTATTCCTACACAGCTGCATTAGCTTCACTATTCAGGACCTGCTGCCTCTTGGTTCAGGTATCTATAGTCACCGCGATGCTCGATGGACACTATTTACCGGTTACAGCAAGGACAAAACCTGGGCGAACGCGCTACCCACTTATATCCTTATAGCTTTACATATGTTTACTTAATTTGGCATCATGTCTGACTATCAATGTAACGTTATTGTTTTACGAATTCAAATTTTCGCCTCAAAAATGTTGCCTTTCCTAGGCCCTGGTGTTATCTATTCTATATGTAATTACAAATGTGTGCGCTTTTAATAAAAATATTAGATTTGAATTAATTTGGAAGCGTTAGTTTTAATAATAATAACAATGATATTTATGTAATGAAAATCTTGACATTATTAATAATTTTAATTAAATAGTATTATATGAAGTATAATGAAAGTAAAGTGAAAATATACGTCAGTATTAGGTCAACCAATCGGACATTTATTTCGTTTTAATTTGATATTTATTTCGTTCGTTTAATTTCGTTGCCGTCGAGGCTTCACTCTTTCTTTCATATAGCATATCCATTGACTTTTAGATTCACTTGCTCCTTCCGTGAGCAATAGTATCAGAAGTATTTGATTTTATTCCTTCGCCGTCAGTTGGACGTCTAGAATGCTGATGTATCCTAAACTTCCTCGACATAGGTCAGCCACACATGAATAATGCACGATCTCTTTCCGTGACGTAAAGGATAAAAATCCTGAAAGGGTTTCAGAACGTTTACATGTAGTCTGTGGCAGATAAAAGAGATTGCGAGAACCTCCAGCTTGAATGTTTATACTTTCGCGTGTGTATTTATCTAAGATTTAACTTTAGGTTTCTACAATTATTTTAACTAAAAGTTCCATCTAAAAAGCATTATCATAATTGACATGAGATTTATTTTATTTTTCCTTCCGTATATTTGAGACAAATAAGAGACTGATTTAATATTTTATTTTTGAATTTCGTTTCCTTTACGTTGTTTGCTAAAGGGAAAATGAATTTTCTTCGATAATTCTTTTTTTCACTTTACAACTTCCTCAACGATATGATCAAAGAACTTCAGAAATTTTACTGCAGACACGAGCATAAAAGTATTTTATCTGAGATTGCGGATGCCAAACTAATTTGCTTTTCCTATCGCCACGTGTTCTGCGAAATGAATGGAATTCTCTATGACTATTAAATTGAGTGTTGTCACGCAATAAGTTATTAGAATGCTCTCAAATGCGGCATTTTATTTTCATTTGGATTGTAGAAACCAATCTTTCATCTGAATTGGAGGGAATAATATTTTATACGTTTGCAGTGTTTTGCTTTGTTTTAAAAAGAAGGTAAGCCATTGAGATTATTTGACGGTCTACAATATTTTTTATTTAAGACCAGGTAAAAATGTTGCGAAATAAAGAAACACACTCGGTCATCTCCACACAGTATTATATTGACTACCGGTTTCAGCTCAAGGCCATTTTCAGCCATTTCAAAGCCATCCTCAGGAAGGCTTTTTGCTGAATATAATATCGTGTGGAAATTACCAAGTGTAATTAATTCTCTTTTAAATCTGCGTTGATTTTTTAAATTTTAAATGAAAATTTTTGGAACATTTAGGAAGAAAAACTTGGGAATATCTATAAGGTACATGTTCATGAAAGCTTTTTTCATGTAGTTTACTTGTGAATTCAGATATCTATCATGAAAGTAGGCTCTTCTCCGGAATACGTTTGCCTGAGATGATTAATCAGAACATTTTATAAAAACTATGCCGTCATAATAATTGGTGACATCAAAATAGTAACGAACAAGTAAATATAAAGTCATTCTTCATTCATGTATTCGTGTGGAATTTGTGAGATAATATTTATAATATTATGAAATAAATCAAGCTGTTCTGATTCTGTAGATCTTTTGATTTATTTATTTTCGATGGTTATTACCTATCGGAAAGCGAAGAACTTCATGACATATACTGAAGAAATTGTCCGGATTCCTAGCATAAATTTGAAGAGAAAATCGCCTCCCATCCTTGGAAAGCGAGTCACGAGATCAACTTAGGTTTTCAAATCCCATTTCAGTCATGTTTAACTAGGGGAATGCGGAACAGTAGTAGCCGTGCATGCCTCATGATTTTAAACGTTCACACTTTTCGAGAACTTACTTCTTTACTAACACTCACTCTCCAACATCCTTTTGCTTCGACGCAAGGGAAGTAAATGAGTGCTAGAAATCTGTCCGTATTCAAGAGTTGAGTTGTTGGCGATAAAAAAGAGAGCCCCGAGAATCGAACCTGCTTAGATGAAAGATGCAAGCAGCATAAGGAGTTCTCCTTACCACCGCTCTTCCGCAAATGGCGCTGCTTGCGACGGCGATTTAGCACGTGTGTGATGTCTTGCGATGAAAAGAGCATAGGGTTGAAGAGGTGCAAGGAGCGATGGAGAGGGAGGAAAACGAGATGCGGTGTCGACGACCCATCCGAGCGACTAAACACGGAGAACGCGTCGTGATGCGATGTTCCCGCCTTTACTTCTCTACCAAGGGCTGCCAACTTGAGAGAGTCGCTATTGAAATGCAATCTCTATAGAGAGTCCATTAGAATATACATTCAGCAGCACTTTATACGGATAGATGATTGTTTGTTGTAACTAGAGATACATCTCCTTAACATATGGATAGCTATTTTTTGTAGCAAAGGAGAAGAAAACTATCTGCTTAGAAAAAAGTGAAGTTAATTTTGTTTAGATGAGGGAGTAATCACAGTAAAATGGGAGGGTAATGAGGGATGTGAAAAATGAGAAATATCTTTTATTTTTTCTTGTGATGATATTTCTTTTTTATTCTTGACTTCTGCTTTTCCGTTTGTTTGGAAACAGAAGAGAATGATTTTTAACTATAATGTTTCATATTTGTATCTCTCATGTATTTAATGTTTCAATTTTAGAGGCTCATTAAGTAACGATTATAACTAATCTAGAGTTGGTATGATTAGATATACTGAGTCAATTGAACATTTTGGATATAAATTTTGTCCACGAGTTAAAAAGTGTCAATAATTTTCTCCTTTTACTTAAATGTTTATAGTAGAATTAGAGTGGTGTACAATGGAACATTACATTCATTAACCTATATATCATGATCAGTCAAACGTTATTAGAGATTTTGTTGGAGGATCGGGTGCATTTTTAAAATAACCCTCTTCGATAATTTAATATCATTTAATCTAGATTGCATGAAGGTCAAATGCCAAGTTTGGCCTTGGATCTTTAAAATAAATCGTTTTTATAAAACTCTTTGTTTATGAGGAAATTTCATAGAAAATGGAGTAATGTCATTATAAGATATAGAGAACTTATTCTTATAATAGTGAGAGGAGTCCGAACATATGATTTTATATTTTAAGCTTTTTGGGTGTCTGAAGCAATCCCTCCTCTGTCTACAACTTCCCGAGTAGTATAGACGACCTTGTTCTCGATAGAGGTCGTCTTTGGCGGGAAAAGTAGAAGAGGCGGGAAACCTCTTTCAAACCACCACCTTCCGATAGAGGGCTTCAGCAATCACGCGTGATTCCGAGGCGTGGTCACGAGGATGCTCAAGGGGGAGATCCATCCGGAGGAGGCTTTTTGTAATGCTTTCTGTTGACCAGCAACCGTCTTATTTACTCTTTCCCTATCGGAACCGCAGTCGTCAGACGCGATTGGGAAGTCGTGCGTGCAGGACTCGCAGTTCTTCCGATTCTTTCACTTTCTCTCTTCCCATTATGCTTCTTCTCATCTCGTTACATATCTATTCCGCAGTTTTACCACTGTCTGCTAATATCTACGTCGATTCTTGTGACTGAGCAATTCTGTTTAACGCTACTGTAATGTAGATCAAGTTGTGTGTTTGTGATATTTTGTCGTTACATTAACTGGTACCATTATCGCCAATATTTACTACTAACTAGAAATGTACCGAATTCCAACAAAATAGGAATTAATACTTATGAATGGGCAATACGAATAAAAACCTAAAAAATGATGCTTTAGAAAAAGGAATTTTCTCTAAAATTGCTAACAAAATTTGATGTGTAATTCATTTCTTCAAACTGACTGTAGAGAAAAAATACTTTAATTTCGCAGGAAAAAATCAAATACGATAAGAAACAAGCAGGATAATGAGATGAGATCTTATCATTTTATGCTTTGAGTCAGTTTCATTTTATGACATTCGCAGCTTACAGAAGAATGTGGAAATGTGATCTTAGTTTGAAATTTTACGAAGAAATTTATGTTTTAGAAATCTACGCTGTTTGTAGAGGTCAAAATCAAAACTTTATTAATATTCTTTCATCTAAGAAAAAAACGGAAATTTCGAAACTTTAGAGGTCTCTTATTTTTTTTCAATGCACACATCAAATCATTTTTGTATTGTATCTATACTTTCGTTGCGGAAAGTTAAAAATGACCTTCCATTAATGAGAGGTAAAGAACATGTGAATTTATTAATTTATGTTTTTCTATTATATGGGCAATGAGAAAGTGCTGTCTATTAGATATTGAAGACGTCACTTCTTGCGCTATGACAAGTATTTCACACAGATAAACAATAACATTTTGCGATAAATCATTAACGCCGAGATATCTTCAAAAAGTAACTGAGATGTTATTATTTCAAGGGAAACTCAGTAAATATTATATAAAACTATCGTAATGTGCTCAAATGACTTTGAAGGTCACATTATTTCGTCGAACATTCACTCGAATCCGATTATATCAGAAAATTCATCCCTTTTTAGAAGCAGAGTGGATCTTGCTCGGGATATTTTTCCAAAAATAACAGCAGGTCATGTATCTATGTTTTTGGACGCGGCGCATTAACGACTCTGTGGCAGTCCATACAAATCGCATCTGAATATTGACGTTCATTTGTCGGGGAAAAACGCCGTAGTAGGTTCCATTACCATGGAAAGGCATTCAGAGTTAACGAACTGAAGCAGCGGGAGAGTGTCTTTTCCCCCTCCCACATCCTCGTTTTTATATCGGTTCACGCAAACCTCATTCACTCTCTTCATACTTTAACAAATTCGTTTAGGTGTCCCCATAGTTACGTTATTCTTCAACCTCCTCCTTTGTTCCATTTATTAGTCTCTTGAATTTTGCTTTATGAATGCTTTATTCGTCTCTCTCAGTTCTAATACCGGTCATTTGTCATTCCTTCACTTTCATAAGGCTGCATACGATATTTTGTCTATATCTATAAATGTCCTCACGTCTCTCATCCCATTGAATGAGATTTCTCTTAATGGTATCGGAGCGATGGTAAGCGTGTTCAGATTGCCTAATGGAGTTCAGTTTTTCTTAAGTTCCATGGATAACTATTTGAATTTCGATTTTCAAAGGAGAATTTCGCATAAGAAAGAGGATGCGGTGAATTAAAATAGTATTCGAGTGTGCAGTCATCAGTATATGGTTCTTTTAAATTTAGTTTGTTATGAAAGTGATGAAGGTGCTCAGAAGCGAGATTCTATCCACGATTAGTACGTAGACTAGTAGTCTCCCAGTATGATTTTATGTATCGCTCAGCTGGTTTTTGAAATGCTACTGCACTCAGTACTTTCTGGAATATTTGAAAGGCATAGGAGTTTGCTTGTGGTAATTCCTTTCAAATTAAATGTGATTATAAATAAAACAAAAAAATTGCGAATTTAACAGCTTATTATGCCATGATTGAGGAAAATAGCTACCCTAGATTCAACTCCAATGTTCAATGTTTGTCATTTGCTGTAGAGATCGTAAATGTGCAGCTGCTGCTAATCAAAATATCCCAAATTAAAATGCACACCGAATTAGTAAATAAATTTGACTAATTTAGTATTATTATTTTTTGAGATATTTTATTGAATTCATTAATAGCTAAGTCCTAGCCCCCTTTAATGTTCTTTTGGTATATGATCTAACGCTTAGGTCCAATAAAATATTTTGATTGCAGAAGTACAATTCTCCTCCCACTTACTATTGCAGACTTTGTTATCCCTTTAAGACCTGACATTTTTTTTCCTTGAAAAATAGCTTCGTATATTTCTTTGATATTACTGACTACCATTAGACATCTTAATAATAGATTTAAAATTATTTCATCAGTAATAGAGTCATTATGATATCCACACACTTGTGAGGGTTAGGCATTATATGAGAAAAATGTTCTTCCGATACAAAAATTATATGTCGAGATATGTTGAACCCACACTATCGTGAGGGTCAGGGCGTAAAGGGTTATGCATCTTAACATAGCAGACCTCTTTCAAATCAATTATATACTGACGTAAGAATTATTGCTAGTATTGAAGTGAGTCATCATCGTTAATTTGATTCTCCAATCTCTTCCTAAAGACATTAATGATCGGCGTCCTTTATTTTCCGATTCAATCCAGCTTAAAATCCTCTGTAATTTCCATATTTTTTTCAAATCACGCAAAATTCTCTTATTCCGCATTATGAGGAGGAAATGATGGATGCGTTTGTCAACGTGCTGTGTCATTATCGGCATTAACGCGCTTTTTACCTCTTCCGCAATTTGTTCCCACTTGTACTCTTTGCATTCTTTCTCGCTTTACGATGTTCTCCGCTGAGTAACATGTTTCTCCGAAGCCATTCCGCACGCGCTGCTAATTTATTTCTTCATGTCCTCCACCGCTTATTTCATCCTCAACACTGCTTTTCATTTCTAGGGTACGTTTTCATCTGGTGCTTGCAGCATTATGCTTGCTTTAACGATCATCGTCTGTTTTATAGTCATCGCTCTCTCACATCCGTAATGTTTACCTTCGAACCGTTAAACTTGGGACGTGTACCTTATAAGTGATATTTATTCCTTTAGATAAATACTTACAGCAAAATGAGTATTATCATTTTGATGGAAAATTCCTTCTTCTTTATCGAAAAAGAATATTTATAAATTAAATGTCAAGTGGAAGAAAATGATTTCGCCATATTAATATGCCTGAGCTTTTCCGAGAAACATTCTTATGGTTATCTGTAATTATTACAACGTTACTTAGTAGTTGAGTTTTTATCGGATTTACTATATTGAGATTAGCTTGCGTGAATTTTGTTTAGAACAGAATATCAATTGAAAGAAATCCTGATGTAAGAATTTCTTTATTATTACCTCCGAGTAAAAGTTTTTAAACAAACCATTATTGGATCGCATTCAGTTGAATTTTCTAAAAATACGGAAATATATTAGTTTATCGAGTTTTCCGTTTTAAGATATAATTTAATTCATACTGTAAGAGCGCAAAATGATCAAATAAGGATTGTCATTTTCATATTGGGAGAAAAAATTAGCATTGAAAATCATCGCCAACTTAGGGCTTGGGGTAAGATATTTGGAATAAGTTTAGTTTAGGCAAATAGCAATAGATGCAATGCTAACGTTAAAAAAATATTCACCTTGGTTTGTCATTCCTCGAATGACCCTTGGATTAAACTACTTTGGATGGCCTTCGTCGGACGAAATACCAATGAAAGTAGCGCATGCTTTCCTTCCTCTTATTTATTCTACCTTTCTCTATTTGGCTCCTTCTTTATCCGCTTTTACGAAGCAAACTTTTCCTTCTGCCTTTCTCTGAAAAGCCCTTACGTTTGCCACACTGCGGTATGGGTTTTTTCCTCTGCCTCCCATTTCGTCTCTTCCTGAGGAGGGATGAGGCTGGACTCCGCGGTAATTACAGGCTGCTGCAGGAGCAGGAGAGCCGGTGGGAGGGGCAATGTTTAGAGGCACGTAGGAGAGAGAGGAAAAGGACTTTTTTCCTTCAGGATTCCGCATTGGAAACGAGCTGGTAGCCCAGCGCCCGCCACGGGTGACGTGCTCTTTCTTCCTCCGGATGGGTCCTCGGTTCGAGACCCGTCGCCCGCTTTCATATGGGATGATTGCGCTCGACTAGCGTGCACGTGCAGTGCTTTAAACTACCCTTGACTACGTACGCCTCCTTTGTCCCCCGGGGATTTAGTTTTTTCTCTCTCCGTCCCTAGCGAACAGAATGCACTCGTTCGGACGAAGATGGAGACGGAATTGGATACGCCTTTTGAGCATGTGTTTTTTTACGCATTATCATTCCTCGGTGCTTTTTTTACGCTCTGCGCCAGCTTTCCTATGCCCTCGTTTGTGGCGGTACATGTGTATGTGTGTACGCTGTTGCTCGGCGGTGCGGTCTTGTTCAGGGGTCAAGAAACTTCCTGCGCAATGTTGGATTAAGCATTCGCGTGTTCGGGTGGATTCGGGTGAATTGGATGTTTTTTCAGGTGAAAGTGACATGTCCACGGCCATGGGTTGGAATATCCGTTTTTCAAGTCAAGATCTAATTTACGACTTTTCAAATAGACTGGTTAGTAAACACGGTATGCGTTATTATGGAAAGAATATGTAAAACACGGTAACACCCGCAGAATTCATCAAGCGATATTTTTGATAAATTTAAGCGATATTCAGAAGAATTGATTAGTTTTAGTAATAGTAATAGATAACACATGGTAATCATTGATTTATAATAGCCGATAGCTTGATAAAATTCTTTGTATAAAGTTATAGGAGTTTCACAATTATTTTTGGGATTCCTCATATCAGGCCCTCCTTGAATTATTTGTGTTTTTATCACTGAATCTACATCGTTCTTTACATAGGAAAATTGGCGAAGTAAAATATATATTTTGATTCTCACAAACGCTGAGGAAAAGGGAGTAACATTTCAATACCTTAGTCTAGGATTTTGCTGAGGCCGTATTCTGCAAATCCTTGGTTTGACCGCAGTGAGGGAACTCTCGATTTTATGCATACCTAAAAAAATTCTGTATCTCGCCAAATATCAAACAAATGCTTTTCTCGTTACTTCTAGTAATTTTGATAATACAGCGTGAAAAATGTAGGAATGTGGTATTGATTACCTTTTTCGTTTTGTAATTTAGAATCCCAGTTCTTTGTTTTGAAACGATCATGAATTTGTTTCTGTGAGCTTAGATAGTTAAGTTAAAGAGATATTTTATTATCATTTACGAAATTTGAAGCTACTATTTTCCGAGAAAGTAGATTGTAAATTGAATAACTGTCATGTTTTAGCTAACCTCTTCTCTCAGTTTGGAGGGGATAGAGTAATTCCTATTTTAAGAGTTTTTTTTCAAAGGAATCGCCAAGCGTTTTCGTAGTATATGGTAAGAATATAAGAAATTATAACCATTATATGACATCCATAATTTTAATTTTAATGGACTAAGGCGTTTGGAATATATTTGAATGTAACCATTTGAATTCTAAGAATCATCAAATGGATTGTAAAAATTTAGTAGAGCTTTAGCTTGGATTGAGATCTTAGGGAAGACAACAATGATTGCGGGATATCTTAATTGCATAATTTCACTAGGTATTAAGAATTATCATTTATTGTGACGCATGCTTTCAACTTAAATAAGAAACATTAAAAAATATTGGAAACTATGTAGTACAACATTAGGAGCAAAATTGCGGCATATCCGATTGTAAATGCCAAAAACTTTTCCTTTTTAAACTTCCCTTCGTTGTATGTTTATAAGATTAGTATTATGTAAATCATAGCCAATTGATCAGTTCGAGGAGTCGCAATATCGCCTAAGCATAGTCCCGCACCATTATTAGAAATATTCCACCTTGGAGCTCGGGTAAGTCTTACAGCCGTTTTTATTGTAAAACTTGGAATTTTTGCGATCCTGAAGGTCCGACCCACGAAAACGCTGCTCCCTCGGTGCTTTAGTCCTTTCTCTAATCCCTCCCTCCCCTTTCATCCCGCCCCTTTTCTCTCCTAATTTCCTCGCGTGTAATTTCTCCCTTCGTGCGTAGATAGTCACAAAGCCTTTTTTCCTTTCGTTTCGACCCCATCCGGGCTGCCCTTTCCCTCACACCTCAGCACACACCCTCTCTCCCTCCTCCTCTATTTTTTCCTCTACAACCCCATAAAAACTCTCCTGGGTGATCCCCCTTTCCGATGGAGTCGCTGTATTTCATCTCTCCTTCTTCCCCTATATCTTCTCTCCTTGTACTATTTTTTCATCTGAGATCCCGTATCTCTCCGCCTTTGACTTCACGTTCCCTTTCGATTTTTCTATTATGTCCACGTTACGTAGCTTTTTATTCGGGGCAAAAAACTTGTATGGGTTATCGTTTTGTCTTTGCTCGCTCTCCGAGTACTTTGTCTGTAGTATGATATTCATTGTAGCAAGAGGGACTTTTTGTAGCAGTGCGGCCGGTGAATGCTCAAGGCTTTTTTTTGCATACCGTTGCAGTGGATTATTATTGTCTACCTGACAGCAGTAATATACTTCGGGTTCCTAAAAATGTTTTTGTGGCATGTTTTTTGAGCGAAAATGAAGTCCCAAGCGTGAGATAACCCAGCAAGTCATGGGCACCGCAATTAAGAAAAATCTAATATTCTTTGCTGACCTGCACGGTTACATTTTCCGATGTCTTTGAGGATGCCGTAGAGATTTAGGTTCAGCTAGACGCTATGAAGTAGTGATAGTGATAGTGAAATTTAATTTTGACCATGAATTATTAAACTCTTGGTTTGCATCGTAATACATTATGTTTAGTTCTCTCTACAAGGAGTTGGTAGATCATTAATTATTTATAATTGTAGCCTGATTTTCGAAAAATCTGTATTTTATTCATGATAACCTGATTCATGAGACATCATTTGTAATAGATTCGAAGAGTAGAGAAAACACAATTGAAACGGTTAATGTTAAAAAATAATATTGAAAGAAAATTTTAATATATTTTGGAATCATTCAATTTCATTTAAAATTTTAAACATTTTTCTTCAATCTATCACATGATTATGCCTAAACTAATGCACAAAAGTCCTATTATACTGATCAAGTGGCATTATTTCAGGCTAGTTTCATTTGTCAATCAATTGCGTCTGCTTTTCCATCACCTCGGTTTTGCTGCACTAAATTCTACTGTCAATGGTTGTATCCGTCATCCATTGCAACAGCATCCGCTTCATTCATATGCTTATCTTCACAAACTCAATTTTTCCTGCCATTCAATCGCAGACAAATACCTATTCGTAAATATATTCTTGTATTTCCTAAATTTCAGTTCCAGGAGGGTGTGTTTGAAGGAAAATCGGCTTTTAATTATGCGCTCTCTAATTCGGTATGGCTTCATTAATTTCCTGCGTTCCTAATTTTTCGGATTTTCTTACTGAATCGCTGGAAATACTCCCCCTCCCTTTTGAGGATCCTATTCTCTTTGTTTAGATCGTATTTTCTGTATCCCTGTTACGTTTCAGTATTTTGATATGAGAGCATATGAGAAGAATTATTTAACTGTTAATCAATGTACGACTCCCCTGATTGAATCGTGGTGTAACGACACCAAATGACCTACTTTGATGGTCTAGCGACTCTTTTAAAAGAAAAGAAGAGATAATGGTTTCCAGAAAAATGTTTCATTGCTTAGTAGAGCTTCGAAGGTTTTTATATGCAAGCTTGGATTAAATTTGAAAAATTTTCGATGACGTTTAGTCTAATGATATTTAGAAAAACTCCCGGACTTGATTCAGGCAAAAGTGGAATCTAAAAAAACACTCTGCAGGTACAGATAATAATAATACAATGAGAAAATGATATTATGGGAATCGTATTGTAAAAACCTCTAGGGAATAATTTGAAAAGAATAATCTTCCAAACCTCCAACTTTTATGCCTGTCATTGAAATTCTTAAAAATCGCCTTAAATATGGTGTATTTAGGGAATATATGTACGTCTGAACGTCATGAAAAGGACATCCATTTAGTTTTTGAAGGGAGCTTTCTCGCAATTTGATGATGCCTCTCAGGCAATAGAATACTGGGAATATTTAATCTCTCATCGTGTCTTTTTGCCGTTACCTCTCCTTGTTTCCCTTCATGAACTCTCCTAACCTTTTTCTTGCCTGATCCCATGGTATTGCGTGAGGTGCCTGAATATTATGCAAGGTGTTGATTAGGTATAAGGTAGTGTTTTTGGTGGATTAAGTTAGTTAATTATTGACGAAATGGGATGCCTTTTTGGGACCCCATCTTTTCGGAATCTCTTATCCAACGATGAGGCTTTGCTATGTGTTGCTGCTTTTATATTTCAAGGTGATTAACTATACAGCATAAGGAATTATCTACCAAATTACCTTCCTCTTTGGAAAAGGTGACTGTCAAACAGAGGTAATTGAGAGGAGTAATTGAAGGATTTTTCCTGAAAAGACTTATTTTAATCAAATTTCCTTTATTAGTTCTAAAATATCAGCCAAAACATAGTTGTTAAATGTAAAAATAAATATTATATATTATATGTAAATATAAATAGATGTAGAATTTCCAGATGTTTATAATGGTCCAGAGACACTAGATGATAACAAATATTCGTCGAAACCGGTCGTGTTTTTTTTTTACTGTTAGACAAAATAAAATTTGTGGAAGAAGTACAATATCCTAAGTTTCTTTCCATTATGAACTTCCGCAATACCTTGCCTGATTTTGTGAAGCTTATGCAGAAATGTCGTTATTGTAACGGAGTAACTTAATTATTTCGAGGAGATTAGAAATGATTAAGCCAGCACAATATTACAATCTTCTTCTGAACGTAAATTTCGCTCTCATTTTCTGTTGATGAGGAATTTATTGGTGTAGTTATTGACGAAGGTCTGTTGTTGAAATATTTTGCGGTACTAATTCACTCTAAAATTTAGATATTAGATTTTCGATGAAAGGAAGAAGTGCAAAAAAATTAACGTTTGGAATTCAATTTCTAGAGCTTAAAGTTTCAACGTTCCATGCAAATTGGCCGGAGATCCGAAAACCTTTTGTAAGGCAGGAACTCATTAACTAGATAATTGCCATAATTCAATCCGGAGCGATGAAGCTCGAATTAAAATGAAGATGAGGTCGAAGATTAAAATTTCCAAATTCTGCCCTATAGTCGCATTGTGGTGCAAAATTTATAATTGGCATCGCACGAGGTACAAAAGGCTTTTTTCCTCTCTGAAGGGAAACTAGAATCATTCCATTTATCTAACCTGAATATTATATTAACTAGTGTCTCTGCAAGCTCTCTTGACGACTTGGACTTCACAATCCACATTAAGTCGTTGTGAATAGGTATCATTATTTCATCGAAAGTAATGGTGTCAGTTTTTCAGGTGTCCTTTTCCAGCAAAGTCATTCAAACTGTAATCCTATATCATAACTAGTGAGGTGAAAGTTCTTCTTGAGTTAAATTTACTACATTTTAGTTAAATAATTAATACTGATATTCAAATAGAATCTAACTTAATATTAATGATTTATAGTGTCGTGCTTCTACTACTGGAGGATTGTCTCAAAATCCGGTGACCAAAATTTACTGTATTGTGTTACCATGGAGTGGTGGAGTATAGAAACCTGTAAATGCCCTTTGTCGAGTCCAAACCCAACCCAACCACTTGATCGAAACCCAAATGGCAACACAAGTGTTTATTTTGGCCTACGTATTTTCAGACAATCCTCCCATAATATATACATCAAACTATAAATCATTAATATTGCTTTAGATTCTATTTGATGAGGGTACATGATGAGGCTAGAATCAAATTTAGTGAAATGAGCCTAGGGTCTACGGAGTTTTTCTAAGACTAGCTGATTCTTCTGCTTTTTAAATAGAATACAGAAAATTCGTTTTCCCTATGTATTAATATTGCATACCTTCCATACTATAAGTTTTTCCAAAGAAGTTCAAAATATTTCAACTGAGATCCCTACTGTTGCCTTTACTTTTTAAGGGGTTTCTGTTATTCTAATCATAGCTATCGTGGCGTTTGCAATGGCCATTTGTAAAAATAAAAATATGAATAAAAGTGACAGTTATATAACATGGCTTACTGTTGAATATAATATTATTCTGTTTATACATCTATTACATTATTTTAACATTGATTTTTACGTTTTATTTGAAAATTAATTAATACCGAATTCCTAAATCAGGAATATAACTACCCATAATCGAAAGAAATAGTCTTCCAGCATTCGTGCATGATGAATTTGTTTCTTATCGAAGCAGTTGCTGCTACTCTTCCTGAGTTTTACTTTCTTTCGTCGATCGTACGCAGCTCGCTCAAAAGATGGCACTTGCCTCTCCTCTTTGGATTCGTTCGAGCAAGCTTTGGAGGCGGCACCCTTCTTACCTGCTGACCTCCATACTCCTTTAGGGCAGCTGCCTGACCATCCGCAAGCCTCCTAGACCCTCCGGAGATAATTAAAACGACGACAGACCGACCCCTCACGGGGCGGAGAGAGACTTTCTGGGGCGAGATATACAATCAAGGTCTTTAAAAGCGTAGAGGGACTGCGTAGAGGGCGAGGAAAGAAGAAAGAAGAGCACCTGCGTGATTCCGCCTCGTGAAGGAACCCCCAAAAAACCTCTCAGCCCATCCCCTTACCTGTGAGGAGGTATTTGTGTACCTCGGAGGGTGCTTCCACTCATACCCCCCGCTGGTTTTGATTGCGGTGCCCGTGGAGAGAGAAAATGGGTTCCTCCACAGACCGAAAAGGAAGTGATGGCAGCGGAATGAGCGTGGCTTCGGAAGATGATGGGTAAAATTGGGGGGAGAGGGGCATCATCGTCTTCGGATACACTTTTTTTCGTCGCGTTTTGTATTGGAAAGAGGCAGGTAAAAAGGGGGAGTCGTTTGGGTCCCTACGAAATTGAGGTAAGGAAAAGGGGAGGAGGGGTGCGTGGTGGTGGGGAAACATTTGGGATGATGGATGAGATGATGGGGAGGATGAGTTGGGTCTGCGGAGGAAGGACGGTGGGCGTGAACATGGCGCCGGACTTTGAGGACGCGGTTGTTTCTGGCGTAGGGGTCGTCGAGGAGTAATGAAGGGAGGGTCATTAGGTTGTCATTTACCGAAGGAGGAACTTTCGGCTTCGGAAATTTCGTTTTCGGGATTCCATTACTGTCGCTTCGACTTTTGTCCGTCGTGCCGACTGTAGTTATCTCCTCGGTCGTTGGAGTCTCCGGCTGATTTTTTTTTCGAAGTTGACTTTTGCCGTTGGTGTCTCGGGCGGTTGCTTCGCTCTTCTGAGGGCTATTTATTTTTGGACGTCCTCTGCAAAGTTCTCCTCCTCCTTCCTCGCGTTTATTTGTTAGTTATGTTAATGAGGGTTTGCAGAAATGGAAGGTAAATAATGTCTGGTTCAGCAAACCTGTTTTACCGAGAACTTCAAGACGATATTCATTTGGACATCTAATTTGATCGTAACTAAAGTTATTTTAAATAATCTGTCCTTTACTGTCTTAGTTTCAGTTTAAAGTTGTATTTAGAAGAGCTGAGCGATTAGTATTCGAATTATAGGTTTATATATTATTTATCCATTTATATCTGATTGTGTTTCGATGAAAATATCTACAAGAACATAAGAAAGTCGTGAGAGAGTGATTATGATGGAATCAATGAGCAAGAAAACACAGATATACATAGCATTACTTTTTATGCATAAGGTGTAAAACTGAAGAGTAGTTTCATCATTGAACACAAAAAATAGCTTAAGTTAAAATAAATATATAAATAGTTTCTGTTCAAAGAATTTAGAATAGAAAAAAATACGAGTTTGAGATGAATTTTCACCAAGTTATGGCCTAAGTGATTAAATTTTAGAAAAGATTATTACTCTTAAAATAAAATAAAACCTCTGATTATCTTCTACTATAGTAAACTTAATAAAATTGGCCTTCTCCAGTGTTAATTGGTAGAATTCCATTTTTAAATACAGTATAATGACAAAACTTGGACAAATTCCGCAAAAGTTCTAAGGATGCCGTAATTGACCCCTAAACCGTTCAACTGTTTTTTTTATTCAATTTTGTGGAATTTGTACAAGTTTTGCCATTATACTGTATTACGTAAACTTGAATTTTAACGCTATAGAAACCTATTGATACGCAGTTGATATGCATGGCATGAATGTAGTTGTTGGATATCATTATAAGCCAAGTCGTTTATAATCGTAGGATCGCGAAATCGTCTAAATTGAAAGAGAACATTCGAATGCATTGGCTTCTACAATGACTGGTTGTCAACCATACGTCATAAATAACGTAGTGTGCGAGGATAACGTGGTGTAGTTTGTATTGTGTCATTGATAACATCTCCGTGATATGTGGAGAACCAGAAAGTCAAGGCCAGCAGGATTCATTGCGAGGAATATTCCGCAAATTACGCACATCTTATTTCACAAGTTATGAAGCTCTTCGTGATTAATAATCATCGCTAAATTTCATCTTTCCTTCAGAACGGCATTGCCTGTCAATCGCTTGTTACAATGTTTCATTCCGAGACTAATTCAGCCAATTGATCGCAGTTAAGTGCTGATTTAATTAGGGCGGGAACGTCGGCCGTGTCGACCTGCATTATTTATGCCTCCGTTTATTTTATGGGTTTCGTTCGACGGTACATCATACAAATGAAATGACACGTAATGGAGCAGTCGTATGGATTAGGGAAAAGCGGTTCTGAGGAAAGGATGGATTATGCGAAAGGGCGTGTCGTTAATTGGGAACGTTCAGAACGAGTGATATGTGGCCGTCGGTGTAAGAACCGCTGAAAGAAATGGAGAAAAATAAAAAAAGGATAGGAGGAAAAGAAAGTTTGCAAGGAATGCTGAAGAACGGCGCAGTAAGAGGAGAATATGAAAAGGTGAAGATTCATGAATATGCATACGATAGAGGAGGAATGGGAATGGTGTTTTCAAACATTGAGTGAGAATGCCTATCTCCATGAAAAGATAGGGAAAAAATGTATAAGGTAAATGAGATGTGGAGGAAAGTCATAAATATTCATTCAAAATTTTGATTAGGGAAAGTGTGAATGAAGGTTAAAGCTTCAGCAGCAGCATGATACAAAGATTTTAAACTGGTAAGTCATCAGGGTCATGGTAGCTGTACATCTTCTAAGAAAGTACGTAGGGTTATGTTTCATTTATCTTATCCATCAAACATAAAATAACAATCGCCGTACCAAAGAGCTTTACTGGGAAAATGAAATGTTTAAATACATGATACAGTGATATATGAATGCATGATGCTAAGTTTTAAGACGGGTAGAACTTTAAGAGCCATCGAGGTCATAGTAGCTTTAAATCTTCTAGGGAAGTACATAGTATTAAGTTTCATTCATCTTATCCATCAATCATAAAATAACATTCACCGTAGAAGGGCTTCATTGAGAAAATCAAATCAATGAAAGAGTATGAGTCTGATAACGTTTTCCACCAACGAAATGGATTTCGGTAAAGAAAAAAAATTTGTAACACGGCTGTGAAAGAATTAAAGGATTAAAATCTCCAATAGCCGTCTTTGTCGGTGATTCTCGTCTCATTCACCGATATTTGGAGAAAACGAGGAAGGACACCGCCTTTTTTAAGAACAACTTATGGGGTGTTTCAATTTTTCGCTTATTATTTAATTCTGCGTATTATTTTTCCTACACTTAAAATGAAATAAAATGATGTACATCCTCGTTGTATCATATTCTGTAATCGATGGAGTTGTAGTAGTATTGTTAAAAGTGCTTCGACAGCTTCGGTTATTTCGCACATTGGCTCCCACCGGGAATCGAACCCGGGACCGCTTTCACCAAAGGAAAACGCGCTGTCCACATGACTATCCGTGAGCCCTTATTTTATATATTTTTATTTGAGTATGAACAGCCCTTCAAATTACCTTCAATAACGAGTTTAAGTTTATCCATGGGTTCGTGTCCCGAGAAATCTACTTTTAACTCCGAAAGATAAACTAAAAATAATAAGGGTCCCAGAAGCGGAAGAGAGGCTAAGATTAGGATATCAGGATTAGTACTGGAACGAGCCGAGAAGGGCTCATAGAATGGGGTTGAGAGAAGGAATAATGCGGACACAGTCCCTATTAACGTCCGACGTATATATTTCTCTCTTTCATTTTGAAAAATAAGCGCGAATGGTCCTTTTCCGAAAGTCTTTCATACATTTTTTCTCTCCCTTTAAAGGATGTGATTATAAGGGACGGCTGAGAAGGGCCGTAGGATTGAATGAAAGCCTTTTTCGGACAAGGGGATGAAGGGGAATCCCTTCCTTTTTCATCTTCGCCATCTGTTGTGGACGCGGTCTCGTTATGACATAATGGCTTATTCTACCAAACTTCTACCCAATAGCGTCACTGGTAGTTGGGGAAAGATGTTAGTTTCCTCTTAATCTGACGCAGGAAATATAATGAGAATGGATCGGCGATCTTTTTCTAACCCTTTTGCCTCCTTAAATATCGCAACGTTTCTCCCGTTCCCTCAATTTCACAAAATTTCGGTTCTGATCGGGTTCGTTTTGCCGGTCGATTTCCTTTCTGCCGTTCGAAATGAAATTATTAAGAGTTAGGGTCTGCTCGCGAAGCGTTCGTAATTTTTTTTGAAAAGTCGCCGATCTATTGGTTTTTGATTGGCCATCGATTTAATAGTATTAACCTTATATAGAGGTGATTTTTTTCTTTCGCGGTTGGATTTGATCTGGAAATATAACCCCACTTCCAAGAATAAATATTTGCGAGTTTCGTTAAGTGCTTTTGCTCTGATAAATCAACATTTGGTGATTATTGACTTCGTAAGGTCAGTTTTTAACCATCTGGTAATGGCTATTGATATTTTACTGCGGGAGAAAATTGTATTAGCTGGGGAAGAGTTAAGCTTTACACATAGGGAAGCTATTAATTTAGGGAACAACAAACAGTGTATTTCTGAAGAGTTTTTATTTTTATGAGGATGGATTTCAATTATAAGATCCTCAAAAATCTGAAATAATGATAGAATATTGTTGTGAGAAAGTTCAAACATTTCACTCTGGCAAATTTTGTTGGGAAACCCAATAAAGAGTTGGATTTAGAGAATACTGTAAGTTGACAGGGATGCTCACTAATATGATGAAGATGGATCGGAAAAGCTTCATTCCCCTTGGTTTATGTTAGTATCTGGATTCCTGCAACTGTTTCCCTTTAATAGAGAACTCGATTTGATAAGTGTATTTGTAGTTATTGAGCAAGCAAGATGAAATCAATTTTTATTTTTGTCGCCACACCTGACGTAATTGTAATAGTAGCGTCGGTGGTGTAATGGTCAGCATAGTTGCCTTCCAAGCAGTTGTTCAGGGTTCGATTCCCGGCCGATGCATGTATTTTTATGACCTAGCCTGGTGCCTATTTGTAGTTTTTAAGCATAAATTAAGGAAAAAATAATTTGAAAATTATATATTTATATTTATCAAGTGAACTGATAAGATATAGTTTTTCGAATAATTGTTCTTGGACCGTTATCTCCGTTCGCAGTCTTTCTTTATATCCATAAACCCCTTTAAAGGGATAGAATGTTCTAAGTGTAGAATCTCTACTCACAAAACCGATGATCTGTCTCCTGGACCAGACCAGAGGCTTTTCAGTAATCACGACTCTACTATGAACAGTGTTCCAACGCCATCCAACGAGGGACATCCTCTACGAAAGTATAACTTACAACTCGTTTGTGAATAATTAAAATACAAGTGGCTTGGGAAATCGGTGGAACTTTCTCTCGTTCTCCTACGTCCATAATTACCGAGGTATTACATCGGCGGGCATATTGCGCGTAAACTCCCTGTTTATGATATCGCGAACTTCGGTGTACAAAAATAGAATGGAAATACGCCCACGTGCGTGTCCTTAGCGTCTCGAACACGAAAGCTTCGGCTCGTTCGAGGACGCTGCTGTATGCCATAAATCTATGAGGTAGTTTACACCCTCCCCTCCTTTCTCTGGACCTTAATTTTCACCCTCCTGACGGCATACGTGACTCCGGAGACATCTCATGAGCATAAGTTTTTTGGACGTGCACGTGCTATATATTGTGGGGCTGTGGATGGGGAGTCTGAAGGAAATTGGAAGAGGGAAAAAGTGGTATGCAGGGAGAGGTAAGTTACGAAGAAGTTAAAGGAGAAGATAAAGAAACGAGGCGAAGAAAAATGCGAGAAGAGCGTATTTATGTTTTGTCATTCTAGGCTAAAGAGTCTTGCTGACATCCTTGGTCACTGCCAGTATTACTATATTCGCGATATATAGGAATCTATGATACCAAAATTATAAGTATTGGTGAATTTACTGTTATTCTCTTATCAAAAGTTTTAAATAAATTCATCACAACTTTTCCTCTAATGGATGGGATTTTTTGTAAAGCATAGTTGCGGAAATGCTACTGAAAACTAATTAGTAGCTTCCTTTTAGCGTTAGAAAGTTAATATTTTGTCTTACAGTTTTTTAGAGAGTAATAGCTGCGTAGTCTTTCTTATGACAGTGAACTTAGTCACAGTTCCTTCAGGTAACTGAATAATTCCTTCAGGTAAATGAGTAATTTTTGATAAAATGTCAAATATGTCAAATCAAAACATTTCAACTATTTTAACGATTTAATATTTTTGACTTAATCATTGATAATATTCGAAGTTGGTTTATCGGTCATTTGTTCATTATACCAGCTGTTGCATAAAAAGTAATTTAGTAGTCCTGGGATAATTTCTTCTTTAGTTATACTATATAAAGAGTTTGAATATATAAATATTTGAAATTGATAGCTTCTGCATTGCTTAGCATTAAGGAGCTGGAAGAATGTCTTCTTATAGCCAATACGAGGGTTTGTTTAAAGAGTATAATTTAACTAGTAGTTGAATAGAGTTTATCTCTTGTGCTAGCGTCATGGTACTCGGGAAATATTTCAATTAATTCTGCAATCAGTGGGATTAATTGATAGGATATCTCTCATTTGAAAAATATTGGTCTGCAAATCTAACCTGTGTATTGATAGGCAAAATATTTTTACTACGAATCACAAGACGAGGTACTTAGGTTGCACTTCGTAATTAATCCTTAATCCATTTCGATTGCCATAGATAATTCATCTTTATTTTTTTAGGACTTTCTTATTGTATTCTTTTGAATGTTAGCGGAATAATCCCTATTTAAGTATTTTTTGGCCTAAAGAAGGTTCTACAATTTTTTTTCTGAAATTGCTAACTATTGTCGTTTCCTCATTTTCCATTTGACCCTCAATCAACGGTCAAGGTTTGAAAGAGCTGTCTTGTTTAATCTCAAGAAATTGATAACACTAAATTGGATTAAAGGTATAATTTTTAGTATCAAAGGGACTAAAATTGTTTTGGAACATCTGCTAATTATTCCATTGGTAACACGTCACGAGTTTTTGAAGCATTAATTTGCCGCGAATATTAAGAGAGACGGAGAGAGAATGAGACGCAAAAGAGATTCGGGATAGCAAATATAAGAGGAAAGAAAGGGTGTGGGACGAAAGGGAGAGTTTGGCGTGCTTCGGTAAGCTCGCGTGATCACTCTCGCCCATCGGCAGACACGTAGGACGAACCACGAAAAGGAGGCAACTCTTCCCCTTCTAGTCCAAACCCCCACTCTACCGTGAAATTCTCTATCTCCCTGTTAAAGGAGTTTCCGACGGGCTCCACGACATGGTCAATTACAGTTTCCGATGACAAGAGAAGTTCTTACCTCATTAAAAATTCTCGTTTTTATTATTTTGCTCTTAGGCTTTCTTCGCCTTTATTAGTTATGCAGATATAAATTTTCTCGCCTTATTAAAGAGCTTCTCCAACGACTCAAGATTCCTTGTATTGCTCTTTTAGGGATTTAACTAAAATGTAATTTAGTTTTAAAAGAAATGCATTCTTCTACGGTGATAGAATTATTATTTATATGGAATTCAGTTATATGAAGCATTTTAGTTTTTAAATACTTATTAAGTTTAAATAGATTAAAAGTAACATTTATACATTTATAAAGACATGTAAAGATCGCAATAGGTTTTATTTTCGCTAAAATCCATTGAAGTGTTTTGTATATGTACACTCCTGGCCAAAATTAACGCAGCACCGGCCGTAAGGATCGCTAGGGAGGTGCTGCGTTAATTTTGGCCAGGACTGTACGTCAGGGATGATGGCGCGGGTTGAGAATTTAAATACTAGATATGGAGGAAGTACAACTATATTGAATTTTCATTCATTAGTCCCATTTGGTTATTAAGGAAAGGTCCAATTGAAATGACCTTCTAAACAGCATGACTATTACAATCCCAAGGAAATGGAAGAAAGATTTTTCTTACGATACGGCACCCACCTACGGGTAACGCTTGTTGTAGAAACACGAGTATGATTCTCTCGCATCACGTGTTAATTGGGAGAAGTACTTCGGCTCATCCCAACCATAAGCAAGTTGATGAATGCTTTGAAAACGATAGCCATTGTCAGCTCTGTTTCTGGCTCTGTTTCATGGACTGCATGGAATGAGGAAAATGTTATATTGCCGGACAACCTTGATAAAATACCAATTTCCTCTGTAAATATCAAAATATTGTTGTTAAAGGTATGGGAGAAGTAATTGGGGTAATAGATGTTTTAAAAAATCTGATGTGGCCAACACATGACTTTCTCCGTATTTATTGAAAACAGAAGCCTATGCCGGTAATATATAAATAACTCCAAAACAATGAGTGTTACAGGAAAATGTTTCTTACAAAAGTTGTAGCTAAGTGCATTATCTATAACTTTTGTACATAATTTTATATACCTAAATTGCATTTTGACAGAGATATGTATGAAAAACTTCCATTTCTGGGTAAACAACCACTTCCGAATAACCATTATTGAAGAATAACTCCTAAACAATCAGTGTTACGAAAAAATGTTTTAACAAAAGTTGTAGTAAAGTACATTATCTACAACCTTTGTGTGTAAATGTATATACCTATATTGCATTTTACAGAGATATTTAAGAAACGACATCCGGATAAACCGTATCTTCCGGTTATGCGATATTCACCAAAAACTAATCAACTTTTGGCATTAGTGAGAAAATTCTAAATATGAATTTTTAAAATGATCGGATGATTACTTTTTAAGATAGAGCGCCCACAAACTTTTTAACCACAGACAGACATGTTCGGGAAAATAGCGAAAACAACGTGCTCTATGGGCCCCAAAACATCTATTTCCGTCGAAATATGGAGGTGGAATTTTTTTGCGAATACAATACTTTCTCTATACTACGCATAGGGAGAAAGTAAAAATCAGTGAAGTGGAATTTTTAATGAATTTAACGAAATTATATTGCAAAAGTCTAATAACTAACTCACTTAAGAGGCAGGTACACTATGATTACATGTATAACAACATTAAGTTATGGTTACAGTATTTTAAAAGAAAGTTACTGAGGATCCTAGTTCATTACTAAACTTTTAAAAAGATAGCGGTTTATAAATATTCTTCCAGTAATGAGCTGCCAACGATAACAAAAATTGGAGATGCCGGGGATCGAACCCGGGACCTTTCACATGCAAAGCGAACGCTCTACCACTGAGCTACATCCCCAATGAACGAGAGGGTTTTGTGCTTGTATTTTAACGAAATATTCTGGCATTCTGTCCCGTTGGTCGTTTGTCGTTTACCAATATTCTCGTGAGTGCTACGTACAAATTCGGGTCAACTTTCTTTAACATTGGCTTTGCTTTCCAATAAAGGAATTCACTGATACCTTCAATGGGATCTGATCTAAACCTAGAAATTCATTTACCTAAAATGTACGTATAAGCTTTGACAATTTAGAATATTTCTTTCAATTTCGCTGTTTGCCTTTGTTAATAAAATATTAGCGTTGGGGAAGACGGTGATGGGGAAAATGAAATCGTTTCCTTTTATCACTTACCTCATTCCTAACTCTTTTCAACGAATATTTAAAATTCAGAAGGCAGGTAAAACTAAAAATAAATTTATCCAAGATACAACACGGTGGAAATATTTTAATGGGATTCAAAAGTATCCGCAATTTATTCTCGTTAAGATTACTTATTAGTATTACACCTTACGTTATTCAAATTACATTCGAAGATATTCTTCCGAAGTATTATATCTAAGTATAATTTCAATGCTACCCAAAGATTCCTACATAACCATGATCGAATTTTATATAACTTTTTTTTAGTTATTATTGTTATTTTCTATATAATGCATCCTCTTATTCCTCAGATGGAAGTAAAATTGTGTAAAATATAGGATAGAAGTACTCTCGCATTTATCCTTCGATTTCAGAATTTTGCAACTTTCTTAGAAGACCGGTTATACAGCGTATTGAGCCAAACGTCCATTCACTTTGAACCGAGAGCTATTTGAATGATAGGAATCTCACCGCAACTTGGCAAAGAACTTCAACGAAAACCACTTCCTTGTTCCTGGAATTTTAAATACCTGACTGAAACCAATCCGTTATATTATTCCTGGATTCTGGAAAAGGTCAACTGGCAATTTCCATTCATATTCAAAAGAGAAATATGTCTAATATATTTTCAATAATAATAACTAGTCAGGGTGTATAATTTCAAGTGATTGTTTATCGGAAGGCCATGAGATATAGTTTGTCGTTACGAAGAGGTTAAATTACCAGATATGCGCCACCTCTCGCTCATCGCGAATTCCTGGTAAAAATATCATCGCGAATGCAGTAAGTCAAAAATTAATTTTAGCCATAAATACAACCCAACACTTCCACGATGCCGAGCAATTTATACCCCCGTTAATCATTCCTCCTGGCTGCTGGGTGAGATCTAATAGATCATCCAGTTAAGCGCAGCCTTGTTACCACCACACCTGCCGAAGAAATTCGACGTTCATGCGTTAATCATACTTGCATCGACTAGAATCTCGCCCTCTTGAAATTGCGGATTCTGACGAGGAAATAACCGAACTGCAGATTTATAAGAGCATTTATATTGAGTTATCTTAGCCCTGAGTGGCCATGACCTTCTGGAAAGGAGGATGAGCGATTGTATGTTTACCTTAGGGAGTTAAGGGCGTTGCAGGGGAGAAAGTGGGTGTGTGCATTCGTCCTCACGAGCGTCGTTAGGGATATTTCGTGGTGAGGGTGTGTTACGCTCGCACTTGAGTAAATAGAAAAAATCATCTTGAGAGATAAAAATGAATCGATGGTTGACCTTTGTATCAGCTACATGTAAACAGAGGGATAAGAGAATCTTTCTTATAAAAGACTTTGGGATTAAATACTTACGCAACGTTCTGATTTTTATCTATAAACATTGTTTTTCTCTTTTAGCTTCATGAAAATGCTTTATTTTTTGTTCATGTATGTATATGATATAGCATTTCTCTTTTATATAATGTATATGGTATTATTTTTCTCTTTTGTATGCATTTCATATCTTTTATGTATTATGATTTTGGTAATTTGGCAATACCGTAATAAAATAATAATAATAATAACAGAATGAAGTTAGTTCTTTTCCACTGTATTTTACTTGAAGTTGACTGCGAGAATACTTTTTATCCACTTGTTCTGAGTGTTTGTAAAATAATACTGTATTAAATATGACCGTGTAAGTTTATTATGCGAAAATATTTCTTTATTCGATGCTGTATATAAAATAATTAACTTTTTTTCCATCTAGTATTTATTTATGATTTTGACTCGTTATATATCAATAATAATTCTGCTTCTTGAAGAAAGAGACCCTCTGTTCAATCAGTCAGTTGCTTCCCGCCTGTGTTATTTATCACCTACTATTCACACTGAAGGACGAAGAATGTGTTACTCGAATATCGAACAGAGGTCAGGGGATTGGCATCCTTCCTTCTTTACGTATAGTTTAAGTTAATATTCCCTTTCAAATTACTATTGTTGTGGTTGCCATAATAATGGTGAAAATTATTCATTGTTTATATTTCCAGCATTTGGGCTTCTATTTTCTACTACTGCTTCGGTTGGAAACTGAAAGATCCGATTCACATTTTGTATGAGCGTATATAAAAGGAAACAAACCTTACAAACAAACATATAGGGGAACGCAAAATAATTTTTGAGAATCAATTTCACCAACTTTATCGAGGCACGCAAAAATCAGTTTCAATAGTTTTTGTACCACTTTCGATATCTTGGAGAGATTGACACTTTTATCTTAATATAGTATTAGTAATATGTTTTTATGTTATTAATAGACAAAATAATATGCTTTATAAAGTACTTTTTACTTATCGTTCTTATTCCACATCTCTTTTGTAATCAAATTTTGTCTCTCTATTGACTAATAGGAATGAACATTTATTTAAAATTATTTTCCATAAGGCGAACTACCTACGACATCTTCCAAAACGCGAGTTCCATTTTAGTGGCAACTGAAGTGACTGGAGATGTCAAGATGGAGGAGTAAGTTAACTGTTAAGTAAGCATATTCGTTATATCTGTCTTATTATTTGATGTACTATTTCCTTTGTATCATTAGATGTATCTGCTGTGTAAGGTAAACATATATCATGTCAAAGTAAACAAATTTTTACTATTCGAAAACGAAAAAACAATGCATGTTTTTTCATCACTATATTATTTTATCGAAATCCGGGAAAATTCGAGAAGTTTGAAAATTTCTATATACCTACTATTGCCAATATTTTTTCAATTTTAAGATATCTTACATTATATTGTATCTTCTTATGAAAATTGAGTCACTACTGTGAGGTTTCCTTGAATACCATTATCGTATTTGAGAAATATTTTGTATTAAATTACATCACAAAAAAGTGACAGAGCTACTTATACTACTATATTCTGCCAACCATCATCCATTAGTTCATCTTTATTAAGGATGTTTTATTTTCGTTTGTGGCTTGATTATAATGGTATCAATTGAAATTTTAAATTACATGTTATATTTCTGGGATATATTTCATTCCACCCACTTTTCTCCTAAATTAAATCTCTCTGATTGTTATTTTCTTGAAGTATTAGTGATACTTGGCCTTTTATGGAAGATACACGAAGCATACTCTGCTTAACCCAAACCGCACTCCCGCTAAAGGAAAACTCAACTTCCCTCGAATTAATTTCCTGAGCACGGAAGTTATTAATGAGGGCGGATTGAACATTATTGCGATAGAGTCACGCTGGCAGAAGGAAGCAGCAATAAAATGCGCTCTGCAGCAGCAGCATTTCCTTCGGATGCTTAATTCGAGCCACATTTCCTTCTTTCTCCCGAAATTATAGCGGAGTAATTGAGAGAAAAGCAAGTTTCGAGGGGCAAAGAGAAAAACTTGGAAAAATCGCACGCCATTATTTTTTAAACGCTCAAGAGCCGTAGCGCACGCCGTTTAGAGTTTTTCCGCGAAACGAATCTCGGCAAAGGAGTAAAGAGGAGACGTCATCGGATTCGTTACAATCCTCGAGAGAGTCGACCTTAAGGGGAAAAGTAATAAAAGCGTAGCAAACTCCGGAAATTGCTCGTTTTGCCGTCCGCGCCGCGAGTGCATTTTAAAAGGAGCAGAAAACAATTGCTTGATTTTCAGCGGAAACACGATTTGAAAAGAAATGACCCCTCCGTCTTCTCAACTTTATTCTCGGAGTAAAACAAGAAACTTTGTTTTAGTTAGGAAGAAATCAATCTATACTGTAGCTTATTCAAACTCAAGTTCAGAACGTCGTAATTGGCAACAGCTATATCTAACCATTTTTATGCATAGAAATATGCTTAAATAAGTTTCTGTTTGTATAACTTTAAACAGAAGAAACCGAATTTTTTAACCCATTGCTCGTACGTGTATCGATTCTTATACTTGTGGTTGTTTTTGGTTGGGGGCGAACACCACTCAAAAACCACTTTTCTTTTTCTGTTCAGCTTTTTCCGATTCTAACCCACTGCGCATCGTTGTTTGTATTAGAATAAATGCCAACCTAAAGGTAAAGGATACTAGGAAATCAAAGAAGATGAAATTTAATCGCAGAAAGGTATCAATAATCAATATCATCAATAATGGAAGAAAATAATTTCCTAAGTGGAAAATCTCGAGAACTGCATGGTAAAGCATGTGTATGACAGGATTGCCTAAATCCGATTTTCAGTTGCTAATTTATCATAAAGGCCCATTGAGTTGAATGGTCGGACACGTGTCTATTACTTTTAAGCAGAGAATGTACCCTGAATGTTTCATTTGAATCCGTTTCCCACAAACCTAGTGTTCTCCTTGTTAGATTAGCATCGGCTAAATTAATATAAGCATAGAGATTATTGAGAATAAAAATTACGAACGAAGCACGAAAAAACACTAGTGCTTCGTTCATCCTTTTATTCAATCATCAGCGGTCATCAAATTGTTATATATCACTACAAAGAAATTATTGACAAAAAATGTTGCCGATATCTTTAACTGCCTAAATGCGAATAGTATTCCTAATTTAATTGAAATGATTAGCAAACGGAATTCTTTAAGCAAAGGTAAATTTACAAATAATCTTGGGTATAAGATAAGGGATAATTTTTAGAAGGAAAAACACAATAAAAACGTAGCAAACTTCAGAAATCGCTCGTTTTCTAGTCCGTACCGAAAGTTCATTTTAAAAGGAGCAGAAAATAATTGCATGATTTTCAGCGGAGACTCACTCTTCAAAAAGAAATGACCCTTCCATCTTCTCGGACTTCGTTTCTTTCTTTTTGCCGACGACCCCCTCCCACGCTAAAAAATTGTTCACCCCCTGATTTTTTTTTATATTTGCAGAGAAGTAAAACATTGCGCTGAGGTTGGAAAACGCACGGAACTTTTTTCCGGCTCCGGAATTCTTTGTGTAAATACCGCAAAAATGGCGGCGCGTTGCCCTTCTTTTATTTTCGGGGCGAGCGTTTGCCTTTTGTTCTCTTCGTGGTTCACAATTTTACTCTTTTCTTATCCCGCCTTTTCTTTCCTTCGCTGCGCGCCGTTTAGTCGGGTTTGCGAGAAATGAGGATTTGCACGCGTGACGATGGCCACGCGGAACAATGCGAGGGCTTGAAGAAGCTCTTCGCTTTCCCTCTTTCTACTTCTTCCACTTTGCCGGACTCCTTTACTCCTGCGCACCACTTACTCTCTCTACGTTCTTTATCATTCTTCTTTGTCTACTCAATTTTCTCACTTTCCATCTTCATGACTCAAGTGTTTTATCAACTCTATTTTTCCTAACAATACCACGTTGAAAAATAATAATAATAGTAATCTCTTTATTATGATGCTCTATCATTACCTCTAAGAGAAAAAACAACTAAAAATAAT
The DNA here is from genome assembly GCA_947579665.1 of Sympetrum striolatum. Classification (NCBI taxonomy): domain Eukaryota; kingdom Metazoa; phylum Arthropoda; class Insecta; order Odonata; family Libellulidae; genus Sympetrum; species Sympetrum striolatum. Next base: position 53,681,270 of record OX388347.1, on the reverse strand, counting down.
TTATGGTTTGTACGCACAATAGTAAGAAATATCATGGATAGCAGATGTAGGAAAAAAAACCCGAATATTTCTGTTATTTCACAGAACTGAATATGGGAAAGGATATAATAAAGCATCAAGACTGTTAAGCAAAATGAAATATCGGTAATACATAATAATAAATTGCATATATTATAGATACTTTTTAAGGTAAATATGGACAGGTTAAACTTTTAAGAGCAAGTAATTACAATGTTTTATCTTGAAGTTTTACAAAGGCTGTAATGTTTCATGCAGGTAATCCCTGATTTTAGTCGGATATACAGCAAATGATTCGCGATAGTTGAGATTTTGTGTTCGTTGGGTTACAGGTTTGAGGAACTACTGCCGTTGCTCATGATACTTGTGACATTATATGTATGCATTGGGTGTTACCCATGATTATGGTATTAATTGGCAAAGTTAGGGAGATTGGGTAAACAGTTAGTTCAGTTGCACAAGTTTTGCTTACGTATTAGTGTTTGAAGATGTTGCATAGTGGTGAGACATTTTAGTTCAGTAAAAACTAACTTTGTGATTCCCTCCAGTTATTACATGTGTATAATGGAACGTTTTGTATTTACTACAGCTTTCATCTTATGTCCTCGCAGTTCCATGGATTAAAATACGTATAGATTTAGGTAAATCTAAAGATAAATAGAAAACTTTGTTTTAGTTAAAAAGAAATCATACCTATCAGAAATCAATCTAAACTGTAACGTATTGAAACTCAAGGTCAGAACATCACAAATGGCACCAGTTATAAGTAACGGCTTGTAGACATTGAAATATGCTCGTATAATTTTAATTATTTATAATATTAAAAAGTAGAAACCAAATTTTTTAACCCATACCTCGAATGCAAAACGACACAGATCTTAAATTAGCATAGGCTAGATTAACATAAGCATAGAAGTTATTGTCAAAAATATTTGCAGATATCTTTAACTGCCGTGATGTGAATTGTATTCCAATTTAATTGAAATAATGGTTGATTGGAAAACGAGATTTTCTGAGCAAAGGTATCGATTTACAAATAACGTTGGAGATTAGATAAGAAAGAATTCTGAAAAACTGATAATTGTGTGATTGTGCTTCTTATTTTAAGCTCTCCTTCATGAATAGCTACTGGGTAATTATTTATTTCTCACCCCAGCTTTTCTCAGTGATTTCACTATTTCTCTCTTTGCTTTCTCCTCTTTCATTTCGCTTTCTTTCCTTCCCACTCCATCGAAAACCGAAGAACAATTAGCAAGAGAAAGCCCAGGGGACTGTTGCAGACTCCAAAGGCTAACCGCCTCTGGAAAAAAATGGCCAGAGCTCGGAATTCCTTGCGACTTTAAGAGAAGCCGCTGGAAGGGAGAGAGGGCTTCTCCTTTTAGAGAAATAAAAAGAACACGACGTCGTTTGTTTTTCGCTTCCCACTCTTTCGCTTGACCCATGTGAGAATACCCTTGTTCTCCGTTGCATTGTTTTTTGGTTTTAAGTTTTTGAGGAATTTGTAAGCGAGGGAAGGGGAATAGGTGACCGTCGGAGATTTTTTTGGGAGAAAGGGAAAGGCGAGTTTACCTTTAAACATACGGAGAGAGAGAAATAATACTCATAATTCCGAAAAGAATTAATATGCCAACGTGCGTCGCAGTGCGGGGAATTTGTTTTATACCGCTCGGAGATGCTCCTTTATTTATCTTACTTTCCCAGTTAATGTTGGATGACATGGAAAAAAATGTTCAATCATTTGCGAAAATATTGGCCTGTTTGAAACTATATTTCTAGTCAATCATCGCATTAGAATCTGGTATTTATTCAATGTTCAAGATTGTAAGCACTACGCATAATGAAAAATAAATATAGCAATCATTTTTTATGCTACCTTTGATTTTGAGGTTTTGAATGCTTTCAGGTTGACTTTTATACCGTACAGTTTAGTACCCCATTCTTGGTTTCCATTGCAAATCACTCTATTGCTTCAATTCCTTTAAGTGTTCCCATAGTACGCTACATAAATAATCCGATAGTTTTTTATATGTTGTAATATTCTTAAAACCACGAAAAAACTCCAATTTAATTATGTTAAACACCTTTCGTGTTTCGTGAAAAATATTGTTCAGCTCTATAATTCTATGCATAGTTATCATCTCGATGATATTAGAGAGGTTTTAAATCCATCAGTTCTATTGATACATGGACAATGCCGACGAGAAAAATGTACTTTAATATGTAGCTACGATTTTTCTAATACGAATTTTATGTAATGACTTTAATCCGAGCTCAGTACCGAATACGTGTCCATGAACTCCATCATCAACGTCAAGTTTTCTTTACATTTCTTTCAGTAGGGAAATAATAACGAGTTATACCTAACTCCAAAACTGAAAAATCTGCTTAAAATTAACCGAATTTTTTAATATTTACGATTACATAATTGGTTTTCGTACTTTCTTGAGTACAGACCACTAAGTTTTATCGCAGTTTTATAGTCCAACATTTCATTTTTAATTTGTGACAGAAATTGAAACTATTTCATTAGGCATAAATTGTAAAATACAACAGTTCATATAACATTCCTATGAAAAGTTCTTCCTTTTTTACGTTAAATATTTGCTTATACAGGCATCCCCTTACCGCAAGCTGAATGGATAATTGCAATACTTGGTGATAGATACGTAAAAAGATGCAAAGAGAAGTAATAACTACTTCTGAAATAGTATTTTACACTGATTTGAAAAGACATTGTTGATTTTTATCAAATATTTGTGCGCTGATGTGTTAGGGTTCGTCATTTAATGTAATCAACATATTTATAGAGTGTAAATTGGCCTTTCAGTTATTTCCAAGATTTGTTTTGTTCTACAGATATCATTCTGAAACGGCATGTGATTTTTTATTCCTCAAACTTTGCTCTTGATATGAACTCCTCTTAGTGCCCTTTTACGAGTAATTTTGCCGCTCGGCGAAATTTCATCTTTAGCATTTTAGATAAGACGACTTTTGTCGTTTGAAAGCTTGCGAATTTGAATCCGAGCCGGAGCAATGAGTTCCTCTTTCTGCATCGGTAAACTGCGGCGGATCGCCGAAATTCCTCCTTTTTCGACATGTCACGCATCACCGTCACAGATGAATGCTTACTCCTTCATCTTGCTCCTCGCAATCCTTAAAAGGAAGCCAGTTCTCATTACTCTAAAATGCACGACCTCTTGCTCGCAGGAAAATAGTCTTAATTAACGCCGTGACATCATCAACTTACTCACCGTCTCTGTGGCAGTTCCCCCTCTTCGCTATTCCTCCAATTAAGAAATCCAACTTCAGACTAACCTAGAAACGTTTGAGATTTGTAGCAAAACTTCGCGATGGTTTTAATTACGTTTCTTGATTTATTTTCGTTATCTTCGAGGACAAAAGAGGGAGAGGACAAATGGAAGCAATCTTTGAGTGATGGGGAACAAAGTTTGAGGCAGCCAGCCCTGAATGCGGAGAAATTGTTTCTAGTTTTCAGACGGTTAATTATTTTTCCACGTTTTCACGTACCGATTCTCCGACATACGAGCGAGCATTGTCCAAAGTCTTATGTAACTAGGTTAAGTTGATGGATTATTTCTTCTCCAGGTGACGTCCCCGCCGAAATTTATTGTTCTAGTTAAATGCACATTAGTCAAGAATTCACGTTTCTGTTTGAGTGTTTTGTAGAAACTTTGATTACAGCCTCTTGCATTTGCGTTTATGAAAACAAGTACCTGTCCACCACATCGTGTTCCAACTTTGATATGGAAAACAACTTCTGCGATGTTGGATATTTCAGTTTAGATGGGGAGTTTTCATTTTATTATTTCTGTAACCAGCCTTACGTTTAGAAATGGAATTTCTTTATTGAAGCAAATATTATCACTATAATAATTCCTCCACTACAGTTTTCGTTAAAATCAGTTGATCGAGTCAGTATCGTTTAAAATGTATTTTATTTTATTATAACTGTAGACCACAAAATTATGTTATAATCATATACAAATGTTGTTCAGTCCTGCATAATATGTACGTGTAAATTCTTTACAACACCCACCTATTTCATACATGTAAGATTTAACTAAGTATAATGGGAAAAAATGTTGGGAATGTCCTTTAAAATGTAATGAAGCTGCTGTTTGTTGCTGAAATATCTTACACATCCTGGTATCTATTGCGGAGGGATAAACGGTATTGTATGAACTACAGATAGATAAAGATAGATATGATAAAGCATACTATTTCTTTAAAGTCAAGAAAATTCTTGATGATGTTGCCCATGCATCGAAAACTAGTGACAAGTATTTCATTGGTGTAGTGTACCTTATGATTTATTTTCTACGGAATCACGGTTAAGCAAAATATTCCTTCACCGCGCCCAACTAATGCATTTACTGTATCTGACGTTATTTGAATATCGTGGTTAATGTATGAGAACGTATTATTCTATGCTTTTTGCCAAATGCAGTTCGAGTTTTCCAAAATAAGAATTTGATGTGTCAGCTAGTTTATGGAGTAACTTCAAAAAGTGCAGCCAGAATACCGTAAAGCGCTCACGAAGTTGTTTGAATATGCATTTTTCCTCCGGAAAATCCCAAGGAAAAAACTTTGCATCGACGTGAAAGGATTGCTTTGTGCTGTCAGCATTGTGGAATCAACATCAGAGGAAAAGTTTCTACAAGTATTAATTCTTTAAAAGTAATGACAGTTGTAGAAGAGAAGATCAAAAACTCATTTCATAGCGCTTTTATACGGTCTAAACTTCCATCTAATTTTCTATGTTTCTGTAGAGAGGGATGGAATGCATGCTCCGAAAATTAATTAATTTACCTTTGAGGATTTGCAATTAACATCGACTAGCCGCAACGCATTACACGTAATTGGAGGATTAAAGGGTGAAGAATGTGGAGTTGATTGCCCGGAAGGAAATGCTTCCGTTCCTAGTCGCGTTTATTAATTCTGACATGTTTTTAAAGGGTGAGTTCCGATTAATTCAACCATTTAAATATATGCTTGGAGTATTTCGTTCCATACTTTAATTCTTTTAAAGTCCAATTTATAAAATTTAATTTACTTTGTCCTGAAATATGTCAGAGAAAAATCAAATTTACGAAGGAGAAATATGTTTAGGTTAGTTTATTAGATAGTATTTAGGAACTGCCCTTGTAGAAGGTAATTTTTAATAGTACTATTATTCTGCAACTGAGTACACATGAAAGAAATTTTATAGTAATATTTTTGGATAGCATCAATGTTCAATTATTGTAGCTAATGAGCACTGCTGAGAGGACTTAATTGATTTTATCCGGGGAAAATTCAAATCGGTTTTCTTTATCAATGATTTAATTACGCTGCATTTATATTCATACTTACAGTATGCAAACCTCATATGTGTTGATCATGGTTTCCCTTAACGGTTAATCTTGCTAGCAGCCTTGTCTATCAGGAATTTCCTCTATGCTTTCCTTAATGCTCAGTATCTTATTAATAAACGGGGTTATTATATTTATACCGGTGCTAAGCCTTGAAATTATTTTTGTAAATAGTTACTTACTATCAAATTGAATTAAAATATTCAAATTTAAATTTGGCTCAATTCTTTCGTGGTAATTTAAAATCTTTTATAAAGATAAATGATCAGGATTACACGAATAATAATAGCTAAATAATAATATTAACGAAGTAACTAATAATAATTCAATATGCATTAAAATGTCAAGCGGCTATTCGCATTACCCTATGCATGTATATCATAATATTCCTGAAATCATATATGTATATTTCTTGCATATTTTGACTTATATTTGCATAACCTATTATTACGCAAAATTGTACGGGTGATACAGAATAATAACAGAATTTTGAACGATTCCGTTGTAAGAAAAACATAAAAAATGATATCATAAGTAAAATTACAAGATAAATGCATAAGTAATAGATTTTCCTCGTCAATAGTATGAGAAATCGTTAAATACGAAACTTAAAAAACCTAAATGAAGATTGATTAGAAATAACAGCGTTGTAGTGAATATGTGGATAATAATCGCTATCGAAAATTTATTTAATGCTTGCTCTCGTTATATACTGACTTTGTTATTCAAAAACGCCAAAGGATGGCTAAGGAAGATTTTAGCTACAGACTTTATAATCCTCCTGCAATGTAGGTATTTATGATTACTACACTACCATTTTACAATGGAGTAACAGCGAAGATGTACTTTGGGCATCCGAGAGGTATGGGGTGGTTTGTGCACTCTCTAATACTCTTGTCAGGGCCGGGTGTCCCCCTCAATCAGAGAGAGGCGTTTGTTGTGACGTCACGTCGCTCGCGTGTGCACTCTACGGGAACTAGCGTACCAAAAACGACAAAGCGTCTCGTTTCGGGGGAGTTCGGATCAGGCGCCCCCCGCCGCCCGAAAAAGCGAATAAATGGATGCGAGGGCTTCGGAAAAATAGACGAAAATTTTAAACGAACGCACACACTCGATGCAAGTGACACTACATAACCTCTTTTCCCCGTTACTTTTTTTCGGGCATAAAGCGCTTCGCCGTGGGGCGCTATGTCGTTCCAGACGTCTCTTTTATCGAATCGTGTGCGTCGCCTTTCAGTTAGGCGGAGGGAGACACCGCCGCATAGATCTGCGGATGCCTTGTCGCCACGCTCCTATCTTTTTTGCATTGTTATTAGAGATAGGGGGAAGAAATGGAGATAGATTCGGCCTCTCCCCGCCGACATTAGTTCGTCCCCTCGTCGATGCGCTATCCCTATTTAGTGACAATGTCTACGCTTTATGTGACTGCATAAGTATGGTTTTTATGTTCCAAAAATATGTGTGCATCAATGTGTTAATGTTTTGTACAGTTGTAAATTTATCAACATCTTTCAATTCTATTGTGTTATGTCCTTATGCATATGGATAACATTTATTTAAATGTCAACGCTGTTGAACTTAGAAGAAAAGAACTCCGTAAACTTCCAATATAAATTTACGGAGTTGTTTTCTTCTAAGTACAGAATATCCCTCCACGATGTACAGCCATAGAGTAAGGATCCTTACTCAATGGTACAGCCTAGCATGATCGAGTTTATTTGTGACTGTATTTATTGATGTATTTCATATACCTATGTACCTCCTGCAGTGAATATATCTTTTCCCTAAGAATTTTTTAGGTTTTTTACATCCACAATTCTTTTCATATTTTCTCATACTATCTCTTTGAACTGATTATTTAATATGTATAATATATTGAATAATCAATTAAATATATTATGTATGAAGCTTGGTTAGGGGTCTTAATCTCGCCCGAATAAAGACGCGTTATTACACGCTCCTGCGTTTTCATCTCGGTCAAATGGCGGCGACAGTTCCTGCCCGACTTCGTGGCCCATTTAACAGTCGAACTGGGTCGCCTCGATCGCGCCGTTCGATTTTTCTAAAAGTTATCGCCGTTTGGACGGGGAGTCGATTATTGGATGCGCATCTGCCGCCTGAATCTATGCATCGACTGATTGATGCACACACGCAAAAAGGGGTTTTCCGTGGAAATATCTTTCCCTCTCGGACTCAAAGCCGCCTCTTTTGTGCGCAGAAACTGACCTTATTTCCCCTTTTCCGTATTATGTGCGGACCTCGTATGCACATCATCGATTTCGCCGCGTGATTTACTATGGATGCCGATTATCGAGATTTCCATCGGCCGGATGCTGCATGAGAAATGTTCGGTTTTGGGGTGTGTAATTGTTTTCCCTTTTGTTGGGTAATGGTTTTTCGTCTGGGGAAGGAAGACTGGGTTTCGGCGTGGATAATGGGGTCGTAAGCGCGTTCCCTTCAATGCGCTCGGCCAAACGCTTCACATCATTCATCTGTTTCTGACGGTTCGCAGTCGGAGAGAAGGACATGTACGTTTTTCTCCCTCGCGGGTGCATAAGGAAATGCGAAATTCTTTGAATTTGAAATGTCTGAGACCTATTTCGATGAAGGAATTCTCCGAATACTTTTGTTCTAGTAGATAGAAATGAAATGGTTTAATTTTTGTTAAAACTGATGGAAATTCCATTTCATAAAATAATATCTTTCTAAGAAACAGAATATATTATGATTTAATTACAAACATAATAATCATGAGTATCAAGTAAGAAATCCCGTTTTTTGACACATTTATCGCCTTACCTTTATTAATAAGGTTAGTTGAGACTTATATCTAGTAACTTTGATAGCAAGCAAGTGCGTACCTAGGGTATGATAGGCAGGACAGATGCCCTGGGTGTCATTTGAAGCAGGACCTTCCTTCAAGGAGAGAACAATGGCTAATGCAGATTACAAAATTTTTCCTGTTGGAAAGCATTCTAATAAAAAAAAATAGTCTATATGTAGATATATTTTCATATATATATTTATATATTTTAAGGATACAAACATAGTAATATATTATGCAAATCAGTAATTAAACTTATACCGGTTATGGAGAATTATATCGTAGTGCAAGCCTTCTTTTCATATACAGTTAAAATATCAAAAAATGAAATTAATGTCATTACTCCACTTTCCTGAAAAATTTCCTTTCCAAAAGAAAGAAATACCAACTTTAGTTGGCTAAAGCAACCGCGTAGTATGTGGAAAATATGGGTTCGAGTCTAGACAACGACATACTTTTTGTCCTTCATTTCTTCCTCTAATATGTAGACGTGCGCTATGCGTTTTGCCATCGCGTATCTTCTTTCCTATAAATTAATCTGATATACTGCTTATTAGCTTAATAAATAGGAATGATCAATATTCAGGAAATTTAAAAAACATCAAATTCATAGTTTTTAATAAATTTGCCCTCTAGTTATTCGTTTTCATTCATTCATATCATTTAATAGAACATTATTTTTTGTATTTGAATTTCTATAAAATAATGATAATAAAGTTACATTCATGATATCATATATATTACTAGTAATCAGATTATTGTAGCAAGAATATTATCTATTCCAGTTAGTGTGGATCGCAGAATGCAGCATACAATTTGAGATATCTATCGCTGAGTGCGGTTCTGAAATTTGCCGTCATTAAATTCAAATTCTGAAATGTTTCATGCCTGAAGGTTATCGCAAATCCTCTCCAAATACGTGGGATTAAAACCTCGAAAGAGAAAATTTCACCAGAACACGATTGCCATCGTTAAATTTGAATTTAAATTTCTGTGAGGGTGGTTTATTTCAATCGACTAGATAGAGTAATGCGATAGAGCTCTGAGAATTATTACTTTTGTCGAAAGTGGTATTTAACCGTGCGCGGAAGTAATCTTGATGAGTTAACGATGTTTCCCATGCAAGAGCTTTAGGAGGAAACTCTTTTCTCTCTTTTTACTTAAATCTTACGAATTTAGCGACTGGCTTCGTTTCATTGCGATTTTCTGCCTGGCATTAGCTCTGGCGAGGGTTAAAAGTTATTATTTCGGTCGAGACGGACTTACTTTAGGAGCATTATCGAAAGTTATGAAAGGGTGAATTTAATCGCTGTACGTTCGTTTATCTCATGGGTGCGATCTTGCAGCAAAGTAGATAAAGGAACTGCGCAAAAGGGTATTGTCTAACTTTCTTGCCAAAGACGAGAAAGTGAATTAGTTTCGCCCATTTTAAGTTGGTACTTCCATGGAATAATGGAAGTGTTTTTAGAAAGTGGTCCTCCTGCCTAAATAAGCGTAAGAGGAATATATGTTCTTAGAACGAAGAAAAGTCATCAGGTAGGAGGTAATGGCATTTGATGGAAATGTTAAGTAAGATTGCTAGTTCAAGAGACTGAATGCTATTTTTCCATTTCTGCTTCTTCGCCCTCATTCAAGTCCTTTTCCCCGAATTTCTCTCCAGGTCTTCCTCTCAAGCTCAAGAATGTTCAAAATATTTAAGAAGGAAGAAAGATGACAAAATCTACTTATTTTGTAATATGTAATCTTAATTTATGCAAATATTAGGATGTATTACGAATAGTAGTTTTGCTTTCCACTTATGAGTGTGAAACAGTTTAGGAAGATACATTTTCAAAATTTTTCGTCGTTGGAAGTTACATTTCGTTGTTTAAAAGTTATCTTTTTTCTATACTTACGTGTAAAACAGAAGATAAAAAGTTTGTATTCTTCCACAGTTTTTATTAAACAATGGCCTCATAAAGCCCTTCAAGGATTAACGTATAACTCTTCGGACTAGATTTAAAGAGACAAGCAAGAATGCTCTCCTCTTGTCCTGTTAAAATTTACAATGTGAAAATTTCTCTTTGAAAGTACATACAATTGCATTAATATTATTGGTGTTTACCAGCGAATATACCAAATTAGAGCCGAGTATTCTCTTAAATTCTGGAACCATTCTGACGATTTAAACGTTGATAGAATTTAAAATTAGGATGATGAAAACGTCTCTTGATGTTATCCTAAAAAAATATGCGGTAAACTACAGGAAGAATAACCTCGTATACATAAAATATGTGTCTATAAAACACCTTTTCTTATAGAATAGTAATCGAATGTAAATTACTTTAGTCGCTAAATTACTCTTATATTTTGGCGATATAACAGTTTTCAGATTTTCTTTAAATCATGCAATAGAGCACGACATTTTTAATTTGAGAAAAATTTCGAGGTCATTTTCTTTGGTTTTCTTTTGGGAGGAAATACTAGGAAGTATAAACTTCATAGAATCAGGCGAGGTGTTGTGGTAATCCACAATGGAAAGAACCTTCTACCCTTTCCTTAATGTAAGATGGAATTGTACCTTTACCACAAATTTAATTTTTCTATTTTATAAGTTTTTATTTCTTATTTTTCTATTTTTGTATATAGTTTTTGTGAAAAATAAAATTTGTGGTAAAAGTATAATTCCATCTTAGATTCGTTCCACTAGGATGAAGGAAACTGCCGCTCGTATTTCCCAATACTTCATTACAAAGACAGACACTTTCTTCTCTTTTCCTATCGAAGTAAACTTATACCGATGTTTCATAAGACCCGGGGAATTAGGTATCGCCAAATCTATTCTCGGCCATCGCTTCGAGACATCCATTAAAAATCCGCACATAAACGTCATGTACACGCGCGCCGGCGGTGGAGGCGGTCATCCAGAAAGGACAATAGAACGAGGAGGAAAGGACAAAGGAGAAGGATAAGGAAGGGGCGAAAAGAAAAATTGGTATCTGGTAGGTTGAAAGAGAGATGGCCATTTAAGAGGGCAGACCCCCGTCAATCCTCGATTGAGACGACAAACCAATGAAGGAGAAAGAACGAGCTAAGATGGACCATCGCTCTACCCCCATGCCTCCCCCAGGGTCCCGCGTAATGATCGAGGGAAGTGCCCGCTTCTCCTCCTCCTCGAGGTCCGGCTATTGGGCAGAGTGTCGGGTATGAATAGCGGTCTACGATTGCCTCCCTTGCCCCCCACATATATCAGGAGTCCACCCTCCCCAATCCAACCTTTCTTTGCCTCCTCGGAACGGAGATGATTGGTGGATCGGGCTGCCCCGCGACTATCTCCATTCCTCTCATCTTCCTCGTAATTTATTCACCTTCATTTTCTTTCCTTATCTTCCCTCTTTCCGTCCATCCGTGCTGCTGCCGAGCATTGTTCCTCCAGCGATGACCTACCCTCCGCCATGGTTTTCGAACCCCCTATTTATTGCCTTGTTCTGGGCGAGTCCCTTTCATGGTTGGGATGTTCTCGTTTACAAGGATTCAAATCATGGCGAGTGTTCCCGATTTTGGTTTCCGGAGACTTTGTAACGGTTTTGGTTACTTGCGTACGTTCAAGGAGGACACTGGAGCCTGCATATATTTTCTTCCCCCGAGGAATACACAATCATGACTCATCTTTAAACTGTCTATAAGAGTACGGCGATTAATGACCCGAGGTAACCGAGATAAGAGTTCTATGCTTTGGTATTTATTGCTGGTATTTAATGTTACATAGTTTCTTTATGAAGTTACTTGGAGGGACAGAATGTTAGGTTAAGATACATTATTGAAAGAAACGTGTGTTCCATTTTATATATGTCTTGGTAATTACTTCATTATATTACTATCAATTATTATTTATTTTCATTTTAAAAGGATACAGAATGGTCTGTGTATTTTATACCTATTTTTCCAGAAACTGTGCACTAACTCTGCGTTAATTTTTGGACATTTAAAATATTAATTTACCTCTTCAGCCTTTACTATAAGAAATCAACTTACTATCCACTTTTAAACACTAGAGGAACTAAAGGAGACTGAAAACCTTGCGGCAGTAAAACATAAAGTATTTTTTAAGTTTCAATGGATATCAATAGTCCTAGAGGTTTTTTACATAAATAGTGATTGAAAAATTCTATATGCTGCGTAAGATTCCTGATCAACTAGAGGTATTGTTTTACTCCTAACATCAGAATATTTTTTCTGTACTTTATGGAAAATGTGTGTCTCCTTTTACGGGTATGAATTCATTTATCATTTATAAGAAACATACAAACATTTCTTAGGTGGAAATTGGATTTTTAAATTGTTCTCCCCGAATTTATTCAAATAGTATGGATTAAAAAATGTTAATTTCTATCGTTCATAACTCTAAGAACATATCTCTATTATCTATCTATATCTTCTTATTAAAAATAACTCCGTTGCTTGCATGGAAAATGTAGTTTCAACTTCTTGCTTCATTACCAGCAAATTTCTTCACCTTTCCTTCAATCGCGTGATGTTAAGAAGAGGCGCTAAGACGTTTCGTTGCTTCATACTTCCTCTCAGCAATATCTACTTTTTAATAGTCTGTTCTTTTATATTCTAATTTTTCCTAGCTCCTATCAAGGGATAGTCAAACACCACTGCGAAAAATGTATTTCAATATACAATTTCTGTGAATATTAGGTTCCATATTATTTTACCGCTTAGATAAAGTTATTTGCTGCGCTATGTACGTGAATGGCGATTTATCAGATGTATAGAAAATTCGTAAATTTGCCAATGCATGTTTTAATTGATAAGCAAAGTCATAATTAGGCGTTTCTCATTTTTCACCAATTTTCGTCACTTCAAATTGCCGTTGTTTTTCAGCGCTTTGCAGATCCAAAGTAATCGCGGAATCTTTCTCATTTCCATTTCCCTATCCTTTCCTTATTTATTCCTCTCTCACCCTCTCCCTCTTCTTATAAATTCTTCTTCCCTACAGCCGCTTTTTAATTCATTTCCAGTCCCCTCTTACTCTCCCACATTACCCAACAATTATGAAAATACCCATCTAAAGCCTCCATCCCGGTTAAAAAAAATCCTCCATTTAGAATCTTCGAAGATCAAGGCTCGAATGAGGGGAAAAGATCATTTTCGTCGAAAATTAATTGGAAAGCGCAGGTAGTCTTGACCCTCGGCGTATCTCTTTTTACTTTTTTTAACACGGTATTAATCTTCAATCACCTTGACTTATACGTAGGATATTTTTCCCTGTAAAATTGCCCGAGACGAGCAGGAATAAGACTCCGCTTTTGATTAAGTTAGAGATAAGCGCATTTCTTTGAGATAAGAGATAATTACCGCGGAGTTCACGAATCTTGATTTCGGAGGATGGAAATTAAGAAAAGATGTTCGGAGCAGTTACTATATACCGCCGGCGTGTGTGGTTTTAAGCAATTACGAAGCGAGTATTTCGGTGCTCCGTAAGGATGCTTCTTTCTAATTCAATCTTTCTACGAGTCGACTCGACTGAGTTAAATTAAGCAGAAATGGACTGTGTTATTGGAAGTAAATGGATTATTCAATTCCCTCCTCCGAAATGCAATCAGAGCCTCTTTTGAGACTCGCGTTAAAAAATAATACCTCTCAGAGATCAGAGAGAATTATCTGATATGCTGCTTTTGCCAACATACATAGAATTATCCCTCGCAATCAAGAAGTAATGAATCTCCTTCGCTCTTCCCTGTTTTTATTCTAGGTTACGTCTAAGCTTTTAAAAGATTGTGATGTAAAGGGAAAAAATTAAAAGTATATTAGCATGTACCTCGTAAACTTTGAGTAAGCTGGAGGATGTTCAATTTTTCCGAAAGATTCTCCACCGCAGTATGCGATCAAACACGATTTGCTCGTAGGAAACGCTTACAATTTGTTTCGGAAAGGAGGACAACTTTTCTTATACCGCTGCGTATAACTTCTTCCATTTACAACAAATCAGATAATATCTTAAAACCTTATATATCGGTGAGAAATAAATAAAAATGTGTAATAAATAAAAGCTTTTAATTGAATCGATATCTAAAGAGAAAGGTTCAGAGAAGTTAAAAGCCTTAAATCGATACAGATCCAGCAGTGGCTTTCAAATGGTGGGAAACTGATTTAGATAAATGATTCTTTTTGTTATTAATAATTATTCTTTAATAATGATAATACTTTAATTCGATATTCTATATTATTATAGATTTCTTTAAAAAACAGTCAAGTCTTTCTTAGCAATTACTTATGCACCAGAAAATTTATGCCATTACGGACAAAATATAAACCTTAATAAATGTATATACCATTTCATTACGCTATGAAAATATTTATAAATATATTTATAATTTATTTAATAAAAAATAACAATTCAATGAGTACTCATTTAAGTTTGTAAAACAAAATTCTTTCACAGTAATTTTGATTTTACAACAACTATTCAAAGTAAATTTAATACCGTCAATGAGTTTGCGAATTCCAAACACATAAATCCATGTATTACATGAACACAGAATTACAGAACATCCATAATAGCACATGCCTCAGATATAAATCTTCAATCCGAATTCTATTTACCGAAATAAAGTAATTAATTCCACAAAATATGATTATGCTACTGAAATAAAATTTGAGGCATAAAATTTTAATTATTTCTGGATTAATCATTCCTCAAGCAACCGCCATGCATGTATAAGTAAAGTTAATTAATGGTTGTGCCTAAGAGTGACTTGAGACTCATGCGGTAATGAATTTATACTTTGAATGCATGGAGTAGAAATTAGAGACCTCCGTCGGGAAAATAGCGGTTCGAGTTAGACATACTAAGCACAGTGCCTAAATAGGGTGACATCATTGCCGCGCAAGGATAATAGAGATTGTAGACAATGGAAAACACCATTGACAAAGCCGAGGATTATGGGTAAATACTACATTACCCGTTGTTATCTACTGTACCCGTTGAACTCTGAAGTTTGACGTCGGTTATAATCACATTGTAATTCATGCCTTCGTTGTTCACAGTTATCAAGCCTGCCATAATATACATCACCACTTGGTGATTAATTAGTAACGCCAATAACCATTTTATTACCGCTTGTTTAAATGAGCCAATTTTCTAATTTCATGTAACCTCATAAGTTTGTTGCTACGTGAGTGCTTAAAATGGGAATTTGAGGGGAAAAGAAGCATTTAATTTGAATTTTAGGAAAACTTTAATTCATACCTTACATAGGATTACATCATATGCGATTAAATTAAATGATAAAAAGTTATTATCAGTTTTCTTCAAGGAAACAAGAAAATGTATTACTGAGAGAAGATTCAAGTTCTTTATAGTTTGGGTTTATTCGACCATTTTAGACTTTGATAATCTCTCGCAGCCAATTGTACATACGAACATCGAATGTATTCCATTCATTCGAGGAAGATATCTTCTTGATTAACAAGCTGATAATAAATCCGTCTACTTCGGATCAAATATATAAAAATTCCTGTAATGCAGTTCAGATGTTTCAATTTTTAACGTAACGGTTGTACAGCTTATCGGAAGAAATTTTCTAAATTTAGGAATTACGTTTAGAGTTACGCTCATATTTCGCTCTTACGCTGATTCTGTTTTGATTATTTTTTTCTTTTTGGATGAAATGTGATGTACGATTTAAAAATATTACATGGTAATTTGCTGGTTAGTTCTATTACTTGTATTTTTATACCAAAACGACATTTTTATAAAAAAATGCTTAAAATCTAGCATGTATTTTTGCGATAAATTAAGAAGCGATGATTAAATGCGATGCTAACTAACACGCGGAAAAATTGGTATATTTGCTTTTTTATACTACTTTGATAAAATTGATTGGTATTCGGTCTTTATAAAGAAAAACATTGTTTTGGATTGCGTACGATATTAAATAAGCTACTTGTTATATTCCGAGGAAAATATCTCGGCTAGAATCGAGTACGTAGACCACCGAATATAATTTAGAAGTTATTTTCATACGATCAACCGATAAAGTAGCTCTTAAAAGTAAGCAGATGTTTCACATTATTGCTTCTAAAAGTCAAGAGACATAATTCTATATTTTTAT
This sequence comes from Sympetrum striolatum, assembly GCA_947579665.1. Lineage (NCBI taxonomy): Eukaryota > Metazoa > Arthropoda > Insecta > Odonata > Libellulidae > Sympetrum > Sympetrum striolatum. The sequence continues at coordinate 53,664,954 of OX388347.1, read as the reverse complement.
CGATCTTATAATTTTAAGTAATATCCTGCTCCAGATCAGCTTTTGATTGTCAACTGCTCCGTTATTGTTGATCTGCCCCATTTGAATGGGCCTTTTAAACGGGATCCGCACGATTCAACGAACTTTTCGCAGAGCTTGGAAAGAGCGGTGGAATAAACCGATTTAAGAACCCAGAAATCGCGGATTGAAGATGGAATGCAGTTTCACAGAGGTTCTCCTCTTACTTATGCAAAACGCCTTGGAGGAGTGGATTAATGCTCAATAGGGACGAACCCTTTTACTCTCTCGTGCCACCGTGGGTCTAATTTCCGTTCCTCTAATGGACTCTCCGCTTCCTTTCTAATCCTCTCTTCCACTTTCTCTAAATGCCTCATCCCTTCTTGACGAAACCTTTTCTCGCCGGCCTTTTGATTCATCTGCCAGTCCCTCATTTCTTTATGGAAGGACGATTCGTCGCGGCATTGTTCACGTGTTAAGTTTCCAATTGGCAATTTCGGAATATAATGGCGTCTGCGTGCATATAAATCCGTCCATTCTTGCGCCGATGACTCTCCTAGCTCTCCTAACCATTGTCCATTCTAGTGAGAATAATGTTTGTATGGAGTTTAATTCGATAATTGGATACTCGATAGAATTTGTAATGGTCAAATATTCAGTTTGTAGAGTATTGTATGCACTGTCGTTGCTAGCCAACGATAAGGAAGGTAGAAATGAATGTGATATACGGATTAATTTCTCCTGCTAACATATCCCGATATATGAGATATTTTTCATTTGTAATTTGGTACAAGAGAGAGGAGTGTATCTTTCTGTTACTTTGGTCACAGTCGTGCTAATGGCTTTAATAACTATATAATAACAATTTAATGGCGATTGATACTGCAAATATTACATTCATTGAGATGTGGCAACAGAGAAATCTGCTATGTATCATTATTCTAAAATCTCAACCTTCATTGTAATTGTTCCTGCTACCATATCCTGATGTATGGGATATTTTTCATTTGACATTTGATACAAGACGGGGAAATGTACCTTTCATTTACTTGAGTCACAGTCTTGTTAACGGCTGTGATGTATATGATTGTTACCACAAATTTTACATTCATTGAGATACGGTAGCAGAAACAAAATCCAGAAACTCAATCTGATTTGCTTAAATTTTAATAAAAAGGTCTATTATAATTTCATAAAATATGTTTTTGTATTAAAGATAATCATATAGTTCCTTAAATACACCATAAGAAATTTTTCAGAATAGAATCATTTTCCAATGCCCTTCCGAAAAATGTCAGTTCACCATATTGGATAGTCAGTTACTGTCATTATTTCGTGTTTTATTAATTATCTGCCTCTCTTCCTCCTTTTACCCGCCATTCAGGAAAATCTCTTTCTTATTTCTTCCCATTGCTGTTTCCACGTTCTTTTCTTGTCTTTGTAAGCATTTGCTGTAGGAAAGCCGTGAGAATAAAGGAAATCTTCGCAGGGCTGAAGAGAATTTACACGAAACGGCATGGATAAGGAAAAATCAACTCTTTTCTCAGCATTTGATTCGATGTCTATATATAGGGTGAACATAAATGTAATGTTGCCTTTGATAGATCGCTCTATACGATATATTATTTCAATTTTTAATTTTCCTCGTTGAATGAGATACAATATCTCTTGTCGCCTAGTCTGACTATATTAGTAATTAATTTAAAATTGTAATGAATAAAATTATGGGTATTTAAAATTAGATTTGCTTGCTTTTCGGTTAAAGGGACGCCCGTTGTATTTCATCCTTTCTAGTGTAGGCGGTTTTGATATCTACCAGGAGAAGAGACGATTATGAATTAATTGCCCTGATTTTATGAGTTGGAAATTATTTAACAATCAGCCTAAATTTTCTTTAATTATGGAATAATTATCCATCACTAATTACAACGAATAAATACATAAATTAATATTTACAATTATACGGAACTTAATGAATTTTGCTTGTAACGCATCATTAGTTCCTCATCTTTGTGAATGAAATTTTCATTATTTCTCATCCATTTTCAACGTATTGTATTTCACTTTATTCTTTCTGTTTGTTTGCGTTGTAAAATGTTATTTCGGGAAAATTATTATTTTTAAAATTTTTCATTAACTCTTTTAATGCCTTTATCTTTATATTTCCCTAATGAACAAACTATCTTTGATTCAATTATTTTACTTGATTATTTAATACTATCTGGAATTTTAATTTGATTCTGCTCATTTTTTTCTATTCGTGGTGTTTTATTAATGCTTGGATCTGTTTTCTTCAACTGATCCTGAGACAACATGAATCTATCACGCAATGCCTGTAATTTATAAGTTCCAACTACTGTCACTGATTCAAAAACTATTGAAGACACCGTCAGTGCATATTCATAATATCCTTACAATTTTACCTCTTGAAAGAATACATGAAGCTCAAGCCATTTGCTATTTGACTTACGAGAGCATTACCACATCCGGGATCATAAATCCGTAAATAATCCGTAAAGTAAAACATTATAAATAATACGAACTAATTTTGAATGATAATTTTGCTCATACAACGAAACTGTTCTCACTATTAAATTTCTGCAAATGAGACAGGATAAAGAAATGATAGGTTCTGAGCCTAAGGGTATTACTTGAAGTCGGTGTAAAATTCGGCATAGAGATCTACTTTAGTCGATGCTAACCGAATCAATCTTCTTTGGATTTTTATGAGTAGAAGTGGAGACAAATATCTCAGCAATAATTACTTTGAAAGACATTGTAAGTGTTAGTATTAGAAACTTAGGGATAAAGACAGTTGTCGGCTTTTATGTTGTGGCATTATTGCGATGGCAAAGGACAGACCAAATAGAGGGATGTCGAGTATTGGACGTCCAGGGCGATGAATAGCATTCCAATGGACGTTAATCGACCGCATAAGAGGTCAAGAGACGGATGGGAAAGGGAAGTCGTCGAATTCCTGCAATGACAGAGAACAGGGAAAGGAGAGGGTATGCAGTGAATGTTTGAAGTCGTCAGAGTCCTTCGCTTGCTCAAGTAGTAATGTACAGGAAAATAAATTTGCATTACTTTAGTTCAATAATCCCGTCATCATATTAATAATAATTATACATTCAGTAGGTCAATTCGACCTTCCATTAAGGCTGGCTACAACCATAGCGATTCGAATTAACAGCTTCCTCAGAGTAAATAATAGGGAAATTTATCGATTAATTAATGAAATTGCTGATTGCTGCGCAGCCCAAATTGAGATTACCGAATCATTTACTTGAGAAATATTGTGGAACTACATTGGGAGATACCGTGCCATTCTTGCGTATAAACATGGTGCTCACTAGGTTCAATTATGTCGCCACCTATCAAGTTATGAGTGTTTCTAACATATTTTCTTTGAAAAATTTGGAAAGATATTTAAAGAGGTGGAGAAAGAATAGAAAATATGGATGAGCTCTAAAAATATTAAATGGAACTAAATGTATACCAAAATTAAGGAATTTTCCATCATGTTTTACTGGGGAGTTAACTATTTTCGTTATAAAGTATAAAAAGACACATCGGATAGCTACCGAATAATAGAGAATTGCCAGTGTATGGTTTTTAATTTAGCTGAGAATGATTGCTTATGGGGGACGAATGCCATATTGCTTGAGAAGGGTAGACGTTCGGAAGTGGGGAAAGGATGACAGATATGGAGGAAATGAGGGAAGATGAAGCATTATTGCGAAGACATTCGATAACGAGGATGAATTTCTATCAAATTTGTAACAGGGTTGGGAAAGATTATGCCCATGAAAGAGAAAGCAAAGACGAGGCAGAATCTTAATACATATAAAAGAAGCCAAATTTAATGATATAAAAAATAACTACTTCGGAATTTTTCCATGGATAATAAAAGCTTGATGTAAACGATTGTTCATATATCATGACGGACCTAAATTTACTTTTCTGGTGAAACCATTTTGTTTAGTAAATAAATTGTATATTTAATCATTGATATCGACTAATTCTGTTTGCCATTAAGTCACTATTAATATCGTTTTAAAGTTTTTAATGCAATATAAGATATAATATATAATTATAAACAGTATTTTTTTGTTCGAATTATAGCCTATAATTATTTATGATTTGCGAATGAAGCAGTTATATTCGGGGGCTGATTACACATTCTGCAAAGTAGTAATTATTTTTTTAAGTCGCAGAAAAGTATGGAAAACTTTCCACCCATACTTTGCTGTAACTGATGCATCATATAGTACAATAATTTTATATAAGTATGATGCATCAGTTCGAGAGCAATCGAAATTTTCGGAATTTCTCTGATAAGATGTTACTTTGCCTTCTCGTTTGTTTTTATTTGAAAGGTTTATATTTGATCTATTCATTTTAAATGAACCTATTCTTGTAAAGAAAATAGATCTAAGTACAATTTTACCTGTAATAATTCATAAGCCTGCAACCTTGGACAATGGTTTAGATGTCAATTCCAATTTGCAAATTTTATCGTTGTTTGATTACTATACTACAATTAGCAGGATATTTATCGAAATAGTAGTATATTTGTCTTCTATTTCCATTTTATAATGCTAATGCCTGAATTTTATCTTGGAGGTTTATTCTATGGTTCCGATATCGGTAGGGGAAGATGTTTGCTTCGTAACAGTCAATAATTTACGCACTTGGAAGATTAGTTTGGAGCGTGATGGGATAGTAAATTACGATGACGAAGGAGATATTCGAATTTTCTATCTGTAGTTCGATCAGACCAGCAGTTTACTTTGTGTCATAGGTGCTGCGTCTATTACACCTCTCGCAACTTGATTTTAGTGTATACGGAGTGTTTCCAGCATTTCATCAAGTGCCGCCTTCAAGTACACGTCACGGCCCGTTGCACGATTCCTCGCAAATTTGAATATTGTTTTCGTCTTTCACACCACGAAGAACTTGACAAGTTTATTTTCTTTTCCATCGCTTTACTTTAGTGCCTCAAAAGAACATTATCTCGAATAATTCTCGATATCTTAACATTGAAAAAAGCTGAACTCTCTATGTTTAATGTGGAAAGATTTCCTATCGTCTGCTTTTAATAGATATAGCTGGGTAGTTACTTGCATTAACGTTATGCTTTAGTTTTTGTCTTTTAACACTTCCGTTTAAACACTAAAGAATTGCTTCTGTTGCTGGAAAATCTTTGTAAGGAATACGCGCTATCGATTCCTGAGAGTACAAATGAGAAAGGTACTATTTGAAAATTCTTCGAATAAAAAAAAGTAGATTGTCAACAGTTGCATAAGATGCTCTTATTTATTGGGGAATTTTAATTTGCGTGCGATAAATGTTACCTTGTTATTAAATCGATCAAGGAATTACATCATAAATAAATATAATCAAACATACTCCAGCCGTGAGTCAGGTCGCAGCCTAGTGATAAACGTTATCTAAAGATGGCAAAAGAAAACGTTTCATTTCAGAAGAAACCAAAAATAAAATTCTGTATTCTTAGCAGCTATGAGTTAATTTCAGATTCGACAAATCTACTCTAGAAAATATAGATGTAAGTTAAAGCTACGTGATCAAGCCATATATCATAGAGGAATTTTTAAAAATAAAATAAGTGTTCAATTAGAGTCCAGAATTTCTGAAGGGTAATGATTTAATATTAATGGCCCCATTCCTAATTAATTAAAAATGCATTTCAGCCATTGTAAAGGAAAATGCTTCCTTTTACTGGATAAATCTGTAAACATTTGTCATCATCTTATTGTATAGTTCTGCGTTAGAACAATCAAGATCTCTAGATAAGAAGTGAGAAACCTTTTGTCTTTTAAGGTGTTCATTGAAGTCCATCTGCTTAAACAAATACTCCCAATTCAATTATATTTTCAAATATTGTTCTTGAATCCAACTGATGAATACAATTTAAGTGGTTTTCTTTCAGTTTATATGCGAATGTTTTTTCCTAGCAACTTCCATTGTTTAATCGAATATAATAAATCCAATTTAGGCAGCATGCACAATTGGGTCTATTTCAGTTTCAATTGGGTCTATTTCATTTCTTTTTATGAGACCGAATGCTAAACGTTGTTTTCCTATAGAAAAAAGTTTTCCAGCTCTGCCTTAAATTTAAGCGAGTTTGTACTGTCACTAACGTATGAATATTAGGTTAGATATACCATCTTATGTTGGACTTCTCTTTGCATTTTCTCTTCCATAAAAAATATTGATATTTTTGTTGTATTCCTCATTTGAAGAAAGTGGATTCAAGCCATGGTTCTGTAATTTCTTACACATTTCCACTCCTCGTACACTGATTTATTTGCCGTTACTCCGTTGATACATCTTATCATACGACAATCATTTAAGATTGAAGTTCGGAGTAGCTGCCAGATTTTTTTCATTTAAAATCATTGTCAGAATGTCGAAATACGTATGGTGAGGATGATGCGGGGATTTGGTCACGAAAATCTCTTCTGTGAAGTAACATCGTAGCAAAACACGCACCGGCACGCGAGGTCTTTAACACCTGGATCCCAAAAAAAGTGTGGCATGTGTCCTTTATCCTCTGCCTTCGTGGAATGTCACACCTCTTGGTGCCCAGGGACCCGAGAAAGCCCTCTTTCATGTTTCTCCTCGACCATGCTTCTTAGCTACCCCTCCTAAATTCTTAATTCCATCCCGTGAGCATTTTGAACCTGCTTCCCCATAATCACTCCGGAGTTCATCTTCTGTCCAATGCCACTCTAATTTTACATCAACTTCTTACATCCATCATCGCTTCCTTCTTATTTTGTCTCGTGTTTTTACTCTTATTATTATCATCAAAAGTATGTTACAATTGTACTAATCGTCCGGTAGATACACAGATTACATATTGAATACATTATATTCATTAATTACTTTTATAACATAACTACAACACGTAACAACAATACAATAATACAGTGCATAAGACTCACAGCTACAAACTTACACATAAAGTATACATTTAATATTCCAAAACAATATTCTAACTGTACATGATTAAAAAATACAAATATTTACATATAACTATACACTGATTTATCTGCTTCTTTCCTTCCCCCGTAATAAAAGTTTTTACAGTGTTCCTAGTAGCCTTCACGGCTACCGTAGCGGTCCCGGGGACAAGTCCTCACTGTACTTCACTATACCAGGCAAATGTATCCTGTAAAACTGCTCCACTTGTTCTTGTTAACGGCAAGCTCAATCACCGTCGGTAAGCCATCAATAAATATTAAAAAAGTAAAGGCCCCAGCAGGTCACCTTAGTTACAAGTGATGTTACTCTGATTTCTTTGGATAGTTTATCTCCAATTTATATTCTTTGTTTCCTACCTTTCATAAAAGAATCTATCCATTTTATTAACCTTGGATATAAGCTCATCATCAATTATTCTGTTATAGTTATTCCCTACTTTAATACATTATCCTCTTTGTTGCCCAAAAACAATATTTTATTCAAGAAAACCAGCATCTTTTTTTACCTTCCCGATAGCTGAGAATATTTGGCGAGCAGTAAATAGGTACGTCGGCTGGTTGTTATTCCCATATCTTTAGCTGGGAAATTTAATATTGAGGCCGTAGTTTATGGCTTGAAAAACAATTCCGAGTACGCAATATATATCATCATATGGCGAAAGTGAGCCGGGTTTTATGGTGCTTTTTGAATTGTTGAATTCTGGAAGGAAAAAAAGTAATAACACATCCTATTTTGTAAAATAGAAACGTACATGAAAACGAGCTGATGATCGCCTGCAAACATATGGGCTTTGAAGTAAGGGATAAACAGAAAAGGGATTGCACTAGTCATATTTGGCTTTTTGATGCTAGTTTGTTTTCAGGGATATACAGTGTTTTTTTAAAAGTAAATATGGGTGTCCGGGTTAAACATATAATAATACAAAAGGTAATAACTAAACTACCAGTTCGTGATCTACTATAACAGCACCATCGAATTCCTGCAGTTATTGCAAATGTTACGCCTGCAATGCTACAAAACACCTGGAAAGAGTAAAATTCAGATTAGATGTCTTTCTGTCACTAATACTGCACGTATCGTGGTATATTAACTGTGCAAAAAAATACTTTTAGTTACCATACTTCTAGAAACAAACCGCCAATAAATATCTTAATAAAGTAGTTAATGTATTTACCACGAGTAATTGAATATATAATACAAACAGAGATTTTCATGTTATTCAAAAAAGTGGCAAAAAAAGTGAAAACATTAATTGTGGTTTCGCGATAATTGCTTCAAAATTCCTCTTGAGTTGAATATAATAGATCTTGATATCTGTTTGCAATATAATTAGCATTTTCTATTTTTTTGAAGATCAAGGTGCTTTCCCGATTTCTTTCGAAGCATATAGTTTTAATTATGAGCTACTATTCTTATATTGCAGGTTTTTTTAATGCTTAATAATCTATTATATTATGAAATTTAAGACATTCAAATGATTAATAAATAGAGAACTAGAAGGAAATTGATGAATAGGCATTAGAAGTTAAAGTCTTTTATGCTATGTTTATTATTTACTGTTAAAATACCATGGAAATTTCATGATGAAAGAAACAGTCATATGATAATGGAAGACAAAGTCGTCGTTTTTATCTTGCAACAAGAGAGTAATTGGCAGTCAGTATCAGTGGCAAAATTCGATCCAAAACAGCAAAATAAAATATATTTAGTCTATGCGAAGAGAGTTCAAACATAATTTATCATTTTTATTAGGTGTTTTTTATCATGCAATTTCTACCAGGCTCACTAAATTCCTTTTCATCTTTTTTTCTACCACATCGACGCATATTCTCTGCATTTCATCGATCTTTCGGCGTAATATATTCCAAAATTATCGTGTTTTCCTCTTCTCCTTTTTCATTGGTTTCATTTCCCATCGTCTTCCTCTCTTTTCTCTTCTTTTATACGCCTCTTCCTTCCATTTTGTACCTTTCCCCGTCCGTCTTCTGCCTGTTTTCCATTTAAAACCTCCTTCCATTCTCCCGGAGGATGTCTTACAACCTCGCGAAAAACACCATACCTCGTCAACTATATATCTATAGGGTCGTTGAATTTTCTTTTTACGACGAGCTAAAGGCCTGCCCCGTGTAATAGATTGTCGGAAAAAATCTCGATGGAAGCAGCTTTCCAGTCTTTCTCCCTTTCTCGGAAGCTGTTCCTTTGGGCAGAAATCATAAGGAATTGAAAAAATATTTGTGTCGTACGAAGACTCTACCCAATTAACCGTCGGGACGTGACTGGCGCGGGCTGAAAAACTGTCTTCACACAAACGATTCGGTGCCAAAGTATCGATACTTCTTTTCGCTACGTCTCCCGGATATAATTGCTTTCTCTATTCCTCTTAGACGTTCAAAAATAGATGATTCTCCTCAAAAGTTTACAGTTGAAGGAGGTCTCCTGTTTCATCACTTTTAAGTTTTGTCACAATGTCTTACACCAAAGCACAACTACCTTGAAACTGACATTACATCTATTACTTCTGTTTGTCGTCATATAGCGTCATTGAAATGATGTTTACTTCGACTTCGTCGTCAGGGATTCAGTGACCAAAAAGAACTTGAATTATTCCATCAGGATATATTTGAGAAATTTTATATCTTCACACCACTCAGTTCTAAAAATCTCTTTATATCTATTTTTGAAAACTATAGAAATAGGGTTCTATGAAGTATGGATTTCAAAGCCAATATTTATTTTAAATTAAGTTTTTAACTTCAAGTCATTTTTCATTTTATATTATTTTTTAAGGATTTTCACTATACCTCGATTGCTACCTCATTTGTTCCTTAACAGTTGCAATCATTCGCTCTCGGTAGCGTGGATATATTGAAAGTTCCATACCTTATTGGTTTGTACCATTGTTTCCTTGGGTTAGGAATTATATAGGAGTTATAAGGTAAAGTAACTTAAAAAAATTAAAATCTCTAATCAAATATGGAAGGCTATACTACGTGGAAATCCATAACAAGTTACCTAAGAAATAAAAATTCACAAATAATTTTCAAAGAATTAGAAGATTATATTGTGGAAAAAAATATTCGTGAATTTTTATTTCTTAGATTACTTGTTTAAAAGCTCTCTTAAATTTTAAAGTATACTTCAAATAGTGGTGAATTTTCCTATTAATCATTCCTGTTAACACTTGATTATTTTCTATATCCAATGCTGATATAAAATGTACTTAATTAAACTGGCATATGGCAATTTGCGAAAATTTTATTTTAATTTTAGGGGGTTACTTACAAATCAGATTTTTTTATCTCAACGCATATTATTTAAGCAAGGTTGGAACGAAACAAAGCACCAAACTTCCTAGTTCACCCAACAAACCCAGTTCCTCCCAAATCCGAAATATCTCGCGGCCGAATCATCGGAGGGAGTCCGTTAATTAGAGCAAATTCGCAATCGAGAATTTTGTTCCCAATTTTCGTTTCCATTTAAATGAAAGCATCGCGCCCTTTCAACCCCAATTAATCGAGAACTTTAAGTTATCCTTTGTAAAACAACTCCCCCGAAGCTTCCCAAAAATCTCTAATTACGACTCTCTTTCTCCGGGATCGCCTAATTGGGTTACTCTTTGAGAAAAAGGAGTTGGTTCGTCGGACAATTAGCGATAAACGCGTAAACTCAATACGCTGGCGATTTTACCATAATGACGTTTTACTTCAGAACTACCGCAGAGTCCGCATTGAAAGCCAATCCGAAGATGAAGCCGAGGATGAGTGGAAAGAAAATAGTATTCTGCGAGAGATAAATAGCGTGGAGGCTTGCCCCTTTATTCCTCGGACCTCTCGGAGGCCTCCTCACCTTTGACCTCTTCCCCTTCTCTCCCCTGTCCTCTCCCGTTCGTCTGATAGCCACGGTTGCGTCGTTAAGGTTCAAGGTTTCTACGACGACCCTGCGGGAAAACCTGTCCTCTCTCTTTCCTTCAAAATCCATCCGATGCACACTTTTTTACGTAGAAGAGGAACAAGAGGAAGGGATTGTTTTGAGGCCCACGCGATCTTTTAAAACATCCTCGTGCTCTACCAGCCGGTCTTATTCCTTCCCTTGTCCTGCATCGAGGGTCCTCGCCGTTCGGGTTCTTACCACTCCCTGTTATTTCCAGGTGATCCGCCCTTTTGGGTTACGTTGCCCTCGGGTAATTGAGTGTAAGATGTAGGGACCGATCCCGCATCCTCTCTCTCTCTTATTTTCGCTTCGCTTCCATATTTTCCGTTTCACTTTTGTTATCCTCTCGCCGCGTCTGCATCCGTTTCGCATCGCGTTCTTTGCCTGTTTCGTTTGGGGACTTTTTCGTTTTCTTTCATTACTCTTTCCATATGCATAGAGGGGTCATCCACAAAATATTTGATTTTGGCATTTCGAAGCTTTGTAGTCGTTCCAAAACATTCAAAGATTGTTTGGAATGGAGTGTATAAATTATTGTATTGTTGTACTGAAGGATTTTACTAAAATGGTCCAGAGAGTTCTTTTCATTCACTGCACTTCGGCAATTAAACGCCAACTTGTGTTGCATGTGTTACTCCTCCGGTATTTTTTAGGTGTTTTCCATGAAGGTTAATTGGAGGTTTACTCGAAATGAGAATCGGATATATCTGTACTGATCACTTCAATGGTGATTAATTGCTAAAAAAATTATAACTGATCTGATTTCTTTTTCAATTATTTTCATTCCCTATATTGTTTGGAAATATTTCTTAAGTGGGTGTCTTCGTATATTTCTTTCCTTGCTCTCTGGAGAAAAACCTTATTTAACAACATTTATGTTATGATACTGTATCATCATACAGGAGTGATGATGCATGATGACATTCATCTTGGACATTTTTTATTGAATGTGAAATTTTATTCATAGCTTATTGTGATACACATACGTAAGCCTCATTACCACTCCAATGTTTATTGTCACTGATGACGGTTTGGATGAGGATCCAGGTAGCCTACGGACTGATGACTGATGACTATACTGATATTTAGAAGAAATGATAATGATACCTTCTTGTTCTTTGTTATTAAGACATAAATTAATATAAAACGTATATCGGTGCTACACATGGGATTTAAATAATTTTAGCTTTTGTTTATTTACACATAGTCATAATAAGTTTACCCTCGAAGTAGGTTTAATATGAGAAGAGCGAATGGATATATCCAGTCAACATCTGACAGAGAAAGTGACGTTGAGAATGGAAAAATAATGTAGCGTAATTAGCTGTATGCCTTGTAATAGGTATCTTTGTTGACATTGTTATTCTTCTGCATGGTAAATAAATATTTAAGTTTCTCGTATACCCTTATATCATTCCGTGGACATGTATTTATGTTTAGCATCATTATTTTATAATTTGTATGGTCTATAAACACCAACGCAGTATTCCATAAAGAAAATATTTGAATTTCGTATTTTTCCCCTCCTTTTCCCCTGAGTGCCATCATTGCCTACACATAATTCATCTCTAGTAGACTATTTCTAAATTGACATCCGGAGGGCGTGGCGTTGCTCTATAATTCGAGCCATATATAACATAAGAACGGTGAGGTTAATCGCATAACTAGTTTATGGCAGTTGTAGCTCGATTTAATTTATAGATAATTGGTCGCTAGAGTGTTTCCTTCTTTTGTTTTTAGGCGTAAACCACTCCTGATTCGCCCGTGTCTGTTTTGAAATGAGGCAGGTGTGAATGATTTCATGCATAATACTCGTAAGGGTGGTGCCATTGTGTAGGAGTGAACAACTTCCACTTAAATTTCAACTCGTTATAGTTAACACAATTTATTGGAGCCGTGTAGGGAAATACCGTTACTTATTCCACGAGCGGAACTTTCAAATTTCTCGTTTTCAGATGCAGTTTCGGACAATATTTACTTAAGCTCGTTTACCTGGGTTTTCTGTTAACTGCAAGCATTTATATTAAGACCTGATAATGATCCTAAAGGTCAAAACATAGGCCGAAAGAGAACCGTCAACATGATTTTATTTATGCAACAATTAAATGTCCTTCTGTGTATGCCTCTAATTCGTTACATTGATTTTATAAGTTTTCCTAGAGAGTCTATTAAGTTATATTTAGTATGGTTGTTTAAATATATTGTTATTCCTCAGTAAAGAATTAACTTCCACTTCACTTCAGTTGATAATAAATGTATAATAATTTCCATTTAAGCAATGTTTAGACTAACAAAGATTTATAGGAGTAAACAAAGAGATTCAGAAGTCTCTTCTTTCATCTAACGCATATTTTTAAATAAAGTTCCTTTCGTAACAATATTTATTTAATTTTTAGAAATTGTTATAAGTTAAATGGAAAATTTAATTTGAAAAAAAATAAAACTGAAGGAAAACGTGCAGTGTATCGTAAGGTTTAATTCTATGCCCATTTATCTCTAATAAACCTTTATTTCATTCAGTACGGTCAGTTTTTTATAGAGAAATGCTTTAAAATGTTTAAATCCTACTGTTAAGGGACTACCAATTTGTAAGAGCTTCACCTCATTTTTAGGCTATGCAAATAATTATAATTTATTATCTTAAATACAGATTGCTTTTTCTAAAGGGTATAGGCACACAGCTATGTAAAACACACGGTTTAGATACATTTTCATCATAGTGGTTACGTTTTCTATCCCCTTTGGTTGAGTTAGGCAGCTAATCCCTTTTCGTTTAAATATTTATCAACTTTTAGAAGAAATGTTCATTTCCACCTTCCAATAAAGCCGAAGAGTAAATATTGAGAATAACATAGCCCTAGCGAGGGAAAATTTAATTTCACCAACGAAAAACTCAATTCTAGCATTAACTCTACCGTGGCCGGGAAAATCTTGGAAGGAAAAAATTCAATTTCGCCAGCATCCAAAATATCCGCGAAAACTGCCAAGAACAAGCGGTAGGAAAACATTTATCGGAAGTTGGCGGTCTTTTTTCCCCCGCCCGTCCTAATACATACACTCCTTTTAGTTCAACTCTCTTTCGGTTTGGATTGGTTCTATCAAAACCCAATTCCACCAAATACCCGGGAAATAGTGAGTGAGGCACCGGAAATGGAGCAGACCACTCGCGCCGTTTATTTTATTTTCTTCTAAACCGCGTCACGAGCTCACTCTAACCCGTAAATTACCGCAAAAGTAAACACGAGGGGAACAATGGGGAAACTCGTGGCTTTTTCCTCAGATTTCGTTTTAGCGCTGGCGAATTATACATGCCCATCTCTCTATCCGTACGAATTCCTGCGGCTTGTCATTGACGTTCGATGTTTATTATTGACGCTCTCCCAATATACTTCCTTGGCGAATTCATGGCGGCTATTTAGCTTCCATAAATATTTCCATTATCCGTGGAGGCACTCTCTCACTCGTCGGAGCGAGTTTTTTTCGGAATGTGTTTATGCAATGGTAATTCACAACTTTCTCTCTCGTTCGAGCTAAGCGAGGATCAATATGAACGAGAGCATTAATTACTTGGGCGGATTTATCATCGGAATGTCCATGCTCTAATATACATGTGTGTTCTAATATAGATGACTATATACTTGTATCCACTCTGAATTTTAATCCTCGTATAGGCTGATTGAATCCTCAGCCCTTCCTTTTTTTAGGAATTGAGAGCATTGCAGAAATAATCCATCCTTTCAATTTCATATAATCCTTTCATCAAGATAATGTAGTATGAAAATCCAAATTCATATACTCACAAGAAGTAAAAGAAGAGTTCTGTGGGATAATTTATATTCTATGAAAAAATTAATTGACCTCTGGTAGAAAATTATTTTCTGTTATAATATTGTCTAATATCTACAGATTAGCAGTATTAATGTTATTCTAGATTCTCCAGGTACCTTATGCTACATGGGCCCATTACTTATTTTACTGACATGTCCTATGGTCTCCTGATGCCCGCTATTTACACAGGCAATGATTAAGATTCATTCTGAATTCATTATTGAAAATTTTCTTTGTATACGATTGAAATTAAAAACAGTGATATGAGAGTATTCATTTTCATATGGTAATAATTTAATGTATAAATGTGTTTCTCGAACTGAGTATTCATGCGGAAGCTTAATTTTCTTATATGAAATTGAAGTTAGTTGTTTACTGTTGAGTTAAAATTTTCGATTAAATTATTTCATGGAATTGTAAGCGTTTATTGTCGCATATATCTCTAATTTTTAAAAACTATTTCTTGTTTCATGGTTGCCTCAATATTTATTGGTGATTATTTTCGTTCGTTCCGGCAAGACAAGAATCTGACAAACATATGTTATGTCATTGTAATTTTATGAAGATATTTATACAGCATTCAACTGGTCATTAGTACGATTTTTAGGAATGTTAAAAACGAATGATAACAGGTAACGGGTGAAGTATTATACTGAGAATCGGAATTAAATATAAGTATTAGTAGAGGTGTTTGTTTTTCGCAATAAGCGATAAAACCTACAAATAACGCGAATTTTGGACGATTTAGCGAAATAACGCTTATTTCGACAGTTTTAATAAGCAGCACGGATTTTGGTGATTTTCGCTTCATTCGTCATTTGTAAGAGAGGGAAGTGTAATATTGGTATGATTTAAATAAATGTACAATATATAATTGTATTATTTACGTAATTTTTGTCATATATTTGATCACTCATGAGATCTTTGCTTAAGCGAATTCAGCTTTGATCTTTTGCAGTACATTCACAAAACTTTCTATCCATCATGGATTATCACAAAATCTCGCCTAATTCCACGAAGAAACATATTTTGTTTTTCCTAAGATCTATCGTGTCAATATGTTTTTAATGAAAATATCATGTTTTGTTGATCTGCAGCTGTGAAAGAATTTTTCTTAAGTGTAAACAGCACAGTTTTAAATAAAATTAATTTAATATTTTGTTTAATTTACAGTTAATAATATTTCCAATGCTATTAATGTTTATGCTAAAGTTTGCCTAATATTATTCCTTTGCTTGAATGAGACTCTGTGAAAATTAGTAACACAAAAGTTAGGAAACATAATAAAAACACAAAACCCCACAATTTGGTTTTCAAATCAACAATTTTCAGAAAAGAGAAAAACATTTTCAAACACCTCTATGTATTAGTATTGCAACTAGAGGGAAGTACCAAGTCATACCTTTTTTATAACTATTTTGCAACAATATTTAATACCCCAATATCTCATCCAGTAATTAATTTAATCGTACACATGCGCATATCATAATCGAGAAATTCTGCTTGGTATAGCTTCTATGTAAACACAAACCCAGCAATATACATCATTGCCTCGTGATAAAGGTTTTATCAACCCCATAATTATCTTCGACTATAATCTGAAGTTGGCCACTATTCTCATAAACTTCCTTCTCTAATTTTCGTGATTCCATCAGTTTTCCGTGTACAAGAGAAAATACACTCAATCCTAAACCAATTTGGATACAATTGGTGGATAACCTCCATTACTTTCTCCATTAATATTCCTTCTTTTTTCGGTATTACCTTTTAAATTCAGTTAATTTATAAGCTTCCAATTTTTAATCTTTCCACATCTGTAACTTTTTGAATTCATAATTTAGCTTTTACGGAGTTTCATTTCGCATAACAACTTCTGATAAAGCTTTTATTCCATTAAGTACAAGTTTAATCTTCCATTATTTTAGCAGAATCGATATATATTACTCTTTATGATTTTGATTGATTGATTTTTGTGATATGATATGTGTAGGGAAATATTGTTATTTAGGAGTATTCTAATAAGAATAATATTAACACATTGACTGCCCTCCCTAGAAAGGATGTTTACCCCTGGGGCCGCTCAAGTATACAGCAGTTATGTGGCTTTGTGTTTATCTTTATATGTACACCCCTACTGTAGTATCTTTATGTTCATAATATTCAATTCAATATTCGTCAAATTTTCGTATTTATTATGTATTAAGATCATTAATATTCTACACAAAGTAGAATTTCCTTTGTATTATTTTTCGTTTTATATATCTGATTTACCTTAATTTTCTACAAATTTACTGATACGTTTAGCATTACCTATATGTTCATTTATCATGATAAATAAATGTAGTTACGGCTCCTTGTATTATAGTTTATAAGCTGTATGTCTTATACATTGAGTGTAGTACTTGTTGGGCCTGTGTGTAAAGTACCAGCCCGAAGGCCGGTTGGTACCTCACCCCCTCCGTCATATGCTACAAAGAGCTTACAGAGAGGAATGAGGTTTATTAGGCAGGATGAGGAGTGAGGTAGTTTGCCATTACTTTCCTCACTGAGCCAGAATGTTATAAGCGGATCATGTCCACGCAAGTGAAGCACAATGGCTCTACGAGTAATACTTTTCTTGGTATTCCGTATGGATATTCCTAGATTAGTGCAATTATTAACTCATACCTTGGTAGCATTAATTTCATGACAGCTATGATCAAGACTGGGACAATGAAAGATACATTTTTCTTCACCCTGTAGCAAATGACAAAGGAAAATATTCCATTAATCAGAGTATGGTAACAGGATTAACTTTTTGGGCATTATATAGAATGTTAATTATAAAAAGCCTCATTCCACAATAAACCGCATTCATGTTATTCGCAGTCACATTTTCTTCATGAAAATTCACGCGGCTCTGTCAAAGTATCTTATTACCTTTCACGGAGTTATTTAGTCAGGAGTTATAGTGCTCTTCGAAATTAATTTGGTTGAAATAATTTTTTGTAACCTTCACCTAAATCGGGTTTTCATCCAGATAAACCTATTCATGAACAGATGCTCGCAGGAGGGCTTAACGTAATCAATGAAGCCGTTAATTTGCAATTTAAAACTTCATTATATGCTCTCATTAGCAAATTGATTGAAAATTGTGGATGAATTAATCGAAAGGGATCTAGATAACTTGATTCGGGGCATATAAATTTCCTCTTCAAAATATTCGTTTTTCATTAGCTTCCTATTCTATTATTACTATCTATTGCAAAGCATGAGAAGGGAATTTTGATATGATATTAAAACACCATTATATGCTATAATGTGAGCCCTATCATTTAATAGCTTCTGCGTGCCTCTGCTTCAAAGATAGAAGGAACGATAGCTAGTAATCGACTAGTTCTACCGTTATGCCGTAAGGGGGACCACCAAGGGAGATACCTCTATAAATCCAAGTAAATCAGATATAGATGAGTATCATATTTTTATTTTCTATCGTGTAAGCTCTAAAAATCAAAAGCTTGTTCATTTTATCGATTCTTTAGTCTAAATTTTACTGCTGTATAATTGCTTAGGTTATTGAAACTCTTAACTCGAAACCAAGAAATAACTATATTGTTTTACTGTTTAGGTAATAGTAACGTTAAACATTAGATTAGTAGGATTGTTTTGTTTATTTGACAGCTTTTAATAGGTCTATATTTGAAAAGATTTTGTGGAATAATGTTCATCAATATATTACTCTTGAGAAGCTAAACTTTTCCGACGTTTGCAACTTTTCTGCTAACATCTTTGTTATAAAATTGTGATTTTGTTGATTTAGTTCGCTCGCTTAGGGTAATTATATAGTGTGTGATTAAAAGTTTGGACCGAAGATAGCTTTAGAATTAGCTTTCTAGAATGGAAGCTATAAGCAACAAAAATAGCATATCCTACCTTACCACGTAGATCATTTTCGCATGACGATGTACAAATTATTGATTACGGTGAATTAATTGGTGTAAAGATGGCTCATGTATTTATGTATGTACTGTGATTACCAGTGATCATTGTTTGGATTTCCTGGACCTATTACGAGAGGCTGGTAAAAATAATGTTTATATACACAGCAAAAGGTAAAGGCAATTCCTATATCGATATTTTACTTACACATAGTTCTCATAAGTCTGCCAATGCAGCAATGATACCTAGTTTATATCGTACAGTCAAATATTTCTACAGAATATTCATCTCACTACTAATTTATCTTAAATGAAAACTCATATTTGATTGTCTTCAGTTCAGTTTTCACTTTCAGAAGAGCCCCTTCCCTCTTAGCTGTTTCTGTTCAATTTACAGTTGGATTTAAAAATCTGGATTGACTCCTTAAAACATCAAACTAGAACTAAGGTAGCTGATCAACTCTTAAGTCCACTCAGAACTTATAAGACAGTCTTCCGTAAGTTGGAGAAATCCGCTCTAAAGCACTTGATCAAACACAACAAGATAAATTGTCACCAAAACTTTAAGAATTCAAGCAAAAATCCATTGGAGATTTGCATGTCCTTTGAATTTAATGAGCTGCGCGGAAAAAAATCCTAAAAATAAAATAATGTCTTTTCCAGGAGTCCTATATAAATATAAAGAGGGCCCTTGTTAAACGCAGCCTTTTGATAGCTATTTGTGAATGAGGAGTTTCTTAAAGTGAAAGGCTAGTTATGGATAATTAATTTGTGCGTCTCTTAACGATTCTTTGAAAAGCGATTTCGGTCGTAAATTCTCGGGTATATACGTTTACCTTTCGATAAGTAGATGAGGTTATATTGGTAGGTACGAATGGCCAAGATGTTTTGACGACCAAACGTGGACTCCAAAGGGCGCCTGTACGAAAATCCCTCGGTAAAAATGTTTGTTGTTCTGTTGCCATTCAAACATGTGATGAAACAGCATCATTTAATGGGCAGATACATTAAAATTGGTAGTATTGGTAGTGCTTACGTTTATTTAAAAAAATGTGTATCCTATGGTATATTTATGTAAGCCATTTAATTCTTCAGTGAAAAAGTTTTATTCCCGAGGTGGACGACCGAACTTTCTGAATTATACGAAGCGGTTTTTCTTCAAAGAAACATGCTAGAATTTGTTCTGTGTCTTATTTAGTAAATTCAGAATTGTCTTTAAGACTGCGAAAGTTTAGGTTTCGGTGACGCATTGTAAGATTGTAAGGCTTGTCCCGTTATAACCTTATACATATATAATTGTGAAATAATTTTATAATTGTTTATCAGTGATTTCAATCTCCACAGCTACATCAGTTTCTGAGGCTTTATTTTTAATAAATGGCCATCCCGATTTTGCGCTGAATCTCGAGATATAGCCATAACTGTTTTCATTGTTTGGTAGAAGACCCTTTCGTAGTTACACTGTCAACTGTACTGTAGGGCAACAGAGAAGTTATTAATTATTCACCAAGTACAAGAATAAGAATGCAGCGTTTTTGTGTCTAATAATCTCAGAAATGCGGTGTATTTGTTAGCCGAGTTTTCACTGCATCTTGCAGTTTAGATCATATATCTTACGGTAAACAAAAGCTAGAATATTTTATTCTCTGGTACGAGAACATAACAGGTTTCCCGGTCTTGTGCTTTCTATCCTTCTCTGTTGGTAACTCCTTGTATTGGAGAGGAAGAGAGAGAGAAGGGCCTTTGACAGGTGGCTCCGCGTCACAACGGGCGGCGGAAACTAAGTAGCTGCTTCGTAAGGAATCGTTTCCTCCAATTCCATTCTTCACTCTTCTAATCACCCCTCTTCCACTTTCACTCGCTTCCCAATTCCCTCACCTCATTACATTTCTTCCCTAATCCCCTGGAATTTGCCGGCCAACTCACCGTCTCACTTTCTTTCTATCTCCTGCTCTTCTTTATTGCCTTTTCGTTCCTTTGATCCCTTCTAATTACCACCTTTCTCTTCCATTCTTCTTTCCGAGTGGTGCTTTATTTAATCTCTTCCATTCTATTTCATTCCCA
This sequence comes from Sympetrum striolatum, assembly GCA_947579665.1. Lineage (NCBI taxonomy): Eukaryota > Metazoa > Arthropoda > Insecta > Odonata > Libellulidae > Sympetrum > Sympetrum striolatum. The sequence goes on along the minus strand of OX388347.1, from coordinate 53,644,207 downwards.
TCCCCGATTGTTTAGACTCTGGAAATCCTTTACGGATCCATTGTGTTATGGGAACTAATAGAATTGTAGAAAATTGAGAGATTGTAAAAGTAATAATTAATGGGCCTTAAAGATTCGTTGAACTCTGCCATGTACCAAAAAATGCATGGCTTTGAACGCTGTGATCTTTATTCGATTTTATTCTGTTTCATTATATTATTTCTTCCTTCTCTTATAATATCATTGATCTTTGGTGAGAATCACCGCGGGATTTTGTGAATACAAGATTGAATGGATCAAAATTTCAGTCATAATCAGTTTCGTTAAGACTCTAAGAAAATAGTACTTTTTCCACAAGTTTTTTTTTGTGTGACAAAAACAAAAAATACACTAACGGTTTCGACGAATTATCGTCATCTGTTTTCTTATTAGTCCTTCCACGATGATTTCTACTATACATAGCTTGATTCTGCGATGTATTATCATTTTCTATTTTCCAATGCTTCTATAGCAATAACTGATATTTGAGCTATTATAAATAGCTCGTGGCTCAAATTGCTTCCAGAAAGCTTTCCAAAAATTCAACTCTATTTTATTGATCTTTGGAAAGTTGCGCTAAGTAATCACAGAAAAATTAATATTACGGATAGAAGGAGATTTAAAATGAAGAGTTAATCTATTTGACCCATCTATGTTTTCTGTTTAGAATTTATTTATTCCTTTCTAGTTTTGCTGGACGACTTAAAGTGAGAGTCTCACTTTTCACACTAAGTGAGAATAATATACATCGGAAATAAAACTAATGAATGAAATTCTATAGACGTATGAACGTACCTAAAAGTAGAAAATGAATGCACGTATTTTTAGCCTGTGCATTTATTACTTTAGAATATAATGTTAAAACATTAATGCTTGTAAAAATATTTTATAATGTCATCATACCGTAGGAATTGAGTTCACTTGGGTTGATTCTTTTCTTTTAGGTCTATTGCAGGATTAATCGTTGAATTCAATTTAGTTTTCATATAGGATTTTAAAAAATTGTTAACGAAATGAAAAAATCCGTGCTTAAAAAATAAAATTTATATTGTCATCACTCAGGAATAATATTCACTTGAAGTGATTCTTTCATTTTTCTGAGTCTATTTCAGTCTTAACCATTGAATGCAACTCAATGTTCATACGTTTATAATAAAAATAAATATTTTTCGCCGTAACAGCTGATAGCTCTCACTTTTGATTGTATTGGAATTTATTCTTCTGTAACTCTATATCTAACCCTCTGTGTTTTGAGTTTGAAGAACCAGAAATATTGTGGTCCAACTTTTTCTTTCCTTTCCTATCCGTTCTATCCTCAATCCTGTCCGCGCTTACCTCGTAGGAGCTTCAAACCCCTCATCTTACCCTCTCATTATATCTCCCAACCTCTCACATTTCGAATGAAAAAAATCCTCCTTCCTTTTGAGACGTGATCCTCCTTTGGCTCGCTTTTTCTCCTCCAACTGCCTCTTATCCAACCTTTCCACCTCATATCTTTGCCCAAGAAATCCCAAATTCCAAATTTCCATGCTCTTCATCCCTTCGTCTCCACCCACACATGGGGTTCCCCCGGGCGGAGTGTTCGATGCGCTTGTTACGGCGCCCCTGAACTAACGGCAGTACTTTATCTACTCTGTTTAGAGTGTGACGTCTGCCTCTTTTTTCAGGAAATGGGCACTCCTAGCCAAAAATAATGCTTTGCGGTTACTCGACGTTTTTGTCGCTGCCACGAAATAAGGCGTTTGCATGCGATTCGGAAGAAAAGTCGGGCGGAGATTTTGAGCGATTAGGGTAATCGTGCTTCTCAAAAGATCGTAAGGGGTCGCTTTCTTGTTTTTCTCGCGTTCTCTTACGGTTGGATTTCCTTTTCGGGATAGCGGAGGGATCTCAAAACTGGACCACATACGCACGCAACATCCAACGAAACATCACACACGCATCTGCAGTATCTACAACACTTACGGACCTGAATTTTTTCTGCGAAGGAAAAGTATTTTCGATTTTAGTTGATGTGTCTGTTATACAATAAGCAATGAAATCATAATATGAGACTCCTTATTCAGGATTGATATAATATTAAAATAAAAGAAGCAAAACCATAAAAATAAATATTTAAAATATGAACAATATAAAGTAAGCACTAAAACTGATGTCCAATATACTGCACGCAGGGTATGAAAGGGATTTAGTCTTTGTGCTCTTTAAACAATTGCTCCTTCTTAAGTACACTCCTGGCCAAAATTAACGCAGCACCTCCCAAGCGATCCTTACGGCCGGTGCTGCGTTAATTTTGGCCAGGACTGCACATAATAATAATAAATCGTCTTCATTTGAGTGAGATTGAGACTATAAGTCTCTTCTTGCATCTAATGCATGGTCATAAATCACAGAATAATTAAATTAAAGCGAATAGCATGAGAAAAATTAGAAGAATTGTGGATGTAGAAAACGTAAGAGATTCTTAGGAAAAAACTATCAGCTGCAGGAAAACACCCACAAAGAAGGGGGTGTAAAAAACCTGCGCAAACTCGCCGATAGTAATAACTAAAAGATGAGAAAAACTTGACAAAATATATAAATACACTATAAATATGTACATGTGAATATTACATAATACACGCATACAGAATAATAGTTACATTCTTAATTAAATTGATAGAATCTGTAAGAAGGAGTATGAAACTTGAAGTAGGTAGCTAGTAACTAAAATTTATTTTGTTCGTTGTAGTTATTTTAATAAAAAATGCATAATTTACGGAATAGCCGTCGCGCCATAACGTCAGGTTCGAGTCCCAGTAATGTCAATAATTTTCACTTCCTGTTTTATCTTGGAATTAAAGCGCGCTTACCCTTGTACTCAGAGTTCATATCGATCCCTGCTTCCTTAAATCATTTCCTCATCCTCTTAGGTATGGGTTTCCTATACGTTGCTTGGTTTTGTACTGAATTCAACAGTTACTTAGAGAAGTGAAAAATCTTTAAGTCAAAGATTTAACCCGATACGGAAGAGGTTAAATCAACTAACCTTAGAGGTTGTTATGGATATGGAGATGCTATTTATCCCTCAGGGGAAATAATGCTCTGAAACCGAGAGGACACATATGCCTCTAGGACTCGTAAAAGACTGGCAAGTTCGGCGATTTGTGTTAAATCACTCAGCCATGCCTGTATTCCGCTGAACACTTTTCGATCACGCGCCATTACGTTCGTGTTTATATTTAACGAGGGCGTGCAAAAAACAAGCAAAAGACGTGTCCACATATGGTTTGTTATGATTACTTTTGTCGGCTGTAGAAAATAAGGCTTAAATATTGTTCAATTTGTCAACGCTCGCTTTTTTTAAAAGATGGCTTGGATTCACAATTTCTTTTCTAGATAAAATCATTTGTTTTTCCTATTTATACAACAAAATGACAAATAACAAAAGCAGCGGTTTGCTAATTATTCATGCAAACGAATCGTTTATTCATTGTAATTTTGGGTTTTTTGCCATTTGGTATTTGTTTTTCTTAAGCGTTCTAAAAATACTGAGCATTAATTAAAATTCACCCTATGACATCGGCAAGCGATAAAACCTCTCTCGTTATTTTAAAATAAATATTTATGGAATACGAAAAGGACATTTTTCATTTCTTCGTTTGAATTCAATTAGCTTGATGATTTTATTTTCTGGTGATATTTTGGATCATTTATGTGGAGACTGAGCATCGAATGATGAAATGCCTACTTTTAGGCATAATATACGTATTTCATTCCCTAAATGACGTAACATATTAGATATTACAAACTCGATTAGACGAAAGTCAAAAACTAGATATTTGTTTCTTAAGATTCATTTAGAAAATATAGTATAGCCCTGCTCTTTTTGCTTTCTTTCAATCAGGGTTCTGTTTAATGCCATCGGAGCATAATTAAAGTTGTACACAATTAATATATTGCATGAGGCTTTTAAGAGCTTCCCAATGGTCAGGTATTAGTAATTCATGGATTTCGATTGATGTAGCAATTTCTTCACCTCCTTACTCTTTGAAGCTGCTCCAGGATCTACAGTGACCACATCATTTTATCAACCTCAGTGTTGTTAAGTCCAAAAGAGTTGCTTACGTATTTACTACGTGACAACTAATCAATGATAACCTTGGAGCGATCAGTATCAATAAAATTCTAGTGCGTATCTTTTATTTATTCAGGTAAATTGTGGTCGTTTTAAACATATCTCAAGACAATTTCATTGCGGAAATTCAGCCTCTTAAATCAAAAATGTTTCGGAAGTTATTTGTTACCAATAAAATTATCGACTAGCCATATCTATGGAAAACTATGAATCTTTCTATTGAAACTTTGACAGCTTTCTCTGACCAAAATGGAATATATAGTCCCGAGAGTGATATCGATTAAGCTAGAACTCTCAATTTTATGTTCAACTTTAAATCATTCGATATTTGTTTCGCGCAACCTCAGAACTAATGCTGACTACTGATGGATTCTTTAATTTATGATGCTGTTTTTTACGAATTTTAATTAAGAATTTGATGTTCATTCATTCATTATGAAATATACTAATTAACAAAGAGTAATAACTGATATTTAGAATAGACAGACCTTCATTTCTATTATTAACAAGGGATATTGTAATTTATAAAAATCTATTTCGAAAACTACCAAATTTTATGATTACAGTAACTTATTTATGTTTTATTATCTAGGACGAAACGCATTTGCTATATGCTCTCTACTCAATCAATTTTTGGCTGTAAATTGCATTTCTATTGAAGCCTTCACAGGCCCACCTTTGATTGCTTTTTCATTAGTGAAGCCACCCGTCCTCGCGATCGTCACGCTGATTAATTTTGCGAGTGCTGCCTCGCGTAGATGAAATCTCTCGCATTAATTTGGCGCGATTCTTCAACAGCAGTTACTTTTCAAGAGTGGTCCGCGTCTAATAGAAATCACGGGACTTTTTTCCTTCGGCAAAGTAATGTTCTTCAAGTAGCGATAAATTCAGCGTCCGTCGCATTCGGCGGAATCGACGTCTATTTCCGTGCAGCCCCGTCCGATTTTCATCACCAGGAACACATGGGAGCAACAAATCTAGTCTGTGTGACCCACTCGCGACTGCCTTTCCAATTTAAAAACACTTATCAAATACCACCAATCAGAGTGATTAATCCGTGCCCTAAAAATACGCTTTGACGACAGCATGGCAAAAACAATGAATCTGTCAATTTGAAAAAGTCCCAACTAGTAGAGACTGTGATAAAAAAAATTTTGTGCAAAAGCTGCTCAAAGATTTCGTTCTGCCCAAAGAATGGATACAATCAAATAAGTATCCATAAGCTTCGTTATATAAACTATTCCTTAATAAGTAGAATAAATCTAAAGTGGATTCGTAGAGTACGTCACGTCCACAGTAGTTTGAAGTTTTATACCGAGTGAAGATATAAAGTAGCGCGTATTTTCATATCATTGTAAATATTTGTAATAATTCTAACGTTAAATAAATTTGCGGTTATCACAAAAATTTTAAAAATAAAATGCCCTTTTTCGGTCAAATTAATCTGCCGCAAAAAATAAATAATATTCAGAATTTTTCATCTGTTGAAATTACCTACTTTTTCATCCAGTTTTCAACTTTCCTTTATTTCGTTGCTATACGAAAATAATTCCTATATGTATATAACTCGATGAAAAATTATTTTTTTTGTAGATTCAAGACCTTGCTTGCATGAAAAAACTCCAATAATATCTAAAATTTGGGCGAAAATGGTATTAAGAGGAAATTTTCATCCCGAATCAAGCCATAGATTTATGTTTGTTCTCTATGTTTGATTTGTCGTTGATTTAGAATTTTAGAGGATAGATGTCGACTTGCCGTATTTCCACTTTATGCAATGAAAGATATGCGAGTCAATTCCTTAACCAAATCCATTCGTGGAACAATTACGAAGTTATTTAAGCTCCAATACAGTTCCGTAAATTACGAATAAGTTGTCAATTATATGTAAATTTCATGTGATGCTAATTTTGAAGAAACTTGTAACATTGCGTGTAAACTAAATTTGTTTTTTACCTTATATAGTGAGTAATCAAGATCACTTCAAAGCGATTGTCCTACACGATTCTATTTGGTTAATCTACGATGATTAATCTAAAATTTTATGCGCAATGTTTAAATAAATAAATGGGAAGTAAACTATAACAGGAGGAAGTGGCAACAGGAAGAAATACGGGATTGGTCCGTTGATATTGACTGTACGTCAAATTAAAGAATTTTCGTTGACTCAAGGCATTTACGACTCAAATCGAAAGGGTGGCGATAGAAAGAGGGGGGATCTTTTCAAAGGTTACCAAATGCAGTGAAAAAACTGTTGCGACGAGGTTGGAAGGTTTACACAGAGAATTGAGATGTGCAAAGAAGAAATGCCGGAAGTGTGGGTGTGGGCCAAATAGGCGAGACTCGTCGGCGATGTTAATCCGAAGTGACGCCAATGCAAATCCACGGCGGAAAGGCCATTGTTGCGCCCCTGGGCTCGAGGCTTTCGCGGCGTCACCAAAAATAAAAGAGGTGCGCGATGCGGGTCTAGAAGGATATAGGGGCGAGTCCCCCACGCCCTCCATTTGGGTGCTCCTTTTGTTTTTTAAACTTCGCCATATCTTCGCCACCCATCGCCCTTGTTATTCGCGTCTCCTCCATTCAGAATGCATCTCGGGAAAAAGGAGAGCGACGCTGGTGGAAAAAAAGCAAACACGGTCGCTCTTGAAGATCTTCATTTGTTTCTCTTTCTGTCCCAGCAACACCCACGACTCTTGTTTTATGACGCATGGTGGGCGTCTTCTGTGTTCCACGTTTGACCCCAGACGGTGTAATGACGGCTCGGAAAATGATTGTTTTAACGAGAAAAACGTCGGCCTGCAGGATCGTTCTTCTGCGACGCTCTCTCTAAGGGCGCCGGAGGTTGTTAAGGTCTCGCTCCTTTATGCGGGATTCTATTCTTGGACTTCTGTCATAATTTGGATTTACCTAGGGTGGGGAAAACGTAGGGATGTTCAACCTCCTGAAAATTAATTTTTATATTTCTCGCTCATCTACCTTTTCGTTGTATACCGAGGATTTGTTTAATTAGGAGCGTCTAAATGAAGGTTTCGAGGAAAGCAGGAAGTTTTCTACATCATCCACAGACATCTCATTTAAATTAAATGAGATGTATCTTATTTTATGAGCTATGCTAGACGAAATTTAATCAAAACTTGTATCTTTTCAGGGCTATATTTTCTTTGCTGATTTTGAGTGAGGATTATGAGGTCTTTCATAAATTTAAACTTCCTTATTTGACCAAGGGATTGGATTTTTACAAAATAATTCTTATGGTCGTTGATACAACTTATATTTATGAGAAGAAAATATGGGAAATTGAGGTTTTGTCGTATAAACGATATTAAATCCATCAACCAATAGTCTCGTAATAATGATAAAAAAAATAATAATAATATAATTCTTGAAAATTAATTGTTTGCTAAATATGATATTTTAAAATTATAAAACGTTGTAGAATAAAACACTTTTAACTACTTTTTATTACTTTTAAAACGTTAATTTATACATCGTATACCATATATTCATTACAAATTTCTCTATGGTCTTCAGTAGGTAAATGAACTCATCGAATAAATTAAATTGTGTTATAAAGCAAGCTTTGATTAACACTTCGGAGTAACTTATAAATTATCGCCATCTATCCACAAAATTTATTACTTATATTTAAAAATGTTATTATTCATCTGGTATCAATAATAGATATTGTAAATTACTCATCATTCTTGCTAATAGGCTAGCTTATGCTTGTAATTCTATTTTGGAAAATTTGCATAAGCTGGCCTCGGTAGCAGAATGGTAAGTTTGCTATCCAACGTCAAGAATTCTGTTTATAGTATTATTGGCTGTACAGGTTTTTCATGGTTAGGGCATGATTATGTGTGTTAGTCCATTACTGTCAAATTTCACTTCTCACAGTATCTGTCCGGTATATGGATGTTTGAGGGGAATTAGAAATTTGCAAAAAAATCGATTACAGATAATGAATCAGAGTCAATGGATTCTCCCCAGAAAAATTTTTCGTGATATATGAGTTATATTCCTAAGCTAAGTTCCATTTTTTTGGACAAGATTCCAGTGAGTAGGAACATAAACATGATGGATACTTATTTAGCTATGGAAAGAAATATTACGTTGGACTTCTATCAAAACTGGAGTGAATCTGTCGGGAAAGAGACAAACTTAGAAGAAATATTGTTCTGCTCTTAGGGTTACTTTTAAAAGAAATGTTTCATTTTAGCTCGGAATATTATAATTTTCTCCATTCTTCCATAGAATGGAGAAAACGCGTCCACAAAATTCGCCAAATGTAGAATAAATGAGCTTTTCGTTATCGTCGAAATGAATTTCCCTTAAAAATTCCTCGATGTTATTACGCGATGAAATAAAAACTCTTTTTCGTCACTTTTTCCGCCTAATGATTTTCTGTGGAGGGACTCGCTCTGCGGTATGGAAATGCAAATAATAAGAAACGAAAAGATGAGGTCCTCTTTATGAAACCGTTTCATTGGGCTGTGTGAAAAAGTCCCTCCGATTCTTACCTTCCTTTCAGAGAGAGATAAATTGAAAGATAATTTGTTCCTGGTGATGAGTTTTCTGTCGGCAGGACATCATGCTTGCTCATTTCGAGACAGTAAATGATATTTCGTGTTTCGGAAAGTAGATGTCAACTTTCGTTCTATTAAGAGGAGCTCTTTATGGCGCGTCAGAAATAATTTAGAATGACGGTCGAAAGAGGTTCCGATGCGATAGGAAAATTTTATATTTTGATTCTTACAGGAAATTATATTTTTGATGAATGGAAAAAGCCTTAATTGATAAGATAAGCGATTTTTAAGCTATTTTTCATTCACCAGAGTGTCGTGAGAGTAAAATATTCTAAATGAGATATGAAATTAAAGAAAAATTATATGCATCAATTGGTTCATTTTATGGTGATTATTCCGTATAAAAATCAAGAAATCATTCAAGGCAAAGAGAAATGAGTAGATGTCAGAATATAGGGAATTGTATCTCTCTTCTAAATTTGTCTCATTCTTGTTTATGGCTCTGACAACTTGAATGCAATTGAGGTAATAGTAATTGTAATAATAGTTTATTGACATCATACACTCATATTATTCTTTAGTAATCATACTGAAAATGAATCGATTTCTTGTTAAATACCAAATGATCAAAGTATTATCCACTAATATCCATATTTTACCACCTTATGCCCAAATATGTATAAACACCTCATACCATTACTATACCGCATTTACCCACACCGTGTTATAACAAATATATAAATAACTTATTTTGCGTAGAGTTTTTTAAAGTAAAGTAAAATTAACTACAATTCTAACACAAATGCTCAAGTTTTCACAATTTTATACTCAGAAAACATAGCGATATAGATAAAATTAAAGTTCTCGTTAAATAAAAAATAGAGAAGGGCTTACCAAAAATTTTTTGATCAAATTAAATTTTTAAAACAAGTTTCATTCTAATTCTCGCAAAAACCCCTGAAAATGCTCATCAATCTTTTCCTTTATATTCTTAAGAATTTAACTTATGCGTTGGTTATTACCGATGCTGAGAAATGAAAATTAAATTCTTCAAAGGAATTGGATTCCTAAATTGGATTAAATCCTGATGAACTCTGCGGAATGTGTTGTTCATTGGAACATTGTGATTCACATATTTATTCACATTCACACATTTTACACTCTTAGCATTATGCCTCATTTAGGTATGTGGGGGCAATTGTCTCACTTCTCGGCTTGTCTAGTAAGTATCGTTTCTTTTCCAAAACCTTTCGTAGCAAATGCCGTACGAGGATCGAACCAGCTTTAGAGTTGTTGATTTAAATCATAATTTTGAGTTACTTTTCTTCTATGAAAATGTGTTTCGACGTAAATTTTGGCTGTCATTTACATAGGATTGCATAATATTTTCCATTCTTTTGATCAACAGATATAAAGATATGAATCAAAATGTTTTACACTGCATTTACTTTACGTCACACTGAAGCTATGCCGTTGGTATCATAAAGTGTAAACGTTGTCCGGACACTTTTTAAATATGCATCGCGAGCTCAATGGTCAATTCATTTTGAAAAAGCGACCGAATGACCGATTTTCCCTCTCTCTCAACCCGACTTCACTTCATGCAGCTTCGGATACATTCCGCTAAATTTTGTTTTTCCTTATATTTCCACGGATATTATACAGCGTCGCGAAGTGTAGCAGCTACGTATCACGGAAAAACTCAAGATAACGCCCATTTTCTCCGAAATAACTCCGAATGCGAACGTATGATTTCCGCGCTCCATTCTCTTTAGTTTATTTGTGGGCCGCTAAAATCGCATCCGAGGCTACACTTTGCAGAGTCCACTCACGTGGCTCTTTACTTCGCAAATCGTCGACAGGCTGCGAAGGGAGATTGCAGACATTCAAAAGGAAACTGGGCCGTGTTATTTAGCGGTCGCTCACCCGGAACTGCCCATTTCGCCGGGAGTAGCATTTCGTATTCGCTTTGATAGCCTCCGTAAGAATCCTCATCGAAAAAAGAAGGTAAAAGGCGGCCTTGACCTACGTTACAATTGACGTGGACCCTGATTTTTTACTCTAAGGACTGTTACTGTGCGAGGCAGGAAAGCGTGTGTGAGAGGAAGGAAATATTGGTTGAATAGGACGGACGGATATTTTTAGGAAGAACTCGGTTGCAATTTAATTTTTTAGGGTCCAGAGGTATGCTGCAGCGACTTCATCTTTTTAGGGTGGATTTCTCCTTGTGTTTTCCTATGGCTTTCTATGGTGCGAATATATTTTATGTGGTGTAATGTGGTCGCACCGAAAGAAAAATTTATAATATTTAAATACCGACATATGTGGGTATATATCAATGTTTTTAATGAAAATGCCGAGTTTACTTAATTTAATTCACTATTAGTTACGCTGAGTTCTCTATTTTCTCTAATTGAACTCGTTTCTATAGGTTTTTATGATTAAAATATAATACAATTTATCTAATATGTGTGAATATAATTTCATCTAATAAGTACCACTTAATCTCATCTATTACCTGAGCCTTTCTCATGAATCTTTAACAAAACTGCAACGTTTTAAGGAAACTGTCAGTTTCCATGGATTAGTTAAGTACTGATATTCAGGAAATGTAATAAATATACATTAACATATCAGATTTATAATTTATATAAATATAACTCAGATAAATTTGTAATTGAAATAATTATAAAGTATCTTATATTTGTGACTTAAAAATCATGTCTATGCCTGCATAAATGTTTATTAGGAAAAGAATTTTCACCCACTATAACTTCAAATTGTTTAATGACAGTAATATAAAAGAATAGTTGGGGGAAGAGTAATTTATTCGTCGTCTACGCCTGCAAGAATAACTCTGATTAAATCAAGAGGGATCAAGTTTATTATATTGTCTGAGTGAGCTGGTTTCGGAAAGCCAATTTTCTTTTTGCATGGACTCAGGATTTGATTCGGAGCACAAGAGAGCTCTCATGAGATTTCGCGCGATTTTCCATTTTTTGAGCTCAAGATTGTTTTTCCTTCTTCCTCTTGAGTAATGTACAGCTGAATGCATGTTTGCTGCGCTGGAAGATTAAAACTCACTACCGTAATTTCGTATGCCTGAGTAAGCATTACGGTCGATTTGTTACATTCCGTCTTTCCCTCGGATTAAACGGTTTTACTTGAGTACTATGTACTGCTTATTTCTAATTATTTTGAACGTATTTACTTTGTTACACGTTATTGAACTCTTTATCCGTTAATTCGTCTATAGGAAACACGCGGAAACCAGTGACCCATTACTAACAGTCTCTTTTTAAAAAAGATTAGCCGATAAAAATGATATACGAATTAAATAGAAATATTTTGCAGTATTTAAATTGTTTTATTCATTTTCACTTCGAAAATCGATTTATTTACGCATCAAATGCTACGGGTTTGCACTTTAAGAGCCAAATGTTTATTCAACAGGAAATAATGGGCATTTTTCTGTTTGATTAGCTTAGTAAGGATTCTTCGTCAATTCAAGATGTGTGGATCCAAATTCGATAGGACTGATTACTCCAAGGAACATTTTCGTATCCGTTAGTAAATGCGGATAGCATTTTAAGTTCAGGTTTCAGTTGCTTCAACATTCGACCATGTAATTTGGGAATTTCAAAAATTGGTGCATTTTTTTAGAAGCGATAATTTTATTAGATATATGTGTGATGTGACAGAAACTATAGTGTAAGTAATCATTTGTTACAGTTTCCTGACATTTTACTAATATAGGAACATTTTTAAAAAATTTACCGATCGCTTAGTGAAATTAAAGCAAAAATCGTAAGGAAGGTCGTAGAAAATACGTAAAAGCAGAGTTATACACCTATTGAAATAACATATCATCTTTAGTCTACAATTTAATCCTCTTATAATACCAAATAAAAGTTCTACGGTGATAGAGGTATGTGACAAGCAAAATAGTTTATATATTAATTAATATATAAAATGAAAAAAGTACCCACTGTGTTTGGCGAATTTTGATTTTGAGACATTGACATTTCTGAAGTTGTCAACGCAAAAATTATGCTTTAACCATAATTGAAAAGCGGAACCCGAATTTTCTAGACTAGCCCTATGCCCCCAAGAGAGAGAGAATCAAATCTGGTCAAATAATAAAAGTCTGGATAATTAATTTGAAAATGAAATGTGTTCGAGTTTCTTAGGTTCTATTAAATATTATATTGTCTAGTTAAGGTTATATTCAGCCATTTAATTTAAATGTTCGTAAATTTTATTTACTTACAGTAATATTGGGATGATTTTAAAACATTTCAAGCCTTAACTTAAAATCTTATAATTCTGAGACCATCTGGAAATTATCAATTCATAATCAGAATTTAATATTTATTTATTGTGGAGTCTGGAATTCTGTTACGGTGCATGGATTCGTAACCGAATCTGTCAATTCAAAAGTCATTGTACTTAAAAAATTGAAAATTGCCTCCGAGTGCGGTTATTTTCATGATCGGCTTACATCGAGGCAGATGCTGGACAATTTCGAAACACATGTCGTAAACTTACATCATAATCAGGAAAACGGTAAAAGGAGTTTGAGGGAGGAAAAGTAGGGCCCAAAAGCGAAGACGTTGGGTGAAAAATAGAGGGATAAAGGGAGGAAAGGAATGGCTAGGAAGAGGTATTGGTGTGCGTGGGTGTAAGTGGGCTCCAAGGAAACGGTCGTTACCTTATTTTTGGGTTATCTAGGTGACGATTGTTGGTCTCCGGGGAAGGGACGTTGAAGGAGAATCGATAGTGATGATTAGGGCCAAAGGAAGGGCGAGGAGGAGATACGGAGAATTGTGGCCACTTTTCGTCCAATCATCGATTCCGGTAATATCTATTCTAAAGGTGTTCATTTCCTATCCAACCCAAAGCTTTTTTTAGCCTAACGTTCGGAGTTCAAGATCCTCTTCAAATACCCTGTCTTAGAGCTCACTATTTTTTCTGGCTTCTTTTCTATCACTTTCTTCACCCAGATTTCAACATTGAACGTGTCAGCATCGCATATTTTTAAGATGGTATCCGGATAGGGAGATTTGACTGAGTTATTTTCACATTTTTTATAAAAAAAAAATTCAGATTCAGAATTCTTGAATTGATAATATTTCGATATTCGCATTATCATGGTTAAATATGCCGCAGCTGAAATTTTATTGCTCTTGATTTTTGCTATCTTTGGGAATTTTTCATCGAAATCTATTTTTTTTTCATGATTGGTGTCTTCGAGAAAATTCCGCGTTATAGGTGTGTTGTCAGACCACTCTTGAACACACTATCATAGCCTGCCTTATCAATACGTTTCGTTTCCTCAATCGTAAAATACATTGCCTCCGAAAATAAAAAGAATAGTTGCATTCACATGTATAATTGTATTCATTTTAGATTATTCTAATCCTGTCCAACTACTTTCCACTGCTTTTTGAATAGATTTATGAGGAAATGTATGGAATTGTAATTACCCAATCTTAAGTTTTTTTCTCGTTTATATATACCCATGTAACTTTGATAACAATCTTTAAAATATCGATCGTGTCTGACGTGATTTGACGTGTCATATGAAACCGGAATGGTATCATAACATCTTCTATAAATTCATTATTTTGATAATAGGATAGCTTCAGATGATAGCCATTGTTTTGATTCAAAAATTAAAGAAAACGCAAGTTCCGGTAATTTATATAAGAGATAGGGTGAGAGGTCATCTATTTTATTTTCTTATTCTTTTAATTTTAACAGATTGCAGTACTCCTTCTGAGAATATCGCAATATTCGCAAGATTAACAGCAAATAAATTTTCGAAGATACAAAAGAAGTTATTATCAGTAACCTTATTTTTTGTGTTAGTACAATTTTTACATCGCCATAAATGTGACAAATTATAGAGTTGATATGCATTACAATTCATAGTAGAAAGAAAGTATCGTCTTCACACGGATTCTCATGGACTGTCTGTTGAAAAACCAACATATAATTAAGATAACTATAGTAACGAAGAATTTTTTTTCTGAATCGGAGTGTTAAGTATTTACCACATCGCTATGTTCACCTGACATGCCCAGCTACCTGGATCCTATATGTAAATTTTCGAATCACAGAAGCGTAAAAGATGAGGTGCTCGTTGCTTGATTGAGAAAGGCACGAGCTAAGCTCATTAGGCAATCAGAAAGAAGAGAAGTACGGATTAAAACAGAAATAAATTTATCTTTCTCACTAGCAGCCGTCATGGCTATCTGCTGAAATCTTCCAGAGAAGAACACATTCTGGTAGAAAAAAAGAGATGAAATCCTTTTCTTACTGCCCTTATCAGGAAAGATCTACGTTCTTCTCATTTCTTTTTTCTCACCCTCTCCGTTAAAAAGATAAAGCGCCTGAGGTGGGGTGGGCGTCTCTGCTTATCCTCTTTTCCATCAACCGGCGGTCACCTCCCTCGTCACACGCCCTATCCCAGAGGCTATCCAACCCCTGCCATTCAACCCCCAAAATATGGATTCAGTCGACACCTCGAGAACATAGGGTTAGGAGAAGGCTAAAATATATAACTCTTTCCATTTACATAACATGGGGATTGCTTCAGTACGAGTTTTTTTATATGGTGGAGATAAGGTAAATAGATAGTTTACCGCAATTTTTATAAAAGATCTATCTTGAATGTATTATTGAGATTATAATTTAGAGTCCTGATATTTTGATGAATTCTATCTTCTTTGTAGTAAATCGATATATTGTGGTATGTTTCAGCATACAAACGTGTTGTCTGCGAGTCTCCTTGTGCAGTGCCTTTGATTCCTGAAAATTTATTTAAATTCTGCGTTTCGCCCAAGATGTTGTTTAACTGATTACAACATGAAAAAAGTATTATCTAAGTCCATGTATCCATCCTTGCATTTCCTATCTAGTACTGTTACTGTACTGTACTGTACTAGTTTTTCAGGAGTAAGCATGGTTTTTCCCATAATCTCCTGATATTCTTTCTAATGTAATGTATTACACAGTATCACAAAGTACTCATTACTGATTGAATTTAAAATTTATTTTTTGCATAAAACATTTTCGTATTTAATTTAGTTTGTGATGGCACATACAGGTACATCTCCCATTAATAGTCTTTTTCTGAAACATTAAAATTCTGCATGATCCATTTTTTTATTTATTGTGTTACTTAGTTTAGCCGAATCGAATACTTATTTTCTTTCTCCTTTATGTACCGTTTCCAAGTGTTAAAATCAAAAGAAACTCCCTAGAGAAACCACAACGATCGTCCGATATTAATCTTTTAATAAGCTTCATGATACTTAGGTTAGAAACCTATGAACTCATTTTGAAAGGTATAAGCATGGTTATGGTTTATCATATTACAGCAGTTTTCCGTGGAAGTATTTTCTAAAAGAAAACGAGTAGTGAGGTGGATGGCAGTAAAAATGAAGGGGGGGCTAAAAACTAACTAACGGTATATTGGAGGCAACGTCCCGGAAGTGAAACAATTTTTAAAAGAACTTAAATCGAAAATCGCTTCTATTCAAAAGTGAGAAATTGAAATAATTGAAAATAAAATTGAATTTATGATTAAAAGAATTTTGTTCGATGCATAATCCTTTTATGTAAGTATACAATCTGTCTTCAGAAATTTTCTGCTCACAATAGTATATGTGGGATTACTTACAATTAATTCTTTCATTAGACTTGTTATATACGATTTTAAAATAATATTAGCTCTTAAATTTTAAAATATGGTTTGTAGGATGACTATTTTTAAAGTTATTGATTGCTATATATTTCTCAAGTTTATATTTGTTTCATTTGAGTTTTTAACTGTATTCGCATCTTATTCGTGAACCAGCGAACAATTTACATTGCTAACGGCAACAGCTAATAGCTCTTATTATGAAGTATTTGTAATTCAAATCTTTGTAATTTTGTAATTTGAAATTCACTTCTTGTATTACCTTCGTTCATCGAATACTCAAATGTGGTAACGTATCGTACTTCCAGATTTGGGGGAAACATAAATTTTGTCAGAGGATGTTCCTTATTTGAAAGTGGCAATTTCTATATTATGAGACGCAACTTGGTGGGGGTACATTCTGCTTTCAAATCTTATAAAAGGGATGCTATTTTAATTCTGATATTGCTCTCCTGAGCGCATTTACTTAAGTTACCAGATTCTTCCGTAAGAAAATACCCCTTCTACTGTATCTCTTCTGCAATTTTAAAGCAGTTTCTTCTCACTTGAAACCCTCCTAAAAGCATAAAATTAAATTCACTCGAATCTTCAGATAAGAACCATTTTAGGGGGAAAGTTGTCGTGAACTCTTAGAACGACAGACTGCATCAAACTCCCCAACAGTCTCCCGCATTATTAGCCTTCCCCATCGGCCCTCAAGGCTTTCCCACCCTCTCTCAGACTTTTCCACTTTACCCTCCCACGGCACCCCCTTTTACAGACAGGGCTTCGCATCAATCATTGCACCAATGGCTTTTTGCCTCAGCGGAGTGTACCATCTCAGGCCGAGGGTGTTAAGGAACGGGTCTTATCTCGGAACTCAACGCCTCATAAGATGCTAGTTATGGGTGCACGTTAGATGAGACTTCTAAAACTCCCTTTTTTCCCCTTAAGGCGAATCTTCCAATGCGGATCATCTTGTACGCTTCGCTAGAGTCGTTTCCTTGTTGCGTCGATCTTCCAACACCTCATCGGATTTGCTCGGTTTTAGAAACCGTCTTTAATTAAGTCTACGCGAGGTTAGCGAAGAGGAAGTTTTTCCCTCCATTTAAGGAGTAATTAACTAGGGGTAAGGATTCCTCACTCCTGTGAGGGATCTCTTATCGTTTTTGATACACGAAAGAAGTTTTCGGTCCCTGGCAAAAGCTTTTTCCTCCTCCTCATAAGAACGATGGACTTAATTGCATCCTGGATGTTAATTGGCTTTCTGATGGATGGTTTTCTCCTTTGAAAGTTTCTTCCGAGGCTCGGTAGGATTGTACGTATCTAAGAAGTTGAGGTACAAATTTTCTATTGTTGATTGCGTGTCTGGGAGGGGAAGCGTGTTGGCGACTGGAGAAATTATTCAAGATTAGATTCGAACTTGTTTCTTTCACATGATAACGATTTAGTAATTTACTGTGTGTCTAGAGAGAGAGTTTGAATTTATAATTTCTATGTAATTAAATCCTAAAAAGTTTCGGCTTGGATTGCTAACCAGTATTAAAGGGGAAAATTAAATTAGAAGAAATTAAAATGATGTGAAAATATCTAAAGTTTGTCGATCTAATCGAAAAAGGGGTGGGTTACTACATATTCGCGGTAGATCAACCATCCTTTTGATTTATATTCCATTTATATAACAGTGGTAGTAGTGAGAGATAAGTAGAATAGCCCAAGCATTCAACCGGAAGAAAACATTTTCTCACATCATATGATATCTTGATCTTAAATACACATTTAAGAGCATATGTATGGATTCTTCATGAATGTAGTAGAGTAACCTAGACTAACTAATGAGTTAATCAAGGAGCTGTTGGATCAAAGATTCTACGTAAGGGATAAAGATGAGGTCTTTAAATTACGCACGAATTATGGTATGGTAATATACAAAAAACAGTGATGTAAATTATGTAGAAAAGAAGGAATTGCACTAAACTATTTTAATTAGGTAAGCTAAATATATAAGCATTTAAATTTAGTTATGCTGTACTAATGAATATTAGATAATGAAAGTAACCGTAGCTTTGATTTCAAAATATTGTTATTGTATTTAAATATGCGCAATTAAAGACAAGTAACGCATATAAATGCGTTGTTGGTTTTTTAAGTACCAAATTCCTTAGTCCACAGTGGCCTGTGGACTAAGTGGCCTTAGTGCCAGTGACTTTTATTACACGCAGACAGGGCAATGCAGATTAAAATGGGTGGTGTTCTCTGAAGATTATTTTCCCCAAAAGATCACAAAAGTTACTTATTCATCGCTGCTTTCTTATATTGTGGTTAAATTTTTACAATAAATACTATGTGTTAGATTTCTCTTAATTTTCCCACTGCTAGGATGGAATGATTTGAAGATCTGTTTGGATATGCATCTCTCGATTCCAAAGTTCCTATAAACTATGTTTCCTAATCTGTAAATCATTAATTTAACTTCGAATTGGCATTTCAACTCCAAAAAGTAGCACAAATTCGTTTGACATCTAATAAACCATATTTCATTTTCTTTTTCCAGTATATCGGGAATTTTTATGCAGAAAATCCTGTATTCATCATATTCCGGAGATTGCCAAATAACAGTCAACCAGTCAAGAACATGAAAAACGTCATAGACTTTCTGAAAATTTGGAAGTTTTTCGTATCTGTGTAAAATTTATTAGTTCGATCGCTTTTTAAACCGAGAAAATACCATTTTCAAAAAAAATTGTAATTCTTACAAGAACATATACCATTCTGCAACTTTGATAATGTAGCAAATCCGAGCGCGAGCAAAATCTTTCCTGGAAGGATAAGGAAGCTTGTTTTCGTTTCCTTGTGCAAAATTTACAACCTAGAAAACAATTCCCATTTGTCATTAATATGTATAAACGTAGTTTGGGATTAGAGGAACTCTACAAAAAAAATTTGCAAAATTTTCCAGGAATTGTATTTTCCTATCTGGAAATTAATCTTTGCTTGACTTTTGGTTAATCCGGTAGCAAGGATTTTTTGTCATGGAAATTGATGATACGCTGGAAGTGTAATTTAAATTTTTTTAACTAAGAGCAACTGGAAAGTTATTTGGAGCTTTAATTAATTTGGACCCTTTGATGAATAAGTTAAATAAAACAAAGTGAAAATTTTATTTAGAGAAGTATAGAGTGTAAAAAGGAAAATTACTGTATTTAGGATAAGCTTGAGTTGCTAGCTTCAGATTTATAATAATTGCATCGGCACCATAAATGGGTTTCGAACAACTATCTTTAGGCAGTTTCCAAAATTTCCTAAAGATAATGTGCTATTATATATTTAAATCATAAATATGAATGATTATATCACATTTCAGCAATGAATTGAAAATATACTTAAAATTGGTACAGCGTTGTCAATTTAGGATGTTATAGTTGTTGGAGACGACCTATTAGCAATCGCTGAATTAAAGCATTTAAATAACCATAAAATAATTACTTTTGCTTTTTTCGTGTTTAAGGTGCATATTTTGTAATATTTAGAGTATGCCTGTAACTTCGGTTCACATATTGTTCGTAATTCTTATACACCCGAATTAATGCATTTGATTTGATTGCGTTAATTATCAAGCCAAGGTCAGCAAATAAAGGGAAATAGAAAACTTGTTTTCCTTATACTTCAAAGCTATACATTTTAAATACCACTTTACCTTTATCAGGAGCTAGAATTCTGAATCCTAAAATATCTTTATTCAATGGAAAGCTCACTCGTCTCTCAGAGAAAAGCCGTAATGATTGAAAGATAAAAACCTATTAGATTGATACAAAATGTTGTTATATCTTTGCATGCATAAAAAAACCGCGAAAAGAAGTGTTTACGTATAAAGATTTGTTAGAGTCGCTGAAATAAAAGTCATTTACTTCAATTCTTGCAATGTTGGTGGGATAAAAATGGGTTATCGGCTCAACTGAAATATCTCTTCGCGAGAATCGCTGCTCCCGAAGTTGAATAACAGCGAGTAACGAGTCAGAACGAATCGCAGACGACAACAAATATTTTTTGCAGCGTTTCCTTCGACAAAAGAATGATTCGAAGAACGCTTTTCGTTCCAATGAACGCTTTAACCCGAATTCGCACCCGTCAAATGCATATCATTACTCTCATCTCGATAAAAAGAGATTCCAGTCGAATTTCTTTCGACTGCAGTCGCTTTCATAACGGAAAATAAAATGCTTTCGCAACCGCGTTCGTCTGCTATTTCGAAAAAGGGGTTTTGTGTGGAATTTTCTGCCTCTTACTTGCCAGCAACTTTGTATTTTCCATCCGACACATTCTGAGCATCTTTATATTCCTTAATGCGGTTTGTAAGTATAAAATTTCCCCTCCTCTCCCACACTTTATCGTATGATTTGTCTTGAGAATTAGTGCTCAAAGGGGTATTTAAAGGAATGTATACATATGACATCCTGATTCCTAGATTTTCTGTTATGTATTCTTAGGGGATCTAATAGGAAATAACATTAGTTCCTTGTGCTTTTATTTCTCGCTTATGATTGGTGCCAATCGAAGCAAGACGCAAGAATCTGACGGTGAGAATCTTCGAAGCCAATCAATAATTTACATCACATGATAGTCACAAATTCATTTTTAAGATATGAAACCTCAACTGAGGTGATAAAATATTTTAGATTAAATTATAGTTCTTGTTTGAGTTCGCAAAGATATGTAATTGCTGCATATCTTTGCACACCATTGCAACGGTATTTAGGTAAGGAGTATTATATTCTCGTTTTTCAATTCTACCGAATTATGTTTTGTACGATTTCACGAAGATTAGTGAAAGTTTACATATTCGTTTCAGTTTTGAAACCCATGGATGGAGCCATTTTAACCACCAAATTACTTTAGTGTTTATGAGTCAAATCCAGTTAGTTTTTGGTATACCCATTAAGCAAATAAATTAAATGGTGCTCTACAAAACGGCACCAGCTCCCACCGGAATTTTTTATATACAGTTTATTTATATTCCTAGATTTCATAAAGATAACTCTTTCTCCTAGGCATATAGCACACTTAGAAAGGTAATAGTGGAAGACCCACAAAATAAATAATACGATAAACAAAACTTAGCATACCACTTTTTAAATGCATTTCATGGAATATTTAGTTGATAACATAAGGAACCAACGCTTTCGATCAAAGTAAACTTTTCTATCGGAGAACTTAAGAAAAATTGAACCCCAGAAGAAAACCTATTGTTTAAGAGCACCGCATCGACCAAGTTTTCTCTGCAACCCCCTCCTCAGGATGGGGAAAATCTTCCTCTACAGACCCTTCCCATCCCACTGCCACCAGTCCCCTTTCCTTTAATTCGAGATGCATCCGCCAAGGGGGGTGCATTTTTGCTCCATTAGTTCGTGGTTCCGCCACCCTCCCCCTGGAGATCCAAGGGATGGATAAAGTCCCCTTTTGGTGGGGAATCCCTCTGGAGCCAAATCGAACGCGGACGACAACAAATTGAATGCAGGGGCGCGTGTAGTCCGTGGCGTAATGCCGCGACCCCCTTTATGGCGTCGGTGCGAGGCCAGAATAAAACGATTTCCGGCAGGCGTCGACAGGAACAGAAATTTACCGCCGCAAACATACTCTCTGCCGCACGACCCGACGGCGCTGCAGTCGCTACCCACAGTTCCTGAGCGCAATATTGCAATCATATTGCGAGGGTACCGACCGGCAAGCCATGGATCCGGTTCGAAATGTTTTACGGCATGTTTTCCCTCCCTCGGTCCCTCGCAAGCACGCCGGTACATTTTAAACTGTCGGAATCCTTACGGATTTTCCTGCAAAACTTTTAAAGGGTTTGTCTTTTGGTTCATAGGAGTCAGACGATTTAATTCTCTAGCTATGAACGTGCTTCTAAAGTTGGCTGGGGTTCACATTTCTTTTGTGATCTGGAATGCTAGCTCGCTTATCTAACATATCCGGAATTGGATCACGTTGGCCGTATAATCGTATCTTACTGTAGTTTTTACTCTTCCGGATTCTTTATTAATTTCTTGCCCTATAACTGCGAGTTAGTAACCTACCTGTTAGGAGAAAATATACATTATTATTTATCGCATTAAGAATTCAACATTATTTTCACAGAAATACATACTCAACCTATATAATGTTAGAATTTGTCCTTCCTTTTATGCTTTTTCGTAATAATCATATGTTGTTACGTATGATGTTTATGTATAAATTAAGTAGATTATAAATACGCCCTATATCTGTGCTCCTATTGATAAGTCTTTCTATGGTTATTATACCCTCTTGGGATATATTAACATGTTATACCAAGTTTTCGTCTTGATGGTATTTTTTCGAATCAATTGGAAGTCATATATTCAACTAAATATATTTATGAAAACGTTACATTTCGAAAAAACTCAAATTTAATAATAATTGAAACCTCGTTAGCCTATCTTAAGGTTATGATAGGGAAAATTAATGATTTTAATTTATTAACATTTAATTTAATATATTTTCGTTGTAATACATTATCTAGTGAAGGCATTATGCAAACTAATCTTTAGAAGTATTTTAAGATTGTTTTTAGCATGCCTTAATTATCATAATTATTTTTTTTTCAGGAAAACCTAAATGAAAAACCCATCCTGAGATCCTTCAGTTTTGTACCAATGACAAGAAATGATGGCTCAACACTCAGGAGTGGAATTAATCCCATTTTTCTGGGTATATACCAATTTCTTTTCTTAATTTAGAGGATAAATGTTTTGCAAAAAGCAAAGATATCGGATTTCTTATAAGGAATTCTTGTAGCACGCGTTCATAATCATATATAAATTTTTTATTTAAACGCTATAGTTGATTCTATAGAACCTCAGAAATAGGATAAATGAGTGATTAATAAATGATCCGACCGCAGCTATTTACTCCGCTTAATATGCTAGGTGATCCTACCGAGTTCCTGTTTTCAATAATGCATGCATACGGTGTTCTCTCTTCGTATTTCATTGTTTTAGCAGCTATATAAAGTTTTCAGAGATTAAAGTTTCCCGGTTGGATTTATATGACGAAAACCCGTTGATTCAACTTACTTGACGTCACCTCTCGTAAAAGGATATGACGGAAGATGCTATGTAATTTTGAGGTCCAAAAAGCGCTATAAGTACTGAGGAATTTTGCTTATAAAACGCTTCAAAATTAAAATTACCGTTTCGAGGCGTAAATTCAACGTCGGTAATGCAGTCTGTAAAATTATGAAATTTGCGTCGGTACGAAGATTAACTTTTCCTCACCTCACCAACGAAAAGTTTATGATCCGCGAAGTTGATTTACATAAAATTTAATCCATGATAATGGACGGAAAATTTCAATTCTTTAATATCCCCGAATCAAGGCCTCAGTTTTACCACAATTTCTACCATAGCACGAAAAGTTCTTTTCGAATTAGTTGACAATTTAATAATCAAGTAAGACCTCTGTTTTTATCACTAGTATGTAAGTTCAAGCATAATTTCATAAATTTTCATTCAACGCTGTCTGATATTGTGTGGTGGTATAGAAAATAAAGTTTGTGCTGGTAATTTATTTCCTAAATTAATTTTAGAGTGACAGTTTATAGTAATTTTGCAGCTCTAAAATATGTATGTATTTAGGATAACCCGGCCTGCTAACGATCGTTATTTTTAAAATACTTAAATTTCAATGATCACATTAGTTATTTATTGATTTACAGGAATCCATGAATGAATAAACCTTAGTCTTAATTATAAAAATAAATTTAAGATTGTGAAATCGGAGAAATTAAATTTTTGATATTAACGGAAACGGTGTTTTTTGTCAAATATCATGTTGAAGTGAAGAAAATACAACAAGATATTTCAGTGCTAACTACATCCATCCATAAAATATATAGGAAGGATCTTAAATAATGTATCTGCATTAAAAATGTACGAAATTAATACTTCAAAACTTACTTAAATACTCAATGTATTTGGATCTCGACCTTAAAGCCAAATTAATATTCCATTGGTATTACTAAATAATCTCTTTTACTCTAGCGGCTTGTTATAAGCTATTTTACAAGTGTATGTGTATGAATCATAATTCTTCGGAGATAGTCATCAATTAAACACTGTTTATCAATCAATTTTCCCATCAATTCCTCCATATCCTCTCATCCTCTCGCACTCTCATTAACTCCAGACTACATATTATCCCTTCTTAACGATCCACACATTTGGTCGGAGCATGTCAAGCGAGTGCATTATCACAATCTGGTGATTCGAACGCTGCGTTTATTGCCGACTCCTCGGAGATGATATCACAGAGAGAGGATGGAGAAGGTGAGCGTTCACGTATTTTATAGTCCAACCTCTCGGGCTTTAATTTACTTTCGGGATGAGTTCCCTAGTCAGAATTTCGCGAAACCGTTTTATTCATATCCATATGTATAAATGGGAAGTGCACCATTGGGTGTACTTTGCGAAGTAGGTCGAAGCAGTCGCGATAAATTGGGGCGAAGTCTGTACAACGCAGATACGCAAAGGGTAATTTCACTCGGCCTCCTCTTCCTTCCTTTTTTACGTAAACGAGCTCGCCTCGAAATTATGGCCGCCGTGTTTCTCCCTTTGTGTTCGTTCGCTTTTTTTTATCGCCAAACAGTTTTGCGGAACCGAATGAAAATTTCGAAGCGCATTGAATGCCGGGACGGAATCTGTTTATTAAAATTCGTTCGAATGAGAGCTCTCTCGCCCGGGATTTTTATTATTTCCGACCGTCGGCGCTGAGGAAATTTCGTGGACGTGCGATACAGTTGAAAAAATCACGGTCGTACGTCATTTGGATCGGAGTGAAATGACGAGGATGCGGAGGATAAAATTTTCCTCTCTTAAGTGGACCGTTAAGGGGGAATTTCTTGTTCCACATCCGAGAAGAAGAAAGGTATTAACGTGTGTGAGATTTCGCGGGCGAATTTCTTTTTATTCGCCTACGGCACGTGAGTTGCCATTCGAGGGCCGATCGGCACGCACGCGAAACAAACGAGAGCGCAGTTCCGCGTCCGGCTGTTGCGTGCACCGTGGCAATAAAAGGGAACGGATTTTCGTTATTTGCTGTCTCCATTCCCTTTCCTTTCTGCTTCTACAAATTGTTTTCTTGTTTAATTGCTAGATTCTTATGAAACGGGCTCGCTATGGAAACAAATCACGGATGTTGGAGCCACGCGAAGCAACGTTGCGTTTGGAGAAGGAAAGGGAAAATGAAGTTATGGCATAATTCATTGTTCTCGGAGAATAACGCTGAGAATTTGTGGTGAAAACATTTTTAAGTAAGAAGTTAGATATGATCTCTGGATCTTTAAACCAGTGGTGCTCTCACTGATCTTTATGGGAGTGAGATGATCTACACTGTGTGGAGTATGCTTGTCGTTTTGGTAAAAAGTAATTTCCTTTATTATTAGTTGCGGAAACAACCAATTAAATCATTATTTAATATGGTGATTCAAAGAGTTCACATCATTGATGCATCATGAAAATTTTCCCATATGACAATTCCAATAAAAATTGCGATCTTGATCAAGAAATAGCAATTTAGATATTAGAATTTATATTCACACAACAGTTAAACTATATTAAGCAGGATCACGATTTTACAAATATTAATAAGTTATCTATGCAGCTTGACAAAAGAAGAAATTGAAGCGAAAATGATGTGCTTATGGCAAGGGTACTTAACCGGTGGTACGCGTGGCAAGAAAAAATGAAAAAAATCTATATATATATATATATATATATATTTATTGTTATCTTTATAAAAGGTAGAAAAAGGTCAATAAAAGGTCCTTAGTAACTAGATATGAAGTTTTCTGAATAAATATAATTAAAATATAACAAGCCATTGGGCACTTTACCGACAATAAATGTTTTACTAAAAAAATATAAGGCTGTTGGTACGCCAAAATTTCTAAAAATATCAAGTGGTACACAGCTGCAAAAAGGTTGGGAACCACTGGCTTAGAAGTTGGTTTGACTGCTTGAAAATGCATGCCTAATATGATTTAATTCAAACGTAGCGACAACAAACTTCTTTTCAAATAGAAAAACATTACCGTAGTAGTATGTAAAACATAGTAGTTATATTGTATAGTATATTGTAGTAGTAGTAAAACATAGTAGTTGTATTTTATTCGTGATTACTGGTGAAAAACATTTGGTTATTATTATTATGTAACCTTGAATAAAAAATTTAAATAAGTTTCCAATATAACTACAAAAAATTAAAAATTAAAGTTATCTTTTAATTTTTGGACCCGTACAGTGCATCGTACATACTATGATCGCATTTAAGTATAGTTTTGGATTTATAGACTATCCCGGCCTTTAACTTAAATATCATTCTGCTATATCATTGTAAATTGTAAAAAGATTGTAGAGTGTTTCCAAAATTCTCTGCGCAATTATTTTCATGAAAGATAATCAGGCATTAGTTCCAAACTATAGCATGTACTTTTAAATAATGGCGAAGAAAAATAAAACCAAGAATCCGCAGTTGCACGCGGTAATTTTTTGGGCGAAGTTCAGAGCCGTAAGAAATTTACTCAGCCTTCGTCGAACGGCATGTAGACATCTTCTTCATTGCCTCTAGACAAAGAATGAACGGTTATACGTGCGTGTGCGCGCTCTTTCCCATCCAGCCCTGCCCAGAGGATAACAATGGACCACGCCCCCCTCCACTCCCGCATCTCCAGGCTCGCGCAGCATTCACTTTCGATGGAAAATTCGGCACGTGAGTCACGTGACCTCTCTCTCTTTCTCTCTCTCTCTCTGCCCTTTTCGCTAGAACAGCCATCGAAACACTTTCATCCACTTCCTTTTCCTCTAACCAAGAAATACAGTCGACGCAGCCGGAAAATTCCCTCTCTCTGTGTTATTACCAACAAAAATTTTCTTTATCACTTTCTCTTTGTACGCTATATTTCCAAACGCTCTCGTTACTTCTCATCTCCGATGCGGCTCTATTTGCTCCACTCTGTTTCAGATTAAACCATTCGTTCTTTTCATTCCGTGACTCCACTGGATTTTCGATGCAACTTGGCTTTTCTAGCGAAGTTTTCTTTATCGTGCGCCTTTGGTCGCAACGTGTGAAAGAGGCCTTCCCTTCCATCGATGGAATCTGTCAAAGGGAAAAATAATTCCAGCGAAGCTATTCATCCTCCTCTTACAAACTAAGTGATGGATAACAGCCGTGAAAGCGATCTTTCTTGTCGATATATTCGAGTTTAAACTTCAATGCTCTCTCTCTTCACAAAGGCCGGATTGATTCGGTCCCAAGTTTACGTACTCGCAATGAAAATAAAAGCCTTTTACATCATTAATATTGATTCGCAATGTGCAGATCAATATTTCACGAGCTGCGATGTGTTTATAGTCTAATATTTATCTCCACGGACGAAATCGTACCATTTGTTCCTCGTGGCTTATTTAGCTGCTATTGATTCAGTAATAGAAGGCACTGCATAAATAATGGACCGGTTGGAAATTTCCTCTAGAAGACACGTGACATTTTGAATAGGAAAGAATTTTTAATGGAGTGATACATTTTTCAGGTTATACGTGCTTCCAATTTCATATAAATGTCTGTTCTTATTTTGAACATATCTATAGAGATTGAAATGAATACTTCATTTGTTTACAATATCCATTAAAATTCAAAATATCTTTCAAAATAGTAATTCACATTTATTAAGTTCAAAATTAATTAATATCTTTTTTGCGTGTTTCCAATACTCGTTTCCTCCTGCTTTATAGTATCACATATTCACTTGTATATTGGCAAGTAGCTGTTCTCTCGCGAACATGTCACATATTAGTTGTATATGATTCATTTGGGATTAAAAATGTTCATTATTTTAAACCTCAAAATTTAATAACACTATTAATGAGAAACAGCATAAATGAATTCATACTAAAATATTTGAGGTATAATGTCAGACTTAAACATAGGTGAAGTATGGAGAATTAATGAGTTATTCACAAGGGTTCATTCATTAATTGTTTATTTACCAATATAAATTTATAGAGGAATTTTTTTGTCTTCGCGTTGTATAAACATGAATATGAAATAATTTTCTAAAATACGTCAGTTCAAGCACATATTGATTTTGCTATGTTGGAAGTCCACCCTGAATATTAGTTCTCTTTCGAATATTCCTAAAGTTACAGTTAGGAATTCATTCATGAGAATTGGATGTTATTCTGTGACGAGCACTCTTTTTGTACTTAAAAAAATCATTCCTACGATAACTCCCAAAAGACAATATGCTACAAAGGAATTACCAAAATGATTATAAAATCTTCATAAAGTGATCGCGAATGAGGAAATTGGAAACATTATAAGCATCCATATTAGATCCTTCTTTCCCAGCTACTCAGTACTTGCTTCTGTGAAGTCGATGTAGACTAATTACTGTAAGATTAGAGTAAGATTTTGGTGAATAATTGAAACGCTCTGCTTGCGACGTCTCCGGAAACCTCCAAAATCAGAACAGTTATTAAAATGCTCTTGTGTCTGGAAATGAATAGCCCACATGAAAGTGAATATACTCTCTGTTCATTATTAGGCGTTAAATCAATTAAGCAATATATTTTGATAGGTATGATTTCTGTTGTATAGAATGGAATATTAAATGTTTTTTTTCCAATGGTATAAAGTCAAACGCTATAGATCACTTTGTGGATTAACTTAGTGGATTAAAGGAAAATTGGAGAAATGAATTTGAGATTAGGATCTACGATGGGAAAATATCTTGCAATCTAATTGAGACAAATGCCGTTAGTACGTCTAGTATAGATTAAGGTGAAGCTATTTTTTTAAATGCTAGTATTATTTACAAGTGTTCTAGATATTTTGCGTTTTCATGCAAAATCGCACCCAAGGTCTACTTTCAGCATCGAATTGACGGAAGAATTGTTTTTAAACAAAAATATATTTTATAATTTCACTTTCTTTTAACCAAATTTTCTGCTGATCAGCCTTATCATCTTTTTATCTTTCAAGGGAACATGATTGAAGCTCCTAGATATTTTATGGTGAATAAAAAATTTCGAACAATTCAAAGATGTCTACAACATCTGTTAAATGTAATTTAACTCTGGATTTCACTTTGTCTTAAACATTTTCATCCCAGCAAGAGAGTGAAATCAAGTGGTAACTTTAAGTCTGAAAAAGTTAAGTACCTTTTTGATGTCTAATTTGCACAACTTCCTCTCCTACCTATTAAATTCTTTTTTATAATCCATAAACGTGACCTGAGGTAATTCAGCGAATTTTATGAGGTTTAGTAGCTATTATTTCCATGAAAGTATCAGTAACTTAGATAAATAAACTTGATAGCCAACTTGATAGCCGAAAGTGAGAGAGAAATTTAGTTAAATGCAACCTTTATTAGGGAAGGATCTTCTCATCGAAAAGAACTTTCTAATTTAACAGAATATGGGTTTCGGATTTTTTGAATTTTTGTTTAAAAATAGTGAAACAATCTCAATCAATCTGGAAAGTCCAATGAAGCTCATAACTTGTACACACATCACCACTTGAACGTTTGAGCGGCTAAAGCTATTATTCTAATATTTTGGTCTCCGAAATATATAAATTAAATTTAACATATTTGTTTAGAATTAAGGTCAGGTGGAAGAAAGGTCAAATTGAGTCTAACTTCGCTTTTATTAAGAGTTTATTCCTTCGTTTATTCTTACTAATGCAGGGTTGACTTTAAGTAAGCGTTAAACGAAAAATATGCTATCGAAGGAATCTATTTTTGAGAGAAATCGACTAATTCCTACAATTGTGGTGGTGAACTCATTAAATCCAGAGTATATATCCTTAGAACAAAATTTAATTATATTTTACCAAAACCAAGTAATGAAATTTTCCGCAGATAATTTCTCTATCTTGGCCCTAAATTGTTTGTCTCCTTACCTCTCAGTGTATCCGATGTTGATAAAGAATTAACTTTTTTTAAATTGCTTAAGGAATGGTTATTCCAAAACAAATAAGTGGAGCATTTGTTAAAAAGAATGGAGTGAATTTCTTTATTTTGATCAATAAATTATACTTATGTTATTTTATTTGCATTGTGCGTGCTATGATTGCCTTTATTGTTCTGGAATTTTCTATATTTTTTCAATATTTATTTTTCTTATTGATTGTTCTTGTATTTATTTTTAGTTTTTGAAATGTTACTTGTTAATAGCGGCACAGTGACTGCTTTCCTTTGTTGTTTTCTTTTTTCATTGTTGACAGGAAGAGTCGGTTACCCCAAACAGGATGGTATCCTAGGGGAACCTATGTCCCTCAATTTAAATTTTTTAATATTTACTGATGCTTATGTATTTTTTGAGGGACAATAAATAAATAAATAATTTTCTAGATGAAATACAATTATGATTTTTAGCAAGTTTTCCGTATTGAAATTAGTTTAGATTTTTTTTGAAACCTCATTAAAATATATTTTAAATCAGCCTTTCTAATTCTGTCACAAATTAACTAATTATGGTAATTTCCGGTATAATTGTCTAATTATCACAAATTAAGCTTTTTGAAATTTAATTATTTATAAAATAAATATGTATTATTAATTAACACGAAAAAATGGAGGAGGTTAATTTTATTATAAATTTTATTTATCATACAATGGGAGTTTTTCTTTTTTGCATCCTGTTATTACGTACGCATTGTTAAAATTAACATAAATAGAGAATATATTGGATTCAATGACAAGAATGCTCTGTTATAAAATAATTTTGGAATTTATGCCTTATTTATGATATCCATAATATAAAAGAAAAGCTTTGGTATTCAACAAGGATAATTGTTCGAATTATGAAACACCATCAAACGAAATAACTCATTATATATTCAATTTCCCTGAAAAGAAGTTATTTTCACATTCGAGCGCTGTTGTTTCCCACGATTTTATCCATTCGGCTGAATTCTCAGCGGAGCCCCTACCTTTCCTGATTTTCTTTTTTTTTAGTGTAATAGCTTTAAATTTTATCATAACCATGAAGGAGCTTTAAGAAATACTAGTTAGAGTAACAAAACCGATTTTGGTGAAAGAGCGATGCATTAAATATCCCTATGCATTTTGCTACTCTAGTAAATTAAACATTACGATCGTTTGCCTCATCAGAAAATTGCACACGATGGTTCCCTGGGGTGCATTCCCTTGGAAGAACAAGAGGAGTCCCCATCAACTCCTCTGACACAATGGAAAGAAAAACTTCAGCGGTAAAGTAATTTAGGGAGACACCGGTTCTTTTGCTAACCTTCCATCTCTTAGAACAAAATGACGAAAAGTGTGCGAGCTAGGGTGCATTTTTGTTAGAGTTAGAAATGAGGACAAGGGAAAAAAGAGTTGTTGGGAAAAAGATACGATGTTTTAGCGAGGACAAAGGGTAGCGCTGCAGAACGCAGTCGAGATGGCTGACCTTCTCTATCCTCCAAGGATTCGAATTCCTTGCTTTGTGTATTGCTGAATGTGCGTTTGTAGTTTTTACCAATGATGAGGCATCCATTACACATTGTGTTTTGCTGCGGTTCGATTTTCTTGGATAAATAGCTCGGGAGGAAAAAAAGTATTCGCAGTAGATTATTTCCTACGCCATGTCCTCTCTTTTTAGTGGATGCACTTCAGTACTCTGTCTCATAAGAAAGGCCGCAAGTATATGAAACCATCAGGCCACTCTCGTGTTGCGTGTTGCCTACATTCAACCAGTTGCTCCTCGACATTTTGTAGAAGAAAAATAATCCGCTAAGTAAACAAGCTAAAAGTAAAAATTTGCAGCTATTAATATATTTTTATTCTCATAAAAGTGGCTTTCATTTTTTCTTTTCAATTTACCTTCTCAGGATTCAAATAATTTAGGTAATATTAAATTTCAGTCCTTAATCAGATATCCTCCATTTCCTGTAATATTTAATTTTTAAATGTATTGAAGTCTGAATAGAAAAATCACGATACATTTTAGTCATGAGTGAGAGAATCAATTTTTATTAATTCAATATCTTTGTCTTTTTTTACAGGGGTTTAAGACATCTTATGTTACATAATATTCCTACTATCTCTTATACATAGTATCATACCTTAAAAAAATAGCATGATTTTTAATTTACCTCGTAAAATCCAACTATTTTTGGCAGATTCGGAAATATTGAGGAATTATTATTAATATTAATGAAATTATTAATTATTATTTCCTCAGGAATGGCTATCCATCATTTCATGCATCGTCACTTCCGTTTCGTTAGGTTTGGTTACCATGGAGCTATTGATGAAAAATGTTCTGATGGGTTCCACATAAGACCGAAGCTTTTATAAAGAACTAATCAATTATTTTCGCGAAGTAATTATTTGTAAAACTAATATCTAAGTTCACGCATGTTTCCTTGTATTCTTAAATGATTTACCTCTGTAATTATAGATTTGGGTTATACAACAAGGGCTCTTAAATAATAAAATAAAAAGTTTTTATTTTTTCCCGTTCAAGTCCAGAGAATGGCTGATGATAATACACAAAGTTAACCAAAATTCATCGAAAAAAAGGAATGATTTATGTACAGATTTTGGTTTAATTGACACAGATTCTCAGTTGAGGGGCAATTAAAGAAAATTAAATTCGTATGTGATCTCTTAGTAAATGATGAACATGATGACTAGTTTCGAAGTGAAAGATAGGAAGAAGTTCATGAGGATAACACGTGGAAAACATACCACTAGGTCGAAAAGTAAATTTCGTTCCATTCTGGAATGATATCGAACGGGCTTACTTTTTCTATTTTCGCTTGGATGAATTCGGTGAACGAGCACTAAAAGTGAATTAGTAAAGATTTTTCGTGAGGGTGAATTATGAATTTTATATCAAATGTAAAAAGTGCATCCTCGTTGAATCAAATGCGCCGGCTAGCTGTTCGTAGTTATTTCTAGCTCGGGTGCTTCTTCCATTTTTTTGAAAAGCATATGTGTATGTCAACTTTGCTCGTATTGGTTTGAAGTTTTGTAATGAAAACTAAAAGAGTTAATTTTGACCTACCAAATTTCAGCACTTTTAATCCACCTGGACTATGCCATGAAATAATTATTTTGGACTATTCGCAGTGGTCAATGAATAGCTGATGGCTTTTGCATAATGAAAAATGCACCAGCGGACATGGATTGATCTTTGAAATAGATTTTTCTATACACGGAGAGGTATGAATGGTGGATTGCAATCGAAGCAAAGTTTGGTCATTAATATTCTGAGTGAGTTTGTTCCTTTGATTTCAATGACTAGTTGGAAAAAAGATGGAGCTGTTAAGTCATTGAGCCATAGAAATTATTTAAGCTGGAGTAGAAAATGAATGGAATCCTATTAATTTCCTAAAGAAGAAATCTTTTTATATTGCGATTTCCAATTTTGTACAAGCACTGGCTAATTCCCTATTAATATTTTTTTAGTTTTGAACGATACTTATAAGGATTGCAAGGTTCTTAGAGGTAATCCCCGCCTCTCTTTGTTGCTGTATTTCTTGAAAAAATTATTGAATTTGTTTTCAATCTGTTCCTTCTTTGTGGATTTCTAATTAACTTTGAAATTTGATGGCTAAATTGGAAATACCTCTCTGGAATTTGATCTTACGCTGGCTGAAATATACAAGAATATTTATGGAGATCTTGAAGAGTATAAAAATATTCTACCTGTTAGTTACCTCTGAAATATCTCCCTGAAAAATGTATTCAAACAAATTTTAGTATTAAGCATCAATTTGACAAAAAAGTACCAAAGGAATCATGTACCAAGTATCAAAGAGTGAATATGTCTTTCAATAATAGGATATTGCTATTAACTTGCAAGGCGACAAATGTGAGATATTAATATTCAAATAGAAGAATTCATTTAGATGAGTAAAATTGAAGTATTAAATTTAAAATCAATACTTTATTGATGAAACGGGTAAGATATAAACATTTTAGAAATTCATAATTTCAAAAAATTCTTATTTTGTTTATATAAACTTCTACATATGAAAGCCGGACTATTGTTACATAAGCAAGTCATATTTGGCTGAGAAATTACCTATAATGTCCAGCTCATTGGATGCAATATTCTTAGATGGTATTTTTTTCTCGTTCAAAATATGAATTTATTAATCGAAAGTTATTCTTATAAATCGTTTTTAAATTATCCTTAATAATCACATACATTTCGTATGATTTTTTTCCGTTTTCGAATTTGGAGCACGAAAATTGAAAATTTATGGCTAAATTAAAAAAATAAACTATCGATTGCGGTGATAATTTCGCTATATAGACCAATTGCAGTAATTTAAGGTGAATTTCTAATTACGGTTTAATATTAATGACACTTCTTCAAAGTTAAGTTCGTTGAGAGTTCCCTTTTACTCACCTCCCGTCCTTGGCAACTTTCTTTTTAATTTATGGGCAGTAGATATCCATCCTTATCTGCTTAATATACAACTACAGCTCCCATTCTTACCCTAAGTAAGACGGATAATAACAGGCGGGATAAAGGCCCCTATAAAAAATCGGCGAACAGAGGAGCCCATTATGTATTCTCATTTGGGTTATCCTTATCTATCTCCCCGTCTAATTAATTCGTCCGCGGCCGGGCTGCAGTACCCATTCGTCCGTCATAAAGCGGGAAGAAAAGAAATCCCCCTATTATGCTACGTCCGGGTCAAAGTCGAAAATTAGTTTCCATCCGCTTGTACAACTCGGAGTTCTTGCTCCGCGGGCGCCGACCTTTCCCACGTCGTATCGCCATAAATAGCACCACTATCGCCAAGGAAACACTCCCACCGACTACACTTTTGCCGCCGAGGCGATTGTGACCGGAATTCGCTCCGAAAACCTTAGGATTCCATCTTATCCGTTGCCGCCGGGGACTGCAACGTCTGCACCGGTCCCACGGGACGTCTGGTCGGAGAAACGAAGAGCAAGCAGAGGTGGCGAAGGGAGGGTTAGTGTGTTAGGCCCTCGGAGACTGTTTTTTTCTGCCCTCTCACCTCTCGAGGAGGTGATGAGTCGCCATAACGAACGGGCACTGCGCCCGGGGCGTGAGGGGTCGGCCAAGGGTGCGGGATACGGCTCAAGTGGGGATATCCGCAGTCTGCGGGGGTGGAAGAAGCGGGAACAAGAGGATGGTGGGCCTCGGACGAACGAGACTGCGGTTTGGGGCGGAGAGAAAGTGAGGGGAGAGGAACAGCGGAAGGTTAAATACCAAGAAGGATCAGGGTCGGTTGGACCCTCAGGGATACATTTTGAAAGGATGTTATAAAAAATGTGTAATCTGATTAATCACGGGAAGAGACAAATATTTTCTCATTAAACACGAATCTTCCGCCGTATATTTCATCGTTTAGCTCGAATTTTCTATTTCTGCTCCAAATGAGAAAGGGAGTAAATTCGCAGTTTTCGGGTTGAATTGGAATGGGTCGAATAAATATGCCAAGGATTTCAACGCTTTATCTTTTCCTACTATCAGATTTCTTTTTTAGTAAATGAATGAATTATTAGGAAATTAAGCTAGTTAAATATTATGTCCTCGTAACTAATGAATTTAATTAGTTAAGTTTCTTATTTACTTAATTTTCCTCTTAATTCGTTTGCTTGCATAACTCTACACAGCTAGTCATTATTTGAGAATGATATATTTGATAAAGGAAACATTTTTGTGAAAGTAACTTAAGCCTGTGTTTTTAGCTTCAACATGGGAATCCTTTCTTTACGTTCTATTCAGCCTAAGCATAAATCCCCTTTTTTTTAAGGATTCCCATCCTACTTGAACCATCCTGGTAACAATTATCCATTTATTGTAACACTTCTTAATGAAACATATATCTTTTCGCTGTTTCTCTTTTGAATTCTGAGTATAACACTTGTTGGCGTCGGGCTAAGCCTGTAGATTCGGGTTCTAATCGTTTTACTGCTTTTTCATTAGCACCCCCATGTTATCTGAGATTCCTGCCGGTCAGTAGCTCGAACCTGCTCTGTTTACGACTCAAAGATGTGAAACCATCTCTGAGAGAAGTTCTTCCTTTATACTACCACTTTCTTTATTAAGAGCAGTTTCCTACGTTTACCTTCTAAACATTTGGTTGCGCATGCATCAGCAAATAGTTTTCTGTTATCGATCTCATTAAGAAGATATATATGTGTAATTTAGTACATAGTATATATTAGTTTGATGCCAATTCTTTTGGAGCGTTTTTAGGCTATTGAACCCTCTCGCGGTTTAAAAGTTGACTCTCAATCCATCCATCACCCAATTCAACATAATCCTAACCCAATTCTCACTCTCTTTTCTTATCGTCATACCTTGAGGCCAATTTAAAGCATGTGTTATTTCCATGAGAGTATAATCCTTATATTTAATCTATCTAGAAAAATTTTCAATTTTACTGAGAACTTAAGATAATATAAGTAAGATTTCTTTAAAGAGGAAATTGAAAGTGCTATTAGAGTGAATGACAAGAAGAGATTGCGGAGTAGAAAATAGATAGAATAACAGTCGTGAAAGTATGTAATGAATGTGATATAGCAACTTATGACTCTTATATTATTCATTTTTATGCCATACGTTCATTAATGCTTTGCTTAATAACGTCTCTTAGGTTATCGTCGTAGTTATGCCTATTCGTATGTCGAATTTCTTCCGATCAGAATTCAAAATTTTGAGTGAGAAAATTGAATCAAATCAAATACGTTATTTTAAACAGAATTATCTCTCAAGATCGCCAAAAATAGTTTATATTATATATTTTAGTCAAATAGTAAATTGTAATTTGTCAGAGAATTTTATATTCTCTACCTTCTCGAATAAGGCAGCAAAAATCTTCAACGGCTATCGTAATTGGTTTTTAGTTACATGCATTATACAGTTTAAATTTTTGTCATAGTAAAAATTACTTTAAAACCGATTTTGATAACGTACATCACTTTTATGCATATATTCGCGAATCAAAACCTTTTCTAAGAAACCCATGAGAACTCGCTCTATTTTGGGAGGCGCGGAGTAATTTTTTCTCTTGGAATAACGATGCCGTTATAAATAATATCTTATTTTTCGAACAAAATATCGTGTTTAAAACATTTTCTTAGTTTATTTAAAGTCATTTTGGTGTTAATCTTCCCATAAATATTTTGCGTAATTATATGAAAAACGAAACTGTAGAATGCGCACTCAAAGAACAAACCAAACAGTAAATAAGACGGAAAGGATCACAGAGGTGGATAAAAGTTTAACTCATACATTTCCATAAATAGGTAAATTTTGAGTAAACTCGCATTTGTAAACGGTGGGTTAAACATTTCAATTCAAGTGCCGCTGCAACAGCGAGGTTTACTCTATTCCGTGCACTCGCAGTGGATTAGGAATACTTTTTCGGGGGAGATGCTCGAATGCACTGTCAGCTTTGCTTGTTTTGCACCTTTCACGACCCTGCACCGCTCGCAGCATAATAAGATTTCTCATATTTATGCCCGTTCTTCCGTGAACACAGCCTCGAAAGAAAGCCTTTTCCAGCCGCGCGGGGTCGTAAATTTAAACAATTTGTGTAAACATTCGAAACCCTTTTCTTCTTCCGCCTGTCTTCTTCGTTTTCCCCTCCGAAAAAACTGTGGCAATAACAAAAAGAAACATTTTCCATTAGCAACCGAAAAATTATCGCCGACTCCGAGTCTTTTCAGACTGCATGAATATTCATTTGTAAGCGTTTGTTAGTTTTTCTCGCCTCTACTTTTTTTTCAGCCTCTCGCGCTCTGGAGGTCGGAAAAGTTTATTGTCCGTTTATTCTGCCTATGCCTTGCACCTTTAAGGCGCACCAGCACGTATCCTTCCTTTTTTCCGTTCAACTTTTTTTGCCTTCGCATCCCTGAAGCCCCGTGCCTTATTTGCATCCTCTTCACCCAAGGTCTACGCTCCGAATCGCTTTTTGTGCATTTTTTACGCCTTTATCTCTTTTCTCACCTTCCTCCCCCGTTGTGCATTCGAAAGTTGTTTTTTGAATTGTTTTCGTCCCAGTCTTACACGATGCACTTTTCGATCATCAGCTGGTGCTATTTCATTTTTATCAGGAACGTTTTTTTTATTGACTTCCCCTTAAAGTTATAGCAAAAGAGAGCAAAATGTTAAACATTCATTTTAATGGTCATAGACCTTTAAATACCATTTAAAATTTCTTTTATTCTGTTATTTCTTTATTTTTTTCAAAATATAACATCTAAAAGTAACATTTGTCCAAGCTGGAAATAAATTCGCTGCCTGTTTCTCAATCTCTAATAAATTTAAGAACTTTTTCTTTACTGTTTCTTCGCCTCAAATTTCTAGTAAGTAATAGCAAACTTATAAGTTCATTTTAATGGTCATCGAACCTTTATTATCATTTTAAATTTGAGTTTTATTTTCGATTATTCCTTTATTACATGTACTAAATATAAGTTATAGAAGTAATTAGGTCTGATAGTTTGTCATTATCAAGATGGAAACAAAAACTTTATTCAAAACGTTCAATCTCTAGCATTCTTTTCCCTTATATATAATTGAAAGACTCGAATCAAACGTATAATAGTTACAGCTCTGCATAAAGTGCTAGTAGTTAATATTTAACTTTGTAAAGACAGTTTGAAAATGATGGATTGGTGTTATACGAGTTAGATAGTCGTATATTTAGAGTTTTTACCAAATTTCCTAAAATACCTGCAAAGTGGAGAAGCTTTGGATGGATAAAGGTTTCTCGTGTTTATGGTATTTAGGACTGTCTTATGCAATATGCGGAGTATTCCTTCTGCATTTACGACTTGTTAAAACGTGCATTTCTCATAAGAAAGGTCTTGAAATTGCATTTGCCCGTTTGGTCCTGCAGTAAAATTTTCCATGTTACACCCAACTCCTCAGACTCGAAGATTTCGTTCTCCATAAACATAAAGGGTGTTAGTATCGGTAAATTATATAATACTCTCTAGGTATCATTTTGTGGCTACCAAACGTTTTTATTTATAGGTTACGTCTCAATATTTTTGTCATAAATTAGGATGATGTTATTCCAATTGCCAGGATTACTGAAACAAAATAAAAAATGTATTAAATATTCGAATAATGTAGACATTCCTGATCATAAAGATTATTTTAATCTAATGCATTCATTTTATAATTCAGATTTTAAACTCTCTTTGAGTATTAATTGTTAAAATGGTTCAAATAACTCATAATATATATCACTGCAGTTGATATTAAAAAGTGGAATATTATTTTTATATTGCAGACAGTGGAAAGTATTTGGCTCTCCAGCAGTTCCAACTAACTATTGGCGATTCGTTCTTCTTGTTCCGAAGGTAAGCCAGTTTCAATTGTATTTTACGTTGACTCTTAAAACCTCTGTTCTTTTCTTGGTATTTAATTCCTTATAAAATTATTGCCTTTAATACACCTACAGGGCGGTCGTGTCGTTTTATTTGTGTTTACTGATTTACACCCGTTACCGAAGGAAAAGAAAGGTTAATCAATTGCCAATTAATGATCATCTACATCACTTCATCCCGACTCAGAATGTTAATTAGTGCTGCAGGCAGTCCAGAATTTAATATTTTTTAGAAAGTCCATAGTCGAAAACCTAATCATTTAGTTAATGTAATTTAAATCATGGTGTTTTAAAGCATCGATTAATTATCCAATCAATATAGGCTACATGATATCTTGTTAATGGTTCAGCCACTTGATTTATGATTATCTTTAATTAGTTTAAAAGAAAGTAATCGCTGAAATGTACACAGAGGTTTTGTTAATACATTCATTGCATGATTACATTTCTTTTTCTACTGAGTACTACTATATTATTTCGATAATTAAGAATGCAAGGAAAACCCGTTTTCTCATCCATGTTTTAAAGATATTGTTCTCATCGATAGTTCATGCTGACATTTCTTTCGTTTTTATCTACGTCTACCTTAATGCTCTGCAAGCCGTCTTTCTGTGGGTGGTAGGGGGTGTAAACACCGGGCTTTCGAATTGCTTCATTTGCTTCTTGTAATCGCGTATCGCTCGTGGAAAGAATGAGTTCTTGAAACGACTCCCGTTAGCGACTAATTCTCTTATTTTACGTTCATTGTCGGAGCGGTCGAAATAGTGGAGTGCTCGCATTATATCGAATTACGTCTTCCAAAAATGGTCTTTCTGGCATCACTTCCAGTAAATTTTTAAAATTCATTCATTATGTAATAAAATATTGAAACTATTATCACTTTATGCTGTTAATGCTTGTTAGTTTAACCCCTTATCAATTAAAAAACGATCTCAGTTATTTAATGTGGATGAGGTAACACCAAGGATTTATATTAAATCGGTATATTTTACTCAAATTCTCTCAATTTTCTCTTACCCATTTTGTCAGCACATTATCTTTTCATTAGCCTTTTATCATTCCCGCTTTTACACTCTAAACGACACCCTTTCCTTGCTTAACATCTCCCAGACTTTCTTCTTGTCTCATTAACCTTATATCTCATCTGCGAATCCTGTTAAACTTTTATCGTTGAATGTTCCCCCGATGAGTTGGTTTTGCCTTCACCTCCGCCTTTAATTTCTCGCCTAATCCTCACTTATATTAATTTCTCCTACCCATATTCTCCATTTCTTCCAGTGTCCTTAGCGTTTAAACTACGATATCATTAAGTTCCTTCATATTCCTTACTGTTCTACGTGTCTACGAATTCTACCTATTTAAATTTCAACTTTTTTTCGTTTAACCCTCTGTTTAACTCTCTGTGAAATGTCTCAATTTCCTTCTTCGTAGTTTCTGTTGAATTTGTACATTTCTTAGTCTTTCTTTTCGTGATTCAGTTGTTTCACATCACGGCTAGAGATTCTATTTTCACTAATGGCGCCGTTAACGATGAGCTTTTACGTCTGAAGGGGGACGTTCTCCTTCGTAACATTCTGTTTCACGATGGCGTAGCACTTAGACGAAAGGGATAGATGGCCATCAACCGCGATTTAACTTGATGCTTATGCTCACTTGGAAATTATGTGATGTTCTTGAAGATTACTTTCCCACCTTGTTTCAATAGATAGCATTAACTCGTTTATTTAATTGTGCCGACAAAATTTCTGCCATGGATTTTAAAGCTAAGAATTACTTAAAATAAGGAATAAATCGGAATTCGGTTGCTAATTAACTGTGGCTAAATTCAATTTGTTAGTAAGAGCCCACCCTCGTTGTTTTCTTGGACCAGTCGAATTTTATTCCATATTATATGAATAAAATTAAAGAGTTATTGTTTTATTATATGATAATTTTGTAATCACAAACTGAAAAATGTCTTTCACTTAAAAGTGGTTCCACATTTCAGTTATTTGAAAAATTCCGCGATGTTTCAATTTGTTAAATGCACTCCATGTTTATTCGAAATAAAACAATGTACGGAATCGTAAAATTTGTTATTAAAACGTATTAAATTCGAAGCATTAGAAGCCTTGCGGAGTTATGAGCTCACGAATATGTCAAAATTTTATAGAAAAGCCAAAAATTTCCCGAAAACTTCGACAAAAAAGCTTTGTAACAGCGTTTAGTAAGTGTTTAAAAGTAAATGGTTTTCCCGTGAGATGTATATCAGTTTTCTGAATTCTCCGTCAGAGGGAGATAGAATAATCATGGCAATTGTGCTTATATTGCATTAAAATTCTTTAGAATACATTGTATAGATGTTCATAAAAGTTTCATAATTATAAAAAAGTGTTAAAAAAAATATTATTAAAATCTTATCAAATATGGAAAAGTCTCTCTTGCTAATAAAAGAACTTAATTTTCCTCTAGCATATACAATATGAATTGTACCTGTGCACGATTTAAATAAAGGATTGTATAGTGTGAAATATCTACAGATATGAAATTATACAATTAGATAAGAAGAAATGCGTATCACTTAATTTAAAAAAATCGCTCTCAGAGCTTGGAAATGTTACACTGTATGCGTGTTTCTCCAAAGTATACTAACTTGTGGGTCTCTTTTCCGGAGAAATTTCACGTAGTCAGTACCAAAATTGAGTTTACTTCTGTACCAGAGTACCTTTTCTGACTATCCTATCATAGTAACTACAATTTTCTATTTAGTTATTTTAACGTATATTTGTGGTGTTAAATTTTATTTTTTCTTGTATAAAGCCCCTCCCACTTCGCGCTTCAACTTTTCTGGCTTCGTTATATCGTGTTTCTTCAAATATTTTATCCAATATATTTATATTAATTAAGAGGTTACGATGCTTGCAAAGTCTAACATTTTCTGTTGTTGTGTTTAATATGTTGGGCAATACGGTTTAAAGTGCAACTAAACGGTGTTATTTGATGACTAGACGCTCTAAAAGAGATAACATGCATATTTAGGTTGTAAGCAGTGTTTCAATGCACTAAAAAAATATTAGATTTATAAGTAAAGGATTCTACGTCTCGGATTTTCACCTAAAGTGGCAGAGTCTGTAATTGATTAACCGCGATAGACGACCGTCTGTATTACTTCACTCATTCCTTCTATTGAAGGATGTTTATTATTTTATTATTGAATATCAGTGACCAAATACTCCTTTAGATTCGGCCCACCTAACGCTTTCCATGCACTAACATAGTATGGCTTTCGTAAAGTTAAGGGATCTTACAAAGTCGAGCTATCAATTTCCTTCGTGAAAAATTTGATATCGTGTAATGCGAATTTAGAGAAAAAAATTGGGCTCTTTAAACAAAATCAGCAGAGACGAGTGTAATTAATTTAAAATAATGTCTTTACGGTAAATATGCGATAAAATATTGTAAACAAAGTGGAAACACTTAACAGCGATTTTCGGCAGTCTCTCCCCTCTGAACGCCTAATTATGGTTGATGCTGATCTTACGAAACGACCAAAATTCTCCCGTATAATTTAAGTGAGCAAGCGTTGATAGGCTATAAATATAACACTAAAATAAGCTATAATTAAATTCTAAAATAAGGTGAAACATTTTGTCCATAAATAAAAGCATTTAGTCCACATAATAAAGAGGCAATACATTCAGAATATTCGATAATATTCATATAATTTTATTCTTTGATTAAAGTAATATAAAAATTACTTATTAATTTTCTGACTCTGATAACTCTGATTTTGTTATTGCTTCTTGGTAGATATATTGTTTAAAATATATGATTTATAAATATCTATCATACTATTAGCAGCAAGTTTTTTTTTGTTGTCTTAAACTTTTGGATTATCATATTTTGATCGATGAAATGCGTAATAGAATTTACAAGAAGATATAAATCAAAATCAGAAAAATATATACTTTAATGCAGCTGACAACGATTAAATTAATTCCGGAAAATATTTTACGCTTTGAATTACTATATTCGTCAAACACGTCCTCAAATCAAGTTCTAGTATTTTAGAAAACTCTCTCGGCCGAGAATGAGGATAAGAATAAACGATTTTTCGAAAAGTTTTTGGCCGAGGAAATGGGGCAAAACAAGCAGTGCGCGCTGTCTCGAGAGCTCTCTTTAGCTGAACGATATGTGTGTCGCGCCTCTTTGACGTTTGAGCAGATTTTCACTTCTGTTTGTGGGAACGAGAGCAGGTGAGCAGAATTTCGATATCGCAGTCAAAGTCCAGAAAGATTTTTTACCTTCCATGGCGCTTATTTTTCTCTGACCAGGATCGTTGG
Organism: Sympetrum striolatum; assembly: GCA_947579665.1. Lineage (NCBI taxonomy): Eukaryota > Metazoa > Arthropoda > Insecta > Odonata > Libellulidae > Sympetrum > Sympetrum striolatum. The sequence continues at coordinate 53,600,128 of OX388347.1, read as the reverse complement.
CACTCGAGGAAGTACTGTGCGTCAGCTGGAGCCACTCTGCGGTATGCGGTTGGCACACCATTTCACTACACACCCTTACCAACGCCTATAAACTGAATTTGACTCTTAAGATATTTAAGCTTTCTAAACCTACAGAAATTTTCCTATGTTTTAGTTGTATAGTTTTTATATACAATTGCCTGCAGATTCTCAACGGGGAACATAAAAAACGATGTATGATAAATACCATACTAACTGCGACTTAATCGGAACTAATAATACAACAAATGAGACCGAAATTAATATATTCCTGAAAAACTACAAAAAGCACGTTTTTTTATCTTTATAGTTTTCGATCACGTTGACGTAAACGAAAAATTAAAACTGAGAGTTGAGAAGAAAGATACAAATTAACAAAAATAAAGATGTTAGAGCATGTCAGAAGATAAAGAATTAATATGCAAATCCAATTGATAACCTCAAGCACTATTTCGACAACTTCTTTTCCTAGCCATTTTTGATAGCACTTGCTCTTGAATATTTGAATTAGTCTCGCCCTATTTTTGTGCATCAGGATAATTTTGTTTTCAATCCACAATGTCAACATTTAGAGAATTTAATGGCTGTGTGGCTGTAAATTAATATTTTCGATGATTTGTTTTTGGTAGAGATTTTCCCCTACTTTTTTATACCTTCCTTATGTTGTACTATGTCTCACCTGTTTGTTTTGTATTTAATACATGTAAGATACAAATGCTGAAATAAACTTAAATACTTCTTCGTGAACCTATCATATTAAATAGCTCCGTTCAGGTAAAAACCATTGAATGTGGTCTTACTGCGTCCACATTGGATTTTCGGAAGATATATATTGCTTACTAAAATTCAAAAATAAGGAAACCAATTGGAAGAACGTCCAAATACTCTATATGTTAACATTTTTAAGTCTTACGCTAGTTGTCACTCTCTTGATTTTAATTACGGAAGGAAAGTAATTTTGGCCCTAAAATTTTACAACTTAAGCCTTGCAAAGTTATGAGGCATTATTTTGGCCAAGGATTTGCGCGACAACGCATGCATGTTTGGAGGCTATGAAGATAAAGTAGGTACAACGAATAAGCATGCACTATGCTAAATCTTATCCTCCCACGAACATGCATCAGCGGTATTTCATGTTTTACGTGATCCCTCCTTCACGTGCTCTTATGCGTGCAGAAAAATGGGGAAGTAAACGAGGAGGTATACTTTAAAGTATAAATCACGTCAGTACAGTCACAAATTATGAGCCATTTACAGTTCTAGTGGCTAGGAGAAGATCACTCAATCAAAAATAGAGACCAAGGACTATAACAGAGTAATAAATCTGCTTAATCTGCTTTGAAGGAGTTTAAAAATTCAAATATCTAGGGGCCAGTCAGTAAAAATCAGTCATGAAGAAATTTACCAGAAATAGAAAATATAGTCAAGCCTATTATGCGTCAAAACGTACCCAAATGTAACAAAATAAGGAACAAATGAAATATATAAAGAAACAATCAATCTAATGGCAGCTTTAAAGGCAGTGACAAAAACTCTGACAACTACATGTGAAAATAAACTACTGAAGGCTATCCGAATTAAGTATGGTTACAAAAATACATGAACTGGTCATGATGAGTGATCAGTGGAGAATCTTACGTACGGACTTAGTAAATCGATGAACAGATAAAAAGATCGAGTGTGGTTTATGAAGGCACAAGATCTGGAGCTTAGGGTACACTTAACGAATTTTCCGCAAACAGAATAATATAAAACCTGAGGAATTACAAAACGCTACACAAACGGAATTTAGGGGTATTCTAGAGAAGGACTTGGATAAAACTGGGCTCTAAAGAGTAAAAATCGAAATAATAGCTCAGTGAGCCGAAAAAAATGTATATCAGTCGTTGACTGATATTGTTACATATTATGCATCTTTGAGGGTATGGGGGTGTTATGGAAACTCTGGTGGAAGATACTCAAAATTTTAAGAAAAGTCAATCAAGTCCAAAACTCAGTCATCATTGTGAGCACATTTATTCAAAAACTCTGCCTCCCTTATTCAATGTTTCACTTCTATGCACGTAGGAATTTTCACTAATATTTCTTTCATACCTTTGCATCCATTTAAAACGCGGAAACGGCATTCACGATCTCAATCTCACTGCGAGAGAACACTTGAGAGCAATCTCAAGTCAGCGCCCCGCTGTCGTAATTTCTCAATTTCCTTTTAATCTCGTACGGAGTGTCAGTACCTCAAAAGATAGAGATTGAGACGGAGGGTCAAGCAGCCGAGCGGAAGGAACGAATTCTCTCACCTTTCTCTCAGATCTCTCTCTTGAGAGTGCGAAGGGCTGCTGCCTCCACCTTTGTACTTTCATCTCCCATCCTCTCATTTAAATGCGAGCTTTCTCTCTTTCTCCGGAGCCTTTCTCCCTCCCCATCCACCCTTTCGCCCGTTCGCAAGATTTCCTTTTGTGGGAACGTTTCTAAAGGACATTGCGAACTCACGGCTTTTGTTTGTGTTTCTGTGAAAAAGCGCCCAAGGGTAGGGAGGAAAGGGGTGGCGAGGAAAAGACAAACTGGATGGAGAAGGGAAGAAAGGGAAGGTGGGGGAGAAAGGAGAGGTGGTAAAGAGAATGGGTGTGCAGGAGAGGAGAACCTACTGCGTAGGAAAAGAAGAGAGGGTACAAACAAGCTGAAACATAATTAATTACTATAAGACAAAAGGTGCTATGAATTGTATTTTTCTTGATTTAATTCATCACGCTAAATATGATGTTTCATCATTTTTAATTATTTTGATAACACTAATTAGAACAATTCTTTTCGTGAATCTTCAAGCATGGTTTTTGAATTTTTTTTAAACGAAATCAATGACTCTAAGAAAAATGTATCCTATCAACTGTATTTTTCTTAACTAAGTTCATTGGATTCGATATTATATTTCACTAAATTTTACTTACTGTGGTCAAAACCAGTGAGCACAATTATTTTCGAACATCTTCAGCAAGGTTGTTTTCGATCCTTCAGTATTTCATCGAGAGTCGAACTCAGAATCGTTATGACTTAAAGTCAAATTTGAGTACAGTGAATTGGAATTTTGTAAATAATAGGTAATGAAGGAAAAAGAAGAGGAGGAAACCAGGTGAAACAAAATTAATTCATCTAAGTACAAAAATACTGGAAAATTGAATCTTTTTAATTTATTTTACTAGACTAATTGTGATGTTTTACCAAATTTCACTATTAACGAACAAATATGTTAGAACAATGATGTTCGTGCATCTCCAACCGAGGTCTTTCCGTTCTTTAGGTATCTCATCGGGACTTAAGGGGAAGATGAGTTCTGGGACTTGAAATCTTATAAATAGGGAAGGGAAAATATATATTGACAGGGAAGTAGTAAATAGGTTTGCTATACACAGAAAAGGATTGAATGATCGTTAGGGATCGATTTGTTTAGCGTTCAGTTTGGAGGCTTAAACCTCTAACCCTCAACCATTAACTACGTATGTGTAAAGCTCGAAAAGGGGACTGTTGCTTGCTAGGCAAGGTGAGGAGTGAGACAGTTAATTATTTCTTCATGAAACTAGAAAGGCAGGAAAGGAGAAAGGGAGGTTGGTTGGGAAAGAAGAAGCAGACATAGAGTAGATGAAGAAGAGTGGTACACAAAGGCTAAAGTGATCAAAAGAAATATGAGATTTCTGAAAACTGTTGACAAAATAGAGAACGAAAGGGTGGAGTGAAAGAAAAAAAAAGAGATTTGAGTAGTGATTCATCTCTCGTGAAAATGCAAGATCTTTATAAAGATCGCAACGGCTAAAGAAAATACGGGAGTCCTTCAGTATTTTTCCTTCCTTCATATCCAAATCTCTCTTCAATGGAGAATATTTTTTACCTCTAAGTATTATGGTCCTTCTATCTCATTTTGGTCTCTGATTTTCCCGGTTCAAAGGGAGCTAAGCTTTGGTAAGCTCTGCTGTTGTTTGTATCTATACGCCTTGTAAGTCCTTTAGAATCCTTATGATTCTCCCTTATACATTATTCCCATCACTTCTGTGAATGGACATTTTTGAATAATGTTAACTGAGTAACTTTAAAAATTATAAATTGTATATGCACCATTTTTTATCGCTGATTTCAAGGTGGCAAAATGAAAATTTGAAAGACGTTATCGTTATGTATGAATTATTGAATTTATCTTCGGACCTAATTAATTTATAACTCTAAATTTATCGAAAGGATTAATTTCGAAATAGGTGTTATAGGGCATTCATAATAATATATTTTACTAGTTCAAAGGAGCACGATTTACGATTGTTTTCTGAACATTTCCAGTTATATATTACACTGATATACTCAATGATATTTATCATCGTTAGCAATTAAGCTTCTTTTAATATTATCACGAATTTAAAGAAATCGCATTATTCCACGTATTTGCCATTTCTTTAATTCTCTATTTCGCAAATATTTAAGTAAAAGTTTTATTTTAGATTATCAGCGATGTATTGCTCATCGGAATGCTTAAAGAGAATTCACATAAATAACCTGAATGCAAAAATTAAGGTCAGAAAAAATAGTGTAAATACGAGGATGATAAAAGTATATGTATAAAAGTTTGCGACGGAATGTCATCTCTTACATTCCAGAAAGAAAACGAAACAAAGGAGTAAAGGTATTAGTTTAGAATCGCGTTTAAAGAGTTATTTGGATTTATGAGAGAATATTATGCCCAAGAAAATAGCCACCGATCGTAACATAATTATGATAAGATGATAACGACTGCAAAAATTTTAATATTTGGGTCAAGTGCTCGGTGTTTTCATTTTACGGGTTTTAACCATCACGATATATCGCTTCGAAGCTATGCGGTTGGTTTACACAACTACGTAATATAATTGTGCATTCTCTCTGCATCGGAGACTCCGGTAATAGCCACTTTAAAAAAATACACTTAACAAATAAACGGGAAACAACGAGGAAACCGAACGGAAAGAAGGCAGAGATGGCATATTTCAAAACGAGTCGAATGCTGCGGGAGGGAATTCGCGCGTGTTATTGAGAACCGAAAATCCTCGTTTTTCCCGCACGTAAAACTAATTGCTTCTCTCATTTGCTTCTGCCAACTATCGTCCTTGGAAAGGGAGAAGAAAAAACATGCATGCGGTGGTTTCGTCGAAACCTGAAGTCCTTCGCTGAAGGCGGTCGTATTTCCAGCTTACTCTGATTGGCACTTTCGGGCCGTTAGTGTCGAATGGCCCGTTGGTTATACTTGATGTGCTATTCCAGATATTGTGGAGGCCATTCCAGCATGTCTCTTCTCTGAAGATGAGGTTTCCATGGCAGTTATATTCTCTTTCTTGATTTGTATCGTATGTATGGCAGTGATAAATGCTCGGGCCCTAATATTTAATTTTACTTAAAAGTAATCTTCATAGAGTGTTTTTCAAAATTGCGATTCTATTCAGTTTCCAAGCTCTCACCCTATTGAGAAATATGCTGTTCTCTCTTACAATCTACGTTCTCGCCGAGGAAGCAGTTTCGTAAATTTAAGCAGCGAAGGGCGTTGCAGCAGTAAAAATACGTTTGCGAAATCCGATAGTAATTAAAAAATTACGATTTCCACGAAATTATATTTCCATTAAAAACGGCAGCCGATGCTGAAGGGCGTTTTTAAACCTTCTGGAGGAAATATTTTAATTTTTGAAATTTCTCACCGTATATTTTAAGTATCCTGCCGTGAGGTTAGCATTGCAGTTATGGAGAATATTCCGCAATCTGGAGAATATGTCTGTAAATATGAATAAATATGTAACTTGGCTCTTATGGTATTGGTTCTTTAAAGCATTTCACAAGTAACATTCTATATGTACTGTCCTGGCCAAAATTAACGCAGCACCGGCCTTAAGGATCGCTAGGGAGGTGCTGCGTTAATTTTGGCCAGGAGTATACTTGAAAGCTGTCTAAAGATTTTCTGGTAAAACTCGCTTTAATTTGATACATCATCAAGTATTTATATGCAGTCAGACTTACTCATTTAATATGTGAGACTATTAAAATCATTGATTATATTTTTTTAACAAAAGCGATATTTTTATTTTTTTAATTATTTACATGAATTTAATAATGCCCATAAAAGCTTAATATATTTGAATAGTAAATAAGTTATTCGAGAAGCTTGTTCTTTGGCGTCAAATGCGTTCGAAATGTCCATCAGTTGATTATTCTTAAGTGTTTATTTATGATATCACTTAGAAACCTATATTACATCCAATAAAATACGTTTTCTTGATATTAATTAAGTCCTGAAAATAATTAGGATTTTTGACGTTATAATATTGAGTTCTTAATGGTTAAACTTCTTTTACTTGTTTGGTGCTTTTATCCATTTACAAATTTTTAAATTCGTTCCTGAATTCTTCCAATGACCTCTTTGTAATCAAACTTCTACTTCTATACAGTATCACTATCACTCAAATTTTTCTAAAAGATTCCAAGTTATCGGAGTATTTTTCGAATTAACCCTAGCCTTGAAAGTATTTTCAGCATGCAGGTACCGTATCCCGCGGACAATATTCTTCTTTAAGTTTTCTTTTAAAATTCGCGCCAACAGAATTGTGAATTTGGGATGAGGGAAGCCGAACCATAATGGTTCTTACGAAAACTTCTCTCCAACTTTGTGTAATTCAAGAGAAATACATTATAATGCCTCCACCGATGCTTCTGGGAACGTAATTAAGATCGGTGAATACTAAGTGCCTTATTTTAAGCTGAGATTGACCCAAATTTCAGTTTTATCCGCCAAAAAGTTTTCAAACGGTGCTGCACTTTTGGTTGCCACAGTTTGTTCTGCCAGACACAAAGTTTGAGCCAAATCTTATGGAAAAATAGCACCCTTTGTTTTGATTTTTCCCTGGAAGTTAATTCCTTTTCTTATTGTGCATCCTAGTTTCCCAAAGGCTCCTTTCGCTCATTTTGCTCGCTAAACTCGCAAAGGAAATCGCTTACAAAACTATTGATTCAAGTTCTCGGAAACAAGCTATTGAAGTCCTATTATGAAACTCTATAGCTTCTTCCCCCTAACTTCACACAGAAATGCTTAAGTCCTTCCGATATTTGCACATTAGTCTGTGACTTGAAGTAAACATTTCAATACTCAAAGCGAAAAACAAGCATTTTTTAGACTTGAGAATCCACTATGAAAGCTAATAACAAGTATTCCGTACTTTTATATTTCTATCGAGTTGTATCAGTAATTCTTTTCTAATAGCAAAAACGCATTGTTAACAAGAGATATACGTGCAGAATTATACGGTTTTATGCATATTTCCTATCCGTTTAGTGTAAAGATGAAATAATTTACTGTAATAAATATTAAATTTAGATTAATACACGACTTGAAAAACAAATAGACGGACAAGATTATTAGATTGTTTCGAAAAATTCATATATGTCAAGTATAGATGTCTTTTTCTTCAGAAAGAAAAGTTTCAAATCTATTTATTCACTGCCACTGATCAAAATTGTATTTCCACCTCATGCTCGATTAATCGTAAAGGATAACACCCTACGGTGAAAACTTAAATTTCCTTAAAAATACTTGCTGAGAAAGAAAGCCACGTGGGCGTGAATCTCAATGCTTTGTTACCAACTAGATGAAATCGTCTGCGATATTTCAAAAATTCAAAAATGTTAATGGCTCCTCCATCTTTGGGCAGGAAAGTGGCGAATCTGAATATTTACGCTGGAGAAACAAGACAGAATTTGATTCCAGCATCTATTATTTATAATTAGTTAAGATGAAATACATGACTCATAAGTCAAACTGAAGGAAGAATGACAGTTGAGACCTTAAAACAAAATTCACCCGCCCAGAAATTGGGTTCCTATGGTTTATCCCTGATCTCGCAGACTTTATTTTATCGTACATTTGTCTAGCCATATACTGCATTTACAGATTCGCGCTCGTACTACGCCTCGTTAATCGCCAAATTTCGTAATTGGTGCTGGCATGTTCGTCCCCATTCCGCGAATAACCGTTCACACAATATCCAAGTGTTCATAAACAATAAGTCGAGCCCATAAAACAAGTCCATAAAGGTTACAATCCTTTGACTCGCCCCAAAATACCACTATCGGTGCGAGCGCTACGAGTGGTAAGGCGAGGAACGAGACGAATGACAAGTGAAGTATATTTTTCCTCGCCACTCGTCTTATGATTCGACTCGCCATTCGTGCGAATGTGATTATGTTGCTTGTAAGTTTTTCCCTGAACGTATACCAGTAAATGCTAAGTCAATCAAATGAAATCGATTGTGGTAGGCTTTACTAAGTGGAAATCCATATCAAAAGGATTGTGAGAATAAAATTACAAGCACTCTTTTCAACACATGTTCTACTTCAAAATGACCAATTTTGGCAAAGAAAGGCCATCATTAGGTCGTTTTTAAGTATGTGTTGAAAAGAGTACTTGCAATTTTATTCTTACCATGCTTTTGCTAAGTCAATCTTTTCTCTTCGGAATTTGAAAAGTTTGAGTTTAATTTAACAACACCCACCTCATTCAAGCTTTCAACATGCATTAAAATTATCCTTATGATGAGAAAACGGCAGGCAAGCATCGAATAGCTTTCAACGTAATAACGTCCGATTGAAACGTAAGATTGAAATAAGTATTTATTCTTCGATGAAGGAACTTTACCACCTTCTTAGAGTGAGAATGTGGAAGTCTAGAGGATCGCGACAAAGGAAATGGAAAGCTTAGATCAATTCCCGGCAAAGTTTTCATCTCGGATTTACCGAGCACACTCCCTTCTGAGAGGGAAAAATAGAGGTAGTAAAGTACTCGAAGAGAGTACAACTGCAAAAACACTGCGCAAAGAGTCAAGAGCGATACCCTCTCGAAGTTGAACAGCTTTGACATGGAGCCCCTACGAATGTAAGACGAAAAATCCGGGATCCGAATCTTAATCGAAAACGTGAAAAAAATAGGTTTCGATTCCTTTTTCTTTGATGGGGGAGAAATCCTGTTTTCTTCCCTCTTACTCTCTTTCCCGCAGGAATCGCAGCATTGAGCCCGTAATCCTTGCTTAAAAGTTCCTCTTGAAGGATGGGAAGTGAGGGCTGATGCTTAGGAGAGAGAAGTACAAAGGTACGGGAGAAATGAGCTCCACGGAGGAGTAATTTACAGGATGAGAGGGAAAAGAAGGCGGGAAAGGCAGAAATGCGGTAAAAACTCATTCCAACGGCATCCTCAGGGACCAAAAGCCGTGCTCCTAAATTGAATGTGCCGTTAGAACGAATGGCGCAGACTCGGGAAGCAATTCTGAAAAATATGGTCGTCATTCGTAGCATTGCTTTAGGTCATGTAAATGAATGGTAGGTAATCGTCTGCTTTAAAGGTTACTACTCCAGTCGGCGTTCATCTATAATTAACGAATTAGATGTACGAGTCCCGGTAGGTTAGGTTTAGACGATTACTTTTCCCATCTTTTTTACTTCGTGAATGCTGTCATCATAGAGAAACACTTCACCTGCCTCATTATTTTTGATGTATAATAGTTTAGGAGGAAAGTTTCTGTTATTGCATTCACTATCGTTTGAAAGAAAGACATTTTGCAACACCACTGTTAATGAATTAGAGGTTTAAAATCTACAAAAGCCGTATTTTTCGGTATTCCTCCTCTTACTTCCCGGTAGTAGGAGGAGATACCTATCTTACGACCCCTGTGGATGGTGGCGTTGCCTTTGAAAAGTACATTGAGTATCATAAAGGTGCGGTATTCCTTTCTTGCTTTCTCCGACTACCGGGAAGTAAGAGGAGAAAAGCCCACAAAGAAGGATTTTGGAGATTTTAAACCTCTGATTCACTATCGTTGTATGTATATCTATATGTATAGGTATATCCGGAGAAGCGTCTATATATAATAGATATTATATAGGTATATCCGGAGAAGCGTCTATATATAATAGATATACTCTCACTCATTCATAGGGGATCAAAATTCTAACCATGTTCCACAAGCGTCACTAACTTGATTTTTTCTACAATCTACTGGCCATTATAGTAATATAGATACTGGCCAATAATCTACAGTATGCAAGAGAACACTTAGTTGACCGTATTAGGAAACACCATTCCACGGATTTTCGAATAAAAAAATATAAATAAATAGAGAATAAATTTACAGGTAATCATAAATGGGTACTGTTTTTTTATGTACAAGAGAAAGACCATATAACGGGCGAAAGTTTGCAGTTACTATTTTAAACTCCTGTCTCAACGGCTGCATAAGATCCAGGGATCGGAGTACTACCAGTTTGATTTTCTGCTGTGATAATGAATTTTTTTGATGAATTGAATGAATGATGGAAAAACGAACAGGGAAATTTCAGTTTTATTTCATGGAATGCAACTAAAGAAAAGGATATCATTTCTTCACAAAAATGCATCTTGAATAGTAAATGAAATAGAATGATAATTTGGGTTCCTTTGTTGGAATTACAAACTTAAAAAATTATTCGAGGATAAGCAGAAGTTAAAAATACTTTTGCACTATTTTCACTTCCGTACTTCATCCTTGTGACTAAGTGCTTGAATACCTCCTTTACCGCATTCTCTTTTATATGGAGGATGAAAATTAAATATAGATAGTGAAAGAAAGTCTCAGCTTTAAACATATCACCTCACTTCCTCGATTAAGAAGACATGGAGAGAATAGTGTATGAAGTTCTTCTGGAATATATCGGAATTCCTTCCTTATTTAAATTACCTTCCATCCCGCAACCTTATGTTGCATGAAATAATCTTAATCATAGAATTTTTTTACTTAAGCCACCATTCGATATAAATATATATAAAGTGGGTATATTATCTTTTATAAGTTAATTTGGCTTAATACGGGATTACAAGGGATTGTTGTGACAGAAATAGGTGATTATATACTGATGAACGCACTCAAATGCGGATTGACATTGATTACGTATTACGTCTCCCGACGAGTGGGAACCATATGTATTATATTTTACTTTGTTGTTGGTTGAAGGACAATGCTGAGTTTCCAGGTTCGAGGCATGTTAAAGTCATCAATGTTCGTATGCAACTGTTTTCCAGTTTATATTTGTCCAAATTTGCAAAATAGGATTTTTTACCCTCAATATTTATCTGTCTCAGTCAAATAAAATATAATAGCAGATAATAAAGTGGAAAACGCTGGCAGGTCTTTTCAACAGCAACTAAAACTGTCAAAGCTCACAACAGTCATTTCCTCGTTCTGCCTTTTGTTATTTAACAAATTGTGCCTCAAATGACAATTGACTTGATTGACGTATGTCACGGCTAAAGTGGTCTTCTTTGCAGTGCTTTTTAATTTCAAATCGATTGACTTAAAACGATGCAGGCTTTTTAAAATCACACACAGGAGTTTAAGGTAGTCTTTTTTTGGAAGGATTTAAAAAAATATATCATCTTTAAAATATTCTCTTATTTAGGTATTTTCGTAATTCTCTTGTATCCGTTCAATATTTTTTCCCCTTACACTTCCCATCAGAAAATTTTAATTATTCTTTTATAATTACCTTATTCAATTGTACGCTGCGTAGTATAGAAATTCACAATCAGTAATTTCTACGACTAGTTTTAGCGCTTGAATTTGTGTTATTTTAAGTTCCTTGGCACATGTGACTGCAGAAGTAAAATTCCAACTCATGATGATGGATCATTACCATTAATATCTTGTGACAAATCGGGAAGCTTTTCGCAGCAGGTGCAGGGAAAATTGCACCCAGAGAAGAAACTAGGAAACGGTTGATGACTGCAGAATGCGAAATGCGCTATTAGAAGTTTTCCTCTAAAATTGATGTTAGCAGTAAGCTGCCATTTTACAATCTAAAATAGGACGAAAAGAAAAAGAAGATGTGTGGTAGAGAGGACAAAATGAAGTAAGGAATGGGAAAGTGGGAGGTGCAAGGGACGAAGTATATACATAAGTAAAGTAGAGAAAGGAAAACATTCATGTGAAGTAAAGCCATTCTAGAAGGAGGGAAATGGAGAGGAGGTAAGCAATGCAAATATTTTGGTGGGTAATAATTAGGAAAATAGCGGAAAATGCTGTATCTCCCTCTGAGGCATTTTAAATAAATTTAGAATTTAGAAGCGTGGACATTATGATGTAAAGAAATAACTGGAAGGTTTGAGACAAAAACAAGATGAGGCTAACATTGTGTCAAAGAGCGCTTAAAAATATATTTTCCTCTATTTACCTACATTCTCAAAGTTCGTGGCACAACAATGTATAGTTACCTAAAGTGATGTTTTATTAGAGACTTTCATGAAACTTTTTTCTTTCACAAAATGTACACCTTATCTGACTAACGTAGACTACAAATGGAAGTAGATGTAATGATGTTTTAACATAGCACAGGAAAGCGTGTAACGTAGATAAGTTGGGGGGTCAAAGAAGACTGAATTGAGAAATTTTACGGAAGAAACAGTGTTCATCTAAATTGCAAGAAAACAAATATAAGAAGGAAAATAATTTTAGATTTTCCAGTAGAAATACTTTGTCAAAATGCTGCAATCTTTAATTTTCATACATTGCTCTTTTCGCTCAATAATGTATTATGGAATCATATTCTTCGTTATGCCATTAATCCGATAAATATAATAATTCATCCTTTGTAACAACAGATTTTATTGCCGTCCAAAAGAGGAAAATTTTAAAGTTTATGATCTAATGTGATTTGCGATTTCACTTGTAGTTCTAAAATATCTAAAAAGATGTGGAATAGATAAATTCAGTGACTTAAATAAATTACCACCAATTTTATTTTTTCAACCGGTTTTCAGAATTATTCTACGAAGATGAAATTACAAATTGCCGGTTATTTATAGGAATTACTGTTATTGTTTCTCCTGAGTGCGTTCTCTTAAGAAGACAATTCAATTCTCTAACTCTGGATTATGTCTAAAATTGAAAGTAAATCATCATTATCAATGCAAACAGCCTTTTATTCTTAAAAATCTCCTTAATGAATTCTTTTTTATACCTTCTATATGAAACAATCAAGTTTATATCACTTTTTACCATGAATATGCACGTATTATTTACGGAGTGAGATTATTTGTATTTATGTATTGGGGATAAGATGTAGGGAGAGCATAGCTCATGGAAAGAGAAAGGTAGGAAAAGGAAAGAGAGCGAAGCTAAGAGTTTGGAAGGTGGAAAAGAAAGGAAGCCGATGATTAATTAAAGCCAGCTATGAGAAGGAACCTCGAGGGTCATGAAGGGAAGAGATAAGTAGCGAGAGAGCTGAAGGCGGAAGGTAGGAATTAGTCTGCCTGTATGTTTCGGGGAATAAGAGCGAAGGGAGTAGCTTAGGTAAGAAAACGAAGGGAAGGCTAAAGAGCCTTTGAAAAATCAATCAAAGTAAGACAGTTTGAGGAGGAGTAAAGCCAATGATCTCCAAGGAGAAGTGTTATTTTTTCCCTTTTACCCTTGCCTTGGGAAGATGGAGAAAAAGGATTAACTCGGTCCTTTTGTTAATAGGAGATTGGGACGCCAGACTCACAATTCTGCGCTATCCATCGTAGGTGTACCATGGAGAATTTTTGAGGGAAAGGAATTTGTTCCGTCTGAGGAACCAATGGGATTCTAGCGAGAGAGAAATGAGTATATTGAGCCCAAGGTCCGCGGATTTATTTATTATTTCCGTTGTTAGCGGATTCGGGGATTACTTTCGAGGAAGGGTTTCCCCAAGACACAAGGCAGGTGGTGATTAACGGGAAGGATTGCGCTATTTTTAAGGATTTGCAGCATCTCAGGGTTTGCTTATCCAAAGATCATAACGTTCAGTTTACGGAGGCGTCCGAGGGAAAATTTATCGTCTTCGTGATTAATTATGCAGCTTGTTTCCGCTCCAGATTCGAGATTTATATAGCCCACTTTTGTATTCAATAGAAACGCTGTATTAGCTGTATTTACGTGAGATTTTATTTTCTACTTAGTAAAATTAATATCCTTTGATATTTTGCCTATCGTTTTATTCTCATGTAGCACAATCAGCATTAAATTAACAAAAAACAATAAGCGTGGGAAAAGTTTTCGAACTCTTTTCTTTTTACGTGCTTTAATTATATTTTATTTATTGATTATAAGTAACATCATTTATTTCTCTTTCTTTATCTCTATTTTAATGCTATTATCATTCGTTTTTACTATTTCGCAAACCTTGTATATTCTACAATTTTTTTCCCGAACCTTATTATCATAAGGTATGTACTACTTTCGGCGAGAACCTTTCGTCAGGAACGCCGTATTTGTGATGTATCATTTTAAAGTAATTGCTCATTATAAAAAACGCGTAAGCAAAGAGTTGTTCAATAATCTCGCCCTCTTAAAGAAATGTATTCATGGTTTTAGAAGGTATCTTTGGTTTCTGTTGGCGACCATTACTTTCAAAACTTTTTATTTCCATCCCGAGAGATGCACGTAACGTAACTAATACGTTTTTTCTCCGTTATCTTTGAAAAAGACGGACTTCAGAGTTTGCTAATTTTGCTCTCAAGTAATCCGCAAATGGAGGCCTCATTCCTTGGGTTTAGAACTATTTATTCCACTGCTTACGTACCTCATTATTGGCTTACCGTTGATAAAATGAATGAAAACATTTTTAATGAACGCATTTTCTTTAAAATACGGAAATTTTCTACAATAAACTTTTGATGGAGATAATAAAAGAATAATTTCAAACAATAAGGAAGAAGGAAAAAAAATCCATAGAACATGAGCAGTAAATAAGATATGTTTTACATCGGTGACTCACGTAACTGATATTAGAAAGTTTTTAGATGTAAACGAAGTAATATTTTCTAGTAGGGATTATGAATTTTTTGGTGAACAAAGGCTGCCATAGATGGATAGATGGATAGATGGACCCATTATTGGCGAGGTTAGGCCCGGGTGGGCCTCTCTTCCACCTAACCTCATATGTTGATAATATTTAAAGTTAACCAATTTATGCAAACAAACACAAAAAGAAAGAGTCGCGTGTGGGAAAAAAGTTTTCAACTGAAGGTTGACAAAGAAGATAACCACGTTGCGGGAAAAACACCCACAAAGAAGGGGGTGAAAAAAAACCGCGAAAACACAGTAATAAAAAATAAATATAAAAGCAATACAACACAGATATATAAACAATGAGTGGTAAGATGCAAAAAATAACAATATCATATGATCATAGGATATAGGACATAGGATAGGAAACGGTTTTGAAAAGTAGCTACTTCACACGAAACTATTGCGCCATATTACCCTTTAATTGTTGAATCCGCACGTAGAAACTTGGATTGATAGAGCGAAACCGATACAATCTTACTTCCTACGTTATAAGCACTTTTACCTCCTGAGGGAGAAATCTTCAGCAACCGAAAGATGCCGTCTGCTACGCGGTGATCCTACTCCCGGGAGAACGGCTCAAGCATTCTTAACCTTCCATAACCTTCTGCCGGATTGGATTTCGGTTTCAGATCAACTTACCCTCTTCTAGGTTGGTTCATCTCCCACGAGGAGATTTTCCGACCTAATTAGCAAATTCGCCGCTATCACTCCCGCGCGGTCTTTTTCAAGGAGCATCATCCTCTTAAAGCAGAGGTATCAATCAACGAGCGGGGGCGGAACCACTCTTGGAAGACCACGCACCAACTCAATGTCTCATTCCCTTTGAACACGCCGTCTGTCACGATCCGCGTATCTCTGGTTGCCGAAGCAGTTTTAATGGGCACGCTACCGAGCTCCCGGGCACACGAATTCTCTGCCGAATTGATGACCATTCATTCGGACCCACGGAATGGGTTTTCTCTCTTTTCAATGGATATGATCGTGCCCCATTCGGCCTCCTCCCGCATCAATATGCGTCCGTGAGAATCGGAGCCAATTATTTCCAGCGCAAATCCTATCGGACTACATCAATCTGTGACGATCAAGCAGTGATTATACGGAGCGTTCGAATAGATTAGCTCAAGTTTGGTCCAGTGTGGATCTAGTCGTGCCGGTCGGAATGAAGTTTTTGTAGGAGGGGTGTGATGTAATTGGAACCGTGATGGTTGTATTCATACTCACTCTCACGTCGGTGTTACGTTATATATAGTACGTCGGTTATGTCCCTGCGCGTTACGTTTATGAACGCGGGTGACGTTATTGGGCTCCATCGGTCTGAACTCATTGTGCATGTGAGTATTGCCTCGGGGTCTCCCTCTTTCCTTGGGTGAATTCTTTTCTTCAAAAACTTTACCCTCGTTTTTCCAATCCAATCCTGTAATTTTGTCGTGCAGGGATTTTCATATCTATTTCTAAAACTATTTGTAATTCTGTATGGTTTATTAGTATTTTATACATCGGGGCACAACTGGTGGCATTAGTTTTCGTGGACGTACATAAATAGTAAGCAATAAAATAAAATCAATTGTAGCAGGCTATAAAATGTAGAATTTCTTAGAAATAAATTGATGAAATAAATTCACTCATGCTATATCGGTGGTAAATAGTATTAGTGAATTTATTTCAACAAATTTATTTTTAAGTAATAAGCAGTTCCCGCACCAATTCTGTAATAAATTAATATCAATGAATATGTTTGATATATGCGGTTTATCAACTTTATTTTAAAACAGTTTACCTCAAGGAAAAACGGACTTGAAAAAGTCTGACAGGGCCGGGAAACGAACCCGGGATCTTCCTCTAACCGGTAGGCTGCCTTAACCATCTAGGCTACCCGACCAGAACATTTTAACAAGCCGTTTTGGGGACTTTGTGTGCAAGGGCAAGTGTTCCCGGCCCTGTCAGACTTTTTTCAAGTCCGTTTTTCCTTGGGAATTTTCCTGGGTGCACGCCCTTATGTGCAAAGTCACCTAAACCCTTTCCTTAACAGTTTACCTCAGATTAGAAATAATGTTGGAATAAATATTTCTATTAAGAAGATTCTTATTAATACAAAATATATCGAAACGTGATGCGAAATTGAACAATAGAGCAGGTAAAGTATTTATTATTATTATTATTATTTATTAATATTATTATTTAGTATAATATTTATATATATTTATATATATAATATTTATATTATTTAGTTTAATATTTATTATATTAGTATTATTTATTAATATTTACATTAGTTTTCGAACAGAATGTCAGTTTGTTCGTTATGCCAAATCAGATTTCACTGGTGATGTTTGAAGACGAAAAATTGGTTATAACCGTATTGAAATGATTCTTCATTTACATATCTTAATGAGGTACTAACTTCCCTATTCTCTCAGTAAAACTTTCAATTTTTAAATGTGTTTAAAAATGATTGAAAGGAAGAAATGTCACGGTGCTCATTCTAAAATCATGCCCAAAATCAGACTAATACCACAAACAGTATTTTATCAGGAATTAAATTTATTAAATCAATGATAATTTTACTCGTTCATAGCAGATTTTAATCAGACAAAATTCATTGTATGATAGTTAGGAGAAAAAGAAGCTATTGCAGTTCCAAGTAAGATTGATTCATTACATCAATTCAGGTTTAAAGTTCTGGATATATTTATTAAATTTTTTTCCATTGTCTATGAAATTTATCTGCTGCATTCCCGCAAAATAGTTACTTTGGAAACTCATGTAACCTCGGTGGAAATTTTGGGCATGCATCTCTTCACAGGTGCGTTTTATGCGGGCGACTTTACCAACGCATCACTTCGACCAAGAAGATTAATTGAAATTTAATTTACGTTTCGCGTCGTTAAACTTCTGGAAATATTTCTACTTCACTTTTTATTTCTGATAGTAAAAAGAAGGTCATTTGATTTAATCATACCGAATTTAATCACTTTAGGTAACGTGAGGTATCCATTGCAAATGTTTCTTAGTTGTCCAGATAGACTCATTATGGAATAACCACCTTGTAATTAACGTTTTTAACGTATATCGGCCACTCTCGAAATCGATGCTGCTTAAAGAGGATGCATTTCTCTAACACGCGGAAATTTGTTTTCTGTGTAAAAATGAGGAGATGAATATCACGATCACTAAGTGCATGTGTACAACAGTCGTCATAATATTATAAGGTTCTTTCCAATATTTCTGACGTGAATAAGTGGATTTGTTCCTAATATAAATTTATTGATACATTTATTTGAAATTAATTATTTAATTGTGAGAACGCAAGAGTAAAACCCCGTTCTTTACATGGTGTTTATGACATTTTGTCTGATATATGTACAGATAATTTTTAGATCGGTCTAAATTATTAAGTGTAAATGATTAAAAGCTGTAAAATCGTCAAGGAGTAGACTGATACCGATATTCCTCGCTTAATTTTACCAGCGTAAGATTTCCTGTGTTTCTTTTTACTTTATTTTGTTTTCTACCTTTCTGTCCTTAAGTTCAACAAAGTGAAAAATACAATTAAAAATCTTTGCTTCGAGTGAATGATACCCTGTCGGATCTATAAATTGCAGCACTCAAAATAATTACGAAAATTTATTTTAGTAAAATCAGTCTTTTCAACATAAATAGAGTTCATTCTACGGTTAGAGCTCTTTTTTAAATAGAGGTATTAATTATTGACCATGATCATTGATAGATTCTTATCATATAATAAATGCTATGACCGTAATTCTCATTGAGTTTGCAAGACCCTGTTTCATTTCTCAGCGAATTTGAACCTAATTTGAAATTTACAATCAAGTTTTTAATAAAGTTTTATGAAAAATTGCTGAAATCACCATTATTCTGACTTTTATTTTCCCTATCGTCGAATCTAATTGCAAAATAATATCAAATGCAACGAAAAATTATTTCTTCCCCATTTGCCATTCAATTATTTTCAGAAATTCACGCTCCGTTCATTTGAGATTTTTCACAATGCACCAAAAAGAGTGGGTCATTTGCAGAATCCCCAAAAACTTTTAAAAATATGTCCCTCAGAAATAAGTATGCAACCTCCTTTTCATCGAAGCGGTCTAATAATGGTTCTCATCCAAAAGTTTCCTCCGAAACTTCTATAAAAACGAAGGGAGCCGACTTCCTCCAGAAGCGAATTCATTTCCATTTGTCACATTCGTCGATTCTGGCTACATTTTCCTAAAGAATTCGCGCACTCCCTCCTGCAACTTACCATAAATTATTTTTCAACCCATTTCCCGCAGTCTACTTACCCTCTCGTCTCGGGTGAATTATATTCCGAAGACTCTACCTTTAAAAACGTTTCATCATGCTGAATAATATAGCATGGCTTGTGCTGTCGTCGGTTTTTTTCCCTCTCGGCATGCAGGTCTTCATATCCTATGCGAAATAGACTGGAGCGAGACAGGAGGAATGCATTCTTTAAGTCGCACGAAAACCCATATAATGTATCGTCTTGTTTTGAGCCGCGCTGCAAGTGGCCCGCGCTTCTCTTCCCAGTGTCTCGAGTGTGCAATAATTTATGGGATGCTGTTAAAAGACGCCGTGTATCACTACCGTTTTAAATATGAATTGTGATAAAGTATGTCTGATGTAGGTGGATATGTGTCGCATAGCTTGCAAAATTTACCTATATTTCCATAATGTATTTCTGCGACTTAATAATTTATTATCCTACGACTAGGTAAATAGTGTTTTAAATGAAACTTTCACCTTTATTTTTATTGTTAATTTTTGAGTTTCATCCGATTGTTAAATTATTATTTATTTATTTATTTATTTTTATCATTGCAGAGGATTCCAAATTTTAGATATCGCTATTGCCTTCGTATTGTGTAAACGCTTAAATATCGAATAAATTTGAATTTTGCTTAGAAAACGATTTCCATAACTCAATTGAGTGGAATCTAATAATTTATATTCTATGAATCATAACTCAGTATCAGATTAAGTATCATTAATTTGTGGAAGTAAACATTGTCCAACCAAAAATTCATTGTAAAAGTTTTCTGTAATTTATTTACTTAAATCTTGTAACGATACGCATATATGAAAAACTATAAAAATTGAATAAAGGGAAACAATAAACCATACGCATTCACAGAACGAGGTTAGCAGAAAGCGCTATTAAGTTTACGGTAACTATCTTCATCATAAGGCCGAATAGTAAATTGTAGCATTCAAAATTAAAAATATAAATATTTCGTCAGCTATTTTGATTGCATGTTTATGACAGTGGAAACGTTCGTTCGATTTTCGTTGTGAAGGTAAACGAAAAGAAATGCGTCTGACGTAAAAACTTCTTTATTCATGCAAGAAAATAGTAGCACTTCTAGATGCATTCATTTTTTCTGGTACGTTCAGAGTTCCTTGCCGCCTCGCAAAGGCGCACCCTTCCACTCCCTTCCCCGTGCCTTCGCGTTGATCTTTCGCAACAATACCTTCATTTGTTTCTCTTCACCGACGCCCTCTTCACCATTGTTAAGAGGCACGCGCGTCACAATACGTACATGCTAACTCCGCCCATGTTTAGAAAATCCACGTTAAGGTGTTTTCAGTCAAACGACTCCCTTTATTGTGTTTCGTACCTGTTGACACACATTTTCCTCACTCTTTCCTCCACATTTTTCTTTCAACAGCTAATTTACATGAAGTTGCTAGTTTCAGGAAGAGGATGGCTGTATCTCGTCTATATGCCTCTGTGCTAAGTATACGAAAATTCCGATAGTGGAATTAGCGTTCTTTCTGGGGAAATAAGGAATAGGAGTGTTTGCGGAAGTCTTAAGTAGAAACTTTTACCAACAAACCTCTCTGAAAGTCTGGAAATTTCTAATCTATCCTTTTACAAATAAAAATGAATTTTCATTAAAAACGATCTTATGTGGATAGATCAAATTCCCAGAGTTCGACTTTTCTTTTATTTTTCATTAAATTTCATTTTATCTACCTTTCATAAAGGCTTGGACCTTATTAGGAGATGAATAGCATCACGTTTTACATTAAAAAATTTACTATTCTAGTATATATTTATAAATGGCAGATACAATTATGGCATTAAAAATTCCTTTGTATGAAATATATTACCAGTTTTCTTTGTAGCTACATTATTTTTTGATGACGGCAGCAATGACAGTTTCTCTATAAAAAAGAAACTTGCAACAAATTTGTATTTAAACTGTAAGCGATTTAAGTTCACTCAATTTTTAGAAAATGTATTCCTCTACTAAAGTGGATAGAGCGTCTATTTTCTATATAAAAAACTTTGTGGAGTGTATGGGTTTGGACATTTTTTCTGGTTTTTGTGAAACAACTAATGAATCTTGTAAATTCGTTAGAAGATGAAAACCCTTTTAATGGGTAATCATAGGCATTTAAATTTTCTTTTACTACCTTCAGATTGGATGTGTGAAATCGTTGGAAGAACCTTGGAAAATTATGTGAATAAAGATTTTAAAGCAATCCTAATCTTAGTAATAATTACTGTTTCGTTAAAAATACCAATAAAGTAACGGTTTTTGGCTAATTTAATAATTACAGCAATAGATTCATTGCGTACATGTGTTTCTAAATTAATTTATCTATTGGTTTCTTCTAGCTTCATCAATATGATCAGTACACTGTAGCACAATTTGACATATATTACATATAAGGCGATGGCTCATTTTAACTGATGGATAACTCGAAAATCGGTCTCCATTTACCAAATACACTCGGTCACGATTCCTTTTCTATTATTGAAATCATTCAAAACCCATAGGAAGTGCTGTAGAGAAGTAAAAGAAAATGACATACTTAACACTTGTTAGAACTATGCTTTCGTATGGCGTATATTGTTTTGACAACTATAAATTAATTATTAACTCACTGTAAGAGCAATTACACCATAGTGCAATCCACTACTCTATTGCGTCAGTATACAAAAAAATCTAGTCTAAACTACTCTTCTCAATTAAACAACTCCAATTCCAAACTACTTGTCGTTAAACGAAATTTATCCATAAAACTCGTCATTTTATTTAAATCGTAAATAATTTTAGATGATGATTTGTTTTTTATTGATCTCATTAGGATAAACACGTCTGAAACGGCATGTTGAGTTTTGGGTCAATATGACCCGACACGACTATTAGCGCAAGCAAATGCGACGTTAGTACTTAAGGTTTAATTGATTTGTTGGCAAATGACGCGTTCTAGAATTAATTAATTATCTCTTGTCTAATTTAATTGGCTCTGTACTGCATTCATGCTACACGGTAAAAGGAAAAGTAATTTAAAGGTTTTTATTGAACTTGCTTCGAAAATGTCAAGGTTTTCTGAGAATTATCAATGACGTACTCGTCATATTTCGGATAATAATCTTTTCTTTATTTACATGAGCGCCTTTTCTCGCCGCAGGCAGTAAGCATATATATTTCGTAAAGTTATCTCTCTCCCTTTAATTTTTATAGTCTCCCTCCATGTCTTTCGGGACCATTTCTCCCCGCAATCCAACGCTTCCCACTTTCATTCTTTCCTCCCTCTCATATACATTTCCTTCGTTTTCCTACCCACCGAGAAGATAAAATCCTTTTCCTCTTTCCATCAATTTATCTTTACGTCCCTTCTCAGAAATATGCTTTCCATTTCTTACCTCCGGCCATCTTATGTTCTTCCTACATTTTTTTCGAATCTTCCCGTTTCTGCCTAATCAATTTTCGTCGCAGTATATTGCGGCTCGATTTAAATAGAGGGAAATACGGACCCTTTTTTCCTTCAGAACTCGCTTTCGTAATTCTCTCCGGGCATTGTGTGCTTTCGGAAATTCTGGCCTTTCTGTCTATATACTGACAATGAGTATAGCGTCGGAGGGAATTAAATGGAGATTTCATCTCCTTTGGCAATATTTTGCCGCGACGTTGATACTCGTAAGGGAAATCTCGAGAAGATTACACGAGGTTTATTATTGGTATGCGTTATTTATTATTTTTATTACCTTTTCTTTCTCGCCGCAAAGTGATGGCATTTTTGCGATGGGAATGGACTGCTGTCAAGTTACCATCACAATGATATATTTTTCACATATAGTTTCACATTTAGATATCTTGATTTAAAAATAATCTAGCTATTCGGCAAGTATCCAGTATTTTTTGATTTATTGGCCTTGGTGGCCGAGTTGATAGCATGCTATCACTTCTACACCTAGGTCCTGGGTTCGAATACCAGCTGAGTCGGATTTTTCCGATAAGGGAATGTGTTGTGTAAGGGAATTGTGTTGTGTGGGTTCTTAAGTTACTGCTGCCTCTGTGAAGCAACTCCGGATAAGCTCATCTGAAAAGTTGCTTTATTTATCGGCGTCACAAATTGTCGCAGGATTTCATTTCAGGTTTATCTTAAGAAACTTCAAAGAACATTGTAGTATAAGTTAACCCGTGTACATCGTGATACATCACTACTATTTTACTCACTTTAGGTGAAATTTTACCGTAAAATACGGGTTCGCCATTTTGTTTTATAAATATTGCAAATATTAAACTATGAACCAACGCAAATAATTTCGCAGTTATATGCAGAATTTATTCAAGAATGACTATGCGAAGTTTCAAGGTCCGCACTAAAAACAAAGACACTTTCTTATTTTTGCCCATCTTTTTGCGATTCTAGCCCTCTGTGCGTCGGTGGAAATCGACTCTGACCCGGCTGACAACCCGAGAACGTTTTTTGCAATCAATACGCCGGGAAACAACAAAGCCTTTCTCAAATATTGCTTGTTACCGTGTTGGTCTCAAATAAATGTAGTAATATATACATTTCCGTATTGACAAAATTTAATCTTTTTCTGCGATATTCAAGAAAAAAAATAGATTTTTTAAGGAATCCTTCTCTAGGATAAACAGATATGAAGATAGGGGCTAGATCCCGGAACTTCCACTTTCCAAGTGGCTGCTCTAATCAATTGTTTGGTATTTTACATCCGAGAAGTTGCATTTCTATCATTTTCCTTAATGATGCAATCAATACACCCATAATTCCGTCCTCCAACAAACATCGATACTGAAATGAAACGCCGAGTATTAGATAATTTGAAACGAAAGACAAATATATCCATTAATAAACCTCAGTTCTTTTTCAAGCCGGTATCGCAATACAAAGTATATCAAGCCATCAAAACTATCAAGTCTAAAGCGCAAGGAGCGGACGAAATTTAAATCACATTCATTAATAAAATTTGCTCTCTAATTCTACCAACATTAACTAATATCTTCAATCATTCACTCCTTCAAGGAAAGTTCCCTAAATCATGGAAGCGCACGCTAGTTCGACCAATACCTAAACACTCAAAATTTAACAAAATCGATTACCGTCCTATCAGCTTCCTTCCTGTATTAAGCAAAGTCTTAGAGAAGCTATTATCTACCAAGACTTGTCCAGTGAACTAACTCTTAAACTACAGTGAGCTCAGAATGCAGCTGTGAGATTTAATTTTTAATTTAAGAAAATACGACCATATATCTGAATCATACGATAAATTTGGTAGGTTGAAGTTAGATTCTCGCAGAAAGCTACGCATTATTTGTCCATTCTACAACATCCAACACACACATACTCCCGAATACATCGCAAATGAATTTGTAAGTTTAGATTCAGTACATAACCGTAACAGAAGAGGATGCAAAAAACTACTTATCCCTCACCACCGAACTAAAAAATTCCACAACTCTTATATTATAACTGCAAGCAAGCCATGGAATTCTCTTCTGGCTAATATCAAGCTCTCTGTATCCAGTCATTCTTTCAAGAGAAAATGCCTTAATTACCTTCAGCTAGATAGACTTCCGAATTAAAAAGCCACACTACTCCTTTCTTTCAATATGCATTCACTGAATCACCTTATTTTACTCCTCTATCCTTGCTTAAATCTTTCCTATAAATTGCCTGACATATGCAATGAAAATAAATCTCCTCTATTCTATAAATACTTAACTGATTTTGCTCCTGCTCTTCCTCTCAACGCATAAGATGCTTTCTTTGTCTTTATACCTAATAATTCTCATCTGTTTCTTTTTTTCTTACTTTACTAGTTACCTATATGTCTATGTTATACGCAATTTGACTAGTTATACCTTATGCATTATTTTGATACTGTTTTTTATAATATTCTTTTATTTTTCCTCATTATGTACTTAATGGTTGAAAATCCATGTACGTTTTCCTTGTTTTTCTGTTTTGTTTTTTTTTTATTTTGTATATTGCTATCTCTTTTTAAATGTGAACTGATTCTTAATTATGTATCGCATGGAAGTACTTATTGGTAGTGTATTTATTTATTTTTGAATGTTTTTCTCTTTTCTCATATTTTAGCTATTACTATCGGTAGGTTTGCGCAGGTTTTTCACACCCCCTTTCCCTGTGGGTGTTTCCCTGCAGTGGATTTTTTTCCTAAGAATCTCTTAGGTTTTTTACATCCATAATTCTTCTAATTTTTTCTACTTCTTATTTTATAATTAATGACGATGGGTTAGATGGAAGAAGAGACTTTTAAGTCTCAATCTCGCCCAAATAAAGACGATTTTTTATTATTATCATCGATAAACAATAAAGCATCGTAGATTTCGAAAGAAGTCGACGAAGCGTAACAAGGAAATAATCGTAGAGGAGTAATTCTAAGTTTTTGAACTCTGTATCAAGCTAACAGGCAAGATTAGAGATGGTCATTTGTATTATTATACCTTTAGCTGTACGTCCCTCGCGCGTGTGAGATGGAAATTCTAATGCCATTGATATCCAAACTTAACGTGTTGTTTTTATCAAACATGGCTATAACATCTCTACAGATCTCTACCGAATTATATAAGATGTGGCAGGATAAATTATTCATATAAATTTGCTGTTTTTAAATACTCCTCGATCTATTGCATGAAGGTACTATTGTATGCCTTATCGTAAAAATTACTTTTGATTTGTAAAGATTTGATGTAATGTCGTAAGTCTATATTCTTAAAAGTCCTGTCTTCTTTCATATCTCTACGAGATGACTAACAAGTCCCAAATTTGCTTTATTTCTAAAATCTATTTTTTCTCAAGTGCTATAGTGGTTAAAGTAGCACGGAAACTTTAGGATTGTTTAAAAATATTTGAATTTTCACTCTATGATAGCTCTGCCACCCAATTGCCATCTATCGACTGCCCACTAGTACTACCATTTATGAGTCTCGTATTGCACATTGATTACTTTGCAGTGTTATCATAATCAATAGTAGTGGTATTGTTAAAAGTGCTTTGACAGCTTAGGTCATCTCGCGCGTAAGCTCCCACCGGGAATCGAAACAGGGACCGCTTACACCGAATCCGAAAGCGCTATCCACTTGGCTATCCGGGAGCCCACATAATCAACTACCCAAATCCTGGCCCTTGTTCAAAGCCATTATCTTTAAAGAAGGTCTTCTCTCAAAAATCTACACCTCCTTTAAGAATCACGCCAAAGCTCAAGTTTACAAATGTCACCAGAATTAAAGACCCATCGAAATTTCCTTAATTCTTCTTGTAGCTGTCCCCCTTTCATATACGCTCCATCCGCAGATGCATCCTTTACCCCACATGGTTCTTCTTTCCATTTCTCTTCCAGCCTCCTTCAATTCATCCTTTAGACTGTTTTCAATCTTTCTCTCTGGAGCCAAAACCACTTCCCTTCACACTTCGCACTGTTTCGCGG
This sequence comes from Sympetrum striolatum, assembly GCA_947579665.1. Classification (NCBI taxonomy): domain Eukaryota; kingdom Metazoa; phylum Arthropoda; class Insecta; order Odonata; family Libellulidae; genus Sympetrum; species Sympetrum striolatum. The sequence continues at coordinate 53,573,491 of OX388347.1, read as the reverse complement.
CTTCACCTGTCTGAGAAAAATGTTAACTCCCATCCTTTCAGCGCACCTCTCGCCTATCCCATTCGTCTATTCTGGTCTCTTTTTATTTTCTTCTTCACGGGAGGCACCCGTTTATCTTCGCTCCACCCAAATCGTGTCCCATTCCAATTCGTCCTTTTCCTATTTCTTCAACTCAAATCATTCAACGACTACCATTTTTTCCAATTTCCCAACTCCAAGTCCCTTCTCCCCTCCTATGTTCCAATCTGTCTAAAATCCCTTATTTAATTCTTTTCCATCCTCGATTTTGTAGCCGTCTCTTTATTTACTTAATCACAGGTAGATAGGCGAATTCTCATTTATTTAGGTGCTTGAAAATTGGTAGGTAGCAAAATAGATCTATAATGCGAACATCTAATCACATACTTCTAAATTTAGGATAAGCAAATAAAATTTTTACTTAAATGAAGGAAATCTCCCCTTAAAATTATTGACTCGGAAAATGTTTGATTGATTTAATTTCGTAATGAATTTTATTATAAATATATCACGTGATTTTTTTATTTTCCCACTCAATAAAATATAGCTCTAGCATGGTGTTATTATATTCATTTATATAAGATTGACCAGTGCCACCTCGTAATCATACCAAATTGCAGCGATTACATCAAATAAAAAATAAATATGATTTTACTTCTAAAAAATCAAATAATTCCAGTAATTTACTTTTAATTCATCCGCTAATGCAATACTAATCGGAAAGATATATTTTTATGCATCGATGAATGGATTTTTCATGTTATTTCATGAATAAAATTCTACATTATGATATACACGATGGTCAAGTAGTGTGATAGTTATTGTTATATCCATCAGAAGGTATACCGTTGAGGTTCAACAACTGATTCTCGTGTAAGTTAGTGATGTGCTTGTGTTTTGTAGAGGAAGTTAGGACTGACAGTGAGTATAGGGACGTGAATGTTTTTTCAACGCCTTCTCCTCCTTTTCTCTTCCTAGCTCATTTCTCTCCTAATTCCTCCTCCAAATTTAAGGCCGGCAGAGTGAAACGAAACAAACAGTAGACGTGCTGAAAGATGTGTTTGTGCGTAACGGGGACGAGACGAGTTTTAGTTGATTTAGGAGGAAGAGTTTGTTTGAAAGGAAAATCACTTTAGAGAAGATGTTGGTGAATCGAAAAGGAAACTGCTTCTTTACGTTTTGGAGATGTGAAGAGAAAAATAGCAATATAAAGAAAAGATTGATAGAAATGAGGTGATATTCACTCACACAGTTCTTTCGGAAATGTGAGCAAGCACTCATGGACTTATTTGCTTATTTGTGAAGTTTTATTAGTTTTTGCAAGAATTGAAATTTTAGAATGGATGCTATCTTAAATCGAAAATTGCTTTGAAATCTGTCCCACCTGTTTATGGTAAATAGTTTTATGCGAATTCTTTATCCAATTCAATGTCCACGCGCAAATTTCGCTTCGATAGTTAGTGTGAACTGTTTTCTTTTGCCAGAAGTTTATGACCCCGACCCACTTTAACGTATTCTAGCAATTTTGGTGCTTTCTCTCTTATCACAAATTCTTCTTGCAAGCTTCAACATCCAATTGATCCTCTTTCCTCAACTTATATTCATCTTTGTTATTTTTTTGCTATAATAAACATCTCATTTTGTACAAGTATTTGGGTTATCACCTTCCTTCGAAATCCATCACCTTTTATTAATTAAAAAATTCTTGTGAGTAATACATTAACTGTGGCATATAAACTCTTTATTTAAAAACATCAATCTTGGTTGCAATTTTAATTTAATTTATTAACAGCTTTTTTATGTAAACTAAAATTCCGCGCAGTCTTTATATTCTACGTTTTCCAGCTGCATCGTTAGAAATATATTTTGCCCATTAATTTATTTTAAACTTATGGGCCAGAAATCAATAATTTTCGATTTTTCTAAGGACTTTTTCATGATTTCTCTTCACAGTTAAACTGTAATATCAATATTAGAATACAGATTTACATTTAATTAGCTATGGTAATGATAGCTTTATTTTCAAATCCGCGCATGGCTTGCATTATTTATTTGCTTCAATGATCTAACCTATCTGAAAGGAAGGGACGTTTTAGGTTTAACCTTGGTCGAGGGAAGAAATTACTGACTTATCAATTTTTTCATTTAACATCGGTATTAAGTACGGATCCGAAATACGTATTGACGATAGTCATGGAAGAGGTCATAAGAAATGAAATTATGATAAATTATACCCTCACTAAGTTCTATAATTACAATTTTCCGATTAATATGTTAAGATTTTCTCGATCAAGAATATGTCATCATTTTCCTGTTGGTTATTTATTTTTAATTTGCGAAATTTTTATCTTCCCTTCTTTGTTTTTTGATAGGATATTCCTGAAATTATACTTCAATTTTATAATACATTTAATCAATTAATTATCTGTTCGAGCTGGAAATCTTATTTGACGAATAAATTTATTGGCAGAGGTTTAAAATATATTTTTATCCGAGAAAGGACGTAAATAGGAAATATGTACTATATAATAAGGATTTCATATTTTTTGCCTTCTCTGATATCCATTTTTACAAATGTAGCAAGGTTGGTTTTCTCTAATCCATTAAAGATAAGTACCATTTAAATTTAGAATTAAAAATATTCTTACATATATATACACAGCATGTTTATTGGAATAGGGAGTGTGAAGTTTTTTGACAAAAGTTTGAAAATTAGGCATTAAATGAGTTCAGCAATGAATTATAAGATGCAGCCCAGATTGAAGATTTATTGAGAGCATTTCTACTAACTAGGACGCCAGTCTATTTACGAAGGCGATTACGATAAGGATAAATTTCCCCGTTTCTCAAATCTATGGAGTGAGTGCTTAGGTAGTAAATCCGAAGACATCTTTTGCAGGATTTTAGTGATGGAGTGGCTTTATTGATTTGAAGGAAATCCTGATTTTTCGCGCAGCTTAAATGTGCTGATGCAAGAAAATAAATAGGATTCGGATTATTAAGAATTATCTCAATTGCCTAAGTTGAATAAATATTCATTGATATCATCATAGGGAGAAGTTTGAAACGTAAAGAATTGCCACTATAATTGGCAAACAGAAGATAATCAGATGAGCACTATATTTGTATTCCATAAAGCATAGGTATATTTCTTTTTTCCAATTAGAGCCTATTTGGTTCAAGAGTGCATAATTTTCTAGATTTATAATGGCGTAGACAATCGTAGTATTTTTGCCGGGAGATTTTATTTGGTATATTTGTTAAATAGAATCGATTTATCTAATGGTAAAGGAAATAACAACTTACTATGTCCGCAGATAAAAAATATTTGCAGGAAACACTACCGGTCTTCCTCATCCTCAGGTACAATTACATTAAAAATATTATTACAAATTGCAAATGCAAGAGAACGTGTACAAAATGGGACAAAGGTGGTTGAGTGAAGGAGACAGGAAGCGGAAGGGGGTTGAGCACTGAAAATAAGAGAATAGGAGAAAATTTTCTCATGATAAAATATTATCAGGAGGATGAGTGGGGAAGTACAGACCACGAACTTAGAAAGTATATAGTACAGACTTAAGCCAGATGTGGTATCTGCGGCGGAAAGTTATTTATTTTTCAATTTTATTCTGCAAAATGTATATTCTTCATTTTAGGGAGTTTTGTTTCTGCCTAACGTTGAATCCAGTATCATATTGGAAGAAATCTTTGTTGTTAACGTCATAGTAGCTCGTCTCCTAACAATCTCGATACTCAATTCTATATCATTCCGGGAAGTTCTAAAAATAAATTCCGAAAATCCGCACAATAAATTCTCTCTACAAAAGTTGAAAATTAGAAGCTTCTATCATAGGTTAGACTTTTATCAATATCCATGTTTTACTTTTTCAGGAGATTTTCTGTTGGAGTGCGTAAGATGTGAAAATACCAAGCCAAAGACTCTTGCGGTTTAGACTGAGAAGTTGTCACGATATATGTGGCAATTCACGCGTATGGTATAGTTGCCTAACTCCAAATCTCAGATGATAATTTTGCGTAAAGGCCTAGTGGCGTCATAATTTGAGCTTATGCCTATTATTTTATTATTACTATTATTAGCAACGATTATACTCTGAAACTCTTATCTTATTAGATGAGTCCGTGTTACTCACTTGTGCTGTTCCCCTTCTTGGTGTTTCAGAAATGGTTTCAATCTATAACACGAGATGGAATATCGAATGGTTTATCAAATATTGTATTATAATGAAACGAAAGACGTAAATAGTCAAAATGAAAATGGCAAGTGGAAATGGTTTCTGTGAGAATCCTTAATAATCTAACGCCATTCAATTACTCTATCAAATATTATATTTATATTTTACAAATAAAGAATCAACTTGTTAGAAAAGTCAATAAAGGCAATAAAAAGTTAATGATAAAGATAATTTTACCAAACTAATTGTTTTGTCTTCCTCCTCGCCTTCCAGTTACCCATTCATAAATCATTAATTGGTTAGAAGCTACCAAAAATTTACCAATTTGAACTTTCCGAAGTTGTGCATAGAAGCTTGTCTATTATCTCCACATAGGAGAGATATGTGGAACGTTGTGGAAATGGGCTTAGGAAGAAATGTGAATTTACATAACTAATGTACCACGGCCCCTGATTCGGAAGTGCTGTTCGTATTTGCCTACTGCAGAGAGTCGTACGTTTTTCTGCATAGAAGACTAATTGAAGAGATCTGATATCGAAATATTCGTGTTTTTCCAGTCCTGCAATCTAGTCCATTTGCCGTATCGATGCATCGATTGTTTAACGCGGTATAGTATGTGCGGAATAGTGAAAAGCTTTTCATCGTCTCGTTTCGATAGCCCCGATAGAGCGAAAACAGATCCTGCACCTTTGCATAGGCGAGAAAAAAATCAGTTAATTGGTTTCATTGGAAGAGTCCGCAAATTTCCATCGGAAGAGGAAGCGAATGGTTTGATGAAATACGTCTTTTGGATACCTTCAAGCAAAATTTCTCTGCAAGAATTTTCCGCGAGTGAGAGAATGAAAGATCGCAATACCTATCCAGCTAATCTCCAAGCTAATACGAATCTATTACTGATTCAGTCCTCTTCGTAATTGGATATACTAATTCCATTTTTACGCTCCTTATTTTTTAAACGTCCAGCTAATATCCTAAAGCTGTTCTCGACTTATCACCTTATGAATGGCGTAGAGAATGTGTGTACTTTTGAAGGTAGACACTAATGGAGCATTTAAAGAATACTATTTGTTTGGATTGTTATTAAAACTTAGCTAATTGGTTGGTAACATTAAAAAAATGGCAGAATAATTTAAGATATGCTTTTGAAAATTGTTTCCCTATTAATATTACTGTATCGTGACATATTCATTGTTATTAAATGACAATGAATAGAGCATCTGTTAAATTAGGCTAAGCAGAAATGAGTGTTCTGAATAAATAATAAATCATATGAGTCGATTATTTCTAAAGTTCTTATTAATTATAATAATATATGAAATAATAACAGTCAATAATAGATTGATATCTTATACACGTATATTTAATAGTGTTTTGATTTCATAATTGATAATTTTTACATGCATCGTATTATTATTAATAGTACAGTCTCCTTAAGTTTAAGCTGGAAAATATCTTTAACGACCTACTTGCTGAATGGATTTATATGTTTTAATTTTTTGTTTCGAATTTTTACTCTCCATTATGATTGTAGATGATGATAACGAGGTAGAAATCATTACGCAATTTTCAGAGCCGCTCCTACCTATTGTGTATTGGGTGAACCGCACCTGGGCGCAGACTAAATAGGGGTGCCGTGGCATATCATTTCACACTACACAAAACTATACAGTAATGCGCCTTGAAAAGTCTTGCAGCCAAGCGGCAAACACCGCAGGTGCGGCTTTGGCTATATTATTCCATTTTAAAGTGTGCTACTTGGTTATGTTGTAACTAGTATACATCTGTAGTGTTTTATTATATGCCAATACATGTTTAAGTTTTATTTGGTAGTTCGGCATGATAATGGTTTATTATCAACAATTACATAGCAACAGCTATACTTTACCTTTAAAATGTATCAATATACTATTTGTAATGTATCTACTAGTAAACATAATGATAAAACCTAATTGAAATTGATTATAAAGAATGTAATTATAAAGATAATTACTTATTCGTACTATTCATTTAAAAATATTTATCATGATAGAATATAAAGCTAGAGATGAATTCTTAAGAGATAGCTTAATAAAATGTTATTGAAAACTATGCAACAAATTGTATCAAGAGTAATATTTAACTACGTAAATTTCCACTGGAATGCCTCAGAAATTCCTCGGAATATTTACAGAGGTCAATAATATCCTTGATACCATGGCTTTCCACAAAGTTACGTATATTGATTTCATGCAACACATGAGACGCAAAGCTTCCCTTAAAATCCTTCCCTTTCTTCTCCATGAGCTGATCAATTTTTATCGCCTTAATCGTAAGAATCTAACATATAATTATCGTGGGGCGGATTGAGTCTGTAACACTCGCTCATGGTCGTAAGTTTGTCCATCTGAATTTATTTTTCAAATGTGAGAAAATCTCAGCAAATTGTCTTCCTTCATTCTTAATGACTGATACACAGTTACAATTAGTTCCAAATTGGCTTAATTCCCAATGGATTCTTACGGGAAGATGTGTGAGCCAGGCTTCGAGATTTGCCTTGATCGTGAAGGAGACGGGTTATATTTATAAAGGAGAAATTTCACAAAATTTTCTTACATTCTGTTGAGTTTCTCCCAGCTTCAAATCCCTGGTGATATTAATTGAATGAATAAGTCTTTATTTAATTTTATTTCTTTCGTTACTCTTATCGATTGCGGGAAAACTGTTTTCATTCTGTAAAATAAATGAAGTTTACAAACTATAATGAAACTTAGCAAGTATTTCTTGGAGGAGTATTTTTGAATCTTCGAGAGTTAATTACCGAATATAAGTTTTTTAAATTGACGACCAATTCATAATCTTAACTTATGGGGAAGTGCTGCGAATTATTTCTTCAAAGTATTTCTTGTGAAAGTTACAGATATTGGCTCAATTGAGTGATTAGTTTAGTAGACAGCGATTACATAGTAATCTAAGCGTAGTTTTGAGTGCATCATTCGAAAAAATAAGGCTATGAAGCTGATTCTCTTCGTAATCACAATTTCATTCGAAGTATATTAATTCTGCTGCAAACCGCTATTTCTATGACGACGACAAGAGCGAGGGAAAGACCCATCGCATAGGTGCCGACACACAAGTCTTTCAAAGCAATATTCTGTTCATGAGCGGGTGTTGCACAGCAAAATTCTTTGCGCATGACGTGCGTGGGAAGACCTGGAATTCCCCATCTCGCTTAATCAAGGGAAATGTTTCGCGGAAGGTGCAGAGGCAGCCCGAATGAAGTTACGGCTCAAGTGACATCGCCTGAGGAGAGAATAGCGGCGGCATAATCATCCGTTGAAAGCCACGGGTGCCTCTCTAAGGCACATATTTTCGTAAACGCGCTTCTTTCTGGATTGTTACGTGCCTGAGCGTAAATTTAACGCCCGCGAAATGCATTTGTGAGATGACTTGTGAAGGGGGCTGTAAATGATAGATATCTCCATGAGAAGCGCCTAGAGCCGCACGAAGATATGCTCGCAAATTTCTTTCTCGCCCTCGCATATTTCACTCTAGCGCTTTGCTAAACATGGTATTGATGCCTCCTTTCGCGTTTTACATCACTCAAAACGCGGAACATGAATTTTATGTCGAAATTGAAATTTATGGGAGAGTTTCTCATCTGCCAGCGCATTTCAAGGGTGCTTTTCAATAGGAAATTTCCCACAAGGGTTTCAGAAATTTTATGGTAATTGCTTTCAAATTGTGTGATGCTGCTGTAAGCTTTCGTGAATTCTCATGGTAAATCATTATATAGGTTTATGTTTTATTTAGATTTATTTGAATATTACTACCCTTGCCACCGAGAAAATAGTAGATCGAAATTCCTCATCGTAACGCTGAGTAGCTTAAACAACTATCACTCATGTGAATATTTATGCAAAAGTGGTTACAGAAAAAGCACTAGTCTGGATTTTCGAAGTTCACTTCTTAGAATTTCGCTATTCTCATTTTTTTATAGAATTAATGTTATATTAGGTTTATGATGGTAAATTGTATAAATAAAGTAGGAAAGAAATTAAAGAGCTGGAAAAGAAAAAAAAACTTTCGTTTTTTAAGAAACGATTGGTTGGACGAAAATTGGTTGGAGACGGAGTTTTTTTGTTGTTGTTGTTGAATTTGCCAGAGATAAATGGACAATTAAGTCAGAATCATTGTGTATAGATGAGAAAATGAATGTGCAAAATTGGCATAAATTTGATTCTAAGCGTAAAGAATATGATACCTACTTTCATCCGTTTTATAGTATATTTTATTTTCAAATAGTTCCGACGCCTCACGTGACATCAACCCAAGATTACGAAAATTATTTCACATGTAGAGCCAAAAGTAGGGAAAAACAGTTTATAATATACTGTTTACCTAAACGGTAGTGCACAGCAAAGTACAACAACACAACAACAATAAGAAGTACTAGACGTACTTGTAACCTTATTAGGCTGACTTTGGTTTACTCCACTCCGTGTTTCCACTTATTTTATTGCTTATTAATTACACGTTCTTACGTCCTGGTTGTAATGAATTGAACATTGACTGATGCTGTTCGAGTTTTCGTTGATCTTCCCGCTCTATCTATACCTAGTAATAAATATTCGGTTGATTACAAAAACATTCTTAGTGTGTGTTGGTGAGACCTGGATTTTTCGAGGAAATGGACTAAAGGGAAACGGAAATTTTCATATTATCTACATAATTAAAATAAGGATATTTATAAACGGGAATATAAAAATATGAAATCGTAAAAAATATCAACTTTTCTCTGAACTTTCTTTTCGTAAAAACCGTTCTCCATATTTTAGCCAAAATCAAGAGCAATTTATACGTTTTTCATGCGATTTTCTCAGTTTTCCTCCTCATTCCACGGATTCTGCCTCGAAGGAAATATATTTATACAGATTTCCTGGTTCTTATTGCCTGCATCGGATTCGTCAAATCCGAGCGATTCTATAAGAAGCCGTATTTCTGCTATTAATTATAAAAAGAGACCATCAGATATACAGTTCCTCTTACTTTCTGTTTATATTTTATTGCTCCGCGAGGATGAATTATTCATCGTCCCGCATCTTCCTCCACGCCTGTATCAGATTCGCTAATTTATAAATTTCCAACACCGCAGAGAGATCCGCGTATTGAAAATTAAGAGGAAGCATTCTGGATATCACCTCCTATTTACCCGCCTACGATCAACGAGCTCGGTCGCTAGGGAATTGTTTCTTTCTCTTTTCTTATCCGCTTTCGCACAAATCGTACCCTCGTTCCAATACCACGGATAAAAAAGCAAAATTCGTCGAATTATATTCGATATGGAAAGGATTCGGTGTTTTCCAGAATATCTCTCATGCAATGGACTCCTACCACGCTGCGGTCCTAATCTAATCCGACTCGTGTGAGGAACAGCTTGCTGTTAACATGCTGCGATTCGGATATAGAGGCCGGTCGCATATCTGGGAATAAAAATTGAACATCGGCGCGCGGTGTAGCGAAAGGGAGAGTGGCAGATTCTGGTCGCGACAGAAGTCGTTATAACTCTCGGACGTCCGTTTTTAGATTGCGGGCAAAAAGGACATCGAAAGAAAGTTCTGCGGGACTTTATGCGATTGCGGTCGCATCGATAGGGCGTGATTGCTGCGATCGTCATTGGCGGCGGTCTTTAATATCCCGTAAGTCGCGAGATAAGCCTCGTTGGAGACGAGATTAAGCTCGTCTCCCTTCTCTTTGGGAGGACGAAAGGGAATAGGGAAATAGGGCAAGTGAAGATGGCAGACGAGGAAGGGTAAGTGTTGAATGTGAGATTGTGCCGGAACCGCTTTAGAGAAAGTTAAAATGGGATTGGGGCTTAAAGGAGACGTGGATTGGGGAATTGTAGCTCGCAGGCGGAATATTAAAGCGAAGGAAATAGTTTATGGCGTATCTCGACGAAGGATCTGAATGTATCCGATGGATAAAAGAGGTTTGTTCTGATCATGCAAATCCTATTAGCAAGGTGTTTCCGCCGTATGAAAGGATAGATATCAGTAACGAAGTATTAGTAGTATGATTCTCACTCAGTTATCAGTTACTTGCTGAAAAATATCGTAGCCGGTTCAATACTAATAAATTGCGCTGCAGAACATTTGATATAGTGGTGCTGATAAGCGGTAGTTGAGCTCACATAAAATAGACAGTATTATTATCGAGAAGCTTAACGAAAATAACAATCTGCCTAAGTTCTAATGAAAAAAATATTTATTGTAATCGGTTTAAAACAATTTCGTTCATCCTCAAAAGTACATACAAAGCAAGCCAACCCTATAACTCACTACTTGTGTATTAGATATAGTTTGCTTCGTACCTGATGATGAACAAAATACATTGAAACCGGTCGAAATAAATGTACCATATGCAAAGAGTTATTTTCACCATTCCTCCTAGTTCGAAGTACAAGTTGAGGTGTCGAAGATTGAATATTATAATTATTTATTTTGGTGCGCACCATAGGTTTGTGGTAGCAAAGAGATTGCAACAGAACAGGTTCAAGTTCCAGATTTATACGCTTTTATTTATGTTACAGAATTTTATGGCTATCCTATAAGTGTTGGAATAATGATATTTTTATTATTGGCATAGAAATCGCCAAATTCATTTTTACTGGTTTTTGAGCAGTAATTTTGTTGTAATTCTAACTTTTTGAGATTACCATTACTATTATTTTTGTTGTCCAAAGTCTTTGTATTTCTTATATATTATTATTGAAGATGTTAGTAAGTCATAGTGCTAATTTCAGGACATTATAGTTTTATTAAGAGTGGTAGTTACTAAATTAAATTTGAAAAATTTACTTGTAACCTTTTAGTTTCATTCATAACATTTACGCACATCTGTCTTAAAAAAATCCGTCTCTTCGTAATTCCAAAAGGAAATGAAACGATAGTTAATAGAACTTTTTATTTTGGAGCACTCCGTTCACTAAGAAGCGGGAGCAGAAAATTATTAATGGGCAATGGAAGTGGCCAAATTTCTGGAAAACAAATTAAAGGGGAAAAACCTCAGAAAGCAATTCTCCATGGGAATTGAGATTGAATCAAATCGATTGATTTTTGTTTGGTTGAAGAGGGATATCCAAGTGAAGCGTATATGCGGGTGAAAATTTCATGAGAAATCAAATCAGTATATTAATATTCATTTTAGGAATATTTTATAGAGTAAAGGGAAGTATTTCACTACTTACAGGTAATAAAAAAATTTTGTTTATAGAAGGCTTACGAAATAATTAATAATTAGAAGATAGAAGTAAAGAATACGGAACTGAGATCATATTATATGTTTAAACACACTCAGTCATTTTTAATTAGGTGATAGATAATTAGATATCTGATTAACGACCTGTCTTCATTTATTGGTGTTTTCAAATGTAATTTTACTTTGGTGTTTGTTTAAAATTTCACTTACTATAGCTTTCAGTATTATTATTCCGTCTTGTCATAATATTTAAATTATACAGTATATCGTAATATCATTACTTATTCTGAGGATGGACGATAGACAACATCTGCCCACTACAACGCCAAAAGTGTCAACACAAACATTGTGTCTTGACAAGAAATCTATATTGAAAAACACTTTCCGTTCTGTGGTCCATTATGTATTATGATGATAGGATAATGTATATCTGTAGAACATGACTTATCAATCCCTTTGGGATCTATCTTTTTGCCCTTGATATTATGTATTATTAGTTAACTTAGTTATTTAGTTGACTGGCCTTGGTGGCCGAATGGATAGATTCCAGCTACGCTATCCCTCCTACCCCAGGTAGGAGTACCAGACGCGAGGTTCGAATCCCAGCTGATCGGATTTTTCCGATCAGGGAATGGTTGTGCGTATTCGCTTTTGCTGTTTTCTCGGTGAAGCACCCCCTGATAAGTTCATCAGAGCTTAGGGGGACTTCACCGGTGAAAGGCATTAGTAGCTAGGCATGAAAAAACTCTCCTATTTAATGTATTTCTTCGTACAAAATGTCTCTAAATTTTATCTCCGATGTCTCGAATGTCTCCGATTGTGCATTCGTTCTTGCCACCGTTCACATTTCTTTTATGTAGAGGATAAAACTTTTTCTATTCGTGGTTGTTATATTTTCGTCTTAGTTTTGGTAGGCGTGTGAAATATCTCCCAAATCCATCCGATGGTCGGTGTTTAACTGGAGATCAATCTTAGCCATATCCTATACTCTATTTGCATCCCGAATCACGAAGAAATTAAATTTAGTCACTGCTTTCCGGAAATTGGGAATCAAATGAAGTCTAGGAAGCGACTCCCGAATCGCTGGCATTCGGACTGGATGGATCTACTACATCAAAACTCCGGTCGTTAACTTTAATGAATAGACACTACCTTCGTCAGGATTACTCGAAGATTTTTTTGAGCACATTTTTGGCAAACGTAAGCGATGGATGGGAGGGAAAAAAGTAAATTCGCCATTTTGGCGCGGCTTAGCGAGTTTGGAACGACCTCCTCTCCCTCCTTCCATTTTTTTGCGGAAAACGTTTCTCTTTTTAAAGTGCTTGAGATATTTAGAAACGTCTCCATAATTGGAGCTCGCGTAAAAAAGTGGGCGATTTTTCATTTCGTTAATTTAAAGCAAAAAACGGTATGTGTCGGGGTGGGGGCGTTATTACAGTCGGTACAAAGCGGTTATATCAGGATTTAGAGGAACGTTCGGTCGCGTTTAATGGGAGGAATGTGTTTGGAGAAAGGATGGAGCGAAAGGGGAAAGAGGAATCGGGAAATGTTTCGGAAGGAAAAAGAGTGAAGAATTTATTGAATCGATGGCGGGAATTCGGATATTGATGGAGATTACGAATTCGGTAAAGGTTGGCGCGACGTTGAATGGCGGAGAGCGGGAAATTTTGGACATTTGTAAGCTGTGGAATAGTAATGATGCTTGCTTCGAAATATTTTTAGTGTGTTTATAAGTATATATATCTAGACGATAAGTGAATATTAAGCTTATAAATTTTGCAATGCAATATATAAGATAAGTAAAAATGTATCTACTTAGTTTACGAAGCGATTTGAACTTGTGCGTTTATACCTTCAAAAACTAAAGGCGATGCCTTGTCGACGAATTTAAATTCCTCTAATTTCAGCTGCTATTTTAATCTTATTGTAAGTGCCTCATTCTAATCTTATTCCACGTTTTTAAAGTAGTAATCCTTGTGTCTACCTATTCCTTTCTTTTCTAGGATCATGCTTTCCAATATATCATCATTATTATTATATATATCACTTTAAGATGATGCAGGACCTGGTTTCAGTGGACTATCATACAATATAGAAATACATTATATAAATAAAATATACGTTCAACACATAGTCTGGTCGCTTGTATTGAGGGAAACACTCATCTGCCTGGCATTTGCCCTAGAAGGTAGGAAAAACCCTTCAAAAACATCCTTTAGACAGTAATCATATAACTTACAATATAATAAAATTAACCCCATAAAAACATTCATCCAGTACTCATAACAGCTACCAGGAACAATACCCCTTTTTAAAATTTCTGTCCAAAATTTCCACCAACTACAATAATTAAAAAAATAACATCTTTTTTCCCGGCAAAACGTTCTTCGACTTAAAATTAAACTCGATTAGAAGGACACAATGTTTTATACAGTGTCCAATTAATGTAATTTTACTTTCTGCTGTATCATTCAATAACTTTCTATTCTCTATTATCTTGGAATTTGTTCTTCATGTTCTCCATTTAGTTTTTGTCAGCTTTCTTTAAATCTATATCTGGTTCCTCAACTCAATGTTTCTTCCAGCCTAATTCACACTATAAAACACAATATACCAACGATTTTGTAAAGGTTTTTCCTGACAACTATTTGCGTGTGTTTATCTCAGGGTAGGCTTGTAACTAGCGCAGGAGAAATGAAAAGAAAGACAAAGTAAATGATACATTTATTCCACGAATGTGGCTGTGTTATCATTATTGAAGGATTTAAAAGGTTTTTTTAACGTACGAGGTTGGAAACAGCTTGAAGAAGTTGGTAAACTTGGAAAATTAGAGTTATTTCCAAGTTAATATTTCTCCTTAAAAGTTGTTATTAATTGGCTGAATGGAAGACATGTGCGTAGCTTAAAACTAAAGTAATGTTCCTAGATTGAGGACAAAAAGGAATGTTTGAAAAGTATGAATTTCGGAATAGAAAGATGTATTTCATGCTGGGAAAGCATAGAGAAGCATAGTCGTACCTTTTTTCAACTCTGGTGAAATTCATTTGTTCCATAAAAATCTAATATTATGGAAAGGTATATCGTAGTCTTACATTAGAAAAGTCTAATGATATCAATTTATTGGACATAAGATATTGTTTGGATATGTAAATAAAAAATTAAGAAAAATTGGATACATATATTATCATTATATATTTTCTGTATACTTATTTTAATGTTTTGCCGCAATATTGCAGCAGATAAAACACTCAGTTGTAATAACCTTGTTCTTATTTCGTTGGCTAATAATCTAGTATCAGCAGCACATTTCGGGATGTAGTTGTCAACGTGTAAAATCCGTTTGTGCTCTCTATATTTCGCACCCTAAATCTTTTTTCCTCACCTTGTTTGAATATATCTTCTAGTTCATTGAAGAGAACTCCGAGTCTACGTGCAAAGATGAATCTGGATAATGGAAATCACTGGTGATAGGTAATACAAACTACACGACGTAAAGCGGAAGATCAAATGGAATTACCCTAGTCTCACCGCCTTGCGAGCTGGGATATCTGGTTTTGCCCCCGTTATGGCGTGGTGTTGGAAACGCTCTCGTTTTACGGCCTAATTGAGCCGATGACTGCGGACAATGATATTTGTTATGCGACGAAGGGCTGATAAAGTGCCTGCGAAATTGAGAAGGGCCTCGAAAACCGCTGTGAACTTCCTGTAATCTTCCGCTTTTGCGATCCTTATGAATAGTGTAAGAGACAAAGGCAGGTAGCTTAAAGGAAGCCTAGACCACGATATGGGACCAGAATTATCCGAGTCTGCATTTAATTAAATTCATCCTCGAAACCAATGGTATGTCGAAGGCGCTCCGTTTAGTTAGCAGTCGACTACGTTGAGCCCTAGAATGCGGAGCATATGCTACCTGAGAATAAATTTTCGCGGAGTTATAGATGAGGCCAGGTCGAATAGTAATTAAGTTTCGAGGTGTTTTTCTTGTTTTACCTACCTAACAAGTGGCTTTGACTCTTCCCCTCAGTTATCAATTATTAAATGTGTGCTGCGAGCGAGTTTCTAACTCTAGAGCACAATATCCTCGATAGCTGCAATGATCGGTGCTCTTCTACGTCGATTTTGGTATATAGAAAGGGCGGATTGAAGTAGAATGACTAAATGGAGGGTAATGTCAATAAATTCGATTATGAAAGGACAAGGTGATCGAGAAAACGGTGATTGAATGCGGTTAACGAAATATTAAAAAGAGTAGACTTTGTAGTTTAAAAAATTGATTGGTGTGTATGAAAAAATGAATGGGTTCGTTATTTGCGTAAAAGATGTCTCCTAATATGGGAAAGTTAGGATTATTGTGGATAAGTAACCACATGTGTAAAATAATTAATCGTATTTACAAGGGCGAGATTTAGACTTTCTTGTGAGTATCTTTTTACATTTTTATATTTGAATATTAAAGAAAGTGTTAGCTTTTGCCAAAGACAATTACTTTTTGAATTTTAAAATCTAACTTTGCATTTAGGAAGGAATACACTGCTAAGGAAAAGTCCCACAAGCAGAGAAGTTTAAAAAACCGGCAAAACCTATTAACAATTTATCTAACATTTGTGTAGAGAACAGTTCAATGCAGACCTAAACAGTTAAAAAACAATACAGACAAAATTTAACATGGATACAACAAATAGGAATCAGTTCATGTCAAAAAATTTATGGAAGATCAATATGAAAAACATATAAGACGCTACATAAGCCAATTCAGTTAGTTAAAATAATTAGAAATAAATTAAAACCAGTAACCATTATTAGCAGCGTAGCAGTGACAATGCTTAGAAATAAAATGAAGGATTTTTAAGGCTTCTTCTTCATAGGCTTATTTTTATTCCTTAGAGTTGGATAATAACTAGTTTTCTCCGTATTGATAAACGTGAATTATAAGTATTCATATATCGAAAGTATTCTTTAAGATATTATTTCCTACTATAAAGATATTCATTTATATTCATAATATAAAGATATTCTTCCATACCCTTGGCATAGTTTAGTTAGATCCTATATTGGCGAAGTTATGCCCAGGCGGACCTCTCTTCTACCTAACCTCGTATGACGTTAGAATATGTAGAGATGTAAATTAAAACAAAAAGACAGAGCAGAGTATGGGGAAAATCTTTGCAACTGAAAGTTGAACCACTTATAAAGAAGTTTCTATCTATATATAAAGAATAAATTCCAAAAACCATCAAGAAATATGTAATTAGTTTCTTGATGGTTTTTGGAATTTATTCTTTATATATAACGTAACCATCAGCAGCCACTTTGCTTTTTCAAGTTTCTATCTAAATAATCATAACTCTAAAATATCGTTTTTGGTTAATTTAAAATATTCTCATAATTCAAAACGTACGTAATTTGCTCCTTTCAAAGTCATACTAGCTTATTCAAGTTTAAGTTTATTTATTTATAGCCACTTAAGATGTCCGTTCGCGGAATTTTGTCGCACAAATTCTAGCGACCTCTCGCGAAAACGTGCGAGAGGAACGCTGTCCTATTCTCCGGATTAAATTTGATCGGCTTAAAGAGATTGTGAGAAGATGCCTCTTACATGCGATTCCAGCGAAATAATTCATGTTTCGAGCACCAGGGGTTTTCTAAGGCACAATCCGGTATTCTAGGATTATAATTTCGGGATTGCAACATACGGGCTCAAATGCTTGATTTTTGAGAAAATCTCCCAGAATTCCGAGCGTAGCCTACATCCCTAAACCTTACGGCCACGTCTTCACTGCGTTTCAGGCTGGAGGCTCTGATAAGCCTTCCGGATTAAATGTCCGCACTCTTGCGAGCTTGCGGGAAGTTTACTTTATCGGAGTCAAAACTTCCGGAAATCTGCGCGTCTATGGTCACCTTTACCTATTTCGACCAGTTTTCTCTTTAACCTGGGATTAGCCCTCTTCACCCTCTTCCTACCGTGTCTGCACATAATTGAAAGCAGGATGTTATCAATTTATAATATTAATAATTATTCATTAGGGGCTACATTATAGATATGGCTTAAATACACAGCATTTTACTTTTCTGGTCTGTATTATTTATCCAACTTTAAAATTTACCACTAAAGAAATATAACAGTAATACTTAAAAAATACCAAATATGTGTAAATATTACCTAGGTCTCGTTTGCAAAATTTATTGGTTGAAATTTGTTGAATATTATTAAAATAAATAGGCCAGGAAAATATAGAATGAAAGTAAATTATTTATTCTACGATTAGAACGAGAAATATGTAACTACTAAATGAGAATATAAATAATTATCATATCGTAATTCGTCTGATATGATTTAGTCAATTACGTAAATATCATGTCACTACGCGATTGGATTCTCAATTAAAAACGCAACACTTTGAAATATCACCTAATATCCAGCATAATTAGAAAAATAAAGTAATTCAACACATAATACTTAAATATATAATTTTTCATACTCATATTAAAAACACTGTTTATTATTTAATACATGTTTAATTAATGAATGAAATAAAAAAAATAATCGGTTAAAGTTGTTATATAAGATTTGTTTAGAGTACTCACTTGAAAAAAAAAAAAACGTTTGAGAAAATTCCCGTTTTGATGTAAAAATATTTATATGCACGATAATATTGGAAACATTTTAAAGAAGGTTAAATTAGCATTTTGTCTGACTAGGCGTTGGAAATAATTTGAAAACAGGAAGAAAATTTTTGTTTAATTAAAATCTTAAGTATTCGTTATAAGTATTTATCAATAGAAGTAAAGGTTTACGATGTATATTTTCTTTAATATTTAGTGATTTATCTCCCAGTGGAACGTAGGCATATCAGGAACCTCGATATTTGCAATGAAAAACGCAAAATACATTAAGTTAAGTATCTTCGCAGTTTAGACGGATATCAACCAATCGAATTTTTATCGCGTTTATTATTATATCTTATACATATGATTTTTCTACATTTTTGTTATGCAATTTTGAGTTTATTTAAAAAATATATCGAAAATTGTCGTTTGAATGATGAGTTGAGTGTTTTAGCTTGGCATACAGTTGTTATTTATAAAATGGATTCAAATAGAAACTCACACTCAAGATAGCTTAGATTAGAGTCATTATCTTTTTCTGAAACTTCCTTCAATACAGGAAGTTCTTCTCGGGGAAAAAATCTTACCAATCAGATTCTATACAACTTAAGAAAACTTCATCTTTTCCTCCAAGAAATTCCTGAGATTGACATTGATTATAACGTAAAGGCTATGGAGTTATTTCAAATTGCCTCTTTCGTATTTTGAAAGGAAATTGGCTCCTTTGATCGGGGTAGAAGTGTTTTCGAATATTTATACTGTCTTTGTATTCATAAATTAAGTTTAAATATTATTCCATCATAAATATCCAAGTATATCATTTATGAAAAAAATATCGCTTTGCGATGCACCTGCTGGAGCTTACCGGTGTAGCTTTCATCTGCAAGATCCCATACACTTGGCGCATAGATGAGGCTTGGCTAAAAGTAAAGAAGCTTCGCCGCGTATCATTTTCGTTGCACCTGCCTTTCTAATCGTTTTATAAATATATGATGTTTAATTGCTCTCCTACATTTTTTCGGATGCGTGCTCTGGTATTAATTATTCGTGAACGTGAACACGTGATATTCGACTGAATTGATTAATTTTATGAATATTCCATCAATTTTAACGTGTTTTCCTGCTGCAGCACTCTCTTCCACTTTCCTTTGTAATTATGGACTAAAGACATGTTGTTATTCAGATGAGCGAAATGAAAGATGAATTCGAAGTTTCTCAATTCCTTCTCTATATGTAAGGAGGATTTAGTAATGGAACAACCTCAACTTTCTGACAGTCTATTTACTGATTTCATATTTGACCGAGTACAATATACAAATGTATCGTTTGCTCGAAATTATGTTTTATTTTCCTGGCGTTAGCGAAGTTTTACGCTAAAGAAACTAGTAACATCTATGAAATCCTATTTTTTATTTTGATATATTTATTATTAATTATTTTTGTTATCATTAGGCGAATTTTATGGATTATATCATTTTATACATAATTTAGTTTTCCTATTGAAAATTAGAACTAAGTTGAAATGTGTCACATTCTCTCCTTTTTATGCAGGATTATTCATTTAATAACTAATACGATGTCCCTTTGAGATCCAAAGGATGACTCAGTTAATTTAAATGTAATTATTACGACAGGGTGTCAGACTTCTTGTATAATAATTATTATTAATGCTATTTTGTATTTTTACTACGTAAAAATGTCACTAAAGATGAAGAATATTAACGTATAAAATCATTCTGTGTATATTATTCTCATAAATGCAGTTTAAGTCTGATTTACTGTTTTTGAACTATTAATGTAACAAATTAATTTATATTTAGTTTTGAAAGCATCTAATGGAGCGTTTGCAGGTCAAAAACAATCATCCTAATGGGGTTCACGTCAATTTAATGTCTTTCAAACGTGAAGAGCATGTGTATAATAGGATTTTTAAATTAATATTAGATATAAAAAGCGAATGCTTTGGAGTTATGCTTAAGAAGCTGAATCTATCTAGCGCAGGTATTTATGATAAGAGTATATGATTGCATCGGAAGACGAATGAAATTCGAACCCCCTCGATGATGGAGGATCGATTCTCGAGGAAAGGAAATGACTGTAAGGAGAGAGAGAGAGTGGAGAAAGGGAATAGAAAAAGAGAATGCGAAGGAATGAATGGACGGGCTTCAGAGCGGAGGTTTCGAATTGGTTGAGAATTGGTCACAGAGGATTTAACTTCTTCTGCACGTTGGCGTGGGAGGATTCATTCGTATTCGGGTCCACCTGCTCTCAAACTCGCTTCCTTTCAATCTTCCTCTTGTCTTAAAGACAAAGAATATGATTCAAGGAAACAGGGAAGGGAACCAATCTGGAGCTACTTGAAGCCAATGATTACGTGTTTACCATGCATCGTCTTCCTTATCTTATTGTCACTATTCACTCGTTACTGTTTCACCTGTGGACAGGTGACAGCTAAGCGCTATCATAAATATAAGTACTTTTCGTACATTTCAAGCGTCATATTACGATCATAGGTGGTAGTGCCCCATTGATACAATACACTTTGACCAAAGGCATGGAACCACAGGTTTCTTCGTGCATTTAATATGACCATTTAGCCATTTTTTGAAACAAATGCTCATATTAAAATAATTTCATATCCAATCCTCATGTCTTATCTCAAGTGAAAAGAATTATCAAATTCGTGCTCCATCGATGTTGAACTATTTGAATGTGGATTTTAAATGGAATGTTTCTTATGCGGCTGGACGGTTAATAAAACCACTTCCAATAAAAAACGGTCAATAACAACCAATTACACATAGCATAGCATCATGACAGGTCTTTTACTTGTGGTAAAGTTTGTAAATGAAAGACTTCTTCAATGATCATAGGAGCATATGGTTAACATAGTAGGTGAAAGTCATACAAATGTCAGTGAAAATCTACCATTGAAATGAATTAAGTTCTTGCGGAATTTTTAATTAAAATGGCCGATTAAATGGGTTTTATCTTTTGTATTTTGAGGAGTAATGGTATCCAAATGTTATTGTATGAGCATCAAATAGTAATAGCTTCTTACTCGTACACTTACATTAATAACTGCGTTGGTATATGAGCTGAATATAAAATAAGACGACATCAAAGTAATAATAATTAAAAAAATCTATTGTTCTTTTACTAAATTCGACCCTATTTAAGCATCATTGAAGCATCACTCACAACACACCCGGAAGAAACATGTTTATTAAAGAATTTTCTTGGCGCTATTTGGTCGGATTTCGAGTGTGGGAAAGTATTAGTGAATGAAAATAAAAAAGGCTACATGAATATGCCCATTCTTACCGGAATGATGGATTTGTTAGATTAAAAATCTTCTAAAAATGCATTAATATTTTTATTGGTTATCAATTATAATTTGAAGACTAAAAGATAGGGGATCTTGTGTTACCTTCGGCACAATTTTTCCGTTGATAGATTTTGTCTTATTATTATCAATATTAGTAAAATGAGTAATAAACAAAGAATCGATGATTATATTTCGGCTAAGAATTTTGTTCAGTTTATTTTCATTGCAAGTTTTCATTCATTTTCTCCTAAACCTCTTTTCTCTATTTTCGTGGCCTTAACTCCCAATAATCTTTTCATTCTCTTCTACTCGAAATACCACTCCTCTCCCTGTGGAATATTCATGGGTTGCTATCCGTTCAGAGGGAGGAGGAAATTCCGGAAGGAATAGGCAAACAGATGAATAGGTAAGGAGGAGGATTGCGTTCACTGGGGAAAATGGCCATGTTTGAGTCCTGGGAGTGCTCCGAGGGATGGGAGTGTAAGTGAGAACGCGGTCGACAGGCAGTCGTCTTTATCAGAGGGTAATTGAGACAAAATAGTGCTTGCGGTCTCGAGAGAAGAGGTCAGAATATAGCGAGTGAGATAGAGCAAATGCGTGTTTCGTAAGGTTATATCGAATCGAAAACTGATGACTGTTTATATTTTCGTAAATTTGGAACAATCTCGTGCATGTTAACCCCGGTTTGCGGGCTATTCCGTCAAAGGTCAACCTAGATAATGGGTTGGATATAAAGGCGATTTATACACATATTTATGGGTTGGATGGAAGAGAGGGCTTCTTTAACCTTCTTAAAGTAGTCGCGCGATACGTGGTCATGTTTCCAGTCGTTTTGGGTCATATAGATCCGAAACTCGAAATAGCTTTTTATGAGTGAATATCCTAATGAAGGCCATGAACATGTTATTATCATCTCAAGGAAAAAACGTACTTGAAAGAAGTCTGACGGGCCTGGGAATCGAACCCGGGATCTTCCTCTGTAGGTGAAAGATTCACAAATGATGTAAAATGGTAAGTTTACAGCAAAAGCTCTGTTAAACTGCTAGTAGTTTAAGATTGGAATTGTAGAATTAAGACACTTATGTGTATTGAAATAAGGTGCAATTTTTAATTTCTCTCACTATAATTTTATGAGTGTTTTTATGTTAATTATAACAAGTATGAAGGATAGTTAATGAAAAGGATAATTTTGAAAAAAATTATGGAAAAATCAAGAATAGTAGTAACTTTCAATTGAAAATCTCTACTTTTGATACCTTTAACTTTCTCTTCCTTACTGAGGTATAAATGGTGTTCAATATTGTTATTAATCTAGGTATTTTACTCTAAACCTTATGCAATGAAAACTATTATTCATTGGTTCCTTACGGCACATTTATCTGAAATTCTTTACGGAGGATTCTGCCTCAAAGAAGGAACAAAAGGAAAATTATTTCATATCTCATCTTGTCTTGTAAGCCTCTCAAAAGCTTTTGGTAGATAATTTCGGAGGGTTTTAATTCAAACGGAATACTTTCTAGAGGGAATATGGAAATTGATCGGAAACTTACCAAAATCTTGGAAAAGTATTCTTATAGATATTTAGTATACCATTGAAACTAGGCGAAAGTCGTAAATTTTAAATGCGAGAGAGAGAGAAAAAAATGAGAGAGAATTCAAAGAAAAGGAGTAAATAAACGGAGGATGGAGAAGCGAAATGGATGGAAATGGGATTTACGAATAAAGAATTTGGGGAGAGGACGTGAGGCAGAAAAGGTAATAAAAAGGGAATAGGGAAAGGAGGCGTGAAGGAACCAAAGTAAAGATTTTTCGACGAATGAATAAAGCATGAGACTGAAGGATTGAATGCTGGAGGAAAAGAAACTCAAAAGTTGATTGCGATGTTTTGGAAAAAGAATACGAAACTTTTAGGGTTTTTCGTTTTTGTTTCCTCTAAAATTAAGCAATTGATATGAAATTTGCATCAACTCCATTTCAAAGTGCCGAAAGCTTTTTTCTTCCTTTATTCAGTTCATTCCACTTCACTCCATACAATACGTGACCCGAAGTTTGCAAATATGTGAATGAGGAAAACGATCTTTCTTTAATGTAGAGTGTTTCTAAAAGGAGTGAAAATTTCGTAATTTCATATAAATAATGTCTGCGGAAATATTCTGATTATGATTCTGGTCCCACCTTTTGAAAAACAAATCAAATTTTTTCCTCATTATAAAAAATGTATGGGACTTGGCGATTCTATAGACATCCCATGTGAAGTTTATTTCTTGCCACAGTAATGTATGTACGCCATGAAAATTTCTTATGATATATTGAACAAACGTTTACGACAAAACACTTATGGGAGAATCTCATTCATAAACTTTGTGCGAATTCCATTGCATGTGCTGTTGTCACAGAATTTCTTTTTTTTCTTAAAAAAATACACAGCGAGTGAGCTTAAGACACGTGAGGGCATTTTCGTAAACTGTCGGTAGTGTTCTGGTATGCGATTTTGTGCTATGCCAATAAGCGAGTCAACCCTTAAATTAATTAGCTGAAACATGACGCTATAGAGCTAAGTCTATAAGTTACCAAACTACATTAATATAAATTTATGAAGTTGTATAGCCTTTTAGGAAACGCCCAGTCTTCCTCTCCAAGCTGCAAAACATAGGGAGCACAAATTACTTTTTATTTCCGATAACTAGACCAAGCATTACATCATGTTGCTAGCCATTTCTTTGCATTCTCTTTTGAGCATTACCTTAAGTCTCACGGGAAATTTCTTTCCTTAGCATTTCAAAATATGTCAATATCTATCCACCAGATTTCTGCCTTAATTATATTTCCTCAAATAAACACTAAAAATGCATTTATAGGTACATATAAAACTTAAATAATATTTAGAAAGAAACAAATAACCACTTTAAATAATATTTATAAATTATTCCCTGCATCATAAAATGTTGGAATCAGAGAGAAGAAACATAAAATTCATTTTTGTAAGTTAAAAAAATCAGTAAAAACGCTTCTAGATTTATTTGGGTAGAAACGCATAGAGGCTGGCTAATTAAAATGTAATCTCCCACAAATCGCGACTTGAACGTCAATTAAATTTTCATCTTCTTAATGTATGTAAATTAGCCCTTCTAAAGAATGGGAAGGAACACGAGAATAATTTTAGCGAGCAATATGCTGGGAAATAATGGAATAGTAAATGGCCTTTTCTGATAGGAATAGAAATGAGGTTGGATCGAGCTGTAGATTTGAAATGGAGAAAAAATAATAACCGAGAAGAAAAACTATGGGAGAGACGCATTCGTGGGAGATATATTGCGACGTGGAATGATTAGCATAGACCAGAGGGTGAGGAACTTACGGCCTCTGGCCACAAGCGTTCAGTGCGGCCTATCTGTTACGTATTGAAAGTAACAGACTAACTTGGAGTGTTTTGTTTATTGGTTCTTTGACTACGCTTAGCGGAAATAACACGACGAATATTCTGTTTCGTTCTCTTTGCAAATACACTTTATTACTTGTGAACTGTTTCGTCAGTGGAATGTTGGAATCCATGCGTTACTCTATTCAAGTGTGGTCTGTTGGCTTAACATGCGTCTCATAACTAGTATGTACGCATTTACTTGTGGGGTTCCGAAATATATAAATAAATAATAAATAAGGTTATAACCTCGTTTTTTAAAGACGCAAAAAGTGTTTTATAGGATATAATTTTGAGAAAAGGTAGCTTTCAGAATGATTCACAATCCATATAATGCTTGCTTAGAATGCAAATTTTCACGAAAGAAATGTACGATGAATTTACTCAACTGTAGAATTCAGTGAGTCCAATTTTTATTTAGAATAAACATTATATATTTTTAAGTGGGTTAAGAAAAAAAAGTTTCAGTGTTCCAGCAGCTGAAAAAGTTACGAGACACTGCTTTACTGCATTCAATTATCCCTCATCTACATTTTCCATTCTCATTCACATTTCCTCTTTCAAACACCAGCGCCCCTTGGTTTTGAGTATTGAGTATTTAACGTCATATTAAGGATAAAACAAATTCAGTCATTGTAAACTAAAGAAAACCGTCTTAATAAATAACATTCGTATATTTTTATGCCATGAATATCTTGGAAGTTTCCAAATAGAGTTTTCTAATCATAGATTGCATATGCTGATGTTTTAGGTAATAGCATCTCTCCTTTCATCCCTATGAGTTCCCAGTAGTTTTTAGATATCATATGACAAATCTCTCGATTAAAGAAACTATAACACTATCTCGATTAACAACAACTAGACCACTTTAAAAAATAATTATTCAATTTACATAGAAAATTTAAGGTAAAAACCTAAATATGTGGAAGGTAATATAATAATGAGACAATAAGCTAACGAAATGTCACGAAATGTAAATATGGAATTATGTTAATTTAAAATTTAATAAAATATTTCTAAAATCTCTATTGTTACTCATATAATTAACGAGCTTTATTAATTAATTATTAGAATACAATTATTTCTCGACTCTTAATCGACGAAAAAGCTCAGTGGGTTCGTATTGTTTACAATGTCGACTTAGTGGAAAGAGGATAACGTGTATGCTATAATACTTATATGGAGAAGAGATCTAAGTTGCCGATGGCGTTTGCTCGTACAGTTAGCATAAGGGCTCGTAGTTGGCACACTTATTTCGTCCATTGATTTTTGCGTACATACTCCTCATCAGATTGAGGTTGGAAAAGGAGAGCCAGAAAATAATGAAGATGGAAAGAAGAGATAGAAATGAAAGGACGTATAAATAACGTATAACTTTTTATTTTTTAAAAGCCAAATAAAGCATTCAAAATATGGAGCTCCTAAGGAAATGTAAAAAAAGAAATATACTTACAATTACAACATCTCCTTATAAATTTCGCAAACGAAGTGCGATGACAATCTTCAACTATATTCACTTATCGCCTTCATCGTTGTGGACGCTAATTGTATATTTAAGAGAAAAGTCCTTACCGGTACATATATACATCTTTTCAACCATCAATCCTCTTTTTACCTAGTTTCCTTTCCTCTCTTCTTTCTTCTTCATCCCTTTCTCTTTCCCTCCAGCCTCTCTCATTTGCATTCCTTCCTGCTTCATTTCCTCCTTCTCCCTTTCATGCCCCGCTAATTAAAAAATTAACCTTTCTCCTTTTACTATTCCAGTGCTGGTGACATGCTAATTTCACCACATTCCGGACTTTTCATTCAAGGCTTTGTTATAATAAGAGCTTTCGAAAATTCGCGGGTTTTTTTGAAAGCTTTTTTTTTAAGGCGTTGTTTCTTCCCGAGAAACCGGTGATGAGGGGCGTTGGCTGGCCATTTCTACGGGTCACTTTATTAATCGGTCATCTCATTTAAGGAGGCCCCAAAGGGTGAAAGTTGGCGGCGAGTTTTGAATAGAAAATAAAATGGTGGTAGGGAAAGGCTTTGGTTAATTCAAAGTTTATAATTCAGGATACACAATGGGGTTTGGAATATTCAAAGGACTGGTTTTTCAAGGGGTGGGAAGTATGAATAATCGTGGAAACTTGAAATTCATTATTTACTGTAGGTGTTAATTTGCATCGAAATAATGACTGAATTATCTCGGTGTTTTTACCGTGGATTTATTGTATTTTGGCTGTGGAGAGACCATTATTAAATAGTATTTATCTTGATAAGGGGTAAATACACAATTGTATTTGTACTAAGCTGTCCTTATCCACACCTTCCAATCAGAATTCATCTCACAAATGTTTTAATGAATGTGTCGTTTTAAATAAACTTTTATATCATGTGATT
Organism: Sympetrum striolatum; assembly: GCA_947579665.1. Taxonomy (NCBI): domain Eukaryota; kingdom Metazoa; phylum Arthropoda; class Insecta; order Odonata; family Libellulidae; genus Sympetrum; species Sympetrum striolatum. Next base: position 53,546,313 of record OX388347.1, on the reverse strand, counting down.
TCAACATAACTTTCAGATTAATTGCTAAAATTCGTACTGAGCATTAGAGCTTTGTTATTTGATTTATTTCCACTGTTTATAAAAATATGGTATAGGTTAGGTGTGTCTGTACGTACACGATATGTATTTGCTTATATAAGACCTCTCTAATATGTTTAATAAGTGATCGCATTTCTATTTCATTATGCCTAGCCAACAGAGTATAGTTTTAATGTGAAAGATGGTTGTTCATAGCCGTGAATTAATATACTCTCCTTTCCGTGTAAGAAGGAAATTTCCGGAAAAGATAAGGAGCTTATTACATACATTAAATTACACTGGTGGCAATGACATTTTTGGTGTATAAAATCTCTAATATTTGCGTTAATTTTCTATTAACAAGATTCAATATTTGAATTTTCTTGTAACGTACGTACCTGTACTTCCTTATATTTTAATTGTTAAAGGCTAACATAACTAAGGCTATATAAACCAAAACAAGCTCTACCAGCTTTTATTAAGCAAATGAGGAACAACTAAAAGGGGAAGGAAAACAGATTATGCTGACCATCAATATTTATATTCCGGAAAATCAATCGAAATGCTGTTGCTGGTACGGCTGATATATATTTATTTAAATTTCAATACGTAACAGGTTTTCCTCTTGTTTTCTTTATCTTGAGAAAGAACAATGGAGTCTATTAAAGTGTAGGGAGAGTCAATATACATGATCTGTAAATTTTTAGGATTATTCTGCTCTTGTTCGAGAAATCTTGAGGCATTACTTGCTTAGTTTATTGTGTATTTAAAGGAGTTAAATCTATAGATGTAATTTTTATATTTATAACATAAATATCTACATTTGTATGCATTGAAATTTGTTTTTCCTCTAGCACTATAGTAGTTAATTAAAAATTCGTGGGAAATATTTAACGATTTCCTCAGCTAATACATTTCTTCTCATAAAGTTATCTGTATAAAAATGCATAAACATATTGTAATGGCAAATATAAAAGCTAAACAAACTATTTAAAAAAAATATTTCTTAATAATACCACCTAAAACAGTATCCTCTGCTTTTTGTACCCTATGCTTTCAAAAATAATCACAGCACGTGTATGCCATGAAAATCTCCAGCCACGAATGCTCGCACACATTTCTTTTGTTGCTGTAACACTAATTTACAATATTTTATAGTTAGTCCTTTAGATTGGTTTAGGGTGATCACCGATGATAGGACAGCGCCATTTAGATCTATCTCTTCCGCCGCTATAAAAAGGAACTCCGGTATTCATTCGCGATAAATTGGGGCGTATCTTTTTCTTTCCCGAATGAACCTTTTTAATCGGACCATTAAGAGAAAGGAACACGATGAACATACAAGCTTCTCCGATTCGCCATCCGTTCCACAAAACGAACGCTCTCCACGATAAAATAAATGCCCAACTATTTTTATTGGGGCCTTCCATCTCAACGCCTGAACGGGACACCAAGGGCCGGTTCGCTTTTCGACAATTTAACAGCCGATGCGGAATGGAAAAAATATCGATTAAAATCCTACTCCGCCTGAAAAACTCCAATTAATTCGCCGATAGCGGTTCTCTTCGTTTTTCCTTGTTCGTTATCTCAGTTTCCTTCCTATACCTCTTTTTACCCCCTTGAAATTCGCGCTATCGACTTCAACTGTTTTATCTCCATGTTTTTCATCCTCCTTTCCCGCTCGTTCCGTCTTCCTTTCCTCCTCCATCGCGAGTTTCCGAACACAATGGCAAGCCCCGCGGTCCTTTCGGTGTTATCTCAGGATATGCGAAATTGTGTTATCGCTCCACACCGCAAACATTGCCACTCCGATCGAATGAGTGATTGCTCGTTTCGGGGCCATCCGCGCGTGGCGCAGTCGTGGGCCTCCATCATCGCAAGTTACCCAGAATGGCGAGAGTTTGGCGGGAAAAAATGCGTAAACTGTATAAACGGTGGATGTTTATTTTTTCCGAAGACTAATTAAAAACGGGCGCGAGGGAGTGCGGGGAAGTGTTCTTTATTAGGCTGGGCAGCGATGGGCATCGGGGAGGAAAAATAATGTAATGTCCTTTTGGGGGTGTTTGGTCAGTTAACATTGTGCAAAAGAGGCACGGTGCTGTATCGTCTCGACGCGATAAGATAAAGGGTCGTGTTTTACTTAAACTGGAGGATATATATTCTACTTTTGGGATGGTGTATCAATTATTATTAAGTAGAAAAAGGAGTCTCTTGATTTTTTCCTTGAAATTGAGAGACAGCGGAGAAATAATAATCTAACTGAAGGTCGCTCAAACTTTTATCCACTGCTCGGCAATAAAAAAAGTTCAATGTTTTACCTTTTTTCGATACTTTCGATGCTTTAGTTAGTTAAGTTGTTTAATTGTTCTATTTTGTAAAATTTTGGTAAATATTAGCCTGAAACAAATATAAATTATACGACCAATAAAATTGTGCGATAGCCATTTTCATTATAAGGTACCGTTGCTTTTGTATTGATCTGAAAATTTCGCTATGGAAATTAAATACCACCCTTTTTGCTGCTCCAGAATTAGTCTTTTTTTGTTTTCATCAGCAAAATAAGGTTTATTATTTTTAATTTTGAAACGAGGAAGATGGCAAAGATTTAATTAAAAATAGTATGAAGTTAAAAATTTAACTGAAATCAATTTGATGTTGATGTAGTAGCTTATGTGTAATAATAAAGGAATTAAAATCAAACCGGATTTTTTTTCAACTAGATTGAATTAAAACTAGCAAAAACGATTTAAATAATTAATACCGACGTATATTTAGAATAATAAAATTTAACCATTTCCTCCCAAACTCACCTGTAAAGTTACATTATAATTTTCGCTGAAATTAAAATTATAAGTATTATTTCAATAAGGATAATGTGGTAACAAATATGGCGTGTGAGGATATGAGGAAATACGTGGGAATTGCCAATCTCGTCTTTGCTTCGCTTTTCCTTATTTGTGCTCCATAATGTATTATTTTATTGAATATTTACATCCAAATGGCTTCCATCAAAGGTGCGATAGGGAAGAACAGGATATGGTCGAATCAAAAACAAGGAGTGACAGGAGAAATTAATCACTCAGTTTTTGGTAAATATTTGGCTGCATTATCCGCGCCGAGGTGAAAGCAAATGTTAAGCGAATAGCTACGATCTAGATAAAGTAGGTGGGCGTGTCGCCACATTTTCCGAACATTCTTGATTGAATAACCTTTCAGGAAAGTTTATTCATAATTAAATTGTAATGTTGCTGCAATAAATACGGAAAAACTGAGTGGCTTTTTCCATCAGTATATAGAAGATTAATTGAAGTAGCAGTTTCAATCTGTGGTGAAAAACTAAGGGAAACCGTCGAAAAATTCGGGGCAGGATATATTCTGTGACGTTTATGCATTTTTATTGAGGTTATCTTACGGAAATACAATAGATAAAATTGGCAAGTACGTACACAAAATTCGGAGCAGGATACATTCAGTAAAGTTTAATTATTCTTATTTAGGTTATTATGCGGAAATATAATATGTGAAATAGGCAGCTACGGTCAGGTTATTGTGTTTATCTAATCAGATCTTATGTCCTCATGGTTAAATGAACTCTTCGCTGTGATAAATGTAGATAATTTAAATCTTCAGAAATCAGGTTTGATTTTTATATAAAATATTTTTCCGCAAATATATGTTTCCGGGGATTAATGGGGTAACAAAATAGGATGAAACTGAAGTGCAGGCAATGAAAATTTGTTCCTTGTTTAATTTTCTGTTATTTTTTTTGATCCATCCTCATTCATTGGATCGCAGTTGTTTAAGATTTTTTCGCTAAATATTTTGCCTTTTGTGGTTATTGAAAATTAGTCCTAAGGGTAGCGAAGAAATATCTACCGAACGGGAAATCATACTGCTGTAAATTAGGAATCCATTTTATTCACCAGCTTCAAATAATGCGAAATCGATGTTCGTTATGTATAAACCACTGAAATTTAAATATGAAACAATCCACTATTCCAGCAATAGATTTTCTTAATTTAAGGTTTTCTGGTTTATTGGCACTAAAAATAGTATAGCAGTCGTTCATTTTATGAGTACCAAGTATCTATTTGAAAATGTGACTGTATTTAGTTATCATAACTCTGCATTTTATATTATTTACGAGGAAGTTTTACCGAATCTTAAAATACCTCAATATTTTAGTATACGAGTACTTCAAATGCTCTTCTTTGCGTGTATCTATTTTTAGACCTCTTGGAGTCCTCTAGTCTGAAGGAAAACTCTCCGAAGGTCACATAAGATAAACTATAGAAAATTGGACGTAAAAGTTTCAGGACCTTACCCTTGTATCGCACTGACCTTGCAAACCGAAATAGAGGTCTTACAGACCCATATAAACTTCGCAAACTGTATTATCTAAAAGACGTGTAGCCCTATTGGATTTTTGGAACAGATACCTCGTTGAGGCATGAACTGAAGTTTAGAATTCTCCATTCCCTGCGTCTTTCTAATTCTTCAGCAACTGAGTTTACGATGGGTACTGTTCTGTAAAATTTTGACTCGTCTTCCTTATCTTTGGAAGACCGTGATTTTTAGACGTAAAGATACATTGCATACAGCCAAATTTTTCGTTTACGTTTGAGTTAGTTTCCATATAATTTTTCTTCATTTAATAGGTTTATCATTTTGTACTTAAACTTGTTTTACGATCGAGTGGAACTTCGCTATCACTCATACAGCATTTTCTAGAGTACTATCCAAGTGTTTATGCATAGGTCTAAAATATGTCTATTAATCAATGATAACCTATAAAATATCTATTAATACTTTGGCGGCTCATTTCCTATTATTAAATGCTAACTGGATTTAAAATCCTTGCAAAAATTAGAGAATAGTAAAATAAAGTAGCATTATTTTTCTATAAGGATTCTGAGAGAAACATTTTGAACTTTTAATTCGTATTAAAAGATAGGAAATTGACTAATATCTTGAAATTATATAATTTTATTAATAGTTGACATTTAATCAATTTTAATAGTTGTAATATTTTTCTTCGCACAACCTCTAACATTTTGCTTCTCTTTCTTTACATTAGAACTTCGATTGTCTCGCCCAACAGCTTGTGAGGCCTCAAAAAAGCAAGTAAGGGAATCATTGGTCCTGGAAAATAGCGCGGAAACCTTCAAGAGGTAAGATTTTATCAGTATATTTATTTATAGATTTAGTAGAAATATGGAATTGTCTACAATATTAAATTAAAATATATCAAAGGAACGAGGAAAGAAAATTCCGTGAATTATTTTACGAAAACGTTTTGTCTGCAGTCGATAACTGATTGAAATCAGATAGTATGATAGGAAATATATACCATGAAGATAATAAAATTTGTGTAAAAATCTATTTCTAAATTATATTGCCATATATATTCACGTATAAGACGGATTATATATAGAAAAAAATATGTTAAAAAGCAGGATGTGTCTTGTTGGATGATTTAAAAGTCAGAACTGCTGTCGTAATTTTGGAATGCAATCATTTAATCATCGATGCTCTTCATACCCGGGTGCATACATAAATGCAGGTACACACAGAATTCGAAGACAATATCCTGTTATGTTTACAGCTTATCGCTTTAAAATCATTCTCTTTGACTTAAAGAAAATTTTTTTCTCGGAAAGAGCACGACAATACCACTAGTTGGTATTCCATAGAACGCCCCAGTGTTCTCCCACACGGAGTTTTTTAAGTCTTGTAGGAGTGACTCCAAATACACAAGAAAACACGCATTGACATATATTTTTGACAAATGCGTTCTTCCACCTCGGTCGGCATTATTCCATCGAGGCGACAGATTGATGTAAAAGAAAGTATTTTTGCAAAATCTCGTCTGCCTCTTTCGGGAACCTCATTTTAGAATCGGAATACATCATCCGTCTTTCCGGGTTCCTTTCTCCAGATATTTTCTCCCGCGTCTCCCTTGAATGACTCAATCGTCGACTCAAGATATTTTTTTCTGAGTTCCCCGTCGACGCAGCGGGACAGCATTCAGGTGTCAAAATTGTTGGGTCGAGGAACTGGCAAAAAGTAAGAGAAAGAAATGGAGGGATTTGCTCGGGAAAAATCGTCCCTTCTTCCGCCTATGAACAATTGATTTCCTCCAGTTCCTATGAATTCATCTGAAGAGTTTTGCGACGACCGCAAGATTCCTTCTTTTTGTATCTAATACCTCTCTTTCTTCTCTGTTTTATTTTATATGAGCTCGTCTTTTATACAGGTACGTTACCGTAAAATTGTATCTGAGTAAATATCATGTGCTGAAAAGACACTCTAAGACAAGGCATTATAATATACAGCTAACTTAGTGTTTAGCTGTAATCTTATTTTCAACTCTAGCAAACCATGTAATAATCGATAGTTATACCTTCACTGGAATTTAAAATGTTTATTAATATAGGTACTAAATTTAATTAGCTTCTAATCTTTAAGTTATGCTTAACAGTTTATGTTCAGTTTACGCTCAATCTTTAGATTGAGTTAACATCGGTATCAGTAAACTGATGAGTTTCGCTGAACTAACAATAAGACTCAAGACTAGACTAAGATAGGATGATTTGACTACGCATTATAACACCGGAACTCAGATCTGGTACTTATAGTTACATTAATGATACAACAAATTTCCAGAGAAAGTTTAAATACCTATTTTAATGTTACTTTGAAGGGTACTAATCATAGCCTTTCTGTTGTTTCAAAAAAAGGTGCTAACGAGCTGACAAAAACAATTTCTGGAGATATTTAAACCTCTAACTGATTATAATACGGTTTTTTATGAAAATGAAGATGAAAATGAAACTGTTTTCTGATTACACATTATAACGCCAGGCTTAAGACTTTGAATCATCGCCATCTTATCTTAAACGCCATGAATAATTTCATTGAAATAATTTATTTCAATGAAATCTCAGTATCTTATGGTATATTCTTTTTCTGAGTTTTTTTATAAAACCGGGAAAAATTGACTAGAACTCAGAACCGAGGCAGTCTCGATCAAAACCGATACGGTGTGGAAAGACAGTAAATAGGTAAACTCGAGTTGATATAAAGCAATTTGATCACACTTTGATATGAACTCTATATCCTCTTCAGCTTACGTGCATTTATAGAAATGTTTAGATTCTGCATAATTTTCGCAGGTGTGCACTACATTTTACACAATCGTTACATCTCGTTTCAGCTCGTTTTCATTTTCTTCGTGTTCATCTTGGGGAAGGGAATTTCATTTGGAAAATTTATACAGTGTTCCCGTTCGAGAGGTGTTTTGTACCTGCGCTTCCACCACTAGCACCAATTACTCTTAGCTCAGAGTTAAGGCATAAGGTAAATTTAATTCTGTTGAATGGCAAACTAGGTACTCAAACATTTACACTGTAGTTGCTGTTTTCAAAGGAGCTCTGTAACGGAAAAGACTAACGCAGAAAAAATCACCCAACCAGGATGTGAAGTCACTACTTCTTGCCGAGGTGAGCTCAGTCTACTCCACTGTTATACTCACGGATGTTTATCTTTCTCCAGATTTATCATGCTAATGAGATGAGAATTATGACTTACATCTCGATAACTGCAGGGCTTGCGATACCGAGATTGAGTTAATACATTGACGAAGCTTACCCATAGCGAGCTGTGAAATCCATCTTCAACTATGCGGTGATAAATGTTAAGTGAAGGAGAATTTCAACTCTTCAAAATTAATTATGTGCGTGAGCGCGTAACGCGTGAGCGTTATTTTGAATAAATATTAGTTTTTGTTTTTTTAATTGCAGATGAATGTAAAATCAATGAAAGTAACGGAAATAATGAAATAATTAATGTTTATGGCTCTTTAAAATAGATCAGTTTAGGTTTATGATGACCGCTTACTACTTATTTTAGCTCGGTATGTAATTGTTTCGCTCCAATATATTCTGTGGTAGTGTTTCTTTACACCTTTCCTTTCATGGCAAAAATGTATTGTAAATATATCAATAGAGCATCTGTATAAGATATGGGCTCTGTCCACTACCAATTACAGTAGAAATGTAGGAACAATAATATTGGTCATAGACAAAATTAAAACTTTCTTTAGTAGAATCCATGAAATATATTCTTTGTTATGTGGACTACATAAAGTAATTTTACTTTTTCTATGATTATGAACAAGTTCCACCAAGTAACACCTTAGTCCGTCATGTTTACATTAATTTTTCTTCAATTGTCATTTCAAGTATTTAGTATAGAGATAAAGCGTTATAATTTCAAATTTTATATACTCTGCATAATTTAATATTTGACTATGATATAGCCATATGGGGTACTATCTATTTAGTATCTATTTTATAGTATCTAGTTTTAGCACCTCGGACCTCCAATAATTTGAAGATGCCTCTGTTTAGATCTATCTTAAGTTTCTAAGGGTAGTGTTTGCTCTTATGGTATATGGTAATTATTTTTATTGATCATTCACTCATAAACACAAATAAATTGACGTAAATACAACATACTCACTCGTACTTAGCCCACCGTTTATTAATTACTCTTCCCTCGGAGCAGCTGGAATATCTCCGAGATTTAATCACCTTAATCCTAATAAAATATTGAAGATGGGCTTACACCTATATGAGCCGTGCGTCTCATCTCCACTCCAAACAATTAATCATTCGTTCCTCGGATTTGCAGAAAAATAATCCGTTTTTTACCCTTTCCGGGGAACCGTCTTATCTGCTTAATCACGTCGATGGTCTTAATTCTCCTGCACCTCCAGGACGTCCTCAACGGAGTCCAATTTTTCCCCTTCTCTTCCCTCGCTTCCTTAAACGGATTCCTCCGTTTAATTACTCGGCGATTCTTCCACTAAAAGACAAGGATGCGACGGAATGAACCCATCCTCATTTCATCCCACGGGTTAAGAAATCCGCTCCTTAAAGGTGTGTAGAGAGAGAGAGGGAACTCTCTCTCCATAGAAAATTCACGGGTTCGCCGTCCTCTCGCTACAGATTTACTTTTCAGCCCTTATTACATCGGATTTTTTCTCGGATCATGTCCCCGAGCCCAATTATAACAGAGGATAGGTTTAAATAAACGGGGATCGAATTAAAAAATAAAAAAAATGTCGCCTTCCGCTCTTAATTTTCCTTAAACGATCCGGAGCGCCCTGTTTCCTCTCTTAATCAGCTTTGGTCCGTTTCTGTTTTCTCCTTCCACTCTCTTCTGTCTTACGATCTTTCCAGCATCTTTTCCCCGAAAGAAAAAGTGCCCCTTTCTAAGAAGCATTTTGCCTCATTAAGTCGTTCTCGAACGTTTTCCTCTATATTCCTCGATTTTTACGCCTCTCCAAAGTTTCCGCTTCTATTTAAACATTTTTATCTTATTTCTCTCCGAATCTTAGTCTCTCGTAATTATCTGATCAAATTCTCCTCCGTTTTTCGCAGTCAATTAGGAGCTCTCTTCTTGAAGAACCTCGGGCTGATTTTTTTTCTAGCCTCGTATTTATCTTTTAGAGCTTTTTACGCGGCGTTGTATTGTATTATTCCCTGTATGCATCCACTATCTCTTTCAAAATATTCTCTAAAATCCTACGGAATATATTAATATCAATACATTTTCTTCTCATCCCTGAGATAGAATATTTTCGTTTTATTTCTATGGTTTTTAAGGTATTGGAGTGAACGCATCTCTTTGAATTAGTCCATCGATATTTTACCATCTGATTCCGTTTTTATCACTACTGCTACCTTGCCTCCGGCGATAGAATATATTTAACTTGTCACTTGGTACAGGGTGGAGAGAAATGAATATTTCATTTACCATTGTTAGTCTTGTTCATGGTGACAATGATTCGCAATGATATGAAACCTACTGGGTTATGAATGATGCCGATTCATAGCATTCATTGAGCCACTCCACATTAAATATGATGAAGAGTCTGGCTCAGCGAGGAAGGCAATGGCCAACCACCTCACTCCCTTATCTTACTAAGTCATTGCCTTACATTTTCGTGTGCAAATATTTGTTAATGGTGGAGTATTTCAGGTTTTAACCGTTCGAACGCAGCATGGAAAAAGGTCGATATATTAACAGATTAATTTTGAAATACAGCATCATAATCTCTGATAATTTCGAACGCTCCTGCGGCTTACTTAATTCTGTAGATAAAACCTCAAAATATTGGAAATATAATCGTACGAGAATCACTTCTTTTTAATAGAGAAGAACTTTTCAAGAAATAGAATTACATTGCATTTTATAATTCAAAACTTGGACTTAGATAGCTGAAAATCTTCGAGTTCAGTCATCTTTAAACATAAATGTTAAAGGTTCAAGACGGGATTCAGCCTTATAGCCTTTCATTTTTTTCAAAACTGCTTTTAGTTAAAATTATTATTTCCAGAATATTTGATACATCATCAGTGTTTGACATTTTGCTTAATGAATGTAAATCCTTCTCATTGCGCCAGAAACGTGAACATGCTACCATTTGATGAAACACTAAGGGAATAGAAAGAGCTAAGTTTAAATTGTGAATACCAATTATGTTTTCGCTTCAGTCTAACAAGTTCTGTAGTCCTCATATAACATGTCCTAATTAATTATCTCACTAAAATGTGCTACTTTATTATTCTAATTTAACCCGTTTTTATTCGATGAAAACCCGATCCGGAAGATAAAATGAATAGATTACTTCCGTTGAAACTCCGGAACAGATTAAATCAAGGGTAGGTGTGGGAAATACGATAAAAATAGAGCTAAAGATGGAGAGGATATAGAAATTGAGCGTAAAGATGATGTTTCTAGAGAAAGATTTCTAAACGGATGGGAGTCAATTAATAATTATAATGAACCTACAAACACCTCCTATTGAACCTCGTTATATCGCGAAGATAATGATTTTATAGCAGTTAATGCGATAAAAATGTGAGTTTTACATTTATAAATAGGAAAAGTGGTAAATGGTCTGTTAATGAAGGTATGTAGAGTTCGCCTTCAATTATACAGCCTCAAAACTCCTAAATAGGATTCAGAGCTAATATTAGATCCTCGAAAGTAAACATTATATTCCGATATTTTTTTAGATTCTGCAGTTAATAATTATAATGAGTAATATTATACAAACAAGATCATCGAAGAAGAATAAAGACTGATATAATTTCTTATGCTTGTGTAAATCGCGAGGGAGCGAATTAATGTCTGAACATATTGCATTCATGTTAATGTCTAAAGGCAAACTTTTTAACTTATGAGAGATTCGTATTTTTGGATTATAACGATACCAGTACATTCATGCTCTGCACTCTTCAGTAGGACCAATCGATGAAAATCGGTGACCAAGATTTTCTGTAAAATTGTATACAACAAAATTATTTAATTTTACTGCAAAATCAGAGACAATATAGTATGAAATTAATAAGGCTTTAGATGAGATTAAGGTCTCTCTGAAATAGACTGAAATCTAATCGTCGTTAATCTAACTGAAATTGATAGAAGTTGAATATGCCCCATTTTTATTTCTTTACTTAAGCGGCTATTTCTACCATTTAAATAGAAAATAATGAGTTACACCCCAATATAATTATTAATGTATTGATTAAAAGTGTCTTGACGGCTTAGGATATTTCGCGCATGGTTTCCAACCAGGAAGCGTACCCGGGACCGCTTTCATCAAAGACGAAGGCGTTGCACACTTAGCTATCCGGGAGCCCTGTATTCAAATGGACTTTAGATCAACTTGGAGGTCTTCAAATTAACGAAGTACGCTCATACATAAATTTCATGTAATTTCGTAATAAGCTATAGATATTCTATCGACTAAAAGCAGAAGAGTAGAAATTTATCATTTGATTTTTCTTTCTTTTATTTTTCAAGAACTCGCTCTTCCTCCTTGTCGCCATTCCTCGAATAATATTTTGCAGTCTAATTTGTCATTCCTCCCTCTCAATTACTATTCCCCTCCTCATTGCGTCACTAATACGGCCTAATTATTTTCTCATTCAAACCACTGGAGCGCTGCGATACCTTTCTGAAGTTGCTACATTATGCTTTGCAAAGTGGCATTCTCGACTCTTCGCCCGTAAAGGACACGCTACGTGCAAAAAAGGGCTCTTGATCGAAAATGGCGTCATCTTCTTATTTTTTCATCGGAGATAGGTCAATTAAGTCGGATCTCCATGTAGGCGCGGGGCAGCATAAAAGGAGCGAGCTAGGTAACTATCTGACCTAGTTCAGGGATAAAAAAGGGCGCAACCGAACGTTATTTTTTTATATTGCGACGACAGGCGTCTCGAAAAAGGTTACTAGGGAAGGGTTTCAGAGTCGTTCCAGGGAAAAATAAAAACGTAGCGGTTCCCGTCATGTTGAGTCCAACGCCTTGAGGGGTCGTGCTCGGAATTTGAAGCATCGCGCTAGAAATTGTCATTCTTAGTCGGCTATGCTAGATTTTTAACGTTTAATTGCGGATTATAGTCTAGCTATTCTTGGGAGGGTGTTTTTTCTTTTATGGGTCCCGAAAATGTGCCAATTCAGTTGATATTCCGAAAGTCACCCCGCTTTATCTGATATGTGATGATTCCCATAAAGAGTTTTGTCACCGATATTTTTGCTTTGTTTTTAAGCACATTTACTAGATAATGGGTGACCATAATCTAGTAAATGAGGTCATTAAGGATAGTTTTGCTTCTACGAAATACATACACGTATATCTTGTTTTATCTTTTTTAAATTTTACTGCCAACGAATTCAATTAATTTAATCGATGATTCCTTGGAAAATCCATCTATCACGTAATTTATATAATCTAGGATAGATGTCTTCCTTTTTGCTTTAATATTTCAATATGAGCATTACATTTGTTTACTTTTAATTTCAATTACTTACTGCAAAGTAATATTTCACATCGTAATCTCTCGTTTTATTAACAACTTTCAATATTGAAGAGATGAGGAAAGTTTACATTCTATCGATATTCTTGATTAATGCGCCTTTAAACAGGATTGTATACAATCCGCTTCAATTCGCTTAATGTAGATGCAAACACGATTTTTTAAATTTCAGCCATGTTGACGCGATTGGTATTCCCGATCCGTAAACAAGTGTGCGATGCATACCTCTTCCTGAATATTACACAATTATGTAACACTTTCACACTGCATACATCCAAGTGCAACATTGCATATTCCTGGAACAATGAACTGAAGCAGCTCTTTGTCATTAGAATTTCTTTACCCTTTCTTTCTATTTAAAATGCCCCATCTACTATTTATCTGTCAGAAATGTAGAAAAATGAATGTATTAAGGTTGGTAACTAAGATTTTTCAGAATATATTTTTCAGAAAGATATAAAATATCGTTAATTTGGAACAAAATAATGCGATAGAAATTTAATTCCATGTAAGGGAGTGTGAGCCAAGAAAACGATTAAAGATATCAACTATAAATGCATTGCTATCAGTTTTTAGTCTTACTAAATTGTAAATTAAATCGCTATAAAACTCTACATAAGTTATATAGATTTAATGGCTATAATGTTTATTTTAACGAACATGTGGAGAACCTCTATGATACATCTGCGATACATACTATAATTTTTGTTGGTTACGATGAATAGTAATATCATAGAAATAATAGAGATTCTTAAATTGCAGAACATTAATATGTTAGCGAAATGTGCTCAAAATTTACATTTTTATCGCAAAAATTAAGTGAAAAATAGGCGTAATTAAAATCTTATTTTTAAGGACTCCATGAATTTTTTATGCGAATTTTCTCTCCTCTTCTTCAATTGTAACATACTTATATACACGAGAATTTATGGTTGAGATAGTTCAATGCTCACGTAGAAGGGATTTTCCTTGTCCTTTGCTATCGTGTCCGATAGAGGAAAAGGTGAGAAAAATAGCCCTTGTCGAGTTACTTCGACTAAGAAGAAAAACCCAATCAAGTGGCAAGACGGGAAGAATAATGCCGGTCTTGCAGAATGCCTTTGATATTTAATTTTACACCTTGTTCGTCACGCGGGTTGGATACGCGAATAGAATGGAAGAGAGAGAAAGAGAGAGAGAGAGAGAGATCCGGAAAAGAAGGAAAGTGAACTCGAGGAAAGATACAAGAGAAGTTTCCAGAGAGTAGAAACCCTTTCGTTTCCTACTGAAGGACTTTCCGAGACGGTCTAGAGAAATCCTTCGATTCCTTTTATTTCTTCTGATCGATTTCCTCCTTGGCTGCAGGAGCGAAAAGTTAATTGGATTTTTCTCCCTTCCACGGATTCTTAGCGGGGATCGTTCATCTAGGATCTCCTGGCGTAGGACGCTAAAGCTCGTTGTTAAAAACCCGGATTTGGAGGGATTAGAATTGAATGGGTATCACTGTTGTAGGAATTTAGTTTGAAGTCGTGATTAGCCGAAACAAGGGATTCGAGGAAGTCAGTGAATGGTGTCCTTGGATTTTTTCTCCTAATCCAAAAGCGATTTTGGTCTTGCTTATAAATCCCTCTCACGATTCCTTTGATTGCGTTTTCTCTTCGATGAGCGTTTCCTGACCTCATCAAATGATGTCTCGATTCAAATTATATTTTGTCTTACTTTGGTCGGCTTTTGGTATACGTCTATTTGATACGTTCTTCTGTTTGAAATATAGGGTATGATTTAACATTTATACAGAGACGTTTTAACATTTGGGAAGATTTCAGGATATTCAGCAAATTATTGCGGCTTTTTAAATACAGAATTTATTAGAATAATCTCGCTTATTTATCCATTTTATTGGAATGATATATTTGATATGAATCCGATTAGTTGTGATTTCGTTTAAATTACGCTTTGATCTCATTTAGCTACCAAAAGCAATTGGATAAATGTGTTTGAAATCAAAGGAAATATTTGATTTCTGAGAGGCAAGGATTGATTTGGAGCCGCTCATGGTTCGGGGCCATCGGGTTGGGAGCTCCTGGTCAAAACTGGTATCTATCTATTTGTAATAGTACTGTCTATACGTGTCTTCTATCGATTTTGATGCTATCATGTAGTCAATATTAAATTAACGTTCACAGTCTGTTACTGCTGTGTGTTGTGAGATTCATTAGTTTTTAAGACACTTAGGAGCTACGTAATGTATTCTGTTGCAAATTAGATTCAATATGACTTCAAAGAAATAGCTTATTATTTTTAGAAGCGTTTTCTTGAGCTTCTATGAAATTAGTTATATGAATAGTTTAAACATTTTAATTTTCCCAAAATTTGAAATTTGATTCAACTTGGAAATTCGTTTTTAACTTAAAATTGCCTTTTTTAATTGATTGGATTTTTTATGGGCAGAAAGATAATTTTTATTCTGTGAAGAAAAATATGAATTAATTAATTATAATCAAACATGCTGGGTAATTTTATATTTGATTTCTCGCATTAGTAGCGTTGTCTTCAAGATAGCTTTATCAAGTACGGTTTAAACCTTTACGTTCTGAATTACATTTAACTCGGAATATCATATTTCAGTAAATTACTTAAATATATTTAGTTATTAGTAGTAATTACCTTTTTATTATTTTATTCAAACTCTTATTGTCATCCAAATTCGTTGAAGAAATCACATGCTATAGTGATCTGAGTGGTACCTTCAGCTACTCTTTCTATAAACTTATCAAGAATCATATTCATCACTCTAGTTCCACTGTTATAGGTCATTTCCATAAGATACTAATTTACTGTGAAAGTGAAACGTAATTTCATTTTCATCAGATTTTATGAGGATACGATTGGTGAAAGGAAGGCCGTAGAATCCTAGCCTAAGGATATAATGCTGTGCCATCCAATTAATAATTGTTTTGCGATACCACCGACGCTCATGAATACAAATTGAAAGAGGGATTATTCAAGAAATACACGATCGTCACTCCTAAAATATATATCAATTACACTAACAAAATATTTCCGTTAAATCCAAACTGAAAATAATTAAAAAATTCGAATCGTTGAGCAACGCTGAAAGTGCATAAATTATACATCCTGAACTTGAAAACGCAACTTCATATCAATATATTTAGGTTTCAATCGAAACATAATGCGATTTACATGCATTAAAGATTCCGAGGGTTAAAACCCAATCCGGGCTTAATTAGTGGAAAAATTCCCCGTAGAAGGTCAGTCGCGCCCCCCCCCGCTCCAACTCCAAATTGAGTTTTCACCGGCAGTCGGCCTTTCAAAAACGAAAAAAAATAGTCGCGAGGCGGGCTTCCGAACACGAAGATAAAATATAAGTTACGTCCTCGCGCTTCTTGTCACCCATTCATAACAAGGCCTTTAAAAGTGTAACGAGCTTTCGGAGCGGCTCATTCTTGCGAAAATATTTTGGTGGTCACTCTATCAGGTGGGAGTCAAGGCCGTCTCCTCGGCAAAGAAATAAAATGACGGCGTAATTACTCTTCGGAAATGACGGCAATCGGGCGGTGGCGGAGGACGCTGAAAGGCGGTCCTCAAAACCCGTCGAACGTGAGGACGGAACATGTTTTATTCCCCGCTCGTCGCTTGTTTCCAATTATTTGGCAGTCAATGCACTTCAGTTTTGGAGCGCATCGGAGAATAAATTCCAACCGAGAGATGATTTGTCCACGAATTGGGGAAATTGACGAGTTTTGGAATTTTTTGCCCCACTGGAACCGGAGTCCCCACGATAGATCTGTGCACCGAAAAAAAGGCTTCCTTCGCGCGGTTCCATGGAAATGAATTTGTCCTATTTCCACACAAAGAGTGACAGTAGTCATATTTTATTTAGAGAATGCAGCTATGAGAAAACCCGGTTACCATATAAAAAGGATTAATAGGAATAATTTATAAATATTTAGATGAAAGACAATGTAAAACAAAGAAAAACTTTAATTTCAAAGACAGAAAGGAACAGGGTCAGTTTTATCAGGTCCTAGTGTAATTACCGAATTTTCTTTTTAATATTGACGTAAATAAATGAAAAGATGAGACATTTAACCGTACCACAGGGACTTTCCTATGGTACTGGTGAAAGTTTCATGTTTTCATTTCTTTACGTTATGGATTCCTACCATAAAGTCAGGCCTGAAGGTATTGATAGTTTTAACATTGAGTAATAATCTAAAATTAAATAAAATTTGAACCAAAAGAGTAATGTAGAAACAACTTTTGGAAATGAAGCTAGTTTCTTTTTATTAAAATGTAAAAACTTAGCAAAATATCGTCATGGAATACCACAAAGTTACTCGCCTATCGGTTGACTTCATTTTATAATTTAAGTATCACAAATAAATACATAAAAATTCTACACAAAAGTCTTTATATGAATTATTTACCTACTATACGATGTATAACAATTACGATAAAATATTTTGCTCACAAATTATTTAATACACAGTACTATTTTTAGAGGATATGTAAGATAAAAGGCATCAAATTCTACATTTAGGAATCCAATTTAATGCATCAATCGGCTTGGTCGTTTATTTGCTATTTCAGTCATCTTCCTCATGGGGTTATTACATCGCACTCTTAAAAGCATAATTATGGCGTGCATTAACAACCCTAGACAAAAAGTCAGACCCTCTTTCATCCTGGCAAGAATGTAGGGCATTTGCGAAAACATAATAATCCGAAAATACTGCACGTTTGAGAAGGAAATTTTCAAAATATTTTCAAACGTAAAGACCTTTGAAACAGCAATTTAAGAGGATTTTAGGATTAATTTCGCTTGAAAAATTAATTCGGGTTTAACTAACGGTAACTTTAAATCTGTTGAAAATCAGATACAGGTGATCTACAAGTAACTTTTTTGAGGAAAATAATAAACGAAGTAAGAAACAAGGCCTATGAAAGTATGTAAATAAGCAGAAGATTATTAATGTCATCATACACCGTTTTGAATAATTAATTAAGCAACTTATGGGCGGAATTAAAAGATAACCAAATAAAAAAATGCTGAGAAAAGGAAATTGATTTTATTTCAACATAAAACAAAATTTTTGAGAATGGCAGAAATAAAATTGTTGGGAATTAACATTGATTTGTGCACATCATTGGGGAACTCATGATATAGTTAACGATTTTCATCAGTAAGTATTAAAAAATACACATTAGAGAGATTTTGCAGTACATATACAGTTATGTGGGTAACTTTCCTACAATATATCATTTGAGTTCACAGAATGCTATACAAGCTCGCTTCAATTACTCCTTTGAGATATACGTTTGTCTCCTCATTTGATATGACTATCAATGCATTTAATTCTCCACCATTCCAGTAACTCCCTAATAGTGCCAAAATTGTACATTTGGAGTTCCTGCACAAGTGATACCTCGATTTCGAAATTGCTGTATTCACTTGACCCTGATTCAAAGCTATAAAGGTCCTAATATTGCCCTTGGGTTACAATCACTATCGAACGAATAAATTAAAACAACGACTTGAATATGAATAATAAAATGAAATGTTCATATTTTTATCCATACTCGTAATCGTATTCATGTAAATTATAATTAATATTATGAAATACATAGGAATATGAGGAATTCATTTTACAGTTCATACATAACATTCAACACGTAGTTATAATTAAAAAACACGTAAATAATGAAAATTACAAGATTAGTTTTCACTTCATAGAAATCGGTAATAATACAGTATATAATTAATTTAATCTCTACTGCTTGTGTTTGAATAGTGTTCTCACCTGATAATCCTGCTTTGATATGAAACTTCGACTATGTGATTTATGTTTTCTTGTGTTTGATTAAGTTTTTAATATGGAACAGTTTAGCATATGACAATCTTCACCGTTCAATTAGAACCGTGATTTTCTGTAAGAATACCTGAGGAACATGCCTCACATCCTTAATTCGACATATGAGGTTGTATTTATACAAAAATATTTTCATCTAATGAATTTATGCAATTGAAAATTGCGGATCCAAAGTTTTCAATGAAAAATAGAAGATAGTCCAAATATTCCTCTCTTGCCAAATCATTAGTTATTCGATCGGATTTCTATTGGAAATGAGTTTCAGTGCTGGATGCAGTGTTTTGTTTGCTAACATATAGGTCTCTCTAAAATGATCTTTTTGTTCCCGAACCTAATTTCTGCCAGGCTCTGAATTTCCAAAATACGTATAAAATGTCGTAAGTATGCGTAAAAAATTAATTCGTAGACGTAAAAATATAATCATTTACTATCAATCAAGAATGATCAACGAACAACATTTTGGCCATCTCTTACATTCTTGTACACCCACACATATTTTGCATCCACCGAAACTTACGTTAGCCTGATCCTATATTTATTAACCGAGTCTAGAAAACGCAAAGAAATCGCTATCCGAAAGCAGGGTAACTCTCAACCTGAGATATTGCAGTTTAGCTTTACTAAATACGAATTTGCGATTTTCATTCTTTCCTCGGATTTTATCGACGCTTTCAGACGCTCCTTGTTGCGCGTGGGAAAAAACCTGAAAAAAAGGCTTTTTCCCCGAACATGACCTCCGAAAACGTGAATTTTCCAGAGCGAACATTGGCCTGTTGGCGTTGCGATACACTTCGCCCTTGGCACCGTTACTAACCCAAAAGTCGTGCTCCTAAATCTGTCACACCATGGACTCGCATTCCAGCTTTCAAACAAATAGAGTACGTAGACACCCGGTTTCTATTCTGCTGAAGTATATTTGTTAGTGCTACTTTACCTTTTTAAATGCAATAGATTTTACTTGTCTTTGTCAAAAATAATACCAGCTAATGTATCTTTAATTTTAAGGGACACTAAGTAGCTTCCACTGGCGATTTATTGCGACCAGTTTCGTTAATGGGTTGATAAAATTCCACCAAATAACTTTTGATTATATTAATTTCATTTTAATTTGCTTTTATAGCAGTATTCTTTTGTGGTTGTGGCAATTTCAAATCTTCTTGGCATGAATAATACCTATTAATGATGATGCTGCTCACTCCTTGTCAAATAAGGAATTGAAGAATGCAATTCATTGAGTATATTTATACGTGCAATTATTCATTGTATCTTTAATTTGCTTTTTCAGTTTTCTTTTATAGCTGAGGCAATTTTAAATTCTCTGTGGCATGAATAATGCTCTTTCATTTTGCTCACTCCTTGCCAACTACAATGATGAATGAAATTCATAAAGTATTAAACGTGCCATTTTTTCAGAGAATATAGCAATATTGCTCACTGAGAATATAGAAGGCGAATTACTGCCCTCCTCATCTTGCCCATTAGGCTTCTTTCCTTCTTTAGGGCTTTAGGTAGATTGTGATGGAGAATCGAGCCTCGAACTAGCCAGAGGGAAGACTGGCAGTGGATTTAGTGTAACGTAATGTAGCTGAATCAGAATGCCAACGGTTGTCAAGTCACAGCTTCACTTGTTAAGTTTTATTTTTCTTTGAATTCCCTGCATGTTACACTGATATTGAGAGTGGCATGCACAGGGTGCGCCGGTTGAACGCGACGATTTTCTTCCGCCTGAAAAAGGAAAACAGGACGGAAATTTTCCAGTACAATCCAATTTGTTACCCTCGCTCTCTTTTTGGCCGAATTTTCCAAAAGGAAACGCAAGAGCAGACTTATGAGAACTCCAAGCTGTCCATATGTATCAACGGCTCCGTTTATTCCTTACCGCAGAACTTGTTTCCTGGATTTTTCGTTGGGAAGTGTCGTCAATTGCACTTTAGATCCCTAAGTTTTCGGTGGCATACTGACGAAGTTTTAAAGTGAATTTTCAAAACTGTATGTACACTCCTGGCCTAAATTAACGCAGCACCTCCCTAGCGATCCTAACGGCCAGTGCTGCGTTAATTTTGGCCAGGAGTGTACAATAAGAAATTAAATTCACTTAATTTTAGAGAGAATATTTTGGTATAAGTGCGTAATTTCTCTCTAATATTCCAGTATTTTTTATATTTCAAGTCAAACTCAAAAAAACCTGAAAGAAATCGACTAACGGAAATTTCGAGAACATATGAAGAACAGTGTCAATTTTGGATTAATTATAATAACCGTTTACTATATTGTCGTTTCATACGAATATGTGAAAAAACGCCTACGTTTTCTTGTTTTTTTTCGAAATATGTGTTCTGAAATGTAGACCCAGAATAATAACTCAGAGGCATCGGAAAATTCGACCAAAGTAGGTTGAAGCCGAAAAGTCTTCGAGTTAAAGAAATCGAAAATACGCTGATCTTATTAGGATTCTGCCGGGGGCTAACGAGTAATTCGACTAAGGGAAGCTCGAATTAGCGACGTCCGAATGTTGTTTTCACTGCATAATTATTACCTTATCTAATTTAATATTTACTTGGACCCTCGAAAATTTGGCATAATGTCATTACAATGGCTTAATGAAATGACGCAGATATTTGCGATAAAGACTATAACAGTTTACTTTATCGTAAATTATACAAGATTTTGCTTGGCAACATCTTAATGCAACCTCCAAATAAATCTTAATGCCTAAGTCTGTATGAAGTACTTCTGTTGCATGAATCAAAGGAAATGTTGAAGTAAAACTTTGTTTAAAACAGCCTAAAGGAGTAAGTCAGGTGGAAACAGATCAAAGGGGTATTAAATTCTGTAATAACGCTCAGAGTACACGTCTTCCAAGAAGTGCTTTAGTTTAACGAGCATATAATGAGAAACTTTTGTGACGCTACGTTCAGTTCCCACTCCATGCCGTAAAGTAAAAGCAGCTCTGAAAACTCCAACTACACATGCTCATATGCACATTACTAATTACTTGCCATAGAGTTTTATTATATATCTATACTTCTTAAATACTGATCTTAATCATAATGTTACTATTAGGAACAGTTAGTTAATGCCACCTGTCCTCAATCACGGCTACTTTGTAGGAATATCCTAGAAGTTTAATTATGAAGTTGTGTTGTTGATTAATAAGTTTTATATACGAAGTAGCAGTTATTCATTCCAAACGTATAGAGATTCTACAAAACTCAATGTTCATATGAAAGAGAGAGAATATTGTAAGCGTCGAGCAAAAGCATTGGCCGTTAGTGAATAAAAGTAGGCAAAATATATTCGGGAATAGCCTTAGAAAAGACACTTTTGGTAAACATTGCACGGAAAGCCATGCGCCTGGATATGTTCTGTTTGGTACTTGAGAAATTTTAATTTGTACTTGTAAATTAATTTATCGTATATATAGAATATTTTAAGAAAGTGATTCTTTGTTAAACTTTAAATTTCAGCCGATCGATAAGTTGTTTCTCAAGCAAATGCTAAAAATAAGACTCAAATACCGGAGTGTTACGGTTTTTACGAAACATCGAATTCAACATTTTTTATTGATGTTTTTACTTAAGTCCACAAAGATAACCCTGCAAATGGAAAGCTATCGCAAATGATTATCACGCTAGTTTTAATGGCAGTTGGATGAAAGCAAATATTTTACGATTATTTAGCTAGACTTCTGGCATATCCAAAGCCAGAAACTTCTGCATTGTGTTCCGGTAGTAAAACTCTGCAATGGACAACAAGAAGGCACACGCCACGGAGGAAAGTAAACGTACGCGCCTTTGATCCACTCCATTCCGGCGAAAAATGACGATTCCCCATCACTTTGTTATCTCCGGCGGTAGAAGGCGATCGGGCATTTATAAAAATACCGAACTTCAACAGGGGCCTCTTTGTTTTCTTACTATTTGTCATGGGCCTCTGGCTTCGTTATTTTCCCACTCGGTGTTTTTTTTTACCGTGCTCGGGAACCGCGTCGAAGTGAGCCTCTTCTTGGCACATACTTGGAAAAGAAGTGTTTATAAAAAGGCAACGACGTTTTTTCTACCATTCGGAAGGCGAAGTTATGACTGATTCGTCTCAGGCGCGACGATGAAAGACTCGCAAGATGGCGCCCGCTTGAGCAAACATCGATAAAAAATACGGAGAGCCTAAATCTTATACCAGATGCCTCCTCGTGAACCAAGCTTCTTTTTTAATGGTAGACGAAAGACAGAAATACACCTTAAAAAATATTCGACCGGAAGAGTTTGTGATGTTTATCTCTCGATCCTTCTCGCAGTTTCTCTGTTTAACTTCTCCTGCGAATTTTATCCCGCGTTATTGGTTTGTCTCCCTTCGCAGCTTCCGAGAAATATACTTTCATTTGACCATCATCCTGTCCATGAGCGTTGAATAAGTCCACACAAAGAAGGTCCTTATGTTAGGAACGCGAGAGTATATATTAAAAGTGTAAATGCCTTCGCTTTCTGCCGAATTCTCATCGCGGAGATACGTTCCATACATGTGTGATCTTCCCTCACTTTGCTGAAGAACTTTAATGACCGAGGTTTTATGTCGAGCGATAGAAAGGCTTCATTCGAAGAGCTCAACGTATTTGTAAAGAGGATGAATTCGATGGGAAGCGATTTTGAAATATGATTTGAATAAAGAGGAATCAGATTGCTCCTCGGATCATATGTTTAAAACCCTAAACACGCACATGGTGCAAAATGGCCATAGCCGTCGAAGCGCCTTAAACCAAATACTACTACTAATAGTTGATCGACCATCTACCGTTATAACGCATTTCGATTAGAATTGTTCTTTCTAAGATATATTGTTTTATATATTCCAATTCTTACGTCCCTTGTAATGCGTGTAATGACAATTGACTCGATCATTATTTATTTAATTTGAAATAAAATCATCTCTTTGCTTAAGAAATAAAATAACTTGGTTATTATCTAAATATGACCTCGTTCCACAAAGTATATATAAAGAATATATTAGATTCAATCATCTCTCTGGTGGTCTCGTGTTTTCTGAGAGCGAAATTGTGGTACTAAATATACAATTTAAACATTCCATACATTCCATTGGTACATCATTTTTAATCGTAAATGGAAGAATAAGATATTTTGTCTCTTATATTAGCTTAATGTTTTTAATGATAATCTTAGGAAATGATTATGGATTTTATTTTAACTATTAACCAATTATGCTTTCAGCATTGCATTACTGTACGAGACAACGATATGTACTGTGGTTGGCTGGCTGGCTTTCGTATCATAAATGCATCAGCATTATTTCCTTTTCTGAGAATTTCAAGCATGGTTTAAATTCATTTATTTCAATTTCGTAGAGATAGCTCGAATATCAAGGAAAAACTCAAAAGTTAGATATTTCCACTAGAACATGATTGAAGAAAATGCAGTGTTTTCTTTCATATATCTTCAGCCTAATGCCTTAGAGTCTCCAAGGAATGAGTGTATTTTGTAGAAGTATCTGCATGCTTGAAGGAGAATTAAAGTAGTTGCCCACAGCTGGTCATCCGCAAAGCTCAAGGGGGTTATATGTTGGGGGATGCAAAAGATGTTGGACCCCA
Organism: Sympetrum striolatum; assembly: GCA_947579665.1. Taxonomy (NCBI): domain Eukaryota; kingdom Metazoa; phylum Arthropoda; class Insecta; order Odonata; family Libellulidae; genus Sympetrum; species Sympetrum striolatum. Next base: position 53,521,933 of record OX388347.1, on the reverse strand, counting down.
CTTGCAATTGACTTCTAGAATCAATTCATTCACCAAGTGTGAGATACTGAAATGCATATCGCTGTGGAAATTAAATTTTTCAAAGAGGGATCCCTAAGCTATTTGTAAATGTACAATGGCGTCCGCGAGGTCGAATTTGTTTAGAAACACTGGCATAGAGAATTAAGAGAAATTCTTCCGAAATGTGAGAGTACTTTCCATGCTTTCAAAAACGAGTGACAGGGAAAAAAAAGAGAGCTGACCATCCCGTTAAGAGGCGGACCCTAATAATGACGTCACCTCAATAATTCCAACCACGTAATGAGCCGTCACGTGCACGGACCTCAATGGGCCCGAGGATGATAGGCGATTTTAACAACAGGTCGTCCCTTATCACCGCTTCTCGCCCACATCAAAACGAAAGGCCATCGCCAGAAAAAAGGACCGTGGATGCAGGTGCGTGGACCATACGAATCATTCAGGCGGAAAAGTCTCTCTCCCAGCTGACTACGCAAGTGGAGGACCTCCCCTCCCAACGGTGCCCATACAACGTTTTTTACCGAAGGGCTTGAGGGCATATCTCTGTCAAGCGTCCGTCAAAATCGAGTGACGGTGTTGATGCTTTCCAGTATTTTATTTCGTTATTTTTCTCTCCGGGATTCTGTCGGATCGCTGTGCTCTTTGTTTGCATTGTTTCGCCGTCCCTGGAAAGGACGCCGAAGATTGAAGGGCTTGACAACGTCATGGCGACTAGGATAGACGGCTGAAGGGAATGGAGATGCGATACGTCTATTCTCTTGTTATTTTTCGGGAAGTAAATTAATATTGGGAATTCATTGATGATGTTGCTTGGTTGAACAGCAACAGCGGGCGGTGGGTCTGGGAGACTCGGGCCTTTTTGTGTTCGAGGAATTACTGATTGTGCTTTTTTGGCTCGCGTCGTGTATACAGTTTAATATTGTCAAATTTGCTTCGAATTTATTCGTTACAGTGTCACGGTAATGTTACGGAAAATGTAATTTTTTTCTGCACGATTATCGTAAAAATTAGAAATTGAAGGAGATACTTATTCTAAGGAGAAAAATTTAATTCTAAGGAGGAAAATTTGTATAGCGTAATATCAGAGCAAGTTAGTTAAATATCAGTTATCTCGTTTTCGAAAGTTATTCAGGATTATATTCCATGTGTTCCCGTCCAAAATTGTGGACCATATAAATATTTAAACAAATCAGAAAAAAGTTTCTGATTTGATGTTCAAAATTGTTCATATCCTCAACAAAAATCCTATTACTCACGATTTTTTTTAAATATTCATAATTCATTTTGATTTTTAATATTGCTTACTACTCTCATTGTAATAAAAAATGCGTTCAAGTTTCTTCTTAGAGGTGAGATTAAACATATGTTATGTCGCAAGTTTAATGTAGTATTTTATATCTTTGGTGAAGACTGGATACTATTCATTAACTAGTAATATAGGTAAACATGAGAGTATCTTACAAGCATTTTAAATAGAGATTCTTCAATATCCTTCCTCAAACGTTTTCATAACAATTACGATTTCTTTGATGGAGATTTTCCGGACGATATTCAATTAAATTTTACCGATGTGACGTTTATATACGAGACTCGTATATATATGCAGACTAAATTGGATTATTCATAGTTTATTGTTCTAAAGGGCAGGAGCAGATTTAAAATGTACGAATCAAGCGACAACTGGAATTTACAAGGCCCTTTGGCTGATTGTGTGATGAAATCTGTTAATGTTTGAATAAAAGATTCTATAAGAGTCATAGCAGTCCTGATTTATGTAATGTATTTGTCTAAAATTGGAAACTTCCTTTTCTTTCAGGAAGTCCTTTTCATTCAGTTTCTATTTCTAGGCTTTATCCTTCATCCATGTGAACAAATTCACAAATAGTCCTCAAAATTATTACTTAGGTTAGGATTATTACCTTTTTTTACGAAAATTCAGTTTTGAATATGTTATTTATTTTTAATTTACTATTTTGTAACCCGACTGTTTTCAATTCGCGAGGCCCTAGGTGAAAGAAAACATATTTATCCTCTATAATATATTCAACGGGAACCTCTTTCTCGCCCTTGAAACTCGGGTTTCTCATAGTGGAATTCCACTTTGTAGTACCAAAATTGAATTTATAAAATATAGGTAGCCACTTTAAAATAGGAAACTAAATGCTCCATTGGATTTTCTACTGGTTAACATGTATATTTACCTTTATACGGATTCAGAAAGTATGGATTTATTACAAAATTTGATCTAATCAATATGTATTAACGCACTAACTTTTAGGTAGATATAACTTATCTCTAGCCGATATTAAAAACCTGACACCACAACTTAATTGAACCGGCATATCTTCCACTTAATCCCATGCAGCCATAATCCATTCTTTGTGGTGAAATTCCAGGGAAATTCTACTTCCCTTCATCCCACTAACAGAAAAGTAGCCGGAGCGTAAAAAGGAGGCAGAGATGATGAGATTCTTTGGAATATCTCCGCTTCCAAGTAAACCTTTGTAACTCAGGAAAAGATCTTTAAGTAAGCCAAAGTATATTCCAAGCTTAGAGTGACGTTTCGGGGGCATCCGAGATCATCCTGTAGGCTTGCGTTTGAGTCATTGGACAATAGATACCCGCAGACTGGACATTTCGGTGAGTAAACTTGCGAGTTGGTCTGCGGATGGGCCATGTTCATTATGCTGAGTGGTATATTTGGTCTGGGGGCAGCCGAAGGATGGTCTGCGGGTAGGACCAGCTCTGCACTGGGATTTGGCCCTCCGTGACACATTGTCGAATGCTGGAAGCCGCACAGGCGAGAATTTTTGGAAAGGAAGTGTTAGGGCGTTTCTGGAAAACGAGGTTTTGTTGCTTCTTTGTTATTTTCTTGCCGAACATCAGGGTCCGTCAACTTCCAGGAACTTGAGAGGCCTTTCAGGAGGCGTAACACCTTTTCCTTGTTCAGTTTTATCCTCAAGGCGATGAGGATTAAGTTGCGATATGGATAACTTAATTAATTTGGAACATTTTTGCGTAAATTCAGCTCTTGATCTATTATCTACTAAAATTAAACTTAACGCTAACGCATTTTTTTGCCGAGGATCTTTACTTACGATTTGATTTAAAAAACCTGCTAATAGGGGCAGTATATTTTCCTAAATCTTGAAGACATTCATTGAAATTTTACTAATATAGTTTGTACTCAAAACATTTTTCCGGTGGTCAATAAAAAATCCGCAATAAATATTTAAACCTATAGTTTTCAGAATTACTCAGTATAATAGAAGTATTTCTTCGCAGTAATTTTTAAACGTAAGCCTTCTTTTAAAATATTAGTCATAATAAAGTCAGGCCTGAATATTAAGTTATTTTTCGTCAATATGCCATTTAAGTTTAATGCTCTCGTCTTCCTAGAAATAATATTTACCTAGAGATCTTCTTTTCTGATTTCCGAAACTTTTTATTGGAAGTCAACTGTAAACCATGCTTCTTTGAAGCATTCATTCCTTTCCTTCATGATTCACAAAATAATTTTGGAATTCTATAAAAGAGAGAACTTATGGTGATATTACGTTATTTTATGTAAATGAGTTGATCTTTATTTTATCATAAATAGATAGAATCATAAGCCATTAATTTTAATTTTACAGATATAACTGGAATAAAGAGAAAAATATTGATACGTGTATCTTGGCTGAAAATATTTGACTGAATTTTAAATCTGCGTACCTTTAGAGCTTATTCTTTGGCTGGTTTGTTGTTTGAAAATGTATATTCATAAAGTTATCATGAATGCTTCATGTTATTGTTGGTCTATCTCGTAAATGAATAAAAATTTATATTTTTTTTGATGGAGCGTAAATTCTCATGGTTATCTTTGGAGTCTCCTACTTCTTGATCTAAATAGTACATACTAGTCTTGATTTCATATTAAGAGAAATTTATTTAATATTTGTTCGCTCATCCGATGAAAGATTATGTACGATCACCAACTACGGAGAAAAAAGGACTATATCGGATATAGGCACGATCAGATTTAATCGGTAAGACTTTAAGGTGAAAATAGTAAATAAGACAGAAATTTAGAGTTGGACAGCATTTGCCGAATAACTTGTTATAATATGCAGGAATTGTTCCAATTTGTGCGATAAAATGTGAAGAAATCGTTGCCTTTTGCTAATTTTAAACAAAAAAGTACGTCATGTAGCTCACATACTATAGTGCATCGGTGAATTTAATGAGTATCATATCTGCCGAGTTTGGTTAGATTAGACAAAAATTGATTGAAAATCATTGCATTTTGTTGAGTGTGATAATGATCATCCATATCCAATAATTAGGTTAGTCGACTATATATTTCATTATTGGCTGTTTGTAAAGTTATATAGTAAAGGTAACAATTATATAAAAATTAAAAAATGTGCTATTTTCTATGAAATTGAACTTAATTTCTATGAAATCGTATTACCAAGATAACTTTTCTTTTCATTCAATGATATTATTTTGACGATGATTCTTGCTTTACGCCTCCTTTCTAGATGGCGAACACACTAAAAACATCTACGTTTTTTATGTAGAATAGTTTTTAATCACATATTGAAATCATCCATAACTTATTACATGTATATTTTTTGCTATTCAATGAATTTTGTGTCTCGTTGATGTCTTTGCTGACGTATATTTAGTTCTAAGATGCCTAAAATGACCTAAATTTACTATACTGTAAACGACCACCTTCCCACAACTGATATTACATGGTCAGAGATTGAGGTTGAATACAACTCTTATCTTCCCACCACATGCTTAAATATTTTCACTCTGGATAGAGCTGAAATGTAAATAGAAATGCTGCGCGACATTTGTTGAACATATTTAAAGGAAATGTGGGCCTCACGTGCAATGAGCAAGGTAATAATTATGGTAAAGGCCCATAGGGAGAATCATGGAGAGAATTTAATCATGCGGAATTGACTTCGTAAACATCACATCTCGGAGACGCTTTCTGCATATTCAATAGGGTGAGTTGGCTTAAGAGTTTGATGCACACACGTCAGATGAGTAAAATGCAAATTGATGCACTCTGCCCGTTGGCGTGAGGGAGACTTTGCTTTATAACTATTGCCTCAGGCCCTTCGCGCATCCTTCTCTACTTAGCTCTGCACTAATTTCGATCCACTTCGCTCTCATTTCCATTTCCCAGCTTCATTCTTCTTCCTTGCATTCTCACAATGACATCCTTTGCATGTATCTCTTATAAAATTGGTGAATTGGTAAAAGGAGCAGTATGCTGAGTAATGAATTGTGATTTGAATGCATTTCTATTTTCTAAGGCTCGCTTCTTAATGAAAAATTCTTATATATATAATCTTATTTGACTTATTGTACTACTCACCGCGGGAGGTATTTGGAGAGGTTTCCCTCCCGTCCTTGTGCAAAAGTCGGACGGGTTGTATTGTTGTCTTGTTGTATCCCCCTTCGACTGTTGTCACCTGGTAAACATACTAAATTGAAACGATGAAATAAATAAAGTTAAGATTTTTCGTGACGTGTGAATCCAAGTATTAGTAAAACTTTATTTACAGAAGTTTAGCGAAAACATCTTGAATCGACCACTACACTAGAGATACAGTAACAATTGATACAGCTCATTACTCGTGTAAGTAATTTTAAATATGAAAGGAAGAATATCAAAGAGAAGGAATAAATTTTCATCTATGGCTTATAGTGAAATTTCTAAATTGATATCATCCTATGTAGTTAAGACTAATGATGTTGAATGAGCCTATTCTCAACTTGGAATCGTTTAGGGAATCAACTGGTAATGAGAAATTGTGTCCAAATATATAGCCTAATATTTTTTGTAAGGATTGGCAGAAGAATGGGAAGACTTCTTGCTATTTTATCTAATAATTCATTAATAATTTCCTGTTTTTATCGGATGATTATTATTTTATTCGTGAATATCATTCATTATTCCCCATGAACTCAATTTTCAAGCATCAAAAATTTCACAGCTTATAAAATTTCGTTAAAAATGCATTCATCGAACAAAATCAAGAGAAATTTCAAATTTCTTAAATTTTATTTTGACGTCGGACTAAACGAAAGAGGACGTCGCTACTGTAAGTTGGGTTGCATGTTTCCAGGAAAAATCGTTGAGCTGGTTGCAGCTGCCCAGGGATAGATTATGCAAACCGAAGTAAAATATAATAAGTTCCTTATGAAATATTTATCTACTCTTAGGGTATTTGAGACTCTCGTTGTTCATGTGAAACCTTTTCAGAAAAATATAGGATAAAATAATAATTTATTTGATGTGCAATGGACGTGTGGTGTTTGTAATTTGTATGGGCCTTATTAAGACGAGGATTACAATCACACAGAGGAATTTAATATCACTGGAACGGAAATTGAGGTTTGTTGATAAAGCTTAAATCAATAAATTTGTAACCTAATATTTAGCTATAGTGAGTGTGGTATAGTGAAGTTTATTTGTAAACTCTGTGCTTTTGGATGTAAAACGAAATAATTCGAAAAATATATTACAAGTATCTGCACTCATTCCAATATTTGGATTAGAAATAGGAATTTAAACAATTGAGAGCTCTTAAATAAAATATAATTGACATATTAAGTATTTTATACAGGAAATGCAAGTTGTCAAATTCATCGATCTGACAAAACAATCGAATGACGAGGTTTAACGAGACCTTGTCGGAATGCACGTATTTAGGAAAGTAAGAGAGCTTCAAATTGGTAAAATTTCTTTGCATCAATTTCCAAGAAATGCAATGCTTCTTTCATGCAGGAAAAAAATCGAGAATTCTTTTGATACAGCTCATAAATGATTGGAAATCTTTTGAAATAGTATTACGGCATTGAGCTCATTAAAGTGTGCTTTTCGAATGCAAAGGCACAGTACGAACTAGAAATAAAATAGGATCCTTAAATTCCCATTCCTCTGACGTCATTAATTCGATAAAAATGGAATAAATTAACATGGAAAGGGATTTCTCTGTAGTTTTATCGAACAATTTATTTCTTCAAATTATAAATGGCTTATATAACTTAACTCATTATGGCAGTTCAATATGTTCTTCCAATTAACGTGTCCTGCTCTATATATGTATATAAATCATAATAATTTCAAACTATATATTATTTTCGAGATAAATAGATCAAATGTGAGATGATATTAAATTATAAGAATGGAAGTGCTTTGAAGTTCAAACAAAGGACTTTGCACAGATGAGAAACAGAATTAAACGATTGTAATTGAACAGAAAGATGGGATTAGACTCACTGACTAGGGCCTTAAGGTATAATGATAGAAAATGGAGCATCGCTCATTGGGTAAAGGAAGGAAGGGGTGGAATTGTTTGCCCTTTGGAGTCTTTTGTATCCCCATTTACGTCAATCCTTTTCCGAGAAGAAAAAACAAAAATTCATTCACGGAACTCCTCTCTCATTGTGTCAGTTGGAAAGCACGTGAGAATTTTGGATGATTTATTTTGCAATATATGCTGTAGGCTATTTTCTCAATGTACGAATTAATGTCGTTCTTAATGCTACCCAATACGCTCAATTATCATTTTTATTCAAAAACCAAATATATATGAAATATCTAATAATGCGTGTAGTTTTTGAGAACGTAACATACAAAATATATCAATTTCAGTCTCATTAAAGTCTTATGAAACACAGATTTTCGATGTTTTCGACATTTCTAATGAAAACATAATTTTTCTTTTTATCTATAGTTCAAAATCTACATTTAAGATTGTTATATCTTTTAGCTGTGGGGTAATAGAAGAGGTGACTTTCAAGTTTCAACATGGCTTGGAATACAGCCAATATTTATTTACCTATTCGTTATACAATACTAGTTTCTTGACGATCGAAGCCTTATATTTCTTATCAGTTTAATTTCTACTTCTATACAACCTAATTCTTTTTAGTGAAATTAGTTTATTGAGTGCTTTTATCACACTATTTTATCCTCGTTCCAATACTAGGAGTTTTGGGATTCTTATAACCTTCAGTTTCTTTAATTATGATCCCATTGCTTAGAAATATTCATTGCTGTATTTTCTAGAGTCGATGAAGGCGTCAATTTAATAGTCTAATACCTTTTTAGAAACCTTTTGGAGATATCCTACATCCTACTTTATTCCACCGGCCAATCCTAGTGAACTGCAATACTTTTCGGTAGCGTCGACGTTGAATGATGCGACTTTACTTTTTATTTCTATCTTCGTTTCAAGCGACCAAGTGTACTTCTCCTGTTATAGTTCTCTCGCCACTTTCGATAAAAGCTTTCTGAATTGTCCTTTCGATCCCTGCCCAGAGGCGCACGCCCTCTGTATGGATTCAATCCTGCGCATAGTGGAATTTCTGCCCCCGGAATGTTACGGCGCTGTTCCCACGGACGCACTTCGAAAGATGCGTAACGCATATCAGAGGCCACGCTTTGGAAGCACCCCGGGCTCAGAAAATCTCCAGAGAACACCCCTTTTGATTTTTTATTCTGGGTCACAAAAACGAGGATTTTTTCGGAGATGCTTGGTTGTTTCGAAAACAGGGTTTGTCGACTCGACTTTGACTATCAGATTAGAGTTCGGAATTTTTCTTCACGCTCGAGAGGACGTTCTGTCGGCGCGTTCCATTCACTTCGCTGGAGCAAATTTTCTACGACGTTTAAGCGATGTTTACATCACGCACCAAGTGCAGTTGGAGGATGGCGTAACGGAGCAGATTATGGGTTGAAGTTTGGACGCGGAGAGCGTTTGTAAGGACGCGATTGACTCTAAGCTCCAATGTGTGTCCATAATCATTATTGCTACCATTCTAGTCAAAGCGGGTTCCCGCCGGGAAATTCAATACACTTATTTTTCCGATGGTTATGCTCTAACTTTTAGGGTTGAATAGGAAATTTCTGCAAACCAAAAACCGATAGTAATGGTGGAAAGAATAAAAAATCAATTGAATAATAAATAAAACGTCATAAAAATGTTTAAGGACACATCGTCGTGAGAAAAACTCACTAAAGAAAAAGGTTAGTGTCTTAAGTTCTAGGAAATAAACTTAATACAGATTTAAACTTTTATAAAAACAAAAATTTTCGTAATTTGACGTCCAAAAGCGATTTTTATTTTACCTGTTTCGCCAAAGAGTTTGCATCTTCATATAAATTAGATTTATATATAGATTTTTTATTAACATATTGATTTTCCATAAATTTTAATATGCGTTGCCCTTAAACATTAGTAGAAGATTTTCAGTGCAGCTCAGTATATTTGTAATGCTTTTCTGAAAGAAGTTTTGTTAATGGTAATGTGCAAAATATCCCCAGCTGTTGAGGGTCTTGCGGTGACTTTTCCCAATTATTTCTTTGGTAATAGCATCAAGATTTGGGGGAAATGCTGCTAGTTGGGAGTAATTGGATCATAAATCAGTTTGTAGTGGATAGAAAAAATATGGAAACAGCAGGAATAGTTATGAAAAACTAACCGTATTGGACATCATATGTAGAGAGATACAAAAATAAAATAATGCAAAAGCAGATGCTAGCAGATGTAGATACTAAATCAGAATCATTAACTGAAGTCCTTTTCAATTATTCTTTGACCGCTGTTCCGCAACTGATTTTATAATAGATTTACGTGTTTTATGAAAGCTATAAAAACTGTTAAATCTATGAATACTCTAGACCAATAATAGGAAACTTTTTCATCAGAAAGTCCTACGTATTACCATGAATGTAAAATCATTATGCTGCAGATAAATCCATCAGGCCACACATGAACGGCTTATATCCACATTCAATTGCTTTAACAATGAAGGTCCTTCAAAGAAAAACGAAATTAAATTCTAAGTCAACGTATGTAGATTATTTTTTATAATAATTTTCCTTGACATGATAAGTGATTTTGGGAAAAAAATATTGCGTTTTATAGTTGGAAGAATAGAGATACGGTGTATGGAGTCTGAATGGACCCCAAACTTTACCATCCTAACTTCCCTGGTGTATTCTACCGCAAATTTTATACTGAGTTTGAGAAATTAAACAGTATCAACGAAGTATTACATCAATACTATTTGATTTTCCAAAACGGCAGTCGTTATTTCAATTGAATGTATGGATACTGCTGCGTAACAATAATCTCTGCATGAATCAAATCTTCTGAAAGGAGACGCAGAGATAGATCGTTAGTGTAAATCTAGTTTCACGCCCGACAAAAAAGGAATCTGCGTGGCACCCCCAAGACCGCTTATGCGGCACCAAAACTGATTGATGACGAAGTAAAAGCGATGACTAAGGACACATCCGAATTGTTTTCGCGCAGAAAGTCTCCGAGTAAGCTCCCGGGCGCAATCTTCCGAATGCGGAAGAAAAATGAGCGCCATTCGCCTTTCACTAGGCTGCCATAAAACGGCCGGCATTTCGCCTAATCATTCCTCTCCTTATCCGTCCATTACAGCCTAGGAGGCCCTCCCCCTCCAGTTGGTTTAACCGTTCGGGTGAGGGGTGGATTGATGGATCGAGGGATTGATATGCGTCCCTGCGCCGGATCGGGGGGCGGGGCGGGAGATAAATAAATAAAGGGGGTGCTGAGGGATGGAGGGGCCATTCGCACGCGTGCGTGTGTACACGGCCGTGTGTGTGTGTGAAGGGTGTTGTGCGAACACTTGCAATCCCTCTTCTCTCCCTGACAACACAACCCTATAGCTCTCTGTTTCGGATCCCGATGGACCTTATTCCTCATCCCTTCCTCCGCTATCTCTCTTGAATTATTCCGTCGCACCTCTCTCGTCCCCTTCAATCGCTCCTTTTCCAAACTTTGCGTAGAATAAAACGAAAGGATTTTTTCGCTCCTTTTGCACGCACTGAGTTCGATGGTCAATTCAGGGAGGGTCCAAGCTTTAGTAGGCGTCGGGGTTGGAGGCTCTTGACTTCGGTGTTGTTTTAAGTAGTTCCGTTCATTAAAGGTTCATATAAAGGAATACGTAATCATATCATTGATGTTTTAATCCGTGCTTTTTTTTAAATATGTAGAGGAATAAGTTGGGATACTAAGGATAAGCTGATGGATTGATCAAAATTACGCATTGTAAGAGAATTCATTACAATTTTATGTGGTATACTTAATAAATATATGAAATGTTAATTTAAATATTTTTTTCATGGATAATCACAAGGCATGAAGTTATGCTTGGGCATGCAAAAGAAGTTTTTTCCAAATTCTTTGGAAGTGCGGTTTATTGGTAGCATTAGTTAATAAATTTCATAAATGGAGAAGCGATTTCATTTTATTGCCAGTATTAATGTAAAAATTGAAGTAGGGTATTCATTTAATATATTTGTCTTTAGTGGAGAATTCGTTCAGTGCAATAGTATATTTGTAATTAACGCGAGCATGAGAGGAATATGAAGCTTAATTTTAGCATTTAAATCATCAAATATCAACTTCAAGAAGTAGGGTTGGATTTTCAGCAAAAATATATCAATCCTCCATTGCAATTTCGAAAAGAATGTTGATATAGAAAACGATGTTATGTATTATAATTTTGTCTTGAAATTTATAAAATAAGTATTGTAGCATATGAAAATTTTCTCCTCTTTTTTATGGATTAACGGCGTAAATCAATGTCGAAGGAAGTTATTCTTATGATTCAGCTCAGAATATTCACCTCGGAAATCAGGATATTTATAATATAAATAATTAGTTTAATGCAACTAATCGAGTAATCTCTCACACAGCTTAAAGTCTGTATGTAATAAAGACTATAGTTTGGATACTTAGAGTACACCTTAGGATATCATATCAAAATTAACTTCCCATTAGAATTTTATTATGGAATATTTAATTTGAAATGCTTAATTATATAGTTAATTCGTTCGTAGTATTATTCTAAGAAGTTTGAGGATATTCCTCTTTTCACAAATCAAATCGTTCATGACATCATAATGAAAGATATAAGATCAATATTTTTTTAATTTTTCCTTAACCAGAGGTCCTTACTTTGCGAAAGTATTAACTTTCTATCATATATTATGAATTATAAATGTATTTATTGTTTATAGTATATTAATACATTAGGTATTGATAAAGTACTACTGAGGTTGATGAAATTTTTAAGTATTTTAGTTTTATGGAAAATAATTAAAAAAAGTTAGTTGGAAAATCTTGCTCCATGAAATCAATACCTCTCAATTGTTATAGTGTAAGCCAAACGCGCTCCAATCAGCCAATGAAAGATACAAATTGTCGCGCTGTGGAATGCATTCCGCTCTAGCTCAAATGGAAATTGAAGGAATACAACCTCCCACTTCTAGATAGAGGGCTTTCGAGTCGGTTGATTCCTAAAACACTCTTCCTGCCGCATTTGCCTATTTCCGCGCACCGACTCCTCTTAATTCCCCAAATAATACAACATGGAAGCGAAAAAATAGGCATAGAAATGGAGCCTTACTTTAACCAAAAACATGTCAGTTTTTTGCGGTCGGAGTGGCAATACACCGTCGCTATTTGAGGTGGAGAGAAATTTCGACGATTCCAAGCGGAACAATTTCGCTCACGAGCGTATCGCCAGTCGCCATCAAAATGTTAGCGATTTCGGCTCTTCGAGGGTTTCAAGTGCACCGAATCTAGTTTACCCCCGTCCTTGAAACAGCGGACGGCAGTGTGGAATATTTAAGGGTTTTGTTCGGACAGCGCCAAAATGAAAGCGGGTTTATCCTCTTAACAAGGTTTTGACGCGGGGGTCCGCTTCGTTTTCGCCATTAAGTGCCGTTTTAATTTGCATCTGAAAATCGAACTCGTAAAACGCGCCTAGATCATTCACTTATTTTCGCAATTGTACGGTGAGAGGGGTTTGTGGGGAAAATTCCGCCGAATGCTGCGGGTATAATTGAGGAGGAGGGGTAGAAAAGGGGAATTGTGGGAGGGGGAGGGTGGTAAAAGAGGGAGAATGTTGGGAAGGGGTAAATAGGGGGTATTGGAGGAGGGGGTTGAATTCAAAATTGCATCCGATGGAAACGATTCAACGATCAAGTAAATGATTGAATTTTCCGGTTCTCTTCACATCTGTGTCAAAGCGGGGCAATTTGCTCATTTTTGAGCCGCCGGAATTACATTTTTTCCCGGCCGCGGCACGAGTTCTTTTTCTGTTTTAATCGACGTAATCAGCGCTTCAAATAGACAATAACGGGAAATCCCATTTGGCGCGGATGGATTTTGATGGGAGATTTTTTCCCGCCATTTTTTTTCCTGCCCTTTTTTCCCGCCATTTTTTTCCCTCCTCATTTCCCGCCCTTTCTACCGGAATACTTCTGTAAAGTGGTGGCGCGCGGGAAAACTATCCGTTGCCGAAAAAAACCGCGGGTTCGGCGCCGGTCGGGCCGCACAAAAGGTTTCACGAATCCTCGTCAAGGGGGCAAACCTAACCGGGACGCATATTTGTACGTTAAATGCGCGCCTCGAATGGCCGCCGAGCCAGAAAAATAAACATATTAATCCGTTTACACGCTCTCTTGAGTCCGGAGAGAAAAGCGTTTTGGGATGCGGTGATTCGGGAAATGCCTCTCAGGCCGCCGTCGGTGCTTTTCCGCGCCCGCGGTTCAAGGGCCGCGCACTTTCAACGGCGGTGCGCAAGGCGTTTTTCTGGTCCCGCCGGTGGCTCCCCTCGACGTATAAACAATAAACAGCTGAAGCGATGGATATCTCGGGGCAATCGCGAAATCGGTCGCATCTCGGCGCAATAATACCCGAGATTTTCCATTTCCTGGAGCATCGAGGGCACGGAGGGGATTGTTTACGTGGGACGACTCACCTAGTTTCACAGTTCATAACATTTTTCGGCCCTTTTGACCCGCTTCTTTGATGAAACACTCCAGTGTGCCCTAATTATTATAAAATGGCCGCTTGTTTTCGCTCGGCGATTGTTTCCAGAATGGGAATTCGTTTCCCTCAAGCACTAGTATTGAGAGCATTTATGTCAAAGCGGAAAGTTTGCCGATTATTTCGTCGGCGGAAATATTTGTCATTAAATTACTTCAGTTCATTAATAGTGGATGTAAAGAAGCTACGTAGCGTGAAGTCCAGTTACATAACTTTCGCTCTGATTAGTAGTAGCTCTTGACTCAAACTTAATAGTTACGTAGGTCGTCTTTTCAAGCAAAGTACAACTCAAACGAATTGTGCTCTAGATTGGATATCGTTCTCTTTAGACAAACCGATAGAACTAATGAAATAATAACTTCTATCCTTTATGTGGATTCAAGGGGGTGAATAGGTGATACTTCCTTTTACTTAATTATTTTAAATATTTGATAGTAATAATTTTCCGTTTATAAAACTGAGTATTTTCAAGGTGAATCAAAGAAATAGATGGACGGCATAGATTGCTATTTCTGATTGTTAGAAACATAGTCCACGATTATCTTAATTATTCAATCAAAAAGCGTTAATAAAAAACTTAAATATTAATGCTTCAATTATTACGTATCGAGCGTTGAATGCCTTATCGAGAACTTTTAACTCACCATTATAACTTACCACATTGAAGTTGTAAATTATGCTATTATAATTCAAACAGCAAAAGAATGAAGATATGCATAAGGAATATTAATTTCGTCTCTCCCCTTCCTTAATTAAATAGTCTATCTGGAAATTTTTTAGTTAACTTAAAATATTATCCTTTTTTAGTATCGCAGACTTAAAATAAAGAATTGGAACTGTTTGTATCTGTGTTCTTACATGCTTGGCTGAGAAGTATTCCATAATAGTTTCATTTTAAACCTAATAATAAATTCCAATTGAATGCAAGAAAAATTTAAGGAATACAATCAATGGAAAAATGTTCGGGAGCTATTTTCAGTCTTTATGTTGCGGATAGGAAAACAATGTTTGCTCGTTGTAGATATTATGATTGAATTCGCTAGTCCCTCGTGAAGTGGATGCTAATATCCTAGAAAACCGCAGCTTAGACTGGGAAAATTACTCAGAGGAAGAAGAAACTAGGAAAAGAGCATTTCAAGTACGTTGTGGGTGTCTGATATTGACGCGAAAATTAAGCGTCACACAATCAACTGAGATAAATGGCAGGGGCCTGTATTAAATGCTTGTTTCCGCATCATCATTTATTTCATAAGTTTTTGGCGGCATCGTCAATTTATTTCGTAGGTCCGCCAACTGACGAGGGAAGCTGCGTCGTGTCGGCAACGCGTTTTGCGGTTCTTTGACGTATTTGCCTTGCAGATATCTCTTCCACGCTGCATGTTTGATTGAAAGAATGCCGCGCGCGGGGGATGGGGACTCGTGTTAACATTGTTAAATATTCTTACGGCTGGTTTTGCGGTCGCTGTCGATGGCAGCGTTTTCGTGGTGTCATAAAATATTCACCCTCTAGCCGATGTCCGATCTTTGCGCAGATAATTTTTTTCGTTAATTTCTTTTCAAGCAAGGAACAAGGCTTTTATTTGGCGAGCGAAACCGCCGTTTCCTTTTTTACAGTCGGCCGGGATTGGGGATCCTAAAGCCCTCCCTCTGAGCTCGAATCAACTTTGGCATTTATGAATAATGCAGTTTTCAATAATCGTTTTTAATCATCCTGTAAAACACGGCGCGGTTCCCGGCCATTGTCGGGGTCTTGCGGAAGAAAAAAGTTTGGGCGGGGGCTTCATCGCAAATAGGATCCATCGCGAATTTTCCGCGGACGATTCCCACGCGATGTTGACTTTCCACCCTCGTCTTGGTTAGTTTTCTTTTTTCCCCGTATTTTTACTCTTGTTTTCATGTTCGCGGGATAACAAAGGTCTACGCTGAGGATTGATTATTAATCGGGAATGTGTTTCGTAACTTTTTTCGCTCTTTTTTCAGAGCAGAAGGATGTTTGTTTTCGTCGATAGAAACTGCCGACTTATGTTCCTACTTGTTCATTCGTTATTTTTCTTCCTTCTGCGATTTAAAAGCTAGTATTCAGGAGAAGGAGTTTTGCTATTTGGGTACTGGTCTCATGAGCAAGCTAATAAAATTTCTTTTCATCCTTCTTTTTCTTTCTTTAGTTTTAGTTCTTAACCGACTAGTCTATTGATTAAGATAGAAGTACTCGGGCTATAAATTTTTAATATTATTCAACTTTTACATTTTTTTAGCTGTCATCCTCTTGAATCAGCTTCGCCGTCTATTTCTTTATTTAACAAAACTGATTCCGTGGTCAATCTTTCTATAATTATCGTGTTAATCTTTTCTGTTTATGAGAAATCGATTTTTGAGGAACTTTTCCATATTATACAACCTTATATATGAGATCATTTGCTTTTTTGACAGACTTTCTCAGAGAATTATCCCCTGTGAAATTTTATTTACTTATTTTTTTAGCTTCAGAGGTGGGCAATTCTGGAGATTTTCCGGCCTTTCTTGGGACAACTCCAATCCACTCAGTTTTACTTTTGAACATGTACGTGTTATAATTTGGAGATAAATGCTATATTTTGTAGATCTTTAGTATTCAGAGAATTTTTAAAACATTTTATTATCAAGGGTTAAGATTTGGTTCTCTAAAAGAATAAGACATTAATATGCACTCCTTTTTATGTTGACATTTATTTTTAATAGTCCCTTTAAATTAGAATTTGTTCAATGTAGAACTTTGTTTACTTAAGTATATCGTTTATTTATATATTTTACTGTGCATAGCTATAACATCAAATATTTAGGCACATTTTCCTCGCCTAAATTTTGATTTTCCTTTCTAAGTACTAAAGAATTCAAAATTCGTCAAGTACAGCAGAAAAAAGCAGCTCATAAATACAAGGTTGAACATCACGGATGCTGCAGGTTCAATTATCGCTCACCGCATCGAGTAACATCGGCACAAGTATTCGCATTTGATGACCTATTAACGACCCGCAAACCCTAGTGGGGCACGCTGCAAATTTCGCTATGAACGGAGAGGCATTTGATAATTAAATGCGCGGCAACTTAACATTCCTAGCAACAGACGAGAGTAGCTCTCTTCCGTGATGGATGCCCGGTTCGGCCAGCATCGAATCCGCGTAATTCCACCTAAGATGGGTCGATAACTATTTGCTCTAGGGCGTCCCTTGGGGATATCTGCATATGCTAATAGAGGATGTTTCGGACTCGTGCAATACTCAATAAGCACGCGAGTTTTTTCGCCGTGCGACGACCCTCGTGTGCAACGCGAGCGCTCCCATCTTCGGGGATGCAATGTGCTAATTCGAGTGTCTTTGCTGAGGATGCGGAACAAACTGATATTTAACGATATGGCACTACCGGCCTCTGGCGTGGTTAGAGAATGCAGATAAAGTTAGGGAGGATTTGGAGAGGCAGCGAGTGTTGGAGGGAAGTGAAATACATGGTTGTGGTATGGGTGATTTCATCGGAAGTATAATGACATTTTTATGGTTATGTTCAGTGTTGATTTCCAAAACTAGGGTTGTGATAATAAATGTCTGTGAATAAGTGAATGTCTAAGTTCTTTATTCACTCACATCTTTTAAAATATTCCACAGTTTATTTTTATTTATAACGAAATTCTTTTGCACAGTAAGATGACTCCTCAAACCAACAGATAAATTTTAATTTAAAACTATTATTTTATGGTTTTCAATATAGAAAATAAAATTAATGCTCGTTGCCTGATATTTAAAGTACCTAAACAAGTATCTAAAACAGACTGTTCATTACAAAATATTTCATTTTTTTCGGATAAGGAAATATAATAACTACGGTGTTTCATTAAATTATGCCGGTGGAGATCAACAGTAGGGTAAGATAAGGATATGGAATATATTACCATTAAAGTAGATAATATATACTGTGATACTTAATCGAACAACAAATCAGATAATAATTCGTATCCTTTTCTGTTAAGTAATAGGTACTAAGTGTATCCTCAACCCCTCCTCCATTACTTACTAAAACCCGTGAAGAGTGTATAAGACTGATTAGGCCAGATGAGGAATTAAGTAGTATGCCTTTACTTTCCTCTCTAAGCCAGAATGATACTATACAACTTTACGTACAAACACATCAGTAGCAGTATTTATATTTTGCGAGCTTACGAAAAAGGCCGAACAAAGGGAAGTTTCGGTTTATGATGTTATCAAACGTATGGGTTTTGTTAAATTATGTTTATAGATCGTTTCCGACTTTGAGGAAGTGGCCACTATAGGTTCCAGTTCGTGATTAAGTTGTAAATTTGTAATCGACGGTACCATAATTACCGATTAAATCCGGTGTCATCGTTAAAATAAGATGATGAAGAGGGAGAGCTGTTAAAGGAAGGTACCTGAGAGAAGGGCAGTGTAAACAGACCCTCTCCTAGGGGACGCCACCACTTTCCATCAGGAGAACATTTGTGGCAATATTCGAGACACCGTTAAATTATTTGGTTGGAAACGATGGCTCGGAAAAGGATTCACGGAACACCTGCTCCTCCTGCCATTCCCTTTCTATGGACTCGATTCATTTGTCTTCCCCACGTCCTGCAACCCCCATCCTCCTTACTCATTGTCTTATTTAACTCGGGGAAGGCTTAGAAGGACTGCGGCGTTTGCTCTCCTATCAATTAGACGAGATGGCCGAAGGGGGTTTCGTCTCGCGTCGATTAGTTAAGGAATCGAGTCGGAGAAAGGCGAAAGGATTCTTGGTTACTGAAGAACTCTCACGGTTACCTTGGAAAGTCGAGGTTTCGTGAAAAACTGATGTATTCCCATCTTGGGTATACTTCAGTGTAACTTTCATCGGTGCAGATTAGAATTTGAGAGTTTCATTAAGCTGAGAGGTTGTGATGTTGAATTTGGGTAACGGGAAATCCTATTTGGCCGTTCTTTGAGCTAGCGAGGGAATGGCCTAGGGCAAAAGAGGGAGGTAATCTAATTCTCGGTACAGTATCACATCTGTGGGACAAGCACACAACTTGATCAGAGAGATAGAGTAAGATTAATGACTCAGAAATTTTCTCCGGAGCTGAAACTGGTTCGTCACGTAATGTCGAAGACCGGGATTAAGTTTTGCTACTTGCTAAACTCATTCCTAGTCTTGATTGATAGTCTCGAGTCCAAGTGCAATTCCAACGGTTTTGTTTCGCAGGATTAAATGGATATTTTAGCCGAACTGAGTTTAATATATTACTTCAATCAATCTCATAAATTAAGAGATCTGATATTTAAAAACTCGATTCCTGGTAATGTAGTTTGATATATTTGTTGTAAAAGTAGTTCATCATCTATAAACTCTACAAATCGAAATCCAAAACAACATTCTTGCAAGGACGAATTTTGTGATGAATAAAATTTCTGCTGTACTGTTTCTAATGCACAGTGAATGTACTATTGGTTTTCTCCTCCTTCACCCCAGAATACAATGACGTAGATAATACCTTTGGTTTGAGGCTGTTTTAAAGTCAACCTGTCGTGTAATTATTGAAAGCAAATTTATATTAGCTGGATATACTAAATAGGTCATTTTAACAGAAGCTGAGAAAATTAACATATTAGTTACGGAATTGAAATTTTTCAAAAGACCGCCAAGACAACTGAGGAGAGAAATATCAATCTTAAATTAAATTTTCTGTGTGTAGGTTTCAATTTCCGGTAGGAACTTCAAGCTTCGGACTGCTATCGGTCGTTGACTCGTAAGATGAAGTGCTTCTTTCATTCAAAGCATCACCGAAAAAATAGTATTGAATTCTTCTTCTTTTTCTCATAAGTTGAGCAAGATTCGACACAGAAAATTGCCTATTGACATTTTCACTTAAATTTTCTTTTCAGAGCATTCCCGTCATCTACATTTTGCTTATTCGATAGATTTGCTCCAATACAGTTTTTACTCCACTTTTTTCCCAAAAACTTCCTCAAGGAAATTTTAATTTCCGAGAAAAATTTTGAAACGTATTTAAATATTTGGTTACCCTAACTTTTGCTATACTCTTATTTTTTTACCTAGTGATTTCAACAGCCTCTTTTATGACTACAGTCGCTATGAATTTTCAATTTCCGTCCGTTCCTTCAACTTATTCATAATATCTTGAATGTATTTCCCCTAGATAGGACGTTCAGATGCCATGCGTAAAATCAAAGAAGAAGATGCTATAAATAAACGATTCAAAGGCAATTTTTCCGCGAATGATTCGATGTAATGTGCTTGAGCAGAATGTATATCCTCTACGTAGATCGTCAAGATGCTATGCGCAAAATCATAAAATTGATACTATGAAGAACTGATTCAAATGTATTTTTTTGCGAATGATTCAATAAAATAACGAATTGTAAATAATCAGAGGATGTATGATTCTCATGTATGACCTATGAAGTCTTAAATTATTTTAAAGTAAATGTATTTTATTGTAAAAAAACAACTCAACATCAACTCAAGTTATCAGTCATATATTTGAGTAATTTAACTTTTTAAACGGTTAGAAGTGAGTTGAGAATCCTCGAGTGTTCCAATAACTACGTGTAGAAAGAGTTTTGTAAAAACATTTCCAAAGATATGCGTCAATGCTTGTGTTGCGAGAACTTCCTGCAGCAAAACTTTTGCATCGAAAAATCAATGGCTAGTTTATTGCAATGACATATCCACAGTAAAACAATACGTATCTGGCGAGTTGGCTTTAACGATCCGTCAGCATAAAAAACGCGCTATCAATATCTCTGTGTCTCTGCGTCATATTTCACCCACCGCTTTCAATTTTTTTCCATCTCTGCTCTTTCTCTTCCTTAAGTGTAGTAAATTGGCGTTGTTGGGCCTCTCCCTTCGCATATTCCGCGTGAGCATAAGTGGGCACCGATGACGCGGATAACCGGCGGGAGATTGGGCAATCACGCGATTCAAATGATCGTCCCTCGGCCGATATCTGTCTCCACCCTTCCACTCGGCGCAAAATCTCTCCAATTTTTACAAGTGTTGCGGCCCGCGGCTACCGGATGAGAGTGCGCGTGTTTATTTGAAGAAGCAAACACGCAATTCTGACGGTCGGACGGGGATCGCGGACTGAGGGAGAATCTGAGGATTTGTTCATTTGGTATTCTTTCGGGCGATTCGTATGGCGGAGGGTCGTTATCGGCTAGTCGAGGTTTCGGAGGTCGTGGATTTCGATGCATCTTCGATGGTCTATCTTGGAAAAATTGAGAGAGCAAAGATTGGGCCTGGCGGTAGAAAAATAGAGCACGTGCTGTGCTGGGGATTTGCTAGCAGTTTCAGGGAAGATAACTTAGCTTGATGTTGAATATTTTATTTTCTTAGAAATATATTAACTTAGGAATAACTGATGTTTTTTAATATGCTGCTTTCATATTTTTTTTCTTGGGATCTTAAATAAGACTTTTGCTGATTCTATTTTAGTTTCTGTAGAATAGAAACATTGGTTTGTAAATAAACCAAGACGGGAATATTAGAGATGGCGATACACTAGAAGCTGTTGATAAATGAAACTATGCGTTGACAGACGTTAAAGGGTCAAATATTAAGAGAAAGTACTAATAAAATATTAAGAATTTCTTGATAAATTAAAGAAGGTAGGATGAAAAGTCGAAAGGAAAAAAAACATTAAATATTTTTGATGATATTAATTGGAGTAATTGAACTTACCCTAAGGTAAATTCCAAATAATTTGTATGATGATGCAAATTGTTTTGCAAATTTCACAGATTAATATAATATTTTATTGGATTATATGTTCTTGTATGAAAAACACTGGCAAAAACAACTACACAATGTCCATTATACTATTACATTTTTCATTCTTTGGCGTTTCTAGTATAATGAAAATCTAGATATAACGAAGTTAAATACCACGAGTTCGTTGATGACCTGTCTAGTATCATCATCGTCATTCAGCGTTCAGAATTTCGTTATAACCTACATCATATTTTTTGACGTTCTGGAATGCAGGAGTAATCAAACACGAGCTTTTGGATGCCAGAATATCCATAAAATCCCATTATGTTATCCTCGTTAGCTCCCTAAGATTTCTCGGAATACTTTTGCGGGAATATTTCCGAGTTCCTTTAAAGTTCCATCTACCAAACTCCCCCCACCACATTTTCTGTCATGACTCTGGAAGCGCTGCAAATGAACATTCCCTTTAAAAGGATTCTTCGGAAGTGCATTCTTCCATTCTCATTTCTTCGAAGAGTTGCAGGTGACTTCTTCTAAGAAGGCGATGTCATTTTACCTTGGACTCCTTTCCTCTCAACCCGTGCAATTGAGCAGGTTGACCTTTTCCTTCAACGACCCTCATGACCTTTAAAATCCTCGTAAGACCTCAATGACATTCCATTCTTCCCACGTCTCCATTTGGGTAGGAATTCGATCACTCGAAAAACGCTATTCATTTCCGATATTCGATCCCTTTTACCTGCTCCTGCTCCTACGGTTCTGAAATGAAGAAAGAAACTTCCTTAATTATGTTAATTCGAACTATTCTCGAGATATTCTTCGGTACGGGGTATAGAAATTTTTGTCTCCATACCTTGATGAATGAGAGATTTTGTCTTCTTTCTTCTAGTATTGAGCGGCCACACTTATTCCGTTTTGAGGCAGAATATTCCTGATGCCTATAAAGTATTATTGGTACCTCAACCCCTCTAACATTAGCTTCCAAGAATTAGCGGGGAATTTGAGGCCCACTAGACAAGATAAAGAGAGAGGTATTTAAAGTATTTCATGTATATTTGCAGCATCTTAAATGATATGCAAAAAGCCCCTTATTGTCTCTAGAATTATTTCCGTTTTATAGTTTTAACAAAGAACTAAATTAATAAATATTGAATTTTGAATTTAGTATGAACTACACCAAAGGAGACGATAAGAACAATGTGATAATGTCATGTTTAGATGATTTCATAGAAAATAAAATTAGCTGCAAATTGCGCCGATATACACTCTTGAAGG
The DNA here is from genome assembly GCA_947579665.1 of Sympetrum striolatum. Taxonomy (NCBI): domain Eukaryota; kingdom Metazoa; phylum Arthropoda; class Insecta; order Odonata; family Libellulidae; genus Sympetrum; species Sympetrum striolatum. The sequence goes on along the minus strand of OX388347.1, from coordinate 53,499,005 downwards.
TTCAAAAATTACATTTTTTATTACGCGCAATAATTATTTTTTAATTTTAATATTCCAAAAGCCGATAGTGAATGATCTAATGTATTAAAACCACAAAATATTCATGTGATACACAAAAAATATAATTCAGTAACACTAGGAATAAGATAGTGCAAATTGTGTCCTTCTTCGTTTAATATGTCTCAGTCAAGATCATGGCTGGGATAATATGAAAACTACTGAAGCAGTGTTACGATACTCTAGGAATTTGGTTCATTAAGTGCAAAGAACAAAAAAATATTTATTAGATTTTTAAAACGAAAAGTTGATTGTTAATTTAGTTGTTTATAAATTAGAATCCGGTTCCTTGAAAGAATTAACCTATTCACATTTGTTGGTATTCATTTAAAAATGTGTGTGATAAAATATTAAGATATTTAATGCACGTGATAATGAGAGTTCTTAAGTTTTTAAAATTTACATATTAATATAACTTACTTCGCATAGTTATGACACGTATTAAGCACCGATGAGAAAATATGCTGATAGATGCGATGCAAATTTGATCATGTTTACTACTAAATTATAATACATAAACATGTTAAGGCTATCTAGATTGGTTTATTTTATAAAAATAAACTGTTGAATATTTATAATACCTTGTTGCTATGAAAATTTGACCTTTGACAGTAAAGGGAAAAAATGTTTAAGTAGTTGGCTCGCTTAGTCGCCGTGTTGCATTGATTAAAGACCGCGATCGCACGAGTACTCGTTTATGCAGCTCCGTATCTCTCTTGAAATCTAAAATTAGCGATATAACTCGAGGTAGGCAATTGCCCGACATACTTGAGTAATGCAACACGACGCATATATCAGCATTCACAAGGTTGTTCATGAGCAGTGCTATGGAGAGTTAATGAAAAACGTTGATATAAAATTATAAATGGTGATAGAAGCCAGAGGTAGAAGCAGAAGAAGAGAACGTTCAGTAATTCAGTGATTTAATCACTTTAAGGCTATTATGTTTCCTCATTGAGGCAATTGCTTTATTTCATTTTTTAAAGGGATGAAATTTTGTGAATATTGTTTAGCAGCAGGGGCCGAAGTAAATGTTAATAGAACAACCAAATCACTAGATTGCTTCTAGAGGCAAATATTGACGAAATCGGATGACATTATTGTGGTGTGACTACTTTTCAACGGAGAATGTTATAACTTAAGAAATTAGATGGTATAATCCCTGGCAGATATAGTTCATGAAAATAGATTTTGTTAGAATTTGTTGTTCAAACTCAGTCAGTATTATCCTGCCAGTGGTTTTAATTTAAATTCTGGCATTACTTGTTCCTGGAGAAGAAAAAAACCAGAAGCAGGTTAGAGAGATAAGTAAGAAAATTCTGTAGCTTTATAAATATAAAAGTTGTATTACTCGCCTTATCGAAAATGTAAAATAATTGTGATTATTTCCACCAAATAAAATTGCTCAAATCCATGCTTTGGGTTTACAGGATACACATGAGTACATATTACTTTTAAAAATTAAACTTTTTTCAGTCTTTCTAGTAATTTTATTACTTAATATTTTGCTGCATATTTTTTCTCGTCAGTTTTAAAAATACTCGAGCTTAGAAAGACAATGAAATTAATTTTAGGGAGAACGAATGTTCACCGCACATAAATATTGAAAAAAGTATCACGACTCTTTAAAATGTATTTTTGCAATTTAATATTTATAGTATATTGTATGCTCATTTCTTTTGCTGTCATATCTTGATGCATGTATTATTAATCTCTTATAATTTTGTGTAGAATAGATTTTGTTTAATTTTGTCTCGCTCTTGTATATGCCGGTGGTTACATAAAACAATTGATGATTCTGAATAATGGTATTCAATTAGGTCTCTCATCATTGAATGCTATGAAAAGTGTTACCCAAAAGTCATTGTGCAACACTTACTTGGAAGTTCTCTACTTATAACATTCTTATTCAGGGAGAAATGCAAGCAAGATTTACTTCACTTCGCATTTTTACTTAGCGAGCCTCATTCCCTCTCCAACCCTAAACTAGCATTCAATCTGTTGAATTTACAGATAGTCGCTGATAAGAATATTATGATTTGTGTTCCTGAAACGTTGAAACGATTTTAGTAGTACTTACCCTGCGAATATTAATGGAGAATTTATAGTAAGTATTTTCCTTCTACCATATTCTGATGAATTAAATATTTTCTTTTTCCGTTTGGTGCAGGATAGAGAAAAATGTATCTTTCACTAACTTTTGTCAGTGTTGATCGTGGATATAACGAAATAAAAGCTACTGCGGTAAGAGTGGATTATTGCACAATTCAAGGTCTCTCCATATGGACTGACAGAAGAAAAACGAAAATTTTTACTCATAGAGTAATTTTTCTTCACTTAAGTGGACATGATCCGCTTATTGTATTCTACGTCAGTGAGGAAAGTAAATGCAAAATACCTCACTCCTCATCCTGCCTAGTAAACCTCATTTCTCTCTGCAAGCTCTTATCAATTTATGTATGAGAGCGTGAGGCACCAATCGGATTTCGGGCTACTTTACAAATAGTAAGTTTTATTTACATTAATATTCCTGCAGTATATCAATAGCAACTGGTGTTATGGACGTGTTTTACTATCGTGTTGTCAGCGCGAAAACATCCGCGCTATTGTAGGCTAATCTCTGAATGTGCTGATTCGCGCATTACTCTCTCTCTCTCTCTACCCTTTTCTGCTGCAGCATCATTCATCCCCCATTCCTGCCTTCTCATCACCTCCGTCCACCATTTTTACATTCTTGTCCATCCGTTAGTTCTCGAATAAATCCCTTCCTTCCGCCGAGAGGAAGGAGAAAATGATTAAAAAGTTCTCGAAAGCGTCGTCCGAGCTGACTCAGCTAAAATGAGAACTCGTGAGGGAGCGTGTCGGTGAAGATTGGATGGAAATTTTCCTCTTTTGCTCGGAATTTTATTCCACCGTCTCGAGGGAGCGTGTACCTGTCCCGTCATCGGTGTCGTAGAAGAGGATTTTTGTGTAGATTGAGATGTTTGAGGAATAGAAAGGAAAAAGGGATTACGCGGACGGATAAGGGAAGTCGGAAGCTTAGACGCGTGTGAAAAGTTGACGAAGTTCAATTTGAATTCTTTTTTCGTCACCGGAAACAATTTTCTGCTGTATATAAGAAAGACAGGGTGTTTATAGTTCTTTATGGAAGGCTACTGAACTTTCCAAAATTGACTGATTTTTAATTTTATGAATGCCATATTTTTAGCAAGAAAAATTGTTTTGTGTTATCTTTTTAAGGTTGATCGCAATATATTGGATATCTATTTTTCGTAAACAATCTGTCCGTGTATTTTTCTATTCTTTGTCTACTGCTAGGAAAAACATTTCTGCTGTTGACCTACGTAATATTAATGGCACAAAATTTACTAATTTTCGTAAATATTTCCCGCAAAACTAACGATGCCCGGAGCAGGAATATGTTTATTATTATTCTCGTCATCCGTGAGGTCGTTGAAATCAGTAGTACTTGTGTATTTTATTGAAAAGGTGCGACAAAGAACATAGTTTGCCTTTAAATTCATTGTTTAAATGCTCCATTAATTTAAGGCCTCTATTAAAGATATTTCTCTTAATTTATTGTATTGATCTTACTGTTATTGGAACAATATTTTTTAGAGCCCCGTTATTTCTTTCGATTAAGGTGTGTTGGTTTAAATTTTTTAATTGTGGTGTGTTGTGGATCTTCGGTGGAAGTGTTTTGGTTTTGGTGGCGCTGAAGGTCCTGCAGAAAGGACACCGGTGATTAGTGTAAGCGCCGTGTAGGGTGACTCAGAAAAAATATTTAAGGAACGAGATCGCGAGGAGGAGAGGACACTCTCTAGCTCACTACACTGTCTCTAGGATTGCATTCTGACAACCGAGGTCATTGCCTACAGGCCCTATACCGCGACCAGACCACGGCAGAGGAAGGAGATCGCGAGGAGTGGTTCGCATTATTAGTATTCGGATTAGAGCGGCTCCACATTGGATGCCATATTGTAAACAGCTCTAAATTTATTTTTGTTAATTCTTAGTTTTTTTCTGTTGTTTAACTTAATTGAATAATAAATTGTGCATGAGGTATCAATCGGGGGTTTAAATTATTTTTTGTTCCGTTACAATATGGAAGTGGGAAAGGAACAATAGAAGTAATTTGTGTGTGGAGGAAGATGGAGAATGTGAGATGGGTGGGTATGGTGAGAAATGAGGAGATCTTAAATAAAGTAAAAGAAGAGAGAAGGACGTTGTAGGCAAAAAAGAAAAAAGGTAGTTAACAGGTTAAGCCACGTAATTAGATGGAATAGGATATTAAAATCGGCGTTAGAAGTTTTAGTGTAGGGAAAGAATAAAAATCAAGATGGTGGTTGATATAAAAAACAAGAATTTAATTTGCATTTCTCTTCCCTTCATCGTTTACAGTGGTAACTTTATACGCGTTTGCCGCGACAAATATTTTTGCTTCAAAAACTTCCCACAAAAAATCCAGTGAATTCTATTTTTGCATCAACAAGAGATATCAAGATCAAACAAGACAAATCAATGAGCGTAACTCTGATTTAAGAACTTGAATTTTTTGTGAAGTTTGTATGAGTATTGTTGAGAATTTACTACAACAACTGCTTTCTCATATGCTTCATCCCGACGAAGATTATTTACTACTTATAGTAAAATATTTAGGAGATGGAATCCAATCTGTTCCAGGAAACTAATCGAAAAATAAATTTTCAAAATAAAGTCATGGATGCAGATGTAAAATATTGAGTAAATTAGGAGTATCGCTGAATTGTTTATTGTTTTATATTATTTATTTATATTATATTGTTTCATATCCTTGCAATTTTCCTGTTTTATGTTCTGTAATTCTTAGTTTGTTGAAATCTTACTTTGGTAATTTGTTTGCAATATCTACTATTCAAAGAAGGCTGCCTAGCTTAATAAATTATAAAAAAATCGTCCAATGGCAAATATCTTTAAATAAATTAAATTTGTTTATTAAAAAAATGTGGTTTAACTAGTTAGCTTCTTCAGCAATAAACAAGACGGACTCAGGTTCCACTTCGTAGTAGTCACTAACAGTAAACAGATTCATAATTAATTTCTTGTGGTGCAGTAAACGTTTTATTATGAATCTTTTTATTCTTCACCAATAATTGTTCGAGCAAAAAGCAAAATCAGATTCATCAAGTATTAATATTTATGATTTCGGTACAACTTATTATTATATCGAATACTAAATACTGCATTATAATGCCATGAGACCGCCTGCATCGATAAGTATATGTATACTTTTATGTGTATTATATAAACTTGCAACTTTATTCAAAATTTCAAAATAATATTCATAAATATAATATATATATATCATTAGTTGGTCATTTGAAAAGTACGTACAATTTTCTTTCGTTTTCATATTCAAATCTCTATCTTTATAACAGCCTAAGTTATCTATGCAAGAGTTAAAATTACAAAAACCATTCGTAGAACATATGGAAAATTGCTTTGAATAACATAACTGAATATGAATTCCAAATTTGCCTCATATTTTGCAAATTTAAATGAAATTCGAATTGAAATAGAATCAATGCAATCTGAACCGGAATAAATGAACGATGATTAAAGCTATACATTATTCATCCCAGTTATTCACCTTGTTTAAAGAGATAACATTTTTAACTTGGCCCTTTCAGATAATGTAATTTGCGCGCGAGTAGTCGTGAAATGAATGCCGATGATCTTTATGAGTGGAAATGCAAGTGATACATTCGTCATTGAACCTGACATTGGTAAATGGCGATTTTTGAACACTAATCCACGAGAAATGTGCTCTTAGAAAGACAGTGCTCGCGTATCTACTAAATCCAGCAGTGCTCGGAACTTTGTATGACAAATTGCGATGAAAAAATAATTTATATGTTTAAGTGCGATAGCCGTAAACAAAAACATAGAGGATCTGATTAAAAGGATGGGAATTTTCCACTTACTTGTTGTTAAATAAAACTTTGAGGGAAAGGAGTTCGTGGGCAGGAAGTTCCAGAATTAAGAGCGAGAGTGATAGAGCTGGGCAAAATGTTTAGACAGGAGTATGAGGCTAGCCCAAAAGTGGCTGACGGGCTTATTAAATGACGCGAGCCAAAAACAGAGCAGAGAGGAACATCTGAAGAAATAGGAAGCGGAAGACGGAGAGAAATAAATATGGAATTTTTCACAATCAAAACAAATATGAGGAGCCTTTCCCATCTCTCTCTAGCTTCACGCAAACATCTTAATGATCTTCGTAGAGACGGAATGAAAATATGAATTGAAATGTTCATTAGCTTTGACAACTTCCCATCCCTGAGATTTTTGGGCCAGGTGGAGTCTGAATTTTTACTCTTCGATATCCATGAATAGCTTTGAGGAATCATCAATATTAAATAGTAAAGGGTTTGATCTCTTTCACTAATGAGTGGCACCTTCAAATGGAACAGGTTTCCATTTATATTCACTTTATTAGAATTATATCTTGAAGCATCTCCCTTATCGATTTCTTCACTGCTAGAGTAACCTAGATAAATTATTTTGTGATTAACTGGCTGCTTGGAGTGCCAGAAAGATAACTTTTAAATATAGTATAACTCGTTGATATACTTTAGAATCTTGAATATCTTCATTCTAATCGAATCGAATCCAGAAATCAGTTATCCTGATTTAGAATAACCAATATTTGACCGAAGAATTGCGAGTACGCTAATTTTTCTCCTAATGAAAACGTTAGAACATTATTATAAATCCATTATTACACTTATAATCAGATAATATTTAATAGGCATTGATATTGGGAGAGATTATGGATTAATTGGCATAGTTTATTTGGTATTTTTAGGTAAGTTATTGCAAAATAATTCGGTAAATTATAAACATAACAAAATACATTTTCAATTCAAGGTTTCGTATGCTTATTATATTTCCTGATACCTTAATACTCAGACAATAAGAGCATTTCAATATTTATGGAGGTATTTATTCGCTTCCATTAATTGGTTTTATTTCGGAAATATAAATTGAAGTATTTTTAAAGTGATACAACGTATTTACGCTTTCATTTACATTAATTACACATTTAATATAATTTGTTTTGTATTTTCCTTTAATTAAAATAAATTACTCTTTTGTTTCTTAACTGCCTTTTATCGGCTGTGCTACAAGTTAAATTAGTGTTTTGGTATTCATTAAAATAATCAATATCTAGGTATTTCTGTAATTCACTTCGTTATAAAACGTGTTTTTAGCTATTTTTTTTCATTTTAAATTAAATTTGAGTTTAAGTTTAACTAAATTTAATAAACGATGACGTTACTTCGTGGGTCATAATATTGGGATACATACGAAGAGTTTTATTCCCATTAAATGAATCTATCATCTTAATTTATTGAAAATTTCACGAAAATAAACTTTTTAGCATCACAATGTAACAAAATTTCAACAGTTGAAGAACTTAATGACTCTTCGAGGAATATTACTGAATAGAACCGCTTTCTGAAAGAAACTCGATATAAAATATTTGTTTACCGCATTCTCTAGGAAAATCCTTAGCCCTCATATTCCACTTCACAAACAGGGCTTCATATTAGAGAATAAAAGCGTAGTGGTAAATTTCTCAGAACCTCCTTCTCGAGGCAGTGAAGGATTCCAAGAAGAAAAGCAAAAATATGAAATAAGAGTAGAACCACTGTGAGCGGGAGAGGGGAGGGAGCGATAAAGGAGGCATTAGACGAAAAAAAGTGTGGAGGACTCGGATATGAAGAAGGAAATGGTATAAGGGAGGAAATATGGAAACTGGAAGAAAGCCATCTTCTGGGGAACGCAGAGAGTGTTTGGAGCACTTCTCTTCCACGCCGGCAGCAGCTTAAATCTTGTGCTTAGGTCACCACCGCCAGACAGGTCAAGGGGTTAGGCAAAGAGAAGCCTTCCGGCTCTCCAGTTTTTTCGGGATCCTTTAAGAGAGTCTTCGACACGCATATAGCGGGATAAAAATACAAGTTCGCTATGGCTCGCTGATAAAAATGTGTTGGATTGAACGTGAGGAGGCCCCTAACATACGCGAGAGACCGGTGGTGCAAGTAAATGAAGGAATTGAGAAAAAATAATAAAACAGTAATTCACCCTGGCTCAACCTCCAGATGGTTAATGCCTTGAGCAGTCGTAACTTGGATACAAATACTTAAAGTGTAACACATACGTACAGTGAACTCCTTTACTGCCGTATAATCTTAATCCTTTGATCGGTTAGGATGCATTCATGCGAGCATTTTTTTCCTAACGTACTTAACCCCTAAAGGAGATACTTAATTTATAGGACAGTATTTTGCGTAGACAGTTTGATCTCAACGTAAAACCATATGTAAAATAGATGGATTCGTAAATGCAATAACATTCACTAAACGCAGAGTTTGTCATAACTTCTCTCAAGTTAATCTGTAAATTATTAAATTCATCCTTATGGCGTTATAAAGGTCATTGAAAATAACTTTGGCTTCGGAAATCACTTAAATAATGTTTCGTGCTGGAAATTTCTTAAAATACTTTTGATGTTACAGATTTTAAATATATCCTTGAGCGTATGCAGCCCAGAGTGCACCATCAATACAGTGTAAATACTTCTATTAGAGGAGTGAATATTCAAATTATTTCCTACTTTTATGCTTTTTTTATGGAAGTAATCCTTAAAGAATTTGAGACAAAATTGTATCTTCATATTCCCTCGTTAGGTCATTATCATTAGAGAAAATTACACTTAAGTTTCACATCCTCAGAAAATAAATTTTGAAACATTTTTGGAAACTGATATTAAATATGTTTTTTGTAAAATTATTTTAATTTTATCCATATCAACCGGTAGAATCAAATTCAAGTGCTGTAGAGTGGAAATATAGCTGATATTTTCAAGTTGTTCCAAATACTATCATTACTGATTGCTTATATTGGTATTGTAATTTGTCAAAATCAAAGGGAGGATGGAAAATGTTTTAGCGCTGATATTCTAGTTATTATTTTGCTTACCTGTCTCGTGAATTATATTCTGCGATAGAAATGAAAAATTTAAACCGACAGCCAACGGCTTTGAAGAATTCAATATGCTTTTATTAATTTAGTAAATTTAATTTTATAAATTAATTTTTTTTTAAATTACTCGTAACTGACAAAATAAATTATTTCCCAATGTCCTTAACTTGCTCAAATTTACGCGATATAAGTACTCTTAGAATCATTGAGATTTTTCGAAACGTAGCAGAAAGATTAATTTTGGATATAGATTATTTATCGATGCCTCTGAGTGACACGAAACTTGTCTCCTAACTATACCTTGCGATTTGTAATAAATAAGAATATGAACTCGTTGGTACTGGAGTGAATATTAATGCATGTCTATGTAAATCGTTCCTGTGTTGACATTTGTACCGTTCGACGCCTTTCTCGCTTTTCGCATTATACTTTTTCCTTGTTTTCGCACCATACTCAGGCGTCTGGGTTATTTACGTGGATGACTGAGCCTCGAATCGAATTGTATATCAGTGAAATGTGGAGATGCAAAGAGAAAAACTCTTAAAGTAGTGGGCTTCTCCATCCCTTTTTCAAATACCTTCCGACCAATATTCTCATATTTGGTCTTTTAGTTTCTTTACGTGTGAGAAATCAAGCTGTGTTGGAATATCCTGCATCTGATGGAAATCTGTTATAATTAGTACTTGGAGAACTTGATAATTCAGCTAATAAATTCTAGTTCTTCCGGCTTTTTAACTCTCTAAAGAATATGTTATTCTATGTTATAGATTATATCTGGTCCAGATGCGAAACTCGTACGTAAATATGTTGACCGCTACATTTTTTTAGTAAATCATTATCGTGTACCATATCTTTCTGTAATTCTTAATAATTTTTTAGAAGATATTTTAAATATATCTCATTCGTAATTCCTAATCTATGCTGGCTAGCGTCCAACATTTACCCTCTAGAAGACGATAGCTTTGTCTCACTCGTGTTCGAGAATTCTGAGCTTTATTACTTGTTGTCGTTGAATATTTTGCGAGATATTGGGCTACTATCAAAGGCAATGGATCTAAATTTCTGACTCATTTTTCGATTGTAACATTTGTATATCTATGGAGAAAAGATCTCAAGCATCCTGAACCCAAACTTATGGTTTCTAGAGGTTTCATGGTTAGCTCATCTTTAGCTGAGATGTTGTACAGCATTCGACTCTCATTTCACTGCAACCCTAATGAAGCACCTAATGAAGCACACTTAATTTATTTAATACATGTTCCAATTAAAAGAGTCGTAGTTTTCTAACATAATCCTAGTACTACTATGTAATCCACAAGAGCAGAAATTGCATCTATATTTTGAGATACATATCATTTCTCGTACAGCTAGATTAATTTCGTTTATGAACTCACATAACACTTTTCTTGGTAAAATTTGGGCCATGGAAGCGATAGGATTCAGCAAACAAAATTTCATCCGAGCAAACTTGGAATGCATCAAATATTTACCATGAGTTATCAAATATGCAAGTAATGCGATTTATTTTACATCAAATAAGCGAATATTAATGTTTTCAGAAGTTCACTTAAAAAGAGGAGTAACATGGTTGATAAAAACGCATTGGCGATAAAACAGGCGTAATATATGATATCCGGAAGGGGTTTATTCCCCGACTTGTTTGTATTTAATAAGGATAATATTTATTTATTCATCACGTCACCGCTTTCACGTCAACCTTGAACATCTGTTTGAATAAAATAGCGCCAGTATGAATTTTTCCTCCCCGAGAAATTCCTCTTTCGCCGCTTTAATAATATTTGCATGCAGATAAATATTCACCGGGAAAACCTCGCTCCATTATTATGTGGTATTATGAACACCACTCTCTCTCTCTCTTTCCCTCTCAGACTTTCACTCCATAAATTATTCTTTGACGACGAAATTATATCAAATCCCCTTTTGAAATTAATATGTGGCCACCGTTGGATCTCTATTCGGAAGCCATGAAAGTGTGTGACAACGGCGAAAAGTTTCCCGGACGAGGAACGGTTTTCGTTTCGCATAGCCTTTTCAATAAAAACCACCGCCCGCCGGAGAGTGTTAATAATACAAGGATGTTTTTATCAACTCTGCATAAACGGTTAATCCCACTCGTTGATTATTAACTGTTAGGCATGTGCGTTCTGTTGGCCGAGGAACAAAAGGTATTTCAAGAGTTATTTCCTTCGAGTATCGACCGATTCCGTAATGGCCTCTGCGAATAGTTGGGTTTGGGAAATTATTTTTCCTGCTCGCAACTTTACATTACATATGTGTAACGCTGAATCGCTCAAAGTGACTGGTTTGAATATTTACTTTCTCCCTATACGTAGTATAGAGAAAGTATTGTATTCGCAAAAACATTCGACCTCCAGAGTACAACGGAAATAGATGTTTTGGGGCCCATAAGGTTCGTTTTCACTATTTTCCCGAATATGTCTGTCTGTGTGTCTGTGTGTGTGTCTGTCTGTGGTAAAAATTTGTGGGCACTCTATCTTAAAATGTAATTATCCGATCATTTCCAAAATTCATATGTAGTATTTTCCTAACAATCCCAAGAGTTGATTAGTTTTTGATGAATACCGCTTAAACGGAAGTTGCGGTTTATATGGAACAAAATTTTGTTTCTTAAATATCTCTATCAGAATGCAATGTAGGTGTATACAATTACATACAAAAGCTATAGGTAATGCACGTTACTACAACTTTTGTATGAAACATTTTTTCGTAACACTGATTGTTTAGGAGTTATTCTTGAATAATGGTTAACCGGAAGTTGTTGTTTATCCAGAAATGGAAGTTTTTCATACATATCTCTGTCAGAATGCAATGTAGGTATGTACAATTACATACAAATGCTATAGATAATGTACATTACTACAACATTTGTTAGAATTATTTTTCTGTAACACTCATTGTTTTGGAGTTATTTATATATTACTGGCATAGGCTTCTGTTTTCAATAAATATGGAGAAAGTCATGTATTGGCCACATCAGGTTTTTTTCTTTGTTGCAAGGAAAAGTCTTTTCTTGAGTAGTGATACCCAGCGCTAGGTATTATGGTTGTCATTAGTAACTGTTTTCTTACCTTATCCCTATAATTTGTAGATCCAATGAATTGTATTCCTTTGATTGTTTAAAGATTTAAAAAATAGCTATTATTTACTTGCCATCTCTCCCGGATTTAAAGCTAGTTTCCGGGTTTAAATTTATTGGAATCCGGACTAACTTTATGCTATTCCGTGACAGCAAAAATAAACCAAGAATCAATATTTTATGGAATCAAGACCTTGAGCTACAGCATAATTGTGTTGAGGTCTTACTACAAAGTTTAGATTAAACTGGATCTAGTTTCATTGAAAATTTGATATTTGCGTTATTTATCCAGAGGTTTTCATATTTAAAATTTGTAATTAAAATCTTCTATCCATCTAATCTTGGCCTTATAACTAGAACAGTCTCTCCTCATTCCAAAAGCACATTTCCATCGGTCTTTTTAAGACACTTAGCTGAACACGTTTTGTCAAATAAGATGTATTTGCCGATTTTCATTTTATAAAAATTCATATGTAATTTGCTTAATTAAGTTCCATTTTCATTGTCTTGTCACCCCACATTAGGGTGGGTCGAAAAAACGTTTTTTATTCAAAATCGGTCTACGGCTAATGCTTAAAGTTTGTGGTTGGTGGTCCTTTCAACCCCTAAAAAATCCAACTCGATCTGATTATATCTTCAGGCTGCACTTTTTAGTCAAAATTTTATTTTTTTATGAAAATACCAAAAATGTCAATGACATGATTTATGAGTAAATTATTATTTGCTTATTGATCCTCATTTCCTTGCGATATTTCAAAACCATTAAAAATTGTGTATATTATAATATCTATGAAAAATGTTATTGGTTGTTGGATAACAATATTTGATGGTGAATTGTAATCATTTTTGTTGTTTTGCCGTTCTGTCTCTCGTGATATAACAGATATGTTCCCTTTTAGATGCCTGAATTGAAAACTGTTTTCAAAATTTGAGTAAACGGTGCATTTTAAAAGATAGTCGTTGAATGGAATATGCAATCGCTTAGGGCAAACAGTTCAGTACTCAGAACAGTTTGAAATTATCGTGGCATAACAGGAGGTGGCGGCTGAAGAGGATTACGGGATATGAGCTATGACCGAGAAAATGGATGGGGAAATTGCGTTGTGTGAAAAGCCAAAAGAGCCCCCACTTTGAGCCATATCCTCTCATGCCGTTTCTCTTTTTTTGCCGCTACATTTTCTCTCTCTCTCTCACTATTTTCATTAAGTTCCCTCGTCTTCACTTCGTTGATCGCCCGTTTTATAAATAACTAACGCACTTAATGCACGTAATGGCTGGTCAGAGTGATCTGAATATAAAAGTAAAACCCGTTTGAATTGGTGTAAATTTAATGATGATATATTTATTATATGCTGGAATATATAAATATAATAGCTTATTTTGTAACGAAATATTTACAAGAATAACTATACGTTCAAATGGGATTTGAAATTTTACATTTTTCCAAAAATAACCATCAAGCGATTGATTTTTCGAATATAATTGCTTTCTTTCTAGAATCTACTAATTTAGCCTCGACTTCATGGTAGTTCTCCATAATAAAACTCGAGAAAAAGAACACTTTCTTTCTATCACCTCCGCTTTCTTTCCATCACCTCTAAAGAATTAAAAAATTTTACCATTTTCTACGCATTGTTCTACAAGTAAATGGTTCATGATAAACTATAGTAACATAAAGCCTTACCTTATTTTTATGCTTCCGCAATGCTGATTATTCATATAGAGCATTGTTACATTGCTAAACAACTTAGCTTATACATATGCACTTTATAAATGTTTCCAAATAACATCTAGTATAGCTTAGCATTTATTTTCCACATTTGCCACAATCGGGAGCAACTATTTACTCTTCCTTTGAAAACTATTTAACTAAAATGCGCAAATTACATTAGGGATTTAAATATTTCGTTACAAATATGTTTATTTCTTTGACAGATTGAGAAATAAAAATATTTTTAGACTCACATTCTTACGATATACCCAAATTATGCTCAGAAAAACGCATTGTAGCTGTGAACCGAAAAATATCGGTAAGAGGCAGGTTGGAGCATGCAATCTTTATACTTCAGTAGTGGTGTACTAAATTTTGAATTCTGTTTAGCTTGAAATGCAAATTTGCACTGTCAATCTTCCCGTTCTATTATATATTAATACATTATGCATTTTATAAAATAGTATGAGTCAAATCTGTCATGACGCTGAACACAGAGAAGAGTAAGACAACAAAGTCGTATTCTGCAGTACTTGGCGATGTAAAAATATTCTTTTATATGTAAATGTTGTGCTTGGATAAGGTATCAGAAGGAAATGTTGAGGATTCACGCTTTACATCGCGAAAACATCCCGTCTTATTACATTCCTTCCTCATCCCACCCTCTTATTCGCAGAGGTCAACTAATTGCTTTCATTTTGGGGTCTCATCTCAAATGCGGTCCTTCAAAGGTGGTTGTTCTCAGGCGTTAGGAGAAGGAATCCTCCGATGAAGATCGTGTCGAAATATTCGGACATCAACACCCCTCGTCACATAATATGGAAACATATTCCACCCAGATGGCTCTCCTAATGTCTAACACGGATATCACCGCGGGGTATTATGCCTGGGGCGATCCGTAGACGGAAGGGGGTCGAACCACGCGCTGATACGCCCAACTGTTAAAAACCTCAATCCCCTAGAAAAAGCTGTACTTCTCCGTCCATGCATCCAACCTAACGTTTTTAAGAGTTGCATAATGTATAAAGGAGGCGGGGGAGACGTACGGTGGAGGGGTTGGTCCGGGTCCCCTACCACGTGGAAATCTCTCCCAGCTGAGAGGAGGGGCATGCATAATTGATGGGGACTCTTCTAGCAAAAGGAAGGGTGGGTTTAGGGAAGGACAGAAAGATGCGGAGTGGAGGGGGACAGGAGGGAAGGGACTAAGGAGAGAGGAATTAGGGAATGAAGCCGGGCTATTGGGAATTTAGAGGAAGTATTAGAAGGTAAATGTACGCACGAGCCTATACGGAGAGTGGTGGTCAAAAAAAAGAGGCGAAAGGGCAGAAAAGGATTAGATGGCCAGAACAAAAATACACGGGATATAGGAGGAGGTAAATGAAATTCGAGTAAACAGCTTTTTTGCTGTTATACCTTGATGAGTGATTTTTTTATTTATCTTTTGTAGAGGATGGAGAAACATGTATATTTTATTCGCTCTTTGACCTCAATCATCCTTGGCTGTGAGGATGCAAAAGATGCTTAGGTATTAATTTTCATAAAATGAAATAATTAATCTTCCCTCTGAAATTTATTACATTTATTACTTCTGCACTACCATGAAAAGTGTTGTTCATAGGGTCTTGTAATACTTTAACGCGGACAACGTCAACTCTTAGTATTCTGCCTCAGAGAGGAAAGAGAGGGCGAATTAATTCTCTATTCAATTTATCTCCTTTCCAAATATATGTAAACGGATGAAACATATATAATAAAAGAAAAGTTATAAAAAAATTAGTTTATCGTCTTCTACAATGTTATGCAGAGAATAAGTAAAGATCAAGAGTTACGTGCAATTTTGAAATTCCTCATGAAACAATAGTTCAAGATACGACAAGTGAGGAAATAAATTTGAGTTTAGCTGATAGTGGATTTAAGAAATTTAAAATAATTATTTTAGCGCATTATTAAATGAAACTCAAGCCAGTTTGGTAGCCAATTTAATCTGTAATTTGTAGTTCAATTTTTTTGGTTTCATTTCGAAAGATAAAAATGAACATAAAATTAGAGCGATTTCGGTAACATGGCAGACAACTTCAGGTATTATATGAGGAGCACGAATATTCAATTATCAATGAAATACATTTTTGCAAGTAATAAAACATACTGTGGCAACAAAACTATATTATAATTGTAGCCGACATCATGCTGAATCATATCAATTTCTATCCTGGAGGTTAAACGAATATAAACATAATTATAGAAATTATAAATCTATAGAAAAATTTATCTAAATTTTATTTCAGTTAACGAGCTACTGAATTAATGATTTTAAATGCAATGAGAAATAACTATTGGATAATATATGGAACATTCCTTCATGTAGTATACACTGCTTGCCATTACAGAAGGACATGGCTGTTGAGGTTTTCCTATCGATATTCCCATGAATTCCGATAAAACTTTAGCAAGAAAAGTTTTACATTTTGTCTTGTTAGCATTTTTCCTGAATGAATACTTCTTATTAGGCTCCATTTATTCCAAAGCGACTGCCCCCTTAAGTGTGCTAATTGATGGAAGAAGAAAAGGAATTGGTTATGAAGAGAGCGTGGTCATAGAAAGTCAAAATCATTTTCGTTTAATTGGTTTTCATTGAGATTCCCAAAAACCACCTTATTTTTAAGGTCGCCGAAACCACAAGGAGAGTAGGATGGAGAAAGAGAGAGTTTGGAGAGAGGAAAGCCTTATCCCTTTTATCCTTATTTTTTCCTTTATTTTATCCTTATCGAAGATTCGCTTTAGCAAAAGCCGGGTAGTAAAAAATGTCCCCCCGTACTTTCCCTCCGTGTCATTCTATCTCGGCCGCTTTTCATTCCGTGGGCTGCGGATAGGGGGTGCGCGGGTCGCCTAAGCCTCGGACCTCAATTCCCTATGCATGTCTTCGCCGGAGTCATTCGGGAGCGGCGAAAAGGGAAAGAGGTCGGCCTGGGATTATGTGGCTTGACCTCTCTTTCACTCTCTCCACTTTTATTCCCTCCTCGCTTTTTCCCGTGTCCAAAGGATTAACCCCCCGCCCCCTCGTGACAAGTGGACCTTCAGTCGCAGCTCCGCGAAAAGGAATTTTTTATTCCATTTCCGCGCCCTAAGAAGATGTGGGAAAATGTTTAATGACCAAAGCCCACCAGAGAGACCCCCTGCCGGCGATTATGATCTAATATTTTTTGACGTGCAGGTGACGGAGGAAAGGAGATGAAAAACTGATTTAATTATGCAAAAGCGTTAATCTTCCGAGTGGATCTCGTGCATACGGGCACAAATTGGATTTCGACGCCCGCTAAACCTCGGGATGATAAAAAGAGGGTCCCCGCTAGATAATATGGTGGTTGTCCGAAAGTTTGGGGCCATTTTTTCCCGGTGTGCACTTCGGAATTTGGATCAAAACGTCATTAGGAGGCTGATTGTAGAGAAATGGATGTAAATGGAGTTTACGAGGCGCCATTGTGATTAACCTCGTGATTGGGTGTCAGGTCATAATTCCGCAAATTAGTCTACTTGAGGGCCTTTCTAAAATTCGATAAAATTGTTAATGATTGACGCTGGTTCACACCAGCCCTGGGTCGTGAAGGGGGTGAAAGAATCACCGAGGCATTCTGTATGCAAAATAATATACATTTAACAGCTTTCTGTCCGTCTATGCTGTCATGAACTCAAAATTTGATACCTAATTCCCATGCACCGTTAGATACCGAAAACTTTGTAGAAAGAATCAGGCTTACTGGGAAAGATTAGGAGTGAGGTAGTTTGTATCTGATATCTTGAATGAGCCTCAATATTATGATTTATATGCCCCAACGTAATTTAATCATAATGATCCTATGAATAAAAATATAAATAATTATTATTGATTACGGAACTATAAATTCAGCACAATTTTTCATCTATATCTGAAATTGAGCCAATGAAATCAGTAACTAAATTTAAGTCGTCATCAGGAATGGCCACACTGTAGATTTTGAGTGAAATAAATGTTTCATTTTTAATTTACTAAGGATTTACTCAGGTTGCCTGTATCTATAGCCTATATACTTTATTGGCTTCAATTTAAAGTAAAATTTCATTAGGCAAGCATATTTTGTTGGATAATTGAATGAAAAGTATAGACTCGGAGTTTGTTATTCGATTTAGTAAAGTAATCGAATATGCGAATTTTATGTTATGTGAGCATGAAAAGGTATGATAATGGGCTAGATCCCTTTCCCCTTTAAATATACATGAGTAATCCTGTTATGGTATGTATGGAAACATTGAATATCCATAGGTGTATATACATAATGCGAATGTTAAATATCTTTTTTCGAACTTAAATTGCTTTCAGGATCCTCAAAATCGATTCCTATTAGCATTTATAATGCAACCTCTCTTTTAAATAAGTCGAATTCAATTTTGTGTAAAAACCTAAGTTAAAAATCATGAGAAGCTATATATGTACTTCGTACAGAAATTCGTTGTGAAAAATATTTGTCCTTTTAAGATTAACATAACGATAATATTTATCAATTTTTTAAAGTGTTGGGGGGAATAGTTACAAGTGCTGCACATTTTGTCACTTTCATGGTAAAAACTGTCTAACAAGCTTCTATAGAACGTACATACATTCTCTCCGAAAATTTGCGAAATTAATTTCGGCCAACAGCGTTTATTCAAATAGATTCCTCGCGCAATTTGCCGCATTTCCACGCCATTAAATGTTGTTTTAATCCTTCAAAAACTAATTTCCTTGATGGGACCTCTCTATTAACGGCCTCGCTCCGCTCTAAAAAAATCAATGGACGCTTCCTGAATAGCGGCCCTTCCCAAACAGAAAATCCTCTTTGCAAAAGTGATAAAAGAAATTAGGAAATTTCTTCCGCTAGAGAGAGAGAGAGAAGATCCACCAGAGTCCACGAAGGTTGAATAAGCTTCTTAGTACACGCCTTTTAAAATTCTCAAACAGTCCCGAGATTATAAGTTTTTCCCATGCGAGAGGAAAGGAACTTCAAAAAAAAAGGAGACCGAAGTCTTTCCAGTTTCCTACTCCGAAAAAAACGAAGGAAAACTCTCCCTTAAAGTACAGAACGGTAAAAATCAAAGCGGTGTCGATTTTCCAGAAAATATTAGCAAACCTACTAAGTGTATGTACTCCTTACGAAGAGCCCCAAGTTTCACAATTACAAAACCCAATTTAGAAATTTTCGAACAATCCTATATATATATAGGGCGCCAAAGATGTTTTCAAAATTACCCAAAGAAATCTGCTTCAATACTGAATTTCAGAATCAGAAAGCCTTAAATCTTGGTTTTTCGATAATAGAGTGATTGAAAATTTTTGTTTTTAATTTGATGAATTTCAGTTTGATTATTGTATTTTTGCATGTTGTTTCGATTTTTCTATTCATATTGTCTCTGTATCTCAGTTAATTTAATACATGTGCGTTATGTTAATATGCCAATTGGCTAATTTCAACAAAAGAACTATTGTACGTGTAAACTTGACATTTCTTGCATATTGTCTGTGCTATTTTCTATGCACTAAACATGGGCAATATATAAATCTAAGAATCACGGACACGGACTCCGTGGTCAGTCCTGAAGATGGGTACATCGTTCCCGAAATGGCCATAGACCTTATACCGAGTCAGTTTTTGGTGGTTCAGGTGATTCTTAGATTTATATTACATTCCCACCAGTGGTCTGTATAGATCGCATATTGGTTTTTCCACTTTTGACCACGTTTCCACGGTTTGTACATCTACTTTATTCTTATAAAAATTGGTTTTACACAATTATGATTTTACACTTTGACAGTTGGTCTTATCTTTGGCTTATACTCTTGAGTTTTACGTCATGCATTACACTTATACATTATAACAAAGACTCCGTGGTCAGTCCTGAAGATGGGAACATCGTTCCCGAAATGGCCATAGACCTTATACCGAGTCAGTTTTTGGTGGTTCAGGTGATTCTTAGATTTATATTACATTCCCACCAGTGGTCTGTATACATGTGCAATATGTTTAACTTTGTTTATTTTGTACTGATTGTATTTGCTTCTGTTTATACTTATCACAATATTATTTATTTTGTTATTGTGCCCAACGCGTTTTTTATTTATTACTAATTTTCTGCTGTCGAAAGAAATGGGTGGGTAAAATATTTATGTGATAGGGATTGGTGAAGGCTGTAATTGAGGGTAAGATTTAGGGAAAAAACAGAGGGGAAAACAGAGACAAAAGTTGTTATAAGGGTTGGGTTAACTGTAAGGAAATGAAGGAGATGGCGCTTAATAGGGATTATTGATTGCGCATGAACCTACCAAAAGGTAGAACACTCATGAATGAGTGTCGAACAATCGCTGATATATTGCGTGATGGCATTCCCCAAACAAGTTTTCTTCTGGGATGGTTATATTTTACTCCCTTGAGGCTTGTCCATGTGTGTATGATTTTTCCTAGAGTGAAATAAATTATTATTATTATATTGCTCCGGAGATTATACGGTATGGAAGGGAGAGACGCGTGGTCTCCAGATATAGCTCGAAAGGAAGCGCCGGAAAAGTGACACGCAAGCAAGATGGAAAAAGACCGTTGCTCCGGGATTTATAAATAACTTCCTTTACCAAAGGTTTTCGGAGCTCTTTGCGGACGAGTTTACAAACACGGGAACACTTGCCACTCTTGAAAAGAAGCGGCAGACTACTCCTTGGGGGCTATCTTCCGCGAAGAAGAAAAGATTTTCTCTTTAAAGATCACAGACCGTACCGTTTCACTTTATGTTCGCGTGATATATGCTCAGGGGCGTGATTTATCGCTCGCGAACGTACGAGAAGGCGTCGGCTAAATTGTTGATCTCCGCTCGTTTGATCGACGGGAAATGTATATTTGGGGTTCAAAGGGATTGGGATCTTTAATTTTCGATTATCCCGTTCGCAGGAACTGGGAAGACTGAAATTCGGTCGTGAAAAGGGTCGTAAATTTTATGCGAAAATTTCGACGTCGATTCCTGAACATAAAAATCCGAAGCTGCTCAACTCTCAGCGTTTTCTTTTCGGTTAGTATCCGGAGATGCCTTTAAAGTGAGATGAGCAAACAGTCAGGCGAATATGAGAGTTATTCTTAGAAGTCGGCCACTCTATCTGATAAATTCCAAATACTGGGTTTCACGTACATTGGATATTTCATTGATAAAATAGAAGGGAAAATTACCTGAGAAGTATCGATTTCGATGTCTGTAAAATATATTTGTTGGAGATATACGTTATTGTTGTTTTATAGGATATAGATGCGTTTTTCAGCATTATTAATCTGCAAATTGATTATCGAGTATCAGAATATCAATGCAATGTTACTGATATTTTTAATCATCGAAATATCGTAGCTGAAATGGTTTTGTTTTGGAGGTGAGTAGTAAATGTTGTTACGGCTGAGAAGGAATAAGATTTCGATGAGTAACATATGATGAAAATTATTATAAGTAGTGGGACTTCCTGTTAAAGTTATGGGACTTTTTTAAATGTATGATGAAGTATAAAATTATTACACATAATTGATAACATATTTATAATGGCATATTTTATAAATAACAATCATGCTGGAGCTCAAATGTATTTTGTTGTGAAATAGTTAATAGTTGGGTTAATCTAATTTTATTGAAAAGTAATAATTTCTCAATGGAATAGCTTGTAAATAAAAAACTTATATTTTGTGAATTTCTTTAACTTAGACATTCAACTCGCATTTTTAGCTATAAACTTGTGTTGATTGTATTATAACACTTATTTTACAAATATCTTATACACTTTAGTTAATAGGCTTCATTATTAGTTGAAATCAACTAAACTTTTGATAAAAGAGTTCCTTAGTACTTTCTAATAGCGTTGATGAACTTTTTATTCGTACGTTTTTATAATTCCCGAGCATTTGCTTATCGTAGTTTCTATTTCAGTAGAAAGTTAAATATCTTAACTTTAATTAAGAACATAGCCATAGAGCTTTCAACATCCTATTTCAAATCTTGTTTAATAAATGGAGAGTGCAATCCTGCTATGGGATAAACAGAGAGGTCTTTTCTGAGCCAGAAATTGAGAAACATTAGGTTTGCAACCCTTTTCTTCGCTACATAATGCCTTAAAATAAGGAAGGAAATTGAATGACGTCCCATCTTCTCCAACCCCTTCCGAAAGTAACAAAGAGCTGAGCTGTCTTTCATTGTCTCAAGAACTCAATTTGGGGTCCAAATCATATTTTCTCTTTCCATTGAGTGGGGCTAAATCATTTTTATTGTTCCCTCCTTCGCTACGAGCAGTAATTACGAAATCAAAAAGTAAAATACACGCCGACGAATATTCATATGAATATTTCTGAAGGAGGGAACGCGAATTTGTAACGCAACATCCGCCATAATGGAGAAGTAATGTCTCGAGACAAGTTCGCGGGCGAATTGCTCAAGTTCGCCGTGAGTTTAATTGGCATCTTCATAAAAGATTTTCACGTTCTATTTAGCGAGGGACGGAAATAACGAGGGCTCCTTTTCAGGCCGTCTAAAACGCGGCATTTAACGGATTTACAGTTTTTTCTACATTGTTCCCCGGCGGGAGGAGTGCGTTTGAAAAATCAACCTTAATTCGCCGATTGTCGGGGAATTCCGCTCGAGTTCCCCCGCCCCTAACTACTTGTCTTTCCCTTTGAAGCCGAAGCCCTTTGAAGCTCCATAAAAGAAATCCTATTTCGGGTGCAAGCTACGCGAACACTTCCCTTTGCATTAGAAGTTTCGAGCGGTTTTTTTGCGTTTCGCGAGCGACGCTTTTTATTTAAACGTAAGACTCTCTCCCGCGTGTTCTCCGCCTCGCGACCCGGCGGAGGTCTCTCTCTGCGGGGGGTCGTAAAGGTGCCAGGAGAAACACTTTCAGCAAAACCCCAACAGTGCATTTTCGTCACCTCCCCGCTCTCTTCGTCTCGACTTAAAAGCCCCCTCTTCCCGCGTTTTCCGCTTCGCTAATGAACCAATTTGGCCTCGAGGTCTCGCCCTCCTCGGGAGCTCCTTCCATCGCCGGAAGGGCCTAAAGACACCAGCAGAAGCGTCTCCGTCGCACGGGGAAATGTGTTGGAGCTTTGTGCATTCCGCGCGCCCGGGGGTTGGCTTCCCCTCCCGCTCTTCGGCCCCTCGACTTCAGGTCTGCGGCTGTCGTGGTCCACGTGATCCGGACGGCTTAAGGGATGTAATGGGAGTGGTGCTGGGTGCGAGTGAACGGGGCGAAACCGTTGGTGTTGTCGTATGGTGACAGATTTCGAGGTTGTTCGCCGCGAACGGCTTTTATTCCGCCCCCGTTTATTTTAATATCCTCTCTCCCAGTGTCCATTTCTCTCGTTCCGCGGATTTTTCATACGTTTGACCCGTCCGTTTTTTTAATTCCTCCGCCTTCCTCTTTATGGAGCTTTCCCAGCTTTTTTCCAAAGCTTTCACTGTCACTGTTGGCCTCTCTGTCGGCCAATTTTCCTTTCCTTTTTTCTCCTCTCTCGTTTCTGTTAATGCGGTTTTCACTCAATTCCCTCTCTCTTTCGTGGTTTTTCATGTTAATTCGCTGTCTTCCTGAAATTGGAGTTCTTTTTATGTATTCCCATCATGCGTGACCTTTTGTCTCTTTCTTTGGAAGTTTTAATTTTCTCTGACGTGTTGAGAGTTGCGGTAACTTCATTTTGGTCCAGAAATTAAATCTCGCAATTTATGCATCGTCAATGTCTTTAACCTTGAAGTTTAAGAGTAACGCTCATGATTGCCTGAGACTCTCATTAGACCTCAGACATGAAAAATACAGATTGAAATGGATGATAAAAGAGAAAGATCCAGTTGTTACGTAAAAAATTTCAATTACTTAGAGTGCAATTATTGTTTTAAATGTACAAGTTGTGGTTTGGGTGATATCATATAAGTTTCAGTTTAATGAGTTTTCTTATTGCTCCAGGATTTTAACTTTCGTGGCGGATGCTTTCCCATTACTCTTGTTGAAATTCGCGTATAGGTATTTTAGAATAATCATAACTGTTCAATTTCACATAATGTGCCACTGTGCCAATATGAAATTTTACGGGTTTAATAGCAATAATTTCTAATTTAAATGTATAATGACGCAGGAGATAAAGTATTTGCTAGTAACAACCTGCTACTCCATTCTATTAGTCTCCAGAATAATGAAAAAAATTGAATTAAGCGATTCTTCAATCCTGTTCAATCTAGATAAACGTATTTTGAAGTTTTACTTGAAAGGAATATTTTCTCAAATTTCAGAACTTTCTATTATTTATTGGAATTTTGTAAGTGTTTCGGAAATGTTAAATAGAAGTTCTTGGTAACCGAATTGCTTTTGATTTTTTGGGAATATCCATTCTTTCAATTCTGCAGGAGAATCTAACGGGGTTACTGTTAAAAACATAAATTTTTATGAGAAAACATCTATTATGAATAAGTTCTTATACAATCAAAGCTTGCTATGCATTTTCCTTACGCAGATTTAGAGGTAGAACTAAGGCGAAAAAAGTTCTCGTAACTTCGTTTATTTTGCCTGCGCCTAGACGTAAGACTTTCCTCAAAGCTTCCAGAGTGCGCACGTAGAAATATGACTACTCAAGGGATTTTCCATTTCAGAAAGAACGTAATCGATCACCGAGATTTTCTTGGTAGCTCACATTGTTGTCTGTGGCTGTTTGTTGTGTCTGTCATGACTAAATATTATGTTATCATTCATCTCCGATGCTAACATTCATCTACAACTTATATATAATTATTTATAGTCTACACAAAACTATCATGCATTTTAAAATGAAATGTACATACTATCCCTTAATTATAATCCTAAATACTAAAATTATCCTAAATACAGATAGGTAAAAAAATACCGTTATTTTAATATTTCCATCCTTCTCTCCACATTTAATAGGTTCCATCATGTAGCAACTGCTCTACACTCTACATACTTAGAGCCTTATTGAGTCATTCAAATTCAAGAACACACTCTAATTTCCTAACGCAAATGTGTAATTATTAAAAATTTAGATGGATGGATTAAAAAAAACTTTGTTAGGTTATTACATGTTTAACAAAGGAGCAACAGCGCGCTCTATTGGTTATCTCTTTAGTATTCAACACTGTCAGTTGTCTCAAAATATGTTTACGCAATCGATTTTAGAAATGTATGAGTTTTGGCACAGATTTTATGAAACATGGGATTCGTTTATTAACGATTTATAACGTTGCTATACTTCTATTCCCAAAACTCCCGAGACGATTATTATTCATAAAAGGGGAATTTCTACCGTAACCGCCGATTTTGAATGATAAATTATTCGACTAGTTTTTCTTTTATTCCCGTCTGGCAAAGTTCATTTTCCTCAATTTATGGCTGAATTCGGCCCAAATTATACGATTCTTTGTGGAGTTATAAAAATGTTATAATCGTCATAATGTAAACGTCTGGCTTTTTTTCTAAATTTTAGTTGGATGTTCATTTTGGAAAATCGTGCAATATTACTTTTAAGAACAACGCAATCATAAAAGTTTCCGTTTTTAGACTAATGGAACACACGGGCAGTGCGAGCAATTGCGTCTTTTCCCTAGACACGTTTTCGAGAGCATCCCACAATTACGAGGCTTCGCAAAAAGGCCTTTTTACAACGCTTAAGCGACGCTTTGCGTCCCTCGCATTCCTCTCTTCCTTCACACGTGTCTGCTCTTTATCCGTCCGCTTATAATATATTTTCACTCGATTATTTTCCCTTTTTATCTTTTTCCTCCCCCCGCGTCCAACTGCTTGATATATCTCCCCGCCTATCCGCGTCTGCATTTTATCCATCCTCCTGCACTCTTCCCGTTTTCCTCCCTTCGCAAGCGCACGCCCGCTCACAGGGAGGTGCGTCCCTTGCACGTTTCCCTTTATTCACCCCCGTACACATCGCATAGACAGCCTCCCTTTCGCTTCGCACCCCCGAATCGCGTCGTTTGAAATATTTTCGCGCGACCCCAAGCCTCGCTCAATCCACGTCTCCTTCCACATCGCATATTTCGCCCCGTCCTCTTACGCTTGCCCCCGCGTTGCCCCTTCTCCGCGTTCACCTCTCCATCATTCTTCCGAATATGCAACGGTGCCCTCTTCCTCTTGTCCTTTCTCTCCTTTACCACCCTCCATTCTCCTTATTTCCTTCAGTTACTCATAAACTGCATCTATGATATGGATCATATACTGGCACCCCAAAAAGTCGTATCAAATCGCTTTAAATGTTTTAAAACTTACAATTTGGTTCAAAGAGCAATTTTTCCTCTTAATGTTGGGCACATGAGATATGCTGAACGGAGAAACTGCATTAGAAGTACCCGAGGAATATTTTGGTGTTTTAGCAGCTTCATCAATTGGCATAGCTAGAGCTAGAGCTAGGCTAGAGCCTGATGTACTTGCATATCATGAAAAATTGAAATATAGCACTCTTCCTTTGCCCAGTATTTCATATATTCAAGAAAAAGCGAAATATGACTTTGCACGGTAAGGTCGTGCACTTAGGATTATTTCCAATGTTCATTTTTTACTAACTTCATGAACATCAATTTGTACCTCTATAAACAATAATCTCTTATTTACCACTTTGTTTTCACTGAGTTAGTGGTTGGCGTGCTATCATAGCAGCGCTGAAATACGGAGTTCGAATCTTGGCATGGATATTTGTGAGCGTAAATAAATGAAATTGTTAATTGAGAATGTATCTAAACCAGTAGCTAGAAACCTATTTCAATCGATTCTCGATCGATCACTCTCACAATTCAGTCTGTTCAGAAAGGATGTGCCTACGTGAATCCATCATTCCGCTCTGGTATTGAAAATTTCCTCAAATCTAATATTTTAAAACCAACAAGGTGTATAAAAATATAAATATTCGCTATACACTTCAAAACTTATAATTTTTGTCGATGGTTTCGGCATTCACTTGGTGACAGTTCATTATAAAATAAAAAGGATTATAATAGATCGAATATTTTAATTTATACAGTACGAAATTATAAATAAGATATGCGAATATGATTTATATATAAACCATATGTATAAATTAAAATATTACATCCATTACTATTCTTTTAATTCTTAAAATTTACCTTTTCATTGAAGTTTTTAGCTAGATCGGCATACAATCATTTAATTACAGGCATTTATTTCATTAAGAGACGAACAGGCCGTAGTTTTCCCACTTCTGATGTAGACTTATATTTGCTAAATAAATGTGTGGGTATTAATGCTTATATGCACGAACTTACGTATTACGACATTATGCGCACTCAAAAATGAGCATATTTTCCTCTATTTTTCCATATTTGTGCTGATAGAAAATTGCCATGGTCGAATAAATAATTAAGTTTACAACTAGAGGATAAGTTAATGAAGATTCTTTAACCTTTTGGTAGTCCTCCCATCACTTAAGGCTCAACCTTACAATTATATTGAAGAAGATTAGCGATGATTATGAATCTCGGTATTGGCTCTGATTTTCATCCAATTGTCTTTTTTTAATAAACATATCACTAATATATTTCTATTTATCATAATTGTATCCTCCTAATTTATTAGAGTTTCAAATTTCCAATGCATGTACTGCTATTGACTCTAACGAACCGAATTACAAATTTCTAAGAACTTAAATGCTACACAAAGTACTTCTACTTGGAAATTTGTTATCATCATGTCTATCTTTCCAAAATATCCCCTTTTCTTGCCCTTGAAAATTTCTCTCTTCCCCTTTTATTTACAATGCTCTGTTTTTCAAAATATCTTTTTCAGCGAACGCATTCTTCCTACTCTTAGATGGGATTCTTAGCATTTCCCCTCAACTCTACGTCCCCTCTACTTCTCTGATACTTACGGTACCCATCCTTTCTAAATCTCTCTCTTCTAGACTTGTAGGAGTCTCGTACATCCACCAACACCCTCTTCTCCCTTTCACCCTCACATTCTAATCTTCATAGCTCTCCGTCCTCCCCTGTTCCACCCATTTCATTCAACATTTCCTTACCACTACAATCTAAGGTAGGTTCTATATCGTTATTTCTCCACTCCCTTTCACCTGAGATTCAATACACCTGCATTTTGCGCATCACCTTGCTTTCTCTATTTTTGTGACCATCCGTAAGCAATCCCAGCTTCTCTCTATATTATCTTTGTTTTAATATCTCCCTTTTCATTCCAACTTTTTCTCTATAATCTCTACCCTTTCTCACTCACCAATTCCAGCACGTTATCTCCATCAGTACCTATACTTTCCATATATGACCACTACCTACCAGTCCGCCCTAATATAACCCCCATTTCCCCCTCCTGCTGCCCATCAGTTTGCAGTCACACATTGCCCTCTTCCCATTCAGCTTTCTCCCATTTTCTATCACCGTTCACTC
Organism: Sympetrum striolatum; assembly: GCA_947579665.1. NCBI lineage: Eukaryota > Metazoa > Arthropoda > Insecta > Odonata > Libellulidae > Sympetrum > Sympetrum striolatum. Next base: position 53,470,656 of record OX388347.1, on the reverse strand, counting down.
TTTACCTTTCTCTCATTTCTTCGCATCCTTCCATATCATCCCAAATTCACCCCACTTCCCTCTCCCATTCAGATTTCTCCCATTCTCTATCACCTATCACCCTGTTCCTTTCTCCCTCATTTTTTCACCATCCCTCCTTTCCCTCCGAAATCCTCCCCATCACTTTCCAATCCCTCCCACCAACCCTCTCCTGCATTTTCCACCCATTCTCGTCCCAACCAATCCCCTCCATTACCCTATCACTTCCCCTTTTCTTTCTCCTGGGACGCACGCCCCCACCCCAGCCTCCTCCGCTACACCCTGTGTCTGATTCATTGCCCTGTGGCGCTAGTCGCAGCTGCTAGCATCCCTCTGCGAGGGAGTATGCGGGGGCAGCTCCCCCGTGACCCCCAAGGGGTACGGGAGTTGGTTAGGGGGCAATTGCTCCGATCGGAAGCTGAGTTCGGCCTCGGTGCGCGAGGGTACCCTCCGGTTGTCGCCGTCCCTTCGCCGTCGGCCCCGGGCGTAATTTCACTATAAAGACCCTTTTACATAAGCGGCTATAAAGGCACAATCGAGTAGATTTTCCGATTTGGGGAGTTTAATTTTCTGACGGGAAGTTCACAATTTTTCGGGTCGCGGCGATTTGTTTTCGGTGTGCGATTGACTCCGAGAGAAAGAGGTCGTCGTGTCCGCTCTCATTCGGTGTTAATGCAAGCGTGAAATTGGATTAAAATCCGGAGATGTTAGAAGGGGCGCGGAGTGAAAGGCAGTCCGTTCCTAATTATGCCCACAATGGCTAGGATCCCTCACTCCCGACAGTAAGGAAACAAACGAATGGGTCTTCCGCGAGTGAGGAATCAGTCGAAAGTGAGGTGTTGCGCGGGGTAAAAACGGGTTCGTTTTGTCGGTAATCGCTGCGGGCTCGTTGGGGAAATTGATATTTTAGAGGGAAAAAATTGGCGCGGGTTAATGACCTGCCGGATGCCGGGACAAATTAATTCCCTTATACATGCATTGGGATTTGAGAACGCGGAAAAAATGTATTGGATCGAGCAAGAAAACATAAGGCATATTTTATGGCGGGCGATTAATTCTGCCCCGAGCGGGTGCTATACACAAGAGACGCCTTCGATTAATTATAAAATCCTCGATCGCCTTTTTTCATCTCTGGATTGTTTGCTTGTTCTCGTCGGGGGTGGGGAAGCGTACAATCTGTTTCCTGTTTGCGTCGCTGTCGATATTCTTCGCTGCACTTATTTGGGAGTCATTCGGAACTAATTGCGAATCATTTGGAATAATAGGTCCGAATTACGATCGGATGCAATTAAGTCCCCGGAATAGCTCGGAGGTGAACTCTCGAACCAGCGTCCGTAACTTCCGCTGATTTATTTTACTTCGGCGGTAATTTAATTTTTGGATTTTTTTGGAATGAGTCTTAATATTCATTCATCAGTTTGTTCGGCGTGCTCTAATTGAGTCAATTCTATAATTGATTAAGCATAAAATTGAATGGTCGAGCGTTTTAAAACGGATTCCCAAATCTGTGCCTAGGAAGCGAAGTCGAAATTTCTGTCAGTACATATTTATGGAAAAAGTATTCAGTGACTGTTTCCAAAATTGAAATCTAGCATTATCTCGAGTTAAATTATTAGATTATATTAATAAAGAGGTATTAATATATGTGCATATTAATAGAGGTATTAATATATTTGAAGAATATTAAATGATATAGCGATCTTTTAGCTATTATATGAAGACGATTGTCATACCAGATTACTTTTACTATTTTACTTATGGAAACTTTCGCTTCTGGTTTTGTATGATGCGGTTCGTATTCTTAGAGGTAAGAATTTGATTTTGAAAATACCGGAAGAATATTTATAATATACATTCTACCAGTTGATTATATTTTTTAGGCAGTACAATTAACTTAAATATTTACTCTTCAATACCAAGGTAAATTTAGTGCTTAAATATATCTCTGCCGGATACTTCCCATCCCCTATCTTTGCTTCTAAACAGAATGAATTTTTTTTTATAATCTATAATTAGTTATTGATTTGATTTTTTAGGCAATTTTTCCAATATGTTTATGAGCTTGTTTGTAAAAAAACAAATGTTTTAGTTCCCATAATTTATAATGATTATATATATACCCAGAGTAAATATTTCCTCTCCTATTAATTAAATAAATTTTTCTCGCCTTTGGAAAGTTTCATTTTTTGGCTAAAACATTATTAATATTGCAATTATTATGGGTACATTACTAAATTATATGTAATTATTTATTTATGTGCTACTCTGGGTACATAGTTTTAAATTTACAATTTCAGAATAATACAAAGAACAAATTTTAATGCACGACCTTTAATCCTTCAGAAAAGAATTTAACTTATATGAGTGATTGCCCTTGTTTCTCGAAATGGGAAATCGTTATCAATTAACATGGACAAGCGGGCATGTGCTAAATAAGCCTAATGAACGTTGCGCTGATCCTATCAGCATGAAAATCAGTATGCCGCAACGCTTTGGCCTTCTGTCAAAACAAAAAAGTATCGCGTGGCACTTCTGTTCCCGAATGCCACTGCTGCGACAAGTCACGTTCTTTAGGAGGGCAGTGAAAGAGTGATGCCCGAACCTGACTCCAATGCCTCATCAACAGGAACATGATGCTCAGGGGAGAGGCTAATTATTTCAGCAAACATCAATCAAGTTCTAACATTATCTTTAGAGAATTTTCATCACAAACATTAATTAATGTATATATATATATTGCGGTTAAATTGAAAAATTGGCTCCTATTTTCGAACTAGTAGCTTCTGGGATTTATCGCCGGTTTCTATTTCTTCTGATAAATAAATGAAAGCAGGGAAAGTTACAAGTGAAATTAATAAAAAATATCTTTAGCTGGCAGTAATCTACAAAGAGCTTGTGCTCCAATAAAGAGCTCTGAATTTATTTATCTAATAGCAGAAATGCCCTTTAATTCTCAACGGGGAGATGGATATTGATATACGTACGCCAGCATAATAGAGTGATCGGAAATATGTTTTATACGTGTAGGTAGAAAATGTCAGGCTAATTTGTTTTCCAAACCAATAAACCAAGGCAATAAACATATGATTAAGTCCAAAAATCCACTTCAACTCAATATTCAATCTCATATCTTTTGAATTGAGGATTTCTTCAATTAAGACATTATTCGTTTGAGCAATATATAAGTAGATATAATAGATTTATTGAATTTTTGATAAAGTTAAAAACATTAAATTTTTAACGTTAAAATTCCAAGGTACGTCTAAGGAATGTAAAAATTTAATCTTGCTCACCATTCTCTTATATCAATTTATCATTCTCTTTTAAAGAACCCTACGAGCTTTTGTCGAAACCAAGAGACTTTATCAGTCGTATTTGATGATTTCCATAATAACTTAAAAAGGTATACATGTATAGTTCGTAATGGCAAAGAATTGTGAGAAAGGAAGAATTATTCAAAGCGAAAATAAAAATATAACACCCTAGGAGAATTGACGAGATTTGAAATCACCGAGGTTATAAAAAAATAATAGTACCATATATTTTCAAATTATAGTACTCATCATCGATATGGAATTAGAGGTCAGGTATGACAGAAATCGGGTATGTTATTTATTACGATTTTTTATCACATTCAATAAATGTTTTCCAATTACCTCAATTCTCATCTTGTCTATTAAATTATTACTTTCTCCTAACTCTTTGCGGCTAGTGGAAGATGGAATAAGGTTCCATCCGCCCTTCGTGCAAATATAGAAAATCTTTCAATATTATTATGCAATGCAGTGTGTATGATAGCCATGAATCGAATTTTACAGCCGATTTCGCTTCGTAAATCGCAACTTCCGCAAAGGTGAAACACTTCATCTTTCCCAACCTGTGATTATATTAATGAAATGATCTCCAATCCCTTCATACCCTATAAAGATCAATGCGGTAATAAGGGAGAGATTTCGACCAACGAAAGTAATTTCAGGGTCGTTTTTCTCATCCGTAATGCCCTCCTTTTACGACAGTTTCTCATGCCGTTAATTTTTCTACATAAATTTCCCTTTCTCTCCCATTTAACAAGACCGTAAAGGGCGAGCACAAACAACCGTTAAAAAGCTCCGAGGTGATTTCGGGGGCGGGAAAAATCGCAAGGAATCCCTCCGTTCCAAAATATCCATCCTAATTATTTCTTCAAAGTTTCAATTGGAAAAGAAAAAAAGCCATCCACGCCGTGGAAATAGACTAGGGAACGGATTCCTTCCTGTAAATCAAAGTTTTTCAGCTCTCTTTGCCTAGAGAGACAAATAGGCGGCGGAGAGCACGTCCTCTATAAACAAATTTCCAAAATAGCTCCTTGTTGGACAACTCCCTTTAATTGAGCGCAATAAAAATCTCCCGGAGACAGGGTTGCGAGTCGGAAGGATACACTTCGGCTGATGCCACACCTGTGGTTGTCTCCGCTTCTCCTAATTTTTCCCCGGCGCTACTCCGCTCCCTTGGAATCCGGCGTGAATAAATCTGTCTTCTCTTCGCTCCGTCTCTCGCCTTCGTTCCCTATCGGAGCCTAAAATAACCCGCGCTTCCCGTTCCTCCTTTGTTTATTTTCGTCGAGTTGCATTCATCCGCCCTCCGCCACGGATTTAAACGGAGCATCCCAAGGTTTTCGGTGACCTTTTGCGATTTTAACACGCATTGGCTAATTGATGGGCAGAGGTCCAAAGCCAGCCACCTAAGAAAATCACGGCGAGCTTATCTGGTTTATAAATGGGAGAGGAAGCGATGGGGAAGGGAATTTCATTTTTTGCTTTCTTTTTTTATTTTGATGCACATGTGTCCCTTTTGACCTTGCTGCGAGCTCTGCTATTTGAATCTAATGGAGCTTCATTTTCTGATATGCTGCTCAATGACTTTTTCTTTGGAGATTAGTGTGATGTATCTTTAAAAAGGCAGATTATACCATAAAAGGGAAAGTTCCTCTTTGTTATTTCTTCTTGTTGTGAGTCAAATTTGTATATAGTTCCTGAATATCTCTTTTTGTTCTATTTTGGGTGATTTACTTTTTATCTTCAATCGTGAACTAGCGTGTAGCGCTTGATCTCTCTTGTAGCTTATTGATTTTTTTCAGCACGATGTAATTATTTTACTATGAATCATCAAAAAATCTTTCGATTAATGGTGGTTTCGTTTTTTTATTCTACAAATTAAGAGGGACAAAGAGGGAAAAGTGAAGCTTAAAATTAAGTATTTTTTATATTTTATAAAATATCACTGAGATTTTAACGAAGGTAAAAAGTTTAAATATGTCTAACGTGTCATATGCACATGAAGTTTATTAGAGACCATAAGAAATATTTATTACTTTTAGGCAAAAGTATGATGGCAAAATATTTTTTGAAAATACCTTATTTTAGATTCAATGGTGGGCCATTTTAGATATTGCTTCGGCTCTTAATGACAAATTATTTAAAGCTGGTATCTTACCTATCCTTATTATGAATAACCAAAAATAATTTTTAATTTAAAAATGAAGTAGCTCCTCTGGGTGCTTATGTTCAACTGAAAGTGATATTAATATGACAAAGCCTAGGAAAAGGTTGGGGAACTTTTCATTATTAGAAGGCCGCATTCAAAATCATTAAACCACACTTGATTACTGTGTTTGCGATATTTAAATTGAAGGTATCAAATTTGTACGAAGGAAACCGAATTAGATCGTAAAGTGAGCCAACGGAGAATATTTTCCATTTTATTTCCACTTTAGGTTATAAATGGAATATATATATATATATATATATATATATATAGATGGTATAAAAATATAGATAATTATTAATGAGAGTAAGGTGAAAATTACCTGTATTTATTTCTGGAATTGAGGATCATATTGAATGGTAGTAAGGTCTGAGGCCTGTCGGCTACCCTACTAATTTGTCTGCAGACCAATTCAGCGTAATGACTAGAGCGTACCCTATGTTTTGGTTTCGCTACATTTCACTCTTCCAATTTATAATCCCACGTCGTTTTCAGTAGATCTAAGTCGGCGAAGATTCATTCGTTTTGACGTCTTCCAACCACACGACCCAACCAAATTGAACGATTTGCGGGCGTCAGATTGGGTTTCCTCATTTTTCCGCAAACTTCCAAAACACGCGCTATTTCTGAACTTAAACTTCCCCCCAACACTTAAAATGCTATACAGCATCCGTCGCGGTAATGGCGTTTTTTTCTTTTAAAAAAGGGGGCGATACCTCTTGCGCCTTCGTCATTCCACTGCGCTTGTCACGTCATTTCCCCCGTCACGCCCCCGCACCTCCGAAAACAACAACCCCCCGACACGAAAATCTTCCCGATTCCCTTCATTCCCTAACCTTTTGGTTCTCCGGGAAACGCTTTCGGAGGATTTTTCCTCCCTTCCTTATTTGTGGAAAACTTCCCCCATTGTCTCCCAACAATGGAATCTTCGTGAGGCGTTCCGAAGTTGCAACCTAAACTTTTTCACCCTCTCGTTTCCCTGTCACCCTTCGACATCTCCCTCACACACGTCTCTTTAATCCCCCTCCTCACACCCCCTATTCCGATTTATCTCTTTGTAGTGGTTCGGAAATGGAATTCTGGATTGCATCCAGGAAAGGCCTTTCTCTTTCAGGGCGGTTTTTTCGCCGCTTAGGAAAATATTTCCTAAAAAGTTGATGGATGTAATTTTCATATTAAACAACTTTAAGTGCGCTATATATTTCCTATAATGCACTGTGATTGTTGGGCTGTTATATCAATCTGGTTATTTTGTATGATTTTTATTATGAACTAACAAGGGGAGCACCAGGTTTGTAGGAAACGGATTCAAACGAAACTTTCAGGGCACATTCTCTGCTTAAAAGTAATGGACATGTGTCCGACCGTTCAACTCAATTTGCCTTTGTTTATGAAAAATTAGCAACTGAATATCGTAGTTGGCCAACCCCGCCATACACATGCATTACCATACAGTTCTCGAGATTTTCCACCTAGGAAATTATGTTCTTCCATTTTTTTGCTGATAACTTACCTTTTTACTATTAAATTTCATCTTCTTTACTTTTCCAGCATTTTTTACTTTTTATTTAGCATTTATTTTAATGCACACAACGACGCACTGTGGGCTATAATCGGTAAAAGCTAATCTTGAAGGCACCTGTGTGACATTCTGTCTTCATGAGGTTTAATGTAAGCTACAGAAGGGCGAGCTGCTTTTATGGACTCCACATTCGATCTAGTAAAATGCTGGAGATTGGTGTTTACCCTTCATTTATGAATGCCACATTCACGCAATTACCTATTTTTATTCCGCACTAGAGTAATAAACTCATATTAGGCAATTGAATGCATTAAGATACTGTTTCAAAGACAATTTTACAACGTAGATTCAAATCAGCGAATCAGCGAATTAAAATTTCATGGATGTACATTTTTAGAATAATTGAATTCCGTACCGGAATAATAAAATAACTCTAAACTACATACTTTGAAAAAATATGTTCCAAGTGCGCTTCCAAAAATCCTTTGATATGTAGTTTTAGCTACTAGAGAGGGCACTTAAATTTTAGAGGTTTGTTAACACGTTGGAGTATTTCAGTAAGGAATTCTTCTTGGCTCAGTTTCACAACAATTGAAATTCCGAAAAAAATATTCAGCCGTTTATTTAGTTGAATTCGAATATTTCATAAACTTGTCCTTCATCTCTATCCAGATTGAGAATATCATGTCTTTTAGATTCGGGTGCGTCTTAGATCCGGGAATGCACGTAACATACATTCTTGATGATTCTAGTTTTTGGTTGCATCATTGAGAATTTGGAGTTTTGACTTTTGAAATTTTGATTGAAAATTTGAAAATTGATTTTTTATCTATGCCGCCCAATCATTGCATCAGTTTATTAGTGTTCTCCATATTTCTACTCCGGTCTCATCAAGTCTTTTCTTAGTTCTTTAACCCTTTGGCTCCTTGCAACTCTATCCTCCCGTCCTATAAGAGGCTATCAGTCTCCTTTTTCTACAACCCGACCCTCTTCATGCACCGTTTTTTTTTAATCCAGAAAAAGAAGTTAGCGAGACGGTCATTATAGAGGAAGGGGGAGGTTGGCACTTTATGCGGATTTTCAAAGAGAAGCTGCCGCGCTGTTTCGGAGGAATTACAGACTCTTGTTTGAGTTCCGTTAACTCTTACGGGGAGATCAATACACGTAATCTGCGTCAGAGCCTTTTTTCTCTTAATTGCGACCTGCTAAGCTTTGAACCCACTCGCTTTATCTTCTTTGAGGTGGTACTCGTTTATGTTCGTCGAATGCGTGCATGTCTTTAAGTAAACTAGCGTGTTTAATTACTCGTTAAAGTTAGTATCCTGTTGCTTGTTATGCGGCGGTTAAGGATATGTTTTAAGAGGGCCTTTGTTTTAATCGCTACATTTTTTATACGGGAGGAGTGTGTAAAAATGTGAAAATGGGGTCTAAACAATGCTTGATAGCAGAGAGAAAACTCTATATATTCAAGTTTCCCGGAAATGAACAAAATAATGGAGGATTTCGTTTGTTATGCTTTTTTAGAACGCCTCGAAAGTGATGCGGGTTCAAGCATTTATTTAGGCGGCGATGACTGCTGTTGAAATTAATGATGTCTCGCGAGTAGTATTTACACAAAGTTTAGACGTGACAGGAATGTCACTGCCCAAATAAAAGGTGGAACTCATTTAATTCCATTGCGCGTGATTAAATTTGGCATTTGAGGGTCGGAAAGAAAGTCCTCAGGGATTTCATATTAAAACGAAAATTAATCATGATCTCGTTTAATTTAGATTTCGTCTTCGTGGAGTCACATTTACGCATAAACATGGATTTCAATTCATAAATTATTCATAATTAAAGTAGGCCGAAGTAAATTTCAATTACTCGTATTTTTAATAAAGATAACAGTGAGCGTCTTAATGAGTATTTAACCATCGTAGGCCTAACAATACATTATGTATGTTTGAAAAATACTTTAGTTTTGATCGAAAAAATTATATACATTTCAAGTGAAAGTCTTGCGTTGAGATTTACATAAATTGAACTTAGTCTTGAAAGGATTTATTCCTGTTCGTACAAAACTTTAAATTCTTATTTTGATTATCATGAGTTCATAGGCGAGTATACGAAGAACGTAGTATTTTCTCGATCTTGGGTTCGATAATTTGCTATTAATTTCACCGCGGAAAAGTTGTTTGTACATAGATCCCCTCTCAGTAAGCGCTGCCTCTCCTATTTTCTGAGTTGTACTCGGATTAGTAACCTATTTAACGAATTGGAATAGGACTCAAGATCGCAAATAGACTCTAATAAAAGTATTAAAATATAGAAAAAAAAGATATGGACCCAATATGAAATATGTTCGTGCACGCTATTACATACATAACTAACGTGAGGATAAAAGCCCTTTGCGTGAAATTCAAATTTTATTACCGTGATGGGTTTCTACTAGATATAGAGCTCTTCCTCTATGTTTAATCGAAATAAATAATAAAGTGTTACGTTGTTTCAGTAAACGATTCTCTCTCTCTCTATATATATATTGATGAATGTTTTGAATGTGACGAATCAGCCATGCTGTAATCCGCTTTCTCTCCCAAAGAAAGGTCAAAGAGTGCATGGAATGGAACCCCCCCTGGCGCCGCGATACAAAGTGACTGTCGTGCTCATCACAATCATGGCCTAAGCCTAACCGCATTTCTGGAAAGGGAGTAAACCCTCAGATTCCGACACTTTCCCTTCGCTCACTCCGCATTGTCACCCCACATTCACGTTTGCGTGACTCGAATTAATTGACAGCGAATGTACATCCCGCTCCAATAAACGTAAATGTTTAGAGTTGGATTCCTGGGCTAATATACTTTTCCTTTTGAAAAACTTTTTTTATCCTACGCTTTAGCAGGGTCATTTTGTATTCACTAGAAAAATACACCATGGCAGCCCTCTAGCTATATTATCCTGTTTATCTAATTTATATTTATAACAATGTAATATTTAGATAATATTATTTTCATATAATCCATTGTTCAATTATATTAATTTAAAATGCAATTATACATTTAGGTCTGATAGTGGGAATCAAGAAACATTATAATTCATAAATAATTGGCACATCGAACTCACGACATTATTAGTACAACGCTCTAACCGACCGAGTTAATTCATCGGCATGATGAACCTCGCGTCAATAAGTCAATCAGTGACCGTCAATGAACTTTTCTCTAGACAGCATATTTATAATTTTAACAATCGAAAATTTCTTCTCGATGTATTTCATACAAAATAAATGTCTGTAGCTAAAACTTGCGCTCTGTAAAATGTCATTAAAGGAAATAATGAAACTGAAATATTATCTAAACAAGTTTAATATTTTACAGTTGCATTAATTAATTAATTCATAATTAGGAATTGAATGCAAATTGCCTAAAACTATGTGAAATGAATATGATCTTTCCAAAAACATGTTAAAAGTAGTCTTTTATAATTATTATTTCATAAATACGATTCTGGCTTCAAAACATCTCCATTTTCAAGATACACTAGGGCATTTAAAAAAATGTCTTATTTTATAAAATGTTTGCCTCTTGTCTTTACATATTATTAAGCTATCCTCAAAATTAGTCCTTTAATATATCTATGGGTGTCCTTTTTGAAAATGTATATGGTCTTAGGTTCCGTATGATTATATTCTAAGGAAAATTTATCCATTTATTCATATTAACTAATGTTTCATGTTAGAGGTAATCCAATAAAAAATATCGCAATAAAAGCTGCACACACAAGCGAGAGAGCACATCTCTAGCTGCGGAATAACGACTTCATGTTTGGGCTAAATGTCGCCGTAAATTGCCCATAAAATACGAGCCCTTGCTAAATGAAGAAAGTTAACATGCATTTTGATGGGTTAACTCTCATTTCAGCTATAATTCTTTCACTTTCTTTCCTTCCGAAACTGATAACGGAAGACCGTTGAACTTTTACAAAGCTCCCCAAACAGGATCAAACTTTTGAAGCGCTACCGAGGGTTGGTTCACTAACAAATCGCATCCATATGCTCCATTCTACGATCCATGTTTCTGTTTTCTTCTTCGTTTTAAGTTGCGCGAACGTAATTAAATCTTCAGCCGGACACGGCTCCCTTTTTCCAGGAGCACTTAACTCCCCTTTGTCCATATTTCCTCTGCACACACGAGGGAGCTCGACCCTTCCGATATTGTCATATTGGTACACCCTGTTCCTTTATCCTTTTATGCCGGTGTCGATCCATGCGTTATTCCGCTCCGGTGATCCGAGTTTTAGCAACCGCGAGGGAGAGCGTATCCACCGGAGGTCGTGGGTGGGCAGTCCGTGGTCAAATGGAAAAGGCGGGATCTGGACGGTCAAATGGGGTCCAGCGGTGACAAGGGAGGAAAAAGCCGGACCCGGGCCTTTGATTCAATTTACGAAACTGAACGCTACGCATTTGGGCGTGCGTTGCCGCCCCCAAGCCACATTAGCCTCCCTCTTTTTTCTTCTGGGGTCTTTTCCTCCCCCCTACGGCTGTATTGTTGTCACTTGCGTCAGTTCCGCCTTCTGGGAGTTACGCTTTTTTCCATCTCGGACGGAATGGAATCGCGGAAAGGAAATGCGATTCGGTTCTGCTTGCAGCGCATCGGTGCAGGTCCCATGGGTTGGTAGGAAGAAGGCGGAGGCGGAGGGAGATTTTTCTTCCCGAAAGCAAAGGTGGGGTGACACGCGTGCAAGGAGTCGATTATTGCGTATAACTCCTTGGGGGTTATCGTCCGACAGGGCGATCGCTTTTGTGCGTGAGAAGTGTACCGATTAAGGGAAAAAAATCCCTAGTCTCGTCAGGTTTCGGCGAGAGCTCTTGTTCGTCGGGTTGTTGGAAGTGTTAATCGGGATCAAAAGTGTGGTTCGCTTTTTCATATTCTTCCGTTTTTTGTGGACTCAAGACACTTGGACTTAGAGCTCATGATTATGTGCATTTCTTTTGAATCTATTTGTAGAAAAGAAATATGGTGGTTAATGATCACAATCGAAAACTCTTATTCAAAGTCGTTACCACGGAAATTTAGGGAAATTTTGAAGGGCAATATATGCTTCCACAGATCTTGTGTTTCAAAAATGTTTAAGAGATCTTCCAATATGAACAAATACATTCATTTTGGAAGCTGGTTAGTGGATTCGATTAGGATAGTTAAAAAAAAAACGTTTTCATTATGTACGAGTATTTGTAAAAATTAGGGTTTTGCATCTGATGATGGCAATTATTCGCCAAAACCGGGCATTTGTATTTTACAAGGAAAAATTAATATTTGGAAAAGGAATAAACATTAATTTTCCATTAGATAATTTTTTTCCGGAAGAGATAAGCAAGCTAAATTACAAAGAGGCTCTTAGTTTTCTGAATAAGCTTATGGATTTAAAACCCTATACCTTATTTCAAGTATTTGTCAATTATAAGGTTCTTTCCATTTTATATTAAGGGTGATGAAAAAACTTAGTAATATCCATACAATAAACCCTGTGGATATTACCAAGCTCTTTTTACGCTCTTGGGATGTCTTTCTACGAAGTCTGGCAAAATATATTGAATTAATAAGCTATTAACATATTTTTTCTCCTAGCAACCTCACTCCATTTCTGTTAATATTCGTTGTATGACAATAACTGCTAATACTCCTCAAAGTCATCGATTAGAGTAATACGGCATAGCGAATATCCTGAGGTTTCTGAAAGCTATAATAAAATGTTGCTGACTATTTTCAACCTTCTTAAGGCTTTCTTTACTTTAATCTTCTTTGATGTAATCATTCTATTTAATTTGATTAAATATTGATATAATAATTTTCGTTATATTTTTTATTTTGTCAAGCCAATTGCTAAATATCATGTTTTATGATGTTCATAATTGTATATTAAATTGTTTGGAATATAAATATTCCATATTCTTTAAAATAGTCGGATCTTGGCTTGAAGTTTAAAAACATGTTCTTTCAAGTTTGCATCGGAAGATAGATACTACGAGGAAGAATAATGCATGTTGCCTTTTTATATTCATATGAAAACTTTGGTAATTGAATCTTGAAGAAACAGTAATAAAAGATAGCGAAGTTTACACCTTAAAAGTAAAATATGCGACAAGTTGAAGCAGATAGGAAAATAGGAAACTATGGTATTTCTACTACTGTTCTGACTCTCTGAGGAAAGAATTACCACATCAAACTCTAGGAAAGTAAATCCTAGGCTCTTGGATCTATCTTGATTCTTATCTTTAATGTGAGTGCAGGAGCCGTTGAATGTATGTACCTTCTGAACTTTTACCATCGCATCACTGGGAATACACCGGCCAAAGCTTTTTTGGTGTCGTTTACCTTTGCATGCTTCTTCCAAGTAAGTTAAAGTTAGGGCGAAGGAGAAGAACCGTTTTGAAAGAAGCCGGAAATCTCACCGTCCATAATGATATTATTAAAAGACCCTTCAATGAATTAATCCCCCTTTTCCGTAAAATTCGGTCGAATCTCGAGTAATCTGTCTCCAATTATCGTGTTGCGTGCAAGATCAGAGATACCGCTAAGAACTCGTGACTTAGCTGAGCTTAACTGTTCAGAATCTTACATGGCCATAAAGGCTGCGGAAGACATGGGCCAAGCATGCTATGAAAGCTATCGCACTTAATGTTTGAACAGAAAAGGTACCCTCACGAATCGCCGTGGTAATAATGAACTGTACGGATAACGGTGCAGCGGAGAAAACATAAAGGGCACGAAAATCACGCGCTTTTTTCCAGATTGCTTGCCTTCATTAATTTCGGGTTTCCTGTTCCTTTTTTGTATACGTAACGTTCGAGAGAAAATGATGAAAGAGGTTCTTTACAAGATATAAAGAAATTTAGTCGCCTTATCGGGAGAAACGTAAGTGAGTCGTTTGCTTGGAGGTTCTTTATGTTATTAATCACGCAATTTGAAAACTGTTTGATCAATAATCTTTGGACATTATTTGGAGTCAATAAGTTTCTTACAACGATGCAGGCACTAAAGATATGCTTATTTTCTGCGAAACCATTTTTGGGACACTAAAAATAATTCAACCAATATTATATGATAAAAAAATAACCGATAATGACATAGTCTCTAATTATAGACTAATTATTGAGGAAAAAACACAATTTTACTTATATTCTCGCCCAATTTAGTCGTTGTATCATTGTGATTACTGCCCTCCTAGCATTAATCTATAAATTGCAATAGGTGGGGAAGTAATATTGTTTATTTTCTTTTATCAACAAATTTCTTTATTTTACAAAGTTATTGATAACTTTATCGATAGTGCATTACGAAAGTTCGTTTACTGGTAGCCCTCAAAATATACTTTATATTTTCTTCTAATGCTCCGTTAATGTTCATAATTGTCCTTCGTTTACTTAAAAATGTTTCGTAAACCTTAGGTTTCAATATATTTCTTTTTCCGTTCAAATGAATTCATATTTCAATTAGTGTCAAAAGTATAAAATTTTGATTGTTATATACAGTAGATATTTGAAATGACTGGAATTTTTCAATAAATCACTCAAAATAAGAGATATTAATACTTAAAATACAATTTGAATAATATTTTGTAGTGTTTAAAATTTTCAGTGAGCATATATCTTTCCTAGCCATACACTACGCACCTCTGCTTACGAGTGACTGATTGCATTTCTGTATCAAAGTAATTAAATATTTGAGAAATTTGTCTATAATATCCTCAAGAGAAGAGAATTGAATACTCATAACACATTTGGAATGGTATTTTGTTCTTGAAATACTCCTCAGCGTGTATATATCATTTTAAGTCATGCACTGCATAGCGACGACTACGAGCGACGTATCCCATTTCCATGGGATCAGTCGCCGGTCGCCGGTGTACGCTCGAATCAAGTCGCCCATAGTCGCCTGCAGTGGACGACGCTCCGTTCCTTTCTGTGTATTGTGATTAGTCGCCCGTATACGGCCGTATACGCGTCGCTCGTAGTCGCTTCCAGCGGAAGACCGGCCTTAATTTATCAAGGCTGTGTAGCTACATTGCTCAGATTTCATGTATCAAATACTCCTGGTCAATAAAAAGGCTGAAATATTATCCGTGTCATAAAGTTTTAGAAATATACATCCATTTCCTGTATGTATTGAAAATGCAAATGTGATTTATTGTTCCAGATACTAATACGTTAATTTAGTATAGCTAATTTTTATGAGATGCAACACCATACTATCGTGTACTACAAGAATAGTTCCTTTCCACACTTCCGGTGACAATGAATAATTCGGGATAGTTACGCTAAGCTTTGGGATGCAATATTTAGCAGATTTTATTTCTTAATTTCTTGCTTTCGACAATCATTGTATTTTCCTGGCTCCTAAGTTGCCCATCTATTAATAATTTATCTCTATAGTCAATGCGATTGTGCTATTGAGGTAAGGGATAGGATATTCTGCCTGATTTAAGGGTTAAATGTAAGAAGATACTTAAAAGTCTCAGTATCGCCCTAATAAAATACTTTTATTATTATTATTTAGATAAAAACGAGGTTATATTTTAATTGCGTGGTGAAGTTTTGATTTTATTTCATATTTTGGATTTAATGCGGATATTTTCTATAATTTTCGTTTCATTTTTTATGTGATTTATCGTTGAATATAAATTCAGTATTTTTCTGCGACTTACTATCAATACCGTGAAAATAGGCTAAACTCTTCAAATGAGTACTATTATATCTTTGGCTAAGAGGAAAAGATAGAAAAAATGAGGGAAGATACTGTTTAAAGCGATTTTTAGCGACTTATAATCGATATAATGACTTTTGAATGCGTAAATCCTTTTATTAAAACCAAACAGAACGTGAATATTTGAACCATTGCATGACTTTTCATAGGCGAGCTCTCGATAAATAATACCATTGTTTCACGATATCATTTATTTTGCTCGAACCCCGACGAACACAAAAACGCATTTCCACAAAATGGACGGAAATCGCATCGTTTTTGTTTGGCGCGGCGCTAAAGTAATCCGCGTTAGTTTTTCATTTCATCATCGATGGCGCTCGATTATTCAAACGAACCCTCCATATTGTTGCTATCGGCCATTTTTTGTCAATCGCATTTTACATCGCATCGAATCGGAGCTTATCTCCAATGCATCATATCCCCATTAATATGTTAAGCGATCCCGTGTTTTGGCTAAATGACTTCGCTAATGAACGACCTGGATACCACAGGCCGAATACCGTCGGCGCAGTCGACGCTCGCATAATGCCCCGGACGCTGACCTATCGAGAGCCGCGGGGGGAAGGCGGGGACGGCGGGAGGATTGTATGCAAACACTCGGGGTTGCGTTTTAATTGAAACGAGGAAAGGGATGCAGAGAAACACACTCCGATTCATCCTCTACGAGCATATCCCGTTTTTAACCCCCTCTCCGCCGGCGGATTTGGCCAAGTCTTCCAGCGGTAAATACTCCAATCTGCCAGCGCGAAATTGGTCATCGTAATACGCTTGCAAGGAAATACGGTGCCCTCTATCTTTTACAATTTCGAGATGCGGGTGAATCCCCCGGGCGTTCGCTATCGTTTTCAGGAGAATTTTGCGTTTCCGGGAGAAACGTTAATTGGATAATGATTCGACCGTGCCTTCGCATTTCCTCTCTTTGACGGCGACTGCCTTTGGCCGAGTTTCAACCGGGTCGAGGGTTTCTT
Source organism: Sympetrum striolatum (assembly GCA_947579665.1). Taxonomy (NCBI): domain Eukaryota; kingdom Metazoa; phylum Arthropoda; class Insecta; order Odonata; family Libellulidae; genus Sympetrum; species Sympetrum striolatum. Next base: position 53,453,881 of record OX388347.1, on the reverse strand, counting down.
TTTTCCGGGCAATATGAATGGATCTGTTCGATGATGGGAAATATGACGATTGCGTCGGTACGGTGCTCCTGCTCATATGACCTCTGACTTTGAGTTCCGCTGCCATGAAAGGAATACGCATCCAAAAAAAGAGAGTGACTTTAGCGAAGCCAAGTTGCATTAATATGCTAGCAGTTTGCTTCGAAATATGAGAAATAAACCAGCTGATGTATTTAAACAAGCGAAACAGATTATTTTTATCGTTGCAATAAAAACCAATGTAATTCACTTGGACAAGTTTTATGGGAAATATATTCCAATCGTCATTCTGTTCTCAATAACTAATACCATTCTATTTACTCAGCCTTTATAAAAATATATGGTTTACAATATATTAGCACAGTTATCATACCTAGTATGGTATTACCTCTCCGTAAAACATATTCAATATTCAAAAATTTTAATCATTAAATTTATAGTATATTTATAAAGTTACACTTTTAGAGTCGTTAAAGTCTTAAGTATATTATAATAGTATTACTTCAAAAAATGATTCATTATTATCGTATGCCATAGTAAATACTTTGATCAATTATTTGGATAATTCAATACATTCTTTTTGTTATAAGCTAAAAAAGTACTCTTTGGCGTTTATTGAATTTAGCAGTTGCTAAGATTTGTTAGATAAACGAAGTGGAAAACTAATTTAGTTATAAGAACATTTTTTCCAAATAAAAGCCCAAAACAGGAACAATTCACTGCAGGATTGGGTTAGCTTTTCATTGGATGACAACTAATTGAAAATATCTTCAATATATTTTCACTCTGCTGTTAAATTGAGAGGTCTCGTTTGGTGCAGAAGATATCGTTGGTTTTCCACTCATAGTATTACAAGCAATCGCTGATTTTTGTGGCAAACAGAATGACGACGATGGCGCAAACTCTTTTGTGAGTTTTGGTGTTGTTTTTTGATCATTAAAATCATCGATGAACCGATAGAAAGACTTCAGAACTCAATGTGCTCGTGCCGAGTGTGCCATAAAGTCCAGCAAACCAGGTGCAACGAAAGCCACAGTCTGTGATCAAACACCACGCGTTTCCTTTAACACGGTTTCGCCAGGAATAACACGATGTTTTCACCCGGAAAGATGAAATCTTCGAGGAGGAAAAAATAAATACCTGCCGAAGCTGAAGAGGAGCACGAGGAAACACCGTCGATTGTTAAATTTAACCGAGCGTAAGGAGATCGCGGTAGACAGTAGAGTCTCCGCAGAAACCGAAGGCGTCCTTTCCGCAAAGAAGTGCCGATAGAGTGCGAAGAGAGAAAGAAAGATCATTTCTCCTTTCTCGGAGTTCGTCGCAGTGCGTCAAAAATTCCCCCATTACACTCTTCGGATGACAGTTGAACGCAGCGGAGCGTGGCGAGCCCTCTTCATCTCCATCCGCTGACGGGGTCCGAATAAACCTTCCCATCATCCTCGATTTTTATTCTTCCTCTTCCATCCTTCAAATCCTTTTTCTACATTTTTCTCTCGGGCTCTACTTCCACGTTTTCCTTCGTTTATCTCTTCTCCCTCTTCTTTTCTTCCGTGGGTCCCGCTCTTCCTCAGCGTCTTACACACCTCATTTCTTTGTATGAGGAAGTTGATTGAACACAAAAGGCCTCGGTCCCACTGGCGCTCTTTCAGTTGGCCGCATTGCTGGGGTCTCTCTATCAAAAAGTGTGGTTTATTTTACGATAAATTACGACTTGATGAAAAATGAAAGGTTACTCTTGTTTAGTTGTTTTAAATTTTAAATTCGTACATGTAGTATTAGAGGAAATCAGAAGTTGCAGCTTAGTGTTGTAAAATTGACGTAACTATTTAAGAAATTAAGATGAAATTTTAACACTTTAAATGCTATCAATAATACTTGCGACTAGCTATTAAAGAAAGGTTGCTCTTGTTAAGTCGCTTTAAATTTTACATTTGTTATTGCAGTATAAGGAGGAAGTAGAATTTGTTGCTTAGTATTGTAGAATTGTCGTTATAATTAAAGAAATGAAGATAACATTTTTAAATTTAAAAAATATTATTAGTAATATTTTTACTTACCATAAATTCTATTTGGTTTGTATGAAGGCGTCTCACATAGTATGCGGCCATAAAAATTCACCACTACACCATACACGTCATCTGATCTCATTTGGGGCTGATCATCACCGTTTTGCTTTAATTTCCATCGAAAATTAAGTTAATAGTGTTGTGTAAATACTACTTTAAAATCGTTTCATCGATTAGTATTGAGAAATGGAATCATGCAAAGTTTATTAACAGAATAATGTCAAACGCGAAAAAATACTAAAATTCGTTCTTGATTCCATGCTTCTTCAACATTTAATCATTTGAGTTTTTTTCTGATAATTACGGTAATACTGTATTTATTATATAAAATGGGCACATTTTTTAATGAGTCTCCGAACACGAATGTTTTGTGATCATCTGCAAATATTTTGTCATTTGCAATTTATTACGATGATTCATTTTGCGGAAGTTTTTATGACTTATGGTAAATTGATAAATATATTAACAAATGTATATGTAATGAAAACCAAATTATTTATTATACTCATGGAGAGCCTTGTAAATCTCCTTTTATTATAACGATAATTCGACGATTCGACGAAAAAATCTACCAACTGCCATAGTATCTCCGATTGTAGTTTCCTGTAGATAATTTGGAAGGAAAAATGATTACGAAATTAAATCGCTCTGATTTTTTTAGATGCAGTGGAATTGGTGAAAGTTTCTAAAACAGTGAATCTGCTCATCGTGATTTCCAATCTAATAGTTGTATACAAATAAATGCAGTATGGCACTGATTCTATTCCTAATATCCGCACCCTCTAAGTATAAAGTTTTTATTATCCTTTCTCTCTATTCCACATCCATTTCGTTTACCGCCACAACACCCACTCGTTCTCTTCCCTTTCCTTTCCCTCCCTTTCATCTACACCTACGTAATGATTTTCACACTCATTCCCTCTCCCATCCCACTTCCTCCGCCGCCCTCAAACGCAAATTTCCTGGTCTCGAAAGTGCGCTCAACTTTTCGCAACGCATCAGAGCAATGCCATTCTCGGAAAGTGTCCTCGGCAGGATCTTCCTCTCTCTCTCCCTTCGCCGGAAACACCATCGTCACCGGGGAGTGGCTGCGAAGATTATTCCAAAGGGTCAGAGGTCAGCGCGCCTGCAGGGAGTGTCATGCTGTCGGGAAGAATTGCCGGAGGGAGAGACAAAAAAGGAAGGAGAAGAAAGTTGATCTGGAATAATGGAATTGGTTCATCCTTTTATTCCAAGCGGGCGAATAAGTGTGAGTCTACGGCGTGGGTTAACAAGCTTAGCATTGGATAAACCTAGCGGATTTTTTCGTCTGCCCTTTATTTGGGGTAGACTGGGATGGATGTGAAGTACAATGGACGGAAATTGAAAAAATCCCGCCAAAATTACGAAAACTGTTTTGTGTTCTTTGAGGGCGGAATCCTAAACTTCGATTAGTTACACCTGAATTAATTTTGCATACGACCACGCAATACTTATTAGGTAGACTGGTGAGCATTGATACAATGCTGAGGTCAAAAGTGAACAAATCGAATGAAAGTTGCCGATCTCTAATTTTATTTGAATTATTGTAAATTAGAGCCAAAACGAATCCCGTATCAGAGGAAAGTTATCAAATATAATTTATTATGATATTGGATGATGATTATGGATATATGATGCGATCTTATACGCTTCTCTTTTGTATCTTGCAACTCTTTATTTTTAAGACATATATGGATATGTTTGATCGTACTAGATCCTATTGATCGCTTTAAATCCCAAAATAGGGAACTTATTTTTCGTGCAAAGATTTTTCTTCATTTTCCGCACTGGAAATGCATTAAATCGACTCTATTGATCACTGAATCACATTTATAACTAAATTGTTTATTTCACTAAATCAATGTATAGAATCAGTTCAATAAAGAAACTCTTACGAGTGGCTTTTTGGAACTAGTAGGATCTTTTGATATTAATCTATGCGCGCATATTCTGTTAAAATATATGACTTTATTTCTTTGAACGAACTAAAAATTTTCCTATTTTTTTCCTGCTTTTTAAAAATTGTAGAATGAAGAATTATAGATAATCCATGATTAATCATCTACGTCTGAGATATTTTATATTAAAATTATCTTCCGTATTTATTTGTTTTGCTGAGTTTTATTTTCTTCTTAATTACAGAGCCAATGATGGTGATGGAGTAGGATTCTCTGTGCCCCTTTTCCGCGATACGTCTTCAGGTGTCTAAATATCCGGAGGAGAAAGGTAAGCTTAATTTTTATTTCAATATTTTCATAGAAAGGGAAACAAACGGTATTATATGATGACAGTGAATGATAACACTTTTTTACTGATTACTATATAATATTTAGCTTCAAGGTTTTCGAATCAAAAAATAATCATAATATTAATTATGTTTATCCCTGCACTTTTATATTACATTTATAGTAAGAACATTTTTAGGAATACTCTTCATTGACGCAACAAAATTTACAAAATTAAACCATAAGTTTGATAAAAAATAAATATAGACAGTATGTACAATAAATCAAAACATATTACATAATAATATTATAATAAACTCATTGTATCTAGCATAGTTTTTTGCTGTTTACAGCTTTTATACAATTTTCTTAAATAAAAATTCAGCATCATCGTGTTTAATCAGATATTCCTTAATTAAAATGATGAATTTTTCTCTGATGTGTCAGTAGTAATATTTTCTGGTAAATTTGGGGAACATAATAAACCTAAATACAAAAAGGAGTGACGGAATAATTCACAATTTGGTTTTGATGATTAGACTTGGTTTAGTTCTTAACATACATGGTGACGGTCTTTTATCACCTCCAAGATTATTATATAGCCTTAATACTTTATAAACATATAAATGCCTCAATGGCAACATTTTTGAAAATATACGTATATCACATACATTTACCGGATCTGCCTTAAGTGGTATGCGTTTTGGATGGAATTGTAGGATTCTTTCAGATAAAGAATTTATCTATAGTGACGTCTCTCCTTATATCATCATTTCCTTCATCATTAACTCATTGTTAGCTTAGCCAAGGACTTCGTCATCTATTTTCTCTTTAACTAAAAATTCAACTCCTCTGTTGTGAATGCATTGTATTATGTTTCTTAGTTGATGAAATAGAATTACGTATTTTTATTTCGTGCTATTCCATGTTTTTGCGAGTATCTACTATTTTCTAAACGATTTAAAAGATGCTGAAGGTGTGCGGAAACCTGATTTTCTTATATGTACTTCACAGTTTAGTTTCACAAATCTTCATGTGCAATAAAATATAATTGTTTTACAAAATATACAGAAAACATTATTTCATCATTAATTAAAATGCAGAAAATATAGAAAATCCCACTGCTATCAATACAGTTATTCAAGCGTAAAATTGCTACTGTTTTGCTTAAGACACTATATATCATGGATATCAAGGTTTACATACATCTCTTCGGAACAAAAACAATAATTTAAATCCCATATTTATTTCTTGGGCTACAGAATATGTACTTAGCTTTAATTTTAATTCAATGTCTTCTAATACACTCGTATTTAGAGCTTTTATTGTGTCCTTTCGTGGTAGACCCAGTCCTATTTCGATTACGTCATAATCCACTTAGTTGTAAAGCACAAACATATAGCATTTAATGAAGGTTTCAGTAAAATTTAAGCTTTCTGCATTATAAGGATTGCATAAAATGACTGCAGGATGTACATTTCTGCTTTAATTCGGTGTCTCGGAATCCATCGGTCACACCCAGTCCCCTGAAATCATCTGTGACCCGCAGAAAACGGCTGCTTTCACCTTTTATTGAAATTGATAATAAAATGAAAATGTTAAATTCAACTAAATTTAGGTGTACTATTAATTAGATTGAAAACAATGAAAATATCTCAAGGAAAGAAAGAATGTCAATTCAAATAAAAATATTTTTTGAAAGTTAACCTCTATTTGAATAAGCTATTGGTAGCATTAATAAAATTTAAGTAAGCTATTTAATGAATATTATTTCAATGCATGGGCCGATTTATGTTAAAAATATTTTAGTAAATAACGCCATGCTTGTAAACGTAAATTTATAATTTATACTATTTATTTATTTATTTAAGATTTCATTGCAAGTTGGCCTTCTGGACAGGTGGCAATGTTAGGAGAACATAAAAATGATTTTAAGCCTGTTATTTGCCCAAAGACGGGAGGGAAACCCCTCTAAAAACCTCCCGTAGGCTGTACAATTTAATTACTTTATGTATATTATAAGTACATCATTCATTTGAATTTGAGAATTGTTCCGTCTGTAAGTCGAATCCCGTTTCTTTGGAAGGTTAGAGGTAAAATAGAAATTATTTTACATTAGACCCTTTTAGATTTTTGCTATTACCATCTTCTTCAAAACAAGTTTTGTATAATTTGGATACTGTTATGACGAAATACATTCATATTCGATCTGTCAGTGTTTTCGTTTACTTGTCTCTTCAAGAAGATCATCTAATCGATGCATTAGGTGTATAATTTTCGAGCTTGATAATTTTTTATGGAGTGTATTCCCTCTACGGCTCTTTAATAGGAAGGGAGCTATTGAAAGTTGCTCAGCTCCAACGGTTCCTCTGTGTCGCCGATTTAGTTTTTAATCGACAACCATTGGACGGGAAGAACTCCGCGAGTACACGATTAGAAAGACAACGGAGCATAAAACGTGGGCGTGAAAAAATAGAATCTTTAAAAAGGCCGTCGGGAGAACTATTAGCAAGTAATTTCACGGGCATGACGACGAAAACTCTCGCAGCTTAAAGCGCAGATTCCGCTCGCATTGTTCTAGAGTAAGGGGACAAATTACGCCTCCGAAAACTGTTTGTGAATTCAAGCTGTGTGTGCGATGATTTGGAAGGCAGTTGCGCCAAGTGGAAAGATGACAAAGACATTAGCATTTCAGAATCGGAGTCGCGAGTTAAGGGGAATGAGGGAATGGAAAAAAATGAGAAGATCGATGGAACGGGTTTTCAGAGGAGGAAGAATGAGGGTGAGGAGCTTTTGGATTAACAAGAGCGAGTTTCTAGGTAAATTGCCATCAGAAATTTTTCCGCGGAAAAACGAGTTGAAAAATGCACGCATGCGGTGAAATGAAGGCGTGTTCACAAATAACTACCCAGCTAATCTGCCAGATTGCAAGAGAAAATTGTAAGAAATCCAGATTTCCTGCTTTAGGCTACTAAGGAAAACAATTGCTATTTAATTAGTCTGCTTTGCATATTTAACGGATGTAGGATCAAAAATTCTCTTTTTATTCTATTCGCACATTCTCCGAGTGAAATTATTACTAATATCACTTATAGACCACTATGTTACTCTAGTTAGAATCACTTTATACCTTGCATCTACTCTGGGAAATGATTCGGGACCGAACCAACAACTTTGACAAGGAAATAATCATTTTACAGATCCCAATCAAAGGATTAAGATTTCTGAGTCCGAACGGAAACTAGAAAACGTCATTAATTCTGCAGTTATTCCACCATTTATTTTTATTCTCATTAAATGTTCCAGTAGATAATTTTACAAATCATTAGAAGGGATATTCGAAATTCACAAATTGAATTTACATAAGAGTATTACTATTTCGTTCTATTCCTTAATTTGATGGACTTCATTCTAAAATTTACTTGAATAAAATGTTTAAGTTATATACTGTAACTAACAGAAGTTTATGTTGATTCTCAACGGGGAAAATAGAACTAGGTTTGAATATATAAGCTCTATTTGTACATTAGAGAATTCTATATCTCTCCTTATAGCTTCATTCAATGGGACAGGTTATTGATAGCAAAAAATCTTATCATTATTATTCATAAACCTTCTCTATAAATTATTGTGGCACTGTTAGTTGAATGTTAACTGTGAAAATGGGAGCAGTTGTTCTTTATTCAGGAGAGAATACAACAATCTCATATTGTAGTTTTTTTCTTTGTGGTATTTGGAGACTGCCATTGTAGTCTCCAAATGGTGTAAATTTTTTAGCGATTTTACTGGTACTTCTATTTAGAAAAAAATAAAATGCCATGAATATGATAGATATTCTGGTTGTATGGTTATTTTTTGTGAAAAAATATCTATAGAATTAGTTTAGAATTCTTAAAAAAGGTAGAAATTCCAATTTCAATAGATACAGTATAGTTATAGTTATATACAATAGTTTATCTAAGAGAAACAGTCACCAAACGCTCTCCTCTGTGTTGTTTTTAACGTGACAGTCTCCCTTTGATACAAACGATTTGAGGGCTGTCTTTATTTTCACTCTTGGTATTTTTCATCCTGAAAGAGGTAATTTTCCAGCAGATTTAGCATACAAGATTTTAGGAAGGAAAAATGCTTTTACTGTCAATTATGGCCCAGAGAAGAGTTGCCGATATATATGTTTTGAGATTTTTTATTTTTCGTATAAATTTATACCAGATTATATTTGCTATTTGATGTCGTTTGGAGAACTGTTGTATGATACTCAGGAACAATTTTTTTTCTTACGCTGTACATTATTATGCAATATATTTGTTATTACTATACTGTATGAATTCTTCCTGTAACCAAGGGATAATTAAGGTTTGATATATTCCATTAGTACACTAATGCTAGGTTCATCTACCCACGGTGACATCGATCGTATTTTACTATGATGCATTTCATGTACATTCAAGAAGTTCGTGTAAGTTCGCAAAAAGAAATATTCTATTTTCTCTCTGATAGATATTAAAGTTGCTGTTCTAACTCGTGGTATTTTTGATACGGGAATGTGTTTGATGGGTATTCAGTACCTGAGTGATTATGCAGGCATGTATTTATCCGTTCATTCAAACAGAAAGAAAAATAAAAGTTTCTCGAATTTGGTTCATATAAAGTTCCGCAGATTTAGATTTCCTGAGGTATTTCCCACGAGCTGAATTAGAGAAATATTTGCGTATTGGATCGGCCGTAAAGTGTACAGAAACTTAAATACACACGAATGTTCGCACATGTTTCCGCTACAAATAATTTGCAAATTCTCCTCTAAATATTGACTCCCCGATACTTTTGAATAAAATAAGCGATCGCTCATCAGCTGGTGTCATGCGTATCAAATGTTTTACCAATATTTTCTTTCCATTTACTATAATAAACTGATACACCGGATAAACACCTTTACCTGCGATTAAAATCCTCCTGATTTTATTTTATAAGTATAGGACAACGCAAGAAATATTTTTATGCCGTTAAACAGCGTATTGCTTATCATAGTGCACGAACTCTTTAATTTCATGAGTATAAATTAAAAATGCGAAAATATTCGTATTTACAGGTATATTTGTTTTGTGTTCTTACTTCATATTATTTCAATTTTTATATGTTTACCTGTTTCATATCTGTTTTTCTTGTGTGATGTATTCCATTTATTATAGTCAGTATTATAGTTATTTATATCGTTTGTATTCGGGAGCTATAAACGCTAAATAATATATTATTATTATTATGAATGTAGATGTACAGTGTTATCAGAATGGATTTATAATATACTTCAGATTTATAAGCATCGTTTTCTATAGTATGGAAAAAGAAAAAGAAATTTTGTTTGAAAATTTTTTATATAATGCCAAGGTAAAACGGACTTGAAAAAATTCTGACTGGACCGGGAAACGAACCCGGGATCTCCCTCCATCCGTGAGGAAGGAGGGGAAGGCAGCCTCCCGGATAGAGGGAGATTCCGGGTTCGTTTTCCGGTCCAGTCAGAGCTTTTTCAAAACCGTTTTTCCTTGGCATTTTTTGGGTGTACGCCCTTATGTGCAATTTACCCTTTACTCCTTCCTTATTTTTATATAGTTCATCAACCTTAGAGGTATGTGACTTCGCTTAAATGCTCCTGCAGTTTAAGCAGGCACTAATCAACGCGAATGGGCGATTAAGGATTGCAAACAGAAATTTACGTGTTCATACGTATATATTAAGATATTACGCTGTATTTGCGCCCCAGGATAAGGTATCTCGAACAATTACCTTTATAGAAGCACAGATATTATATTAAATTACGAGGCCATCTTCGGCATATTTCATCGTTGATTAGCTCGAACGTATAGTTAGCCCTTCTGTACCACTGAATGTGCCCTAAATCAATTGCTCGATGGCAATATTTGCATCAGCCACGCATAATTTAAGCCTAACCTTCAATTTGCGCACTTTTCTAAATCCATCCACGCGGAAGTGGTTTCATCGGATGGCGATTCCTAGGGGGGATCATACTCGTTGAAGTTCCAGAGGGGACGCTCATTGAAATGCAGTTTGGGTTCCGTAGGAATAATAAGAGAAAAGTCGATTTAATTAAAGATTCGAGGAATGAATCACCCCCGGCTTAATCACGGGGTGGCCGAGCCGGTTGCTTTCTCTCGGAGCCATTAAGGCCATTCTGCAAGATTGAAGCCGAGGAATTGCATGTGCACAGTAGGAAAAAACTCCAAACCGTTGCACCCGGGCAATTTATTTTCCACTCGAGTCTCCAGGAGCTAAATATTAAGCGTTATTTTGCATGGGAATGGAGTTTCCCCTGCGAATGGATGGATAAAACTAACTCGTTTCTTCCGCTGAAGGGCCGATTCAGCGCCGTTTGCCCCCATTACATTCCCATTTGCGCCTAGAATAAAACTGGGATCGGAGACGGGAAACACCAAAACCTCGCGCACGGCTTTATTTTCCCATAAAAGAAGTGTTTAGTTAGCGGGTTTGGACCGCAACTTAACTTAACCCTCGTCGCCTATATTCATTTGTCAGCGGCGTTTCGACAGATCTGTCTCTTCGCGTTTGCCGGAAAGTGTGCCCGAGAACGAATGCGGGACTTCCCTGTGAGCATCCGTCAAATTCGTGGTCTTAATGACACTTGGCAGGTTTTGGGATGGGCTTTGGGAAATAAAAATGCGAGTTATGAATTATTAACTGGAATGATAATAAAAATCATCGGATATCTACTGTTGCTGGATTAGTTAGACCCTTGTCTGGATATTAAATTTAAACTAGAGGAGATTTTAAGCAGAGATTGGATTTAGTATCAGTAGAGGCTTACCGCTTGACAGCAAATATTATAGCAATGAGTCACAAACACCTTAAACTGTCAAATAATTCGTTGACAGTTTAAGGTATTGTGACTCATTGCTATTAGGATAGTGTTTATTCATACTTTTTGACGTATATATTCGCGATGGATATGCAAATGACTGGTAATTAGATAAATTGACTCAAATTTCATCTTCCTTTACATTGATGCCATGTAGTAACTGATAAGGAAAATAAACTGAGCTGTGTTTACATTCTCTCCTCACTCAGAAAATTTGCTGGCTGTCTATACATGTAAATAAGAAATCTATAAAATAGTTTATGTAGTAGAAACCAGGTTATATAGAAAATATAAGGTGAAGAAGTTTAATATTTTTTTACGTTTTGTAAGCATTCCTTTATGCAGAGCAGATGCCGATTTCAATGACGAAATAACACTGAAAACCTTTATGGTATTGAGAAATATTTGAAATGTGTCAGGGGATTGATGCATGCACCGTTAAACCGATCTTCACATCCATGTTACAGCAGCAAATTAGTCAAAAAAATAACAAACCTTCAAAACGTCTTCATATAATTCCTGAATTCCTCGCTGTATTTCATAGACCCAAGGGTAAATGCATGATATCTAACATTTCTCTCTTAAACGTATCATATCTAAATTTATCGAGCAATTCAAACGTGAAATATAATCTCCCTTCTTGTGAAGATTCTCATCCTGAATCAATAAGCACCTCTGTAACGCTTCCAGAAACATTGCTTCACCCTGTTATCTTGTCAATACACCTCGGTAGGCACCCCTAATATGAACCCTGGGTGTAGCATAAGGGTCATAATCACATCTTGCATAAGACCGCGTCTTGGTCGGCTACGCTAAAACCGAGAGGATAATCTCGCGGACACACGCGTCCGATCCACAGCTTTCGCACTAAATCCAAGCCCTCCAAAACGCTTACCCACGCCTTCTTAATGATGTCTCAAAAAGTTTGCCGACTACGTTACGGAGAAAATGCTCCTTACCGAATGGGCGTCTCGAATGGGGGTCTAATTCTCACCCCTCATTTCACTACCCTCTCCCCCTCTCGGACCCCTCGGTTTAGCTTGCGGGGGAATTCTTCTGGGGATTCCGTCTGGTGCCGAGGGGGTTGCAGCGCGGGGGGCACAGAGACTTTGGAGTGAGGAATTCAATTTGACGCCATGTATTGAGGAAATTTAATTTGACGCGTGGGCCCACCTCACCCCACTCTTCTGTCTGCCGGGTCCCACTGACTGGTTGATCTCCCTTCCGGTCCCGCTTTTGCAGATGCGTGACTGGACCGTGCCTCAGGCTCCCACCAGCTACCCCACCCCACCACTTCCTCTCATCCCCAGACCAAACGGAATTAAAAGCGTGATCATTAAGTCCAGGGGTGAGACGGAGGCTCGCTTAGTTTGCACATACGTGGGGGCCGTAAGGATTGGGGAAGAGTGGGGCGGAGTCGGTAAAGGGGTGAAAATAGTTTCATTTATTCTGCCGGGGGGTGTAGCCGGTGATTGGGCGGCCCCAGACTGCCTCCCCTTCTTACCCCATTTGCTCCCTTAACCTCGGCGGCAGAAGGAATAATTTCCCGGCAAACATCATTAATTAATGATTTTCATTTGTCGTCGCGTACCCCGTATAAGAGGAGCAATAGTTTACTGTCTGGGAGGTGCAGAGAGGGCGGGTTCCTAAACGGTGACGCATAGCCCCCCACGAAGAACTTGGTGTGTGTGTTGGTGCGGAATTTTATGTATTTTTTTATTCCAAGAGTCGAGCACCATTCGAGCGGTTCGGCGCGCTCTTTTTTGTGATTTTTTGCGCATATTCCGCGAGAGTCTCTTTGTGGAATTTTCATTACCATTTACGACCTCGAGATGGACGGGCCGTTTCGAGATGAATTATGTCCCGTTCGCGGCGGACGTTCGCAATTTCAGGGGTTATTATCAATAACTCACGCGGGAAGGAACTTTTAAAAGGTTATGGCGATAAAAAAATTTGGAATAGATTCCGCGAAAAGAAGGTCTTTAGGGAGTTTCCCTAGAGGAGTCTTTTTGTTCTCAAAAGCTCTATACTATTATTTTTGGAGTAGCAATTCACTGATGGACTCGACCTCAACTTGATTATTTGCGGAGAAACAGCAAATAACTCAATGCAGTATTTTGGTATAGTATTGGCTGTGGTGGCGGAGTGTTTAGCGTACTAGCACTCCAACGCTACGGTCCCGGGTTCGAATCCCGGCTAGCCGGTTTTTACTGGCTAGAGAATAGTTGTGTGTATTAGTAAATAGTAATAATTATTGAAATTGATGTAATTGTGATCTTCCTGTTTCCATTAAGAAGTTATTATTATTATTATAATTAGTCATTATACTCCATTACACTCCATTACACTCCTGGGGTTATTTCGCATCTTAAGGCCCTAACGGAGAATCGAACCTGGGACTGCTTTTGCCAATGTCAAAAACTAAACACAAGGTAGCTAAAGAAGCATTATCTATGATAATGAGAAGCATTAAGCATTATTTGTTCCTCATATAAACTCATACACATAAGTAAATATTACAAAAATTAATATCGAGGGAGATAGGTTACCCTATGATGACATCCTGTTTGGGGTTAACCAACTCTTCTGGTCTAACAAAAGTAAGGAAAACCTCAAGAAAACAGTCGCTCTTATTTCCTAAGGACAATTTAAAATGCAGTTATCATTATATAGGGGAGTAAGAAATTAAATTCATAAAATTTCCCTAAAGCTACGGAAACTTTTTGGACATTCAAAGGTTTTATAGACAGTTTTCCTCAGAAATCAGTAAAATTAGAGTCGATCTTTTTTTATTGTACATATTTATTTGAACAGGAAAGTTTACTGACAGTAGATAGTATACTTTTAAAATTAAAAGGGAAGTAACCCTTCGACATTGGTCATAATGCCCTTATCCCCTAATAAATACGCTACTACCGTAGGATATTCAGGATTAGCTGATGTAAGTAGATGCCTAGAAACTTGCGTGTTTAATAGATCAAATTGTCTTCAGTATTCCCTAAAACGGTTATCTTTAGAATTGCTTGCCTCGCAGTCGAACGAGACATAATGAAAGGAGCGTAATGTGTGGATTTAAAGAGTTTAAAGTATGAATGAATAAATGTGAAATTTTTCGCAGTAACAAAATATTTTTATTGAGATTTTGAATGGTTATTTCTTCATTCATCCTATTATAAAGTTTTGCCAAGCTAAGGGTTTGTTAGCTGATTTATTAAAAAAAACTCGTTTTAATTCCAAATGGAGTTTATTGAGAATATTTATAATATGCGTTATTTTTATTGCTTTGAGTTGTTCAGTTATCAGCCATATTGTTTGATAATTCATGAGAGAATATTTCAGTCGTTATGGAAATCAACATGGTTTGCTTTATATAGTAAGATTATTTCCGTCAATCGTGCTATAAATGTATGAAGAAAATTTATGGAACATTTTTGAAGACTATCATATATCTTGAATATGAAATAATGAACAATTATTTTCCTGAAGAATAATTTAAGGATTTTTTTCTTTTTCAAATATAAAAGAAACGCAAAGTTGAAGGATAATAATTTCCTAAACGCGTATTATTTCATACCACATTTGGCTTTTAGGATGACCTTAAATGAGGAAGAAATATGAAAATATTTCTCATCTCGTCATATCTACGTTTCAATTTCAACAGTCATCATAGCGAGAGGCTCTTTCTGAATTAAAAAACTGTATTTTAAAGGGCGTTCCGGACCATTTCACGTCCCTCTCCTAAAAAAAACTATACGCGCAAAAGTAAAGAAAATCCGATAATTGCGACCCCGGAAAACAAAACAAAGCCGAAAACATTTACGGAAGCGTTATAGCGGAAAGTATCTCGCAGATTTCGAGCTGACATTTGTCAAGAAAATCGACTTCGGCAACATTTCCACCCGAATACCTGCATCCGCATTGTTGCGTTAGTGAAATTTACCCAGAATCCCTTTCCTGTTGCACACTCCGCAGGGAGTACGTTCTCGAACGTTTTTTCGTCCCCATTCAGCCCGCGTGAATGCTCCTCTCTTCCAGTTGCCTTGACCCGTTTTTATTTCATTTCTCGATAGTTCGCACGCGTGTCTCGTGTCCCCCTGCATGTGAGCGTTGTACACACGGAGCCCCATAGAGTCCACTCATTTTTCGCACATTTATTTCGTAAGAATGCGTCAGCTCGGTGCTTGGATGCGCTTAATTCTCTTCGATGCTTCATTTCGAAGATGTGCAGGTAAATTTTAGACTTTTGAATGTTAAATTTACATCTTTGGGTGCTTCTGTTTCCCCCCGTGACTAAAGTTTAAGTTTCGGGATGCTTTATCCCGCTATGATGATCGATGATTTGTGATCAAAATTATTACAATAATAATGTGATCGTATGGCAAGAGTTGAGTCCTTCAGAGAGAAAGTCGTATTTTTTATGTTTCTAAGGCCGTGTCACATTTGAAGGCTCGATGTTTTCCGTGCATTTCGCCAGCCCGAGTTTCAGATATCCATCCATCGCTCCAAATGACCAAGGTACACGATGTTTCGAATATTTGCATTGCAGTCCATTTCGTAAACAATGAATAGGAAATACTTCAGACTATGTAACACTAAAAGCAAGGAAATGATATTATCCTGAGCTTTACTTCGTAACTGTTTTTGGAATGTTGATAGCGATATGTTGCATGAATGTTTTTACCGACATTTGGGTCCCCACCATTCATAAATATCTCGCATAGCGCTAATTTCGTTTCTGCCTTCCATTCAGATTAAATTAATTTTTTACATTATTTCAGTAAAGTAGGTTATGCTACCCTACGGCAATTAAATGGATGCTTTCCGCTTGATGTAATGAGCTAATTCAAGATGTGAGGCGTTGAATATTTCAATATATATAGGTCTACTTTATTTAAAGTCACCTACATTGAAATATATTAAAAAAATGAGCCATTACAAAAATAAATTCCAATGTAATGCTATCGCTTGCGTTTTGGTTATTACAGTTTAAAATTATTAGAAAAATGAAAGTGAATTCCACATAAAACCTTCCTAAATTAATTTATAAAATTAGTTTAACTCTTCCTCAATGACTGATATTTAAAATGTATTTTATTGAACTAATAATGAAAGAACTGTCGGTTAACGGAGCTCGTCCAATGGAGATTTAATCAAATTTAGGTATAATGAAGGGATAATACAACTGGAAAATAGATGAATAGATGCTAGGATTAGTAGTTTGAAAGATTCATTTTTTCACGAGCGAGGCGTAAAAGCTACCTGCCTAACAATGGAAGGCGGATAGCAGGATACATATGTAATCACTATTGGAAACTTGTACTTGCATACTCTTTCAAGACCATCCCATACCCATTACCGCAATACCATCACCAATGAAAGCAAATACAAAAAAATACTCAACTTTCAGTCTCCGATCGCATTCCGATTAGAAATCAGCCGATCGGAAAACATTTCCTTTTCGAAAACCTCTCATCAGAGTTTGAAACGAAACTTTTTCAAACATTCGCAAACCCAACGGTCTCCTTTTCCGGTACTTTCTCCCTTCCTTTTTTTAATACCTTTCCATCACGGAGATGAAAGAAGTAATTAGCAAAGAGAGAATCCGAGAGGGAGTGAGGGTTTTTTTTCCGGAGCTCGGGCAAACACCCAATCTAGCGGTTTTGATAGGGTTACACGGGCGCGTTAACAGATTCGGCACCAGCGCAGCCTCTTTTCACCTCACCGTACTCTTCCGTTTCACCTCAACGTCAGTCCTCTCTCTCACACACACCGCAAGCCTTTCACTTTCGTCCGATTGTGTCCCCGGGCGTCAGAGAGGTGGAGGAAGATGCATGGTGGACGTGTTAGGAAACGACCAAGAGAAAATTTGCTAGAAAATGACAGGCAGATGGATTGTAAACGGGTAATCTCTCCGTCCTCCTCGAGATTACTCAATAATTACCTCTCGTCTATTCGTCATCATCTTCCCTAAGTATTGAAGGGTATAATTTTCTCGTTCGGTCACGTAAGGCTTCCTCTCTAAATGTGGTGCATTAACGTTCCAGGATGGAGGTTGCTAAAAATTGCATAATTATGTATGAAAAAAGGAATTTCCCCTAGAATCTTAATATATCGGGATGAAAAATTGTTGATGGTTGATTTTAGCGTAGATGTGATGTAGATGAAGTCGTCTTCCGATGTGAAGTGTTGCGAAGGCTAATCTTTTGACCAGCGTTACTGATCCTCGCGTGTCAGTCTCATAACGGAGGGAATTGAATCGTTAATGTTTTGCTAATAACGTTGTCATACACGATTGCATGAGGGATGGCATTGTACGCACATATTTCACTTTGTATATTTCGCTTATTTTACTATATCGGGTTTATGTATGTTATACGATTATGTTTTATTTAATCATTAGACGTAATGTGATCCAAGTGAATAACATTCAAAATTATGCTATGTAGAATTTCTCATAACCACATAACGAATTATTTAAAAAGTAGACATTAAGAAAAAAATTCCATGTTCGTCATGAATGAAAATCAAATATTACAACGTATGGGCAGGAGAGTACATTGTGAGCATTCAGGATGCGCTCGAGATGGTTAAGAACCTATTTTACATGAGATTTTAAGACGGAATAGTGAAATTCCGAAATATGTCTGTGAATATAAAAGAAACCAACTGAATAGTTTTAGCGAAGTAAGATTATAGAGACCCAGTTTACCTATGTATGCAATAATAACTTATTCTTAAGGTGATGGAGGTAATTTTATATATAAAGGCCTTTGTATGTATGTAATTTTTAGAGACTTAGACTACACATGAAATAATTATTTAATTAATAATTTAATTTAATAATAATCCTTTAATTTAATCTTTTTCGAGGCAAAATTTTTAGCCAGTAAAATGTTTAGCTGAGTTAATATGATTTGGAATCAATCAAAGTTATTATTTAATATCTTCTATTTAATAATTATATTTATTTATTCTTTAAAAGTACAAATAGGCACCAGGCCAGGTAGTAGTCAATCCAGTGGGAGGAGGGAAAAATAAAAAAATCTGCCTGGTATTCACCCTATTGTAGAGAAAACCCCCAAAATCTCCTGAAGGCAGTACGTAATACATATAATTACAAAATTTACAAAAATATTTCATAACTTACAACAATCATACAATATTTAAAAATGTACCACAATATTACAATATTTAAAGATAATGCAACAATACTACAACAAAATCGCGTAAACCATTTAATTCTAATCATGAGTACATTGTAGGAGTGGGGAGAAAGTTCTAAAAGTTTTATCAATCTATTTTATTCTAGCTTCTACTATTTTTTTATGAAACAATGTCTGTGAGAAAATTATTATTCTACAGTTATTAATCAGAATTTAGAATTTAACAGTTATTATTTGTTTCGGTTTTATAGATAATGTGAAAAAGGAAATCGCCCCTAGAATTTGGAACCTTCATACCCAACTTCTTCTATTGCCACTAGTTCATGCGAATATTCATCTGCGTACGTAGAATTATGTATGTGATTAGGAGGGCAATATCAAAATTCTTCCAAAACGCGAAACTCGGCGTTAAAAAAATAAGATGGACGCATTCTAGCCGAGGAGGAATTCTTGCAGAGCGTAACGCATCGGGGGAGAGAAAGGGTCTCGGGGAAATTTAAAGCGGCAGCAGGCGAAAAAAGCGAGCGAGAGTTTGTCCTTTTAGGAGAGGTCCAAATGAGCAAGTTGCGCAGGAATTCGTTTGCGGGTGAATGGGGTAGAAGATGTCCCTAAATCTTTCCTTCTTTGTCCCGCCTTTCTACAGACACGCACACGGAGTAATCGATTCTCGTGGAAAGCGAAACACAACACCGGAAGAGAACGCGGAGTGGAGCAAAACAATGGGCCGAGATTCAGGAGCAAACCACCGTGGCCTCTCTCTTTCTCCGTAAACCGATTATGCGACGCGGCGGTTGTCACAGAGGGCCGGCGAAATTTTTATTCACCTTGATGAATTTTTATTCACTCAAAATGTTATTCGCTTTTGCTCTTTTATGTGCAGGGCTAAAAACACTAGAGTTGTGGAATATTTTTTTCGAGTTATAAAATGCTTCAGTTCCTTTGAACTTTCGCTCCGTGCATGTAATCTTTAGGAATGGCGTTATCTTTGAATGTTTTATTCGCGGTGGTGCTTAGGAAGTTCATTGGTGATTGGTTTAGGTAGGGTGACCAGACGTATCGAATTAGACGGAACCATTGCGCTTCTAAACTGTCTTTCCTCCTACTCAAATAAATCTTCCGCTACTTAATGATCAAGGTAATTTTGTGATTTTATAATTGTGGATTACAGATCATATTCTATTCTCATCCTTATTTTCTTGGAGTTATTTTATATAGTACAATACCATCACGGTTTAATTAATCAAGTTTCTTCACATAGCGGTATTTTTCTTTTCTTCTTAATACTGAAATATAATTTAGACGTTTATGACCTATACATACCTCAACCAACTTTGTCCAGAAGTGACCTGCTTTCTTGAAGTCAACGGAGGAAATGTAGGAGTAACATAGCAATCTCTATGGATATATGCCTTCATATTTTAGATGTTAAATCTCTTGTGTTTATGTATTCATATTAGTAAAGTAGACAAATTTCTATAAGCGTACTATGCAAGTTGCCGGTACTCTCGCAATACAGGGATGTACTAATATTTTACCGATTTTAATGATCTGATATTTGTTATTTCTCAGGTATAGTTCAAGTTAATAATTTTGTAGTCAATTCGTAAAGCTGTCACAAACCTCATGTCTTACTTGAGAGTATATTAAAGTCATGCCAAGCCCATCCCAAAATAGATACAGAAGATTATAAACGCGAACTAATTGTTTAAATTAATAATTATATAAAAGACTTTCCATTTTCATGGGTAAGAAATGATTTAAGACTCGCTTTTAGAATTTATTATCCAGTAAAAAATATTAATTGCGTATCCGCTAAGGTATCCTTGATAAGCTTTGGAAAATGTATTTATACACAATGAGTTTACGTAGGAGAGTATATTTTAATTCCGAAAATGTTACACAATTTTTGTTTCATTATTACTGTAAAGCTTTCCTCTCCTTATAAAATTCAGTGCGCAGAGCGGTTTTCGGTTTTTCATTAAGACCGTCTACCAGGGAATTGAGAGATGGATTTAAATTACTTTTTCTGAAAATAATAATGTCCACTTTACTTCCATATCAGTTGTATAGACATAAATATACATGACCATGAGTATTAAAAATGAGAAAATATTTATAATATTATCTATAAAGTCATACCTATGATTATCAAATACTATATAGTTTTAAAGTTCTGTATACGATAGCGTATATTGTCAGTTTTAGATTGAATGGATAAAGAAATTATTTCCGATATTCATAACTAACGTTGCTATAGACCATCACCCGTGTATTCAAGTGCTCTTTAGATGACACACGTTATCCTAATACTTGATTATATCATTCTAACAAAGCCTCTTTCGTACGACCCCTAACGACATTCTCTTTGTTAGCTCTATCTATTAATCTAGGGAACAACGACGTCACGGCAGCTGATAGCTCGAACAATCCTAGCCCAAACATGTGCTCAACTCGTAAGGTTTCTTTCCCCTTCAACTCAATCGCTCGTAAACCTCGAAATTTCTCTTTCACGATTATTCCCCGTGCTCTCTGTCAAGCTGCATACTTTCTTATCCATCAATCACCGGTCGCGATACCCCTTTGCGTCATCAATCGTTGGCTCCGAAAAATTGACGTTCTCCGAGCAATGGAAAGATATTCACTATCGGTGTCCCTTCTCCGCTTTTGTGTCATTCAGTCGCTCCCGTGTCATTTCATGTATCTCCATTGCGAGAAAGAGCTCTTGACGCTCCCATCTTGTACTCGATCGTTTGCTGCCTTTGTTTTTGTGTTGATGTGGAATGACGATTGCCTTCTTTCTTTCAGGCCTTTGTTGGCTCGTCCGCGGTCTTCCGTCGAGGTTCATAAAATTTGAGGAGGCCTCCATAGTTTCGAAATTTTCATTTTTCTGCGAGTGTATTCTGTCGAAGTGAAAAGGGAAGCATTCATGCTTTTCCGGAATTTCTTTTTCGATTTTGTCAGTCCCTTGCTGTACGCACATTTGTTTAGATGACATCAGATGATATTTCCGCTAAAATTTGTCATTTCTTTACGTGAAATATTTCATGAGTATCCATCAAAATGTAATCGAGGTGACAAATTTTATGATGATTTTAGATCTGATTTAAATGTTTTCGGGGAATGAATAATAAAACTGAAACACATAAGTATATTATTTCAATGACAGCCCAAATTTTTTTATGGTCTAGGTAAACTGGTATGGATTATGAATTATATGTAAATATAACATAAAACATAAATATTCTTTGTTTATTTATTTATTAACATTTATGAATCAAAGTCATTAATGGGTGCTATGCCGACTGCTTAAAATTAACAATGAGGAGTTTGAAATTGTAAATAGCATGTATGGTAACTCCCACTCCAAAATTAAATAGAGATTTCATCGTATTTTAATTCTATTTTCTTACGGTAGTTTAGGGGAATGCGAATATTGCTTCCAGAAAAGGAGGATAGGTTAGCAAAATCCCGGAATGTCAAACGCTGCTAATAATGTATTAACGTTTCATCAAGAGATATTCGTATAGAGATATTCATTGACATTTCTACACCTTGATATGTGGAGCACTTTTCATTTGTCCCTTGGCACATGATAGAGAAAAGTTCCTTTGAATATTTTAATCTCAGCCTTACTCATGGTAGTGATAACACGAAAGCTGCTGAAATGTCACTGATAGTTAAAGTTGGCATTCTTCCGTATATTATGAAAACTCGTATATTATGAAAAGTGTTATTTCAAGGGAAATTATGCTGCTTTTACTTCGACGTTTCCCTCTTGCGGAATTATAGCTAAAATTTCCCATAACAGGAGAAAGCAAAGGCGAACTACCTCACTCCGCATTTTACTCATCAAACCTCACTCCCTCTTTAATGCTTTCGAAGGGTATTAATTGAGGGGATGGGTTACGAACTAGAATTTGGACTGAATTCTTTGCTGACTGCTCTTAATTAATTTCAGATTTTGCCGTGAGGTAGACCTGAGCAACGCATTGAAGGGAATCAATCCTGAGCGTAATTCTTTCCAATCACTGCAAACTATTTTCGCTGTAATTCCAGACTTTCAATCTGTCGCCGCCATTCTTCGTCACGAATCTCCAATCTTTCGGGCAATTCAGCATCACTCCACCTTCCCCAATCAATTAGCGTGGTTCTTGCGCTCTTGCGGGAAAGAGAGAGGCAGAGAGGGTTATTTCCAATTCACTAGTCCAATACCTATAGAAAATGGATGTTTTTAAATCGTTTTTTTATTCACCCTTTCCTTCATGCTTTTCCATAAACACGAGAGTAAAAGCCATAATTAATCAATCTACCATAATCCATTTTCGTTCCGAAACCCAATCCTGTGTCCGGAACACTTCCCCTACCCCATGGCCCTCCTAAACCCATCAACAGTCATTTTGAAGCTCTCTCTCCCTCTACGAACACTTCTCTCTCTCTCTTTCCTTTCCCTCTATTTCTCTCTCTTTCTCTCCTTCCGCCCCGATCCTTATTCCTTTTCACTTTCGTGGTGACAACCTCTCATCCTGTACAGCGCTGTCCCTCTCTCTAATTCCTTGTTTTCATCGGTCGCTCGGTTCTATCACGTCTACTTCAATTCCCTTTTCATCCATCTTCCCCTCTTTATCCGATTATCTATATCTATCTAAAAATATCTACCTTTATATTATTTAATTCTCGACTATTTTTCGTATATTTCTATCCTTTTATGCACTATTCTTTACTTTCCATTTTATGATCGCTTCTTTCCAACCATGTTGTTTATTCCCATTCTTTTGCAAATTTTCTCCTTCGCCAGTCACCAAATGTCAGGATTTTGACGGAACCGTTCCGCCTCCAAACCCTTCACTACAATCACATAATTTTATTGATTTTTTAAACAGAATCTGCTGATTCGGCCTCGACTTTGCGGTGGTTCTTCATAGTAGAACTCGAGAAAAAGAAGAAGCACGCTTATTACTTTACCACAGTAATTATTGTGGTAAAGGTATAAGTGTTCTTTTTCTTTTTCTCAGATTTTAGTACGCTTTTTTCTTCTTCGACGAATGCAAAGGATAATTTTGTGATTTTGTAGCATTGAATTATAAATCATATCTTATATTTATAGAATTTATATATATTGATAGATAACATCATATTCCTACCCTAATTGCCTTGGATTTATTTAACACGGTACAATACTATAATGATGTATTAAATCAATTTTCAGTCATCTACCGCAACCATCTCTGTTTTACTTATTGTTAGTATTGAAATATAATAAAACATTTCATCTCAACTTTATAAAAGTTGCACAATTTATCTTATTAATGCAGATTTGAATCTCTCCGAATGCTCAACGTATTTCTGTAGAATATGTTCCTATTTGTTTTCTCTCTTTTATTATTTGGAATTACTTCCTTCATCATCCAGTTCTCTGTATAGGTTTATCTCTCAATCCTAAGTTTCTGTTCGTCATCGACAATATATTTTCTCGCGTATATCATTAAATAAACATTTGGGTTCCCTTGTTTTTTCCTTTAAAATTTTACATGCCTTAATTACCAGTATGCCTTAATTATTATTAGATTTTAAAGTTTTTTTTTACGCATTTCTTACCTTAGGCATTACCTGCTTGATTTTTACTTTTTTTAAGTGAAAGCTGAGGTATTTCTTTGTAAACCCACAACACATTTTACTCCTTTTGCTTTTTCTTTTGTCCTATCCTCAAATCTCTTTTGTTGTACTTGAACATATGAGATTTTTAAATCTCATTATTGAAAAATTTAATGAAATAAGATTAGATGTAAGATGAGGCTTTTAAGTCTCAGTCCTACCTTTCAATAATTATATTGTTATTAACGGTATTTTTGTTCTCTTGTTTTTCGTTTGAACTCATTTATCTACAATTTTCTCAGTTCCCGTTCTCCTAATTTCCATTCATGCTCTTTCGTCTATTTACCTCCAATTCCTTCTCTCCGCTGTCTTTCCTTCTTCTCACATCACCGCCCGGAGAAACCACATCACAGAACTGAGCTGTCAATTCGTTATGACTACCACGCCCTCCTCCCGTACCTTTCTCCCACGCCTTACATCTCATCACCACCTCTTCCACTTTTTCCTCCTTCACATTCACTATATTCATTTGTACCCTTCTCATGTTGACATTTCACGCTTCTCACAATCTCATTTGAAACTTTTTTTCCGCAGCATCTCATGTAATCTTTCCCGTCAGTTTTTATTCCATTGTATCCTTGGTTTTGGTAGCTTTTTGACGTTTCGCGTTTTTCCTCCGCATTTTTCTAAGGTGTTATTCCTACTTTCCACTTTCAATATTCCGGTCGGTATATTTAAAGCCAACCCTTTCCCTTTAAAATGTCTTCTTCTCTTTCGATTCTCAATCCTTTATACTCTTTGTCGCATTCCATAGAAATTTCTTCCTTCGTCATTACATTTTCTTTTGGAGAAAGGTTTCCTCGCTCCCTTATTTTATTACATTATTGTTTTCATTGTCCCCATTCTCATCCAATTTCCCTTTAATTTTCATCTCCGACCGAATTCTTGCTATGGTTATTTTTCTTTCATTACCTCTCGCTTTGTTTTTATTTTATCTGGAATTTCAACTATTTCTTCTGCCAGAGAAACTTTCCTCCGTGGCGGTTTTAATTTTCCCTCGTGGAAACTAGAGACAAATGTAATCATTCTGGGAGAATTGCAGCTTATTTAAGGAGAAAACTGCTTGTAAATGGCAAATGCCTGTCATAGGTCATGCCTGCGTTCAAACGACTATATTTTGGGTGAGATTGGGACAGAGAAGTGCTGCTTACATCCAGCCCGTTAATAAGAAATTAAAAAAAATAAGGAGTGCCATTTCAGTTCAAATTAAAATAAGAGGTAACAATGCATAGGTACAAATCTTATACGTATTGGTCATAAGTCAAAAGGTATTCGTGCACTAATTATCATGTATAATTTACGTATATCATCACAATATCTTTCACTATATCACCCAACGTGTTTTTTAATAATTAAAGAATTGTAACAAACTGAGGAACAGTATGTATTTTCACATTTATAGCTCATAGACCATGGTCTGATGAATTTGAGAGTTCTATACTGGTTAAGCTCATTAGAGCCTCTCTTCCGCTAACCCTTATACGTTGTTCTAAAACTGACAGCATTTAGTGAAAATATTAACAATAAAAGGATAGGGTTTGGAAAAATCTCTGCAAGTTCAAGTTGACAAAGGAAAAAATTCATTTTGTGTAGAAAACCCCCACAGAAGAAAAAAAACGTTGAACCCGGAAAAATAAAATGGAACCCAACAGAAAATAAAAGACTTACATCAAATATCATATGACATAAAGAAAAATCGAAACACAAGAAGTGAATATAACAAAATACCATAAAATATAGTTTTAAAGCATATATTTGTAATATTTTAATAATAATAAATAATAATAAATGAAAATCTCTATTTGGGTGGAATGGAAACATAAATTCTAATCTCCAACATCTATCTAAGTATTCTTTAAGATGAAATAGATATAATTGGGAAACTAAAGTAGGTATTATTTAAATAAAATTAGAATAGGAAAAATTTTAAGAGGTCATTACAGAAAAATGTTTGAAAATACTTCGCTTTGTACTTAATTTTATTATTATATTATTTGCATAAAAGTCAATCCTATATATTACAGATATCATTATATGAGTATAAGTCCTCTTTCTATCTCGTGATCAAGTTTCTGTCTTTTCTCTTTGCACTCAACTGTTTCTCGATCCTTCCCTTCTTATCCTCTCTTCCGGAGCATTCCTCTCTTTCGTTGTGTCCATCCGATTCCTGCCTCTATGTCTCTCGGTATCTCTCTGCAGCTTCCGGACCACTTCTGATTCCATTCACCACCAGCAGAGAGGGGGAGAGAGGGGGGGGGTGATAGGGTGGCAGTGGACAGCAGGCCCTTTCCGAATGGCAGGAAGCGAAATCGGAGAGAAATACACGGCTGTCAAGAGGCAGAGATGGAAGAGTAGGTTTTTAGCCCTCTCCTGTTTTTAATTCTTTATTTATTTCATCCCTTTATTCCTCTCGATGAGCGAGTTGGAACTCCAAACCGCCGCAGTTTTCTTCGGCGTTGTGTGCGAGTGGTTGGGATCCCTTTTCCTCACCGAAACGTCGGACTGGTGTTTTTCGGACGAGTTGGTTTTTTGAAAGGGAGACATAATATTTTCAGGGGCTTTCTCGTTTGCGCCCACTTTTCAAAATTTTACCCTCTGAGAAGAGTTTCGGGAATCATTTTGGTTTTCGCTTAGATTTAGCTCTCGTCTCGGAAACGAAAATGTTGCTCGTTACTCCGCCCTCAGATCATTTTAGGCCCGAATTGATATGAGCCGTAACGAGTACGAGTTTGAAAAGCATTTCATATTTTGGTTCTGTGGTATTTTCGCTCGATCTATAGGCTTATCAGTGATGGAAGCCGATCGTTTTGATCGATTTACTATATTTGATCATATGGAAGTTTGGCAAAGCAGATTTTTCATGCAATCATCTCGCCATTTATTCCGATTAATTTGAAAAAATCAAAGAACTCCATGTTATATATTATTTTATCATATCAATAAATACAGCTCTAAAAATCTGAATAAAAATTAAGCCATACAATACTTTAGAGTAGTTGAATTTGATTCTACTAACTGAGGAATGCGTTGAAATAAGTTTCAGTACTAATTTATGCAAATAATATATCGTTCATTCAATGGAATGATATAGTCTATCAGAAATATCCACGAAAATTTTCTTAACAATACTCCGTTTCGTATAATTATTCCTTGGTCCCTTAAAGCGCTACCCGGATATGAATAGTTCTCTACATTTTATCTTATTTTCACAAAAGTGTTCTTTAAAATAAATAGAGAGGGCTGTGGTTTCCACGGGGTGAAAACAATGTGGAATCATTGAAGTAGCTTTAACATTTATTTTCATAAGTTCCATAATACTATAAAAAAATTAACTTAATAGCAAAAAATGTTGGTAAAAAGTTGATGTAGTATACGATACTAAAATGTAATTCAGATTACTATTTTAAATGTAATCTAGTATCGATGTCAGTTCAAAAAGTGTATTGGATACAAATAAATCATAATCCTCCGATTATTTTCATTTAATACTGACGTGAAGTCAATCTTTTGCTTCTGGATGACTTTATGGATTTTATTAGAAACGTGCTTGCTCATATATAGAAGTTTTCAGTTTTACTGTAAATGAAAATAATTATCTTTTTGATAGGTATTGATAGCTAGACTGGTTTATTAAAACTCTTTCATGGAATTATTCTGCTCTCTATTTCTTATTTCCAAATTTGAAATTATCAACTCGTTGCATACACTCTATTTCACGATTTAACCAAATAAAAATCTAATATACAATACTTTATAGCCATTTATGGAGATTTAGTATCTTTTATATACAGCTGCATGAAGTTGATTTACAGCATGGATATACATATTAATAGAATACAACAGAGAAGATAGTCATATAGCATTTTAGGTTAACATATTGAAGACTCAACTTTCCAATATTTTATAGACTTGATGCTTTCCTGATGATTAGCTTGTTTAAACTGTTCTCATGTCCAATATGTTAATTCCTACAGTAATATATCGTCCAACTTATAACCCAGTTTACGAATTTTCGGCAAAATCTAATTCGTAGCACTGTTAAATTTCTTTGTCATTACAAATATGAATAAGCTTCCGAAATACTTTTGTCAATTTGCGTGCATCTATGTAAAATAACAAATTACCAAAAAAGAATGCACCCTGTCAGTTCCTTGCGAAAAAGAGTGATATTATTTTTTTAGTAAATAGAAATGTATTTTATAATATCTTATCTAATTTGAAACCCTTTAAAAGCCAACAAAGGTGATTCTGAGAGACTTTTATTTATTTACTGACGAATCATTGTATATTGTCCTCGGGTTTAAAACTAAATTTACGATCAAGGATTAAAAATGTATCTTTATTTTAACAAGAGAATTACATCTAGGTCTCATATGATAAACATTTTGATCATTTCTTAATTTAAAATGAAGATTTTCAATAAACTTCTATGCTGAAGCGGAATATAGTCAGATCTATTAGAGCATCAAATGGACTGTGGATTTTATCCTCCATCTTATGCAACCCGGATGACGTACTATTGTTTCCGGCCGAAGCTTGCGCATGGATTTGCCTACAAGCGACAACTCCGGGGGCGCAAGTAATCAACCTTTCAATTTTTTTAAGCCGTCGCGGCGTCCGAGGTTTTTTTTTAGCAATTTACGAGTTTATACGCGCGGGAACATGATATTCGAGCCACCCTTTCCCGACGCTTTCCGCGAACGATACGAAAAAACGCCCCCTAAAACAGCTCGCGATATTTTTTTATCGTTATATTCCTTCCATAATGCCTTCCAGAACCTATCCGAGTGTTTATGACGGCGTTTTGTGTCCGCAGAGTCATTTAATGACACCGGCCGCGCCATTTCTCCCTCCCGCGTTTCATTTTTGAAGCCGTGGACCGGGAGGAGACCAACGGCTGTGAGCGCTTTTTCCCTTCTTTTGTTTTTTCGAACACGCGAGCAGTCCGTTTGAGCGATCCATGCACCGGGAAAGAAGTGGGGAAAAGGTAAGGGAAAAAGGTGCACACTTATCATCTTTGTCTAGGGTTGCTACCCTGAGGGATTTACCCTGAAGTCTCCATGGTTCATCTCCGTTCTTCTTTACAGTTTTGTCCAACGTAGATTTTTGGACGCTTTTATGACAATTGATTCAAACGGTATACATCCATTTTAAACATAACGAGGGAGCTTTGTAGAATTACTTGCAATACATTTTTGAACATAAATATCCAACGTTAGTATATTTTTCGTTTAATTGTAAAGGAGCCTCATTATTTTCAGAGTTCTTTTCCCTTCTCTAAATTAAAGTGCCCTAGAGCTTCGTTAATTCTGATTCATAGACCCGGGTTTATAATGTGTAGTTGTATCGGAGTTAACTGCAATCTTCTTTTTAGCAAACAGCATTATAATCGATACTTAAACCTTCAGTGGTATTTAAAATGACGATTCACATGAGTATTAGACCAGACCAGAGTATATACCAGACGAAGGCGTAGAATCATCATGTCTAGCCAAGTCTGAGTATCAACTAATCTCAAGATTTAACGAAACTGCAGTTTAGCGTTCTGGGTTGTATTATAATTAATCATAATTGTAAGATTCGAAATTCGCTCATCTAATACCTACGTTAGTCATAATTGTAATTACCAGTGAAGGTTTAACTTTACCTTATAATATATCTTTTAGAATTGAAAGGTAGATTAAATTTAAACGTAATATAATCATGCTTTATAATACTGGCCAAAAGTGTTACACATTTCCATACTTCCCTTTCGCTCTGTCAAAAACATTTTTCCCGATTGTGTTATTCTATTACAATTTTTATGTGCGTATTTGCTTTAGAAGTTTATTAAGTACATATCATAAAACTTGTTAATGAAATTTTATTATTATTTAATTGATTTTAATCGCCATAGCACATAATTTGCTGTCCCCTCTATTACACAATCCAAGGTTTTCAGATCCTCCCAGTA
The DNA here is from genome assembly GCA_947579665.1 of Sympetrum striolatum. Taxonomy (NCBI): domain Eukaryota; kingdom Metazoa; phylum Arthropoda; class Insecta; order Odonata; family Libellulidae; genus Sympetrum; species Sympetrum striolatum. The sequence goes on along the minus strand of OX388347.1, from coordinate 53,423,894 downwards.
ACAAGAGCTCGAATTTAGGAATTTTCGAAATGTGGCAATCCTACCTGTATCCCTCAACCCAAAGTGTTTATCCTCGCGAAAAGAGTGTCCCTGGCTTCAGTCCATCGGAGCATAAACACGGTCACAGTGTTCAGGGGTGTCACTATCCTCAAAATTCACTCTCCCTTCATTAATTTAACTCGTTAGTTGGGAAAATTGCCGGACGGGGGCGCGCGCCTCCTTAAAGAAAAGGGTGGCTCCAAAGTCTACTCCTTTTCTTCCACGGGATAATTTTTACATCGGGAAAATCTCATTTGTCAGAGCTTTTCATCTCCTCTCCAATGCATTTAATGCCGGGGAAGTTGATTAATGAGGCGTTTTGTAGAGAAAAAGGGAATAGAAAGCGTTCCCAGGGGCCCACTTTGTGACCGTAAAGGAGAAAAATAAAAGAAATTTCCGGGAAGGGAGAAAGAGAGAGGATCCCTTAAACTGCCTCCATCTTAATTAAGGAGTATCGAGAGAATCAATTTTCTCTCCAAAACGCCTTTCGAGTATTTTAAATAAATTATTTGCGCCGCGTCGAATATCCTTGATTTATTGGAGGAGAGGCCAAATTTCTCTCGATAGCGATTCGGGCATTTTTCCGATGGATATATTAGGTTTGCTAATTCCTTGGCGATTCTCCGAAGTTATTATGGGGGCTCGATTTATTCCTACCGGCGCAATGCGGTCGTAACTGCAGCATCTAATTCAAGTACCTACGGTATTTGATGTTACGGGGATTTTGAGAGTCTGGGAATATTTAATCATCAGAATTCCCTAGTATTTTCGGATATAATTCCGCGTCATTTGTGTAGCTGATATTCCTAATTCATATCATTCATTTCCCGATAGTCATTCCACTACTATAATTACTGCACTGGTAATTACTCTTAAGTTCAAATGAGATTTTCCTGAGTAGTTATAACTGATTATCTAAAACTTCAATCGATACTCATAAAGCTGGTATCAGAGTAGTATTGATCTTTATCAACATGGTAAATTATTTATAAGTTTATGGAAAATACATTGATTGAAACTTTAAAGAGTCTAAGGAAGAGGTTCGTTTTAAGAAAAAGAAATGTGCAGAAGCATTGGAAATAGAACAGAATTAATCTACTTTACTTTCTTCAATCAAACATAAAAGCTAGTTCAAAAATTTGTAAATCAACTGACTGACGAGCCACGTTGTGGAGTGATGATTTTTCTTAATTGAAATTGTATTTTACTTCCTTTGGAAAAGTGGTTCCTTTTTTTCTAGCGTAAAAGCATTAACTCTTGTTTATTTCTTAATTTTCTTCCTGAAAACTTAGCCGAGTTAATTTATCTTCTACTTTAGTCATACACTATGTAATTTGCTTTTTGATGTATTCAAATAAAATTCGATATTTTCAAACTTTCTCGAATATGCATAAGAATTAGGTTTCTCTTTGACGGTCCGGATTTCCTCAAAATTCGGTTCGCCTACGCATGCTAATTTTCGAGTTAGCTTCGGGGATCGGATAAAGATGATAAAGTATTTAAATAAAATCTAAATATTCAATTTAGAGAGAAAAACATTAATTTGGAAAAAGAAGTGAATTTACCCTGAAAGCTTTTTCCTAAATATGCACTGCTGGTAACTGTTTTTTATTCGGTAAAATAGTTTATTTATTTCAAAAATTTGAAAATTAAATGTGTGTTTACATCGATTGAATTAAAGAAAGCGTAATAGTGGTAGAAAAGTAATGCAAGTACGTCACCTTTATTCAGGAGAGATTTATGCTATCAAAACCCCTTCCATGCAACCCATCCTTAAGATGATATATCGCAAAAGGCAATAGTGAAAGAGTAACCTAGAAAGATGGTGGTAGGGAAAGTAAGTGGACATTTGATAATTTTTGCTTTTTAATTTTTTTGATTCACTACAACCTCATGCATGCCTCGTGTTAGCTGGATAAGAGAAAAGGCTTTCAAAGTGGGCAGTATTTCTACGTATAACTAGATAATCATACCATAATTACTATACCGAGCCACCGTCCATTCCCTATGGTAATTTATCTTGAGCGGAAATTACAAACGCAGTGAAAATAAACAATGGGAACAATACATCAAATGCAAAAGCAGCCCCGGTGTCCAAAATGTATTAATTTATTCTTAGGAAATGTCCAGTATATTTTCATTCTCCAGAGTCCTTTCAAATTACGCGCAGAATCATACTCGTGCCACCACTGGTTTTCTTTCGTCTTTTGTCGGGCGCAATTGAATATTTATTTCTTTTCGGTCATTTCACTCGATTCGCGTTTTGTTTTTTTCTCTCCGGAAAAAAAATGAATTAACAACGGAACTTACGGCTCCGTGTCGAGGCCGGAATCTTTGTTTTCGTCATTTTTCCCTTTCGATATGAATCCACGCAGCTGACGGAAAACAGAAATTGTGAATAGCAAGAGCGGTAATAAAGAATCGAGAATGAATTATACATCATTCGCAAAACGGAAGGCAAATGCAAAACTAGTTAGAGAGGGCGAAAAAGATGAAATTCAACGGAACTCGTTCGAAAATAACCGCTATTTTCTTTAACCTTTTGGAAATTCACCGATTCGCGAAATATTTTTGAAATATATATTTGGGAGAAAATTGCAAAAACCTGCTCTTGGCAATCAATTCATGGTCTAGAAAATTAATTTAACTCGCATTTTCGATATTTTGGGCAGTTTTAAGGTCATTGATCTGTGAAAATTTAGTAATTTATAAAATAAATGAATACCGTGAATCTACTGCTATATGATATTTTGCATTCAATTTACAATTTTGTCTGGGGCTATTGAGAGTACGAATAGAATGTTTATACCGGGAGGAAATGTCACAGAATAAAATACCAAAATAGCTGCTATGTTAAAATAAACCGGGAATAATGGTGCGAAATAGAAACTTTAGAACTGAGTCATTGACTGTAGAGGTTTCACTTTGGAAAAAGCTCTATTTATCGGTGGCAACTTGACCCAGAAATTAATATACTACAGGACTACAAGTTTGCTACATATTTTTGAGCGTCAATAGTCTTCCAGGATTGAAGTTTATATAAATTCCTCCATGCTGGGGAATTATGGAGGGAGTTAAGTTTCAGATTAGAAAATCCAAATTATTTTGCGCGCGGTGACCATAATCAGGAGTTAAAATAAGGCAAAAACAAAGGACGGATGCGGCTAAATACTCGTTTCTTAATCGTGGAGTAAGGGAATGGAACATATTGCCTGGAAAGGCCCTCAAGCCCTTACCTAAATCAATAAAATATTTTAAACTTAGATCTTTTAATATATTATAAAAATGTATTGAAAGGGGGTTTTGGATATTGTTGTTGTTTCAGATATTGTAAAATCTATAATATGTAAGTAAAATGTTTGAGAAACTTAGGGGGATGTTTGCTAAATTTGGTCTTGTTTGTGTTAAAAGCGTGACCTAATCCTGTTTGTTAATGTAGTAATGAAATTGAGGAATTTTTAAATGTAATAATTAATGCGTGTAAGGTTAATTTAATAATTTCTGGGGCTGCCAACTGACTTCGATCAAATTGTAGCAACAATAACGATAAATTATTTATTATTAAATATAAAAAGGTAAATATTTATTAAGTTTTTAGTATTTAATCTCATGTCGTTCAAAGTCAATTTGTTATATTTTTATTTATGGCTGAAGTTTAGGTATATTGTGTGTTTATGATTTATTCAATGAATTTTTTTGGATATGGATGATGACAAATCCTGAATAAGGAATGCTAACTCTGGGGATTTCAACCCTTAGTCCAACTGTTGTTCAACGTTTATTTTAATTCATCTATAATTAATGTCAGTTTAGTGAAGTTGATTTATTTTATCCGATTGTTTGTAGTGCAGTTATATTTTTTCCCCTTACTTTTTGTACAATTTTTATATTTTCACTGTCTGTCTATCATAACTCTTTTCTTTCTCCTTCATCAAAACTATAGCTTTCTATTTGTAGATTTCGCAGGTTTTTCACACTCCCCTTCCTGTGAGTGGTTTCCTGCAGTGGAATGTTTTTCCTGAGCCCTCAGCTTAGGTTTTTTAAATCCACATATTACTTTTCTTCGTGCTCCTTTGCTAACTATCTCTTTCTTTCTGTCTCTCATTTGACGATGGGTTAGATATAAGAAGAAACTCCCTAGTCTCAATCTCGCCCAAATAAAGACCTCCTATTGTTATTATTATGCCGGGCAGAGTATGGATATATGCGTTCCCCAGCAATTAATCCATATTAAGTATACTAACAAATACTTCGTAGATATCATTGTACCCAGTTTTAATGAATTTATCATCCGTGACGTTTTACATAATTTAATTCATAAATTAAACGTACCTTTAAATCTTCACAACTGACCCCTCTTTCAGGATTACTGCAATACAGCCGTAATTGATTCCTTAATTGAATAATTAATTTGGATGAAAATTTGACTTCTGACTTAAAGGTTTTCTGCTCTCTCTAGCCAATTGCCTGAATTTGACACCATCAAATACTTCTCCATTCCCCCAATGCTTTCCTTATTTTCACTCATACAAAAACATAGTGATTCATTTATTTGATGAAAAGCTGGAACGAGGGCTTAATTGAATTTTCTCGCAAATACGTGACGTGGAGTGAGAGGGCTTCGGCTCTATTCAGCGCCGGCCATAGATAAAAAAAAGAAATAAAAACTTTCGATATAGAACGAATGGGTATATGTTTTTTCGCTTCCAAATCTCCAATGACCTCATTTCATGAGCCTGAAAAGGATTCTAAAGAGTTTATTTCGCCGTATCGAAGGGTCATGGTTCTTGGCGGACGTGGTTGGATGCTGGAATTTATCGCCCCTCCTCCCTTATTGCCCAATGGTCAGTCTCAATTGATGGAAATTCAGAAACAGATTTCTCAGTCTCTGTCGATGTCCGAATATCACCACGAAAGACCGTCTTTATCCACTATTTTATTTATTATTGCCGCAATGAGAGGTTTCTGCATTAGGAAAGAAATTGTCTGTAATACTTTTAATAGTATTATTAAAAGTGCTTCGACAGCTTGGGTCATTTCGCATATTGGCTACCACCGGGAATCGAACCCGGGTCCGCTTTTACCAAAGGCTAACGCTCTATCTATGTTACTATCCGGGAGCCCCTATAATAAATTTTTCATGAATATTTCATGATTGTGCAACCCACATGGTTATCGTTAGTTGTTACTACGCTCAGGTGAAACTAATTAGCTAAATTAATTATGAAACAGCATTAGGCTACAATCGTTTCTGATATTACTCGTATATCTCCAGAAGTGGATATTTTGTGTTATTTTCTGTTTAAGAGTACCTATAAAAAATTATCTTTCATATTTTTTAGTCTCAGTCATGTCCATGGCTTTGTTGATATGGAAGCTACTGAGGTATGATCAATGTTGAATAATGGAAGTGATTAAGGTCTCTCCCTATACATTGCTAAGGAAAGTGTTACATATAGATTTATTGTTATTTTCATTATTAGTATTTGCTACAGTTAGACAAATGCCAGGCCAGGCAACCCAAACGTTGTTGATCTACTCTTTCACACTTCAATTATTACACTAAAATTCCCAAAAAACATAACTATGTTAATAAACAGGGTTTATTTAGGACAGACAGGAAATTTATTTTGCTTCAATTACGTGAATATCTACCCTTTATGAAATTCTTTCTTGGTGTGGAAAGTAAGGACAAACTACCTTACTACTCATCTTCCTAGTAAGGCTCAATCTCTTCTTCTAGCTAGTGGTAGAAGGGGTGAGCTTTCAAGCGGCCTTTCGGCTGATAGGATATACCTGTTACTAATTCTTTTTTATACCTATATATTCCGTTATTCATGTAATCAACATCTCAAAGTAATCATTCGAACATATCCGCAAATACCAACAAAATGTTACGAATTAGATTTAAGAGGTGGTTCTACCTTTCAATTGATGCGTTCTCTTTCATTTTCTTGGCAAATATAGATCGAGAGAGGAGAGATCGTCTGCAGTACGTGGAATAGATTTGGCAAGAAAATGCGAACTGATCGTGGTTATTCTGTGGTTGAAAAAACCACGAAGTGCTCATAAAGTTATCATTAGTTGATATGAGCTATATATACACATAATTTGTGATCTCACATCACATCTACATCTACATTAACCCATATTCTCAAGGGGTAGTAGCAAAATGTAAATAAAATTAAATTATGAACAATCTATCAGGGATAGTCAATTGAAAAGAGGTTCCAGAGAATTTAAAGATAATCTGTAATAATCTACGAGTTAGGTGTTAAGTATTAGTCAGGTATGTAATGTAAATATTCTTTTTAAATATTTAAAGAGCGTGGTTGCATATCCAAAAGGAAAACATGCAATTTATTCTTTATCTAAAGTATATCATGAACTAAATATACTGAAAATAGATGCACGACTAGCATATATATGAGTTGAAATGAAAAAAATGATAATTACATAATTTGATTTTTTCGTAGATATTTGACATCTGAAGTAGAATCAAAAAAATTTCCTTGACGCACTTAATGGGTTAATACTCTACTAGCCGCCTTTCAAAATGTGTGAGTGGTTAACCAGTAAATTATTAAGCACCAGAGAGTTGCTGTAAGGAGTTAAAAAATTGAGAAATAAATCTTTTGATTGATTCCAATATTTAAGTCCATATTAAAATATTTTGCTTTCTACCATATAATCCGGCTGTCTTATCAAATTGAGTCAAGACCTTTTACCTTTACGGGTCACCTCCGTGCTGCAACACGCCGATCGGGAGGCAAAGCGACGTATCGAAACAATCCTTTTCCGCAGGAACCGCTTTTGATCAGCAGACTTATTGGCACGAATATAAAGGCGACCTAATTTTCCTCGAAGGAGGAAAAAAACGTTAAGCCAGGCATGACGGCCGATTCCCCATCCGCCAAGGGACGGAGAAGGAAAATTTCGAAACCAAGAAGCCCCAATTACTCTTCCGAATCCAGCAATTCCCCGAGAAAGGAAATCTTATTCCTCTTTGGCATCTGTCTGATGTCACTCGTAAGATGATTGTTTCCATGCCAAAGAGCCGACGCCGTTCCCCATATCTTTATACGTTTTTTCCCTTCCAGGGGAATACGTGCGCGATTCCATTCGGCGACGCCCGAGAAAATCACCGATTAGGAACGCCTTCTCCGTGCGCTAGAAAATGAAAGAGAGCAAACTCGATTTAACGTCCCCCTTGTGCCCGGTGACCGTAGAAAACGCCTATGCCGCCTGGCACCGCTGCCTAAGCCCTTTACTCGGGCGACTCGTGGAAAAAAGGGGAGAAATGGGGCGCCGCCGGGTTTTCTCCGACCGACGAATTTTTCGGAGATTTTTCCTGTTTTCGCTTTGTTTCTGCGCCGCCGTTCGCCTTCACATTTCCCGCGATTTTTCCATTCCTCTCGTATCATTTAACCTCGCGAGCATTACGGATGCCGAGGGATTTTCCTTTGATCTGCTCGCTGATGGAAAGATTGGCTTCGTACGGTTTGGAGGTGAATGTTGCCTGTTCCGCTGAACCTCTGCAGACTAATGCCCGAGTTATGGATTCGGGTGTTTGGATCCGGGTGATATTGAAATCGGGCGGCTTTCTGTGCTTATAAATCCGTAAAGTGGGTATTATATGTAAAATCGTATTTACTAGCCGAACCGGGACGAAAGATATTTAAAGGAAAAGCAGAATATGGTGTTCGTAGTGGTTTTTTCCTCCGAATTCGGAAAAATCGTTTGCGGAATTCCCTTCTATGTCTTATAAATTTATTTAGGTATTTTACAAACACAAAACAGCCTTCTTGCACTTATTCAAAAGAACCGAAAAAACGTAATATATAGTTATTCGGGTACTGAATTTTAGGTAAAAATTCTTTACGAATAAAGAAAGTTATATCTGTCGAAAAAATTTAAGTAGCTTGATCAATGAAAGAATATATATCCTAAATTTATGTTTTGAATCTAAATTAATACAATCAGAGATTTTTGGATGTTTGCTGGCCTTTTTAAAGAGAAAGGAATAAAGGGATAAGATAAATTTGACTCTAATGAAATCTCCAGACGTTCCATATCTTAAATTCAATTTGTTTTTCGATACGGAGAAAATATAGTTCATGTCTATCCTTGTATAGACGAAATTTTGAAATCCAATCATATAAATTTAATGAGTACATCCTCTTCTCATTGCTTAGTAAATATCCAAAAGAAACAATCTCAGAGGAAGTCGTGAATTTCTGAAATGCAATATCGGGAAATAAAACGGTAACAATCATATATTCACTATTTACGTAAGAAAACGTGATTTAGGGAAATTAAAATAAGCATTTAATTTTCTGTTGAAATTTTTAAGCTGAGTTAAATTTAAGTTGATTTTACTGTGAACTATAACTGCTATTCCAAGGTCATTTTAATTGAAAAATATCTTTGGTTTTATTCTTACCCAAAGAATAATAATAAATTTAGAATGGAACTGTCGAAAATTATCCCATTATTTTACTTATGACCACTCTATACATTTATCTATCTATACTGAATCAAAACACGATGAACATGCTGTTCAACAAATTCACGAACGAGAATCAATTTCTCGGAATTTTCGAGTTTCAATTCCGCTCACAACCGTTGCTACAATAAATTGCTCATTCCTCATCAGGAGATTGAGATATTTTATATATATTTTATTAAAATAGCTTTCAAACTTTGAAATATCTTTCCTTTGAAATATCTTTCCTTTGAAATATCTTTTCTTTGAAATTTTATGCTAAGCACTTAGCAGAGAAATGCTCAGTATTTATTCCTTATGACTTAGTTTTCCCTTTCTTCCTAGGTGACTTACCCCTGCTACCTTTGTTCTTCTACAGTAAGACTTTGCTGTATAAGTTAGAAATGCCATAAAATTTAGTTGTCAAAATAACTTTTCTTGACCTTTTAATGTTCTTTCCATTTTTTTACACATGATTGTATGAATTTAATTAAGTTGCCAGTTACGTAGAATATTGAATATTTTGTACTTAAAACTTTGAAATTATTCTTCATTTTTTGTATGTTACTTTTGCTCTATTTAGAATATGTTTAAATTTCTCATCAGATCAATGTTCTATTTTCAGTAGGTTAGATGGAAGAGGAGATTTTAAAGCTCAATCTTATTCAATTTAAGATGTCGTTATTTATTTAATGTGTCATCCATTCATTTCTGTGTATCCTATATTTGCATTGTATCATCTCGCAGCGTTTCCTCCCCATACGTACATACAATGACATTCGCATTAGCGTAGTTCTTCACCGAAGCCTGACTCGTCCTTAATGATCCAAGCACCGCATTATCTACATCCTCAATGGGGTCAATATATGGGGCTTCCTTCGAAAGGCCTCGACGCGTTTTCAAAGTATTCTCTGCTTACGATGTGCCAAGGAAGCGACGGCATTCAGCAAATCCCGGCTCACGCGAAGCCCACGGAATGGTCAGCCGATCGGCACACACGAAGAGAGAAGCAACTTTAAATTGCTTGCCGAGGTCAGAGGCACCTTTCAATGGTGACCCAGTAAAAAAAACATCGCGAACGGCTTCGGCCTCGAGATACCGCTTCGGGATTCATCTCTCAACGCCCCAAGAAAATCATCATCATTATCTCTGGGATCTTCAAAGAGGAGGATTCTTATTGTTGGCCACGAGCGTGAGAATATAAACCGCGCTGCCTCTTTCTCGATGCAGCGCAGCGCCCGCCGAGATTACGTGGGAATCGCTCACACCACCGAAACCTCTGGATGGCGATTCAGGGTCCCGTGGGTGAAGCGATAGTATGAGGTTTTCGTTGCATGGGAGATCACCGGCCGTGGAGGAGCTTAAGAATTTTTATAGGAGATGGGATTTTTACATAAGTGGGTCCGAGTCTTCATCAGAGTGCGGGGATGGAGAAAGGTTCCCATGGGTCGTTCGGGGCGAGGGGTGAGGGTGCGGAGAGGTGGTGGGAGACGAAGGTTGGGACATGAGATGGGCAATAATTTTCGAGATCGATGTCAACCATTTTATTTCTCTATTCTGGACGGATGTGAACTGAATATTGTGCTGAATCTTGCTAACGCATATAAACGCTGTGGTGAGCGAAATTTTATGGTTGCAATGGACTCGTCACACATAAGTCAGCCTGGTTATTTTAGGATAGAATCTTGATGATGATTCTATGATTTTATGAGAGCGATGATTAAGTGATGATATATATAGTTGATTCTTTGAAATTAAAAACCAGAACCTCGTAGAAAACTGGTTTTCTATGATTTGTGTTTGATGTTGTATTTATTGTTGCCATGTTGGTTTGGTAAATCAGATATCATAATTTTATAAATAGATGGACTAGTCGCTTTTAGGTCTGATTTATTTCCACGGACGATACGCATCTGAGATATAATATAATAGAAAATTAATCTCATGGTGTATGCAACACGCCTATAGGCATATATAGATTTGGTAAATAATGAATAATTAGGAAGTGATCACAACTCATTTTTTGGAGATATTTGAGAAGTTAATTAAACAATCTTAATCCAACTCGGATATTTGTCATCGATCAATATAATTTGGAAGTAATTTCACCATACAATATATCTTGGTCCTTTTTAATGAAATTGCTTAAATTTTCTGAACGAATTCTTCGACTTTTACGGTAAATTTATTATACGTTTGAGACTACAAGAACGAAGGAAATTAATAAATACATTATATTATTAACATGTAGTTTAATATTTGAATAATTCTATGATAAATATTTTCTAACCAGCACAACTTTGATTTCTTACATTCTATATCATTTCTACCTCTAATTTTCACACATCCATGATTATGGCAATAATAAGAGACCTAAATTAACAAATTAGGAATTCATTTTCAGATATTTTATTGTTAATTTGATATATATCGAAATTATATTTTACATCTGGTACATGCATTTTTTGTCACCATATTGTGCATAGTTAATCGATATCTTAGCACTATTCATTCTCGAGGCCTCGCCTTTCATTTTATCCCAAAATACCCCATGGGAGTGGAGGAGATAACGGGAAGATGAGTAAGATGGGAATCGGAATGGAACGGATGAAGGGTCCAGCAGGATTCAGGAATCTATCGAAACCCTAACAATATTCCCGGATTACCGTATGAAGGGTTCTCCTCTCGGATTAGAATAGAGCTTGGTGTTCTGGTATCCTTTCTAATATTGAAAGGATCTCGAACCGAAAGTAGTTTATCTGCTTTTCGTTTCCGGCAAATATGAGAAAAAATCCTAAATATTTTATTGGGCCAGATTCGACGCGGGACCTTGCTTCGTTATGTGAAGCAATATTATATCGCGGACTGAGCTGGAAATTCTAGAATCTTAAACCGATTACTATAAAGTTGGGGATTTGAATTCATTCTTAAAATATAATTCGGCAGGTATCGAATGGAAATGAATCATAGAATAGAAATATCGCATCGGAGAGACGAAGTTTTCGGAGACTGTGGTAAATAATGGTAGTGAAGGGGTAAGAATCGTTAAACTGTTTCCCGAAAATTCTCTACGCTGAAAATTTTTCGATGTATACCGTCATCTACTAATGTGGAGTAGGGGAAAATCTTGCGTACATCATGCGTGAATTTTCAAGTAATGTTACCTTTTCTGCAATTTCTCTTGCATTTTCGTAAGGGAATACCGGATTATGTTGGCTCCCAACCCGAAATACACGGAGATAGGTATTTTCATAGGTATTTTCATAGGTATTTTCATAGGTATTTTCTTAGGTATTTTCTAAAGAAGTAATCCTAAAACCTGAGAGGAAGTTGAACATTGTTGATTTATTTTTACTGATTATTGGGAATATCGAACTTAAATGATTCTACCGGCTTGCGTTCGATATTTTTTAGGAAAATTCTAAATTCTGTTTATTGTTGGATACAATTTTGAATGGAATATAATTTTCTCACAGTAGAAAAGAAGTTCTAAGAAGAAAATTAAATAGTTTGGGTATCAATATGGAATAATAAGTATAAAATATTTTTATAAGGAAAACTTTATTTTATCCATCAATATAGAAAATCAACGTAAATTCAACTCAATCAGAGTGGTCTCTTTCTTCCCCATTTCTCGTTTAAATATTTCTCTTATATAGAAGAGATCAATAACTATAATTAATTCATATAATTTCTGTGATGAATATTGCTAGCCCCAAAATCTTTATATACGTCGATATTTGCGCCATAATTGTAGTAGGATGGATGTAGTAACGTAGGCAAGAAAAGAAAAATTATTTGCAGCATTCAAAGATTACATCGGTGAAATGGAAGCTGTGAAGCGCGGAACTTTATTTAATGGAATATGTGAACGTTTGGAGTTCATACGAAAGTATATTTGTGGGGACCAACTACGCTGATATACTATTACCAGTGATTCGCACTCGATGAGGCTAATGATTAATTTATTAATAAATCCTTCCATTCAAATTATATCCTCATTAAATGTTAGGGTGTATATGGAGACAGGAATGAGGGATGTAACGGCGGTAATCTGTTGTTTTCGACATCTGCTTGGGATTTTGATTGTGACCTTTTTACGATAAGGATACGGCGGCAGAGAACATCTGCAGAGCGCCACCTGTTCTGCGGAAAATGTGTTCTCAGCATCGCAATATTCATGAAACACCGATTACCCCATATACCCCTTGTTGTCGCGCTAAATTTGGTTCCATGTTTTAATTAATTCCTGCCGGATTTTATGGTTTGATATCGAGCTGGTTCTCCTTTAAAAATTTGGTCACGTAAAATTGTGAAGAATTATATGTAGCTTTGTTATATCGAACCAATTCTCCTTTATAAAGTAAGCCGAAATAAATGTTGGCAGCATCTATGTATATGTAGCTATTCTAAAGTATTATATAAAGTTAACTAGAATAGGAAACCAAATTTGAGAACATTTTTCATAGTAAGCTTTTTTCTCCTCACGCAAAGAATTCCTTGCGGAAATTAAGTAATTTATTTAACAATTCCGGATGCACATACAAACTCGATTCAATGGATAAATTAGAAACCCATGGTATCTCATTTCTCGTTAAACTTTTTGTCTCGTATAAGTCAGGTCTATAACCATAATCTAGTCCTACAAATTCCATTAGGAAAATTAATTATTCAATATATCAATATGGAATATCGACACTCATTAAACTCAAGTAGTGTAAGGAATTCTTAAGGCACTAAAGAATTGAAATAATTTTGACAGGACCGGTACTGCGCTTTCCAATTTCCAGGCGTATACTTTAGAGAATTAGGTTATCCAGCCAAAACGTTCAGCCATGCCGACATTGGGAGGCTGTATCTTTTGTATTCTTTCTTCCTTCGCCTTTGCGTATAGATATATCTTTCTCCCTTGACCTGGTACAGAGAAGTTCATAGTATTTTCCAATTATAGTTATGATTTTTGTCTAATTTGAAATAGACCAATGCCCAGTATAGTATATGACAATGCCGGTGATGAAGTTTATAAAAATAGATCAATAAATGTTAATAGTTACCCATAGGTACGTAACGAAACGGAACATATTGGTCACACCATGACGTGAGCAGTCGCGAATACATTTTTATCTGAGTGAATGAATCAGAAGCACTGTCCAACCCTGTTTGGTTGACAACTCTCGAAACATTAACACGAGAATAAAAAGAGAAGGGGAGGAAAGTGAATCACGAAAGAAGGAGGGAAGATGACGAAGGGAAAAAGATAAGGGCGGAGAGCGTGAGTTTGTCCATTGTGTCCATCTTGGGTTTCCTCGACTCGGTCGTAGTTGCGGTTCCCCACCTAGTCTTGTGTCACGGAATGGCTTTGGTTAAGGAGGCAATGTAGATAGCAGAGATTGGAAGGTGAGGTGTCCTCAAGTGAATCATGGGTCCCGTGGGACCGGAGGAGAATAGCCGGAGAATTCAGGAGGTGGAGAAGATTACGCGGTCAAAGCAGAACGAGTCCTTCTTTTTGTCAGTCTCATGTTTCTGTCGCCCTCTCACTTTAAAAAGAGTTGATATTGCAATGGGACTGGAGTTAATAGCTGGGGCGCGTGCGTGGGTCTATTTGTAGCAGATTGCTGATTGCGGAGGAATTTTTTTCATCGTGATTTACATCCAATGCTAAAGCTCGTTTAAAATATGCGGGAATGTGAAGCGAGACCGTGGGAAAGTTACCGCAGCTAATTGTTTTGCAATAGTGTTCACAGTGAAGTTATAAAATATAAAGAGAAACTTTGATTTTTTGCAAAGAATTATGTTAAATGTTCCTGCTACTATATCTTGATTAAGTATATTTTATGGAATATTTCAAATTTGTCTTTTGGTGCAGGATATAGAAAAATGAATCATTCATTTACTCCTTTCCGAAGCAGAACACGACTGAAATAATCATTAGTAGTGCACTTATTGGCCAAGTAAGTGCTAGAAGTCAAGCCACTACCGGTCGTGCACGACTCCTCCGGGAGCAGGTCCAGTGCTCTCTGCCAGGTTGGAGTTAGCACGACCAACTCAAGGGTGTAGCTTCCGCGTACTGAAACAGATGCATATGAAAAATGTCTATTTATAAAATAAAATGCGTTATTAAGTTCCTTGTATTGTATCTATCGCACGTTGTGATCAGTTTCCACTTAAAACATTCTGGCTCAAAGAGTAAGGTAAAGGTGTAATACCTTAATCCTCATCTCGTTTAGTAAGCCTCATTTCCTCTCCAAACACTGCGGATGCTAATGACAGTGTTTGAGGGTCGGACCGGCTTCCGTGATGAATATACAGGGTTGAATGATTTATTCCTACGCTACTTTTGAATTTAATATTTTACATTATCTTTTGCTGTATCTTTAATTTTTAGGGAGCAATTCATTGTTAAATACTAAACACTTATCCTACTAACTCAGATTAGGACTTCTATTACTTAATATGGAATTACTGGGGTTTCTGCTTACATTTCATTGGTTAAATTTAAGCTTTTTCAAAAACAATGGATAATTTTGCTCGTTGAATTGCGACACGATAACAATAATTTTAATTCAGATCGACCAGTGTGAGCCATTCTGTAGAAATCCATTGTAGTATTTGAATACATTTTATTTCATTCTCCTGAAGAGCATTAGTTAATAACTGATCGAGGCATATTATCGCCACCATCAAATCTGACTACTCTCAGCCCACAGTAAATATTTTTCGGAATAACTGATTCACCTTATTCAGTTTAAATATTTCATTATTCTTACAATAATTGAATGTTTCCCGAACTTCGTCTTAGAAATAGTACTTTTTACACACCTGGATCATTGAACCGAATACCAATTCTACCAAATTTCTTATTATTCCTTTATAAATAAGTTCTCAATTTTATATTCATAAGTTAATAAATTAAAATACAAAAAATATGTAATCAACAAACATCTCATCTTCTGTATACCTATTTCTGAAGAGTAAGGTTCGAAATGTCTGAAAAATCTTTCAATCGAATGAAACATCACTTTTTGATACCCGAATATAAAAATCGATAGTCTTTCAAAGATGGGGAGCATATAGATTCCAGAGAGTGCACTTGCTGAATGGAAAAGGGCACTTTTATTGCGATTCAGAGGAGTACTCTTAGAGATTCCATAAGATCGTCTAACAATGTGTATCAGGGGATGGAGGGAAAGAGGGTAAGGATACAGAGGAGTTTATGCTATATGATCCATTCGAAAAGAAGTTGCATTTTGATTCCAGGACACACATCTAAGCCGAGTTTGTTCAGCTTTAGTGATACCTTGTGTAACCAGATACATTTTAATCTCCAAACGATATTTATTTTCCATGTGGGAAAATTACAGCGTAATCCGATTATTCATTTGAACTAAATTATAATATATACTGCTTTAACTAATATTTCTTAGCATAAAATTTTTAATATAAAGCAAGTGTCTCGACATTCTTTTATGTAGGTAGGTAAAAAGAAACAAGCAAAAATTATTCCGTAAAATCATCGGTAGATTCTATACAATGACATTGTTGATAAATTATCTTTCTAACTTAGTATTTTCCTAGAAGGATTTCAAATTTGGTTGCCCATTCGGGAATATTTTAATAAGGCTCTAAGAAGAAGGATGGTGCTATTTTAGTGCTATTGTTATAAAATCATCCTAAATATCTTTATGACATGCAATATCGTGGATACCTTGCCTTAGTATACTTATATAATAATACATGATATTCAGAAAATTTTGTATAATAGCTGTAACCAGTATCATTGAGATATGGAAGTCTACCGTCTTTCTTATCATCTTTGAAAAATAATATCTTGAACGTTTCATATTTCATATGAAATAATAGAAACAAAGAAAGTTTTTACAGATTTATGCTAAATGAACTGTTTATCGTCGAAGTAAATTTACTAGATTTTTCAACGAATATATCCACTGCAAAACTGTATTTTAGAAACAGTTTTGTTTGCAAAATGATTTGATCGTCCAGGGAATTTTTAGTCCTGTAAATAATTCAGAAGGTTTAATGCACCAAAAAAATAATTGTCTCGAAAATATTTACTTGGCGTATGTATCAAAACGATTCTTTCGTATTCCTTCCGAAACGGCCGCCAACATCAATACACAATCATCATCCCTATACTTCTCCCTTCAATCATGGGCGCAGTTGTGTGAAGGTGCATCTCTCAACACTGGGACCTTCTCGGCAGGAAACCAGGAAGCAGAAAGGAGTATTTTTTCTGTATGAAAGATACGCTATAACGCTCTTCGAAAACGTCTTTCAAAAAGCTTCGCTCATCTCAGTTTTTCTTCCTTTTTATCCGCCCATATTCTCCTTCCGAGCGTGATCTGAATGAAGGAAAAAAATGAGCGCGCACGGGCGCAGATCATCCAGCTTTTTTCTCCTTTCCGCGGATGTATTTCCTTTGTCGAAAGATGTTCTGGTAGGACGGTGGCGAGAATTACGGGTCTCTTTGGGGGTCGCATTGCCTCTTAGTATTCTCTTCTCGCGATAACGGAATTGCTCCACATGATTGTCCAAGGCCTTCGCCATTATTTCCATATACGTCCGATATTCCAGGTGCTTCTATATACTGAGTTTAAGATTCAAGGCCCCTTAAATTTATTTCTGCTGGGGTTTCTAAGCTGTTGGGATTTTTTTTACAGCGTTGTACTGTTTTTTTTTTTTGAGGGGGGGGGATTTGATGTTCGGGAATGATAGTTTTGGTAGATTTTAGAGAAAACTGGTAGATTTCTCATCCCATGGTAATTTAGGAGACAAAACTTGAAGTTATTCGAAATTGTGCAGAATTATCCAGTCATTTTTGTAGTTATGATTGTTGAAAAAACATAAGATTCGTCAGAAGTATTTCATTTTTTTAAGAAGCCAATGTCTAGCCATCCAGGCTTATTATTGAATTAAAGGGTAAATACTCGATAAATTTCTCTGAACTATTTTTTTTGCATTAGTGTGGATGTTCTCTTTTCTTGCTATATTTATGACAGATTTATTAAAAAAATGAATGAATGAATACAAGTTTGAAAAGAATATGAAGTTTCTTTTTATGTTTTCTTTTGCTATACGCTTTTGTTGCGGATATTACCCTTTTACTTATTTCATAAGATGGATGGAGTTTGACTGTACCATACTTTTAATGAATTCGTTCAATGATTAATAAATATTGTACTCCGCAATCAAAAGAAAGCATTGAATATAGCATTCCTATTTGGTTACCCTAGGGTTCGTGATAGCTGTCGTCACAAAACCAAGAAAGGCTGGATCATCGATGTATTAATAAAACATTTCGGGACCAAGAATTGAAGATAATACATTACTGTAATGTATAAAAAAATATTACTATTCGTGAAATTTTGGAAATTTTCTAAAAATAGCTATATGCAGTATCATACTAGCATACCATAAAATGGATAGCCAATCGCTCATAGCTCAAAATAAAGAGTAAAACCGTTCGTTTGAGGTTTTTAAGGGAGGCCATGCGTCCCCTTAACGGACCCCTAATTGAGCCATTAGGTTTAGTTTCGACTTCTTTAAAGGATATGGAAACGTTTCAACCTTAAAAATCTTGTAAAATAATTCTTACATTAATATATTCTAATAATTCTTATCTTCTCAGAGAAAAATTAAAGTAACTATTTATATACCATACGTTACTTACATACACACTTCTACCGTAAGACGATACTGCAATATGTAATATATTCCTGTGTAGATTCCACCATTATAGAAGGAATCTGTCTTCTTTGAACCTTCCTATATTCCTTGATGTATCTGAGCTGCTACTACGTGATCGAAAAGAAAGAAATTTATCAGCGGAAAAAAGTTGATGAATGAAGCATGTGCACGATCTGTGTCCAACGAGTTGCTTCGCTGAGGTTGTGAGTCGTAGTAGTAGTTTGTCGGCCTCACCCATTAAGTTCTTGAAATCGCGAGGCTGAAAGAAATGAAAGCAGCTGTCCTTCTAAGAGTACAGTGAACCGAGAAAATTTACGAAGGAGAAATGAAACAACGTGGAGAAACAACTTTTCAAACATGATATAATATTTTTTCATACTCTTCTGAATTCCGCACGTGTGACAACATCCCAAGGAAGCACTCTTGGATTCAATCTCTATTCAAAATTAGACATACAAGTATATATGTATATTAGAAGTGCGCTTAAATGGGAAATAGCTATGTTATAAGCGATCCATACCTTTGATTCTATATCAATCTTTTATAGTAATCGATGAGGTTCGTTTAGTAAGAATTTCTAAGCTATAGAATTGAATTCAGTTTTTTGTTTCTCTTGCTATTGCCAGTATTATCACTCTTTTGCTGATTATAGTCAATTAAATTTGGATTTAAAGGTTAATATGAAATATTTTTTACAGCGCATAAATGGCGTAGGAACTTGCCATTTCCCCTCTCAAAGAACTTTTAGCTTTCAATTTATTTAAGTCTGACCGAACTTAAATGATTTCTCTATTAAAGTTCGCCCATCAGAATTTAATTTAAGCTTTAATCTTGCCATTGATGCGTTATTTTCTATCGAGAATTGAAATTTATTACGTACTTTCCAAATATCTGGAATATCTCTCCTCATTCTTATAATTGGTTTCAATAAACAAACGATTTATACCACATAGATAGGTATTCGAGCAACCCCTTTTTCCTGTATAGTTACAAAGAAATTCCATAGGAATTATAAGTATAAATTTACGTTAACTAATTTAATTGTGTCATAAATAAACATGTTAGCTATAAGATATGACGAGTAGGAATTCCTAAAAAAATAGCTATTTCCCCTTGGTTATTATAATTTAGTAATCCACAAAATGTTTGTGAAATATATCAATGGAATTATTTTTATGGAAACTATCATTCAAATAAATGCTTAAAAAGGTTGAGAAATAATAATTATTTTTTGAAAGTGAATAATTACGTATATTATGTTTTTAAACAAAATAAAATGTATTTAAAGGACGTAGCTATCAGTGTTCAAGGTCTCCGTATCTTGTATAAATAATAATGCTATAGTAAGTGATACTATCTGCATTTATGATGTACGAAGCACATAAAATATAAATTAGGTGTATCTAGTATTTACCATTAGTACGAATAATGATAGGCTAGAATATAATTTGATTTAATTTTAATCAGAAACGTTTTAGGCTTCGCAGATGTGAAATTCATTAGGTACGCAGCTAGTTTTCAAGTGAGTTATATTGGTAAATTAGGTTGTTTATTGAATGAAATTCCAATTTGTCTTCCTCTTTGTACCAATTTATGTTTTTAGGAGTCGTCAAGCTTTGTTTTTGCTGTATTGATACTCATAAATACGCGCAGGGTTGGGAGGTGGACTAAATTTTATGATATTAACCCACTGGGGTTGTATTAATCTTTACTCAGCATATCGGCAAATAATAAATAAGTATTAAGAGGTAGCAATTAGTGACAATTTAATAAGTTAGTCTCTCATTCTGCGCTAATCCTCCCTCTGAAAAGGAAAATAACAACCTCAAAGTTGATGGAATACGTTCATAATTACATGAGCCAAACAAAAAGCTTCTTTTTCTTGCTACAAAGACAAATTTCCTCTCATGCCCTAATCATTGCTTTGTCTTAGGGCAACGGTCCGGATTTAATCAAGCCTTGCGGTATTTCGGAATTTTCCAGTCTCGTTTCCTTTTTCAGCTGCATCTTCTTTTTAAAAGAGCACGTCATGTCGGCGCAAATTCATGTAATAATTAATATCTCCGGTCGTATTTCAGCTTGCCTTCCTCCGCGTGGCTAATTAAGCGCAATCTGTATTTCCGGTCCGTATCCAAATTACAATTTCCGAGATTTTCCAACAACGCGATCTCCCCTCTAAGAAATGTCTGATTCTGCTATGAAAAATAAAGGGGAATCAGTCACTCTTTTAGTGGAAGTTCATTCATCGATTGGTGCCTTGAGTATTTACGTGCCTCTCCCTCTCCATTTTCTCTCTGTCGCAAAAGGATTAATTCCTTGTTCTTAATGGTTTAATCGAGTTGAAATATATATTCGTTGACTCTGCGATGGTGGATACAGCTTAACTGAGCTGAATAGATAACTGGTTTCATAGTTATTCCTGTGCACTATAAGTATGTCGCAGTTTTCTTAATATTATTGGAATTTTATGGAATTATTATGGAATTTTGCTATTGAAATGTCGTAGGTCCACCTCATGATACCATTTCAAATGATGTTTCAGAAAACTAGCTCTTTGCTTAATTTTTGTTCCTTATAAATAATTTATTGAAGTTAACAAGGCTTTAATTTTTCTAATTTACAACGTTCCTTAAAAAATATTATCATAGGCTAGGTTAAATGGATATCTTAGTCTCCAATATCTTATTGTTAGTTATGTATCATTACTACAAAATCGTTGTATGATTATTTTAAAAGTATTGAAAATTTCAATAAATAAATCAATCAGCGCATAAAAAGGAAATAAATCAACTAGCGAAAAATTTAATTAAATTATTCATAACGAAGTCAGTAAATTCGCATGTCTACTTAGAAGTACATTTTGAAACACACTTTAAGATTAATGAACATTTGAAATTAATTCCATAATTATGATCGCAGTTATCTATGAAGATTAATAATCATCTTAGATAATTTTTTGAACTTAAAAAAATGTATGCATCAATATGCTGGAAAAGTAGGCGTTATCTAATGAGGGTTCGAATATGCTCAACTCAGCCCCAGTGGAGGCATCCAACATAATTTATCTCCGTTATCACTCGACCCCTAACCCTTTTTCTCCTCTGTTTCCTTTAAAAGAGCTTCCACATAATCACCCATCGGTATCGTTAAAGGAGTCGGTCCCTTATTTATCGGATCCAATGCGGAATCGACGGAGATCCTTTAAGAGAGGCAAACTTCTTACGAATGGAAAATAAAATCGGGGATGGGGCAGTAATGGACGGAAAAAAGGGGAGGAAATGAAGGTAAATTGGGGGTGATATCGGAGTAGATGACGGAAGGAAATCACCCAATCCTATTCAAAAACCCTTTCTTTCTCTCCTACGGGAAAAAATCGTCGATCTCTTTTTCAGTCCAATTGAGATTGTTTTTTTCCGGAGCAAGATTGGGGTGAATTGAAGCAGGGGGTGGGGCCCTAACAAGGGGAAAATGGTTCAAGTTGAGAGTTTTAGAGGTAAGGTAGAAGAGTATGGGTGGAGAGTTTGAATTACGGGATTTTAAGGGCAACCAACTTCACGGTGAATGACGGACGGTAGTTTGATATCTGTTAGGATACTTATGCCCAAGGAAGTTTTGGAGGGAAGGAAAGAAAAGTTTGACTAAAAATTATACCAAATGCCTTTGTTAGAATGATATGATGAGATTTTCATTGGCGCCATTCTCTTCAAAATATTTAATACGCTCGTATCTGATGCTGATTATTTATTTATTTATTACATCAATCTTCAGAGAGGTATGCACCAGGTGGTAGAGTCGGAGATAAATTAAATTCATCCTCAAAAACTAAAATATCACCGATAAAATAAAAAGAAATCATCAAAATACACATCACTTATTAAATCCTTACACCTTCAATGCAAACATATCAGTCAAGGTCAATCCAGGTGAAATACATATATATGAAACAATACGCACATGACACATACATAGGAAATACAGCATTACACATAAGGCCAAAAAAATTTATAAATAAATTCTTTGATACAGTATTATTTGTGTCTGAGCCGTCCCTCTATTCTTCATCGAAAATTTAAAGTACTTGGGAGGGGGTTAAGAACATCTTCAGGTAATTCATTCCATTCCTTTGCAGCTCTGTTTTCATAGGAAAATATCTGTTTTACATGGTTCTGGTTATATTTTATAGGAATAGTCATTTTTACCGATAAATTTTGGACCGGTCAGTCTATTATGAATCTCCTTACAGTTAGGTATTATTTGTATACGCCTAATGCAACCCTTCGATTCTCTATTAGAGAAATTTCTTTAGTTGTGAGGAATAATATTCTTCAACTATATCTATATATTATCTATATCTATATATTATCTATATATTATCTATATCTATATATTATCTATATCTATATATTCTATATATTGTTTATATCAACAACTTTTCTCTGCCCCTCGGCTACCCAAGTGGGTAGATAATATTGTCCTAGGTTCGATTCCAGGAGGGATCCATTATGTCTGAATTAATTGGCTACGGTTCCATCCGGTCTAGAAAAGCTAAACACGACAGCATGAGCCTCGATGCGTTGACCACGTGTGACCAACGCTAAACACCGCCTGACTAAGCCATATCCCTCAATGGGATGTCGCGAAATCGACTTTATTACATCTATTCTCTGCATGCAGTCTTTCAGGCTGTGGCAGTGAGTGCATGAATGTGTATCGGTGTGCTGTATCGGAGGGGAAGGGTAGAATGTTACCTTTGAATTTGAAGCTGTGTAACTGGAAATTATCCAAACTATGGGCGAAAAATGTCAGAAGAAATCGGAATTCGAACCCGGTACTGCTGGCTCATTTGGTTCTAGGACACGTCTGAAAGTGGGAGATCCCATTTCTATTCCCAATATCGACTTAATTTTTCTCTCCCACTCATAATTTAGGAAAATATATTTTCTAGCATTCGACACATGTTCTGCTTATAGTATTCTGGCTCAATGAGGAAAGCGAGGGCAAACTACCTCACTTCTCATCCTGCCTAGTAAGTATCATTACCCTTTACTAACTCTTAGTAGCCAATGTTAAAGGAGTTGAGGTGCAAACCGGCCTTTGGGCTCAGTACTTCACTGACAGACTATTCGATTACTAACACACATAGCTAGCGGTAAACTGAATCTTGTAATCGGCTGGTCCAAGCATCTGGTTCCCTGACATTTATTTTATTATCCAATTTCTTTGAGTAGCAAGATGAACGTGCATTATCTTCACTCTTAACATATTTATCCAATTTGTAATAAAGGCAGATGTTTCAAGATACAGATTATTTGGGAAAGGGAGAGCGGCAAAGGAGATATGATAAACAAAGGGCGATATTCAATGACATCGCGAAGAGAAATCGTTAGGATATTCGGCGCACACGTATGGCCTCGGATGGGTCAACTGTCCACCCGAACCAACTGGCTGCGAATATAAATTTCTCGAAAATGGCCGCCGAATACGTGGACTGAATCAGTTGCCTCTGAGAACGGCGGCAAAGATAAAATGAGATACAAGTTTTCGAGATTAAATTTCGTAATTTATTTTTACCTACATCTCCGTCAAGATAAACGACGTAAAGTTATTCTGAGGGCTACCGATCCCTTGGAATCATATTTATTACATTTTGACGTTTCTCTATTGAACAAATTGCCTTAATGTATAATAATTTGTAAAAATTCAGCGTTATCTTTAAAAATATATATCTAATTCAAAATTATGTGGGTACACTTATTTTTAGTTGGAACTGAATTATTGATATCAAATTTTATTTTATTCTTTTCTTATTTCAGGACAAAGCATTTATTCGTAGCTGAAAAATATTTTCTTATTCCTCTATTTGTTCCAATAAATTTAAGTTCTTTTTCATCTGCAAAAAAATCAATAAATGCGGAACTCACTTAGTTAAACCCATTCGGAGATAAATAGTTATTAACATTCGACTTGATCTATCACACAAGCACTACACCAGAAAAAGTTAAGCTTTACCGGTTTACTCTTATGTGATATTAACGATTACTAATATAATATTAATGGTATGTAATGCTATGCCATTTTCCTCTCAAGAACTTCTATATTTATAAGTTTATAGGGGCCAATAAACAAATTTTACGGAGCCATTAAAAACTAAAAATGTAAAAATACCATAAATAGAAGAAATATTAACTTTGTGGAAATTCATAGAGGCGAGGAGAAAATAACTTGTAACAATTCCACAACATTTCGTCAAATAAAACCTCTTGTATAATTGGGACTGAGTAATTTGCTCTTTATCCCTACAAAATTGTCATTTTTAGGACCATTTGGTCATTATTTGGAGCACAGGTCTAAAGTAATGGTGTTTGATCTGTGTTGGTGAATGTATTGTGTTCAGTATTATTAAATTCAAGAAAATTACCTCAATCTTCTTTTAATAAGATTCTTTATTAGTACAAATCTAACACTTATATTTTCTCCTAAACCTCCCCCAAAGAACACCATTTTCTTCGTACAAACGACAGCAAA
This sequence comes from Sympetrum striolatum, assembly GCA_947579665.1. Lineage (NCBI taxonomy): Eukaryota > Metazoa > Arthropoda > Insecta > Odonata > Libellulidae > Sympetrum > Sympetrum striolatum. The sequence continues at coordinate 53,399,140 of OX388347.1, read as the reverse complement.
ATCCTCGAGTCTAAATAGATAGCAGATACTCGTATTAACATGTACATATTAACGTTTATCTATCAGCCTTATTTTGCAATTAAATTATTTTGAATTATTAAAGGATGGATTATTTACTTAATTATTAAGGGTAGGATTTCCATTCAAACTACTTAATAAATAGTTTTGCTTGTTAATCTTTTTACAGTTCTCAAATCTAAAAACTAATCGTGATTCTATATAATTTTTTTTGCTCTTTTTCTATGTACAGTGGCGGAAAAAATTATCGCAACACTTTGCGCGCGCACCAGTGGCTTTCACAGAAACTATTTGGAATTCTGCTTTCTGTGACTGACTGGCAACACCGAGGAAAGCCTCGAAAAGCGGTAATATTTGAGTCGGAGCCTAGAACTTAAACAAATTTCCTCTCTTTCGAACTCTTCTTAGAGCCTTCGCGCGATCTCTCCCCGAGTTCGTCATGTTTATTTCGGCGTTTCTCTTTCACATATAGTTATCGTATTTATAGAACGATAGGTTAAATATATATTTATTCTAATTTCAATCTTAAATGCAATAAAATACATGGAAAATAATTGAAATTTAATTCTTAATAATTTGAAGAATGCTATTCGGTTTTAATAATGCGTAGCGATAAGGAATAAGTGGGATTGGAGTAGAAATACGCGATGTGGCGATTCTCACCTTTAGAAAACGAGAATTTTGGAGTCTAGAGGAAAATGATGTTTTGCGAGATTATAGCGAGAACAGATGGCCTATAATGGTCTCTTTTTCTGGATAATTTGTGCGCTAATAAGGCGTTAGTTTGGTAGTTTGGTTTCTCTCTCGAACATACGTCTTACGGCTGCCTGCTGGATATTGATGTAAATGTAATTCTTCAAACGTCCAGTTCAAACATAGGATATTCATTATTTGTGATAAACATTCCGAGGAGGATTTTTGATTACAAGTCTTATGTTTTCAATTCAGCAATTAGAATTCGAGAAGTCGTTAGAGCGATTACTGAGTTACTATGACACATCGTAAAATTTGTATTTTGTCTACGGAATATAATTTTTCACCAACTTAATCATGCAGACGAAGGAAATTCGTAATATAAATTTATATACACCATTTGTCAACTAGAATACATGAAATCATTGTCCGTCCGGAGTTAAAAGGAAAAATACCAATTCCAAAGTTAAAAAAAACATGATTTCATAAAAACCGAACAATTTCTGCGCATATATCGGACTTGTCTTAAATTTTGTAACAGGGAGCTCGGTGACCTTGGTCATTAGTTAATTGTGTTGCCTTCGCGCGGAGAAATTCACGTAGAAATGCATTAAGGCTTTGATAATTCGCGAGGAAAGTCTTTAACCAAAAGTTGATCCCTTCAAAGTATTGCAGGCGCCAATACAAAACAAATGTTGAAATGATATTTTCATCATTACCTCGCGCGGAAAAGCTTTAACCATATGTCGAGCACTTTCAAAGCAAGTATTGCAGATGCCAGGTATATTTTTCCTTTTCGTGCCTATATCAGCTAGACTCAGGACCCTCATTTTACAGTCGCCCAGTAGAAACTATCCTCTGGCTAATTCAAAGCTCCTTCCTCACCATGGTGCTAAGGAAATTAGATGTTATTGCAATCGTAAAAATATTCCCAAATAATATTATTGTATTAGCGTATTTTAGTAAACAAAGACTTCCTAATAAACAACCCAAGTTTTTAGTACTGATACGTATTTTATGAACGTCTGACTTTATAAAGTTAATTAATTAACCAGGATTATGCTGCCATAATAATATTATTAATAAGCTGCTAAAATGGACTTCTCAGTTTTTTGGGAAGTGTCATAAATATAACTAGTTGCTAATTTTGCAGCTGTCTGACACATGTTATTGGCATAGGAAGGGCATGAGCTCGAATTCCGCTTAAGTTAAATGAGTTTTTTATCTTAAACTTCTCTTGTTCGGGAAATGAACGAATGTAAGATATGGTTTCCACATATATTTATACGCCCCTGTGATTAATATATATATTTACCTGAGAGATACAATTCATTATGGAAAAATAACCATTGGATATGAAGGATTCGGAACAGATTCATCACCAATTGTCGGTCAAGAACATGTTTCGTGTGTCAGTGGACATTCCTCTTCTACCAAGGATTCGAGGTCGTTCACTGAAAGATAATGTCCTTTGACTCATTTTCCACACTTATTAGTGGTATTTGACAGGGCCTCCTGATTTCTCGAAGCACGATGAACCTTTCGCTTTCAGTGCAGCCGATTTTCGAAAGCCTATGCGTCACTCGCAACAACAAACCGGTCGTAAGGCAAGGAGCTCAGGCTTACTTACTCAGGCTTATTGGTGACTATTTCTTCATTGAGGTCTTCTACTTCTATAGACGGACAACTAGCGGACCGCGCAAGCGAATCTTTTTCATTTTTAGTCTGTAAACAAAAGCCTTGAGAACTATTGACATTCTTATGCATATTATTATTCATTGTTCGTCTACAACCAGGACAATTCGCGGGTTCACACTTTCCAATTTTCTCGGCTGTAGTTCCAAACCAATTATATAGATTTAGATTTAGATATATACCCCGCGAGCCGCCAAATGGGTATGGCAGGGGTTGTAATAACACCATCATCACGTAATCTACTCCATCAACCTCTCTAATTGCCCGGGGAAATAAACGACCAAAAGTAATAATGTTTTGTGATTACCTCCCTGTAACGTTTTGTCGATGCTTCTCGGAGATCGCGTTAGGTCTTTACTTGCACTTAAATTTCATTTACTTCGTCTTTAGGTTCTGAACCGATAAAGCTTTCGAAGAGCTTCCGTCAGTTATTAGATCTTCTCACCTGGAGCGAATTCCAATAAAGAAGTGGTTAACTCTATGTCTCGGAGGCTGAATCATATGGAGGAGAATGGATATATTATTAATCATCCTATATTTTTCTTGATTCCAAAGTAATTCTCGTAGATTAATCATAATGCATATGTGCACACTGTTACCGAATCTGAGAGAAAAACGATTACATATAAATATTTTCCACATGCTTTAAATTATGTTAAATAGTCTCCTTCTCGTAAAAACATGAAAATTGAGTAACATTACGGGGATGGAGGTCTATGTTGGAGCTGATTTTTTTTCATAATCATCCATGTGTAAGAATCTACGGATTCTATCGGATGTGAACATGAATATACAGATGATAATTAATGATTGCTTTGTCGCAGGGGCGCAGCCAGGATTTGTCTATGGGGGAGAGGGTCATAGGCAGTAGAAAGAGCGAAAAAATTTCTACATTTCAGGGGCCGGTATCGCTATATGATAGAAGATAACTCGATACTCGACTCGAATCGACCTTCCTACGGCGATGATTTGATCTTTTATTTTCTCACCATTTTTCTGTAGGGCATCGGATAATACAACAATACATCCTATTTTTTCATCGGGAGGACGACACAAAGAACAAACATTAATTTTACTTCCGTTTTGTCTTTGAATCGAGCACCAAATGATTTCGCTCCTGCTATTTTCTACGAACTCATCGCGCTCACTAATTAAATGAGTCCATACTGCTATAAAAAGTCTACCACTAGATCTACATAGTTATATTTTCGGTATATCATATAATCGGGGGAAATATCTCGCTTAGAGTAATATCTTCGCTTAAGCAACTATCTTCCTAGTATGATATCCGCGCAAATTCTCATCGTAACGTTAAAGAATTCCGCCTGTTTATTACGTAAGCTCTTGCAATTTACTATTATTATTTTTAGATCTCTCAGTTCGCACATTAAAACATGGTTTCCTTTTTCGAATAACCTTTATCTTTTTTAAGTGAATTTTTCTTTTTCACCATTGCAATTTTTCTATTTTTTTGGGCTAAGCTCATGCATACCCTTTTGCCTATTTAAGTGGGCGTTAATAACTATTTCTACTGCTGAATAAAAGAATAACTTTGTCTGCATATATTCGCTCTATTCTCTAATATATTCGCATCTAAACCGCAAAACTACGTAGTAAACAACATTAAAACTACGGTATTCATGGGGGGAGAGGGGGGCGGGAATGTTTTGGAAGAGTCCGTAAAGCGCACAGAAAGTTTAGTAAAATCAGCGAATGATAGCTGAGTATGGCGCCTAATATATGGATCTAAGTAGCCTTGCGAAGTATTTTTACATACGGAAATCAAGATGATCAAATTGGAAGTGGAAAATTTTATTCATCGCTACGGAGAAAGTAGAGAAGTGAATACCCACCTCTTGGAAACATTACTGAAGTAAAATCATACTTCAGAAATTATTTTCTGAAGGTCGCTCCGTTTCACAGCGTTAAACCCGTAGCTCGCATGTAATTCAGAGTAAGAGCGTTGATAAGCTTACTCCATGAGGCGAGAACGGTATATCTAATGCTTGTAAAAGGACAATCGAATTATCGGTTTTAATTTGTAATTCAGATTCCAACTGCTAGAATATTATGGATCCTGTTTGCGATTGCATTCAAGCTCATTAATCAATTACATTACAGCTCTGGACATATTAGATTGAAATTATCTGTTGTAGAGTAATACACTCACTGTAGATGAGATTCGTATGAGTTGTGCGATGAATGAATGAAACATCTATATATATGTGATACCGTTGCAATTTATAATATATTTTTCAGTCAGTATGGTTAAAGTGCATTGATGTCTCATGAGAAACACCATTTGTTATCACACAAATATTACTCCCTATTACATATAGCCTGATAGAGCTGAAAATTGTTGATTACTGATTCCACTATTTAAAAGCTAATAATAGTGATGACAATTCCTGTCTAAACGTTAATTGCTAAAAAGCTCTTGGAAAAATTAACTCCTTTAACTCACGGATAAGATTGGATTTATCGAAAGGATATTTTTAATACCTTATGCAGTGGAAAACTACACTGCTCGAGTGAAAATAGAAAGTTAAGAATAGGACACATCTTAGTGGTTTCTGAATTCGAATTTTTAAGTGTTGAATTCTCTTTGCAAGAATTCTATTCCATCACAATTCTAGTATTTAGACCTTTAATTAGCGAAATAATACCTCAAAATGTTCATTTTAACGTCTGATATTCCGCTATCAAACAATCTTGTTATCTATCTCCCAGTGTATTATATTAACATTCCACACAACGTTTTTATCACGGCTAACTTTAAATAATAAATGGCAAAAAATGAAGACATTGAGGCTAAGGCACTACTTGGAAATCTCGCGAAGGTGAGTCTTAAATGTCTGCATATATATACGATACTAAAAGTCTATTTCCCATTCGTAAGGATTTTGAATATTGCCGGTTTTACTGCCTCTATACAGAGTTGCCGAATTGTCGGAGTTAGAGTGATTTCAGTTAGTTTCCACGTAATCCGCGCTCTCACGCCAACTGGTGTTGCGATAATTGTTTCCCCCACTGTACATGCAGTTAAAGTAAACTATTTTTTTCTACAAAAATTAATTTTCTTCAAAATTTATTTATTTCCTTTCTAAAGAACTAACAAAGCGCATGGTTTAATTATTGGATTGTATTAGACTTGTGAAAATAAGGTCATATATCAATTTATAAAACGAGTTCAAATTCAAAAAAAATCCCCTAGCATAACTGGATCCTTTATTTTCAGACTGTTTCTGGCAGAGACAGCTTCCGTGGCTGACGTAGACAAAAATTCCCGAGCATTAGCAATGGATTAGTGTTAGGGGTGAGGGGGGATGCACATACTCTCATAGGGTGCATATGGAATAAAGACGGCAGAGCATTTTGAGGGGATCCTTAACAGGGGAGTGGCCGAGCATAAGTCGGGAGTGATATAGCGCAGTGTATTCGGGGGAGAATGGGATAAAGTGCCCCGGATATGGCGGGCTAACGGCACGAAGTGGCCGAATATTCGGGTATTAAAATTGAAAGATGTTCTGGGAGAGAGAGAAAAGTGGATGCCATGTAAGTAGAAGATGGTAATGGGCGAGCGGGAGTTGTAAATGGAAGATGGAGATAGGAATTCCGGGTGCAGCGTAGTGGGGTGCAGTCGAGGGGTTCTGTCCGCTGAAGATTGGTGGGGGGCAAGTGGGCTCTGGAGTCAAATGAGCTGCTTGCCCAGGGTGTTCCTCGAATCGAGGGGCACTTTTTTCATCTCTGGAGGGGTGGGTAGACTGCGTACCGCAGAGGTATGGGAAGGGATCGGGAGCTTTTTTTCGGATCTTACGTCATTTCCGGAGTCACCAGACCATGGAGCCGTAGACCGCAGAAGAGCAGTCGATATGGTTAAAGAGAAGTGCGGTTTTTGGGGAAACGAGGGGGGCGGGGCGATCTGGAGTGAATGGAGAGAATGGAGTAAAGTGAGAGGGGGAGTAAAACGGCTGATCGATGGGAACGGATCGCTTTTTCTACTTCGCGCTTCCTTCGATTGATGCGTCTAGTTACAAATTGACGAAGGACTTGCTTCTCGATTGTGTAGACGAGCAGGTTCTTCCTTTCCTCGGAAGTGCTCTCAGCAAACAAAGGGAAAACGCTGTTCAAGAAGTATGCTGTGTACTGGGTGTTTGCTGTTCAAAATTTGCATTTTCAACTTGTTTTCCTCGCTTTACTTTGTTTGTATGTATTCAAATCTTCGAAGCATTTTTCATGGAAAGTTTATTTTTGATATATATGCCGAAAAACACGTAAACTTTGAATTAATGCGATGGTAATCCCTGTAAAAGATTTTCTCCTTTTAGGATTCATAATTTTCACGACTTATTCGTTAAAATTTCCAAATCATGCCTATTTTTGCAAGTGAAATTGTATGAAATATTTCTATGATATAAGTTATTCTAGAAAAAAATTATTTTTAATAAAAAAAATTTTTATTAAATATAACGAGATATTACAAATAAATACATGTTTTCAACATTTATAGTTTCGTATGTTTATGGCACATAATACAAACTAATTAATTATATATTATAATATTATACTTCTGTATAATATTATAATACTTAATTAGTATACAACAAATTTAAAATAAGTGAATATATTATAATGAAATAAAAATAATTAAAATTTCATTTTTTGTATCGCCTTAAAACATAATTTTCTAGTCTGTACGCAGGAATCGAAGCGTATCATGTGATATTCTTTTTTCCAATGATGTTGTGTGTCACAGACATGTCATGAAATGAAACTGCCACGTAGAAATTTCCGAAACGTTTGCTGTTTTTTTAATCGCAGTTTTTAAGGAACGAGCCGAGTTATTGTAAGGGAAGTGGATTATTTTGAGTTGAGTTCCGGTCTCGGTCCTGTCAGACTTTATTCATATCCGATTTTTCTTGTGAATTTTGTATAGGTTAATGCCAATACGTGCAAAATTATATTCAACCCTTTTTCCCACCCTAGTTTTAGATTGCAATCAGAAGGAAAACTCATTTGGTAATATCTTCAATGAAATTATCGTGAATTGACAAATGGCACGTGTTTTCCTCAATTACACTTTCAACGGGTAATATAAGCTTCCATACCATTGCACAAACGAAAATAATTATTGAATTGAGGAAGGCAGATTCAATTAGAGATTGATTGTTAGTTCTGTGAATTGATATTCAGGAATAAACTGCAAGAATTTATGAAACATATTAATAAATATAAATTATGAAAATATCAAAGAGATACTTTATTCGAGTCAGAAGCATCCTCGAGTTTGTATTGGTGAAGGATTTTTACTGTTGATTTCGTTTAATTTCTAACCCGATCTAATTAATAGTAAAAGAGTGGCCTTGTAAGAATAAATATCTCCCATAGTGGAATCGGGATAATTATTTTTATGAAATATAATCTCAATTAAAAATTTCGCTGTTCTAAGTTGTATTTTTACGATATAAAGCATAATATATACTGTATAAAAATATCTCTCACGTCCAGCATGTAAATTGATCACCTCATAAATTTTGCTGATCATTTTCCAAATTTAATTATTCTGGGAAACATTACGTTCTCGAAATTTGAAACCTATCTATATGTAATGGGGATCACAGCCGAATAACAAACAGTTAATTAAATTGAGGTAATGCAAAGAGTTATCAGTCGAGTTACGCTAAGTTCATTTCAATATCCCACATCAATTGACGCATATTGGTTTTTATTCGCGAAACGAATTTCATTTGCAATAATCTACTCCTTTCTATCACCGTGCGTGTTTTTGTCGCGTAATGTTTTTCGGAGAAATCAATTTGTGGTGCCTTTACTATCAGAATAAATAAACGTGACATTAATAAATCGTTACGGAATGAGCCATTTATATTCCTTGAAGTATCTTTTAGTTGCTGTTATAAGAGCAAGTTGACATGATGAATAATAATTTCCAATAGACTTCCTTAAAAACGTACTTAATTCATATCTTCTGATCATTCTTGCCGTTGTTTTGGTAATTTGGCTCAAATTAAGGTTTCAAGAAAAAGATTTTTCTGAGAATAAAACTTACAGGTAATCTTATAATAATCTGCACTAAGTATGGAACTTGTTTTTTTATTATGAAGAATCTTTTTTCGCTGTAAAATTTTCGATACCACGAAATGGAAATTCTATTATTTTTTTAGATCAGTTGAGTTACTTAAATCATCAATAGCGTATTTTTTTACGCATCGTGAAGCTAATATCTATAACTATTCATACGCCTTTTCTATTTCTTTTCTCAAGAATTATTATAATGATCTTTCACCTATAAATATAACATTGAAGCCTCTTTGATATAATATTTTCTTCTATTCTAGAGCAAGGATACTCAAGCTTTTACCACTATAGGACCGCAATATTACCTATGAAGCCTACTCTGGCCGCATATATACCTGCATTCTATTTTCAACTACTGATAACTCATATGAACTGTCATTTTAATGTATTAGGTGTTTGACATAAATATGAGATTTTATATAAATCCGCATTAATACGATTAGCACATTTCGGTTTGTGGCATAGGATGCAAACATAAGTTTTCGAACTACTGTTGGAAGGAAGGAATGAGTTCACCAAACGTAAAAAATGGTCTTTACTGTAAAACTTGTACATGTTTTGCAGTACAGTGTTTTTTAAAATGTAATTCCACGATATATCACCGAATCTTTTCATTATTCAAACGTTTTGTCCTAAATTTTTACATTTCAAGGTAGTAACCAGTCGGTTAGCTTTCACAGTTTCAGTAATCAAGTTAAAGATTGTTGTGTTGCTAGGAATCGCTTAAAGAGACGCAAGTAGCTCAAGGATTGAAGATAACACACTTGTCCTAGAGGTCGTTTTGCCACAGAATAATCTAAATTATAATTATGACCTCACATAAACTTAAATTGGTTGTTGTCGTCTAATATGAAAGTCGAAAGTCAATAAATGCTACTCTCTCTCTCTCTTATTTACTTTCATGAGACAACTGCAAATATTCCGCATGACTATCGCCAATTTGATAATTACCTTGGTCACCGGTCGTGCACAAAAGAGAAACGTATGGTTATCATCCCCCGAAAAAGATATAGGTGGTGTGGGGAAAGGATTAAGTTTTGGAGAGAAAAAAGGAGGTTCTGTGGAATATCCGCTTATCCCCGGAACCCGTCCAAGCGTATGGTTTTTAAGGGTGTTCGATGGAGCGAACTGGAATTCCTTTCACCTTTCACCGACGCACTTGGTTTGATAAGGGAGGGTTTTATTTTCACCTCTCTCTCTCTCTAAAAAGCCTCTTTATGGAAAAAGGGTTCGCGGAGGAAAAAATAAATCGCTTCAAGAATCTTCCACCTTTGTATTATCCTTCCTCTATTCACCTTTGCCATAAACTGCACCTTTCCCACTCGATTCGTACCTATCGCACCAGCTTTCGCCTTTTATAATGAATATAGTAGAAATCTCCCTCGCAGGCGTCAGATAGTTGAGGGAATGAAAATTTTCCTTTTATGTCCAATAAAATCTATAGCTCGTTCCATAATTATCTGAAAGTCAGCCATTATACTAGTGATATGATGTTTTAGACGCTAGCTTGGGGTCTCACTGCAAAAGGGACGAATAAATGTCTACCTATCATTCTTTAATTGTGAATAGTTCTCTAGTAGTGTCTCTAATATTTTTTCCTCAGGTTTCTTAATGTGATTTTATCTTATTAATTTTATCCTTAGGAGAAAAAATATTATTATGGTCACTTAGATTTCAACCTACGTTATGAGTCCTTAGGAAGAATAATATGTAATTATTACACAAATGTAATTAATTATTTGGTAAATATTAATTAATAATATAATTTAGAATAGGTAGTTTTCATTTGACAAATGAGTGATTACATTATTTCATCCGAAAATAACGCTTATTATAAGCAATAACATAAATAAATACAAAAATACTGGAGATAAGGTCTTTCAAATATATTGAGAAAGGTTGTACAAGAAGTGAAAAATAGTGACTCCAATGACGTTTTCCTTTTGTTTTTCCGAAACAGTTATTTTCTGATGAATGTGGCGACTGCTGTGCAGCTACGTTTTTGTTATTTCTTGTTGAAAAAATTGGCAAGGAATTGTAAATATATATAATACATAATATTCAATTATTTCATATAGATACAAATTTACTTTAAGCCCACTCTTTGGGTTAAACTCCAATTTTTAATATGATGCATAAATTTTACTTAAAAATGTTTTAATAAGTATCATCCATCTTTTATAATATTATGGTGGGATTATATTCCTGATTTTTTCATTTAAGTAATTAGAATCACGAATGAATTGCAAATTCCTCGATGCAAATGAATTGCTTATGCAGAAAGGGTATATGGTGAGTGATGAATAGTGCATGAATGCATAATCAATAATTTTCTAATTAAATTCTTTCGCGTCGGACATTTCGCAAAGTCTTAATCTATTATTAATGTTACCTCCGCCTAATGGTAAGAAAAAGTGAGACGGAACGATATATGATTAATGGACGCTACTTCTCATTTTCGTGTTACTTGCGTTCGTATTTGTCTAAGAATGGTTTTCCTCAAAGGGTCGTTGTTCCTTCGGTGCATCCTTCCGCGAATCGCGTCTTCGCAGAGAAACGACGTATGCACGCAATCTGCAGGAAAGAGAGCATTACCAATAGATACCTCGAATTCCGCCTCCATTCCTCTCTCGCCGCATCCTCCCATCGCCCTCCGATCTTCTATTTTTTCCCCCGTCATCCTTTCCACGATTTCCTTGATGGATTTTATATGTAAGCCCTTCGAATCCGTTTCTGTGACGGCGTATGCATGGTTTTAACAAAAAAGACGACTTGGAAGCAGACCGTTTTTTTCTAATGCCCATTCTCATCCTCCCGAAGACGCACGCTACGTCGTCAGCTGTTTCCTTTTTACTTTTCCTCCCTCATATCTTTTTTATTTGATGCTCTTGCGGGACGTTTCCTCGGCTACTGTCTGACTCCTCCGGTTTTTCTTCTCCACCCACTCCTTTCCGGGTCGGGACATCACTCATCTCGGCCGCATTCCTTTTTAACGATTCGGAGACACTTCTGCCCCCTCCCGAACACAAAAGGAACCACGTCCTATTCTCCCATCTTTTTTGATTCTATTCGGTGGCACCCTTTCACGCCCTTCCAGTCGTGTTTGTATCCCTCGGCTTGTTTGTAATCTCGTTCGCTCCTTGTGCACGACCTTGACAGTCTGAGGTGGAATTCGTTATCTTGGATTTATAAGCGGGTCTCGGCTACCGGGATGCAACGAGTTAAGCCCTCGCGGTCTCGGTTTCACGCTATTCATTTTTGGAACATATTAATGTTTTGGTGAAAATGTTTGTGTCCTCGACTTCTTTGTGGTTCTGGGTGAATGAATTCTAATTCATGCCTGGTGAGATTAAGTTTAAAAAATTGTGTGTTAAATACGATTCAGTTCAAATGTAATTAACATGTAATAATTCTATACATATCAAATTGATATATTACGTTATTTTAATATAAAATAAATATTACAGTTAAATGCATTAATAAAAATTACTGGCCACGCCGGGAGACATTGAGTTTAAGAAATCGTGTGTTACCTACGATTTAGTCATTTTAAATAAATAAATAATTCTATAAAATTCTGTTTGATATTTACATGATATATTACATTATTATAAGTACAAAATAAATATTAATTTCAAATGTAGACACGTAACGCCGCGTCTTAAGAAAATCTCCACTGCAGCTGTATTCAGCTCTGACACTATTTTCCTGATTATCATTCGGACCCAACTTATTTATATTCCATCCATTTTTGTGGTCCATCTTTCACAGTTTTGAGGCACCTGTTTGAATCCTTCAGATACTGGGGGATAATTATATAGCGATACTTTAGTGCTCCTATGATTAAAAATCTTAGGGCGAAGTATACCTTGGAGAATTAAGCCAGAGAAGAACGGCAGCGTATGAAGAGTTTGGATTTGCTTGCGTTGATTTGTGTTTGTGGCTTCGGTTGACGCCCATGAAATCATTCATCATCATTTAAATATTCTTAGACTTAAATCGGAGTTCTAAATATGATTTCAAGGACCAATTCCCTTTTAAAGCAAACAACTAATATTTGTATGCTGAATGTTTTTTCTCCTTCTTAATCTTTTCAGATTTCCAACGTCCTCAATCACAAAAAGAAATAAGAAAAATATATAACTTTCCCTTCCTACATTTGCGCTTCATTCATTTGAGTTGCTTTATTATCATTTTTTCATTTAAGTAATTGAATTTTTGATTCGTTTTAAATGTATCTTTCCGATTATAAGTCATTAAAGTCGAAGTCGTTAAAATAAAAGTGCAATGTTGTGATAGAAGGAGTGGTTAGTGTTCCAATTACTCACATCAATGCGAAATAATGCACGAATTGTAGTTGATCAAATCATTGAACACAGTTGTTCTTCAAAATGTAATTAATATGAAAATTAATCTCTTTTAATTTCATTTGTAGACTTTAGTCAAAGAGAATAATTTCGCCAACGATTTTGATTCTATAAAATTTAAAGATTGTAAAAATTAAAAGTTTTTACAATCAAAATCACCAATTATTAATTGGTGACAAGATGAATTCATAATTTAGACAAATAAAAAAAAATCATTTCATTTTCAATTAATATTAATCGATACCAATAGATAATTATTAATTATAACGTGTTTATTTTCTGTTGCGCATGCCAGATATGTAAAATTGCAGGAAATTTTAGGTTGTTTCACTCGCATAATATATGTTATATATTATATTGCGAACATGCAACAAAATGATTCATTTAAGTTATTTTTTCGATCGATTTTAATGTTTACTCTTTCATGGTTCAGGTTCTCTTTAACGTAACAAGAACATCTTTCTATGATTTAAATGCTAAAATAAAGGTTTTAATTGAAGAATCTCTAATGAGCTAATAGTTTTTGGAGGACTCTAACGTTTTATATTTGATAGTCTTTTAAAACGTACCGGTTTGTGATATGCTATTAACATGGATTTTATATTCACGTCTAACATTCTTTACGCGTATCAATTTTTCATTATCATCATTCATCAATATTACAACTAACAAATAAATTAAAGAACAGAAAGGAATTGATGGATAATGTTAATTTACCGTCTTAACTCTCTCCCATTGCTAGCATCACCTCAGTGCTCTTATACAAAGTACGAGAAGTCGAAAAAAACGCGAAGGATGTCCTTTCATCGTAAAAGTTCCCGTATTTGTCATTCGTTAATTCGAGTCCTGTGCACTTATTTGAGAACATGTGTTTTTCCGTGTTTTCTTTATGGTTCCCGCTCCCTTTGTTCATTGCCGTTTTTAACGTGCGCCGTGTTATTATTGCGGGAGAGTCAACTCGGCAATTATGCGCGCGCAGGTCCGCGTGTGGGTGAACATGTTTGTTAAGCCCTCAACTGCTTGTTTTATAAACGGGTATGACCACCCGGGTCAAGTGTCGTGAACGGTTGACCTCTCAGTAATACTCTTTTTCTCCATTTCAGACAAAGAGAGTGGAGGAAGTTGAAAGAATCTGACAAAGTAAAGAATCCCTGGCGTAGGTGTCCGTCTGTCCGCCTTATTTACGTGCATGCGTGTCTTTCTGCTTGAGTTGAAGTAAGATGGCTAGTATTATCATCAAAGGCAGTAAAAACCTAATGTATAAGTCAGTGCACGAATATGTGTCTATTTGAGAACATCCAATAGAAATAATTGGTCTTTCTGGCTTTTGATCCGGTTCAATTAAGTAAACAGATTATGGTTCAGTTCCGGTTCGCACCGGTATGAGATTAAAGGAAAATTAATCAAAGTAAAATAGAGATGAATCAAAACAATTGGATGGATATGAGTGTAAAGTAAAAATATTTAATACCTTCCCGGCAAATAATCTGCATAGAACATTCTCAGCCAGGTAATTTCGTAATCGGTTAGTTTCCTCTGGTACTTACCTTGCTAACAACTAGGTAAGATATTCAACGTCATTGCATTATGTTGTGTTTACGTACAGAAGAATAAACCAATATGAGTTACCAAGATTCCCACTGGCAGTTAAGGCAAATATGACAACAGTGATCAGTTAAAAGAAAGAAATCTGAAACCAGTCAAACTTGCTTAATAATTCGCGGATAAAACGTACAAGAAGATGGAATGGATATACATTTTTTTCTTAAGGAGGCCGATCAGATACAGTAAGAAAAAAACCAAATATACTTCAAGACTAATATATGCAAAAATTAATTTGCTGCAAAGGATACAAAATTACAAATTGCTTCAGATATGGTGACCCTTTCGAGGAACCAATTTCATGACAGAAATTGACTTGCGTGTCTTTCGTTATATGACTTGGAAAAGAGTTCTCATATCATTACGTTGATTGTGACTTTAATTTTTTTTATCGTTGCAGTCACAGGAGCTTATAAAACAATCTCGCATTCACAGATTTTCCGCGTGACGCCATGGGTCTGGTAAAATCGGATGAACTCTGCATGAAATGAAGATTATGTCTACACCTGTAGTCAAATACTCGGTAAGTAAGGCTTATTGTTTAAAAGTATCCCTTTAACAGATTTCGATGATATTCCGGTAAATATTTGACTAAATGAGATTTAATATTTTTATTTTCTATTAAACGTTTAATTTATTTGGTAAATTAAAAATTGATACATTTTTCAATTTATGTAGGAAATTTAAGATTAAACATGTAATATTTATTGATTTCTCCCAACCTGTGTGCTATATTATATTCAAGAGTTACGTATGTGTTTAATAATACTTTGTATCAACGTAAGAATTCCACGAGATGTTTTATCATTTGATGAAATTTAACTTATAAGTTATGAGTATCCTCCATTCCACATTATTGATGTCAGACGTCGTTGACTTCCAAACTGAATAACGAAAAGTTAAGCTTAATGTGTCCTGAAGAATGAGTTAATACGTATATGTGGAATAAGATTGGAAACCACTAGCATGTAAGGCAAGAACTAATAATTGGGTAAATTATAAAATGTATTCTGTTGATGTGAATACGAAAATTTTAAGAAAAATACGAGAATAATTCTTTTACATAAGCTCAGACACTCATATGTTTATATTTAGTCGAAATTTCGATGGAGAAAATTTACTTCAAGGGCCCGATGGCCGCCCGTCAGACCAGAGAGCAATGAATGGGGTGAATGGTCCTTTTCCTGAGACAACCCCACCGCCATTCTCCGTGTTCGAATTAGCATACGCGTTAAGCGGCGTGTCATTTTTCACCTTCTCCTGTCGTTTGCGGTTTGGTCTGCCGTGAAATTTTCCATTTGTCGGATATTTTCCGGTCTCCCGTGTTCTATTTCGGCCTTTCATCTATTCAAGGATTCGGTTCGTATAAAAAAAGGGTCTGGTCAGAAACCGAAGGAAATTTTATCCCGCATTATAACTTGGAGATTACGTAAGATATTTTTACCTCCATTTTCCATACGCGACTTAAGAAAGGATTCGCTATGCTGGGGGATGAAAAGAATTTCCGAAGGAAATGATAGGATTTTTGTGTCTGCGGAGAAAACTAGGTTTCATAGTTTTCCTGATAAAATTTTAAGATAAATGAAATGATTATTTTTCCAGCGTTGTCAGATGTTTCTCATTTCAAACACGAATTTCTGATAGATGCGTTATCCATGCGTTAGTTGGTTAACCTTTCAACAAGGCAAATTTATTGGAAGTTCTTCTATCATGAAGTTAGAACGTGTTCCGTATTATAGTTTTGTGGTAGTTAATCTATTTATGACACATAGTCAGGAAAACATACATATACGAGTATGTTTAATTGCATATGCATACATTCATGCATACATTTTTCGTGCAATTATTTATATAATTTTCGTCTGGTGTGTTTTGCGTGTCTTATTTTATAAGCGAGTTCATTCGCTATAGACAAAGAAGAGAGCACAGTCGTTTAGATACGGTGGGTGCTGTTAAAATTGTGTTAATTATCGTATATATAAACTTGTTTTCCGAAGCTGTAACCTCTGTGTCAGCAATTCTATAAATAAGTAAAGGAAATGTTAAAACTCTTAGGACTGAGGTAATGAAGAGAAGGAAAACTAAATATTGGATTAAAGGGAAAACTCTTTGATCTAATCTATGAGGTTAATCTGCCTGATACAGTTTACTTTTCTTAAGTAAATATAGCAGAAAACCAACAACAGAGCTGATTAACCCGCATTACATGCTTTTAAGTGCCTTATTTTCTAAATATAATATATTATAAACCAATATATTAGAAGATGCAATAAAAAGGAAAACAGACAAATAGGATAAAATGGTACAAAGGTAAATTAAAATAAAAATATTATAAATCGTGCTTTATGATGGAATGGTTAAATAAATAAATGCTTGATTGATGAAATGGATGATTGAATAATACATGAATGGATGAGTAGAATGTAAAATAAATAGATGATTGATGAGTAGAAGAATGGATGAATAAATGGATCGGAAAGGATTCGCTATTGTTTTATCTTAATGTTAATTCTGATCATTTCGAATCCAAGAGTGTATACGGCCAATTCATCGTCACTGAGATATGACAGTCTATCCCTTCACTTTCGTGCCCCCGGCTGACATCGATAGCCACATCCTTTGAGAGCACGGTCTTGTCATCAGCGCGTGCGTTCATCTCATTGTTCCTATCAAGTGGACCCGTTCCTCCAAATTAATCATCCGTAAGAGCGATTACGAGCAGAGCACTTCCCCGCATGTCGGATAATTAGAGCACTCGCAGGCTTTTTTCATCTCCATTCCGCGAGGTTATGTCTCTTTGTGTTTGCGCCCCTTGTTCGTCGGATGTGTGTATCCCCGACGGAATGCCTCTAGCCTTGTAGCCTCTTTATTATATGAATATGTATGACTCACCCCAGTTCCTACGCTTTACTACACACTGTCGGAAGCAACCAAGGATGAACGAGGCGCCTACGGAGGTGTCTCTGATAAGCCATCGCAGGGTAAATAAATTCAGTAATCTAAGTTTCTCTAAGAAGTGGGGGGGTATATGCATGGTTGACGTTTCACTTTTCTTTCGAACAGATACAGCTAGGCTTTTCTCTACCATAAAGCATGTACAAATTTTTCAACCTATATAAGATTTGGCTACCTTAACAGATGGTACGTACTCGTACTTGGCAGTAGTAGTCAAAATTAAGCAGTAGTTTATCTGATGTTTATTAACACGAATTTATCCTATACCTTCATTACTAACACTTTTGATTTACACTCAGTATTTTCACTCACAGTGCACTTGGATGCTTGCCAATATACGTACAACATTTAGATCCATCAATCGATACTATCTACAATTGAACGTATAATCCAGCATATAATTAGAGACAAATAGGTATATTGATCGGTTTATTATTTCTTGAATACTCCAGATATCAATCACCAGAAAGGATATTAGAGAGGTTGCAAACTTATATGCGTATTTTTATAATTTGGCATAAGTTAGAAAAATGGATCAAATAAAATTGTCAATGAAAAGAGGATATTCAAAATCCTAATTTTATCGTTGTAAATAATGTATAGGAAAGATTGAAAAGTGTAATATTAATTTATTCTGTAGTGTATTTAATAATTTCGAATATCTAAGGAAAACTTATTTTGATAAGGATTTAATCGTTCTTCAGAAAAAAGTAAAACTTCAATCATCATCAAAATTTAAATCTCTGGGATTGTCCTAGAAAAAAGCTTATATCACTAGGAATAGGCAAATAAAAAGGTCACGTCGCGTATGTGTGATAGGAATGAGACAGGTTCATTACTTTTGGAATTATAGATTAACTACGCCGATTGATTGAATTTAAAATACCCAGCAAGATCCGCCTCACCGAATTCGTGATACATTTTTGAATATGGAGAGAAATAGAACGAACGTGCACGAGTAGCCATACTTTTTCAAGGAGCATCAAGCCTCGCGTTTCTTTAGGAAGCCAATAATAATGCCTCTCCCAACACGCGGATCATTATCCCTCGACCGCACTCGAGCGACTTATCACGCAGATTTTAACGAGGTCGCGTCGAATATTTGGCGCCTCTCGTCATTACATCGACACGAGTTCCCACCGCTATTCCCCATTACAATCTTCGTCACTCTTTTCGAGTGCCGTCGAAAATTCGCACTTCGCATCGGCATATATTCGTGCCCTCGGGGTAACCGCCGAGATGTACGTGCCCATCACGTCTCCAATGCACGATCGAATCCCTCGAAACACACTTCTCCCCACTTGCATCACGCCCGTGAAGGAAATCGGGGGAGAAATTTGCGTGCGAGGGGGTCTTATGATGGAAAAAAGCGAAAAATTTTTCCTCTTGTCAGATCCCTTCAGCTGGAGCACGCGTGTGATTGTTTTCCCCGTGGGTGGTATGCGTCACGAATGGTGAAATAATTTGGCTTTAATGGGGCCCACCAAGTGATCCTTTCCCTTAAAATCTTGACGCGTTGAGCGAGTGGTAATTGCCCTGCTAATAAGTGCTCGGAATATTTTAAGTGCGTTTGTGCGAAGATTCTACAGCTGAAAATAATGGAAATTTCAGTTTATGTCACTTACGTTTCAAATATGTACGCCTAACTCAACGTATTGTCAATTTAACCATCCCTCGTTTACCTTAGCGATTTTTTTAAATGGCTGTCTATGCCTCATTACTATGGACTCTTAAGATTTTTTCTCTTGACCTAAGAACGTAGCCTATCTTCTTACAGTTGTCGATTATAGTATATTCGACGTTCACTACTCCTAGAACGCAACCTATTTTATAAAATTCAGAGATACGAACGTGTATTTTAAGAATGGCTTCTTTCCAATAAGTCTTTAAATATTTGTCTTAATCCTTCATTTCAGCTTCATTAATACCTTAATGTTTTCTCAATGTCCATCATTCACGATCATAAAACAGTGCTGTCAGAAAGGAAAGATTATCCGGAAGTATTTCTTATAAAAAATGCTTCCTAATTTCTGCGTATGTGTCTTGTGCATATATACAATTTCTTAATGCAGTTCTTAATTTGTGCCATTATTGAAATTCTACATATAAATTGTAAATAAGGTTACCCCCCAAAATTTCCTTTATCATTAATTTAAGAAATTTATATTTCGTAACAATTCAGAGGAAACTTAGAACCTAGCTCAAATTTGCACCTTATTTGTATAAATAGCCATACTTACAAGGATTAATCAAGTAAATCTTTCCAACATTCTCTTTGGTGACTTATTCTAGAAAACAAATCCAAATGGGAAATTTCATATCTACTTTTCTTAAAGCGATGATATTTTCCGCCTTCACAATTTACGCATGAAGATTAATTACCTAATTTTTTATAAAATTTTCTTAATCAAAAACTTTAGCTATTATGTATTTCATAATATACTTATAGAGATTTTGCTGATTTACAGAATTCTCTCAGAAATAAAATTCAGAAGACTGTAGATTCAAATTAATTTGTATCCTTATTCAATTGGTACATCTAATATTATAAAGTCATTATATTGTTTGCTTCTAACACTTTGAAAGATTTTTAGTTTTCCAAGTTTGAGAAAAATTTCTGACCGTAGAACATCTACATGTTTTTTTCTCTTCTCACACCTTTCTTTAAAACACAACCCTCTCCAAAACATTTTAACTACACTGGTTCTGCAGTTCGCTGATTTTCCTACCCCATTTGAATAACAAGTTTGCTATAAGTTGGTAGCAGAGGTCAATAGAGCACTTCAGCCTCAATCCTATTTCCCTGTTTGAGTTCCATTTTTCAGAACTCCCATTTCCAGGTGACCTTTTCCTCCCCATTCACCGGGGGCATTTCTTAATTCTCCTCTTTCGTCTGACTTTTTTCGCGTCCCCTTTCGGAATTCTTTTCCTCATGCTCCATTCCCTCTCATTCCCCTCTCTATGGCATTCCATTTTCGCTATTTTTCTACCTAATGGCTGTTGAAAATGGCGAGGAACAAGTAGGTCTTAATCGTCCTCCAGTGGTTTGAAGCCTATAGCCTCTCCGAAAGGCAGTCGATTCGTGTTTTTCTCGAGGCAATGGCATGAAAAAATAAAGGATATGATTCCGCTCTTATACTTTTTCTCCTTCGGAATGAATGCGCATCTACCGACCTGAGAAAATTGTGCCGTTCTCCTTCGTTCCTGCAGCTAATTCCTTCAGGCAGAAACCTCTCCACTTCCGCTTTTATTAATGATCAGAAAAAGCGGATCATTCGCTTGGATAAATTGGTATTTTTTTCTGGTTAAACTTCATTGAATTTTTTTTCGATAAGATCCGTTTGATTTCTTGAGTGGAAGTTGATAGGTATTTTTATACTTGATCGTATATATTTCAGGTAGGCCTTTTAATGACGTGACGTAGTAAGAGATTTTAAGGGCAACGACGTACCGTTCGTTGAATGAAATAGTTTCAGGCATAGATTGGGTATCGGATGTAAATATTTTCTATAATGGATAAAACCAATTTTGCGTAATGTCCTATTTTTCAGACTTTTTACCGAAAGCTGATTTTGTTGCAGAGATTTATCATCGGATAAATAAATTCGATGCGTACCTATGGGTTGGAATAGTCCTTATGGTTCTTATACTGGAACTCTAATACTAAAATTCTTGAAGTAGAGAGTTTCAAGGGATTATTTAGTGAGTGGAGGGTGGGCTTAAGACGATAGAGGAGCCAAGGAGAGGAAATAATACGAAGCTTGCTAACTATAATGAAATAATACAGAAGCCAGAGTGCATAGAACCTGTGATCGTATTAAGCAAAATGGGTAATTTTAAATGAGTGGATAATTAATGAAATACTGATTAAATATTCAATGAATTATGAAATTAATCACAACCTACCCTTTCAAATTAGTCCTCTGTTGCCATCAAGGTAATTGATTAGCAATAACCAAACACTTTTGTATTGCACAAGAAGGAAACGCGATTTCATTATTCACTATGTAATTGATGTAACACACTATTCCTGTGACCTATATCTTACGCTAAGTGGTATACTTTGATTATTTGATCATGACCAAGTGGGAGGTACTACATTTGCTATTAGTCCACTTATTTTTTTTTTGTTTTACGTCGTTCTCTTAATCAAGAACAACTTCCTTATGCAGAAGAGCCCAAATACAGTCATTCGAATGGAAAGTGATTCAATTTGCTTTTCTCTTCATATTATCATCATGAATATCAGCATGCCGTCACTTACTGGTAGTTAACGAGTATCACAGGAAAATTTCATTAAAATTGCTTTAAAATCCACTCCACGGTTTTTGTTCAAAATCAGATATATTTTTTAAAATTTCATTATTTATTTTGCTACCGCTAATACGCAGTCACTTGATTATTTTGCCCGCGCATTGTTCCCATTTCTCCCTAAAACAATGTATTTTCGGGCGTTACGAAACGAACTTTTATTTTTTCCTTAATTAATTAACAATGTTAGTATTTTCGTAGCAAACAACTCAAATTACAATTTCGGTCGTCCATATTCTATCGTGTAATTAAAATTATGCTAAATAAATTATTTCATTAAGAGAATGGCGAACGTGCCGCGTGGTTCATATTTTGGGGGAATAACTCGACGTTTTTTTTGCTAAATGGAATTTCGAAGAAAAATACGCAGCTGGTAATGATGCCATGATTTCGATGCGAATAAAACGCCATACTTTTCTGCAGAACAGTTGGTTTTGAATCACGTATCAACTGCATTTTCCGCTGATTTTTCATGTAACTCGCTGATCGTTCTGTACGGCCCGGTGGGTTATGAATTTATCTAGATTCCAAGCGATTTTGAAATTGTTCTCTTTTATGTAGAGGGCATTTAGTTTAAAAATAATAAATTCTGTTAATTTACTAATACGTATGTCGCTATAGTATATCCTTCGGCGAGCAGAAAGACGAAAATTAATTATTTAATTGATTGAAATCCTATTGGTGGTCGTATTAATTCTATTACATCAAAAAAAGGAAACATAGAAATGCCTTAATATTGAGTTCTATACCTGGAGTTTTTTTACGGAAATTAAAATTTTGTAGGAAATGCATTAAAATACCTTCATTTTAATCCCGTCTAACTGTGTCTCATTAACCTCATGTCTAATCACATGCTTTGTGATTTTGGAAAGACGACAACTATGAAGTTCATATACAATTTACTTGAGATAAATCCTTAATTAATTTCATAAAATAAGATGGTCAGATATAATAATGATTGGAGATAAGTTGGTTAAGAGATAAGATGATCAGTAAGCTAATCAGATGATTTGTAAGCATTCCATCCCCTCCGGATGGTTTGAACGAAAGGTGGTTTTGGTGAAGAAGCCAAAACATTTTCTAATCTTACTGTTGGAGAAATTTTCGTAAGTAAAACGGAATTTTGTGTAGAAAATGAGGGGAATCTAATTTCCGTTATTTTCCGGTATTCGATGATACTTCAAAGTTTGAAATTTAGGGCATTATTTTTGCTATTATTTAACATCATTTGCCTTTGTTTTGATTTTCTATTGGTCCTGACTGCTGTTTTCAAAATCGGAAAATTCTAAAATGCTTTAACTCTTTCTGACCCTGTGTGCAATGTAATGGACATCATATTCAGTACTTATTATATATTATTCATATTAATTAAAATATATTTGTATGATTTGGCTTCTTTTGTTTTAATATTTTATCAATCCTTTATCAAAGGAGCTTCATAATTACATTTTATTGCTTATTAAATAACGGAGACATCAATAAAATTATTTTTTTTCTACATAGAAAAATATAGGTCTAAGAGGATTAAATGTCGTATGATAACCCCTGAATTTTGATATTATCGCCTATGAATTCTGTAATAAGAATTTACATTACGAGTGAGGAAGATTGTGCGATTCAACGTATTCGATTAAATTTTATTTAAGGTAGTTCCCGGTTACATTCGGTTCCCCTCTCTTAAGTGCGATCCTCGTTGGGATCCCCACTAGACCATTCCAACTCGCTTAATTGATTCAGGTTCTTCAGGAGCAGATTTTTAAGTATTCCATCTCCTCGTAATGAACCGGGGTTGTTTTCCTCTTTTTCCCTCGCATCGAAATCCGCTAATTGAACTTTAGTTGGGACGGGTTCGGGTTGCATCGAGATAGTGCATCCTAAGAGTTTCGAGACGTCGGGAAGACGGGCCTTAACCCTTTCGATGCGGATTGAAATTATGTAATATATCCAGTTTCGGGTGAGGAAAAATCCAAGGATTTAAACTGGAAATATTTTTTCATGAAGGTTTTTATATATTATTACTTATGCCTTAGTTTTTGTTT
Organism: Sympetrum striolatum; assembly: GCA_947579665.1. NCBI lineage: Eukaryota > Metazoa > Arthropoda > Insecta > Odonata > Libellulidae > Sympetrum > Sympetrum striolatum. The sequence goes on along the minus strand of OX388347.1, from coordinate 53,375,364 downwards.
AAAAAAAAAATTATTTTATAAAATTTATTTCGTGAGGTAATAGTACCTCTTACGTAAGCGACGATCGCTCGAGGTAGGCAACCCGCATTACAAATCTTAAATTTTCCTCACTATTTCATAATTTTGGAAACATTTTTCGGCGTTAAGTTCACCATCAAAGCGAAACACACAATTCAGTGATACTGCAATATAAGGGAATCAGAGATAGTGGCATAACGTCTTGAGAGCTCAAGAAATATGTTATATTATAAAAGGCGGAAAGGAAAATTTTGAAATATTTACTTTTAAATTCTCAAAAATTAGAATATACGTACACAAACACAAAATCATCGAGGAGATAGGGGTACCAAAGAATGTGCTGCAATTGCAATCACATAATCAGACGTATTATCAAAGTTATAGTAATATAAAATCCCCTTCAAAAAAAGTGCAGTCGCCAGATGTACATATTGAGAGCGTCAAGGGCGTTTCGTTGTGGCTGGCAAATATTCCACTAAGGGACTTATAGAGGTTGTTTCCCAAGCCAGGCCTTCTCCTTGCAAAGAAAGCGCCCCCACACCCTTCTACTTCACGTGCAGGGTACGTTGTAAAACAGTCATAAATGAATCGGTCACTTGGTAGCTGCGAGGCAAAAGTCTTTGGATGGACGAAATTGCGGGTATGCCGCTAAACAAAGACAACGGGGAATTTATTACTTTTCTACTGGGATATTTCAAAGAAGTACGGGTGAAAGAGTAATGCTGCACCTTTCCTTTTCGACGTCTTCTTGATCAAAATCATACCCATACACTCTTATCTCCAAATCTACTTGTTGGTCTATAAGTTGAAATGGTGACTCAAACATGTATTTTTAATTCTTTTGAGTCTTTCACTGCGTAACCTTTATTCGACGTAACCATCTTTTTTAAAAACTCAATTGTATTATCAAAATCGCCTAAAATCACGAACTCGCTCAGGAGCTTGAGGATATGAGTTATCAAATATAAACAAAATATTTGTTGAATAAAAATATATATTCAATTATAAATATTATACAAACTATTAAGATGTGGTATACAATTATAAATTACATGAACTAAGTACAAAAAAAATACAATTATAAACTAAGTACATCAAAATACAATTAAAAACTAAGTACATCAAATACAATTACAAATGAAGTACATCAAATAAAATTACAAATGAAGTACATCAATTCCATAAAAATACAATTACATGAATGATTATGAAATTATTTTAAAATTATTTTCCTTGTGCCATATAATGAAACAGTTTTCCACACACAGCCCAGGTTCTCCCTCACAACCAGGACAGTAACTAGTTACCCACTTTTTTTTATCCGCAAAGCATACACGGCACCTCTTCTGCTTCTTTCCGGATTTCCCGCTTGATGTAGAATAAAAATGGGGGAAATGCAACAAATTTAGAATTTTATGATCCCTCACAGTTGATGTGGTCGGTGCGACTTCAGTGCCGCATAATTCTTCAATTATGGCCAAACGGTAATTATACAAATCTAATTTATTTTCACTGCAATATTTTTTATACAGAAAAAAAGAATTTAAAAGTAGGAGCTCAATTAAGTGGAATGATAGCTTTTTGTACCATTTGATGGACTTATGTTGGAAGATATAGTATGATAGAAGTTGGTCGACTTTATCAATTCCACCCATGCACTTATTGTATTTGATTACCGATTCTGGTTTATCAACCTCCCTGTTTTTCCTAGTTTTTATTTTCACTAAATCCCCGGAAAACTTGGATGAAATCATCATTACCTCCCTCCTGTCTCTCCATTTCGTTACATTTACTCCTTCCTGCGACCACATTTGGATGCATTCACCCTTTTTCAACTTTTTATGGACAACCTCGGGAGGATTATTTTTTCTGTGTGCGCGCAATGTTCCCGTTAAAAATGTCTTTTCTTTTAAAAGCTGAACAGCAAGATCCACACTTCCATAAAAATTATTCACATATATCGAACGTCCTTCCCCCTTCAATCCATTGATTAATTTATGTACAACTTTTGATGCATGCCCTTCCCCCCGCAATTCCTTATCTTTGGCACCCGCATAAACGATAATTCTGTGTATAAGGCCATCAGCTTCCGTTGCCATATATAATTTAAATCCATATTTGTGGCGTTTCAAAGGCAGGTATTGGCGAATGGAAATCCTTCCCGTCCATGGGGCTATTGATTCGTCAATAGCTAATTCCTCTCCTGGATAGAATACATTGTTCATAGTCAAATGAAAATAATCCAAGAGAGGTTTTATTTTGTGAAGGGGATCTTCATTTTTCCCCCCATCTACAGTTTTGTTCAAATGGAAACATTGTCTGATGTTCAAAAATCGGTCCCTAGACATAGTGGTTCTAAAAAAAGGAAAATTGAATTTTTTATCGGTGTTCCAATAGTCAGTTATACGATTTAATTTAACAATCCCCATGTGGAACATCAATCCCAGAAATCTTTTGAATTCATCCACCGTTAAGGTTTTCCATTCCGTTATTCTTGATCTAGGTGAGACCCCACGGAGAAATAGCTCCTCAGCAAAGTTATTTGTCTCCCTTACAATCAATTCAAAAAGAGTTGGAAGGAAAAGTAAGTTGAAAAAATCAATGGGCCTCAATCCCCTGGGTTGTTGTCTTATCCCACTTTGGGCAGAAAACGGGACGCGTGCCACAGTCGGCCTATTTTCAGACCATAAAACGCCTTGAGTGTGCTGGGGGTCGGAGGAGAAGCTTGAAACAGGCCGTGGGCTTGAAGAAGGCCCTGGCAAACAAAGGTTAGGAAGTCCCTGACTCGGTATATCTACCCTTACAGCGGCAAGAGGGGTACCTATTGTTGCTGCTGCAGATGGTGACAGCGTCTCAATGTCAATCGGGAAAATGTCGTCATCTTCCTCTTCCGAATGATCTTCATCTTCTTCCTCCTCTATCTCGTCCAACAATTCCGCAACTTTTAGCGGTGTCAGCTCCGTGAGAAGGTAGTCCTCCTCCGCCCTGTCCCTCTTTGGAATCTTTGCTGGCGGTTCTGTTAAAAAATGAAAATTATAAACATTTTGGAATAAAATAAAAAATAGCGTATCAATGTAAAAACTTACGTAAATTCGAAGCGAAATCACTGTCCTTTGAACATCCAGGACGGTCCATCTTATTCCTGAAATACGGAAATTCAATTAATTAATATTCAGTAGAAAATATTCTACAGGCGTCATGATTAATTGTTTATAAATTTCTAAGATACATGTCACTATGACCTAAAATAAAATATTCAGTTACAGCAACGCATTAATAAAACTAGTTTTATGCCTCAGCAGGTAAAAATATAATCCATAAACTTTTTATGCTTTTTATTCTCTTTCTTATGAAAAATGTTTTCCGCATCTTCAGATACTGAATTTTTTCATGTAAAAGTAAAATCCAATTTCCGGACGCTGCTCGTGGTTTGATTTTAAATGTATAAAACACATTCGGAGCATTAGTGAACTTAACTTGCTCAAAAATAAGTAAAACCTTTCTATACAATCTTACTTACGAAGAAAAAAATATCTTATACGGTTCAAAAGTATATAAAAATTCCGCATAGAAAACACAGTTATTAAATAAATAGAAAACATAGAGATCTACATCATAACAGCTGTTCAATTAACTATGGTACTTACAGTTAAGAATAAGTGGCGAGAAACCACAATTTCCGTGGAAGGAGGTCTCGACTAAAAGGCAGATTCACTGCTAATCAAAGCGAATAAATCTAGGAAAAAGATATATTTATATTAATATTCTACGGAAATTAATATGAAAATGACTAAATAAAACAAATATAAAAAAACTATTTAATGAAACGTACTTACTTGCACTCGAAAGAAGAAGAAGAGGTACTGGTCGGTAGAAACAAGCTGCAGCAAAACGGACTGTGCGATGCAAAGCCTCAAAACACACTGAAAAAGTGTTCAAAACTACGGGCACGTATCATAAAACGCAAGAGAACTACGTCATTTTATGACCGGAGCAGACGTTGGAAAAGCCGGGAGGTACTATTACCTCCTCCGTAAGGACGCCTAGTTCGGAGGAGGTAATAGTACCTCATCCGCATCGAAAGGGTTAAGTGGTGGTTATGAGAGTCTGACGGCGCGGGAACTCCGCTTAAGACTGTGGGGAGGTAATACCGGGCCCCGGGAAAGCCCCGTCTTTAGCGGGAGGTGGTTTTCCTTGGTGGGGACGGGCAGAGTGGATGTAGACGCACGATAATTAAAGCAAATAGGAATTTTTGAGGAGGCCCGAGATGGAACCACTTAGCTCTAATGTTTGCCTTATCTCATGTCATTCTTGAGACCGAAGGGAAGGGGTTGCCTAGGAACCTGCCCCGTCTCCTCCGAACCAATCATCTTCTCCGTCGCTGCTTATGTTCTCCTATTACACTGCATCCGCAGCTTCTTTCCCTACTAAACGCCGTTGCCGTATTCCGAAAACAGCACTTACCTAGAAACGTGATGAAGCTATGTCTATATTAGGATTTTCCGAGACGTAGGCGTCTCCTTTTACATGCCGATTGTTTGTAAATAAATGACGAAATCGGCATGTTGAAAAATATGAGACGTGTGGGAGGACAAGAAGGCTAATATGAGGGCGAGAAGACATATCGTTCTCCTTCAACCTCTCGTATTTGGTTTTCTGGAAATATTTATAGTTCCAAGGATTTTATTATAACTGCAATATTTAAGAATATGCGTCAGCTAATTTTATATGATTCTTTGAGACACGTTCAAAGAAATTTTTACCGATAGAACTCAATGCCTGGAGAATTTTAAACGCATAAGGATACTCATGGATATAGCACAAGGTGATGCATAGGTTAATAACTATAAGTTAAAATCAATTAATTACCCAATTAACATTCAAGGAAAGGGTTGAGGTGGCTTTGCACATAAGGGCGTGCACCCAGGAAAATTCCCAAGGAAAAACAGACCTTAAAAACATTTTTTCAAGTCCATTTTTCCTTGGGCAGATCAACATCGTTTAAATATTTACTAAAGAGCAACATTCCTACCTGATTACGAAGATAACATCTGTAATAGATGATCTTTGTTTTTGGTAAGGATTATTAAACTCATTGCTAGGGTTTAGAATGTACCAATTCTGTCATCGTGCCAATTTTTATCGAAAATCTACATTTCAAATGATGCAACACCTCATATATCTCTGAAGAAGTACAATTTACTTAATCAAGTCATTACGCGTACTGATTTAATGCAAACGGTGGGACAATTGTAAATGATTGGAATGGGTTAAGTAAACTAGCTGCAGCTTTAAATTTTCGATTGGATTTTTGGTTTTTGAGAATGGTTAGCTAATATGCAAGCTCATAATAGAAAGAAAACAATTGTAATGAAGATAAAATTATATTTAATAATGGAATATATTATGGTATACTTTTTTATATCATTATGTTATATGATTTAGGATTCATCGATACCTTCTTGTTATTTGAGTTAAATGAATTTTTAATAATTAATTTCGGAAGGGAAAAAGATTCGGCAGAAGAAAAATTTAAAATGACATTGTTTATCTACGGCTAGGCTTTTGAAGTAATTATTTTGATCACCTCCAAAATTAGTTTCATATTTACAGCCATTTAAAAACGTTCTGTTAAATTAATTGCTTAATTAAAATATTAAAAAGCATTAATTAAATTATTGAATTAATTTAAGACTAGTTATAGTTATTTTGTGTTCAACTTTGGGAATAGTTTAATTGTAAAACTTTTTTACTGATTCCGTTCTTTTTCTAGATTACAAAGCTACTAATCCCCAAATACACTTACCTACGTACTCCTTGTTTCCTCTAAGACATTTATCCCTACTCTAGTTTTGCGGAGCATTTTTTACTCCATTCCCTCCCGATTTTGCTGCAGAGAAAACGCTTCCGCGGTCTTTAAAGTTTCCGCTAGAGGACGCATAATTTCCTCTCCTTTCGCGATTGTTTTTTTCCTTCGGTGGAAGATTGTCGACTCCGCTGTTTTTCTCCCCGTTTCTTTTCCCTAAATCTAACTATAAACGTTTTCTTCGCTTTTTGCAGGCCCTCGAGGAGTTTCCTGGTTTCTATAGGAAATGATAGCACTGCATCAGTAATCTATGATGAGTGCTTTTTGGTTACGTAGGACTCTAAACCTCCATTTTCTAAGTAGTATTTCCATGGCACTTAGTGAGGCTCAATCCAATCTCAGGTTCAAAGTGTGAGGTTTTTATGACTTCCTTCAGCTACCTATAACTTATCTACGTAACTGTTATATACCTATTGCTACACTAATTGAAAAAATTCACAGCTAAATTCTCAAATTTATTAGATGACCTTCTGAATTGGTATAAGACACGATACACCGTCTTCTCTTTTCAGTTCACACGATATCCATTTAGCTCGAGGACGTATTTAATTCCATTAACGAACTTTTCGTACTATTCTTGTTGTTTGGCGCTTCGGAATGATTAGCTTCTCTTAATATGGAATTCAAAATAGTTATAATTCGTCAATATCTATTTTTTAATAGGCATCTTCTGAATTCAATATGGGTGATATATTTTGTTTTCAGCGTTCCGTGGCGCTTCTATGTGTGATTGTTGTCCTATATCTTTGAGATCACCCGAATTTAATTGAATTTTCCTCAAAAGATACGAATATCTTTTTCATTCAGTCTCGTGGTCGCGAGTCAAAATGATCTGAATTTAATTTGGTTAGTAAAAATGGTATATTTGGAGACTTATTGCGGAAATGTATTGATGTATTTATAAAATTTTGTATGTAGAGTCGAAATTGATGGAATGTATGCAGCTTATCGAAGCACACGTCTTGACTAGACACGAGTGCTTGAGTTAAAAATAATGTAAGGTATTAAAAAATAGATATTGTTACTTTAAGTTGCTATTCTTGATTTAAAATATGCTTCAATTTATTCTATTGTTCAATACAAAATTAATAATTAATTCACTGAAAGAGAAACTGCATTGTAGCATTGTCCTGCTATCTCCTTCACGGCTGTATTAATATCGCAACGAATTATAATGTTTAACTACTTGAAGTTAATTAGAAATTAAGCTGTGAAGCTCGTAATATGTTATGCTTCCTAGAACAGTAAAATTTATCGTTGCATTTTCATTGTGTTCATTAGGATGATCATGTCAGGAGAGCGATTTAAGATTCAAATCAATATGACTCGGCGTACCTGATAACGTAACAACTAGCTACATTATTACTTGAGGGTTGAGCGTAATAATGATCACGTAAAATTTAAATATTAAAAGAAGAGAAACTTTAATTCATATACATATCTCTTACAAGTTGAGCTATTACTAGAGCACAAAAAATTCAGATTACATTTTCATATTAACTTATTTTGAACCAATGGAAGAAAAATGTTTTTGCAATGCACATTAATCTTAGAGCGAAGGTTTACGGAAGACGGTGAAATTTACAAGATATTACTATACGAAAATAATATTCATTTTGGAATAAGAATAGAGACATTCGTTGTTGCACGTTTTTATTTTCCATGCCTCCGTGCATTTCCTTCTGTTCCACAAAATTAATGGAATCCACGATTGTTTCTCCGTTGCTCGGGATCGCGGAAAAGTCCAGAGACAAATAACAAAGTATCGACGGAATTCCTCCAAAGCTTCCAAGAAGTATTGTGTACCTGTGCCGCTGTTTGCGTAGAACGAGTAATACCGCTTCCGGACGAGGTCACAGGGGCATTGCCCCTGCTGCAAGGAAATGCATTTGGCAGAGACTAAAAATAAATTTTTCCTCCTCTGTGTTCCACGACTCTTTGCGAGGGAAAAAGTTTCCCGATGAATTTTCAGTCGCAACTCAAGAAGAACGACTGTCGATCTTTATCATTTTTACATTTTCTTCTTTCTCCGGGATGAAAAAATTCAACAGTGCATGACTCTTTTTCGGATATAGTATTGTCGTGAATCTTCAGGAAGTGGGGGTGCTCTGATCTCTGTGTATGATTAGAATGTCTCTGATGCTGCGAAAATAACTGTTCGTCTAAATATACGAGAAACGTTTTATTTTTAAGTGGAAGAATAGGATTATGAAAATTGGAAAATTCAAGTATCTCAAATAAACGTACATTTATGTATACAGAATTTAAGGGAATGAAAATAGTCTTGAAAACTCGATTTGAAACTTTCTCAAAAAGTTGGGTTATTGAAAATACAGAATTATTTGCATTCCTCGATATAAATAATTTTTTCTACGGTATTTATTGACCGATTAAGATTCTCTTGCTTATAATTATACGTAACCACTTGATAATGAATGTGATAGAACTATCAATAATCAATCCAAGAAGAGATAATTTAATAATAATAAGAAGGGATTCAGTGCCTAGTACGGATTATATTTTCATTGCTAGGAATGGTAATGAAGAAGTATGCAAATTGTTGAATATTATAAAATATGTAAATAATTTACTTTTTAAGAGGAAACTCATTCTGTCTGTTATCATATCAAACGTCGGGTCTTCAAAAGGTCCTTAACTCTAATCACAATCCAAAAAGAGTTTGTAGATGATATAAGACTACCAAGAAAACTACCTATCCATGATGGTGGATGAGGTTGTTTGCCTTAGTTTCCGTCACAAAGGCAGCATAAGTATGACTGGAAATTTACGATTAAATGTAGTGAATTAATTATGAATATGATTCAATTGTCTTCAATGAGGTGTGACCAAGATGAATGCTTCCATTCGGTATCACTTATACCTTAACCTTCGATATTTTTCCATCCATTAAGATATGGCAATGGGAAAAGCAGTAAGAGAAATATATTTCCAAAATTAACACCTCTTTTAGAAGAATTGAAGAATAGGATTCTTTTAAGTAGCTTTCGAGTCGAAAGAGGAAGCACCAGGAAGGCCTCCTATAATTCTTCCAAATGAAAATTTAATTATTTTAAATTATGACGATAAAAATTTTTATATTTGCAATTTATCGACGTTAGCAAATTCCATGAAATTGAAATCGAAGACGTATATCTATCGATCAAAGAATGTCGTGTGTAAAATTTGCAGATGATATAAGGGGGTAAACCCTTTAAAGATATACCCCTGAAGTTCATTTTAATTGAGTATTACAAGACTGCATATTTACTGAAGGATATTGAATAGTTTCATTCTCTTGCTTCAACTATAAAATTTACTCTTCTCGAAAGAAATACAGCGGGGTGATTATCCAAATGCCAAGAACATTTCGCGTCCTTAACCTGCGTAGTCGTAATTTAGCTGTGCTCTTCTCCCAAAATGAGATATGCACAATGCGGAAATGGTAAACTGCGGTCTCGGACGTGAGGGAATCAAGAAACCAAAAATGAACCTCGCGGAAATGAGGAAGCTCCGTATTCTCGATTTGCATTGCAGATACAACCAAGTGTCGCTGACCCTGGTTATTTGTAAGACACAACGGCCACCGGGGACGATTTGGCACGTACATCTCTTTTATTCAACAGGTTGATGTAGCGAGGAATTTCCTTGATAATTCTTTTCCCCCACAATGAAGAATGAGGCCGAGGTTCATTGCGGATGTCTTATATTAAACGAAGTCTGCGCACACTGTTTGCTAGCGAAAATCGATTCAAGAGGAAAATATGTTACTTCGTTAGTAAGAATGAAAAGAACATCTTCACCTTGGCCTGGTGCCGTCTTCGCGAAATGACTTCTTTTATATTTTCCATATTTATAATGGTCTACTGTTATATGTTCGACTTCCGAGTTTTACACGTTATTTCGTATATAAAATGAACTGAATATCGTTGAATGTCGCCCTCAACCGCACAGTTTTCCACTTCAATGCAAGGTCTCAGGTCGGGCATGGAGAATATTTTTATACTGAAGGACAAATATAATGAAAAAAGAGAGTTATTAAAATATAATTGAATGCAATGATACTTTAAATTAACCTGTGGAAATCACGTTCATTTAGTTTGGAGTTATTTTGAGTTGAGATTTTTCAAATTTTAATTAATGTCGTTATTTATTCTATGAAAATTAATTGCCGTCTCAATCCTGTAAGCTTCAGAAATGTTTTCGCGTGCCATTTCTGGGGTACGTGTCATAGGTTCCCCATCTTAGGGTTGTTAGGTTAAAAATACTGCTAAACTTCAACTTCATAAATCGGTGTGATATTACTAGGTTGCTTGCGGTTGGCAGCGTGACCTCAAAGTTTTTGAGAATTTGTCAGTATAAGAAGAATTTCCCATCGTACCTTTCCGCGAAAGAAATATTGCTCATGCCTCTATTGGAGAAAATTACTTCATTACTATTTGGAGCAATCTGAATATGTTATGCAGTCAAGCTTAATATTGCAAACTTTTATAAAGACGGTAGTTCTAGATCGACAGTTGTTACAATGTTCGTTTTCTGCAGAGTTATAAACTCAACTAAATTTTATATAAATGAGTAAGATCTCCATCAAAGTATATATACTGAAACTTTTATTTTTCCATTAAAACAAATCTCACGAAAATTTAATTCTGCGCCTTTTTTCGCTTTGACTCAGGTAAATAAAGCATTAGTTGGCAAAAAATTATGTATAAACAAATTGATTTCCTCCTCAGAAAAGTATCTCAATTTTTAAATATTTATCTCGGTCTTAAAACTGTTTTTTCCCATTATTGTATTCGTACCACAAAATAATTATATATCTTTGATGGGCGATTGTCCAAGAGATTTGTGCTTAGGAGCTGGTTTATCGAAAGGAGAATTAAAATTATCAACCAAATTCAGACAAAGAACCATTGAGTCATATCGTTAGACTTGGGCATAGCTGAGAGAGTATCGAATCGGAAAATACTGCTTCATATCTACAACTTCTGTCGTATTTTGCGTATCTCACATTTCCATGCGATACCATTGTTTCCGTAGGCAGAAAACTCGCAATGATGTTTGCAGAGTCCGTCTCATCATTAATTCAGCATGGGGAACAATCCTTTCTAATATACGGACAGGCAGTGGCAGTATTCCCTGTCGCACACCTTTAATCTTCACGAATCGGATAAGCAAATCATGCATGGGCAAGTTTCAAACCGATACGCCCCACCGCAACCGATTCACAACGAAGCCGAAATAAAATGGGACCTTTGTTTTTATTCTCTATCGAGAGATCTCTTTGGGGATGATTTATTCAAGGAATTCTCTTACGTGTATGGAACGAGTCGTTTTCAATCTGCTGTGCCCTACGGGGGAAAGCTTTCCGGGGATGAGGAAGCCGCCGAGGAAACAAAAATTCCTTCAATTGCGGATTCGGGCTTCGAACCCACAGCTCATCACCACCGACCATACCTTCTGTGTTGGCTAACTGTGATTGGACTAAAAAATTGATGGGGATTCGATGGCATTCATCGCGATCAATCGATACGCCATCGAGATTGCGCCATTTGACGAGCACTGAATGAGCCGGTTGCCAGTTCTCCCGCGCTCTTGTCGGCACCACATCGATTTCGGCTAATGATGGCGGAATTTTATCAATTTTTGAAGCCGTGAACGAAATCTGTCCGAAATCGCGTTTGTACGAGTTGGCGCTTCCTGTAGGGGGAACCGACAGGATATGATCCGGAAGAGAAGACAACGATATCGATTAATCGCTCGCGTTTGCGATTCGAGATTTTATTTCCGCGCACGAATAATTTGGCGCGATGATAATGGAATCATATGGAGGGGCGCTGGAGCTTTGTCGTCGTATTTACTTGTCAATGGGTCTCTGGCTGAGCGAATGATCGAGGAATCGCTAATATCGAAATTTGTCGTGGCGGGAAATGGTCCATGGCCGTATGATTGCGTTCCCATCGTTTCGAATCTTATCTATGTTTCGCATCGTTTTGGGTATGGAGTTTAACGAGCGGTATATATCTTTCTCTTTTTGGGGGACATTTATTGACATTGAGACCTCATAACGACAGAATAACATAATGAAAATTTTGTAATAATCGTTTCAACTGGACACACAATCTTTCGATAAATATTCAAGAGAATCATGATCGATTTATGTTTTCAAAAGATTGCTTCTTAAAATGTTTGTGTGTAATTTAATATTTGAACTGTTAAATGGAACGCGGCACGTAATAGCACGACATCAGTGGATTGAAGCATCAATCTTGAAGAAATAGATACATATCTTACCCTTATAATTCCTTTCGGAGTAAGCATTCTATTTGTACGTTTATTCGCAACGTTTCTCCACATTATTTTAACCTTGCGTTCATTTTCTTACGCATCAGATAAATCCTTACATCTTTTTGTAAATTTCTCTCACTATGGATGTAGTGAATCACTCTCGCGGAGCTTATACAATAAAAGGGAATGCATTACTCACCTTTCCTATAAACTCAAGCTACCAAAACATTTCCAATGATCTCCTTGGACACTATTAATTCTACCAGAAAATGTTATTCAGAAAAATATGAAACTGCTCTGCGGAGAAATATCCAGCATTATATTACATCACCTATAAAGGAGGAACAAACTTACAGTTATGCCTTCACAATATCAATAATTAAATTTGAGTACCAAATTTTAAAGTAAATGGTGTGGAAATATATTTAGATAGAGTTTTATTTCATACTGTTGATGCTTATTCTACATAAAGATCTAAACAATTGATGTTGGATATCCTTCATAAAATTCAAGAAAATTGTTAGAATATTCTATATTTTATAAGAAACACATTACTGCTTTTCAAGACTCTAAGTGACGGTTCAATTTGTATGATGACCAAATTGATAATTATCATATAAATATCCCTCTCAAAATTCCATTCCTCTTCCGTTATTTCGTTTAGAGTAGCTAAAACATATTTTGAGGCAAAATCCCTAAGTTGTATTCCTTGATAAAAACACATTGTCAAAATCAAATTATTCAAATCATTTCGAAAGCGGATTCTCGCACCAGTTGGCGAATTCACCCAAAGAAATGCAAGCGGAAGCACTCTGCGTTTTTCTTTCAAACAAATGGGCGGCATCTTCTCTAAAGATCCTGTCAAGGCACTCCATAAAAAGGATAATATAAATTAACTAGGTCTGGCGCTCGCGACGTTTTCCATCCGCGCAGTAATCCTAGAGCTCGCTTAAGTAGATTCAAAAATAAAAGAGCGACCCCCGCCGAGAACCATGTGCGCACAGTGCGAAACAGAGATGCCGGGTTTTTTGCCGCTCCTAATCCTCCAACGGCGAAAACGTCGTGGGGGAGAGTGCAGTGCGAGAATAGAGGGAATGGTTTCTGCGAGGGAATGGAGAAAGCCTGGGCTTGGTAATGAAACCGTCTTCGCAGGGTAAAGATATTTTTGTAATGCGACTCAACCAAAAAGCTTCTCGACGATTTTTGCTGCAGAGAAATAGGATGGTAGCAAACAGCTGAGTGGAAAATATAATCCTTCCGTTCATATCAATAGAATTAGTAGGGCATAATTTAATAATCGGAACGAAACACTTCAATAACACTGAAATTAGAACAGGGGGATGTTTACGACATGAGTTTTATTCGATTGCACTAATATGAGGTTAATAGAACGACATACATATTAGAAAAACCATATACGTTTGATTGAAATATCCTGTGTAAAGTCAATATTCTTTAGCTTAATTTATCAAAGATCTTCATAATACACTTACACTTGTGAACTACTTTCAGCGTATATTTTTTATGTTATATTTAATATTTTAACTGATTTTAATTGTATATTTTTCATTTTAAAAAATGAATTGCTGTAATTCAGGACAATCATCAATACTATTTTTCCTCAGGTAATACCAGATGCAAGGCTATTTTTCACAAATGAAATTAAACATTAGATTAATGGAATTCAGAATAAGCTATTTCACTGCTCTATAATTTTTTTGACGTATCAGAGAATATTTACCTCTTTTAGATCTGTCTAAAGTTAAAAAATCGAATGCACTATTCCGGAAAAGCTACAATTTTTAGGTTTTTTGTCAACAAAAATTTAATTTTACTGAGTAGAGCCACTTACGGGCCTACACATGTAAAAGAAGCTATGATATTTGGAAATATTATTTAGGCTTTCAACTCATACATTTTACGCGCATCCTCAGCTCTCATTTCGTAGGAAAAACCTGATCTCCGACGTCGACTCCGAGGGCTTATATGGGTAATGTCGAGCTATCAACGTTAGATGTCTATCACTTTGGCAGGTTATTTCCTATCGTCAAGAAATCAAATTTAAATATTTTGCTGAGAAGACGTTCCACTCAGTCCGACCTATATGCCAATTACTTTCTTCGGATTTCTCACAAAATTGCGTTTCTCAAATCTTCATATCATGTATAACAAGGACTGAATTTCATTTTTGCCATAAATTTCTTGCAAGAGGTGTTTTCCGGAATGTATCGATCTTTCTGAATCCCAAATCTGGTCAGGTGTAGCGAGGAATACGTAATTCTAAATATTGTTTGGGTACCAAAGAAAGAATGTGATTCAGGAGAAATCAAATTTCTTAAAGTAAGAAAATTTTTTAATATAACTGTGTTGCCACACCTCTTTTTTGTTTTGCCAATATGTAACGAAATTGGTTTAATTTCTGAAGTTTACTGAAAGAAATCAAAAATCTAGTATTTTTCGAGGCAGTGCATAATACATTAATCCATGGTATTTTTAAGATATAAATTTTACAATTTCAAGCATTGATCGTAGAACAGAGATTAATTTCTGGAAGTATGTATCAAAGTACATCTTACGCATATATATTTTCATTATATTTTACTGAAAATTCTAAGAATGGGCGTTATCTTTATATGATTCAGTATTATTTTCATAGCATATACGAAACATCGCTTACGTAAAATTGTCCTCTAAGTCTAAATTCATTGATCTTGAAGGATTTTCTTACGATTAAGATTCAAAAGTTATTTATACTTATAGCATGCTATTTTTGTCTTAGGTTAGAGTTGTAAGTTGTATATTTAGTATGTATAGTAAATATGAATTCATATTTACTTTGCACATATTCATGTTACAAGGAAGAAATCACTAAATAGCGTTACAAAGATCATGGAATATTTTGAGAACGGTTTCTTCCATTATATTTATCGTTTTCCAGAAGTTTTCCAAAACGTCTATTTTCATTGTCCTCCACGGACACCTAAAAATAAGTCACCTGCGTAAAACTCAATTTCATCTATTCAGTAACTTTTTCGATCCGATCGAGATCGACAGCTGAAAAATATCCTCACGAGGGTATGCCCAGATGCGTGGACACCGTAAGAAGGACGTTCGCGAATCGAAAACGATCAAATCCTTACTCCCGCTTCGTTCTTTTTCCGAGTTACCGTGGAAACGCTCGAGAGGGGCCGGTAAGCGTGATATTGGCGTGACTGATATTGGGCTCGAATGACGAGACTTCGCTCGTTTTCGAGATCACTCGCTTCGATAGGCCGTCGAGGAATCGTCTTCACCGCCGAATCATCGGAGATTTCCCTCCTTAAACCCACCAGACTTAGCGCGCCCACGCTCCGGCAGTCTTCCGCTTTAATTAACGTTTCCCAGTTCTGGAAACCTCTCAGGATTCTATTATCCGGCTCTCGCCACGGCAGCGATTTGCCTCGCCCTTATCAGAATCACGTGTTAACGTCTGATTCAATTGGCGTTATTCGGTGTCCTTTCACTCTCGCATTTCGGCCGTGATTTGTGCGTTTCGAAGGATGAGAGAGGCATAAATGATGAGCGCTTACACCCCGAAATTCGGCAACGTAATGCTGTTTCAGTATTGAAGTAGTTGTTACGACCCGTTATCGCTCGAATCCGCATCGCTTTCTATTTGTTTCCCGATATTGTAGGACGTTTGGCTCAAAGGCAATTAGTGCAGCAATATTTCGTTTGCAGACGATGCGATGCGAGGTCTGTTTGCGATGAAGTATGAAATGTGTCGGAAAGATAACGCGGACTGATTGTCCATGCAAAGAGGGGGAATTGAATTTAATTAGCCTAAATTTTAAGCTAATAATGCTTGGTTCAGGAATGTAAATAGAGTATTTTTGCGGTTCTATACGTCTACAATGAATTTAATCAGTAAATGGGAAGAACAACAACTTTTAATCTAAAAATATTAACAATTTGATTAATTGGATGGAACTGGTCTCGGCTTCGCGCTGATCAACATCAAGTGCAAACAATGCCTCTATACGTAATTATTTTAATTAGAGTAAAACCACGGAATGGAGGGAAACAATACTACCAGGGATCATTGTATCATTCTCATTATCAGGCGCAAATATGAAATGTCACTTATTGATAGTATCAATCAGTAATGACTAAATTACTGCAAGATAAGCTATAATTTAAATGTCATGATCGATTGCCTAGCTACTCAAAGGTCTAAAGTGGTAAATGATATATTACCTCAAAATTATTTTTAATTCATTCGAATTTCGAAAAAGTGTTGTAAATTTGGAAATACCTTCTCTCCCTATCTTACGTAACAGATATACTTCAAACTGATTGGTTTAATAATTGTTACTAATATTTTCTTTCTCCTTACTCTTTTTTGTAAGGCATTTTAAAAATTTAATCTGCATTCATCAGATACCATTCCAATATGTACGTATATATTTCTCTTTCTCTTCACAATCCATTCCAATAATCTCTGAATCACTCAATCGAAAGAGCTCATTTTCCTAGTGTTTGAATGAATTATTGGTGGAGTCATTTGGTTGAATCTTTCAATCTTCTAAATTCATTACGTCTGTCAAAAGAATTAGTTTCATTTGAAATTATGTTAACAATATTAGCTGGTATATTATATATTTTAATGATTCAATATGTGAACAGTATAACGTATCTCTTCCTCCTACACAGAAATTCTTTTAATTCTCGAGCGTTGCTTTTAATTAGGTTTCCATAATGTACTAATTATATCAATCTTGCTCATAAAGTATAAAATAACATTTTGTTTTATAAATAAATCAGGTCATTCTGTTAATGAAGGTTACTTCTCGAAATGGGTTGTTTATTGCATGAAGAATAAGTCTATAGAAAAAGTAGCTTTGAAAGTTCCCTTTTACCTCCCAATTATGGATTTTTCAAAACCTTGTTTTATTCTGTGAATTTTTATTGAAAGTACATTCGTTTTCTTCTGATATGAATTCAGTAATCAACCAGACAGAACTATGTATTTAGTATTCTTTATATACTCTGTTCAAATTTCCTTACGAAATTTACGGTGAGAATGACTAAAGAGACATTTATTCCCTCTGTAATCTAAAAAGAAATGCTAATTACTCTGTTCATCACACCACAGAATCTGATTTCTCTTTATTTCTCACTCAAAGTGAAATTTTCTCAGAAAAACTCAAGAAAATAACATTCTTTAGTCCCTTTATATTTTGAACCTTTTTGATCTCTAAGCGTATGTCCTTTAACATTAAACCAAGCCATCCATCATTGACCCTATTTCCTCCTTTTACCACTTAAATACTGCCCTATTTCCTTCTCCTTCCCAAGTTCCTTTTCATCCATTTACTTCCACAGTTATCTACCAAGTTCTATTTCTTTCTGACGTTTTATCCATCACCTTATTCGAAAATTTTGTCACCATTCACACTGCCCTATTTTCTTTGACCCTTCACTTTTGCACGCGATTCAATTACTTTTCCTCGAATTTTTCCCCTACCCTCTGCTTCTTTGCCTTTGGTTCATTCTCCTTTTCGCCTCTCACTCATTCACTCACAGTTTCCCTCCATTCAGATCCTATTCCGCACACACCTCGACTTTAATCCATCCCACCTTCATCCCATACATCCTTTCCGTTCACTCTCTTCAAAAAATCTCCACCCCACAGCTTCCGGTGCAGCGCAACAACCTTTTGAGAGACCGCGCGTTCCATTTTCCATATAAAACTCCGTTAATGAGGATTCCAGACCCCCTCAAACCCTTTCCCAGCGCAAAGGAAAAGATTCTCTTTGACAAGTGTTACCTTCCATTTTCTCCCTCTCTCTCCACACGTCCTTCCACCACGCGTCTTGCCATTCAGCTGAATCATTTGCGAATTCGCGAGCGACATCAAAAGGACGTTTTGAGTTTTTTCGCGAGAGAGAGGATGAGGGAGTTTTGTAACGAAATCTAGCCCCTTCGGAGGTGTGGTAGTAAAGGCGTATAAAAGGCTGCTGGCAGTTGAGATGCGCACAACTGTCACGTGACGCTTTGATAGCTATATAGTTAGTCGACCAGACCGATGCTCGTTTTCTGCGCATCTGCCGGGAGTTTTTGTAGTGCTAAACTTTGATTGGAGGTGATAATTGGCAATGTTATCCGCTGATTTGTTGCTTCTCGATGTCCTCAGAATGGATTAATATCGCTTCAAAGAGACGTTGGTATAGCTGAGGAACGAATGGGTTGAAAAGTTGTGTCGGAGAAGAGAAGCAGTTTAGTTGTTAGGTTTTACGGTGTATCTACTTTACTTCCTACGTACATAGTTTTCTGTTTTAAGTTTCACCATAGTAAGCGTCTAGCCTTGAAATCTGCAGCAAGTGTGCCATCACTGCTAGTAAATCTAATCAAATTTATAACATTATCTCAATCAAATTAATAAATAACTTTGACAGTTTTACACTTGTATTATGAAATGCAAACTATAGTTTAATGTTAGCGATTATGAGTCTTCTGATATTCATAAGTCAATGAATATGGGTGGCTTATCAATGTTATCTTGAGAATTTTCTTATAGTATAAAAGTGTTCAACATTGAATGATAGAACGGTAATATGGTTTCATAGAACTCTCCCTCTGAAATACGTAAACAGCTGTTAATAATAACAGCTGTATGCGTATTTACAATTTACTCTTCTATTTTAAGCATTCTTGGGTGAGGTTTTCGATGCTTCGCCTGCGTAAAATGAAAGAATATACCCGGGAGTTACGCCACCGTATTTATCGCAATTGATGATTCAAAGACCAAACTCAATTTTTCTTGAAGGAATGAATAATCGCGAAACTTTATGAGATAAAAAAATTTAATGAATTCGATACTCAAGGAGTTGCCGAAATATCCTCAGTTTAGTTTGATATATAAAATAAGTAAAGGGATATAAACTTGCAACGATGCCTTTCATCCTATAAAATCAATGGTTCTTTATATTTTTATAAGGTAGACTTAAAATATTTATAATTTACAGAAGTATTAGTAAAGAAAGGAAATAGTTGTTTTACAACATGTTGTAAATTCTGCTAATGGTTAATAACATTTATGTGTAATAGAAAAGCATTTTAGCGTGTACACTTGAGTTCTGAGATTAGCTAACGAAATGATAAGATAATGGTCTTTTTATCTAGGAATAAATGGCCTTATCTTTATACTTTTTTCACGTTTGTTTATCGTTTGGGTTTTTCAGAGTTAACAAGCTAAAAGTCGAATTTGTCCCTATAATCAATGAAGTAAATGAATAGTCGTCCAGAAAATGATGGGTTTTTCTCTTGTTTCCCATTAAAACGTTTTTGCTTTCGCTATTTATTTTTTCTCAAGTCTGCATTATTCTCGATTAATTCGGCAATCTTCCGGATTTGCTCTTTGAATTCCATAATTTTTAATATTTCCAAACTTGTCAAATGACATATTCCTTTTCGTAGTTTTTACGTTGTCAACAGGTATTGTATTCCACTTTCGAAGTACTTTAAAGTATGGTCATGACATATATGGATTTGAGGTCTTCCCGCTATTTATGTATGTAATTCAAGTTACGAGAATATCTTATGGCTTTCTATTTATCTTACATGTTTAGATAGTTTAGTTGCCTATTTGCTAACATAAGATTAAAAGAAAATGTGCTGTATGAAGCAGCTACTTCTAATATAAATTGTTCACATGTATTAAAGTATCCGATTGGCATCCACAGGAGGCTGAAACATATAATAAAGATGTGTTTGAATACGTATTAATTGTAAATTATTCATCTAATTTAGACTGACCTTTGAATTTCTAATTTCTCTAAGAAGTATGCTCAACAGCACTCTGAAGCGAATTCTAATTTCTCCAATCAAAATGTACACACATAAAGATAGAATAATTTGACGTCCTCATGTATTATATCATATTATTTATATGCTACACGAGGAATGAGAAATTAAAATAATATTGGTAAGGCTTTCCCAACTATAAGTTTTACCAGAATATGATATATTTCAACATATCATCGGCATATATAATCTTTCCTTTTATGCGATCTATGCACATTAAACGTAAATGGCCTCTTAAGTCTATATATATATATATTTATATAAAGAAATTGTACCAATTAGAACTAGTGTTTCTTATGTAGAGTGGTCCTATTTCACAATATCCTATATCTAAGATGTTTATTTAGTGGCTGGTTAATATAACATTACTGCTACAAATACTTGTAACCAAGTCATAATAAAAATAAATATTCAAATCTAAAACCAGAGGGATAGTCTCCCATTTCAATAAAGTAGAATGACATGAATACCTAGAAATTTCTGAATTGAATCTGAAAATAATGAAACCAAGGGATGATAGGCGTAATAGATGCCAGATAAGAGGAAATATTGCATGCATCCGTAGTGGAGGCGACCTAGGAAAAATAATGAGTACGAAAGGATATTGCGGAATAGGTAGAAATGGTTACCTATCGACTCAACACACCGCAGCACCCTTAATCGACATAACAGCTCTATTAATTACTCGTTAAGGATTAATTGTTCGTCATCAGCAAAAACAGTTCCGTAGATTTAAAAAAATCATCTCCACGGAGACAAAAGGAATGTCGCCGATTTTTTCGAAGGCGGGAGTGACGGCAGCGTAAAGAGATTTAAATCAAGTTCGGATCGCTGTAATCTTTTTAAATGCACCACTCCCTTTGTAGTCGAGTTCTTTAGATCCTGCCATATAATGAGGACTCTTCAGTATTATCCCGCGCGGGTTTTAAAACTATTACGTGATTCATGTCGAGACTAATGACTTCATTCCCAGCCCAAATTCACTCGAACGGAAATCTTTTATTACCCTTGTCCCCGCGACATAAAAAGACCTGAAACGACGCTTTTAATTATAATCTCGAAATGGGTCTTGCTAATATCCTAGGATTCTAATTTTAAATAGTTACGCTTTTCATAGAAGCTGCAATAGGCTCATCTTACTTTGAGTCTTAGTCGTAGATAAACTGGGACTGCTCGCGAAAGAATAATTACTTATGGGAATAGTTTGAGGGACGTAAAAGTCTGCGGATGGATGTTCATTCATCTTCACCAAAGAAAAATGGATATTACAAAACCATCGAGTTGTCAAATAGAAAAACTTCTATAATTAATACTATTTGCGTTCTTTTCTTTCCGTCATATTTCCAGTATACAAGGAAACGAACGTGGAGTATAAAAATAACTTCTCCTACTCATCTTTAACTAACACATTTAGCTCGAACCTGTCAATCAATTTTAATGTTTCAATATCTTCATAAAACTCAATGGTTGTTTTTACTACAGCGAAAATGAATTAATATCCATAAATTTGATCAATATCGACTACTTTGGCGTTCTCTACTAGTAACTATACATAGGGTAGACCGAGGCTAAACGGATCACTCTGTCGTTTAATTCTTATTGCAAAAATAATATTGGGAATATATATTTCTTTAAACTTGTTTAAATTACATGCCAACTCTTCATAAAACGAATGAGGTAGGTTATATATGTATTGTTGTGAAAACTTTCAAAAAATTGCAATTAACCATCAACCATCCAATATCCGTTTTGCCCCCATTAAGGGAGTTAAACGGATTATGGTGCGTATATATAAAAAAAGGAATATATGTGAGTATATAATATGAGTTAGTGATAAAAATTAAGGAATTAAAGTTATTTATTAATGAAAAGTCATTATATTTTAATTTGCATCCCTATCTAGCTCACAAACTGCACGGATGAAGTGACTATTAAACATTTTCTTTTCACTGCGATTCTCATGAAGCCATTCCGCGCATTTGAAGCATTTATTCTTGCTCTTGATAGCCCCTCTGATATAAAGATGACAATGTCGTTTGAGGAATCCATAGAATCAATCTTGGCCAGCCATCTTTGCTTCCTGGTTAAAATTGTGAGCGATTCCCATGCGTTAACAATAATTAAAGGCATTTTCTATACATTTTTTGATGTCGGACTAAATCCTAGTTTTGACAGATGTAATATTCTAAATACAAATCTTTTTTTCAGATTCGAGATCCATTACAGTTTTAGCCCCCATGACTTGGACTATGCCAGTAAGAGAAGAAACTCTTCTTTGAAGCGATGTGTAAGGTGTATGGCAGCTTGGAGCAGACTTAGAGCTTTAGATTTTACTTTTTGCTCAACCTTTTCCATGGCTATTTATAACTACGTATGCCGGGAATAAGAATAATTAATAAATAGTAGTAGTAGTAGTATTGTTAAAAGTGCTTCGAAAGCTTAGGTCATTTAGCACATTGGCTCCCACCAGGAATCGAACCCGGAACCGCTTTCACCAAAGTCAAACGCGCTGTCCACATGACTATCCGGGAGCCCTAATTAATAAATTTTAAAGATAAAAACATAAGTAACATTTAAGTTTGTGATCCGTTTAGCCCCATTTTTCGTGAATTGTTTAGCTCCGAAAATCAAAAGTCAATTACAAAAATCTTAAAAATATAACTCAATTTTTAATGATTGGACACTAATTAGTATATCATTGTTCTAAAGCTAATACTTCATTATATTGCACAAAAATTAGAAATATAACGTACCCTGAGCAGGAAAATCCTTTGATGTTGTTCACAAAAATTACATTGACGATAAAAACACGTACACACGGTTCGGCGACTCTTCCCGGAATGGCCACTGACGCGAGCGCAAGACTTCCAGCCTTTTGTTTATGTAGTTCATATATGCACCTATAGATGACTTTCTCAAAATTAAACCCAGCAACACAAGATATGTATTCTTGGATTGGAGAAGCGACATACCTTAGCAAGATCCATTCAGCCCCATGATCCGTTTAGCCCCTGTCTACCCTACCTCTTTTTACGCTTATCTTCTTATTGCTATTGTAAAGTTAGGGAAGTTAAAATGTACTGTCATTGTTTCAGAAGTAGGATAATTATAGGAAACAGTAAAACCATAAATATACTTTGCGTTTCAGCCTCATGTAACCGATTGACACTTGTATACTAATATCCGAGTTTTGGAGTGTTTTAAAATCATGATCTGCTACAATTAGGACAGTTAAATATATCAGTTTTCATTAATTCCAGCCTACGATTATTTTTTTATACAAACCCGTTTCCACTATAAATAAAGTAATATAAATATACATCGCTTGGCAAGACCCCAGTGTAAATGCATGCAGGGCTTAGGAATGTGAGATAGAAACACGTACGAAAGATGTCGATAAATACTGAAAGTTCGCATTTCAGAGTCCGTCATTGCGTTTTTCTTGGGAGAATTTTATGAGATACACCAAGAAAATTGAAGGAACATTAACTCATGAGGGATCAGCGAATATCTTTCGTGAGGCATTAAATGCGATTTTACGATTCCCTTTGTTTCTATTGCTAATTTTATTCTTCTTTATGCGCTTCACCGTGATTTTATGGCTTTTATAGTAGTCATAACCTGCAAAGTAAAGTCTTTTTTCAGAGACCAGAGCCGTAAGTGTTGGTATAAACTGAATCTTATTTTCATAAAATTATCGTTAAATCTTAAAACGCTGAAACATCACGTAAATCTTCGAGGAATACTTTACATCATTTAAATTTTTCTCTTTATCTTTGTACTAAAGTTATCAAGATTTTCCACGAGAAATATGTGCATCGCTTTAGATGATGTCTGAATACAACTTTCGGAATAAAATAAAAGATAATCTAGAGGCATTTTTATATCCTCATTTTGAAACATTATTCATTCTGGAATATCCCATAACTTATTCTGATATTTAAGTAGGAGATTTATTTGCTTGATTTAGTAAATTTTTGTGTTATTTTTGATTCCATTGTTACAAATCACGTCTTCTCATATTGAATTCAAATTTACTTACCTTGTGATTTTGCGGTTTATGAGAAGATACGACTATTGTCGTCTTGTAGTTAATATATTTAAATTATAGTTTTTCATCAGTAAAATGTTTTAGTGGTATGGTTGTTGGCTATCTAAGAAGATGTAGAGAGAAAAAGTTCTGAGTTTCTTGGGGACCTTTTAAAGTTCAATGGCCGCTTCAACAAAATTATCAATCAGTAATTAATCCCGGTGCTTGAAAGTAGATACATAATTCAATATTCTTAAGTGATCCAATATAAAGAAGGTGCATCTCCTATGAAATTCCCAACTCAGGTTAGGCTTTGGGTTTTGTGATTGTGGAGTTATCGGAGGCAAAAGAGGCAGCTTCTCATTTTTCGTATTCAGCCTTTCGCTGTTAAGTTTCAAGAGCATCATTTTGTCAGAATTTTATAAATCGAATACACTCAGAAAGAAGAAAAGGGATGAAATGTTTGCATGAAAACGATTCAAGGAAACTAAATGGAATGAAATAAGAATTTCTTATCGAATTTTTCCATCAAAAAATGTTTGAAACACGGAAGCAGCTGAGAAATACATTTTTAAATCATAAAAAAATGCAGGTCTGATGATTTAATTTTTTTGCGTCTCAAAGCCAAAATTTTGAAATGAAAAAGGCAACCTCGAAGATGGCTGGTTTTAAGCGTCCGAATCTCTCATAAGAGGAGAAAAAGTTTTGCCGTTATGTATATAAAACATTCAAAATTCGGGGAAAAAGTCTCTGGAAGCCATTTGGAAGCCCGAAACGAGAAAGGAAAGCAGAAAATTAATAATTTACGATTACGGTTTGGAAAAAATTGATACTGGCGGATATTAATAACCCCTAAGTCGGCGGAGGCTGGCCCGTTAATCACTTATAGGCGTCTTGGCTTAAAAAATAAACTAAAAAAGGGAGAAACAGGATCGACTTTCCCGCATTTCTTACAGATTGGAATCGGAAAAATAGAAATAAAAAGCAAAGATTTATGCTTTCACGGACGGGATTAGCGTTTGCAACACGTTGGACTTTAATGTCACATAAACAAAAAAACAGTGGGGGAGAGCGGCTCAAGTCGTGATAAATGGACATTTCCCGAAGGTCTTCCCGGAGGTTTGTCCTTTTCTCCCGGTTGCTTTTTTTCCCACTCGCCTCCATTTGCATCGTAATAGTCTCCTTATACCGTTTCACGTTTTTCTCTATCTTTCCCTCGTGGGGTAAAAAGCAACTTTTTCTAATGGCGGAGGATCTCGGGAATGCCGTTTCTTCCAAAGTAGCCTCCCCGTCGTGACTTATGGTTTTAAGATTCTGAGGTTTTTATAGTCGTCAGGTTGACGTGTTCCTTCCGCCATGTTGCCATGATCACACCAGGCGCATGCGCCTTTGAAATATCTCGCCGTTCCAAAGCCTTTTAGCGCTCGGATTCGAAATCTAAATGTTCTAATGCTTTTCCTCCCTAGAAGGTCCTCGATTTGTTTTTAAAAGAGCCAAAGGCTTTGACCTTCGAGGAGATAATGCGGATATCTCTTTAGGAGGAAATCTTCCAGGATTCGGCGGAGTTCATTGTCGTTGCGTGCCGATGAGGGGACTTAGTAAACGCCTGGCGCATTTTACGAGGCGGCGTTTTATCGCGAAAGACTCGACGAATTCGTGGTGTTTTTCCGTATAGTGTTAAGTTTCAGATCTTCGTATCCTATATGAGGAAAATCACAGTGGAACGTGAAATATGTTACGAGATATGTATGTAGGTATCTTGTATGAAACACTTCTGAATATTTTAATTATTTAAATCCATTCAAAGCAAAGGATAATATGCTTCTTTATACCTAAATCAGAATGCATTAAAATGGTAGAAAATTGACTCCCTAAGGCTTTTGCTAAGTGACTTACATACTCTTCTATTTATTTTCACTTCAACATTGTTGCCTGTCACCAAATACTTCAGATGCGTGTCCCCACGCTGAATTAACTCTGACCAGTGTTCCTATTTGCTGGATTAATCTCTCACGACTTCCCGTTTTTTAATTGAATATACCTCATTATTTATTTATCTTTTTGCTATCGATTTACAATTGCTGTTACGAAACTATGTGTTCTGATGCCTTAAATGATTTTTTATACTACACTATCAAAATTCGATTACTGCTAGGTGATTCGAATATAAGTCGAATTAGCTATTCCTTAGTTTAACCATCTCAAGTGAAACATCATTGGTGGAAATTTGAGTGAATTCACGAATCTTAGCTTTGTGTTGTATAAAGTCATAACTATTCTACGTATTATAACCTAAATCTAGCACGTTAACGCTCCAACCTCACGGTCCCAACGTTCGAATCCCGACTAATCGGATTTTTCCTTTTAGGGAATGGTTGCTAATGTATGTTGTGTTTAATAATAAATAAAAATTACAAAAAAGTGATAAAATTAAAAAAGGAGGATAATTGGAAGAATGGGGTTCAAAGGCTAAAATTCGTCTATGAAAATAGTTGGCATTATTATGATCATTATTAAAATTATTTTTTCGCTTTTTCATTTGAGGCGTCCATACAATTTTCCGATATTCAAGCAATTCTATGTTGTTTATTCAAGTAATGAATCTCTTATTGCTTGCTACGTGCCAGATGCTTGCCTCATTTGCTTATTGATGTTCGGATGCCAGGAACGGCTGAAATGTTCTTCTTCTCGCTGATTCATTGAATTACTTTGCCTTTGAAAGCAGGACTCAGCTGATTTACGTAAATCTCCCTTAATTTTATTTTTAAAGTGTTTTTCCATTTCAAGGTCGCTTTAGGGATTCCTTTTCCGAAAACACATTTTCCATGTCGAGATCAGAATACCCATTATTTATTTGATTTCACTCCCAATCTTCAGCTTCTATTCACCGTGTTCCCCACTCAGAAATATGTGGCATTAGTAATATTTCAACGTTTCCAAACAGGTGCACTGTTCCCTTTGTGTTCCAAGACTTTTATGGTTTCTCGTTTCGTTTCCCGAGAATGGAAAAGAGCGCATAATTTGTTCAATGCATATTCGAATGAGGCAACCGTTTACGAAACATCTTCTCAATTACGAAATACATTTTTACTCGAGCTGATAATATGCTAAAAGTACGTGGCAGCTTATGTATTCCTTCTTTATATTTTTGGTTTTGTTTCCTGGTTATTTTAAACACTAAGTGCCATCTTATTCAAATTCGAATCTTTTATGTTACATAGAAATTTCTTCTTCTTTTCCTCCATCCATACTATAGAAAAAGTTTTTACATACAACGTCTTCGCATAGTAAAACCATCTCATTTTCTGTGAAACAAAACTGCTTGTAAGCCAAAAGGTCCCATATCAATATACCTTTATTTATTTATTTATACCTTTTAAAATATTTTAAAGAATCAACTGTTAGAGCTTTGTTGCTGTTTGTTTTGGAAAATGAGTTTGTTTTGAAATGATCGGAAAGACTTCTGGCATTCGTAAGTCGTGTATAATAGTCAGGCTACATCATATGTAAGCTTAATTTAATTGCTTAGATTAATTTATCTGACTCCCAATGTAGAAATCCTTAACCACTTTTGTAAAATTTCTGGAAAAGCAGTGATAATTTCTAATGGTAATTTATTAGAACATTTAGTAAAGGTTTTAGCAATAGCATTTTTCATTCAGTTAGTTACGTGCCTTCAAATGCATATATCCGTAAGAGCATTGGTCATACTACGGAAGTATTAAATTTTCAGGAGTGGAAAAAATAATGTGATTCATCCGCGCATCGTTGCTGACATACATAACTTTTTCAGCTGTATGAGTATGCAAAAAGTATGGTTTTAACTGTAAGAAGATGCATTAGAGCAGATAAAGCAGGCCAATCCACATGGGATATGATTGTAAACATTGAATCCCATCCCATCTTCCCCTAAAAGTAGGATTACATTTATTAATACGTCCTGTATGCTAAAATTACGTGTCATCGATAAAAAAATATTTTGTATGAGTTAGTGGTGTTTCAATCCTAAATTGGCTTCAATTATCATTCATCAATATTAATTATGATATGATGCACCGTGGACCATAATGCAAGTTCTAAATTAACGATTCCTAATTTTCGCTCTTTTCAATTATTCTTACAAAATTACACGTACATCGCTTCATTAAATGTTTAATCATACTCTTACTATCCTATATCAAAATTTGGAGTCAGTTACTGCTTTTTGGCTCTAAATAACTAGAATTTCTTATTCTCCAGTTTACTCATCTCAACCGCAACGCCATTTGCAGGCTTCTGAAATTCCATAGTTAAACTAAAAATTCGTGGTAACTTTTGGTTGCAATCCCCTTAAAAAAAAAACTTTTGGCGTCATCAGGATTGGGAAGCGCCAGAAAACATTCTAAAAAATACTCAAGAACTTTGGTGAATACGGGGAAAATTAAACGTTTGGACTGTGTCTTAATTAAAAGCCGGCTGAAATTACTCCACGTTATTAAGTTGATATTCCGGGTAAAAACTTCCCAGATCTGAGTAAAGTACTGCGTAGGACTGCGTTGAATAATGAATCCCAGGATATGGATCACATAATGTCACCAATTACGCGGTCCGTTTGTGTAGGCGCCATAAAGCTCCGAATAAAACGTTGGCCGGAGGTCGAATCCCCGCGACGTCATTCGTATTCATTTCCTTTTCTCTGCGACTTAATCCGAACCTCATCTCCCGCCGCCGAATGGGCGCCCGCCGCGAACGCACCGCGGAGGGAAAAAAAACATCTTCCGTAATTAAGGATGAGTTTATTACATCCATCCCGTGGAAGGCTTCCCGGAATCGATTCTGCGCTCCTCCTCCCGCAGGATGATGGTAATTTTTTTCCGGCCAAACACAATTTTTCCTTTCGAAATGTTTTCCAACGGAATTTATGGCCGAAAATCCCGGAGTCAGAGTTTATTTTTCGGCGTTTTGGACTTTTAATTCAGTCAACAGCTGAGTTTAGTGATTTATAAAAGTGTTTTTGTAAATCACACGGTTCCTGTTTGTGGGTCAAGAAACTTGGATCCAGGAGCTTCCTGCTAAATCCTCGAAATAAGAAAGTTTAGAAACGTTAATAATGAAATGAGAAATCCTTTGCCTGTACCATGATAGGAGAATTTTCCCTATATTGTACCACTTTTTATTTTTTCTTTTATACAGCTCTAATTAGAGAATAAAGCAGAGCGGCTTCTGATGGTTATGTTATATATGGTCAAATAAACTCCAAAAACCATCAAGAAACTTACTAAGCGGCTTCATACGTATTTCGACTTCCACGAAGACATCACCAGCTTGATGATGACTTCGTGGAAGTCGAAATACGTACAGCCGCTTTGTAAGTTTCTTGATGGTTTTTGGAGTTTATTTGATGATAAATAGCTCTAACTGTTAGTTACATGGTGATTGGAACAATTTAATTTGTTCAGTGTGAAGTATTACATAGTAAATGATAATAAAATTGTTCAAAATTACACTGTTAATAGGAAAATATTTCTGAATTTATAAATATATAAAAAAATGACAACTGGAATGTCGGCGTCAGGAACGTCTTGTTGCAGTTACGCACGACAAATCTCACTAGAAACGAAGCTTGTCCATTTACGAAGGTGCTACAAATTAAATGCCGCTACAATATAGGCAACTCTCCCCTACGTTTTATCTTGCGGCCATGGTTTCATACAAGTTTGTTTATTCTATCCTTTACGTTATGGAGTTCTACCACGGGGTAGTGCCATAAGGAACTGATTGTAAAAATCTAGCGATTCATGATTATTTTACCTTTCTGAATTGAGATAAGTAAAATTACAAATTATAACTGTAATTATCTATTGGTTAAATTATATATTATGTAAATTAATGTTGCAGCTTGAAGTAATTACGTTGAAATTACAAAAACAACCTTACTGATATTAGAGGTTTAAAACTCCTAATTACTACTGAAGAAGATTGCATCACATTCGAAATACGTATTGAGTGCTCTCAAAAATTGCCGTGTCCTGTCTTGTTTTCTCGGAACACCGGGGAATGAGTAGAGGAACGCTGACAAAAGCGGCTATTGGAGATTTTAAAATTCTAATTCCTTAACAGCTGTGTCCCAAATTTCCCTTCTTTACAACCTTACTGATAGTCACAGACGTTGTTACTTAAGTGGAGTAGTGCGTTTTCCTATTAGTACAACTTATGCCCTCTAGATGACAGTAAAAACAAATTCCCCGGCGGTATATTGAATCATAGATTTAACGAGACTTGTGAAATGAAGAACTAGAATCTGGGATGCGTGGATTGGGGATGCAGGGGGGAAACTAGGAATGGGTAGAAACGAAGGAATGTAATCAATTTTAAAAGATCGAGTCCATTAAAAATTGATGAAATTTTGCATGTAATTCACAGTCAGGACCTGTGCGGCGTCGTCAATTTTTTGTTCACCCTCCAGTGCTGTGGTAGGTAATTAAGAATGTTTTTAAGCCTACATACAGCATGTATTACGTTGAAACTATACTATAATATACAAAGTACGAGTAAGAATTTATGTGAGCGAGAAAATAAGATACTTAATAAGAAATATCAGACAGTCTAAGAAGAAAGGAATTTAAATGATAAATAATCTAAAGAGTATCGAATCTATAAAAAACCTTATAAAGGAATTTTCAAAATGTTCACGTTAAAAACGTATTAAAACTCTTTCCATATTCTGAAAAGCATTGAGATTTGACAGGAGCTTACGTTATTAAAGGCTGATACTTGTAAACAGCTGGGGCTAAATCAGCTAAATGTAGCTATCATATCTTTGGCAAAAACTTCAAATGGCTAGGTTCATTTACAAGGATTCTAAAAACGTACTTGTATAATGTACAGTTAGATCCTTTTTTATGCGCTCCAGAATGAATTCTGTGCTCTGGTGTTCTCCAAAGGTTAACTAAGAGAAACACAATGGAAAGCAAAACATTGAATTCTATTCGTGTTGGTTTCCGACGGAGAGGATAGAATGAGAAATTATCATTTTCATTGCTCAATGCATTTGAGTCATGAGGGTGACCATAAATTGGTAACTATATTTGGTAATTTTATCATCTCATTAATCGCTTATTAATATTAATAATGTTGTTTTTCTTACCAAATATCGAACTCCAGAAGTTTTTCAAAGAAAAAAATTTCCGAATTTTTTTGCTCGTTGAGATTATCTTTTAATATGGTTACAATATGTTTCATTATTAGTTCAAATTATATCATGTATTTTTAATCGTTTTTCATTTAAAAATACGCAGGATGTATTCAAAGTAATTAAAATTATTTTCAAATTCAATTAACTACTTAAGAATCGGAGCTAATGTCTTCTAATGTGTATTTATTAGCTTTTAATTATTGGTATAATGTTTTGGACTAATGCCATTTTGAAGCCTCCATATAACTAGACTATATAGTTAAGCGATCTCTTTTGCTTTTCAATGCTATCAAATGATTAAAGGTAATTTTGTTAGAATTTTACAAGATAAGTTGGTGTGTCAAAACCAAACAAAAATGTATAGAATTGCTCCGTAAATACAGAGATGTGGGTGAACGTGATACCAGTAGGTTTCTGATACAATGTAATACATTTCTTCGCTTCCTCCTCGATCTCTTCGGTGTATCGGGTATTTTTAGAAGCAAATAAGAGGAGGATCGACGACGTTATCCTCTGATCATTCCTCAGGAGTCCACGAAAACTTTCATCTCTATTTTTACCATTTCCGCCGATTGATTCCTCGAGTTATCGAGAAAAATTGATGCGCGCCCTATTCCTTTTAGGGGGAAATTTCATTCGAGTCAAAGTCGAATCGAACGTCCGTCCTCAGGAAGCCGAGGAGGGGAAGACATAACGGAATCCCACACTTCTCAACATTGGACTTGTCATTTGGCAAATTGTATCTCCGGGATATTCTTAAGGTCTCTCGAGAGATCCGGAGCAAGAACGATTTTAGTTGGCGGGGGGACTACGAGAGGGAAATCGGATGAGCTGACTTTGATGATGCAAAGTGGAGGAAAAATAAAGGTTTATGCAGATGGGAGTGAGGGGGAGACGAAGCGGTAACATCCCCCGAGACTGCGGGAGACGTGGATGGAAGCTGTGGTACGAGTCTGAAGCCCTTGTATGGTTTACGCCGATGGTGGAAGAGTCGAAGAAACGGTCGCTTCTTTCTGTTTCTATCGCTCCATTTTTGTTTTTATTAATCCAGAGGGAAAGATATTTATGGGTACAGGTGCCGGGTCAAGCGAAGTGAAATGAAACGATTCGAGAGAGGGGGATGACCCATGGATAATACGGTGAAGCCGCAGTAAATGGAACAGTTTTATTTAACAAAAACATAGGAAAAGAAAATGAAATAAAACCATTTCCAGGTTGATGTTTTCTCGATGATGCGTAGTTCGCGCACTTTGTTTTCTCTTATTCTGCGGTTTTGCAATATAATATTGTTTCGTTTGGCCAATTTTCTTGGAAAACTACTATTAGGGCTTCCACGATCCGGCATAAATGATGAAGTTTCATTTATACACATCGATGAGATGAAAAAGGTAAATAGGTATTCTCGTATTGATGAATTTAGAAGAAAAAAGCAATGAAAGTGGATGGTAATATTCAGAGGCTTCTAGGTCAAAGATTCAAGGAAAACATGCAGAAGAGTATATTAATATTATGAGCAGTGTTCTTTCGAATTATTTCTAAATATAGAATTAATCTATCATCATCAGCCGTTTTCAATCCGTCGTCGGATGTAGGCCTCCCCAAGTACCTTCCAATTTTCCCTGTCCTGAGCTTTTATTATATCAATTGGAAATACGTGTATCTATGAGATGTCTGATAATAGAAAGAAACATTTAAACTTTATTTTTAACTAAATTTAACATTTTTAATAATATAGATGAGAAGACAAGATACCTTGCCTTAGACATAAGGGGCGGAGAGGAAAATCATGAAGTCTAATGCTAAAAAACTAAAAAAATCGCGCTTTATTGACATTTGATTCATAAATTTGCGTAAAAAATTCGTTAAATTGTCAGATTAACAAGCAATATTTTAGTTATAAGAACAATGTTCCATAAGAAGTAAAATACTGCCAATAGTTGAATTTATGAGTAGTCAGATCGATTAGCCAGATTACTTAAGTAATCGATTACGTAATATGCAGCAAGAAAGTGTAGGATAAAATATAGGTCAGAGAAGCTTAAGTCGGCAGAGTGAAAAAAAGATTGGTAATTATTAACTTAGCTATATTTTGTTTATATTAGGACACATAAACCTAAAGTAGAATCATGATGATAGTGACATTGACAAATTTCAGATATCGGCTATTAGATAACAGTGCAAGGAATAATAGTAATAGATCAGTCTTCTTTTCATTGCGTATCTATGCCATCTGGAGTTAGCAAGTTAAGGCCGCTAATATCCTACCTTACGGTACAAAGCGAAGGTAGTATAGGTCTATCACTGCTCCTCCACCAATTATTACCCCAAGTCTTACCTCAGGTGCTCATTTTTATTGGTGGATTCGACTGATGGCCTTCCTGGAAAATTCCTGAAGTTATATTACCGTATCTGGGTATTAAACCATACCCTCCAGCTGGCTACATCCTTAATCGTTACTCTATCGAGTTCATGGTAGATCGTAGTTGGGAAATTACTGGGTTAGAAGTAACTGCTTGGGGCCAAAATTTAAAATAAAAGACTTGTTTTATATACCAGATGGATACAAATTCTTCTCTAGGAGAACTGGCTACATTCCGTTAATGAGTTTGCCATATAGAAAGGAAGAGCTCATGCGTAATATCTCAGAAATTCCCGGAAGGTTAATTGAAAACCGGATATTATTGAAAGAGAGCAAGTTCGGAATTGGAGCCCCACAAGTATCGAAGGGGACAAACGATTACGCAATCGAAGGCACTTCCGTGAAAAATCCCCGCACATTCCTCCTCTTTGCCGTCATCTCCAGGGTATTTCTTACGTCTCCCCCGAGTCCCCCTCTCCGGAAGGGCCTCTTCCCCCTCTTGGCGGATCGTTTGATTGGTCTTCGGAATGAGATTCATTTATCTATTCTCGTCTCCCAGCAGGGAGTGTTTCATCCACCCCTCCGCTCTCTCTGCATGTCACTATCCATTTCTCCCTTTCCTAGAATTAACATGCGTTGCGAATATTGAATAACAGTTTAGGAGATATTCCATACCACTTACTGTGACTCTATCTTGATGAATCGAACTTTCTATTTTTGTATTTTGCTACAGGATATAGAAAATGTATCTTTCATTTACTTTGTAGTATTTTATTTCCTTTTTTCAGTTTTTATGGATTAATTTCGTTCTATTTTGTCTCGATTTGCATAAGTTTATATATAAATTCAACATTATCACATGTTTCATGTTACCGCATTGAATACACATAAATAAAAATATTATATAATATACTATTATCAAATTTTACATTTTTCAAGTTTGGCTAATATAGAGAATAAATTAACTGATTAGATTCCGCTATCAATTTGTAGCAGTTAGCAATAGTACTAATATTCATATGAAGATTTTAACAGAATAACAGCAGTTTGTAAGACCTTCACTGCGATGCCAGGACCGTTATTTTGTGTTTACCCTTGGCGTAGTAAAAGCATTGTCTTAGGATCTGTCTTTGTCTCATCATTATAAGTAGGCCAGCTATTTTTTCAAATTTAAAGGAAATCCTTTACAACTATAATGAAACTATTGATCTTCGTGTTGAGAGGAATGGTTGTGAGAAATACATGTAGTTATATCTTAAAAGTCACTCAGATCGCGTTTCTTGCCTCATGCAATGTACGCGTCATCGACTACAGAAAGTGATAGGCGACAGATTTTCGTCTTCTACTCGAAGAAAGTCCTAGAGAATTTTACTTGAAGTCATTTATAACTGATAGTTCCGAGCAATAATTTAAACCATTACACTCTCACTACCGTCTTCCTATCTTAAAGAGATATCCGTCTGAATGGGGCTCTCGAAATTTCTATTCTCCTCACCCAGAGCCAATTATTTTTATTAATTAAATCCCATTTTTTTAATTTGCGCACGAACTCATATGCATGAGAGGCATGATTACATACACACATGTATATTTCCCTTTCCCTTCACGTCCGACCTCTTTACCCCTTGGGGACGCCCGTGCATTGTTAATTTCGCGTCTCCGTGACAACGGCTTGTTTATATAAATATTTGTTCGACTTAGCGTCAATGCAAATACACGCAAACTCATAAGGGCTCGAATAACATGGAAAGTTTATGATAATATTCGGTAACTCGAGAAATTTCAGCAGAAATGTTAGAATAAAGCTTTTGGTGACTCTAAATTTATCAACACTTTAATAAAAAAGGTAATGTTAACTATTAATTGTAGTTTCAATGATTTGCGGAGTGCATGTAATGAAAAACGTTGGGCTCCCGGATAGCTAAGTGTTGGGCTTGAAGGGTGAAGACGGTCCCGGTTTGGATTCCCGGTGAGAGCCATGTGCTGAACGAAATAAGCTGTGTAAGCTCTTACTTTCCGATAAGGGTGGGCGACAGGAAGGGCATCTGGATAAAAATAATCAGCGCCACAACAAATGTCATCAGCATTCATCAAATCATCAGCCGAGCCCCATGAGTGATGGGAATAAAGCTAAGATTATTTATGCATTAAAGAAACATTGTCACTGCACCGGCGAGATTCCCAATATAAATCAAGGAAAGAAAGACAGAGATGGGAGATGAATCTCCTGTAACATTGAAGTATGGTACTATGATAGGGAATGTCTACCAATGGTAGTCTTGGAAGTGGTTGAGTTCCCGGCCTCACTCTACATTATTTCAAAAATATCTCGAAGGCTAGACAATCTTCGTTTACTTCAAAACTTGTATCCGCTAAACACTCGGCCTTCCAGCTGAGTCGAGCAAGGCAAAGCAACGCCTGCAAGGACGAAGGGGCATGCACCTCAGGCCTACTGCTCTAGCAGGGCAATCCTATCGCGCAATAGTAAAGGAGCAATGCTTCGCTTATCCGCGACAGTCTGCCCTCCTTCCCCTCAAAACCCCTTATACATTTACCTAGAGGAACCCCTCCTCCCGCGGATAGTTGGCGTAACTAGGCTCAGTAGTCTTCGAACTTAGTAGTCGGAGGAGGCACCGAGTCGTTCGGGCAGTCCCTGAGCGTGTTGCGTTCGACCTAAAGAATGAAAGTTATCGTATAAGCGTCTGCTATTCAAACTGTTATCGCACTCTCATTATCTGAAATTGGTGATATGATTAGAGTCATACGGGGACAATAGCTGCGTCATTTGAAAGGAGCACGTGGCACTCGGCGTTGATTTCATCTGATTCAGTGAAAGGTTACATTCCACTGCTGGTAATTATTTTGATACAGCTGTTGCTGAAGCTTCGTCTTCAGTCTTTTTTGCTCTTT
Source organism: Sympetrum striolatum (assembly GCA_947579665.1). Classification (NCBI taxonomy): domain Eukaryota; kingdom Metazoa; phylum Arthropoda; class Insecta; order Odonata; family Libellulidae; genus Sympetrum; species Sympetrum striolatum. The sequence continues at coordinate 53,338,877 of OX388347.1, read as the reverse complement.
TCATAGTTCATATGTCCCATTCCTTCCTTCAAATCTCTTAGCATTCTTTTCTTTGTTCATCTTTATGCAGTTTAATCAAACTGAATTTTTCCTATTGTTGTATAGATTGAAAACCTATTCTTTCTTTCATTGACATCCTATTTTTCTTTACAGCTCGTAAGAAGCGACTTTATCGAATCTACCTACCAACTTCGTTCCGACACGGGACCGCAGCGGTAACGGGCCATTCAATCAACCCACGTGCTTCAATTCCGGTAAGTTTTAATCTTTTAATCTATAAACCATGAACCAGCATACTCATTAACTGTTTTTTGTGATGGTATGATTAATGTAATGGGGTTTACTCAATTCACAATCTTGGGTCCGATATTGTTCTATTAATTCCATGCGATCTTGAGTCCAACCACATTCTACTAATTCCACCGCGGGAAGCTATTTACGCATGGCTCCCCTCTCAGCAAGCTCTCCCTCTCCTATCTTTTTGTACATTATTCAGCAATATGTCTATTTAGTCACAGGGTTCAGTCCTCAAGATCGGGAACAGACTATACATGCTTATAACTCCTTCAAAGAAATACGCCGTGTATACTTTTCACATGTACTTTGAATTCCTTAAAGTAATAAAGCATGGATAAACTCACGCAATCAAAGTTAACCGACGAATGAGGATGGATATGCAGTCACTAGCAAGAGTATATCGGAAAGTTTGATCTAGCGGCCAAAGAGCGCAGTTACAATTTCTGTAAGTACTAGGTGATTCGTAGGTTCGAGGGTAAACGATGGAGGGGGTATTTCTTTCGGAAGCGAGTGAGGGGAGGGAAGGGGAAACCTGCCGGCACCGGAACCAAACCGAGGCAGAGGCTTGCCCAGTTGGAAGGGTCTTCGAGGTTGCGTTGGTGTACGGCTGTGAAGCAGCTCGCCAGGAGGAAAGGTTTTCCCCCTTGGGCAGCTTGAGGAACCCAGCGACACCGAGTTGAATGCCGGTGACTTCGACTCTTGACTGAATACGTAAAAGATACGAATTGTGATTGTGACAAATGAACGTTTACGCTTTTTAGACTTATTGTTTATCCCGTTCTAGATACCAGATAATACCTACCATACCACTTTTGGGTGAACCACCAGATACCACTTTTGGGTGAAATATATTGGTTCGTGAGGCTTAACACATATTTAGGGCACATTATTTACCTAAAGGTAATTTATGCGTGGCAGGTCAGGATATGTCCAGGTTGAGCAGTAATAAATTTTGGTGCCCAAGGAAATTTCTGAAGGCACCAATATTTTGATAGAGAAATAATTTTCGTAAATTTCACATCAGCAAAATTACTATTCATGCTGTATAGTTCAAAAATAGTTCGCCGAGGATGGGATTCGAGCCCACGCGTGCAGAGAACATTACATTAGCATTCCAACGCCTTAACCACTCAACCACCTCGACAGATGTTCATTGCAAGTAATATGGAATTTACATTATTACCCTGTAGGGCATTATAAGCGTGATAGGTAATATTTATTCAGCAAATAAATGCTACGCCACCGAAAATATCCAACTGATATATAAAATGGAAATAACTCACCAATGAAAACTACGTCATTGTTTTATGCCCTATTCCAGTTTTTACCAAGGTAGAGGAAGATTACTATAGAGAATTATAATTAATTTTGAATAGTTAGATAAAAACGCTAATAGTGCTAAAGAAGCATTGAATTGTGATATTTCCGTCGATTAACATTGCGCTCATACTCGCTGTCTCATGGAATTTGCCGGATATTTTAAATAATCAATGGCGCCTTCAAGTACATATTTTTTGTGACTTTCCTCCTTATATGTAGTAGTAGTAGTATTGTTAAAAAAGCTTCGACAGCTTAGGTCATTTCGCACATTAGCTCCCACCGGGATTCGAACCCGGGACCGCTTTCACCAAAGGTAAACGCGCTATCCACATGACTATCCAGGAGCATCTCCTTATATGTAATTTGTTATCCGTCTTTCAAATATTTCAAACATTTTTGGATTTACTACTTTTCCTCTTGGATAATTGCGAGCACTTCCTCCTCATGCTTTTCCTCATAGCAACTCTTGGCGCGTAAATGTTGAATTACTTTCTTAATATCAGAAAATAATGTGTTGGGTAAATATAATTAAATATAGATGGAAATAGCCACAAAAATTTTTTCTTGAGAGTTCCTCCTTCGAATAAGGAAAAACGCCGCAATTATTCCTCCCAGCCTCCGTAGTGGATAGTGCTAACTTTCCAACGCCGGGGTCCCTGGTTCGAATTCGGAATAGAGCATGTTGCTTGTGTGTTTCATTTGAAAATGGTTTATTATGAAGGTGGCCTTTAAGACTAAAATTCGTGTAATAATTTTGCCCGCTTGGCTATGCTATGGGAGTCCAATGTACTTGCTTATTCGATATGTAATACTTAAATATTCCTTTAAGATTATTTTAGTTTAATATCTAATGTTTTCGTTGCTAATAGAAGATCAATTGGAATCAGTGAACGACTAATAAAGTTTAATCAATAAAATTAATTGAAATTAAATTGGAAAAATACACCCCGTGAATAAATGGTCTTAGCAAGTCAGTTACCCACATGTTTGGGAATGTCAGTATTACCTTAAATTGATCACGAATTAAATTATCTTCATGGAGTTTAGCAGTATACATCTTAGATCTTTTAAATAAAAATGAAGTTGCTAATTATGTTTCTTATGGAATTATCTCGTAGTTTTTAAGGCGTTTCCATATCTTTGATGGTATCCAACAGTGAAAAAATAAATATATAAGACATATGTGCAAACTAATACCGTTTAATGTCTAAAATGTATTTTAGCGCCTTAATGAGTTTCTTCTAACTTCCAGATATTATTCATCAAATAAAAATAGCTTAAGTGTGTTGTTAAAGGTAGCAGGTAAAATATCTTTATTGATGGGCTTCGAGCTTTTGAATCTACGCTACGAACAAAGAGTCATTTTTTACGATTCAAAGATTTTTCGGCCCATTTTTCAAATGAGTGATGACTGGAGACAAGCTCTTAGAGCTCTCGAGAGCTACGTCCATTAGAGGCTAGTGCTCTCGAAAAATATAATAATATATAAGTATGTTATGTCTGGGAGAGAGAAAGATACAGGAGAAATGCGTAAGACAGGTGTGGAAGAGAAAAAAGATCTCGCTTTATGATTGGAAGGAAGTCCCAGCATTATCGCCACTTATTACTCTTAATCTATGTTATGAAAATGAATTTGTGATTCATTGCCTATAAATTGAGACCGCTTATTACTGAGACTGGAAATTATCGAGAGGATGCTGAAAAACCGATGGCACATTCGTTGCTTACGAAATTCTGGATGAAACAGTATTTTGATGGAATGGGTATAGATATGCTCAATGCTTGAATTCAGTGGTTTAAGGGGTCACAGTGGTACTATATTTTATTTTTTATGTGGTCAACATCGTACACCTTCTTTCCTAAATATCAAGAAGATCCATAAAACATAAATTATGAAATCAATTAAATTAAATTAAGAAACAATAGGAAGTAAGCTTTTTTTGTTCTTATTTCATTATTTTCTATCCATGCTGTCGTCACGACGAGTTAGTTGCGACGATTTTTAAATATCTAAGCTTGATAAGTAGCTAGAGAAAATTTTCTGTCTATTTTTGCGAAGGGTTTCGTGATTGTGCAATACTATTAGAACCATCACTTTTGTTTCTGCAATGCTGACATATTAGTTTGTGATTGCTGTGCATATTAGAAATTTAATTCTAGTTCAAAGAATTTTAATTCTTATCGTGGGTGCCTTTCTAACTCAAAAACAATAGTTAGCGAGATTAGTTTAGATTAGCGAGTACATGTCTTAATAAGCCTATAACAATATATATTGGTAAGCAAACGGAGGGGCTTCCGTAGAAAGATTTCAATTGCATGCTTATTATCTCAATTGCGTAGTTGTGACATTGTGGTTTCATGACTGAATAATTGAATAATTATATATCACATACTTTTCCTTGTTTGTATTGCCTTTTGGATCGAGAGAACCCATTCTTTCGTATCATGTAATTGTTTCGAATCCGATAATACTCCCAATCCCCGAGTTTTAGTTAAAAGGTGAAATTTCAGAGAGTCCCTGCCGATTTCCGTGAGCTTGCTCTAAAAATTCAGAATACGATATCGTGTATCAGAAATTGAATTTTTTCTATTCCATACATGTCCTGAATATCAAAGCTATCAAAGCCAATCGAAAAATAAATCATATACTATAGCAAATATTACATTTATTTTCTGTTGAATGTCGTACAGATCATTTAAAAATATAAACTGTCAAATCTTGAAACATAATTGGTCCGAATCTTTCCATAAGCAGCACTAAAATCTTTTTGGCTACTGGCATGTCAAAGAGAACAAATAAACCATCTAGAAGGTTGCTCAACCGGGCAGAATTTTATGTAACTCGAGATGGAGATCATTACTTAATGGAAGGAAGTGGAAAAATAAAATGGGTAATTTAATGATCCGAGCATTCTTTTTCATCTTACCTCCCTTTCTCTTACGACATTGATGAACTCTCCCGCTCGCTGTTGGAATTTCCGTCCTCTTAAGATGGTCCTTTTATTCTCTTTCAAGCGTCCCCTCAGAGATAACATGGAAACATTATATCTTCTTCAATAACGGGCCTGAGACAATGTACGGGGACGTCACGCGCTCGCCTCTTTGCCGCAATCATCTTTTTTTTATTCCTTCATCTCCAAAGTTTACTTCGTCGGTGGTCCCCAAGAGTGCATTAAGGTGTCCTTTACCTTCAACTCTCCCTTTTCGGCCCGTTTTCAATTTCGAATGATGCCTTCATCTCTGACAATCCGTTTTCTTTAAGGAACGGTATTTTTGATTTAAGGTTATTTAAGTTACACAATAATAACATATTATATAAACAAATTTTGGTGTAACAGATTACTATTGTGAATCATGCTACTTCAGAAAATTTCGTTTTACCATTTTAATCATTTTTATGTTTTTTATTTAAGTTGACAAATATTTACTGTTAACCACTATCCATGGTAATAGTTATTCCTAACTATAAACCTAGTACCTCAATGATCAAAAAATGAAATGATTTAATAATCACAATTAAACGTCACAACCGTATCGATGTCTTCAAGCTTCCATTTTGTTTACACGTCAAAACCCAACAGAAAAATAAAATGAATCATAAAACAAGTCTTTTTTTGTCTTCCCACTTTACGTATTATATGCGAAAGACATGAGTAAAAGTTCTAGCCTCGGGATATTATCCCATCGCGATTCATATGCCGTAGTCTGCCATCTACGTTCATATCCATACCATAGCTCTAGCATTGTATGGCTGGTATTGTAAACAAAGCAATCAACCTGTTTCTTTCTTGATTATTGTCATTCACCAATCGAGAAGGGCTTTCAGGACGATCCGTTTGGATAAGTTGTGTATTAGGAGTTCTTTTTCATCAAGCATAGTAAACTAATACTCATTGGATTGAAAAATTACTTACTTTCAGCTTATCAATGGATATTATTTTCAACAAAACTTCCGAATCATTTAAAAAAATATTCACCAAATAATATACCGAATTTCCTTTTTAAGGAAAATTCTTTTTTTTATTCCTCTTTCAAATCTCTCAAAGAGAATGTAAATTAAAATTAACGTGAGAAAAAAATAATTATTTTACAAGGCTTGTCTTGATATGGTTGTCGAAAAATCATGAAACATCTTATTTTTATCAGAGTAACTCATTAACAGATTTATATCCTGAATGGAAACTGGATTCCTTTAATCGAAGTCTTAAATGATTGTTACTTAAGCTATTAAAAAAATATTACCATCTCCCTTATTACAATCATGCGTTTAAACATGCTAATGAAATGTTGACACTTTTAAACTTCGAATTCTACTAAAAAAGTCGACGCTTTGAATTCAGAAATCATCTGCTTCTCTTTATTTTTTAAACTTTCCTAAAAAAGCCGGGGCTACTGTAACCGAATGAAAGTGTTTTTATTCCGCCGCAACCTGCCCCGTGGAGATGTTAAACATACGAGCCACTTGGAAAGAAGTTGTTGACTCGACCCTAGTTTGTTGACTGCCTATTTTTTTATGCATACATTCTGTATGATGCACCTCACGTTCTCTACCTCACTAGGGTCCATTTTAAAGCTTCCGGTTCTGAAGTCTTTAAGGATGCCGGGCCCTTTAGAAGCCCTAATAGAACTTGTATGAATCCCCTTCTAGAAAATACGCTCCCTTTCCCTGTACCATATATCTTTACATATTCGTCCTCCCTAAAATTTTCCCACCGCATGGCCTTCCTCCAATATTTTCTCAGACCCCTTGTCCCCTCCATGTGTTTATCATTCATCGCAGTTGCCCCCTCCTGAGAGTTAACATACATTTTTCAGGCGAAAGCGTCGAAATTTTTTCTTCCTTGCCTCACTAAAAGGAGGTCCGCTGCTCGTCATAAAGATCAAGAGGTTCGGAAGTGCATCGGTTGTGTCGTAGATTAGTTTCTTTTTTACGCATCCATTCGTTCTTGGAGGACTTTTTCCATCTTGAATTACTAAGATACTAAAAAGCGATTCCTTACATTATTACTTCAGTAACTTCAGAGTGAATTTTTTATTGAAGAAGCAATTTACTTACTATCATTCACCTGTATTTTTATACTCACCCTGCAATTGTGGGATGGCATTTACACCATTGTTCTTGACTAACGTTTAAGTTCGCTAGCTTCTCTAAAGCAACGCGAAGAACTACCAGAATTAATTATCTATCCAGGTAATTATATCCTAATTACCATTTGGAGTTTACTTACGGATTTCGGGTTCGTTTGTGACTGAAATTCCAAAATAAATAACTTTGACGACGAGTGATGTACTGATTAATTACTCAAGATGCTTCTTTTTTTTGTTAATCTAGTCTTCTTCATCAAAGCAGAAACGTATGTCTAACTTAAAATCTACGTAAGCAGATCAAGCTGCTCTGCGTTTGATCATCTCTTTATAGGAGAATTATCTCACTTCGTGAAACTTAATTGAGAAATATCAATCAAACAGAAACTAAATCATAACTGGGAATTTTTTATGGGATCGCTCGATTAAATAAGCTCGTTTTAACACCTATCACTTGTATTTTTAATGTGTAATTTCTTTCCACCTAAGAAAAAGCAATTATGCCTCCGAATTTTTTAATATACTCAACCATCTTAATAACAAGTGCTATAATACTTTATTAATTACTATTTAGTGCAGTATATGAGATAAGAATAACAATTTATTTTATCGCGACACAGATTATCATAGATATAGGGATAGCAAAATACAGAACTTATATCCTGATAATCAAAAACTATTATTTATCAAGCGTAAGGTGTGTGCAAGGTATCAAAAACATGATGGCAACGAATATTAGGATATTTGATAGTGGTATTGAGTAGTAGTATTGATTAGCATTGAGTGCTGAAGCGAGTGGTAATGATGAAGTCGGTTTTGTTTCCACCGTATGATCTCGGAATCCTTCGGCAAACAAGCCCATTGCCGTTTAGAGTCAAACCGTAAATATTTTTTGATATTAAGGAGAGTTGAATATACATTAATTTTTATCATGATAATACGATTGTTCCGTATTGGATATAATGATCCTGGTTGAAATTTTTCTATAATTAAATTGCTAACAAAATATAATTCCTCCTTTAGCAGGATTAAAAACTAGTGAAATGCGGTTAGTATCGAGCGAATATTCGATGCAGTGAATCGTAAATGATACATTGATCGTCTTTTACGTGAGACCCATTCTTAAGTTAGTTTTCTTTGTATGTAGCCAGTGACGATGAATTTGATGGTTATTTCACAATAAAAGTGCGTTACTTTAAATAAATAAATTTATTTACGAAATTAAAATCCGAAAATAGACATATGATGCCTTATTAAATCATCGTCTAGTCGATCTATTGAATTATATTTTGAATTAGATATATAAAATTATGTTTTCTCGTTGAATAACTCGAGAATATATGACCCGAGATTCTTTTCTGCCCATACACACAAGTGCATCTGCGATGTTACCTCTCGCACGCCCCTCGCGAAAATTTTAAAGTGTTTGACATTCCTCATTGAGGTTCTCTACATATATATCTTACTTAACCGAAAACATTTCGGTCGCGCCAAGCGGCCACTCGTTAACAGGGACTTAATTCCTGCCATTTCATCTTCCAGAAGGTCACTTCTCAAAAAATTCCCCTCCTAACCTCTGCCTTTTTAAAATTTCGGGCGTGAGGCATATATTCAGTCCGCGGTGTGCATTACACCCGTTCTTATACACCCTCATGTAAATCCTCCTGCGCAACGCATTTAAAGTCACACACGTCAGGGGCGTAATTCACTAGGTAGGCGCGGGGAGGGAAAGATACGGTCTTATTACCAAAACTAGAGGACCACACCCCGCAGTGGGCGAATAGAACATAAACTAAATTTCCTCTCCTTTATCTAACATCTCACGCCACTCAATTCAGACCCTTTTCCCGCGTACTTCACACCCACAATGGCGCTAAAATATTCATTTCTCCCAAACAATGCCTCCCTCTAGAACGCCTATTTTCCTTTATCTCCCTCCTTCGGGTTTCCACGGCCATCCGTCCTCGGCCCATCACCTCTCCTACGGCTTGGAACACGCTTCTCCCCTCCCCCATCTTCCAAGGAGGTAACACTCCCGAAGCCCCTCCGAGTAGCCTTGAAAGGGTACGGTCTCACCGAGATAGGCGACCTGTAGGCTGAAAGGGGAAAAAACGTGGAGATTTGGTGGCCATCCGCCCCATCTCTTCGGAGTTAAGTGCTTTAATATAGACGTCGAGGGAAGATTAGGATTTTTCGCCTACGTCAGCGGGGGAAATTATTAATTAAGGCTCCGGGAACGGATTTTTCGAAAAAAAAGTTTCCGCCGCAGCACGCGTCGGTGTTTGTGCGTTCGGGTTGATTCCATGTCCACAAAAGTGCCCGGTGTTTATATTCTCCCGACCATCTCCAAGCCCCTTTGTCCGTCAGGCCTCAAAAGCACTCTCTTCTCGCTGAATCATCCCGCGGGATTTTTGTTTGATTAAATAGGGGTATCCTTACGGCATCGGCGCGTCCAGACGCTTTCCGATTGCGGTTTTTAAAGGCCCAATTTATGAACGAGTGCTCTCTCCCCCTCCTTCAAAGGGTTTTTCCCGTTTTGATCTGGAAGGTGAAAGGAATCGAGTGATGTACAACGCGCAACTTTTAAAACGTATCGCTCCGATCCGTGCTTTTCAACGGAAAAGTTTTTCCCGGTCAAAAGAGTTTCCGAACGCCGCGCTGTGGAAATTATCCCGAGCGAATGGTTTAATCCTTGATTACTGTTAGTTTGGAGAGAGGAAAACTTTACGGGTTGTTCATGCTTAATCAATCCCTCCTCTGAGGCGGGTCGCGGAGTCAAACGGTGTGTTTAAGTCCGTGATTCCCCGCTTTTATTCTTGCTTGGTGCACGTACGAACTAGCTGTATCTTTGCGGGAATACGAGGTGGATTCATTTAGTCTGATTTCAGGATTATGAGGTATAAGAAATAAAGAGTGGAATTAAAGTTTTCTGCACTTAATTTTCAATTCAAGGTTAATAACCTCGTCGGAGATATTTTAGTGTAATAACATTTCTGAGTGGTCGTGGAAATGAATTCGGTATAATTTAAGTTTAATTTTGTCGTACAGTTATGCTGCAGCATTCGAGTTGGGTAGTTCTGATTACAGCAATCTAATCTTTTTTCATTGAGTTTTTAATTAAAGCAAAGATAAGAATCTGCGGTAGACAATGAAGAGTTTGTATCGAAGAGTCTATTTTTTGCCATACTTCACATCTCCTCGGCTTGGATAGCTCAGTCGACAGAGCATTGGGCTAAGCGTTGGCATAGTCACAGACACAATTCGTACAATTCATAATTTTTTCCAATGTCACACGCTGAAATGCTTTTCGCAGGGTACACCTGTAAACTCATAGCACACGCTACGCAAAGAGTGCACTACTACAAATCGAGAAAGAATAATTTTAATTGGATTAATTAATTCTACTAGGAATGGTAGACTTACGAATAATACGGAAATATGTATTTTATTTTTGATAGGAATGAGAAGATGCTATATTTACCTTATTACGAATTCAATTCTTTCAACTCATTCATTTTGCCAATAAATATGTAGATCGAAATATATTTCCAATGCGTTTTGACGGTAGGAGTCACAATTGCATAAAATATGAGTGCAGAAACGAATATTCGTCCAATATAATTATCGCCAACCCCCAGATTATAAAAGGCTGACCTGAAATTTATAGATAAAGAATTTATGTCCGAATTAAAGAAGTTTTCTGTTTGAAAAATCGTCTCGCGAGTAACCATTACGTCAGAGTCTTATCCCCCTGAGAACACCAACTTGAGGAAGGGAAACCCTATCTCGGACAGTAGAAGACCATCCTCATGGCTCCCTTAATGAGAGAATGAACGTTGAGCCAGGATGAAAGGGACAATCATGCGGGTTTTGGGAAGGTGAAGAGGGGACTCGGTCCATCCACAGTTCGACCAACTTTCTCGCCTCGGGTCCCCAGTTCCCTATTCCGAAATACTCCCAAGTTGTCACCACCCGCTTTTTTCCACTCCGCAACGTCTCCTCTTGTTCCACTCTCTAGTTGTCTGTTTCCTATACCTTTCACTATGTTTGTAGCTCCTCCTACCTTTCCTATTTCCACCCCTTTAACCCCCAATTCTTCTTCAAACTTCCTTTCGCTCCGTCTCTTCTCTCCCAGGATTCCCTCGCTCCCGAGGATGTCCTAAAAGGGAAAAAATTGATTTCGGAAATGGGGCGGAATTGGATTTCTGAAGGTAGAAAACTTTCTCGCGTCTGTCTGCAGCATCGATGGGAGACGTTTTTTCCTTTGACAAGAAGAGCTACTTCTCTCTCAAATTTCTAGGGAATGTGGGCGAAAGCGTTTTCAAAGGCGTTTTGGACGCATTACTATGAAATCCTCCGGGACAGGAGAACGCTTGTTAAGCGCCCGATCGAGGAAGGTTGCTCGAAATCAGTTTTGCCCTTAATATTTGCAGCAGAATCTTCAATATATTGTGATCTGGTTCTTCCTTTGTATTCATCTGAAAGTGTTTAATATCAGAGCACGTTTCATACTTTTGGACTCAAGAATATTGTGTTTGCTCTTGCGTAAATAAAATAAATAAATACACAGGGAGCATTTTTGCATTCTAGCAGCCTCCATGAGTTCTTTCAAAAACCTTAAAATTTAAACTTTTACTGACACAGTAATGATGGGCCCAAGTTCGGCTAACATTTCAATAAGGAGGGTTCACTCGTTCCATAAAAAAATGAAAATTATTCATAATGGCTCATTGTGTTTCGCCTCAAAAGGAGGAATCATCAGGAGCACATTTAACAATAGGCTTGTAGAGCAAAAATAAATAATCTCAGAACTTCATGCCATGCAAGCTTGTCGTTAATGATGCATCTGATGATTTCCCCTTTGGAGGAAATTGCATAAAGCATTTGCATTGCATTGAATGTATTGCGTTCTATCAAATTGTTTTGACGGTCTTTGGAGTAAGTCTCTCTCTCTCTCTCTCTCTCTGTTGTAAGTGACTGACTCATTCACGTATAGGCACCATTCATTTAAAATTTTCGATACCATGAGAAATTAATGGATAACTACTTAATATATCCTCGAAGCGGGTGTTTAAATTGAATGGTTGATTTCAAGATTGATCAATTTCCCATATTGTCGATTATTTGTATTTTTATAATCATTACTAGCGATCTTTACAAGTGATCATTAGCAATTAAACCGGGTCATTGCAAACATTTCTGAAAAACGTTCTCCTGGAATAGAGAAATGTGATGATTTACTTTTGTTTACTTTATGCTACTCAATATATATAATTATTTTATCACGATGTCACTTCGTTTCTGGGTTTTGTTTGCGTATTATAATTGCTTAAGTTACGTCGTAATGACCGTGCGTTTCAAGTTTTTAAGAGTTAATTAATAACCAGGTCCTTTCTAAGATTTTTGGTTGCTCCATAAGGTCTAATAACCTATCACCCAAGTTATAGATGCCTTTAGAATAATCCTTTCATTCATCGCTCCTGGACTGTATATCTTAAAGCACTAATTTAACATTTCGATTGATTCCAAGAAGTGCTTCCTCTAAGATACTTTTAGGAACTTTATATGAGGGTAAAACTTTCAATTTTCAGTCGGTTGCTCTCTTTTATTCAAGTAAGCTGAATTTTTACATTTTACAAAGGAGGAAAGGATCCTAATCCTTATTTTACAAAGGAAAGAGACCTTATCGGCCTCTTTGTGACTCGCAGTTTTGTGTACAATTTCGTATTTCCGGCGTAAATTCCGGTGCTTGGATACATAGCTTTCCGCGCTATCATTTCCGCGTCTTTGATGTTTCCCTTCCATTTATTTCATCATTACGGCGTCCATACCCTCCCTCCCCCATTGGTCATCCGCACCTGATCCGTCTTCCCAGCATCCCTTTCTTCTCCAATCCCTGGCTCTCCGTGGCAAATGCATCGCCGTCACTCACTGGCCCATCAAAAACACTTTTCCCCGTATTTCACGCCGTGCTACCTGGCAAGCAGGACACCTGACCGTCCATCCCAGGGCACTCCACCCGGACGGAAAAAAGGAAAAAAACAACTCCAGAGGTCACACAAATAACGTCGGAGAAAAAGGCCCTGTAAAGAATCGTTTGGCGCGAAAACACTCGCCTTATTCATTCCTCCTTAACGACTACCACTTTCTTATTTCTACCTGCTTCGTCCCCCGAATTTTCCACCTCTATTCCTTCGAAAGAAGGAAAAAAGGTCCCATTCTCCCCTTCACGACACGTCCATCTAATTGAATCGGTTTCTAGGGAAAACCGCTTCGTCCATTGTCGTGGTCAGCTGGTGTCAATGGACCGCCGTATTTTTCCTTGATGCCTCGGCCCCCCTTGGTTGCGAGCCCGAGGTTGTGCGGTGTCCCCGCGGGGGTTTGAATTTTGTTCCTCGGAGGACGATCTTGGAGGCGTTTTTCTCACGTGGAGGTGAGAAGACTTCGATTCCTGCTCACCGAGCGCTGGATCTATTCTTCCCATTGTGGAAGGATATAGGGTAGGAATTTTGTGGTGTTCCGTGCACGTTGGCGTGATTAAATTCGTACGTCCATTCGGACCTATGCGGATGTTCGAATCAGAATTGTCACTGCCTACGCTCGAACCTGACTTTGATTCGAAATCCTCAAAGCTTGACGCGCGGGGGATTCATTGTTAATCAGAACGTGAGTGTAAACCTTCTTTAAAAATAGCAGAAGTTTACTCAAAGTATGCGGAGTGGATTGAACGTATAATACCAGTAGAAAGTACTATTCCGTAGTCGCAAGGAACTATTGTAGGAACTATAGCCTACAAGGAGAGTATGAAAATAATTCATTGGCGGCCATGGACTAATTTTGGCAGATATTTGATTACCTGGAGTATTGTAAGCACTGAGAAATCGTGCGAAATCTCTTGAAGAAATACACTCCGATTACACACCGAAATAGTACTAAATCAATGAATAATCTTCTCTAAAACTAATATATTTGCTAACTAGCATACGCGATTTAAATTTAATATATTTTTTCTTAAGATGCATTCACTTCTAGTTGCACAAAAAGAAATGCACGATTTGTTTATCAAATGATATACTAGAAATATAATGATATCATAACTTTAACTACGTCTTAGTTTACATACCTTCTTTTGCCTACTACTCTAACCTTATTCACCCATAATTTGGTATAGCTTCTAATCTTTGTCACAACTTCGTATGTTTTCGGAAATTTTTTAACTGTTTCGGAAAAAATTTTAACACTAACCCTCTGAAAGTTAACCTTTCCAAAATTTTCACTTTAGGCATATGTGTCTGCCCAAGCATTTTTATACTTCATATTTTTATTCTATCAGTACCTCAGAATAAGCATCCCTTCCTATTTAAGCAGTCTTGTTATTCAATAGCAATGGTATTTGCATACATGATGCCCGTTAAATCAAAGAATAATTTAACTTAATGTTGGTAAATTAGCCCTTTGATCATCATCTAAGCTCGCACACGTCTGTACCAGATATGTCAGATCCTGAAATTTCGAGCACCAAAATTTTGTCTATCGTCGTTATAGTATTATCGTATTTGTAGCGTCTATCATATTTGGTTACTATATAAAATCTTCTTAATCAACTTGGTACGAACAGCAGTATATATAAGCAGTTTCCCTCATAAAGATAACTTCTCTTGAGATACTGTTATCATGGTAGGTACTATCAGTGCCTACTGTACCTACTGATATATCACATTATTGTATATTATTTAATTTAATAATTTTTCTAAATTATAGGTTAAATTTTGTACATTATATGAATGACACCAACCGCATTCACAGTAGTTTTAAAGATTAATCGAAAATTATATATATATATATATATATAAATAATACCATATATTTTCTTTGCTTTCACATGAATGCTTTATATCGACAATGTTATACGCTTCATCTTGATTTTTTCTATATCCAGGCGGAATATTTATTTTTATCAATTGGATTAATTTACACATCAGTGTTTTCTGCTTTGTTAATCCAAATAAAGGGCATATAGATTCTAATGATGCAATTAGTATTCCCCCAGCAAACATTTCCCCATTATCGCCAGGTCTCTAATCAAGACTTTTCGGGCAGGAATGAAGCTTACACTTCCGCCATCCCAACTGATGCCTTTCACTCAATCTATTATTCAGAAAAATTTCCCGATTCCTGAGTATAAATCATGATTTGCTCCCCTGATTTCGAGTCAATTTGTTTTAAACCGGAGCTCGAAAGAGGATTTCGAGTCCGGATTGTTTTCGGAAACAAGTTTGGGCAAATCATTTCCATCCGGGGCGCTCGTTCCATCTCCCGGTGACGTCCACGCTGATCCAGCACATATCCATCGAGTTTAATTTGGAATCCTAGTGTTAAACCGATATCTCCATTATCCCGGATGAGCAAAAGGATTTCTCAATCGCCGTCTCTTCCGCCCGATGCCCATATGCAATTCCTATCGGCGGGCATTTATCGAAATGCATGCAAACGCATTTATCGGTATGCATCTCGGCGTCATTCGAACTACCGCATCCAATTACGTGTCGGATTGCATCCCGGAGCCAGACCGAAAAGCTTATGAGGGAGGAAAAATTAAATCACTCTCCGGTTAACTATATTCGCGCGTAACGAGTGCACTGTATTCGGCACTCCCGACTCTAAAACGCGCCTTTTGTGGAATGCCTTTTCGAGGGAACGGTGACAGAGGCTCAAGGCGAATTTCTTTTTCGACTTTATACGCCACCCAGTGACAGGACTTTACGACTCCCTCCGAATAAGCCCCGGTAATTACCTCTCCCGAGGAGAGGTTCATGAAGCGAGGGGAGGCTGTGTTATTTTATGTCTCATCTGATGAGAATGTGACTCTTTCAACGCTGATTAAAGTATGGCGTATCGGGTTATTCGGAAGATGATTCAATGAAGGGGGAATTAACGTCCATTTCAGGATATTTATATGTGGAATGCGACCCACCGTTTATTGGTTTGAAACGTATAAATGCGCAAAATAAATAATTTTAAATAATGGAATATTTTTAATTTACCCAGACAGAACGTAAAAAAGCAAATTAATTTTCACCAAAATTACTCTAGTTAATTAGATTTAATCTATCGAATTTACTTAAGTATTTAAAGAATCAACTATACTTTTGCGTGTTTCTTGAAACAGGACAAAAATACAGACACGATGCCACTAATAATGTGAACTTAAAATCTCTTTTTCTTACAGTTACATAAGTAAATAGAAATATAAGGTATACATAATATAAATTGATTAATGAATATGATGCTGGCAAATTATATTAAAGCATTAATTTAGACTTAACGGAAGCGATTATGCTATCCCGATTCGGAGCGATATGGATTAATATCTTTTAAGATGTCAATATGGAATTATTGGTGTACAGGATAAAAATGTATACAGTGTTGCCGTATACAGGCTCTCTTATTAGTTAAAAACTGTTAACAATCAAGTTGGTGAATTTCACTTCACTCTTTTACCAATTTTGTAATCAATGGTTAAATTAAGCAAATCTCTGTAAGTAAGCTCTGTTTAAGTTAAGACTTTTGGAAAAATGTAGGGTATTTTTAGAAAATGTGAGGACCTGGTACTTAATTCTCAATGAGAAAGAATCACTGCCAAGGAACTAATTTAAGATGTCATCAGATTAATTTCCAGAGATCCAGGTTTGAGCCTGGTCTTGTCAGACTTTTTTATGTTTGATCTTCCTTAGGAATTTTCCTAAATGCACGACTTTTTCAGGCAAATTCACTTACTACCTTCTTTTATTTCGTAAATATTATTCATAGTATCTTATCAAACCATGTAACAAGATAGAGACATGGTATATACTATCTACCGTAAACGTATCATACTTGTATCTAACTTGCTAGTTTAAACTGATATTTAAAATCGTTTACCTTAACGATCCCATTCTACATCAACAAATATATTAGCAACATTTATCCATTTTTCATTGCAACTTCTGAAACGCTATGTTTTTACCATATTACAAATTAGGAAAGATTCCTCTTTTGAGCTCGAAATAAAAACGCAAGAACGGTTCGTTAAAGAAAGCTGGACAGCTCATATTCTGTTCATTTAATTTCTTACGTAAGAATAAATACAAAAACTTCCGATGGAAAAACTCGTGTTCCCAGCTAGACGAACATTCAGATGAACTTAAGTCGGAGTTTATTTTTAGGGGCGTATCCTCGCTCTCCTTGTTTGTCTTCTTTAAATTGCTATTTTCTTGCATCCCCGTGTACTGCTGTCGAGAGGGAGTGAGGGTAGGGGGATGAAGTCGGTGTTTGAGGTCAAGAGGACGTGTGCTAGGTCTCATATCAGCCAAGTACTCTCTTGCCATCTGAATTTAATCGCTTGAGTGGAGACCGAAGTTTTCCCTAACATTTCGGACGTCGGAAGGCACTCCAAATGCAAACTTTTTCCAACTGCTTACATTCAGACATCCCTCAAAGGGCGGTATCCTCCCTTTAGCATATTCCGAAAGTACTAGAAAATCAAGCGAGGAAATACACGTAATTGGTTTGACTCCGGGAAAAACTTCGCCCGGAGCGAGAAGTGCGGAAAGCTTTTCCCTCGATTAATATTTTACTCGCGTAAATATATAGAATGACGGTCCGAAACGACGTCGTAAGTTTAATTTGGGGAAAATAAAAAAGTCGGCGAATGAAAAGCTCGGCTGGAGAAGAGTAGTTCGCTGGATCGTCGAGAGATGGCGCGAGCGAGGGAATGTGAGGTTTAAAGAGATGGACGCGTTGGAGACCAAGGCGAGAGCTCTCTTGTGAAAGGAGAGGTTTATTAACTCATGGATTGAGTCTAGCATTTCTGTGAAGAAGCTTCCAAAGGTGTTGGTATCTAATAATTGAAGTCAGGAGACATTTTTGGCGATGTCATAGCCAAGCAGCTGCGTTAAATGTTTCATATCTAAAGGAAAATTTTTAAAAAATACCTAAGGTCGTTGTATATAACCGTGCTTATGATACAAGAGTCATGGTTGTAGAAAAGTTGAATTCCTCTCCGAGATTAAATATTACATTACATTTGATCAGATCTTTTAATTGTGTTTTTCAACGAAATATGATATTTAAGAAACGAATATGATATTCAAGAAACATCTTTATATTTAAGAAATAATTGAAGTAATAATAAGCTAATCTACGGAACACACAATCAACCAGTAAAGGCCTTGCTCTTGTCACAGCCTTGAGGAATTCTGCGAACATGGAATCCTTCGGATTGGAAAACAGTGGGATAGTTGTGCACAGGCAGCTAATGTTTAATTTGGATTAAGATTTCAACTATACCCACGGTGTCATTTCGTACCTTTTTATTTGAACACTCCATATGAATGTTAATCATGTGAAAGCATGATTATTATGCTGAGCATTTATTGCACTTGATTTGTAAGTACGACTATTTTTATTGTTATGTCATTGTATTATCTAGGTTAGGTCAAATGCTCTCTCTTCCCCCAAACTGTTGACATTATCAGGTGATAAAATTTGAATAGCTGAAATACAATTGAATACAATTAACTTACTAATAGATAAGTAATTTCAGTACATAAATGCAGAATGATTTGGGTTTTTGGGAATAACTTCAATTTAAGCTCAACTGAGGAAAGCCCACGATGTTGGAAAAACCCTACGCAAGAAGGAAAGAGGAAAAATACACGTGAATACAGGCTAATTAAGTTTCTCTTAATTAGATCCCAACAGAAAATAGGGGCAGTAAATAACCATCTCCGATTTCAGATCATGTTTGGGAATTCTGATATGTTTGTTCGGTTTTCACTTCGGAAAAAAACCGTTTATTTTTGTCTCGGTTCTGGTTCGATACCTTGTGTTTATCCTCTGGTTTACGGGTTTCGCGTGGTTCGGAGAGGCCATTGGACTGTCAGATAGCTCATTTATCCCCAAACCCATTCCGAGAGCACCCTCGGAACAACCCCGTATCCGTGGCAACTCGAGGTCAAGGGTTCGAACGCTGTGCCGCCTCGCCATTGTACGCAATCGAGCCACGACCACGCCCTCTCTGCGAAAAGGAGCTCTTTCTTTACGGTGCTCAATTCCTCTTTCTCCCCTTTCTCTGGCCACTCACCTCTTTGCCATTTGAACAGCGCACTCACGAGACCAACGCCTCACTACGCAGCGTTTGAGGGCCGACTTTCAAAGTCCCAGACTTATTCTTGAATTTTAAACGTCCTCCCCCCTTTCTCTCCGCGGTATTCTCGTATCTGCGTTGCGTCTTGTGTAATTTT
Source organism: Sympetrum striolatum (assembly GCA_947579665.1). Taxonomy (NCBI): domain Eukaryota; kingdom Metazoa; phylum Arthropoda; class Insecta; order Odonata; family Libellulidae; genus Sympetrum; species Sympetrum striolatum. The sequence goes on along the minus strand of OX388347.1, from coordinate 53,319,891 downwards.
GCGGGGGCTGCCTTCGCGAGATTATCGGTTCGGGTTTTTCTGCGAAATGAGTCGTGCTAGGATTCGGCTATTTCCTATGCAAGATAACGAAAGAGAAAGTCCTCTTGCGCGGGAGTGAAGTTACATTAGGTGAAATTGTACCCGAAATTATTTGGAAAGGAAGTTGCTGGCTTCAGATGCGCGACTGGGTGTCTACTATCGCAGATGGTTTAATAGCTTACTTTCTGTCTTTCGGCTCACATTTAAATATATTTCGTACTAAAGAGTATTTCGTGGTGCTACTGTTTCTGTAAGCTGGATGCCGATTCTTTTTCTCCGCATTACTGATAATTGACTCGTAGTTCCTCGTTAACTGCAACGGAAGTTAGTCTTTTGCTAATTAATTCATATTGAGTGCAATATTCATGATGGATATATCGGTATTCCAACAAGAACAACATTGAATACTGAGTCATTTTCCTACTCAAATTGGTGCTGGATTTTACATTTTTGTTGTGTTAAGTCGTCATTAAATTTTCTGATACTTAAATACCTTAGACTACTGATTCGAAAGACTGCAGAATACTCTGTAAAATTACCACATAAGTACATTTACATTGACGTTCTTTAGCGGGTGAGTTCCAAAGTTACAGATGTATTCCTTACCCAAGATCTTACGTATTGTGCTAAAGAGTAAAAAGCAGAAATATTCGAATCATTCTGAAACAAGAGATCATATAAGAGATTCATATCCATGAGATACGTCAAAAGAAACTATCGGATGTAAATGTATAAGAGCAGTTTCTAGTACTAGTTGAAGTAATGCTTTGTATATTAGAAGTAGTGGTTAAAACAATAACGGTTCAACAGTAATAATTTTTTTCTTACTTCGACCTAAAATTTTGTTTGAATCATTAAGGTCTGTAAAATTTTAAGAATCGCTCAGCACTTATCAGCAAACCAAACAGAACACTTTCCCTTTAAAAGATTATAGAACTACAAAAACTAGATGAAAATAGCTTTTTATAATCTAGTTTTTGAATTTCAGCCAATAGGTGATTTGACAATAGAATATTAGAAAATAAGAATTCATTTTTATTGCTATACGCATTAACGAAATTGCATGTTACTACCTTGTTATGCTTTCTTGCAACTAATGCTCAAGTTAAGATTTTTAAAACCGAAAAATTAAATTTTGGAATTCTAAGTATCTTTGCCACGTTTTCCATTTTTTTTGGTAATATGTACTTATAACTGAACTATGATTATGAGATCATGAATGTATATTAAAAGAATATACATATACCTTGTGATATTTCGTTGTCCCTTTAGAGGTTGTTCCGTGGCCAGATGGCCCGCTCACATCTGGTGAGGCCTACGTATAATATACCAGTAGTATTATTATTATAAAATTAAAACGAAATTATCAAATTCAATGCCAGTGAAAGGCGATTGCCTCATACGAGCAAATGTAGACTAAATCTGGTCGTTAATATTAAATGTTTAAGGTCCAGAAATTGATTTTCATGAATGAAACATTGTATTCAAGTTATCAATTTAATTTTCGTAATAAAATAAAATCTTTGGTTTTTCAGTTGATTGCATTAAATCAACGAAATATATAAAACCGTCAAACTGTTTTTATCAAGCCTATTTTTAAACAAAAATAATTATAAAAATGTCGCCATCTTCAATAATCTCATTTATGTTTAAAATCTCACAAGTTCAGATTGTATCATTTGTTTGCATAGCTCCAATTAGTCGCGAGCAAATATTCATCATTAGAACTTTAAACATTAATTTCTGAAATATACACATTCGAAGCTATGACTTTTGACGATCGCTAAACATTTTTCGTAAGTCGCCAGAGCTGAATGTTATTCATTATATCGCTAGATTACTCCCTCCATATTTTCGGTAGACTTTATTTCCCGAACTGCTATTTGAATTGCTTTGGCTTTAAATTATTACATGATGATTAGCTTTTGAATTGGACTGTTTCCCAAATTCCCTTTGACGGTGTCATAGAATTGCACCATGAAGTATGAACTGAATGTTTAGTAGTGACTAGATAACAAGTGGGAACTTCTGCATGGATTCGGATGTTATTGTTTTAATGGATTAGTTTTATTGATTAAAGTTTTCGGAGGCAGATTTTACGTTAAACTCTATTAATTATAACTCCTCAACACTGTCTGTTAAATATTCAGCCCCAAGACCCATCTGACGCTTTTCTGTCCAAAATTGAATTTCATTTCTATCATCGAGTCTCTTTCCTTCAATCATTAGCTGCCATTACCTTTGGAGAGCGGATGAGGCTTCCTTTACAAAATGAGGAATGAGGAGTTCCATGCTGTACTCACGGAGCCAGAATGTGAGTCTTGTTAAACCCAGTGCCAAAAGTTAATTGAAAACTATTCACTTTATCAAGTGTTGGTAATAAGGACGCATTTAGCATTTATTAGCAGTAAAAATAAAATATGAATGCTACAGTTCAAACCAGCGAAACTGTCGATGGGATGGCGCTTTAAAATTGAATGACTAGTGTCAGGGAGTCACTTTGAAAGTGGAAAGACAGTGGAGGGAAGAAAAATTTTATTTATCGATCGAGCGGGAAGCGATGACCCAGTGCAAGAGGGTCGTCGCAGCCAACACAGTCGTAACGTATTTCGCTTAATAGGATGAGCTTTAAAGAGTGCTCCACCATTCTGCATTAAACTCATGAAATTCATGTCTTAACTCCGTTAAGTAGTTACCACGAAGGCTGGTAGATACTACATCGATTCCTTTTATTTCCTTTTGTATCTACGAAGATAGAAAGCTAGTATAGCTACGAAGAGCTAGTTGGGGGATATGAGACTTACTAGGCATGATGAGGTTCCTGCTACCATATTCTGACGAATGAAATATTTTCATTTGTTATTTGGTACAGTATAGAGAAAAATATATCTTTCAATTACTTTTGTCACAGTGTTGATCATGGCTGTGATAAAATGCTTCTGTGGTTTGAGTAGACAATTGCACTAATTAATGTATTTCCTTATGGACTGACAATAAATTGTATTATTCGTAGAGTCATTGTGATTTATGAAAAGTTCCGCTTATAGCATTTTAGCTCAAAGAGGAAAGAAAGGTCAAACTACCTCACTCCACATACTCCCTTGTAAACCTCATTCTTCTCTGCAAAGTCTTACGAGCTTATGTCAGAGGGAGTGATGCACCAACCTGCCTTCGGGCTGAGTACTTTACAGACAGGCATGATGAGGAGTGAGGTTCCTTGGTCACTTAGACAGAATACCATAAGTGGAACATGTCCAAGTGAAGCACAATGCCTATCTTAGCATTTCATAAAATCTTATTGAGAGTCATTATGCAGCATCACTAATATCTAGTAGTTTTCATTTCACCATAGCCATAAACAAAACTGTGGCAAATTTAAATGAAAGATACATTTATGTCTATCCTGTATTAAAATAAAAATGAAAATGCTCCAATCATAAGCATATGGATCTAGGAATATTAAAATCTCATTGGCAGTATTTTAAAACGCGCAATCAATACACGAGTATGGTGTGAATCCACATGGAAGGGATGATTATTTGATCAAAACGTCGATTTAAGACTTAAAAGATAAAAGTACGAAAATCAGCGTAATAAGTCTAATACTAGAAGGAGAAGGAACTCTTATATTCACTAATGTATATATTCTATCAGGGTGCTTAAGAACCCACTCAGTTTTCTCTTTTAACTATTGATCTGAATTATTCGCCGTTATCTGCGCAATTCTCACATTCATTGGTCCATTTTGTTTCTCAATTTTCTATCTTTTGAAAAGTAACGAGATGAGATTCTTGTCGCAAAATGGTTGACCTATGACTAGACTAGCACCGATTAGTGATCCTTCTCAATTGAACTGCGAATCCAGCCAATCAAAGGGCTCACGGTGAAAGGAGTTTACTCAGTTGCACATGACACCGTTAATGGATCTCGTAATCTCTCTCCTTTTTGATTAATTTATGATTGCTCCGATTCTGCATTACCCAATGACGAGATTAATGAGCATCAAGTCTCAATGAGGAGTATATGGAACATCTTCGTTCAGATCTACGATTCTCTACTTGCTTCGCAAACAATAATGGATTTTTTGTGGCCTTACACGAAAATATAGTCATTTAACGTTTATCTTATGTTCTATTACACATATTTATATATATTTAACAACGGGATGATCGAAAACATATGCGGTTTCTGAAGATATTTCGCTAATATCACTCAAGTCCCATATATATTGGTAACTTGCAAGCTAAATTATATTCAGACACTGATAAACATAACTGGATTAAATTTTCTGCTTCTGAATACCATGGCATTAAAGTATTCAGCTTATAACTGTTCAGCTGCTTCTTATAAATCCCTAAATGATCTGAAGTAAATGAAAACATTATTTTTATGAAGAAATTTAATGTAATATTCTTCTATAGGCTATTGCTAAATACATATCTTTCATTTATTCTGACAGACAACAGATCAAGTAAAACGCTATGCTAGGGTGCTCTTCTTTCCTCTTGGAAGTATGTAGTTTATCGCAACCAGAATAACGTTCACGATCGACTTAATCCGTGCATTTCAATTCTTCCGTCACAACAATATCTTGTATCAATATCTCCGTATCAACTATCAGCAGGTTTATAATAAATTTTGATAGAATCTGCGGGAATGAATGATTCATTACGTCAATTTGTTTTTTTTTTATATTTCTGAAATAATGGAGGGAGCACTTGCAAATTATTTAGTGTTGGAATCATATCTATATTTGAAAGATTTAAAAATTATATGTAAATAATAGTTTATCTAATAAGGAATTATTAATGTAAGTTTCACTCGGAACTAATATCCTCCTCAGTCCTGATGTAGCATATATGCTACATGCGGCCTTTATTTATTTCTGGCGCTATCATCGTTTGTAGCGCGAGGTGGCCGGGTGTATTATCTGCTCTACAGTGCGCGTTTCGTGATTTTGCTTCATTTTTTTCCACGCTGCAATTGACAGGTGTCAGCACTAATTAGAAGAAACACGTGTTTTTACATCTCGCCATGGCAAGAAGAATGGATTTTAATTATTGTGATTATCTTGTTTTATTAATTGTAATGTACATATAATTGCTTATAAAAAAATAATGAACGATGTGTATCTCAATTAAATGTTCAAATCAATAACTAATTAGTAAAATATCATGTTGTTAATGAGGTAGCATATACTCTACATTAGGCAACCACCTATACTTTTCTACATTTAAGTCATGATATTTTCATAACGTATTTCATATTATTAGATATTTTATTGACTGAATTTGTAATTTTTAATGCTGTTTTTACTCTTGATAATGAAGTTTAACATCAATATTCCTTATATTATTTTGTATTTCGATTGCTATATTATTTACGTATTAATTATTTAGTAAAATTTAAATTAGGTTAAATTTTATGCATAAAATATTTCAGTTTTGACGGAAACAGATATTGTTGAAATGATCGACACTATAAACCCTAATTTATCCGATCTCGAGATAGATGTTGGGGAAGATGACGAAGAGGACCTTACAGTTCGCCCAATAACTCCAGTGTTCGACTAAAGTTCTTCAGAATCTGAAGACGATTCCATCCCTATGGCTGAGATTCAGAGGAGGAGAATGGTTTGGAGACATAAAAACGAGTTAGTTGCTACTGTTGTCTGAGAGAGTTATTAATGGAATTCGTTAGATAAGATTAAAAATATTGAATAGTATCTCTCTAATTTCTAGTTTCCAACCTAATGTCAGTTTTGGACAAGCTTCATCTTCTGCACCTGGTTTCACGGAGAAAAGAAACTGTTTTTTTAACATTTCACAAAAAATAACTACGAAAAAGGCGTTATAACTTAAGAAAAATTCTTTATATTATAGAAAAGGTTTAATAAATGTTTCATTTGTTCAAAGTATTTTGTACCTCTTTGTTATTTTCCTCTTAAAAAACCTACCTATTATTGACCTAAGATCGTACATACGCAAATAAATGTCCTGCTTGAGTCCTGATGTAGCATATATGCTACATGCTGTAAAATTGAAATGGGCTTATTCATAATTTTTTTGCAATATTTTGCATAATTTAAACCAATAACTACTCAATAATTGAAAAAAATAAATAAAATTGTTCAATCAATTGTTGGGACTGAGGAGGATATATAAACTTGGTATCATTAAAGTGTAGACAATAATTCTGTTCAAGGAATATTTTTTCAAGTTCGGAAATTGCGATAATTTTGATAATTCACGGGATAAATTTGCAGAATGTTGCGTTTTAAGCCAAAAAATGATCGTGGAAGCCAAGCTCAGAATGTCTCAAAGTTTTGGCTTGTAATGGATTAATGAGAAGAGGATGATAGTCTCATTCCTTTTAAAGAGTATCGCAGCAAATTGAAAACACAACTGCTTATTGAATGTTGATTTTATAACTATCATTGTAAACATATTAAGTCAGCTATGTATCACTTGAATATGCAATACTTTAGCCTTCAAGACTATTAGGACGATTTCAATGATATTTGATGTGAATACGTTGGATAATAGAGTTCATAATGTATTCCATACAAATAATAATGAAATATTAAGACAATTTATTAATACCTACTGAACCACAGAAAAAATTACAGCGTATACGAACTATGTTTCAGAGCGTAGCTTTACCATCATATTTGAAGATTTCATGAATCGTGAATTATTACAATCAATTATATTTGGCGTATAATTAAGTTTAAATATAATTCCATCTGACGGAGTTATTCACCAGTTTGTTAATAAAATGTCACTAAAAACTCCAGTTTCCTGGGAGCAAGTATTCTTCCTTACATGTGAAATTCTCAATATTTCCAATTGCCCCGTATCCGAAATCGATTTCTGATAACCATCATTCGGTCATTAACATTCGATGTGCCCCTTTAGACTTCCGTATGCACAATCTCTCAGCTCCACTCCGCCGTTCGTTTTTTTTACTTATTTTCCGTAAGGCACTCGTACTTCCCGTTCTTTTCCTTCCTTCCCGGCCACTCCCTTCATAAGAAATGCAAAACGCACTCTTTTTGTGCTCCGGCGCAAGGAAGAGGGAAGAGAAAAGATTTTAATCTCCGACGCCAGTTACCACTCCTTTCTTTTCTATCTGTCTCTATCTCTTGGCGATGGGCATAAGGACATGATCTTGTTACCCGTTGATTTGCATTATGGCGGATTTAATTTATTATCTCGTCTTGCTTTCCAAACGTATATGCTTACCGTGTGTCTTGCTTTGTGCGGGATTGTACCGGTTTATAGGCACGGTCCCGACCAATTTTCCATTTTGTTTTAATGATAACTCCGGTAAAAGTGAACATACTCAGGAATGAAGAAGAAATTACGGAAAGACTAAAATAAATGACATTTTGCCGCTGCTTAATTGTCTAGCAAAGCAGTAGTAATGGTTAAAGAAGATTTTAAAACAACATCCATTTTTTTCCTGTTTTTTCTCTTTAAAAATTTGAAATGTCCCGGTTTGTTACCATCGGGATCAACATATTCAGGATGTCTTAGTAAATGGTTTCAGAACTTCTAGAAGAGGTAGGGTGTACCTTAAGACTCGGAATCATATAGCAGGGGGCTCCAGGATAAACATGTGGATAGCACGTTTGCCTTTGGTGAAAGCCAAAATGTTTTTCAAAAGAATTGGAAATATTCGTTTTACTAATAAATTTACATTAACAAAAGAAACATGGGTCAAAGATATTGTTTCACCCATCTTTGACAAATTTTAATTTTTCACTTGGTTCGCGAAATAGCTGTAAATTACCGTATTGAAACATAGTTTAGACATTTTACCAAATACAGCCTTCTACGCCTTAATTCTTTCTTGTCATTGCAATGATCACATGTAATTTGCAAAAGGTTTAAGCTGAGATCACACTAAAGTATTTTTTTAAGTTACTTATTTCATCTTTGTACTTTTTAGCATTAGCAACAGAATTTTTGTCTTCGCCGTATTAACTGAACGATAGAGCTAGAACTTACCTTATTCAATTATTTTCCACTCCATTTATCACGCGAGAATAAAATTAATTGAAAACGTTCCCCACAATTGCTACAAGATTTTCTCTCAATGTACAAAGCACACGTGTTCGTACCGAGATATATTTCAAATTAGTATTGTCATTTCCATCGTTGCATGGGATCGATAAGCGGTCGAACACGTTCATTAGCTATGCATATATTTCCCGAGTATCGTAGAGCAGCTGTTCTCTAGAAATCCACGTGCTCTGGCTGAAACCCAGATTGGCTATTCTCCTACTAATTTGCGCCTATTTAATTTTCTTATCTCTTCCTATCCGTTCGATATCCCATTGATACTCGAATCTATTTTCCCATTATCTCCATCTTGCATTTATAATATTCATCCCGAATGACTGGCCATATTAATACAAACCGATAATAAATGCATGTCATTCGTTAAATCGTGACCGTGAGTGAGGAATCCATTCCAGAATAACCTTCACCTTACCATTCGGCTCATATTATTCATTGCCACCCCGTTGAGAATAAATTAACGGCGGGTCGATTAGTAATTTAATTGTTCGGGCATCTGGGAAGTGTCCTTTCTCTCGAGTATTGACTCTCCCGGCTGGAGATGTTCAAAAGAAACGTAAAAAGACCTCCGTTCAAGGTCTTCCTTATTCGAGATATGATTCAGTGTTTTGGATATTGAAATGATTTCAGATAGTAATCGTGATGTGATTCTCTTTAATTAGAATGTGTTTAATCGAATAACTCATACATCCCAGATAATAATATGTAAGTATATGGATTACTCATACTACTCATTACAAATAATAATAAACTAGTGAAAGTATATATACTGGAATGTATTCGTTGAATCATTCAGCGATAAGGATTGGGATAATTGTCGTTTGCATGTAATTAATAGACCGGAGTGCTAATTTTGACAGGATTGAAAGAATTCAAGAATATATTTTCCCAGAGATAGGTACATTTCGTTACAGCCTAAATGTACGCACAGATTGCTACAGATGTGGATGTCTACTAACTTTGGTTTGATAGTGGCCTCGAAATATTAATTTGTCGGCATATCGTTTGAATTTTAAGATGGGGTGAGAATACCAAAAATAAATTAACTGCACGCCAAAAACTTAAGAGATAGCTTCAACTAATTCGGATGGAACATTCACATTATTAGGAATGCACAAATTTTATTGATAAAGTTCAAAAATACAGAATTAAAGATACAAAGGACCTTAGCCTATTACAGTCCTGTTTTAAACCTATACTCACATTATCAAAAGGCGCATGCGTTCTTTCGCATTCGATTTGGAGTCAGAGCGTACATATAATACAGCATCTTCTTTTTTGGATTCGATTGCCCATTAAATACTCTTGAATAGAATCTCTTCCTTTTTGAAGGAATATATAATCTATACGAACGCTATCTTTATGTATGGATGCATTTTTTTTCTTCAATTTTCGGAATTGCTCCATAAAATTTCTTTTAAAATGTAAAAAATCTAAGTAAATGAGTAATTTAAGTAATGTCTTACAAGAAGATCATCATGAAACTGAAGACAACATTTATCTCAAGAAAATATGTAGGTCAATGCATGGTTTATTTGTAGTTACAAACTTCATCATAATGCTTCGCCTTCAAAATCAAATGCAATATTGAATCTCAAAGTAAATTTCAGCGCGCATGAATAAACAAACTTGCTTTTTCGGGATTGAATATTTAGAGCTCAAATTCTGGATTTTATCATCTCCAGACTTCTCCATCGGAATTTGATCTCTATTTAGGCGCTGGTTCCGAAAATAAACTAGAGAGTTGAAACCACAGATTCCAATTTGAGTTGGAGATCTCGGATTAATGGAATCCATCCAGTCTCTTTGATTTTATTTATACATTCCGCGCAGTTTTCTCTGAGTTGTTCGCTCTTCCCGATCTGTGGCTATTTTGTTTTTTTCCCAAATATTCCTTTCATATTGAATAATGAGCTACTGAATGATGCGATTATTCAGTCGAAGATTTTCTCCTTTTGCCTAATTTCTTATTTTTTTCAAGGAATTCTCTTTTAAACATGTCTGCTCCCTTACGATTTGATGCATATAGCTCGGATGAATTAATGAACGAAAATTAGTTTTCATGCGAAACTTTTTGAATTGAATAACATCAAAAAGGAGATGAAATATTTTCACACTTTTCCCTTTGTCAGAACTTTTCCCTCCTCGGTGTTCCTGCAAATTAAATTTAAATAAAAGACGATGACCTCTAACTTCGTATTTAGTTTTGAAAGAATTAATTCTCAGTAAATTTTTATTATCTTCTATGGAAGTATGAAACACAGATTCAGCTCCCAAGGCTGATTAAATACTTAAATTACAATACATTATGATTTTAATTTTTATATAAACGTTCTTCTGTGGGCTGAAACGAGACTAACAATCCTTTCTAACTCATTTTCATTGAAATCGCAAGAAATATGTAAAATTTTGACGAAATATATGAATAAGGATTGCTAAAATATTTGAGATGGGTGGATTTCAACCCGAGTTTTCAGCTTAGACAAAAGTGATCCTCAATAGGAAACTCGAGAAAATGGGTGTCAAATAACTGCGAAAACCTACATATAGTCATTTCTAAAAGAGGATTCAAGCAGAAACAATTTTAAAACAATTTAAAATTATGAATCAAGTGCAGTGAATAAGTTTATTAATGGGAATAAAGTAGATAAAAAATTAAAGAAAAATATAAAAATTTGATCAGTAAAAATACTAACTTAAATCATAAACGCAAAATTTAATAGCAGAGCTATAGTTGTTGAAAATTTTATAGTAGTAGCCCTCTAAATATACCCTGTATCTTGAATTTAAGCCATTACGTGATATAATACGAAACGGAAGAATTATCAGAAATCATGCCTATAAACTGAAGCGTTCTTGAGTTATCGTTGGTTTACCAATATACCCATGCACTGCGGTTGAGCTCTGCTCCTTGATACTCAGAAACTGAATTGGGATTTGGATGTTCAAAACCACAATTTTCTCATTAATTCAACTAGAATTATGAATTACTAATTTTTGATTTTTATGACTTCTATTTATTGTGGTTCAAATCGTTAGAGATATTAAGCTAGAACGAAGGCAGGAGGGACTTAGTGAGTTGTGAGACAAAGGGGTTGGTGAACGGTAGATAAGAATGCGAAATGTGGAAAAGAATGATTATGTGGTAAAGAATGATTATGTGGAAGAGCATAAGGGAAACATGAAAGAGAATATGTAAGTGGAGAAAGGAACATAAGAAGAAATGGAGAATAAATGATCTCGTGGATAAAAGGCGGTTCTCGAAGGAGAAAAGGAGTGAGTTATGGTAAAGAATAGGCGAGCGCGTTAGAGCGGAAGCTCGGGCAGATGAAAAGGTTGATTTTTTCGCGAAAACTTGCGAGGGATGAAAATGAATGAAAGACGGGTTTATGGGTTAAACGTTCCTTCATTTATTTCCAAGGAAGGCTCGCCCTTAAATCGATGATGCTCGAATTTTCGGCGCCTCCGAATCTTTTTCAATCGCCCAGTCATAACGGCCGTGGCATAGAGTAAGGCGTGCCGATACGTTACAACGAGATATGAATCTCATTTTTTCAAGGGAATTTAATACGAAATCTTTTTGAGTTAAGCTTTGCAACATTTCATAAATTCTTATGGATGTGAAGTTAATTCAATAAGCAATCAACAACCGTTATTTTAATGATTCATTTTTTATTTTTAATATTTAGTAGCAATAGCAGATAGACAAAAGGGGAAATTCTTTCGTTATGCCAGTGTTCTACAAATATCTAAGGCAACCTAAACTTTAATCTCTATATATCTTTTATTCTTTCATTTCAACCGAAATTTTGATTGGATAGATATAAAATTATCAATGTCACTAGAGAATATATACTTATTTTATATTGACATAAATATATTTATCACTATAATATGATTGAAATTTAAATGAATTCAAATTTCAATCAGAATTTGTATTTATTTTTCTCCAAACTTTGATAAATATTATTAATATATTTCGCCGAGATTAATAGCCTTCGCTAACTAATACAAAACGGCTATTTAATGGAAGTGTAGGATATTTTTGAAACCTATTTCGACTTGAAATTGTGGTAAGTTTATGAATTTATATTATTTCACATTCCATTCCTCCATAACATCCATTTTATTTCTTTTATTTGAATGCTTCTTACTTGCAACATATTTTTAGTTCTTTGCCATGATGAGAGTATCGGTTTCTAGATACGTGAATTGTTACTCTCATTAAGTTTGTGCTGGTTTTTACACAACTCCCTTCTTTGTGAATTTACTAAATCCCCATCAGTTAAAATTAACTTTGATTAAATTAACTATAATCATTTACTAATGAAATCTATTTAAATTAAAATTGAGTTGAATGGAAAATGAGACCTTTAAGGTTTAAGGTTTAAGGAAGACTTTAAGTCTTCATTTTGCCTGAGAAGAGGCGTTATCAATAAGTTTACTGTCTCTTTTAGTATCAGTATACCCAGATTTAAAAATGATGCATACTTTTGCATCAAATCACAAAGTGATTTGGATACGATATTTGAAGCTAAGTTCTCAACCTAACTCGATTCTAAATTTTCATTACTGCAGGCAATGGGAAATTATACAAAATTGTCAACTAAAATGTTAAAAACTGCATCAACAACATATTTCATTAAAAATGACTGATTAATTTGAGAGTATGAACATAAAAGTAGTAGGTACTGAAAGATCCGAGAAATGAAGATTTCTTTTCAGAGAGCCAAATCGCTCCTGAGAGAGCACTATTGGGAGGAATTTTAATGGAAACGTTTTCTTCAAAACGTAGCATTTCTTTTACACTCCTTATCAACCCCCATAAGGATATTATTCCTCCATTTTCTGCAATCAAACCGTTACTTCCGAGAGCATTATCTCGTCGGGAACAAAGTCCAATACGGCCATTGAAGGAGATCCCCGCCCACTCGGCTCTTATCTCCGAAAAAACAGCGGAAATGCGTCAGAAATTCTCGACTGCTAACGATTGAGAACGCTCAAAAACCCTGATCGAACCCTGCTTTCTTACCAAACATTATTCCATCCTCTTCCCCACCGACATTTGGACAAGTGCGGAGGAGCGAAAGAACCTCGGAAAGACCGTGTTGGAATCCGGGATCGGAATTATGGAATAAGGAAGGCAAATTGATCGAAGGGAGGAGGAAGTGAAATTTCGGCGGAGAACGTCGGGGGTTTAAGGCCCCAGCAATGAGATGGAAGAGCGGTAACAGGTGGGAGGAGGGATAAAAAAGGAATAAGTGATAAGGGAATCCTGAAGGGAGGAATTGAGAGCATAAGAGTTTGGAAACGAGGGGATGAAATAGCGCGCGGGGGATAAAAGCGGTGGTTGGAGACGTTAAAAGCCCCTTCGCCCCTGTCGTTTATTCGCTGATCTCTATTTCCTGCGAAAAGTTAAAATGGAAATTGGTTTACGGCGGGAATTTTGCGGGGCAGCGCGAGGAGACGTAAGGTTTTAAGGAGCGGGAATTTTCTTTTCGCTTTCGTTGCTTCCATATATTACCGTGATCATAAGCGAATTGTTTCTTTTTCTATTAATTTAATGCTTGCTGAATCTTACTGGTTTAATCCTGTAAGAGCGCTAAGGGGAAAAATTAAAATCCACTTAAGATACCGAATATCCATGAAAAAATCAAATTTTGAAATTTGGTAATTTTTTAAAAATTTTTACCTCTTTATGTGATAGTCGTGCATCCATTTTCATTATTTTCGGCTCAGGACTCACTTCCAATAAAACGATAGAAATGTACTTTTCGTTTAATTATGCGTGGAGAACCAGAAAATTCATTTCTATGTTATTTATGGTGCATTTTTATTGCTTCCCTTTTTACTTATTTAATATTTCAAATGTAATTATCATTCGTGAGACACCATATTTCTGCTGCTCATATTATGAGTTATCGTCAAACTGTTTGTTTTATATTTTTAAATTTTTTGGTCTTGGTTATCCTGCGTTTCAATGGTTCCTTGAATTATAATTATGATTAAGAAGTAATGAGTGGTTAGGCGTAACGATGTCGAGAAATAAAATATTTTTCGATAAATTTTCTTGCTGTTTCCGAAAAACGTACCAAATAGCCTACCGAGTAGAAGTATTTTAGATTACTGAGTTAGCATGGAATTTTCTGAGCTAGCTGCTGTAGAACCCGTGGTCATTTGGTTCTCAATTTAAGAATCGGGAGTTCATTCTGTGTAGGTTAAGCTCATTACATTTTTAAAGTTTATTCTTTTTTTAACTTACACCTGTAAAATTATCTGAAGACCATTCATCTAAATTGAGAATTGCCAAGTATAGCAATGGAATGATAAGTTTCACTCTGTCTTCTATAAGGAACGTTTGTAAATGATAGTAACTTAATAAAGTAATGAAATTCGCAGAGTCAAACAAGATGTTATAAAGTAATGGTATAGAGGAGTTACATTAGATAGATAGATACATTATAAACCAGGCTATGAAGATACATGGAGTATTCTGACTGTAATTATAGGAACCCGAAAACAGGTTGGAACCACCTCCACAATAAACTTTGGACAGGAATGAGGCTTATAAGTCAAAATGAGGAGTGAGGTAAGCGCAGTTCCTCTTATCTTTCAGTAAATTTATTTACAGATTTTTAAAAATTAGAATGTTCTCCTTCGTTATCCTTCGGATTTTCGTAGGTGTACATTTTTAGTTCTTACCACAATACCTTTAAAATACTTAAAGAGTGAGTTTATCGTACCAAAATCGGTACTTGTTTTTTCAGTTTGCTCCCTCCTGCACTATATTCCAATTTGCACTCCCTCAATTTTACATCACAACTATCATAACTACGCCATGCAAATTTCAGAACTTCATCTTCCCTTTCACTCCAACTTCTTTCCTCTCTGAAGTTTCTTTTTGTTCCTTTTTAACCATCTCTTTCCATTACCCGAAATCTCTTTCCTTCTCCTATAAATATCTCATCCAACTTCCCCTTTTTGTCTCTCCCCCGTTCCGCGAAGCACATTCGAATTTCCTTTGTCCCATCAGTTCCCTCATACCTTTTTCCTTTTCCATCTTATTTGATTTCAGCTACTGTATCCTATTTGTCTTTCATCCTTCCATTTTTCTACCTGTCTGGCATGGATTTCAGTTCAAACAAACTCGGAATCAATATCGCCATAAATATTGGCTTTTCAGGTTCGGATCAAACACAAAATTTGGATGCTGACATTTTCGCTTATCGCCAGATTATCCAAATTTCCCGGATTCTATTTTATTTTCCGAGGAAAGGAGGAGCGTAACGGGAAAAATGATATCGGGACGATTCTGCTACGGACGTACCTATAACAGGATAGAATTCGATTCCAACGAACCTCCCTCGCAAACATGGTCTAAGTGGAACAGTATCTCACTCCAAAGAAATTCAATAAACAAACTACATATAATTTAAATTTTGTCCATTTATTCCCCACTTGGAAAGAAGAATATTCTAAGATATTTATGTGCTTATTGATTGAATTTATTTGGAGCATGAGAATCATATTCTTGGCTAAATGTCGTTAGCCTGAAATTCTATCGTGGAAAGGTTGGGTGCTTCTCATAAAATGAATAAAATTTACTTTAAATTATATTTTGAGGAAAATGGGATGGAAACCATTTTATGATGGTAAAATACGTAATACCATCATACTACCATAAAATGTCGATGATGTTTTTCGAATGATTCTAACTCTCGCTTGAAAAAATTCAAATTACTTATACTTTCTTAAGGAAATGATTAAAGGTTGTTTGCACATAAGGGCGTGCACTCAGGAACTATCCCAAGGAAAACTTAAAAATAAATCCCTGTAAGATTTTTTTAAAGTCCGTTTTTCCTTGGAATATATACTTTTTTGTTTTTGTACCGTTTTTTAGATAATATTACCCAGCCGTATTGAAAATTAGTTTGGCTAGAATACAATTTACACATCTCAGAAAAAAACTAGAGTTGTACCGTTGGGACAAAGTTTTATAAATCATCTTACTGGCATTTCACTTTTACAGTACTTAAATTTGGAATGTTCATCAGTCAATCTAATTTTACACTACGAGAAATAATTATATCTGAGCATTCTTTTACTGTGAGCTTCTCCACCTATTGAGATTGAGGTTATATTCCATATACTTGCTGTTTATTTTAGATGAGACCTTATTAAGCCAAGTTGCATCATGTTTCATCATATTTACTGAAATTATGCTTTATAAATCTGATTTTTTCCTACTTCACCACAGTTTTTTCATTTAAATTGGAGCTTGAGGCTGTAGTTGGTAACTGAATCGACTTCTTTAATATCCATATTCTTAATTTTTAATTGAAATTCCTGTCGCAATTGCTTCCTCTCCAGGTAAGCTGCAATTTCGAAAATCCCATTAATTACGGAAAGGTATTACTTAAGGTGGGTTAGGGAATACAAATTGTTTCGAAACCCTGGACACCACCAAAGGGAGTAGACCCCGAGAGAGGGTTTGGCGGGCATAAATGCGAGCATGTAATATAGGAGAGGATGGGCGAGTGGAGAAAGGGGATCATTGCAGAGGCGCGAATTTCTGGCTGAACAACTCACGCGGGACTATAGCGTGGATCCCGGAAATTAGCGCAATCTCCCTTTATAATTCCTGCAGTACATCGATTGGACCCCCAATGGCATACACGCCTACAAAACTACTCCGTATTGTTAATTAGAGGGAATAACATAAAAGGAGAGGGAGGTGAATCTCGGAAATGACGAAGGACCCTGTTTCCGGAGAACTGAATAATACGGAGGCAGACATTTGAGGAGGAATAATGCACTGAGTAGCGAATTATCGTAGAATTATTATGACTGATATTGGAGTGTATAAAAACGTCAATTGAGGTCGCGGAAATATTTCACTTTTTTTTTTAATTTGTGTGTTTTCGTGAGATCACTTGAATGGGAGCAATTTCTTGTCTCCCTCCTGCCCTACATATATCAATAATTATTTTTGTAAAATGTATCTTTACCTTTAAAGTTTCAATATTATTTATTCTATGTAGCAGTCTTTTTTTACTAGAGCAAGCCGGATGTTCCTTCTTCGGTATAAATACGCTCTTTAGTTGTCTAGGTAACATTCTATATTTAACATTATTTATATCCTCTGCGTAGTATTTTGCCCAAACATTAATTTAAGTACAAACAATAGAAAAAGTAGCCTCCAAAGAGCTCCGTGAAGGAATGAGGCTAAATAGAAAAGGTTAGAAGTAAGATAGCTGCTCTTACACATCTTGCGTAAAACTAGCTTGATCTAAACTCTCATCCTTGCACCCTAAAAGGAGTGGGTTTGAGTTCCCGTTACATCAATGCTTTTAGCGTTCGTTTATCCGTTGCTTTCTGGGAGCATTCCTCTAAGTGCTAAGTAAATACCTCTGCTGTGATCCTAACTCAACAGAATGGAGTAGAATCTTCCGAGATTAATAATTTGATAGATGGCAATCCGTCTTACTATCGCGGTTGTCTTCAGCCGATTCCTCCTTCACTTACACTCCATATCCATTCGTTCAATTCTCTTGTCTATTTTCTCTCGCTTATCCCAATACTCTCTTTTCTCCCCTCGCCTGACATGCTGTTGTTGTCCGGTCGCTGTCGGCCTCCACCTGTTTCCCAGCCTCGTTTTCCCATCATTCACCGATACCCCATCTCATGCATTGTGTCCACGTAACGACTCACGGCGACGAATTTCCTTTTTCTTTCCCTTTGACTTTCTTGACCCCAACGCTTTAACTCTGGTCTCACAAATGAAAACCCCTTTTTTCCTCTCTCTCGCCCAATACTCCCCGGTCGCTCGGCACCTCTTTCATTCTCTTGCATGGGTGGGGCCCTTCCTTTGGCCACAAGAGGGCGCCCCGAGGAGGCCCATATTTCTGGCACAAACCGTGCATTATGGTCCACTCTTTCTTTCCAGCCCACTGAGTCCCGAGAAGGTGGCGGAAGGTGAGGGTTTAGTGGGAGGGTCCATTGTTGCCGAAAAAAACCCTCTCTTTCAGTCTCTTAAAGGAAAAGGGGTGTTTCTGTTCAGTTTGGCTCCTTTCTTCAAATTCCCTCGCTTTTTTTCTCCTCTGACTGACCATCCCTTTATTTTCGGCAGTTTTCATTCGACTGGCCGTTCGTTTATGTGGGAATCCCTCCTTCATTGAGTTTTCTTCCCCGAATTCCATTTCAGTCGTTTTCTCTCTCATTTCCCACGTCACCTCTCCGTTCTCTTGATCGTTCCTTCACGTCCATTTCTCCCCGACTGACAGTTATTCCTCTTATTTTTATTTCCCGCCAATTTTCTCGTTTTGCCGTTTTCCGCCTCGTTTTTTTTTTCGTTCAAACTCTATACCGCGGCAGAATGGTTCGATTGAATTATATAAAGTATGAGAAAGGGAATTACATTTTAGGATAAAAATGCTCGATAAACTCATTTGAAAACGCTAAGACGTGTTACAAGTCATGCGTCCTCCCTGATACTTAAGCTGTTCAGGCACTTAGAGAAAACCAAGAAACTAGATGCTACAACTACTCGCTTCAAAGAATCATTTTTGTGAACCTATTCTCTTTATTTTGTGAAGCTGGTTCACTTATCATTATCAACCTAAATTATCAAAAATTTCATTTATACAACCGTTTTACCCTTTCTTTTACTAAGCTTTGCGTTGGTTGCTATAGTCGCCTGATATGTTATTTAATCAAACTCAAGAATAGACTGTTTTCTAAAATACCATTAAGTAAAACATATCGTTAAAAATTAAGCTTAATTATCATGTTAAAATTCACAGTCTCAGGCGTTGTTTTGTGGAAATCCATCTCGTAGAAATGAGGAAGGCAAACTAGGCGCAATTTCTCCATCAGAGCCAACGAACACAAAAGATGTTTTAGCAATCAAGCAACTTATTCGCATTTTGCCAAGCACCTTCTGGAGAACAACCATTCTTCGGACTTCAAACCCCAAATCCTACATTTCTCCAACAGAGGCCAGAGACTCAATTTCCTGGAACAATTCGAAATACTTTCTCATATCAATTCCGCGAAATTTTCTGTTGTCAATGAGCACCTGTTCCCTTCCCACTCCCCACTGATTCAATGCATCCTACCACCCACAGATACGGTTCCTCTACCTGCACTTCCAAGTTCTTACCCTTAATGTCTCCACCTCCCTTCCCCTTCCTTTGTTCACCTTTCCTATTTCATGGTTTTTCCGCTAGTCTTCCCTTTGTGTATATATATATGGTTACGGTTATTGCTTTTCACCTGATGATGGCGATTACTCGTTGAAACCTGGTCGTGTTTTTAAAATAAACCTGTGGAAAAAGTACAAGCCTTCCTCATTTCTAATTAATTATCATGCTTAATTATGCATATTATTTTCTCCTATCCTTTGTTTGTTATTATTTAGCAGTTCAACAATCTCATCCTTTTTATTTCTAGGCATTCTAATTGAAATCGTGAGTTATTAATATTTTCAGCGTTAATTCCTGCGTATTCACAAGGATTGCCTTTATGAATTGATACGCTTTACTTGGATTCTCCTTGGCATAGGATGGGAATCGTTTGAAAAGTGGAAATAATATCCCAGGTTAAATTTGCTCCGTCAATTGGACTGCACCTTCTTGGAAGGCGTAGTAGAAATCATATCCCCTACTTGTTACGTAGGCCTATCAGATACAGCAAAGACATTAAGAAAAATCGATGCTGGAACAAGCTCCAATAATGATTATTTTTTTCCATGGGTAATACGCTACAGATAACAGGAACGGACACGTGAGTTATGAACCCCATGCCACACGTCTAATGGATTCTCGCAGGGTACGTGTATGCAAATAGATGAAACAAGAAATCTATCTAGTTGGCTTTACTGCGACCTAGTATTCAGCTTTCAGTAGCACATAACTTATATTAAGCTCTACGATTGAGCTCGCGATTACTTTCATTATTAAGCCGCAGCGAGGGAAAAACATTTCAGATTTAATAACCTCATTCTAAATTTCTCTTTACTCGCTTGTTTCTCACACTCGAATTTTCCAATCTCGATACTGTGCATTAGAAAACCACTTTGATTGCTGAATAAATTTGAAGAGACTATTTTCCTATTTTTTTCATTTAACATGTTAAATTGGTCGAAATTGAAATCAACAAGCTCATTGAATTTGTTAAAATAAGTCAAGAAGGGCCACTTTTGAGTGCCACGGAAGGTCTTATAAGGCCTGAAGGTCTGGGGTTCCCCTAACTTATGCCTAATTCAGGGAGGGCGAACTTTTAGTTGGATGAGTACCACATTTGAGGAAATGAAAGACTTGCGTGCCATTGTGGTACCTAACTATAGCGTGAGATACTGGAAGGGTTTATGTAATTACTTCAGTACTATTTTTACGGCGTTGTTATGGATGGAAATACATGAATAATTAACGGACTTCACATTCAATTACTTAGGCTTCTAATTTTATCAGAGAGAATTATTCATAAGTGGGGTAATTCCGTCAGATTTCTTTATGCCGCATGATTCTCTCGCGTGCTTCTTTAGGCACGCGTACCATAGGTTTTCCATTTCCGACCAAGAAGATAGCGTGATTAACACAAGCCGTTCCTATTTGTTATGGAATTGGTCCAAAAGTGGATTATACATACACAGGTTGCCGTGTATTTGCCGTCCGCCTAATATTTTTAAAAATTGTGGATGTGGAAATAAACTTAAATGTACTCTTATGGAAATCTCACAGATTATTTTTACGAATGCAACTTCATCAACCATTTAGATAGAAGAGACGATTTTGAATGAGGAATTAATGCGAAAATAGAGAAAATGGGCGAGTCAAATATTAATAGGAAAGGAATTCCTGAACGGAATGACTGAGAGTTTGGTACAGGGGAAGAAAGGACATTTGATGATAAGAAGTGATCGAGATGTCATGGGAAGGACGTAAAGCGTGGAAATTCAAGGCACTTGAACCTACCAATTTAGAGAATATATAAAGATAGGGATATTTCATGCGAAATAAAAATTCTATGAAATTTCTACCCTTAATTTTCTGAAGCAGCAGATTTATTACAAAGAATTGGTTAACTAGCTAACCATCTCTATAGGTCTTACAATTAGTCTACCTTAGGGACAGTAATTAAACCTTGGAGATTCGTGTGGAAGATTTCTAAAATCTTTAGAAGATAGGAAAAATGGTCACTTGAAAAGGGATGCTGATTAATAGATAATATTTAATGTATCCACTTACAACCACCCATTCATCAAAACGTATAAGGAGGCTATAAAATTTAGTGATATAAATATAATCAAAATGAGAGAAATGTTAATTGATTAAATGTTAAAATTAATAAAATTCACTCTCGATGGCGATGTCTTGTAGATCTACGTCATTATAAAGAAGAGAATCTTTTTACTTTTTCCAAAACATAGTTTTTATTAAAATCAAAAAATAAAAATATACGACTGGTTTCAGCGGTTGATAGCCATCGTCAAGTGATCATCGCATCATGATAGCGATCAATCAATATAAATTTGAGGAAAAATACGAAGGATTTTTGTTGATTTATTTATTTACATGGCGTTCCACAATATAAGGGCGAAACACCTTGATTCCATTTTTTATTATTTGTTGTTAATAAACAAAATAACATGGAAAAAGTGCAACTATTCCCTCATATACGGTTAAAAGTAATGACGACGAGTCACGATGACTAATTAACTGTTCTGCATCTGTACTAGCTTGCACAGCCGTGTTCCTTCGTTCCTTTTAGTTATTTGTAAAAAGAGGGTATAAAGATTGGCGACTGTGCTACCAGATAGCCAAGTGATCAGCGCGATTGGCTTTTGTGATAGCTGTCCCAGGTTCGGTTCTCGTTGGGAGCCTACGCGAAA
This sequence comes from Sympetrum striolatum, assembly GCA_947579665.1. Taxonomy (NCBI): domain Eukaryota; kingdom Metazoa; phylum Arthropoda; class Insecta; order Odonata; family Libellulidae; genus Sympetrum; species Sympetrum striolatum. The sequence continues at coordinate 53,297,877 of OX388347.1, read as the reverse complement.
AATTACCTATGCCACTTTAAGAATATCACTACAAAATTTAGTGAGAAAAATAGAAACTAATGATGTGAAAACATAAGTGATAAATGTTTAAATGAATGCTTACTATGACCAATACGCAGTTCTGCATTTGCACTAACTTCCTAATCCACTCCAACCTCACTAATTGTGCACTATCTATAGTCTGAAAGTAGGTGGACAGATATTCCCAACCCGCTTTTCAATTCCGACGTCATTTCCTCTCGCCCATAATTTAATTCCCACTTCGGCCGTGAACGCAGACTTTTGCGCCGCTCTAAGTTCCGCCGTTTGCACGTTCCCTTTAAAACTCGCGCTCCCATTCACAAAAGTTTCTTTATCCTTACGATTCGCCATTTTTCACGCCAAGGAAAGCCGATATCCAACGGCGGAAGTCGGGAGGGAAAAAATTCTCCATCCGTAATAAAGTGGCAGGCTCTCGATCAAAACGAATATTGCTTCTTTCGAAAACCCGTCTCTTCTACATCCATCAGAACGGTCCTCCCGTTGAGTGAGTTTCAATAGAGGGAGCTTTTGATGTCCTCGGCCCCGCAGAAAAATGGCACGGGAAAGAAGAAGGCGGAAAAATGCATTTCAAATCGCGGGATCGATCAATTATTTATGGAATTATATCCGTTCGCCCTCCGTCCGGATGTTCCTCTTTACGATCGGTAGGCAAGCGATGGAAAATAGCCTCCGAGAAATTTCATATCGGCGGAATATATTTCAGACGGGGTAATTGTCTGTGAGGTATTCTGCACCAAGGTTGATTTCAACTTTATCCCTTCCCTCATCTGTTACCAATGGCGTTTAGTATTACGAGCTAATCATGGTTGATTGCGTAGTATAGAATGGAAGTGATCCAATTCAACAGTTAATGTAAAAGGTTAAACTTTGTTTTCAACAATCCTGTCCATCTTTCCGTCAAATATCCAACTCGAAGGCTTCTTTGTCAGCATTTAAGACGAAATGAGGTTTATTAGACAAGATGGGGAGTAAAGAAATATGCTCTCGCTTTCCTTACAGTACCAGAACCTTTTGAATGGAGTATGCTCACGCAAGTGCTGCTCGATAACACTGTTAATAACTAATAGCACTAAATTAATTAATGTGAAACTTTAATGAATGCCACTATTCGTCATCATCTACACCTATGTAGCTTTCGTGTTATCAAATTTATTAGCATGATAGAAGAAAAATTAAAGAAGGGTAAATTTTCATCTATGTTTGCCTAGATATAAATGAAAATTATATATTCATCAAGATATGGGTGAGGAAACCAAAATTCTACACATGCGGAATGTATTTAAGTTTAGATGTGGTAGTTCAAGAGTGGTTGTATGCTCCTTACATATCAGGCAACAATTAAATAAAAAACTTTGAATACTTTACAAAGAAAAGGGAATTTCTACAATTTCTATTTCTCCTTTCTCATTGGTTCGGAAAAGCTGAGTTAGCAAGGCTAGAGATGAGCCTTTCGTTTCATTCTCTAAATAAAATTCATTTACGGTACCATAAGTATGACGAAAAACCATTTATGATAATTTATTCAAATTTTTTCCTCTCTTGGCCCAAATATCATTTGCGTTGATTAGGTCCTCATTCCTGGGATGTAGAAATTTGAATTACTTTCACAGCAGAGACAAAAACATTAAGAATGTAACCGGGCGTGATAATAAAAATTCTGGGAAGATTACGATGTGTATTTCTCTTGTGTTATATAGCGTTTAACAAATTAACGCTTGAGAATATTCATTTTATTAAATCACTTTGGTTGATTTAAATATTTATTCCGCATATTACATTTTTTCGGTGGCATGAAAATGAACGAATCCGTCACAGTCCAGTGTTGACTATTTTGTTAAAATGGTTGTATGCAATAGGTGAAAGTCAAAACAGCATCTAAGCAAAGAATTTAAATGTGCAATATTATCCGTTATGCAATGCAAATTAGATTTATTCCTCCCATCGTGTTTTTAGGCACTATCAAAAACTCCCGAAGTTTATCCCTTACAATTTCGATTCGAGAACGCAAAAGTAAATCAATAAAATGAGGCGTTTGTTCGCGCGTGAATTACTTTATCCCGTAGCGTCACTCGATTGGCCGGGACCGCTCCACTCTCGAAGAGAACCGCGGTAAATAAAGCTCCACCGCACCTGTATCTTAAGCGAAAATCCATGGGAAGGAAAAGGATCATCGAGAGGAACAAATCCTCCTCGACATATGAATTTTCTGACAGATTCGCCAGGTCATCTCCTCTCCTTATTTTCTTCCCTCAAGAATTTTTATCCCGGCGCAACATCCCATCTTCTGTTTGCCTTCCTCAGCATCCCTCGCTTTCATTTGATCCCCTTTTCTGTTTTCCTTCTTCCTCCCCCGCCTTCCGGCACCTTCAGCCGTGCAGTCTCCAAATGGAATTCTAGGATAAAGGAGGGGGATGCATTATTTATCTCTCCCAAAGAGAAAAGAGAGGTAGTCGGGGGGAGGTGTCGGAAGTTGGCGAAGGAGAGGGTGGTTACAAGGAGAGAAGCCCGTTCCCATGCCAACTCCACGCACACCAGAGTCAACCTCGGCCCATACAATCCCGTCATTACCACTTCTGACCTCCGAGAAAAAAATGCTCCTCCACCACTTCGGGATTGTCACTAACCTCTTCCAACCTCTCTCAGGCGTCCAGCATCCTTCCACGTTTCTCCCCCATCTAAGCCAGGATTGCCAACTGAAGAAATACTCGATGACTGGAGTTTGCCCCAGTTTGGTTTCTGGAAGTGAATTTGTAACTTTTTCTTTTCACTGGTGGAACTCAATATTGCGAGTGCAGTTGAAGGTTGTTATTATTATAAGAATTTTTATGTTGTATCATTGAATTGATAATTCCTTAACCTCGTATATGGAGCATATATAGCAAGGCTTTCGAAACCTAGAATGACAAATTGTTTGCTTAGTTGAATTCCGGAAATTTTTAAGTTGATGGAACCAGAGTTTCTCTGGAGATTTTTGCACAAGTTTACTACAAAGCTGGATATTTGTCACGACCCTTTTTAGCGGAAATCTTTTGATTCCTGTCACTCTCTGACTTTAGGGAAAGAGTGAGATGACTGGTTATGTTGCTCTAGTTTCTCCTGAAGTACAAATTGAGATGTTTATGTCCGTCTGAGTGATAAGAAGCATTTTATTATTAGTTAAATAGTTACAAAATAAAATTTACTAAACTATTAAAATAGTTTAGTAAATTAAAACTACTATAATAATGTAAAAAATGGGATGATTATTAATCACTTAATCGTGATGTAATTTAATATTTAAAGTTTTTTTTTAAACAGAGTATTCTTAAAAGAAAACTGTAACAATGTTTATCAATATCATACAAGGACTTGGTGAACCTATTCCTAAATGTCATTGTTTAAAGTTTATCGATTCTCGGAATTTTGTTAAATTTATATCGACTACAGGAAATAAATAATGAATAAATAAAGTTTAAGTTCGTAAGCTAAAATGAGAAATGTGGAATTTAGAAATAACGTTTTTTATACTAAAACAGTTTAGATAATTTAATTGGAGAATCCTATTACTAACTCTCATAAGCTTTTATAATTCAGATAAATCTTGAATATAAAGTAAATGTTTGTAGAGCTGTATGTCGTTTAGGGTATTTTGTTAAGAAAGGGAATTGTTTCATCTTATTTCTGAGTTTTGATTGTAAAGAAGGTACCGCTTGAAAATAATCGCCATATTTCGTAATATAGTGTAAGGCGCTGTTGATCAAAGTTCAAGGTAACATATGAGGAAAATGTAGTTTTGTAGAATTTTCGATCCCGCCAGCGATTCGTAAATATTCCTGAGGGTGGTAACCCTGCCGGAAGATTTTATCTATTTTCCATGGCTTCGCAGCCTCCCCTTACTCCCGAGAGACTCTTGACTTACTACGAAAAGAAGGTGACGGGAGCTCCGATTCTCCTTAAGTCCCTCCTCTCAATTCCGTCCTCCCTCTCTGTACCACTCCATCTCAGATTTACCCTCTATCACTGCTACTCATTCCGCTCCGTGCGATTGCTCCCGAAAAGAGGTTTAAGGAAGGAAGGGAGCTTTGTTTAGAATCTCGGCGGAGAGTTATCCAATATTAAAAGGCGAAGGTGTTTTATTCGGCGTAAAGGTTCGACCCCAAAAGTTATCCGTTCCCTGCTTCCTTTTATCCCTTCGAAGTAACCGTTTCGTTTTAAGGTGTCAGATCGATTGCTTTGTAACAATAGAGTACAGAATCCAGAGATGAGAATGAAACGGGTTGGAGCAGTAAACTAAGGGAAAGTTAAATTAATTCTCCTTTATTCTCCATCGCCAAATCGATTTATTTCTTTATTTTTAAGAGGAGAATTTATTGATTTGCCTGTTTAGGGGAGTTTTAGATATAATTTTATTACACGCTCATCTTTAAGGACTATTAGGAACCCTGAAAAATCTTGCATGATAAGCACAAGGCAAGTAATGTATGTGCTGTTTATGGTCATTTGAAATTCATACTGACTTAGCTAATTCACAGAGGTATTTTATAATTCATATATGTATTGCATATTTATACTTTTGCATTTAATTATTTTTTATTTATGCATGCTTATGCTGTATTTAGTTGGGTTTATTGTATGTATCGAAATGATTTGTTGGCTAGACTAAATGGTGAATAAAATGAAAAAAACTTTTATAGAGAAAATGGTAAAATTATATTCAATATTCAGATTATAATTATACCAATTTATTTTATTTTTTCACTATTTACTCATGGAATACCACAAAGTCAATCGCCATTTCGTTGAGTTTATGTTTGCCAGACATATTAAATGATTTTTGAAATCAATGTGGGAAGCTTTAAATGTGTAGAACTCCGTCATAGTGAATCGGTGTGAAATGATTTAACAACATTCCACTGTTTTAGACAGTGGAATTTTGTTACGTTAATTCACACCGATTTACTTAAATGATTTTTATGTAGTGGATTTTTGTGCAAGAAAATGTTATCTGTCTTAAATTTTGTTCTAAATTAATTATCATGTTGTTAATAGTGATATACAGCCTAAGGGTAAATAAATGAGGCTTCAAAATGTTATTATTTGAAAAAATATATCAGGATTTTGGCCGTTATCTGCGATAACTCTCGGGGTATAAAGTTCAATATTCCCAAATATCAACATCGGCAACTCGTATTGCACGAAAATTTTTATCTGTCATCTACCAGTAGTAAAGTTAGAATTTAAAGGCTTCATTCGTTCCAAAATCAGCCCGGCCCGTGAGTTATTCATCGGATTTAATAACTAAAACATTCGCCTGCGCATCTTCCCGGTTGCATTTCCCCAAAAGATGTTGCTTTTCCGAGGAAATAGGATTTCGGATTTGAGGCAGTCATTCATCCATAGTAATATCCGCAGATGGGAAGTTTTTGCTGCGCCGATACTCAGACGGTTGCAGACTGATCTCATCCGATAAAACATAACGAAAAAGCTTTTTGAAGCGATGAGCTCTCACGTGCTTGCAGCGGGAGCCATAACCTTTCATCTCCTCGAAGGACTTAACTCTCGTTCAAGATCTGGTCCGATATAAAAAAAATGAGTAAAATGCGAGAAAATGCAAATTTTTCTCGAATTCCTTTCCGCTGAAGTATCTCTCTTCACTGAAAACGGCATCGGTGGGGCAAAAAGGGGTCAGGGAAGTTCGCTGGTCATTCGGGATTAGGGACAAAATGTAACTGACCTATCGCGAGAAATCGAAAAGTAAAAGATTAAGCTTGGTAAATCTATCGCTAGGGAGTTTCGGTATCTATTTCAAAAACTGATAAGGAGAAAATCGAGAAAACGGGCGAAGCTAACTTTTCGACTTAAGCAGTGCTGTTCATGTAAGTCCATACAAAATCTGGACCATACAAATGTATTCCTTGGGTACATATAAGTTGGAATTGTATTTTGAACAAAACACCAATTATTAATTAACGTATACGAATATAAATAACCTCAAACGGTACAATATAATTGCTCTCATATAAATTTACTACGGAGGGAAGTAACCCATATATGTTTATAGATAAAAAGTCTCATAAATCTAGAAGATTATTTATTGATAGTATCTTGGAAAGATTGAAAGTGCTCTAATTTCGTATATATGCTTTCGAATTTTAATTACATCATGTTGTCCATCATTCTAAAATATATGTAAATTACAATTGAACATTCTTTTTAATGTGAACCAAATATTGTTAGTGATTTCTACGTATTTTGATTGAAATTCGTGATAACTTAATCTGCAGGAAATTGAAATAGGAACTTTTTGGGATGTGGGACTTTCGATAAGTTTACGCATATATTCCAAAAATCACAGTCCCAGAATTTGTTACTCCAAAGTTATTCGAGAAGGAAAACGTGTAATTTCTATGAATCCTTAGTACCACAAGTGCTTCGTGATTAACGAGAAAAATCAACAACTAAAAAGCTAGCAAAAGTTAAAATTCAACTTTACATGAAGTTGGTTTGGTTATTTTTATTTTTAAATTAACAAAAATTAGGTAAGATGATAAATTAGTTACTTAATTTTCCAAATGAGAGAAAGTCATCGTTCGATGCCAGTTTGCAATGTTACCGCTGCTTTAAGGATTCTAAATATTTATCTTTGACATCACTGTCATAATATTTATTCAGGGAAGCTTTTTATTGGAAGAAATCAACAGTACACAAGTTTCAAAGCTTTCAAGTCCAGAGTTGGCCTCATAGTATTTTGATTGATGTACAGATTGGTCGCGTACCGAATTTGATGGTAAACACGTTTCCATCTCTAAATATTTTGTGTAATCGCTAATATGCGATAGCAAAGTCGTCATGCGGTTTGAAATTTTGGACAAAATGATCGGAAATGTCACCCAAGAGTTAATAAAAAATAGAAGACAGGATGAAAAAGTCAACTTTCTCATCCAAATAAATAAGTAGAGGTACATGGAGTTTGGAAATCGATGTTTGAATACTATGTTTGTTATACTATACTCGTTAAAAGTAAAGCATGCATTCGTATGATTCGAATGTTTAAAACTGAAATGCAACGAATGTCCAAGTATCAATCCTGAAATGTGCCTATTATTAATGTTTTTTTTTAATAATCATTAAATTTCGTATGTTTATGAAGAGTTGAAACGCTTGAAAGTTCACTTTCTGAGTTATATATCGTGAAATGCATCGAAATGTTTGTAGCTGCTCTACTACTACAAATTACTGCCATGCCTCTCACGCCATGCTAATCACACGTCTTAACTCCTGATGATGGTGTTGCACAATGCTGGGACTATGGTTGAATAAAAATAATCTGTGGACCATACGTATTTGCCTACTCCTTCGCTTATCTTTTAAGTGCAGTATTTTGATTTTACATATGTGCACGAGTGCGTTAATATGCTTATCCACACAAATGTATATTATTCGCCTCTACTAGGGTTTCCCAAACGTATTTTCCCGCCTGTATACCCCTTCCATATATCCTCTCCAGTGTGTGTATCCGTCGGATTCGGCAATCAAGCACTCAATTTCCATTTAGTGCACGGACGTGACTTAGGCCTCCGTTTTGCTTCTCCAACACTTTCGGTGAAAGCTCAGTTTACGCTTTTATCCCCTCTCCTGAAGAACCAAAATTGGAGAAAATATCATCACAAGGACATCCAGACCCGAGCTGGTTCCCCAGCCTGGCAGATTGTTTTGACATGATGACAAAGAGTATTATACATATTTGATCTTGTTCAGTGAATATCATTAAAGTTGGTGTTAGCGGCAGGAAAGGATTTTTAATACGGAAAAGTTCTATTATAAATAGGATCATGGCTTGTGTCATCTCTTATTGATTTCTTAGAATGAAGTACTGCCTTGCTTTTAGTATAGTTTAGTTTATTTATTGACATGTAGCATTGACAATAAATACAGATATTGCACTGAAGTAAATAGATGCCACGTCAGATACGTCAGTAGTAAAATTCATTACTGATTACAAATTCCAATGTCACATTATTAATATTACAATTATGTACTCCATATTAAAAACAAATAAAAAATATGCATACACATGTATTTGCGTACGTATAAAAATGCATGATTTTCCACAAAAGAAGAAAAAAACACTAAATTATTTAAAGTAAGATGACAGCAAATTTATTATACAAGTGAACGGGTTAGTTTAAAAATTCATAATTGAATGAAAATTGTGTTATGTGATGTTCTGTGTCAGGTGATTGTTTCTCATTGATAAATAATATGTACTCCTTATAATAGGGCTCTATTAGCATGAATTCATCTATAAAAATCATAATTTTTATTTATTGATGTGTTTTATTTGTGAGGTTCAAATCTTACTAAATGTTCCTTAGTAAGTTTTTGTTGATAGGAGTTTATAATTAGAGCACATCGAGAAGCTGTTTCAAACTAGCTATTCGGAGTTAATTTGTATAGCTGATTAAGTTTTACTTGTCTTGTTTTTTTTTCGTTTTAGTCTGCAGGAAATATCCAAAGCAATAGCTAAAATCTGAAGTTTTAGTACAGCTTTTAGAGGATTCTGCAGATGCAGTGGCATCTGATGCCATCCGCTTACATGCTGACGCAAATAAAGACACCCCTCAGTAATGAAAAAAGAATTCGATTTGACTCCCATTCTATTTCCGTCCCACTTGACTATCCCTTTCATGCGTTCTCTCCTCCATTACAGTTCGCATCCTCTTGCTTCGTTTATATATATATTGACGCCCGTTTCCCGGTTCCACTTCACCTCGTTAGTTATTTCTCCTCGGATCCCCTGATTTCTCCGTCCCTTCGCTGTCAATTCATCCATTTCTTCGTTGTTCAAGAGGTCCTTGTCTGACTCACTTCGATTGCTTTCGATGGCTCTTTTATTTCCTTCCTTTCATTCGCATGCGATGGTCTTGAGGAGGGGAAAAGTCAACCACCATCTGGTACCCTATGCTTTCAGATTTGATCCTATTACTTGGGTGAATTTTGCTTGTGTTGTTGTTATGATGGTTGAGTCAATGTTACTGGTAAACTTTATGAGAGCTTACATTTTTTTCTTTTGGAATTGGAGAACAAAGGAAGAGGTTTCATTTTTTACATTGGCTATTCATTTACATATTCTTAGGAAAATTACAGTACTCCGCGATTATTAGTGTCAAGTGTAAACGTCATGTTTTATCATAAATGAGTATTTTCCTTTCGCCAAACAGTAAGTTTTACAGCCATCCTTCGCAAGATGTGACTTAAACTAGTATATAATGAAATTTCGTAGCCAAATTTATTTTCCCACTGACTAAAAATGTATGTGGATAGTGTTTCTCCGTAAGAATAATCGATGCAATTTTGTTTACTTATACATCTCTTCCCTCATTCAACTTTACTCTATATGATCTTATTCGTTACCTTAGCTAGCTGTAATCAATAATCCCTTCATCGCATATAACTGATCATCTTAGTAGTTCCGGAGTACAGGCTCAGTAATACTAGTTCAACACTGAACAGTAATTTAATGTTCCCAAGGAAAAACGGACTTGTAAAAAGTCTGACGGGGCCGGAAATCGAACCCGGGATTTAGATGGTTAAAGCAGCCTTCGATAGAGATAGAGGAATATCCCGGGTTCGATTCCCGGCCCCGGCAGTCTTTTTTCAAGTCCATTTTTCCTTGGAAATTTTCCTGGGTGCACGCTAGGGTGGATCGAAAAAACTTTTTTTTTCGAAATCCGTCAACGGCTAATGCTTAAATTCTGTGGCTGGTGGTCCTTATAGCATATGAAAAGTTTCAATTCGATCGGATGATGTCCTGAGGGTGCGAATTTTATTCAAAGTTTTAAATATTTGTGAAAAATGTCTTATTTTTGCATTTTTTTCTGATGGTTTCTCAATGTTTCCCAAGTGATATAATGGCAAAGAAATACATATACGTATTGCTTGTTTGTTGCTTAATATTAAAGATTTAGTACGATTGAATCAAGGAAAATGGATTCTCAGTTCGCCAAAATTTGTCTAAATACGCAAAATATACAGAAATCTTACGGATGTTGGTTAGACAGTAGGGTGGGTCGTTTTGTCATTTTTTTTGATAGAAATGTAATACCTGGCAATATTGGCTCACCCACATTACTGATATAATTTTCTTTCCAAATCAAATACTATATTTTGTGAGAATGTTTGCCTCGAAGTTTCGAAATGTTGGCAAAAAACGTTTAAATTGCAAAAAAATTCTAGTTCGATTCAAACGAATACTTTTTTGGATTCGATTCCTGTTTCTATTGAACTTTTTCAAGTCTATTCTTTCTTGTCATTAAAATAGATTTTCTTGACAGATATTCTGAATATTTATGAAATATAATGATGTATTTATTAGGACAGGATTGAGGCTTAAATTTTACTCTTCTATTTAAGCCATCGTCACATTATGTAAATTAGATGCAACATTCTCTGTATTTTCAAATTACTGAATATTTTAATGTATCTTGTATGGTTATATGTTCTCCGTCAACAGTGCGATTGGTGTTGGTATAAGAAATAAAAAAGAGCTCTCACCCAAGCTGTAGAGTTGAGCACTGGAGTAGACGAGCAAAGAGTTCACACACGCGCAATTCTCGGTTTTATCCGAAGAGATAGGGGGATCGAAAAAATTCCTACTCAGCAAATATCCATCATCGCTGGTTTTCCAAGCGCACTACATCTTGCTGCATGTGTATAACAAAAGGAGCAAGTGCAAAATGCAGACGGGAAAGTAAACAAGTTGCGGCGGTAGCTCCCGCTAAAGGGAAAATTGAATTCCGGCAAGAAGGAAAACATCCACGGAGTGTTGCACCAGACATGGCGTAGGTACGGCAGATAACAAATGATTTCTCCCTAAATAACGAAAATTCTTCATTTGCGAACCTCGATCATGTGTCTGCGAGAGAAGGAGTAAGTTGTGGAGTACATCTGAAATAATATTAGGTCGACGGATGAGAAATATACCGACATCTCCTCGTGCAAGACTTCACCAAGAGGTTGGTAAATATGCCTTTCCGCATCTTCTATTACGAAGTAATGGTGCAACGCAAAAATTGGCTGCCCAATGCTCTCAAATGTCCTCCAATTGTTTACTATCGCCAAATATATTTTGAGGTACTAGATAGCCCACAGGCCTATTTTGCATAAACTCCTGTAAGTTTGCTCTTTGTGTCTGCCGTATTATTTATTATTTGTTATCAATTCAAAGATTCACTTACAGTTTGGGACCATTTTACAGTGAATACACTTAAAAAATAAAGAACATAACAAATTTAGAATAAATGTACATGATAATATGAAATAAATATAGAAACAAAATAAACTAAAAATAACATATATATGTAGATTTACAGAGTACGACCCAAGCAGGGAAATATTTACTAGAATTTGCAGACATTCATTTTAGAATGCGTCAAGCGTCTGAAGGTCTATGGAAGGGAGGCATGGAATTCAGAATGTTTGGAAGTCTATAAAGTAGGGAGCAAGAGACAATCTATGTAATGCTATTCTGTAGTATTTTTGACTGTTTAACTCATGAAAATCTTAATTTTGTAATTTCGTATTCTTTTGCAATCATAGCTTGGTTCAGTGATCTAAACATCTGTAGCAATTTCTTCTACTCGCAAAGACGGTAAATATAAAATAAAACTATTACTAATATCCAAGAATGTTGAGATGTTATATTTTTTAAGTGTATATTATATTTTATAAGAGTATTGGAAAATCGATCTCTCAATAATAGTTCCATTACGGTACATGTTACCTTTCTTGATCTATTCGAGGCTCATCGAACCGACTCATAATTCTCAGGAATACGGAAGATGTCCGTGTCTTAACCACAGCAAGTTCCCAGGCGTTACTTCCCGTTCATTCGTGACTTCGCATCTTCGCGTGTTACCTGTTCAATTCCGAAACCTAATTCCGCCCACGATAGATCCACCGTCAGCTAATTTTCTTTCTCTAGTCCGTCTCGACTCCTTCAATTCGTCCTTACTGTTCAAGGCATTCATGGATGCTCTTCCATGTTCCTGAAATACTTTTCACTGCCTTTTCCAATCACTCAATTCTGCAGCCGCACTATCCTAGCCGTCTCCAGACGTCTCTATTTCTCAATTTTGCACGTGTTGGTTCAAATTTGTATCTCCGAAATACCAAAACTGCGAGTAATAATAATATCCAACTCAAATCGAACTCTTTGTCAACCTCGTCACGAAGCGTGATGTGACCCGCATATGACTTTCACTTTGAGTGAATAAATTAAAAACAAAGCGAGGGTTATAACGTAACTTCGTTATCAGCTGTTGGCCACGGTGACAAATATACTGCGACGAAATTGTTTTCCTTTTTTTTTGAAAGGCTGCAGAAAAAATATTCCATTTCTCTGCTGCGACTCCCTTTTGTTGGTAAATAAGTTCAACAAAATTTAAACTTATATTATAATTAATATAATGAAAGTCATATTCGGGTGACATTGGACTGAAATTTTACTCTTTCATCCGACCCATCGTCGTAATTTGTACTTTAATTTTCTGCTCTTCTGCTAAGACTGCTGCTTGTATTTGTAGTTGTGAAGCTTGAACATATTGTTTTTCTGGGCTACTACTGTTGTCTCTATCGGTACAGTCTAAACTCTGATGACCTTATCCGGAGGTGCTTCACCTAGGCAACAGCAACGACGTTATTATTTTATTAATATTATTTTTTATACTGTATTATTTATTATAAATTGAATTATTATTGGTATTAAAGTAATGATATCAGAATAAAAATGTAAGAAAATATTCCCGTACTTTTTACATTCCGTCACATAGATCATCTATCTGCCACAAATCATTTACAGTATCTGCTATAAATTTTTGGAAATCCCAGCCAACCATAATCCGTCATATAAAAACCATAAATAGATTTCAAATTTTATTATTTGATTCTTTTTTTAATCAAGAATATTTACTATTGTAATATTTCTTTGTTTCAACTGCTATGATTCCATTACTGTAATTGACTATTGCCTTTAGGTGGCTTCCCATAAGAAAAATAAAAATGTATTTAATTTAATTTAACATGAGAGAAGAAATAGTTTAACTTCGAGATTTTGTTTACAACGTTTATAAGTAGAAGTTAAATTGAACGGAACGTGAGAAATTCTCCCAATTGACACAGCAACATTTCACTTCAGTTTTGTAAAATAGCTAGTTACATACATGAGAGTATATAAATTACATATATCTTTCGGTAGGTTCATGTGCATTCAAAAAACCCTATTTAACACCATCTCCTCCACTTCCTTGTAGCTAACCCCACCCTCTAAATCATCCAACATCTTATGTCTTTGTATACCACTCTGTTTTCTCCCTTGATTTCTACCCTCAATTGCAGACTTTAGCAGCTCACTCTCAATATTTGAATAAAACTAGATTATACTAATAAGTACGCTGCTAATTGAGGTTCAAATATTACTGAATTGATTTAAGGGACTATATAACTTCTTGTACGCAACTGAACCTTGTCGCACGCCTAAATTTTCGCATCCCTTGATTTTTTGTGTAGTAGGAAGAAGAAGGAAATCATCCTCTCTCACTTTCCCCTATTTATTTATTTTTCTAATTAGAAGAATTAGTTAATTTCGACCGTTTGTTAGTTTAGTGAGATTAGATTAAAATATAAAGAAAAATAAATGAAACGATATAACTTTGTTAAACAAATTTTAACCAATTTACCGTTGTAGAATAACCGTGTTTTCGAGTTTTTCCTCGTGTTTTCCTCTCTCTTTCAAATCTCACTCATGCGCCTGACTAATTTATCGTTACTGCCTCATCTTCCTCGTTCTCTTCTCCTCCATTCCCTTCCTCCATTATCCTCCTCTCTCATCATTTCCACCTCGCCTGATTCCCATCTTCTCCTTTACACTTCCATTCTCCTTCTCTTCTCCTTTTTCCAAGCACTAATCTTCTCTTTCCTCCACTCCCATTTATTCGCCCACCTCTCTTCCTCTTATCTTAATACCTTTCAGCCCATGACACGACAACTCCTCGGACCCGACAACTTACCGTGCGACAACCGGCAACAGCTTATTGAGCAAGCAACATATCGCTACAATTGAAATAATATAATTTTTGAACGTTAAAACAACTGAGCGGTGGTATTTATACCGATTACTTATTAAACTAGCTGATAAATTATTAATGACATATTTAATAATAAATAGATTGCGCAATGAGCTCTTGCCCAGTCAGTTGTCTCGCTGTGAGTTGCCGGGTTCGATAAGTTGTCGTAGTCTGAACTGTCACACTCTGAGTTGTCGGGTTAGGTGACAGCCCATCGCGCGATTTTTTCATTATTAAATATAATTATTAATTATATTGTTGCACTATAATGTAATAATCATATAATACACATTTCATAATGTAATTACATGTCTAAATCACATGTTAAACATCACCACTGATTATCACTATTATTATCATAATGTATTTTTGCATTGTCTTGTATGTGTACCACAGTTTTCAACTATTAGGAACCTGCTGACAAGAAGGATGTGCTTAGCAGGATCTACTTTGCATTTTAGTTGAATTTTACAACTGTAGCGATTATTACCAAATAAATAAAGATAATATTGAACTGCATGGTGAGTTGTTGGGTACGATGAGTTGTCGCCCTCTGAGTGCTCGGGTCAGGAGCCATCTAGCGATTAATTAATTAATTAATATTATTATTAATAACTAATTTACTAATTTGATCAGTAATCAGTAAGCAGGATAATGCTCAGTTATTTTAAACTTCAGAATTTGCTATTATTTCAATTGTCGTAGCGATATGTTGTTCACGCACTGTCGCCCGGTCAGTTGTCGCACGGTGAGCTGTCGGGTCTGATGATTTGTCGCACTCTGAGTTGTCGCACTCTGAATCGTCGTACTCTGAGTTGTCGCACTCAGAGTTATCGTACCCTGGATTGTCGCACACTCAGTTGTCACGGGACCCTTTCAGCCTCTTATTTTTCCTCTTCCTCTCTTCCTTCTCCTATTTCCTCCGCATCCCATGACGCCTTTCTCCTTCCTTCTCGTCTTCATCGTTAAATCCCTTTTCCCGGAGACAATTCTCTTTCTCTCCGCCAATCTCTCCGTTTCATAACCCTCTTTCCTTCCTTTATTCCCCAATTGCGTCCATTCCATCTTCCTTTTTTACTATTTCTCGTTTCTACTTCCCTCCCGAGTGTTGATCATTTTCTTCTTCGTATTACGCCGCTCACCCCTTTCGCTTTAATTTCCTCCCGGTCCTACGTAATCGTCCCCACTTATATAGAGTCGTCACCTTCCCCACCCCCGCCTGCTTGCCTTTGCAGCCATCTTTGCCATTTTCACTTCTTCCGACTCCCTAATTCGAGACAAACTGTGAGACTCTCAGAATCCCCCCTCTTCGGATGAAATAATGAAGCTATCGTTAGGACGGGAGAGGAGGTCTTGAAGGGGAAGATAGCGAAGTTTAGAATTTCTTTAGCCCTCGTCTCTCCCCCTTTCATCGAGAGTTATCCCACGCTAATCGCTTTTAATCGAAGTGAATTATTGAGAAATTTATTAACTCTATGTTTTAGCATGACAGATCGTGTTAAAAACTCACGGGGATGTTCAAACTGAATGAATATATTATAATATTTATTTATTTATTAACAAACATCGACATACAGCACGGAGCCAATTACTGCTGTCAATTAACAATAATAATAGAGAACTTAATGTCAATAAAATCGTGAAAAATCAACAAATTAGACATATAGTAAAATAACAAATGAATATAAGCAAACAAACAAAAAATCATAGAAAATTGTATTTTTAAACGCAAAACTCTCGAAATCATATTCTGGATAGATGTTATAGATTAGAAGAAAGGATCGAAATGAGTATTGGAGGAAAGGGAATTGAAAATATAAGGAATGCGGAAGAAGGGTGATCATTTAACTATTGATAGACGAGGAGTGATCAAAGAAAAGGCATCGGATAGGTGTGTTGTTCCTGAGGGAGCTCGGAAAGAGAAAAGAGAGAGTAAGAATGGGGAATCAACTTTGCTATTTATTATATTATATGAGAAGGAAATATCGGAAAAAGTGTGAGAGGCTCTGACTCGGGTAAGAATATTCATATGATAAGCATGGTGGGCATTAATTAGTATGCGATAATGTTTAGGAATCATTTGGTTTACTATAATGATAATATGTTAAGCAGGCTACGCTCTTCTAGTGCACTAGTGGTTTCCTCCCGCAATGGAAACTTTTATCTGATTATTATACTTCTAAAAATTGAAAGTTTGCAATATATTCATTCTATAATTGTATTATTTATGGCTGTAATTTGATCCCAATAACGGTACTTTAACTGTATTTTTTATAATATAAACGACATATTAAATGTGCCACTTAAATCTTTTCTCCACTTTATATCAGAATTTTATGTTAGTATCATAGAAGTTAAGCGTGCAACGTATAGATAAAAAGAATTGACAATAGTTGCTGGAATCGCAGTAGGAAGTATAAAGGTAAGGAAATATACATGCATTGGACTTATTGGTATTTTTCTTAATAATCGACGATATTTTTCACTAAAAATAAGGTATCCTGGTCATTAAATTGAATATATTATGCTTTTTTGAATGAATAAGATAACGTAAATTTACTTTCCACTATGAGGAATAGAATTTTGTTGAATAAATATAAATTTTTTGAGTGAATTCAGATTAAATACGCTGGTATAAAAGTGTTTGATAGATTGATAGATAGAGGGAAGATTTTCCAGAAAAACGGAAGTAAGCTAGGGTATGATTTTTCCCACCTTTTCTTTCTCTGCTTTTCCATTATTTCCTTCTCTCATCTCTGTCCTCTTATTTTCTGTTCTCTTGAATCTACTCACACTCCTTCCTTCTCCTTCTTCCCGCTTCTTCCTTTCACTGTGTCCGTTCCTTCCATATATATACTGCTTAACGTTTTCTTCTTCGCCAAAACTTATTTCATTTGCTCTTAATTACCTCTCTTTCTATGGCCCTTTCTCCCCTTATAAATCTGTATTTTTCCTTGATAAGCTTTTATTAACTATCCACAATTCATCTTTTCTTCACAGAATTCTCCTCCGCTTTTGTGACTTGAACCTTTTCCTTTTATTTTTGTCTTACATCTTTTTTCACTTTTTTAATTTTTTGTCGTCCGTTCTCTCAAGAACGTCTATTCTGTCCTTAAAATTCTTACCTAATCAAAATTTCATTGATCTAAATTTATTTTCTGCCCCCTTTAGATTATGCGTTCTTAAGATGATAATTGCAATAAGGATTTGCGTCACCATTTAGCTTAGACACCCACTCAGTTTGCAGTATTTTGTCAAAAAATGCCCTCTAATCTCAAATAATATTTTTATCCAATTTGTAAATAAAAAAGTTTATTCAGCCATAATCTCTTCCCTTCTCAGTTTGAATAGGATACGAGATTGAAAGAAAAAAATTTCGTATTTTTAGTAAATCTTCATTATCCCCATCCCTACTACATTAAACATGAATGCGAGCAGTAAGGATCAGTCTTTCTTGGTCGCATAATTCCTGTTATATATAAAATTATAAACTGAGACACCCATTTTAACTCTCATTATTTTATACGTCACACAGGTCATCTATACGTACCTTTGGCCGAAATTTATTTATTGCACTCATTAAATTTGACAAAGATGACATTCGAAGAGGTGTGTACAAATAAATAAAAATATTGGTAGGTAAAATTAAGGTCTAAAGGTCTTTATTAAGGCGAGATCGAGACTCAAAAGTCTCTTCTTCCATCTAAACTTTCGTCAGTGAAATACAGAAAATAATCAATGTGTGGGTGTTTAGAGAAAGAGAAGAAAACTTTAGGAGTGGATGTTAAAATTACCTAAGGTGATATGTCAGGAAAAAAGATTTACTACAGGAAATTACCCACAAAGAAGGGGGTCGTGAAAAACCTGCGCAAACTTACTGATAGTACCAGCTAAAAAAAATGTAACAGAAAGCTGTGTATAACACGAAAAATAGAAACACAGTGCCATAACGAAAAAACAAACATAATATTGGTGGTTATTGTGTGATAATAACTATAATCAAAAGTATAGTATAATTACTAACTATAATCAAAAGAGCTTGATCTCCTAAGACACTCTTATTCTGAGTTCTACGTCTTAATAGAAACATGTTTCTTTCAGTCAAGAAAATAAACTAGCCAAATCTTGGGTTACATTCATTTCTTCTCTTATTTTTTTCTTACGATAATCTCTCTTCTTGCTGTCTTCCATCGAGTCCCTCTCCGCATCCCCTCTCGCTTTGACTACGAATATCAGAGGAAAACGGGAGCTGAGGAGAGAGACAAGAGCGCCCTTCGCCCATATCGACTTCCCGTTCGAGTGCTTCTCAAGTTCTCACTTCCTTTCCTCTCTTCCTCGACGGTGCCTTAAAGAGAGCAGCCCTTTGGCGAATGCGTTTCTGCCAAACACAGGGAAAAGGGAGACATTCGGTGATTTTCCTCCACCTCGTCGTTCCTCCACACCCCGCATAGGGTGGCACCGGCATCGGTGTCTGAGTAAATGGGCGCTGTAAGGCATCAATCCGCCAGACTCCTCCACGCCTCTTCTCGCCTAATACGGAGCGGTGTATATTTCGAATCGAATGAGATAATAGGATGCCTGCACCTGACAAGGTCGGGGAGGCGAGGGGAAAGATGGAGTCGTTGATATGTTGCCGAGTAACGAGCGAGCGATTTCCGATGAAGTCCCGCGAGCGCGGTGTTGAAATTATGGAGATTGGGCGGAGGAAATTGCAATTAGATGTCTGCATGCATGCGTACGGGGAGGTGAGCGCTTTTTCAGGCGCGGGAGAACGAGCGAGTAAACTTCTGGGGTCGTCTTCGTTGCAGAGATGAGATTCACCGAGAATGGGTTCGTTTCCACTTGCAAGAGCAACAGAGTAACTACTGGCGCGAGAAGGATGCCGTTTTGTCAGATGCCTCAGCCGCGTTTTGATTTGGGTTGTGGCGATGCTTTTTCGCACATAAACTGCCACGAGGTTGACATTTGAGGGCGTTTTAAAGGGTCGTAGTTGAGGGCTCCCTCCAGTACCATTGGGGTTAGTACTATTATCCGCCTAAAAAAATTATTAATACTTTATTATTTTATTTGTCGTGAGGACTAGGAACATAGTTTGTATACTAAAAATAAAAATCATGATTTGACAATACGCCCCCCTGAGCCAAATATTGCACGTCAGAAGATGCCTTGAAACTATTCTTATGAACTAAAATTGTACACAAAAAGATGAAATATCACAGAAATTCATTCTTCACCAGAATACACTATGTATATCGGTATTCATATAATCGTTATGCTAGCATTAGAAATCGGTTATCATAATAATCCACTTTTTTATTTCGGTTAAGAAAAGAATACCAAAGTTTGATATGAATTATAACATAATTAGAATTAAATATATGTATTTCGATAATGTCCCCAGGGCCATGAGGGTCATATTGCAACCTCACAGAGAAACTGCAATAATTCTATTAATAAAAACGAGAGAGTAAATATAATAGTTGCTAAGTTGAGAAAATATTTTTTTTATATTTACACTGTATCTATATTATTAAATTATGTATTAAAATTACAGTAGCCCCCAGGCGTTCTTTGAAGGTAGTGGTTAGGTAGTTAACGTGTTAAGCGTCTAGGTTTTCTAGCTGCCTTTCTTGACTTCACCAATTAATTCTCCTAAATGAAATTACAAAGGCCATTCAAGTTTAACGATGCTTATCTAGTTTAGTTTGACAACTAATTACAAAGATTCTCCTTCAGGCAAATTGATAAAACAATTTGGAAATTTGAATTCTCAATCATGGATTATAATGTGTATAGTTTCCAAGAAGGGTTGTAGGTTTTCAAGTTAGAATGTAATTTAAAACATTAATCTGTTTATCTAGTATCTACCCTAGAAATTTCTATTTTAAGGAGGTCGTCCATTTATTGGTAATCCGAGTTTTAACGAATTAATCCTATATCTTAAATTAAAACTTGGAAAAAAGAAATAAACTAACTTATTTGAAAAAAAAATACTGAAAACTTTTAACTCTTCTCTTTGCCTATAATATTTTCCCTATTTCTATAAATTTTATTACCTTGACTATATTGCACATACAATGACAGCTTGATCTACGTTATTGCTATGGTTGGTGATCGCTTCAGAAATGAAATTCCTCTCTTATCTCTTGGAGCTGATCATCACTGTCAGAAAAAAATTAATCTGCTGTTCCTATGGAAATATCCGCAAAGTGCTGCGTTATACGGACACACATCTATCAGACCTTTATTTCTTTAGAGGTTTATTTCGACTGTCATCTTTATATGTTATAGGTGTCTGTTGAAAAAATACTTGCATAATGTCACTCTACTGGTCATAAAATTATACCTCACTACATCTTAATCTGTATTCAACTAAATTCATGTGTATTAAATTTAAATTCACCACCACTTTTTGCAATATTTCATTGCATTGCAGTTTGCGAAATTGCATCTCTATAATTCATAAATATATATCTAATCTAAGTTGCAGAAAAGTGATATTTTTTAAATTAAAATATTGATGAAATTCAGTTTAGCTGGTTTGTATATGTATCATGATAACTTTCCCAGGCATTTTTCTGCCGGCTAGTACATAAAAATACAGGAATAATTTGTAAAACTTATGCTCCATACATTTTAAGGTTCAAATAACGAATTTTGCTCGTCAGATAATCTTCTCGAGATATCAGTTAATCTCGCACATCATATCTTTGCGTTGTAACCGGAGAGTTGAGATAGCTTTCTAGATAACTTGGAAATTGAACGTAAAATAATATTCTGATGAATTTCAAAGCAGTTTCGCATTTACATACAAAAGAAATGTCATAATTAACGTCAGAGATTTCAAGTTGGCATTCCTTATGGAACGCGCAGGTGCTTCTAACCATGCAGCAATTATGGTTGACTCAACATCCATGACTATTAAGTGGAGTCACACCTTGTTCATTCTCGCTAACCTGAAGGAACTCAAACCCAGGTGTTATGTTGTAGCGTGGCTTCTCAACGATACTTTCATTTATACGTCGAATTGCTTTATCCAATCGTCACTTCTTTACAGATTGTTTATATCCGGAATTTTGGGATCAGAGAGATGTTGATGGTGATAAATTTAAAGAAATGAATCTTTTGTTTTCACATTGATTGGACACGTGTTCATCATCTTTTTTTCCTAGTATTAAATAACAAGTGTTTTATTTTGGGTAATGTATAGTACGCGTTTGAAAATTTTTGGAATTGCAAAATTTGACAATTTTATTTGACATCGTAATTTTTTCACGGACTTATTTTCGAGGAAACATATATATCAAAACGATATATGATAAGCTATAAAAATAATATATAATATAATAAGTAATACAAATAATAGAAGTAATGAAATGAAGCCTTCAAATAGTAAGAAATAACTTAATGAATTTCTTATGGGAACATTTTTAAGGCGTATAGCGCTGAATCCATGATTTTTTTGTAAAGGTAACGACGATTGTCAGTAAAACGTTCTTCAGAAATTTATAATTTCATCCATTAATATTAGCGATAAAACTATTTTGACTAGTTTTTTAATTCAATTCATATGGTTGATTACAGACATTGGAGTTGTAAATGTATGACCGAGGGTGTTTATTTTAGTAAATGCACTACGTAATATTCAACTTGGAACGAAGCATCCGCTCACTTGTCCGTTCCAGGAGTGATTAGATAAATTAATGGAGTTAAGCACTCGATATGTTTCTATTTGCTTACCAGTCATGGTGGAAATTTTAGCAAACATTCAAGTTGTACTACAGTGCACTTGGTAGTTGACGTTCCTCCCTCTAAAGTTTGTACGAATCTAACCTAGATATGGAATTTCGGTTTGAAGCATTTTACTTACTAACTTCACGACGATATTTCTTGGAAACGTTGATGAGTTTGTAGGAATTTTAAGGGAGAGTACAACTCGAAAGAGAATTTTCGATTCTCTATGAACAGTAATTATGGGTACTATTTTAGGGCGCCCTCTACGTAGCATTCCTCGGTAACGTACATAGAGGTCGTAAAGTTTATCTTGAAGATGTATCGCAGATCTGGGATGCCATGAACGTTACATCTCGAACTCTTTACGGCAGTTCATTAAAAGTTTTCGACGTATCTGCTGGAGAACTGCGCCGTTTTGATAGTCACAAGACGTTGATGATTCCACTTTTTGCGTCAGTTTGTGTTTTGTCTCACCCGCTCTCCCCTCGCAGATGTGTGTTGGTCGGACGAGAAATGATGGGTTCACGTTCAGAGGGAATCTTCATCACGATTTCAAAGTTAAATTAAATCTCATATACTTAATGCGAAATATGATTGCATCCATTACTCGACTAGATGGAGTTTCTATGGAAACAAACACGACGGGGCTGATGTTTATTCTTGAGACAGCTGAAATTATTAAGGTTTGATTAGTCTCGTTGACGGAGGTTGTATCCCAGGGTGGAACAAAACTAGGAATGACAGATGGTATTCAAATGCAGTACGTGTCGTATTTATTTGGAGTAATGAGTACTTCATATGATGAGAAATTGTTGCTTCTCGGAATCTTTAACTAGTCTAGCATGAAATGACGAGAGCAGAGACTATTATTCATATTAACTCAAAAACTAGAATTGGTATGCTTTGGTTAAGTCGAATGAAAAACCGAAGAAGTTCAAATTTGAACCAGTTTTTGCTACCAGTTTTGAACTACTAATTTCACATTACGCCTAAAATTATTTTTTTTTCGAACCTTCTAGAACCAAAATACTATTCTAATTACACGCGTATAGATTAAAATAATTTACGTGAATTTTACGTATTATGTTTTTTTCTTATATTAAAGTACTACAAGGCCAATTTTCTTCAATTGATCCCTTTGGTTATTTACTTAAAAAATATTTCAATTTGATGAGTGAAGGTATTTTTAATGTCCATGTATGATGTTTTGAAACAGTGTGAACGAGTTCCTCATTTCGGTCTATTCCTTTATTATGGTGCTCCTGATATTATCAGCTTCGCCCACCCCTGCGATCAGATTTGGAGGTTTCAGCTTGTAGTTTTAGAGGAACTATATTATGGTTATATACACCCATTCATTACTTTTTTGGTATGATTGTAAAAATACTGCTTGCGATTGAATTGACCACAATGTAAAATACTCTATAAAACTGTATTTAAAAATTAATGGAATAGGAAGAGCTAATTTGGAAAGAACTCCAGATTAGGGCTATGGTGGAGGGGGTATTTAGGGTGTTAGGGTTTCAAGATAATATGATATTCAAGTGCTCATTAAAGAACTTTTTATAGATATACGGATCAAGAAATAGGAGTAGGAACAATGAGGAAGATATAAGTTTATTTTAATGACAATGGAGAATATAGTGTGATATGTTTGAACTAAGGCATAGCTAAACCAGCTATTTTAGTAACAGCAATAGCTACTAAGTGCTAATTAAACATTTTTATTTATTTTACCCTCTTTCAGAATCAACCTCAATACTTAATATCATAAACATATATCAGCTTCCAGTTGTTTCTCTTGAAGGGGTTCAAAGTTTCAACTTAAATTTCGTGGCTACCTCAGTAATTTCCTGATCATTGAAATACGATTATTGAAATAAAGTGTTAAGTGATATAGGAGCAGATTCAAAATACATCGAAGTAATTACATCTAATAGCCAGATTATCGGATATCTAGTGAATTCAAATTCGCCTACACTCGAAAGGCGTTCTTATTAGTCGTATAATCGTGAGTGGGAGATATATTACAAAGATCGATGGCCATTGTCGGCAGTAATGACCATCTCGATTTCTATTCCGAAGACCGAAGTCTTTTGTCCAGTCCCGTGCTTTCAATTGTTCCTAATGAGGTCTTCTGGCGATGAATAGTTCCACCAGTATTCCTTCCGGTCTCTAATACCGCGGCCATTACGCCGCGGCTGGGGGCATTAAATGCGAGAGGCGAATTTTTTTATCCGCCGGAGAGAAGCGGCCGTTTCTCTCCCTTTCGGTAACTTTGCTTAGTCATGCGAAGAAAAGGTCTAGAGGCCTTTTTTACGAAAGGGGAGGATTCCAACAGGGAAATTACTACTATTTGTTAATTCGGACGGTCTTGAGCTCGCTCTTAAAGGGAGATGCAGGTTCCACGATATTTCAATCGATGGAAGTTTAACCCATAGACATTTAGTTATTTCTCCCAAAGATGTTTCACTCAAATACCGTCAAAAGACGATTCGTCCAAGGATGATTCACCCAGAAATACATAAATACCATAATACTTTCACACAGAGAAGTTGCATTCAAGACTTTTCATCCAAAATTTTTGATTTACTGAAAGATACATAACTTAAATACATAAAACTATAAACTTAAGTGCATCGTGATCTTCTAAACCACACACTCAAGACCTTTCATCTAAAATTTTGTAATTAAAATTAGGTTACCTCGAGAGATATATCGCCAAAAGGGTATTTTAATCAAGGTTATTCATAAAAATGTAGTTTTGAAAAGTGACATAAGTATAAGCAATATAATGCCGAAATTGAAGGCACATTAGGGGAAAAGGGGAAGGGGAATTAGGTAACTTAGCACTTATAATCGTGTACGCCTGAGAAAAAACAAGGATTGACAGAGGGGAAAAATAGTGATGTGACCGGGACTCGAACCAAGACCTTGGGTCTCTTGCTAGGTGTCAGAGGGAGACTTGGGTTCAATTCCCAGTCATTTTGCTATTTTCACTGCTGTTTATCCGTGAGAATAGCAATCATTTCGAAATTAACTGCGACTGTTATACAAGAAGACAAAATAGACTAAAACATGTATCTATCGAATACAATAAAATTAACTTTGATCTTTTGCTGAGGTGTGTGTTAGGAGGTGCAAAAAAGCCAGCATTTCATCAAAAGCCGTTATTTATATATCTTTCTATTACTATGAGGAAAATTCTCCCTTGGGTGACACTTTGGTAAACTGTCTCTTGGGTATAAATTCCCCTAGGTGAACCATCTCTTGGATGGAACGTCTTCGTGTGAGACGTCTATTTGGTGTATCGCTCTGGTTGAAACGTCCAGACACCGAGATAAATAGAGGGGGAGTGATGTTAGAACGCGCCGTCATGCTTTTAGGTACTTCTCGTCCATGATTTATTCCTCGCCCACGTTAAAAAGAGATTTTCGTGAGTAATCAGTGGAACGCTTCCCCTTCTCAACGTCGGATTGCATTGCGTTCTCCGAAGGTTATCATTTCCTCCGCATCTTTCTTGTTTTTTGCACCCCTTTTCCGCGGTGGCGGAACATAAATCGTCCGCCGGTCTCTAAGAGGGCGGAGGGTTAATTGTGGTTGAGGTTTGACGTTTTAATTTCGAATCGCGAGGAAACTTTCGGGGATGTGGTTGTTTTCGTGCGAGAATTCGATTGATTGTCTCATTCAATGCCCGATCTCGAAGCGACGTCTGTTTTTGATGAGATTTAATTGAGTTCCCATCGTTTGTTGGAGGAACAATGAAAAGTTTGCTTCATTCGAGACGGCGTTGAAAAGGCTTTCTGCGATTTGCGTACTTCCTTTGTCAGAATGATTTGGCGTCGAGAGAACTGCTCTATAACGGAAAATAGATCATCATGTTTCTCAGATCGAAATCAAAGTAATGATGACCAATTTTTGCTTCTGCTACCAGCTTTTGCTTAAGAAGCTAATCTTCCGCCGTTTCTCCTAACCAAGGAAATAAACCGATTTTGCTGTAGCTCCAGTTTTCTAACAGTGTGGTTTTTTGTGGAGATTTTTACTATGCTACATTTAGTTAAATTGGAGAATAATAACCGTGACACTGAAAGAATTCGGTGCATTGGTGAAGGTCCTTCAAGAACCTTGAAACACTTGCTCGAATATAGAAATTGATCAACTTTTGTTTGTTTTTTATGCATTAGGATTTATCAGGTTTTCTTTAAGAGTCTCATTTGTAGTCATCATGTATTTTTTCATTCTCTATTCGAATGTATATTTGCATACAGTGCAGGTATTCATTTATATTTGAATAAAATTTATTTGTAGTTATTAATATTAAATGTGCTTTATTAATAGATGTTAATGTATAGCAAGTATTTTTTGATCTAATGCGTAATCCATTTTAATTACATACGTTATGATACATACCGAATTTTTTTTTAATTTCCTTCTGATTTTCGGTTCATGTTTTTATATAGTTTATTAGTTATATTTGTAATTACCTTTAACAGTAACTCGAAACTCATTAGTTATCGTAAGCATTTTTTTTCAGGGATGATTCGCCTTAACGACCGAACTCAAATTTTTGTTATTATTATCTTATCAATTACTACCATTCCTACTATTACAAAATGGCTGTTGCTTGTCTTGCATTAGGTGAAAGAGTCGTAGGAATGGTAGTAATTGATAAGATAATAATAACAAAATTTTGAGTTCGGTCGTTAAGGCGAATCATCCCTGAAAAAAAATGCTTACGATAACTAATGAGTTTCGAGTTACTGTTAAAGGTAATTACAAATATAACTAATAAACTATATAAAAACATGAACCGAAAATCAGAAGGAAATTAAAAACGATTTCGGTTCAGGATTCAATAATGTATAAATTCTCTAGACTCCGATTCGGTTTGAATCCCTGAAAAAATAACAGTCTCTTTCCGGCTATCGATTCTCTCTTCTTAAATCACAGTTTTTGCTCGATATTTGTGGTAATATCTGCTTTTTTTATTTAAATTATACACTCATTTTTTAAATATATACCTAGGAATTGAATTTTAAAAGGATTAAGAGTTTTTTTATAATTCAAGCCACATTTACCTACGTTTATTACATGCAGTTGAAATTTTGATGTTCTGATCTGGTTAATAAATCACAACGATAGCCTATTATTGTATTAAAAATTTTAAATTATCCACAATATAAATATATATGGGTTTCTTTTACCATGCTGCGCTAAAAAGGCTATAGATGGCATTTTAAAGTGTATGAAATTTCTTATTCCTATATTTTACACCGTAAAATTGGCGAAATTATTCCGAGAATGAAGTCATCGCCCCTGGACCTTTGTATATCCTCGCACATTTCGATCAACCCCAGGGGGTCCATTATGGCCCCTTTAAGAGCCCTACTTACGATATGCCCCCCTCAGTTTTGGGCAATTTCATTTTGAAGGGAAAGCGGACTAAATCTCTTGTGCTTTTGGATTCGCTCTGTGATTAATTATGCGGCTGAAGACGTAAATCCAAGAAGTACCTTGATGCAACCTCCGGAAAATATCGGTATGGGTTAATTTATTGTATGCATTAATTCTTAGAACCAATGGATAATACGAGTATCTTTATTAGAAGGTCAGAATGCATATAAGTATATTGTTTTATGCGTTTAAGTTTTGTATCTTTCAGTGGGTTCATGTTCCCAAAATTCTCTAAATGTCTATTTATTTCTTAATAACCGACCTGTCCCTATGAATAACTAAATATTTTTTCCCTTCTCTTATTTTCAGTTACATCCTTTCTTCGAACATTTCTTTAAGCAATACATGATCTCTCAATATTTAAAACAGCTATTTCATCAGAATTAGTTTATTCGTTCGATCACCTTTTCTTTCTTTCCATTTCCAGGAATACCTTGTTTCATTTGTAAACATTTAATTTGTATTAAATATATGTTCGGTCATTGATGACTACAATAGTCAAAATGTAAGATATGAGTTACATTTCATATTCTACCTGGGAATCTTACTTTAGTCCATGACACCCTTATTTCAAAGTCCTCCAGATTCAGCCTGATCTTTACCGATATAATTCCTGGAACATCATTCATGAAAAAAATCTTCATTTCTTTATAATCCTCTTCTCTTATATATTTGGGGTTTATATCTTTATAAGTTTTAGTACTCTATATTTAACATTCACGGAGGCTTGTGCAGATATCGATGTCTCAATCCAATCTATCGGAAAAATATGTTCGATTAATCGTTATCATCATACATCATTAAATTAATTAAATATTTCTACTAAAATATATTTCAGTGATTCCATTAGCTCCCAGTTTTTGAGATAATGAAGGCTGAATACTGATATTGAATATTATAATTTCGGTCTGTGACGTACTGGTGGTACTAGCAACATCTCGTCTCGGCTGGATTATGAGATTGCGGTATTCTGTTTATTATTTTACTCAGCTTGGAAAATAATACATTAACGGTCATTTATATTCAATCTCGTAGCAATCTCAAAGATGATGATTTTGAGCGATAAATCAAAGTTTTGTAAGTGGAATACGTGAGCAATTACTCTTGATAGATGTTTGTTTACTTGAGAATTAAAGGGCTTTGAAGCTTTAGTAAAACATACCTCAAAGTAGCTCTTTCCTTTTCTCCGTTTTTGCGATCTTGGAATTAGCTTCTGCCTGTAGTAAAAAATTCTAGGCCTGCTTTTTAAGATGATATATTTTAGAGAATATTTTTCTTTTATTCTTCGTAGAAGGCTATACGAAGAAATTCTTATCCATTTAAGTTTTAGATGACCATTTACTTGAACTTTGCTATTGAAAATATTATAAGGAAAGGGTTAAAAGTACTTTGCACATAAGGGCGTGCACCCAGGAAAAATCCCAAGGAAAAACGGACTTGAAAAAAAGTCTGACAAGTCTGAAGCCTGTTCCCGGCTCTGTCAGACTTTTTTCAAGTCCGTTTTTCCTTGGGAAAATATTATATTAAATGATTAAAGCATATTTAGTTTTTGCTTCCCAAAATTGTATATATTGAAGCTGCTTATTGTTTAAAATGATTGATTCGGATATCCTTGATTCCTGTTTATTCATTATTAATGACTGCTAGAAAATTTACGATTAAATTGGTCGTTCTAAGAACTTCGTATTGCAAACACATTACAAGACACGAGTCCTTGTATTATAACAACATGGTGTGGATAAAGTATGATTAAACAAAAAATAACTTATTTGTAAAATTTGGAATGATTAGGTTGATGAAATGGTTATATTGCAGCATAATACAATTGTACTATATAATTCCCCATAGCAGCGTAATACTGTCAACGTGATCTTCACTCTATCGTTTGGTCTTTGTATTATCAGCAATAAACTTTCAACTACCTACCGAAGGCATTTAAACGGTACGAGAGAAAGGTTTTTATTTAAATGTTATACAATTATGCGTGATGTTCTGTTTTGTTTCCAGGTCATCGCACTATCCTATAATCGCGTTATTTCGGAAGGCACGCCGATGCAGAATGCACCACCTCGAGGGGCGTACTCTACCAGCGATCTCCAAAACGGATTCCAACCTCCGAAGGAGGCATCCATCGGACAGACCTCCAGCACACATATCACCATGCCATACACCTTCCCCATACTCTTCTAATGACCGTCCTGAATCCCGATGCCACAGATGTGCACCCCGCCATCTCCCTGCCCCCGTGTGCCAACGCCCAAGACCACCTCTTAATTGCACCTTCCACCCCCTTAATCTGCCCGGGTACCCACAGGGCGTGTCCCACGAGGGCTCATCGCATACCTGGAGGCAAGGGGGAATACATCTTCGTGATAGCCCATGGGAGACCTTTCTTATATGGGAGGCTTTTCTGCTACCCATTTCTGGAGGCGGGGCGGCCACGCACTAGAGTTCGAACTCTCCAAAGCAGAAGGAGAAATTAAATAAATAGTTACTTCGCAGCTTCCTGATAGGTGTATATTTTTTGGTGAAAACGTGAAGAAAAAATGGACGTTTACGGGAAGGTCTCAAGGAAGAAGGGATGGAATAATAGGTGGGGTGGGCTACTGTTATCCCACTTCTCTTTCCCCAACTCATTTTTATGGAAACAGCTGAAAAGCGGATCCCGTTAAAACCTTGATTGTCTTTTGGGATGGGTCAGGGGAAGTTCTCCCTTTTTATTACTGTAGGATCGCAAAAATGGGTTTTACGCGTTATAAATGGCTCCCGAAAGCTGCCGGGTTTTTCTCTCCCCCAGTGTTTTCTTTCTTTTCCGAAATTCATTTTGTGACCGGTCCTTTTGACCTCGTGGTAGTAATGTGAGGATAGCCTTATTACTGGCGCTAAAGCCGCCTCGGGCCCCTTCCCCGCCCCAAACATCGATCCGTCTCAGAAACATAAGGAATACGGTCATTTTAACGGGTGTGCTGAAATTTCGGTGTAGATTTATCTCATGAGATTATGCCTTTGAGAATCGGAACGGGCGCACCGTAAAAGCTGTTTTATAACCACGACCAATGCGAATGGTTTTATAAAATTTAGAGGTTTTTATTTTCGGATTCTAAACCTTTCAAAGGCTCAAAAGACCTGGTGGTTGGAAATATTCTGTATTCAGCAACAAGAGCGAAATATTCGGTGAGTAAAAACCACTGTATATCTTTTTAAATTAGCTTCAATATCCACTCTTATTTAAAGAAGGCTTGAGTTGATTAAAATGATTACTGTTGTTCTATCCTTTGGAATTGAGATGTTTTCGAGCAGATATCACACTAATGATGAGAAATAAATCAATGATGGTTATATCATTGTTTTTATGTGAGAATTTGATTGAAATCGCAGAAATATCTCATCCTTCCGCGGTTTTTCTCATAATGAGTTTATTAATTTCTTATGTATCGTATTTTTGTAGTTATGTTTCAATGGGGCAGTCAAGAGAATTTATTAATAAGTTTTAATATGACGTTCCCTTAGAGATAAATGTGCATTGCGGACTATAAAATTGTTTCTCAGCAAGAGTTGATAAACAAAAATAAATCTGTAACGTCATTTCGAGATATTATCAAAATGGCTATAATTCTGGTCTCTTTTACGAGATCTTTCATTTCTATAATGGTGTTTGGTTGATGTAAAAGTGTATAATTTAAACCCTAAGTCTACATCGTTATACATCAGTATATTTACCTCCTAAGCCGCCTCCCGTTTGTGGCATGAGAAATGTCGTATATTTGTTGAGGAAAAAAAGTTTTCAAATCTACTGTATATTTTAAGTAGAAAATCAGTCATTCATCTTTGAAAGAATTGCCATACAAGACGTAAAATTCCCATTTCTCTATGGTTAAAGATGTTAGGAACTGTAATTATTTTAGCTTGGATTTTTTTCTGAGTAATTCTATAGATGGATATAATCATTTGTTTTCTCCTCTCTATGGAGACAAATGGATCCTTCCAAAAGCACTAAACTCTTCATGTAGGTCATACTGGCAATTTAGCTCACGATACCCGACACTATGATTCTGTCGTACTTCCATTAAGCCGTGTTCATAACTCAAGGAAAAATTACTAAACTATATCTCTTTTTATTTTTTACGACGGTCGTATCCTTAAGAGTGAATTTCTCTCCGATAACGTTTCTTTTTTAAAATTTCCAAACATTTCTTTTCTTCATCTCCGATCATCCTCTTACGATTTTCCCTTCATCTTCTTGTAGTAACAGACTCTTGTTTAAGCTGCCTTCGCAAAGATTTTCCCCGCACCCTGCTGATTCTTTTGTTTGTATTTAATTATAATCTGTGTACATATAATCATTTCATACCAGTTTAGGTTGAAGAAAGTGCCTAACGTCGCCTAATTAAGAGTCCATTTATCTATCTTACTTTATAGACGAATCTTGCTTCTTTAAAACTAGAGTCGTTGCTCTGTTATCTAAAGTGACTTCCTACAAAAATATTCATTGAATTCAGCCATTTTTAATAATAATATGTTTAATTTCTACGTTTTAATACACATTGCAAGTTTTAATAAAGGTTGTTATGGGGCGGTTCTCGGCATAATTTTCACGGTTTTAATCCAATGGGTATATTCGTTCATCAGGTAACGATCAATCGATCAGGTACGTTGTCAAATTGAATATATAGATTAACTTGATCTAATTTATGTTGTTTCTTAAGCAGAAATTTTTCCTCGCACGGTTTTTCTTGCTTTACAGATATAAAGGCAAATAATTCTTGAAAAGATGGAAATATTAGGGACTTTAGTAATAAAAATAATTAAAAAACAGACGATCTTGAGTCCCCTATCCACTTTTCCTAGCGATTCTTGCATGAAAAAATTTGGAAAATCAAATGTTTATCAGTCTCATTATATTTTCGTGAAATTAATTTTTATTAACTAAAGAGAAAGCCTCATGACTTACTTTGATATTCCAATCGAAGCCAATTATCTCCTCATTATTTATTAATATAACATACTGATTAGTGATTTACTTCTGCATTTAATTCTCTATGTAATATACAGAGTGAAGATACATAGCGATTTTTGGAGTTTGGAAGTTCCCCAATTTTTAACTGGAGGCTCATGTGTTCGAAATGACCTCAGCCGTCGAAGCACTTTGAAAAAATACAAAAAATACTCTAACTGGCTCCCTCGTGCCCAGATATATTGCCCTTTTGCATCACTTACTAAATATGATCAAATGCGGGCAGTGTCTGAAAGGATAATACGTCTGCCTTTCACCTTCCATTAAATCATCCTTTCTGGCCCATCTCTCTTCTCCCCGCCGAAGAACGCAGCGTCACGGTGACGCTCAGTCAGCCCTCACGCAATACACGAATCGGATTTTTATGCAATCCGAATTGCAGCCAACAGATGTCACTCTTATTGCAGTCATAAAGCGCTCTTCCGATATGCCATGATCTGCGAGCCGACCTTTGAAAAGGGGATCAGGAGAGAAAAGAGAAAGAGAACCCGCTGAGAAGTGACCGGGGCTCTGTCACGAATCTATTGTATCTCTAAATGGAGCGGTAATCCGACCACGCCCTCTCCGGGAAACCCGGTTCCCTCCGCCCCCGCGAATGGGTGTGGGGATGAAAGAGTCTGGCGTCTGCATGGAAAGCGACTGCGACCGACGATCTTCTTTTCTCCGCTCGTTTTAATCTCCGTCGCCGTTTCCTCGTTCCATTTCCATGCGAGATATACGCATTCCATCCGCGCAAGTTTGCGTGCTCCCGAAGAGAGTCAGGATTGATATTCCCGTGGTCTTATCGGTGAATAATGAGGTTTATTCGCTTAGTAAATGGGTGTCCGACATATTTGCATTCTTACGCACGCATATGGTTAGGTTTATTTCAATTCCAAACTATTTCATACGGTAGTGGCTTAATGGGGTGAAGTAAATGGTAATTTCGTAGCATCGTTAAGTTCGTGATAAATTTTCAAATATTTGTTATAGTGGTTAATGGTCATATTGGCTCAAATTTTGGCATAAAAACGCTCCTGCATTCATTTTTCTACATAGAGTATGCCATTTATTTTATTTCACTGTAAATTGGATTACGGGTGTTTGAAAATTTACCACGAACTTACCAGTGTCACGATATTACTAACGTTTACCCTATATTCCTTGAAAAACTTTAAATCTAATAACTGCTATGATTACTGATGAGGAATCTGCAAGTTATGCTTTGAATCATTTATAGAAGTGAAAACTTTCAATATCGTTAGCATAAAAACTTATGGATTTTTTTTTCAATTAATAATTAATATTTATAATGAGAGCGAAGTGCTTTGCGCATGACTAGCGTTATTTATCGTGATAATACAGTGTAAGCGTTTAAGTTAAAAACATCATCATCCCTAGTTTTATTTTGCAGGTTTTTTCGTGATTACAATGAAATTTTCTTTAGTAACAATTTCCGGCTGTTTTCAGAGATACTGATAAATATTTCAATGATATTTGTGTTCGAACTTCAGATAAACACGCTCATTGCATTACCTTGTAACTTCGCTTCGGTCACCTCTTTGATCGTGAACTTTCTTAGGAAGTTACCAGTTAACTTACTTTTCTACTTCATAGTGTTTCTTTAGGAGTAGTCAGATAATTCTCTACGTTTAGTTGCAGCACCTCATCGTTCCTAGCTTTGTCTGACCCATACTCAACATCCATCTCGTTCGCACCTTAGAAATTAAAATATTTAAATCATATTTCCTGCTTTGATGCAGTTATGCTGTTCTTTGTTGTAGGTTTGTTGTTACACATTCGCGTTTGTAAGTAATAATATTTTCCCTCCTGAGAAGCTGTATTTTCACTATCGTAGACTTAAATCATTACTTGACGTTGTACTTCCCTATGAAGATTTAAATAAAATATTTTGGTATAAATCCCATTTATTAATTCTTGGTTCAATAATTTACTAAAATGTCACCAATATTGTTTAAATCATGAGAATTTAATATTTCTGAACAAATTCAGATTAACTCAATCTTGAGATTCTACACCTTTATCTCTTCATGGTCATCTTGATGATTTTTCAAAGCTGAATAAACATTATGACACGTATTTGGCAAAATATTCAGATGAACAAATGCGATACAGCCGCTATTGAATCAACTGAGTTAGTGCCAAGACACGCAAAGACTTAACCGTCACAGTATATCTTCCCTTTGGTGACAAGTTGAAAGTTGTTTCACAATTCAATGAGAGGCGTTAAGACGCTTTTCTTGGTAATATCCCAAGAATAAACCTATCCCTCAGCTTCTTGGAAACGTCTCCGCGCCCAAACCCTTCATCGTAAAAAAATACAGTTACTATCTCCAGTAATTATTTCCCGGAAGGAATTTTATCTGGAAAAGGGCTGGAATTTTATACGCTACTTCTGTCCCCAGCGGTAGATAAAATATTCCCGTAATTAGTGTAAATGAACCGATTCGGAGAACTAACGAAGGCCATGGTAATATTTAAATCAACATTTACGACGTATTCAATCATTAACTTCGTTGAATTATTATCACATTTAATACCACAGGTAACGAAGACGTATAAGTGTTGGCTGTCATCGCATTTAGTATAATTTTTACTTTCTCCCTATAGGTAGTATAGAGAAAGTATTGTATTCGCAAAAAAATTCGACCTCCAGATTTCGACGGAAATAGATGTTTTGGGGCCCATAGAGCACGTTTTCGCTATTTTTCCGAACATGTCTGTCTGTGTGTCTGCCTGTCTGTGGTTAAAAATTTTGTGGGAGCTCTATCTTAAAAAGCAATTATCCGATCATTTTCAAAATTTATATTTAAAATTTTCCTAACAATTTCAAAAGTTGATTAGTTTTTGGTGAATATCGCTTAACCGGAAGTTGCGGTTTATCCGGAACAACATTTCGTTTCTTAAATATCTCTGTATAAATGCAATACAGCTATATACATTTACACACAAAAGTTGTAGATAATGTACTTTACTACAACTTTTGTATGAAACATTTTTTCGTAACACTGATTTTTTAGGAGTTATTCTTCAATAATTGTTAACCGGAAGTTGTTGTTTACCCATAAATGGAAGTTTTTCATACATATCTCTGTCAAAATACAATATAGGCAAATAAAATTACACACAAAAGTTATAGATAATGTACTTTACTACAACGTTTGTATGAAACATTTTTTCGTAACACTGATTTTTTAGGAGTTATTCTTCAATACTGGTTAACCGGAAGTTGTTGTTTATCCAGAAATTGAAGTTTTTCATACTTATCTCTGTTAGAATTCAATATAGGTATATACAATTATGTACCAAAGTTATAGATAATGTTTTTTACTACAAATGTTGTATGAAACATTTTCCTGTAACACTCATTGTTTTGGAGTTATTTATATATTACCGGCATAGGCTTCTGTTTTCAATAAATACGGAGAAAGTCATGTGTTGGCCACATCAGATTTTTAATTCATAACTACATATGCTATGAAGGCTGGTTGGGAGTAAGCACTGCCCCCAAGAAAAACCGAATGTATTATGGGCCCACACAATTGGTCGAAATATTCCGATAAATTATTCCCATAAGATTACACAGGGTCTTAGTTAAGCTGGGAAAGATTTACTGTTTTTATCTCTTATGCTAGAATATTTTATTCCTTATTGTATTTTATAAATTCACCGCAAATAAAGAATTATTTTAGCACAATTAGCCTTCATGTTTAATCAAATTTAAAGCGTTTGAAAATGCACTCTTTGATTCCCAACGGCAAATTCCTGCTTAAGAAATCATACATTTCTTTGTTGATAAATTTCAATTTATTTAAACACTCTGGAACTTGCAGAATCAATTTTATTTAATGAAGTGGGCATTAATATAGCGGGGAGTGGATGGCATGGATCAGCACTCGTCTCTCTCACAGTCCTGGCTTGCCAATTTGCCCCTGGTCTGTTCTCACGCATTTCCGAATGAATAAAACATATCTAAGAAAATTAACCGCAATGGTTTGTCAGAATGTAATGGTTAATTTTTAAAATTCGAACATTCAATTTAATATTACCGTGGAATATTCTTACGTAAACACCATTCAAGGGTAATCCGAGGAAATATTCCATCGTTAAGAAAAATTATTTACTCGACGTTCGTCGTTTTTCATCTCCTTAAGTTTTCTTAAAGGTGCAGCCATTGCTAAGTGATTTATATTTCTTCGAGAAATTTTTAACTATAAAGAAAGATATTTTTATATGCTTGGAATGTGATTAAATATGCATAACACCCCATTAATTCAAACTGGTAGAGTATACGTCTTTTACAATTTATTTTTTATTTTTCATTTTATTTCTATTTCTATGCGCAGGCAATTTACCGTCGGATATTTTGCTTCATTCTGAAGTTCTTAGTATACTTAAAATCTTAAGCATTAATTCGTCGATTAAGTTCGTCTATTATAAGCTGCGGAGTGGTATAGTGACGCTATGTTTTATGCTATCCTTTCGTAATCAGGCAATTCTTTATTTAAGTGTTCCCGTAATT
The DNA here is from genome assembly GCA_947579665.1 of Sympetrum striolatum. Taxonomy (NCBI): domain Eukaryota; kingdom Metazoa; phylum Arthropoda; class Insecta; order Odonata; family Libellulidae; genus Sympetrum; species Sympetrum striolatum. The sequence goes on along the minus strand of OX388347.1, from coordinate 53,261,009 downwards.
TAAAAGTTCTCACAGCAGAAAATGCTGTGACAAATTTGATATACAGTTTATCTTAATTAAATTATAATGATGTAACATTTACTTTCAATTTAAATGCGATTGCTACTTCAGGGTTTCATTCTCGTCCCTAAAACAAATTCTTGTTTATTTCTTCCTCTTTTGTATCTATCCAACCTATCATCACTCCCATCTATTTGATAAACTTAGGCCGAAGGAGTGATTCAGGTATGCTCTTAATCTAATTGAATCTCTCACTGACTAACAAAAGATAAAATTAGATTGAATCCAATCTGAAGTGAGTCTGTTAAATTGTGTAACGTGCGTTTTCGGTGTGACTAAATTTCGATGTTAAAATATTTCCTCAATTTCGCAGAATATGAAAAAATCCTTTTAATTAAAAATATAATCTATAATTGTAGCCAAACCATAGTCTAGAGGCAGTGTTGCTTTTTTTTATTTACTAGAATTGATAGATTAAAGAAAGTCATGAAATCGGTGTGATAGTAAATTTTTGACTTGAAATTCATCCTTCTTTGATTTATTTGCCTTTTACCGGATACTCCTCTATCTCCACCTTCTAGGAGTCTTGTGTACAAATGATTTTGGCTCTCTAATTAATTTTTATCAGTCAATATTTTAGTTTTTTGTTTTTAATGAATCAGTGTACATACTCCAATAAGTAATCTACCGTTCGGTAGGTTAAAGTAGTCTTTAATTTTTCCTATTCATTGTAATTTCTTTTGTTTTTACTGGCTTAATCTGCCCATTCCATCTAACAACTTTTGTTTTCCTCTGCATGAAGATAAAACATACTTAAATTACCAAATGTTAACTCTGATGTTTTTACATTTGAATGATTATAATAATCATATTCTGTGAGAACCGACTGAGGTGGTGGAGTGGTTAGTGTGCTAGTACTAGTAGTAATAATTATTGAAATGCATGTAATTGGGGTTTTCCTGTTTCGATTGGAGAAGTTATAATCATATTTATTATTATTAAAACTTCTGCGAGGAGGGAGTAGATTTTTTTTGATAATTATTTTAACCTATAATCTATTTAACCCTACTCTGGAGACTATATAGCCTCGAGATTTTGTAGTAATTTCTATTTATTTCAAAGTGGGCTTTCCCTCTGCATTAGAATCTGCAAAAGAATTAGTTGCGGCGATTTCATCTCGCATTAAACTATCCCCTTTCACGTTCCTTTAATTCCTTCCTCTACCATTTCTTTCCTTTCCTCAAGGGCTCAATCTTCCTCTTTTCTGCGCCAATTTATTCTCTCCTGCTTCCTCGATACACTCCCCCTCCGCATCCAAGTTTCCCCCCTCATTTTCTCCCCCCTTCAAACTCACCCTTTTTACAATTTTCCCTTCCCCGCCTCCTCTTATTATCCCTTGATGCTCAAAGCCTCACCATTTCTTCTCCTTTCTGTCTGACTGACTTCTCTCTCCCAAACACCGAGCTCTTTCTTTTCACAATCTTGCGATATCTGTTATTCTAGTCGCGTAGAGAGTCGTGCCCTCTTACGCTTCAATCCTCCGGCATTTACTTCCCTCCCCCCGTTAACTTTCACTTAACTTCGTCCCCCGCCCCATTTCCACAATGTTTCTTAAGTGAAAATTGTCTCGTCCCTTTTTATTAATTGGATACAATTCGAAAGAGTTTCGCCGGAGTTTAGAATTAGGTTGGCTTTTCTGTTGGAAATATTTTCGTTCCATCTGTTCATCTTTGCACTCAATCTTTTATTCCAAAAAGTCGGGTTGTGTTTTGTCGCTTTGAATTTCATAAGAACGGCGCCATTTACAGCTATTTTAACGAATGAGGAATAAAATTAGGCGTCTCGAACTGGTGGCCATTTTTAGAAGTTTAAGAATGGAAATGAATAATGCGAGGAAGTTTACTTTCTTATACCATTATTTACATTTTATCATCATCCTCTTATCTCAGCAAGACTATGATAGTACCTTGAAACTGTAGTGATTTTGATGCAGCAGTATTTGATTTTTAATTGAGTTATGGCACAAATAAGTATTGTACAGTTATTATTCAGTTCTGTTTATTTTGGTAAGTTCAAAACTCTATAGACTGACTGATATTCGTCCGAAGCAAGTTGTGTTTATGAAGTACAAGATAGTTTCATATTTCATTATAAGATATTCATTGTTCTTAATTCCTATTTGAAAAAAACCTTGCCGATTTCAAATCATCGAAACTTTTGTGGACAATTTGTGTTTGGATTAAAAGGTAGCCATGAAATTATAATTTTGTCAAAAATTTATTTTTATTCTGTGCATAAAAAAATGAAAAGACGCTTAGAGAGGACATAGTTAATGATTTCAGAAGCAGTATAAACTGATCCAATAAAATACTCAATAATAAACGTCAATTTTGTTTTCTTTGAAATAAAAATTGACACATCGAACATTTTACGGGGTACTCTGGCGTCGTATATACGCAGCTTTTCTGTTACAGTACTTTAGTTGTTAGAGTACGTTCGTTCTCATCCAGTCGCAAAAAAATTAATTGATTGTTAATCCTGCTTTGATAATTTCTGACGCATTCTTTTGCAAGAGGAATCATAACATTCCCTCGCCATCGCATATTCAGATAATTGCGATGAATGTTCCCCACCATTTAAAATAACTCCATATCATTTATTTCCTTCATAATACTTCAATTAAGAGCACACATATCATGCGCCTCCTCTTTCATTTGGTCCATGACACTTCCATCCCTCTCCCTTTGCCATCTTCTTCGCAGCGTAACTCGCACCTTCCCCTACTCCGCATTGGCCACTGTGGCATTCCGTTTTAATTTCTCCTCCGAACGTAATGACCGGGTTAGAAAATGCGCGGTTCTCGTGCTAAATATAGCTTTCCCACCTAGATACGAGTCATTCTTCTCTTTTTGGTTCCTATCCACCGAGGACATGGGCTTGATTAGGGGGATTCGCCTCCACTCGGATCGTTTGACTCCCTTTTTTCCTATACGTCCCTCTGATCTCTCTCTCCAATTTATTTAACGCTAGAAGGACGGGAAGTGGTCATTTGACCACTTCGCTTCTCAATACCTATTTATTTCTTCCTTGCGTTTTGGGATAGTTTAATTGTTTATTCCAGGCATATCTATTTACTTATAGAAATAAAATCCACAGAGAAAGGCGTTGCTTTGTGGAATTCCATCACAAGAAAGTAAATGGAGCAAGTAATATTTCCACTGTTAATTTTAAACGACCGGTTTCAACGAATCATCGTCATCTTCAGGCAGGGGTAACACTATTGGAAGCATATTTACATGGACATAGAGGCAGCAAAGGGGGAAAAAAGGATTTAAAGAGGTGGTGTAGGTAAGGAAGAATTCTCGGTGAATGGGTACTGGTCGTTGGAGGGAAGGAGATAATGGATCAGCGGGGAATGGGAGGGAAAATGGTGCTCATTTAGAATAGTGAAATTTGGGGAATTTGCGTGAATGAGGATTTGGAGCTGCTCTAGGAAATTCAGACGAGTTCCTTTGTTGGCTAGAAGTAAAATCTTGGGTTGGAAATCTCCCTCATGGCCAGCCTCCAAGAGGTGTTTAGAAAAATGAGAAGAATCCTATTTAATTAAAAAATCTCTAAACAATTTTCCCCTTAATTTTGGAATGACTGTGGATGTAGTCCTCGCTCCATTTATTTTCTTACTTATAGAAACGTTAAATTACTGTTTTCCTTCGATTCTAAGTTTATTAACAAATTTCTAGATACAGCGAATAGTTCATTTCTTTCACTGAATTGGGCTTTGACTAATAATCACGCTATACTCAAGTTCCTTTAAAATATCATTTATATGGATACTTATGTAATAAATTATTCAAATATAAATATCTGCAAGGAAATATAAAAAAATGGAGACAAAGGTAAATATTTGGCTTGAAAAGAGAAATTGATCAAATTACCACTAGCGGTCCTTCTATGTATAACATGATGCAAAAATTACCGCATTAGTGTTAACAAAATTTCAATTCGTTCATATTAAATTTTGGATGGTATCAGACAAAGTCAAAGAGTATCGAAAAATATAGAACTAAAACATTTAAAATAAGACGCTGAAAAGGGGTTAAATGAGCACTGTCATCCTTCTAGTGTTAATGGTCCAGCCACATTCGGATGTTTTGCGAACGCTAGAAGTTGCGTCATCTTATTTTATTCCTCTCGAGGTGGAGAGATATTGGGCCAACGAAATGAAATCAAGGCCCGAATACCGTCACATTTCGAGCGGTAATTAAGCTGCAATGACGACAGTAATTTCGCCAAGAGGAATGCAATGTCCTCGTGAAAGGGTAGCTACGAATGACTACCGCAAGGATATGTGGTCTTCCACGCACTTTGGTGTTTACGTCCCAGTGAGATGTGGTTACCTCCCGGGCAGAAATGATTCTCAATGTCTACGTCGCATGTTTTGGTTTTGAAGGAGCTCAAATCTGCTCCTGTAGGATGCAATTTTAGGATGAATTGGGATATTTGCCGAATAATTCACGCCTGTTGGTGTTACTGCGAATTCATAAATCCGTAAAGCTCTGGTGTTTACTGATGTTACCACAAAGGTTGAGAATTATTCAATTCGTAACCGGAAAATTGATCTGTTCTTATCGCTAAAAGTTTAACATTGCAGATTATAGGAATTTGAAAATATTTCAGTGCTATTTAAATCACATTGTAGTGCATCATTGCTTTAATATCAGGGTTTAATTATGCAAATTAAAGAGTTATTCTGAAATATGAGAATAGTGTCACTCTTAATTCTTCACATACGGAATTTGATCAGGAATCCAAGAATTTTGTACAATATATCGTCTCATAGCGTCTTATCTAGAGTCTATTTTTATTAGATAAAATACGTTGTAATTATACTATTCTAGTGAATATCCCTGAATGTATAGCCCAGTCAGTTAGTGTACTTCCAAAAACCAAAATTAATATTGAACGAATTTTCCAAACCAATTAACCAACTAATTATATACGAATCTTGAATAACTTGAATTTTTTTGAGTTGAATTGAATTACTTAAATGAAATTCACAACTACTGAACTACATCATCTCCTTGCATAGTTCATTAAAATTCCATTCTGTAATTGGAGCTGTAATGAACTTTTCATAAATATATATTAACTTTGAAATTATTTTTTAAGTTGGAGCAATAAGTAAGTAATCTGTTTTAATATTCTAACTAAATTATTCATGAAAAATAGTATTCACTTTAATACATATATAATTATATTACAAATATATTTTAATTAAATTTATTACAGATATAATTTTAGCACTTTTAGTAGTGTAATTTTAGTTTAACTTTAATTAATAAATAATTTAATTTAATTTAATTTATTTAATCTTTTTATTGAAGATGTTTATCGCTTGATAAAGAGCTGCCGTTCCCTTAAATTCATTGCCGTTAAACCAAACGTTAATCCTTTATTAGGTACGCTGGTTAGCATTCAGAGCTTCTCTCCTTTCAAGATACTTTTCAGCCGTTTGAAACCTTCAACGTTCTCAATCATGCAAATACTAAAAGCAAGAAATAGCCTCCTTTCTCGGAAAATTTGCTTAAATATACGGACAAAAGTGAAAATTTTCTTCTACGTCGATGCTTAATTGAAGCACCTCGGATCACGATTCGGCCACTTTCGCGGTGCGTGCTCGTGCCGCGCTTTCAGAAGAGCAACAAATACGGTACTTTTTAAGCTGCCCTCTATGGCGGAAGGGTGATTTATTTTTGCCAGATTATTCTGTCGATTTTTTTCCACGGGAAATACGATAGCGTTGCGACGGGTCACGCAAACTTCAGCTGCGGCTCCGCGATTTTTTTCAATTATCTTTTTCCGCGAAAAGATTAATTATTGCGAAGCCCGAAAAATTTCCGACTCGATAGAAAAGTTTTATTCTCCTCTCTCCATTCCTTTCACAGTCGAGGGTTTTCCTCGCTTTGTTCCGAGAACTGCAAATCTTCTCGAAAAAAAGATATCAGGAATAAATCATTCGTTTCGAAATTTCATTTTGTCCGGGGCGCAGTTTTATTCTCTTATATCCTTCCTCTTAATGGGGCTTTTTTATCATCTTAAAGTACTTTGAAGAGGAAGGATTGGGTATTATTCTACAATGGCTCCTAATCGCAAGAGATACTCGTAAATTTTTGGATGGTTTTGCCACCAATTTCTGATGTGCAGAATATTTTTCGTCGTTCAATTGTTACAGGATAGAAAAAGTGTATATTTCAAACACTTATACATGGCTGTGATGATTTCAAAGCTACTGAGGTGTGAGCAGTTGCACGGAGCAGTGATATTAATTGAGGAATCTCCATTTGTGATGCCAAGAAAAGTGTAACTCTTATTGTCATTGAGCTTCACTTCCGTGATAATGTTCCACTTTTGATATTTCTGGCTTGGCGAGGAAAGCAAGGGCAAATTACCTCACTGCTCAGCTTGCCTAGGAAGTCTTATTTTACCTATTAGCTTTTGATAGCTAACGTTAGAAGATATGAATTACCAACCGGTGGAGTACTTTACAAGCAGTCATTTTAGAAGTAAAATCGACTGTCTGAGCCTTTACTTAGTGCTATTCCATGACAATAGAAGCAAGATGACAATGGAATAAGTTATTTATGCATTAAAACAACAATAAATTATCTAATTTATACATTAACACCACAAAGATATCTTGTTGTGTTAGTGTATGAATAAATTATTCCCTTGTCAGCTTGTTAGTGTTTTAGAAGTATATTTAAACAGTATTCCATTTTGCTTGCAATAATCCACACCTTGATAGAGTAAATGTAATTTTCTTTATAGGTAAAGAATTATTTAATTCGTTGAATCATCGATGAGTGTAGTTATTTCGTGTAGTATGGAATCTTCAATTTACCTTAGTGATCAATTAGCTTAAATGTCAAATTTTAAATGATTAGCTAATCATTGATAGAGGATGATTCCCGCTTCTTGTGCCTTTCAATATTAGTTTAACAATCAAGCATACATTCAAACTAAACAAGGGTAATTAGCAAATAAAGTTGGAATTCTCAACGCGCATCAATGTAAATTAATCACTCTTATCCTTATTTGTAGAAAGCAATCCCCCTTGCGTTCTACAGCACGGAAAAGTTAGACGTCAAGCAGCGGTGGAGGAATCACGTACCACGACCAAGTGTGGTAAAAACCTATTCTTTTTCAAATTAGTCTTTCCGTACAGTCTGTTTTCGGTGATGAAACTGAGATTACATGCATACTCGCGATAAAAGGGCTTTTAAGACCCATCTCTAGCATCACAGGATGAGTAATTTTTTTTATTTATTTTATTCTCTCCATCGACTTAAATGGGGCCGGAAGGTGTGGAATGGGCACATTACTTGCATCTGTGAGCAATTTCCCTGTTAAATTTCGTTCACATGAAGTAGGAGTTAATCGATTTGATCCTCTCTCACGTCTGCATATGGTGTTTTCGTTCTCTCTGCTTCACTTCTATCACCTTCATTTCTCCTCCCATACCTATGGATTGGAATGGCTCTTCTCTTCGCCACAACCGTTTTTTTTTCAATTTAAATACTTTTCTGTGATTTTGAATCCTGATGAAATTTATTTGAATCCGTCATCAGTTGGTGATACCAATCTTTAGAATCCTGGGTTTAACCAAATAGATTTTAGATTAGTACATTTCGTTTCGGTATTTTTATTGATATTATATATTCTCCGTATATTATTTCTTCAATGACATTGTCTGAAAGAATGACAATTATAACGTCTTTACTGGGTTGGGTAATATCAGCTAATTGAGATATCTCCTAAAATGTTATTTTTTTCACTCAAAGAAGTTACCTTTTAGTTCCTACACAGGAATTCTGATTAGTATTGTCTAATTAGTCTAAGTATTGGTAGGTTTGCTTTATAATTCATGCACCACCTAAGTTGGAGAATGAAGGCTCTGAATGGATTTCATTTCATTAATTAATTTTGAGTATTTCCCGAACTAAACGGTTAGAATAAGGGTGGTATTATTAGTGTAGAGGATATATTAAAATTTTAATTCAATTTAAATGTATCAAATATAAATGAAAACGAAATCAATTTGGGTTCAAAGATATTAAATAATACTAGGAAAATTTATATTTGATAGCACAAAAAGAATGTAGCGGAGAGAATTTTTCAATTCAATTTATCATATGGGATCAAGGCAAATCTTACCAGTACAATTATATGCATTTCTCAAGGTTGAGGAATCGGTATTTTTTATAATTTCTATTGGTGCACCACGTATTTGATATTAAAACAATTTCTATCGTGAAAATTTCCGCTGATGGCTATATATGAGTCAGGAGTCAAAAGTATTTCCAATTACCATCAAAATTGTTTTTTTTTTAGAGTCAAAATTGTTTTTTTTTAGAGTCAAAGTCAAACAAGACAATCAAACCATCAAAAGGAGCTGTGGTGTGTGTCTAGCATTGCTAAGTAACAGAACACCAATGGAACTAATAACTATTCTTGTAGAAATCGTAAATATACAATCAAATTTACGATTTGCAAGTAGAAAACGAAGGGAAAATCCAAATTAACATGTGGATTTTCCCTTGGTTATCCCTTGGTTAAATTTCAGAATTAATATATAAAGTCTAGTAATAAAAACACAATTTCAGATAACGAGGTTCACGGTGTAATAAAGCCACAATCGAAAAATAAATTCAAAAAAGATAAAGCCAAACCTTATTTCGCGGAGAAGGTTGGAAATGCCAATAAATATCATGAAAATTTCCGATGATGGCTATATATGAGTAAGGAGTCAAAAGTATTTCCAATTACCATCAAAATCAATTTTGATGGTAAATGGAAATACTTTTGACTCCTTACTCCTAAAAAAATTTGATAAAAAACTACTTATACAACTCGCCTCATTTTCCAAGATTTATTTAACCGAGAATTTCGTAAATTTACCTTCCGATGACTGTGAAAATCTACTTAATGAGGATTATAATTACCTTAATGATATTAGGTTGCAATTTTGAAATATCTGCTTTTGAAGTCTCCTGTCATAGCTGATGTTAACAATTGCGAGAAAAACAAATTCTAAATATTCTGTGCTTAAGTGAGTGCTTAAGACGTGAGGCTGTGGTCCTATGTAGGTCATATCCTATGAAGTTTCCCAAACAAATGAAGCTGTCGGGGCCCTATTTATTCGAACCCATTATAGTTTCGTAATTTTGTTCCCTAGACATTTTCTTCTATCAGCTCCAATATCCCAATTTACTTATAGATTATTTTATAAATCTTAGCTACAAAGATCATGCGTAGGATTTTCTAACATTCCTATAGACTTTACTCTAGTATATAGCGATTGCGATTTTCATACATATATTATGTTATCGCTTCATTTTAAAGCAATATTTTAGTAATCTTATGATTACCGAAACTTTTTTCTGCTGGATTCCGCTTTTTTCAAGCTCTTTGATTATTTTATCCAACTCAGATTTTTAGCACTAGAAAACAATACCAGCCTTTTCACTTTCCTGTCCTATTAGATTTATTGGTAGAATAATATTTAGGTTAGATGTTAAGAATAATTTAATTTTGCCACTGTTATAGGTAGCTAATTTTGTTTTTTTAGTCTTCATTGTTTCACGCCATTATGCTAATTGCCATTTTTTGTCTTTAGTACCCTTCAAAATTAATTTTGTTTCATTTCTCAACATCTCTTTCTTGTGATGGACGACAAGGAAAACTCCTCCTGATCGTCGACGGTGGCGATTTTTCTTAATTTTCTCCTTTTTATCCACGCTGGATACAAATTATTTACAACTGAGAAAGCTTATAATCGAAAAGTTAAATGAAATTGAAAGGATTATAAAAGAATTTGAGACAATATTTTACGCGATGTGTTATATCACGCTTATATGAAATGATATACTGTGGAGTCATAGAGAGATATCTTGATTATAAATAATTGTATTGATAGATAAAATCAATTGACGAAGCTGTAACTTTATGGAACTCCATAACGGAGGAAAGGAAGAGAACACTTTGTCTTAGTTCCATAGTAAATTTATTGTGCGACCGGTTACGACTAAGGTCTAGTCATCTTCTGGCCAGAAGATGACTAGACCTTAGTCGAAACCGGTCGCACAATAAATTTACTGTGGAACTAAGACAAAGTGTTCTCTTCCTTTCCTACTATATTGATAGATCTGTAAGTTATATTCTACCTCAAATATTCTCGTTGTTTAATCGATTCATTACTTTAAAAAATAAATTCTTATAATTTGTATCATCGTCATAATATCTATTTACGACAATAATTGTGCTGGTATTAATGGAAGTGAACATGATAAAATCCAAAATATTGAATTCATGCCTTACTTCACTTATCATTCAATTTCATTTCCATAAACTGTACCAGTCTTTGCATAATTGCAGAATTTTTTTCCATTTTCAGTCTTATTGAAGCGCTAAATTAATAATTTCTGATAGAATTATTTCACTACCATGTCAGTATGTCTGAAAAATGGGAATATTTGACAAATTTTCCCTTTCTTCATCTCCAAGTTCTGGTATCTCCAGCTATCATTTTCTAATTTTACATTTCTTTTAGAGCCATCCTCGAAAAGTTTCTTTCTCTTCCCTCTCTCTCCACCAACTTCGTATTATTTCCACCTCTTCTCTCTCTCCCCCTAATTTTCCATCCTGCCCACCCTGTTATCAGTTTCGTACCATCTGTTGCCTTGCTACAATCTCTCACACACCTCGCCTTAGCATTTATCACTCGGCCACACCCTTTGCGGTCAGCCATCCAACTCTCCCCACTCTCTAACAACTCTCCGCAGCCTCGGAGCCATCCCGTCTTCCTTTCTGCGCCATCCATTCTCCATTTCTTTTACGAATTTTACTCTCAAGCCCTTGCTTCATTATTCCTCCACGTTCGATACAGTTTCTGACTCGGTGACCCAATTTCAAGCGTTAGTCGTTCGAGAAGTGACAGTTTTTGCTTTAACTCATTATGAAGCTTGGTTATATATCTGGTGCAAATTACTGTATTTGACACGTGGATATCCTTTAAGCGAAATTCTTTTTAGAAATAAGTGTTTTCTAAATTGTTTTATCGTATTAAAATAAGGTTTCTGAGGGTTAAATAGCTGTGATCAAATTTTTGTTGCGTTTTTTATTTTTATGTATTTGTATTTGACGCTTGGATAACCTTTAAGCGAATTTTTTTATTATTTTTTTCGTAAGTACTGTTTTCTAAATTGTTTTATCATATTAAAATATGGTTTCTGAGAGTGAATTAACTGTGATTAAATTTGTGTTATGTGTTTGTTTTTAATAAATAAAAAGTAAGTTTCATTGAATTATTTTCAAGATTACATGGAGAGTTTACTAAGATGAAAAGAATGAGTTCAAGTAGCTGTGGAGAATGTTCGGTTTTGTTTTGAGCTTTGAGCTTTTTAAACCTAATAATTTAAATTTGTGGTAAAAGTACAAATCATTCTTAGATTCTTTCCTAACAATTTAGTAAACATCCTGATGGCAATGTTAGACCCATAACTATCATGTAGAAATGGACTGCCAAAGTTATTTTTTAATGTTTCAAAATCAGAATAAATTAAAGGAATTTATGAAACGGATTTTATAGTGTAAAATTATAATCAGAAACGGAGCACCATTGCTATAAGTAATATATAAACAAAGATATTGTTGTTTGAAATATAATTATTTAGTAAAATTAATTATTCGTCGACAGAGGAAAGGGATTGGTCAAATATTGAGAGGAGAGGGATTGATCAAGAAAGTAACTGAGGATAGAATTCAAAAGATAAGACAGAAGGAAGACAAAAGAAATATATATGTAAGATATTCACACAGTGGGTGGAGCAAAATACCAAGAATCGAAAGATTGAATAGGAAAAGTGGTGGAACACCCTTGTATGCAAGCATTTATATATGTTGTTAAGCAAATATCATTCCCCTTTTCTTCATAATACAATCATTTCTTATAACATCAGACGGACGAATGCTTTTTTATTTTTATTTTATGCTTAGCAACTTAAGCTTTGCTTCTGATATATTGTCATTTCCTATATCATTTGCTCTCCGCGCCTTACTCAAAACTTCGGAATCTGCTTGTCTTCTTTTACCCTTTTGGTCTTACTTCCATCGCTTTTTCATTTTCGTAGATGCTATTATATCTAGTATCCTTGATGGACACTCGTCGCTGCTCTTTCATTATCTCTCCAAAATCCCTTACATTTCCCTCCAATAAGAAGCTACAATTTTACACCGATCCCACTCGCAAAACGTGATGATAATTTTCGTCATGAAACTGAGAATGTCTAGCCCCTCCCGTTGGCGCCTTGATAGGCTTGAGTCACGTAGTTCAAAGAGAATGGAATTGGAGAGAAAAACGTTTTCGTCTGAAAGGGCAAGGATATGAAGCTAGAGCACACTCTCACATGTGAAGGCGCTCTTATCTTAGCACACAGCACGAGTCATGATTCACGATAAATGGTATTGTCGGCTGATTTCATTACTCAGCCCTTTGTGCAATCGCGTCTCATTTGAATGAGAGAATGCGTAACTTGTGTTTCTCACACACTAATATTCCATCAAGTTCTCTAAAAAATAACGATAAAATAGAATAGAGTCGTTAAGGAGGGAACCTATAGCAGTTACCGGAGATTGGAAAATCCACCTAAATTCATGTCTGAATTCCTGAAACGTCAGAAACAAACATGAGGACTTGGATTTTATGTAACACTGGTGAGATTTTTCGTTCCATTTATAATAAAGTATCAGTGAGGTATATAAGTAATTGGTACAAACGGCCTTTCGTAATAATAGTTTGCAATCAATTTTTACCATCTTTCGTGTAATCATGCTTAGATAACCGGATTTAACAAACAGAAGGATCTAAAAGAAGTTTGAAAGTACTCGGACTTGAATCTTCTTCTGGGTGCTGAAGGTCTGGGATCGAAACCTGGTCCTTTTACGTGCAAATTCACATTAAAACATTTCCTTGTCCATTTAGTATTTTAATTGAGAAGAAAGTATACACACAAAAGTAAAGCTATCTGGAAAAACTTTTTATCAACCTCAGACAATAAGAAATCGTTAAGTTTCAATTTAGAATTTTTTCCCAAAATGTTCTTTTTTTGGATTAAAACTAAGTTTCTTCAATGAATTATACTTAGCAACCACATTTAATTTCAAAGTACTAATTGAATAAAATTACGAAGAGAAACCTGCTAATTCTCCGTCGCGTATTTGAACCTTAGTTACGGTTGCAATCTTGAAGCCTCCGTTCTCCGATTCTCACATATTGCATGCATATATTTAATGCAAGAAGCGTTTTAGGAAAAGTTTGACATTATCCTGAAATTTTCCAGGTGAAATGACAACGTTATTATAAGATATTTGAAAATAGTTGTTTCTAAACGATAGTATCAATTTAAAGGTATATCCCTTTGGGGTATAGCCTCAATATCATATATTATTTCTATTTTTTGTTTGAAAATGCGTTTCAAAGCCCTTAGCATCTTTAGTTTTGTAGATATTTATCAGTGCGGAGCCAAAAATTGCGATTTTATATCTCTGCTCGTTTAAAGGATTGTTTTCTCTTCTACCGCTTGGATATTTAATTATCTTTCGTTGAAATATGTTGTTGATGTAAACGAACAAAAATAGGAGACAGAATTTAATGAGGTGATGCATTACCTGCAAATGTTTTCATTGTTTTTAACAATCGTTCCACTCGAATTTCAAGCGTTGCTTTAATCTCGAGTACAATTATGAAATTTAAAGGGGAATAAATGAGGAGGTCGGAGGTGCTACAATTTCTCCCACCTTTTTCGCCGAGTAAGATTTGCATAAATGTTAATCACATTGATTCGGAAATAATGAACAATAGGTTTTTTTTCCGACGGCGGTCGCAGCCGAACTTTCAGAAGAGGGAACGAAAAAAAAATGTCGCGGGTCACGGGCTGGGTCACGGCGCATCAACATGTGATTGCAATTTTCGATACATTTGCAGTCCATCGCCAAATACTCTTCCCCTGCCTTTCGCGCCGTCATTTCAGTTGTTTTAAGGCCGTAATTAGTTGCAATTTCGGGCCCGGTTCCGACGAATTGATGTCATTTGAATAATTTATTGCGCGGGCGTCATGAATTTCCATAAAAGCTTCCGTGCGCCCCGGCGGGGGAATTGAATTATCGTACCGCAGGAAATGGGGGTGGATTTCAGCCATCCCTAAAGAGAAGGGGAGAGATGTGGCCAAGAATGTTAACTTTTGTTACCAATAATCGGGGTGTCAGTTACAGACAACAAGCATTTCGTTTACATTGCGGAAATACTCGATATTGAAGTTGGGTGGAATTATCTGTTGCCCGCGATTCCTTTAACAGTTCAGCATTCGACCCGTCTTATCTTGGAAGGAATCCAAGTTGAGCCCTCCCTCTGTCTGGACTTTTCTCTTCATGTTCTAAGGCAGTTGTGATAAAGTTGCGGGTATATAATGGCTACCTGGAAGGGTGAATTTACTGGAGCGGTGCATTTCTTGTCATTAATGACCAAATCCGCATTGTTCCCCTGCCATACAAGAGAAACGAGGAAGATAAGTAAGAGAATATTTAAAAAACGAGGTGTTTTAAAATGCCTCTTTCCATAAGGACAAAAATTATGCTTTAAAGGCATTAGTGCACTTGACCTTCCTTAGTCTACCAGTTCGTATGATGACTTTGCTCTGTTCAAAGATATTTAAGTGGAAAGGATAAAGGAGATTCATCTACGTATCGTTTTATTTAGGAATAAATACACACGGTATCAGGAAACGACTCGTGTGTAAGAACAGTTGGGAGCCGAGACATGAAGTTATTATCCTCCATAACCACTCTCAGCCATCTCACGTTAAGGGGTGTTATTCCTTCAATTTATGGGTAATGATTTGTTCTCGTGATGGGAAATGCGAGGAACGCGTCTGGAAGGGATGTGATAGAGGTAATTTCTGGTCTCATCAGAGTCTCCTCTTGGTTTCAACTTGCGAAGTATCTTTAGACGTGAAGTGTAGTACATACATATGGTACTACTTACGGGTAGCTCGAAAAAAGTGAAATCGAAATTCAGCATTTAAAGTAGGAATGGGATCGCAATACTTAGATTTGATAGCCTCATGACGATGTAGCATTACTTATATATATATAAAGACATTGACAGACTGCATGAAATTAAAAAGTATGTTCCAAGTGAGGAATTACTTTTATGAGCTTTATCTTATAAATATTTGAAACCGGTCGCGATATTTAACTATTTTTTGTGTGGAACCTATGCTTTAATATTTTATCCAGCTGCCTGGTATTAATAACAACGATTCTATTTAACCCTTGTGTAGGCACCCGGGTACCCGGGTACCCACTAAGGTATATTTTTGCTTGTACGTTGATTATAAAGAAAGATATCGCTTTGATGCTTCAGATCGTCGTTATCTACCAGAATCCCTAGTAAATACTACTATTATAAATACTTTAAGTATATTAAATGCTTAAATAAAAGCATTAAAAGTTCACATACGTCCTGGGGGCACCCGGGGTACCCGGGTACCCACCTGAAATTTCCTTCTCATTTTCTGACACATATGCGTTGGAATTCGTTCCTTGAAAACTTTATTCAATAAATAGACA
This sequence comes from Sympetrum striolatum, assembly GCA_947579665.1. Classification (NCBI taxonomy): domain Eukaryota; kingdom Metazoa; phylum Arthropoda; class Insecta; order Odonata; family Libellulidae; genus Sympetrum; species Sympetrum striolatum. The sequence continues at coordinate 53,245,325 of OX388347.1, read as the reverse complement.
TTTTCTGAAGTTATTAAAGCCAATTTTATATCAATTGAACAGTTAGAACTTTTATTATGAATAAACATAGAAAGGTATGTTTCGTACTTCCGTAATACGGCCAGCGTCAGTCACGCGAAATATCGGCTTTTTTGTTACGGAGGCTCAACTTTGGAGTCGTATAAAGGTTTAAGTAGAAATTGCACAAAAAAAACAAGTGACATCAACGTTTAGTACGTTCTATTGCGCTTGTAACCATATAAGCTAATCATTTCTGTTTTCATAACATTTGGTATTTATCATAGATGGAACGGAAAAGTGCCCATTTTTACGAGCTGTTTCACGGAGTGCTCTTTTTGAACGTTTGTTCCTCAAACGCTATTACTTCAATCACAAAGATATTTTGATAGAATATTGATACGGGTATTAGTAATTAAAATACGAAGTTTCAAAATATTTGTATGAAACGATAAAAAGTTGTTGTCGATTTTGTGAAACAACTTTTTCTCAGAAGTGGATAGCCGTAGAAATACAAAATTGGGTTCGTTAGAAAGATTTCAAAATGGGTTTTCACGGTAAATAATTATTTTTCACAACAAGTTAGCGGTTTTTTTTATACGAATTAATATTTAACGCCGAGATTTGCAACTGCTGAGCAGTGTTGCCGTGTTGATGTCTTCGGGAGTTCCTAACCTCCCTATCTCGCCCTGCTCTTTCTTTGTCTCATTTTTCAGCTGCGATAACATCGTTTTATCTGAAAAAATCAAATTTTAAGTACTAACACCTCAAATTTACCCGAGCGCCTTAAGTTAAGCTTTAGTAATATTGCTGTACTGACTGTGTGGTAGTTTTTCGTTAGCTTCTATTGCGCAATATATGCTGCATAATATGTGCATCGATGATAATTTTCACGGATAATTTTTATTCACATCAATCGTTAGATTTGACATACGTTTTCGAATGTTAATTACAGACAAGTTTTTGACTTATATCGCACACTTTTCTAGTTTTTCTTCTCCTTCTTATCAATTGCTTATAGCGCAGGTGATAGCTCCCATTGATGTTCTTTCTCCCGGAGCTGTCCGATGTAGATGCACCAAGATCCTCCGCAATAACTGGCTGCCCGATAACACTTTCAATCGCTATTTTTGTTGTAATATTGCGCATAACTTGCAAATTTTGTGATCTTTGCTAAATTACTGGCTTCGCCAGTTTTTCACTTAATTTTCGCATAAATCTACGTCGTTGGTTGGTTTTTGACGTCAGCATTTCGTTGTTTTCATAGTATATCCGATAGGATGCAAAAGTAGCTACGTCGATTATATTGAAAAACATAGCTAGCGGCCATCTCAAAATGCGGCATTTTGTTGTATACCTGATAATCATCTGGTCCATTGTATCACCTCCAGATTTAAACTTACTGTAATACAAAATTATATGGGGCTTCTTCTTACCACTTTCATAAATATTTATATCAGAATGCATCGTTGAAATTAAAATAACTGCTTTCCCCTTCTTTGGGACATAAGAGCAAATAATTACTCTTTAGTGGAAATTAATTATTGTTCTTCAAATAGCCTTTGTACGAAAAAATTCTAAGAAAAAAAGAAAGTGACACTATGTTTTATGTATTCTACATAAACCTGTGAAGCGTTCGGCTCTCTCAGTAATGTAAATGCCAGAAGAAAGCCAGGAGTAGCACTGAAGCACATATATTCAGTTTCTACGAAATATAAGGGTAAGAAAGATGATCAATAAGATAAGATAATAAGGAAAAATACGAAACGTAATTGATATGATTAGGCGTAGCTTCGCAGACCATGGCGATAGAAAGAAAACCTCTCTGAGGGACGGAGTGTACCAAAGCTCGAGATGCAAGACCAATAATTCGGCAACACTGCTGCACAATGCGAATCCCGGCGTTAAATATAAATTCGTATAAAAAAATCCGCTAATTTGTTGTGAAAAATAATTATTTACCGTGAAAACTCATTTCAAAATCTTTCTAACGAACCCAATTTTGTATTTCTACGGCTATCCACTTCCGAGAAAAAGTTGTTTTACAAAATCGACAACAACTTTTTATTGTTTCATACAAATATTCTGAAACTTCGTATTTTAATTACTAATACCCGTATTAATATTCTAGCAAAATATCTTTTTGATTGAATAAACAGTTTTTGAGGAACAAACGTTCAAAAAGAGCACTCCGTGAAACAGCTCGTAAAAATGGGCACTTTTCCGTTCCATCTATGATAAACACCAAATGTTATGATAACAGAAATGATTAGCTTATATGGTTACACGCGCAATAGAACGTACTAAACGTTGATGTCACTTGTTTTTTTGTGCCATTTCTACTTTAAATTTTACAAGACTTCAAATTTGAATTTTTAATGAAAAAAAAGGAATTCAGGCGTCAAGAACCGAAGAATAAACATACCTTTCTAATTTTGTTAATTGTAGAAGTTCTAACCGATCAAATGATATAAAAATGACTTTAATACCTTCATAAAATATATATTTATTAAATAAAATGTTCAGAGAACGAATTCCTTTACAAATATGTTCAAAAATGAGATCTAAAGAGGTGGGTACCCGGGTACCCCGGGTGCCCAACAACGTAGGTAAAGTTGGGTGCCTACACAAGGGTTAAAGGCGAAATTGATTCAAGTCTCATATTATATCCAACTAAAGTTCAACTAAGTCAAGTCTTCATTGCTTGCATTACTTGCATTTTCAATTAAATATTTGGGGTAGTGTCGTCAAATATTTTTATGTACAGGGCTGAATTAAAAAATCTTATTATTCTTATTGGTAAATTTATTTTCTATTAGTTTTCGCTAGCAAGTCATTTTCAGGTGCCCTAGCCAAAAACAAATCCTTGCCAGCTAAATGTTAAGCCCAGACCGATCAACAGTATTTAATACCGCTGAAAAATATATCCGTATTAAATACAATTTTGCAAGCCATTCCACTGAGTAGGGTTGAGATTTCCTATGTAACGCATTCCTCTCTTAAAAATAGAAATGAAATAAACATTCATTTGCTAATTATTCGTATGCTTGTAATTTTTATTTTACGATTCTTAAGTCTCTTCTATCCACCCATAAAATGTTACCAAGCCGTACGTATTAACTCAGAGTAGGGATGTAAATGAGTGAGAAATTTTAGTCATTAATCCTTGCAGATTGCCTTCCGGTAACGACAGTCGGTTTTATGAATGGACCGAGGAAATGGTTTATGAGAACATCGACATCTTTATTCCGTTTGGGATTGTAAATCCGATCCGTCCGATTTTCACTTATCTTCATTATCACTTCTATAACAGCATCGCTTCTCTGAGTCGCGTGTGGAAATAACAAAAGTATAGGACACTAATGGAAAGGACAGAGATACGATGCTGCCATTAACCATGGAAATAGGACCCAGGGAATGCCCTATTTTAAATTTCGAACACGATGTTCTCTCTGCTAGTTTATTGTAACATCTAGCTTGTGAATGGTGACGTCAATCGTAATTAGGACACCGATCGATTTTTGGTAGCCAATTAAAAGTGACGAATTTTAAGGATTTTAGGAGGTTTAGTTATAGAGAAGAAAATAATTCTGATGTCCATATATTAAGCATGATTTAAAGCTGTAGAAAAATTGATTAACGTTGATTTTAATATGCCGATTTTATGTTTAGTTATTAATTTCTGTTTTACTAAAACATTTCTCAATTTTTCTTATAATTTTGAATTGCATTTTATTTACGGCGTAATTAATCTATTCATATCTATATACTCCCATATTATTCATTGGACATCTATAAACTACATAGTCTACTTAAATACTAGCTTCGAATTAAAGAGCCATTATTAGCTCTTTATAAGTCATATGTAATAGCAAATACAGTTTATAAAACGTAGTTGGTAGACCATGAGGATTATATACATACAATGGGTGAAAATGGAGTGGGCGTTGAAGCTTGGAAGAGAAACTGCCAATAGTTGACGATAAAAAACAGTTAAAACTCGAATATGTATCAAGGTGAGGTTTTACGTGTAAATACCAATAGATTTATTTTATTTGTTCCTTGATACAGAGTTCCATAAGCTTTAGGCTTAAACTTATAAATTTAAAACTTCTATGTCATGTTGATATAAATATCTCTGGATATACTGTTAGCAATCTCAATGAACTGTTGAATTTTTAAAATGACCTTCTCAACAACCACCTCTCATTTTATTATTTGCTTCAGTTTTACTGTTTTAGAAGAGTCGTACTTTTATCGTGGCTTAAGATTGTTCTTTAGTTGGTAAGGAAAGCAGTGATACGAACCCTCGAATTTTAAGAATTTACTGCAAGGTATCTTTCACTTCAGCCGATCTAATAATGAGTGTTAATGAAATAGATGCTAGGACAAATCGCATTAAAATTCATTTTTTCCGCGAACGGTACGCTATAATAACAAACTAAAGAAGCAAGGTATGTAGGCCTTGCAGTGTAGTGTATTGTAGTCTGGTGTAGCTTGGAGGGTATTTTTACATATGTGGGATGCTATCCCGCTTCATTTTTTGCGAAGAATGTAACGAAAACCCAGGGAAGGAAAGTCTCAAAGTTTGCAGGGACAGAGAATAAATTGGTCGAGCGATTTAGACTATTTCGAGAAAACATTTTGGAGCGAACGGCGAGAAAGAATGTACTGATGTTCGAGTAACGATAAAAAATGAGAAAAGAGGGAAAGGAAAGCGAAAGAAGAATGCAAGTGGGTGGTATTAGGAGTGCGTGGTGGGAAGAGAAAATGCGGAATGGGACAAATTCCTAAAATCATATATCAACGAACGAGAAAGAAATAAAGAGAGCATGCATGGGATGGAGAGGCGAAAATTATAATGGAGCTTTGCAATATTTCCCGTTACTGCCTCAATAAATGGTGTTCACAAAAGCCTCGGTGCTTTCTCTCTGCCGAACTAATGTGGCACTCAGCGTGTGATGTATCACCATTGGCCGGCTCCGCAGGGTATGAGGGACGGCAGTGTCAAAAGCTGTCTGCCTCACTCCCTTATCTTTCCCCCTTATGTTTATGCATCTTCTCATGACTCTTGCTCTCAACCATTTCCCTCCCTATAATCTGAGGGTAATGCGCCCCGAAATGGGGGAATCTGTTTTCGCCGCTTTTTACTGCTAATTTTTGCTAATTTGTCCCACAAATTCTTATGAAACCTCCTATTTTTTCCGTGTCACTATTCACGAATAATGGACGGTTAAGCTTTTTCATTTATTTGTATTATTTATTAATTTTATTAATTTTATCAATTTTATTTATTTATTTGATCTGTTTTGTTTTGTTTATTTATTTATTTTATTAATTTTCATTGTTTTCTTTATTTATTGATTGAATAAAACGCCGCAGTTGGCCGTAAGGACAGATGGCGATGTAAATGTTCATCTCATTCAATTCAAACAATAATTCAAACTTCTGTGTACACAAATAAATAATACAATATTAAAACTACAATCATTTTAAATTTAGCATAGCTTTACATAAGAATCTTTAAACACATGATACAGCATCTATTGTGTAAAATATACGCATACATAAATTCAAAATTATAGATACAAAAATATACACGTAAATATATAAAACATATATGAAGTAGTATAAAACATATATAAAGTAATATAAAAATAAACAGCGACTTGAAATAGCAATAAGCTTTCTTTATTAATAAAACACTCTGAAAAGAATGCCAAGGATTGCTTGTGACATGATCCTGAACTCGATGAAGTAAGTCACTTCACAAAACAGTAAAAGCAACAACGTTCCTAATTAACACCTAAAATCATAAATAAACAGCACCGTGGTTATTAAACGCTTTTTGCTGTACCTTCACAGTATATTTTGTAGAACCATTTTATCGAAGTACAGAAGTAGGAAAGTCTTTAACCAATAGATTTCTATAACAATGGATGTTTACCCGTTGCTACATACTTTTTTCGTTCTTGTTCTTCTTCTCTTATGTGTTTCAAATAGGTCCAATTGATTATTCTTTTTAAATATTCATGTTGACTTAACTAATTTTTAGGTCCTCGGAAATGCATTATTCTACCTACGCCGGTGGAGTATCACCGTATTTTCTGGTAGGTCATTTTATTTCGTGGCAATATATTTTGGATAATTTTATTTTGAATAGGAGAAATTTTCATGTACCGGTTTTTTAGTTTGAGTGAACGCTTCTCTAGTACACAATGACGGGTAGTGCTTCTTTAAAAGCTTGATTAATATTCACCATTTCCTTCCATGATTGAGAATATAAAATTTATTTGAATTCATTTAATAGTACATCAACTGGGAAAAGCAAATGACTTAATATGGTAATTAGTAATAAACAAATTCTTGCATCGTGGGAACGAGTATTTAAGAAGAGTGAGTGAAAAATTTCGTGAGAATATTTTATGCCGCTTGATTTAAAGGGATAAAATTATTCGGAGGAGAGTGTCCGGATATTACGTTGGCCGTTCCCATGACCGATCGCCTGTGGCTACTGCTCAAGATTCCCAAACTTGGGTCAGCATTGATCTTACTGTTATCTTCAAGTTGCGACGCAAAACCATATTTCCGAGATCTGTACCCAGAAGTTCGTTACCCGTCAGAGGACTCAGGAAAGAATTTTATCATGCTTTTCATTCTTATGGACAAAAAGAATGGCATTATTTTTTGCTGTCACTTTGATCGATACTTACTAGGAAATCGTGTGAATGAGCATTAGATTTTACCGAAGCAAATTCTAATATCTGTCAGCTGGTTTGATCTCTAAGTCCCCATCATTTAAGGTGAGAAAATGAGGCACCTAAGCAAGATGAGGAGCGACGTAGTTTGCGCTTGTTTTTCCTTCAGAATGCCGGAATTATACGGTAAATTTGAAGGATAATTGTAAAACACAATATTCCTTCATTTATTTAATAATAAAAATTTATAGAATACGAAAAATAGCAACAAAAATAATGCTATTATAGAGCAGAAACTTACCTCAGTAAATTTCACAGTTTTATAACCACGAAAAATGCCGAGACAAAAAGAAACACTAGGTACATTTTTCCCTATGATAAACTAAATTGATAAATTTATTCTGTTTCCAAGGAAAAACGGACTTGAAAAAAGTCTGACAGGGCCGGGAATCGAACCCGGGATCTTAGATCCGGTATCCTCCCAGACTTTTCTCAAGTCCGTTTTTCCTTGGGAATTTTTCTGGGTGTACGCCCTTATGTGCAAAGTCACCTCAACCCTTTCCTTGTATTTATTCTATTTGTCAATATTTGGTAGTAGGAAAGCCTATCAAACGTGATTTTATAGCATATTTACGAATCAATATGAACACCTATTTCACCAATTTCAAAAATGTATTACAAGGGAATTGTTTCGCTAAAAAAACAAAATAGATACATTTATTCCATTTATCAATATTTGGTAGTAGGAATGCTTTTCGAACGTGGTATGGTTACATCTATTCAGTGTCTCTTTCACATCATTTACTCAAAGAACGTCGACGAATGAATATCAAGCAATCCAATTCATCCAAAGACACATCGTTAATCCTCAAATTTCGTTCGCTTACAATAATGATTTCTCTGTTGACTTCCACCTGGTGATTACCTGATTTCGCGGAATCATTTGAGACCAAACAATACAAGGTTTGATAATCCATTGCGAGGAGGACCGAATACCAGGCGCGACGCGTCTCGTTTCATCCGAAGAAAAAAATATGAATTCTTTCGTCGAGTGATTATTCCGAAACGGTCCTCCCCCGCAACCCCTCTAACGGTCCCTTCTTTTTTCCGCTTCATCTCAACGCTTTCGGAATAATTTCCTCATCTCGAGCCGCATCGAATAAAGCTCGGGAAGTTCTCATGCAAAGCGGAGATGACGCCGGAGTAGCACTTGCATACACGGCGCTAGGAATCCGGAAGGAGGGAAAAAACGCGCCCCCTCTCGGAAGATGGGAAAAAATAATTCACCTCGGAGGCACCATTTTAAAATGCATGGCTATTCTTTTTCATTACCGCGCGAAAAAGGGCGAAAAGGAAGAATGGTTACGCGGCAGAAAGTGGATGATATAATACAGGAAGGAAAAGGGAGAAAAATCTTTTGTGAGTCCGCATTATTTTTCTTCCCTTCAGTTCCACGAAGACATTCTAGTGGCCAGAATACTCTCGCCGCCGTTCCATCAATCTCCGAGCAAAAATCCCAACCTTCTCCTCTCATCCCTTTCTCCGGAGGGACGTGGTCAGAAAGTTTCTCAAAGTCCCTTAGACATTTACATTTTTTGCGATACTTTCATCTCTATGCATATTTTCGGAAACTTGTTAAACCCCTCCCTTTCATTTGGACGCCGGTGATGGGAAAGAGACCCGAGACAGGGAAGAGCGAAAAGCATAGGGTTGGAATTAAAGGAAATGGAAAGAATGCGTGAAAAGAGGCGAAAAGAAGTTTATTACGTTTCGTTCAAAGAGATTCCATTATGTCCGTTAAAAGAAAAGTGATTACAAGTGTAGGATAAGGAAGACCGACCTCTTGCAGTCCGTGCGTCAATTATTAAAATTCATTTCAGACGCGCCATGCAAACTATCGTTAAAGCGCCATAGGGGATACTAAATTATAATAAATGAAGCCTCAAAAATGATATGTCATTTAATTAGTAAGCCTATGCTTATGTATGTATGTATGCAGTATAGTTTTGCTCATAACTATAAGACGCACGTGGTTTTAGATCTTCCGAAAATCAGTGGCGTCTTTATTAAATTCGCGATCTAAAATGCATTATCGTAAAACAGGTTTCGCCGAGAAGAGATTCTTTAACTATTAAGTTTATAGCTATGGTTCAACTTTCCACGTGAATCCCTGAAATTATTTTTGTCTAACTATGGATTATCAGACTCCCGAATCATCGCTGAAATCATGCTTGTAATTTATATGACAACTGAACTGACTTGAGATCCAATATTAGTAACCAATCTAATTATGTGTACTTAGAGGTAATAGCGAAGCAGCAGTAGGGAAGAGGAGTCTAGCACTGTGTTTATTTATGTTTGATATAAAAATAGAAGTCTCGTTAATCTAATAATGTTTGGATTTATGTTTACTGAAGCGATGGAAGTGCAAGAAAAAAAATCGAGTTACTTCCTTTTCTTTAGAAAAGTAATGATTCCTGTTGGCTCATTGTTCAACTTTATATCATTCTGCGATTAGATCTAAATTAAAATTAGCTTAATTTTTTCATAAATAAAAGATGCCTCTTTCATATTAGGTTTTCTCAACGCCTGTTGACGCGTGAAAAAGTTCTTATTCACTTTTTCATTTCCATGATTCTACTCTACCATCAATCAGACTCAAGTAATAATAAGAGTGGAAAGCTTTAGTTACCTAGAAATATATGTTTTGATGCTAAATTTTATCTATTCCATGTGCAATGGCAGCTTTTACATAATGTGTAGCTATTCTAAATTTCAAGGTTAGGCCCGTCTGTAACCACAATAGCATTTTATTTCCGTTTAAACTCACAATTTAGTTCCCTCCTCGGCTAGATTGTGGGACTATATTTCTGCGTTCATTGATGGTTAGTTAAAGCGGAAGACAATTTGTGTGTCTGAAAAATAGGGAATGAAATAAAATATTAACTCTTGACAAGCCATGCGAAGGTAGAATATGTTCGTGTCATTCATCCGTCACTAATTCCTTACGCTGTGAAAGAATTTCGTGTTAATCGTTTGAATATAGAGTACCTTTGTTGTCTCCATTGGAGATATTTATCGGAGCGAAAAGGTGGAGTTCCGCTCTATTTTTGAAGAACATTTTCGGGGACAAATTTGGTAACAAATGAAACACGGAAGAAGATTCCAATCCCTTTCCCCAATCCTCAGAAAAAATGTTTCATGTCTACACCTGATTTCTTCCTTGATACTAATTTATTTCCAGTGAATTTTCTCGTATCTTACCTGTGCGTGTGTGATACTATGTTTTTGCTTTACTTTTATTTTCCTATTGTTTTTTACTATATTCCTTATGGTTATGAGCATATATACCGAATTATGATAACATTATCATGAGAATATAATTGTTTAAACTAAAGGTTAATTATCTTCACCTAATTCTCAAAATGTAATTTTTAATCTTTATTTTGGATATGTATGAAATAGCAATTCAAGCAAGAGGCATTAATTTAAAGGATAGCTTGTATATAAAATTTCTTTCGTTGATTTATTTAGATATCCTGCAAGCAAAGTTATGAACAAGTTTAGTACTTCGACTTTTGTTTTTGAGCAGATATTCGTATTTGTACGTCGTTGCTAATCGTTGGCACTTCTATCTGTAACTGTCCAAAATAATTTTCTTGAAGATATTTGAGTAAATTTTTAAGAATATATTAAAACACATTTTGAGTAGATTTATATTCTTTACCCACGGAGTACATGGATATTCTGGTACATCTATCAAAGCCTTTTTATGCATATTGCCTGAGCAAGGTGTTAACTACTTCTCTACAAATTTCTCGTGAATTCATTGCCCTACAACGCGCCTGAATCACTTCCATCGGCGTTAGCGCCCTATTATAATAACTTACGGTCGGCCATTCATAGTGGTTTGGCCCTCAAAGCGGGAATTCGTAATGAAATCGGAGCTCAGGATAGAATTATACGCTTAGGTAACCGAGTTATGAGAGGATACCCACCGAAATTAAGGGCATAGCGTATTATCCGCTTACTTGAATACTGCTATGCGGTTTTGAGTCTTACGAGTTAGATTTCATTTCTGTTGCAGCGCAGGGAAAATGTGTTTGTTCGGGTGGCCGGGAGCACTCTGCGAGTGATGAACATTTTAAAACTGTTTTATGGTGTAAAATTGTCTGTATGGGCCATTTTTATGATTATAATTGTTCATATCATAGGGCATAATTTTATGAACTTTATGTAAGGCTATTAATGCAGAGGACCGTTTTCGAGAATTTATTTAAAGTTGAATAATAGAGAAAGAATTCAGAGTTGTAACAGTGGGAGAGTTTGATTTAGAAAGTTATAAATTATCTGACACGGCGAAAGAATAGATGCAAGACCGTATGCTTGATGAGAATAAAGGAGAGAATTTGAAAGGGTGATTCTATGGTTTTGATACACGTTCGTTGATAATTCAAAATCAGTTACACTTATAGGTAAATGAGTAATACTCAATACCATCAGTATAGTGAAAGGCAAAACAAAAGTTTTTCACAGCTGCTGTGCTGGGTAAAATTTTTATCTCTCTTATAGCATTAGGATAAGTTTAAACGTTTTGGTATAGATGCTAATTTTCCATTTTTATAAATGAAGTGATTTTAATTTAAAGTTTTTACTAGTATATTCCACGAATATGAAACTGAAGACTCGGTCGAAGAACGACTGATTATTTAAAACCTTATCATTATTAGATTTATAGGTTATGTAGAAACAGTTTTATTGCTTTCGAAGTTATAACTCAAGTTATATATTCCTTATTTCCATTGATTCATAATTATTTAATGATTCAACCCATGTATTAACTACCTTAATTTATGTTATAGTATCAATTCTCATTAATTATTTATATTACTGCTATTCCTGCTATTGCTAAAACTATCGCTATAATTTCTGTCATTTTAAACGCATTATATTTTTATCGTTGATACAATATAATTGTAGTTTTATCTTATCATAGCTTATACTTGTTATTATCTCGATTTTCTTCAATGCTAGTTTCATTTTCAAACAACCTACGCTATGTTATTCATCCGGCTCACATTTAGCCGTGGCTTTGAAGAGGTTTGTGTTAAGTTCGCTCAAGTCAACGCGTAGGGTTGCCCCGAAAAGAAAATAGATCGCAAACAGTTATGGAGAGGAACGATAAGATGAAGACAAGCGATGGAGAATGAATTTGAGATCGAGTCAAGGGAAGAGTTAAAATTAAGCGCAAACTTTGGGCAGCGGAAGGGGGAAAGACGATAGAGAAAGGAGGCGGAAAAGACCGTGCAGTAGGCGAGAAAGGAGGAAAGGAGAGACCCTCCCACGCCCTAAACGTATCGCTCGAAACAATCGAGCGGGACGTTAAATAAGATGAAAAAGGGAAGAGATGGGAGAGCGACTTCTGTATGAAGTATCTCGTACCTCTCCGCCGGAAAAGTAATTACGTAATAAAGAAATGTAAACACTTATCTCCTTCCGCGGCGTGCGTGGAAGGAAAGGGTTTGGGAACGTTAAGGGACTTTTATCGAATAACTCGGGCGCCCTCCCACCCCGGGAATGAAAACCCTGCCTTCAGCCACGAGGTCTTTCTATCCACTTTCCACTCAATTCCGCAGCACGGAAAGGCCTTATAAAGGAAGAGGACGTGCCCGGGCCATGGCGTGCCGTTAGCTACCAACATGGTTTCCTCCGATAAATAAAGAGCCGAAGAAGAGTTCCAACTGCGTCCGCACGGAAATTCTTCTGGTCTCCTCAGCTGTTTTTCTCTTTCTCTCGGAATTCCATTGGCCTTTCTCGCTCTTATTGTTCTGGAAACACTCTCGCTCTGCGATATCCACTCTCTCCTCTTTGTGCGCTCCGCTGCTAATTTCTTCCGAGATCCGTTATCTTTAAGAGGAAGATGCTCTTAGGCCCTCGAGGCCGTTGATGGTCCAAAGGGTTTCATACTTGAGTGATGTAATTTCGTCGCCTTATTTTTTCTGTTTTCTCGTGTCAATATTATTAGCCGAAGAGAAATGTTGATTATAGATACTTTTGGTTCAAGAATGTTTTATAGTAAGAATTAGAATAATCCAGATATTGTCTTTAATTATTTTTTACTTAAGGCAAATTCAATCTAAATTGACGAAGCCACCACCCTGTGAACTATTGTGTTTTTATCTTATATTGACGTTGTCGGTCAAAAATGGTCGCATTGAAGATTTATTGAGAAACTTTAACGGAGCCCATAGCTCATTTATCATTACTAAGAAAAGTCAACGATCATTTCTGGTTCTATAAAATTTCATTTATTGGAAGTAAAAATAGGAAGGTTTTTAATTTCCGAAGCGAAGCGTGCTTTTCAATTTTTCATTTGGAATTTGGTTATCTCGCACACATATGAATCATCAGAATTCTTGTATTTAAAGTAAAGTTTTACACGTACGGTGGGGCTTGTATTTTATTATTTTCTAATGTTTTGAGGGATTCTAACACAGTTTTTTATTTAATTACTTTCCATAAAAGTTCTGTAGTATTATAATTTTACCATAAAATTATAATTTAGTTACTTAAGAGTAAGTTGGAAATTAGTTTGTAATTAGGCATTATCTTTAAAGTAATTATTAAAAAAAAAAATTGGAATCCAGCTACTATCTTCCTAACAGTAATAGCATGCGATTGAAAGCTGCTTATTGATGGATATTAATGTATTTTTTTCCGTTCCTCTTTCCGTTTCTAATATTTAATCGAATGTCAGAGTTTAAACTTTAAGACGGAGAGCCTTAGTAAATTTATCACGAGGAACCAGAAAATGATTTTGAACTACTTCTAGTATTTATAAGTTATTAAATTTACATTAGCCAACATCGTAATCCCAGCAACAGTATTACAAAAATCATCTACGTGCTACATTTTATATACTTTCACGTACATTTCATTTTCGTTCACTTCACTTGAAGAAGTCATTTCTTGTATGTTCTGGCCCTCTCGGTGAAGCAAAAAGTGAAAGTGTACCAAGACCCTCGGAACGGCTTCAGCGAAATTACATTCTTGTATCGACCTATGGGACGTATTTTACAACCCTTTTGAGTGTTATTACTCTCTTTTAGCCAACTCTTCTTTCCTCGAAACAAATTCAATCGCGCGAAATTTTCGTTTCTTATATCTCAGAGGGAAAGCTACTTTCCTCGCTCTTCCTTAATTTCCTCACCCTTCATCACCCACAAGAGATATTTCCTTCGTGTGATTCCTCACGACTTTTTCCTCATTTTTGTTAACTGTTTTATATTAATCCATTTCTTCCATTCTTTATCGAATGATCCATTTATGTCCTTGTAGTTTCATGATTTACTTAGCAACTCTCCAACCTTGTTTATCCTGAGTTAAAATGGTTTCATAGAAATATATCGGTCAAGCTATGCCACGTTTTTGTGGGAAACATAGCGTTTTGCAGAATTGTTGACGATATTGCGTGAATATCAATGTATGATAGGGGGTATATGAAATGAATTAATTTTATTTCCCTAAAAATATTTTGATTTGATAAAAATTGATATTTTCATATATGTGCAACCTCTTGTGAGAATTGCTTATAGCTTCGTAGATTTATCATAACTTTGTCTTCAATTTACCTTTGCATTTTTCTTTTACGTTACGTGTAATTTAAATACATTTTATTAGCAAAGATTTTAATGTTTAGGATAGTTTTTTCCAATATCTAAAATCGCAAATCGAAATCTAATATCTTCACTACTCCTACAATCAATTATGAAAAATCTCACTGTCCATGAACTGGATATTAAAATAATTGAAAACAAAGAAAAAGGTAGGGTCTTCAATATTTTAAAAGGAATATCACCCTAAAAATACGAATATTTCATATCAAACCCATGAAAGTCTGTGACATTACTTAAGAGTGTTTTATTCTATTAGGGAACTATTAATATAATGCGTAAGCTCTATTTTATGCATGACCGTTTTCATCGAAGGCATAAGTTTACAAATTACTGCTCTTGAAAGTATTATTACTGAATTTCACTATAGTTTTTCTTCTGCATGCAATGTTTTAATTGCTTTGTAAACGATAAACAGTATGTTTTGCGAGTGCAAGACGACGTAGAAGCAGTGGGGTTAATGGGAAACTCTTGTTCTTTGAAATATCTGTCTTTCCTTTCTCATGCAATTCGCATTCAAATTATGGACAATAAATCAAAGAGAAAAGAATCAGATAACATTGAGCTTTACTTCGCTAATATCTCGCGAATTATTCATTTCAGCATTATCATTGCGTTGCCTAATTGTGATTTGTTGATACGTTAAATCACTTTCATCAGTGGCATGCTCTAAATCCGCCATTTCACTTTGCCTGTCGAGTTCCTCGCTTTCCTTTATTTAGAGAATGTTTTTGTCCTCCTTAGTCTGCTTATTTATGTACTTTTCTATTTGCATTTGTCTCACTCTCAATCACAGCACCCTTTCCTTCATTTCTTCTCTTTTCTCTTTGTCCCACTGTTTACTTTCCTTTTCTCCATACATCGTCCGTTACTTCCACTCCTTTCTTTCCCTTTCGATGCTATCTCACCCTGCCCACCATCTTTTATAACTCTTTCCCCTGGCGTCTTTATCATTTTGGAAGTTTTTTCCTCCGCCTCATACTCCGGGCTATAATTCTCCACGCTTTCTCTATCTCTATTACCCTTCTGTTTTCTAGTCCTTCCTTTTTCCTCGATTGTATCTCTATTTCAATCTCTATTTCCCGCACTCAACCGTTTTCCGCGCATTCCGTCTTTTATGCTCATTTTTTTCTCCCGATCCTTTGTTACGATTTCCTATTCATTCGGCTAAGCTTTTTTCTTATAAATCTCCCATCTCTTTCTTTCCGTTGGATTTATAATGGCCCAACTCCCTCCTATTCTTCGCGCCTATTTTTAGGTTCAACTTATTTACGGTCGCGACGTCTTCCTCGTTTGCTCGTAACTTAAGCACAAATTTGATCATAAACTAAAGGTTACTTGATGCGTTAAATTGTGACAAATTACTACTCTTCCGGAATAAGGGAATACTATATACTTCCATCCAGGCACAGGGATTATCGGTAATTTTTTCGTTGAAAGAAAGTATATTAATTTCCTCAGCAGGATTATTATTCTTCTAATTGATATATTCAGGATTATGACCGGTTTCTTCCTACATATACATACATATATACACACAAGTTATAAACATAATTAATTTAAAATATATACATTATAAACAGTCAATTCCCATAATATGATTATATCATTACTTGCGTATTTTCTGTTTGTAAATTTTCAATTTAAAAAAGAAAATTACCTGGTACATCTTTGAGTGACACAGGTCTTGGTCAAAAATCTTTGCGTGAAACGTCTTGTAACCATTCCAAAGCACATTGTAGCTATTAGTGAAACAATTCACTAGCAATCAATACATTATTTTCGCCTCCATAGGTTAGTCTAGTTGAAAGCTATTTCATTACTCCATTGATTTCTATTCTTAGCGTATCTTTACATTTACTTAAGATGCCATGCCCATGCCACGGGCGTCTTCTATTCATTGCTTTACTTATAAAACCCTCTTTGGTTGCTGTATTTTGCATTCCTGAACATGTTGAAATCAGTTACAGGAGGTCCCAAAATCACTCTTCAGTTTCCCGAATGATTATAGATTCTTAAAATGTATTTGACCTAACTTTCAATTTAACCTTTATTGTTTACTTATTTCTCCCTAAAATTCCAAAAAGACCAAAAATGTTGAATTCGAGGAAATTTTTCATTAGTCTTCGAAATGAATTTCGTCTTTTTATTATATTTAGGAAGGTTTATGCCTCGAACTTTTAAATTATTTCCCGGAATCGTTCTCAAAAGTGGCCCTTACTAAAACTTCAGCTCCTTCATTATTATATTTGATTTTGCGATCTTCCAAGCTATCATAGCATGTATCACTCCGAGTATAGAATAGCTTCAGAAGGATCCTCTTCGTAAGCTCTTTTGTGTTGTAAGTATATTAACTCAAAAATCAAGTAAAAAGGTTGCTTGGTAAGGAAAGGAGGGATTAAGCGTTCGAGAACAATTGTTCGTTCGTAGTAAAATATATTGTGGATAAATACGAAGAATTATCATTTTGCATTTAACGGCTTTTCTCTAAGTCACGCCTTCCGATATCGATTATATTATTTGTCTGGTATCATATTGAACACGTATTTTAGAAATTCGAAATATTTATACATTGGTAATCGATAGCAAAGAAAAATGTACGAAGAGAAATATTGTTAACTGTGAATACAGTCACAAAAATAATAAACTCAAAAAAGCTGAATATTTTGCCCAGAGTGAGTGTATGGAAAACAGTCACGAATAGACGGTGGTTGTGGAAACGTAAAAGCTTTGTTTTATTATTTTCTATTTACGCGTGAAATTCTTCCGTGTATTCATAAGTTAGATCAAGTGGAACAGCAAACATTGCCGATAACTAGGTTATCAATCTTTGAAATATCTATGTCTTTGACCGTCCAGATTGTAAGTTATTTTAGGAAGAGTAAAGGCAGACTCTCTGGAACAAAAGCGAATAAACGAATTACAAGTGTATCACAATGGACGAATCAATGAGAGTCAACTCGAGTCGGAATTAATCGAGATTTGTTTGAGAGAAAACGGAGATGGTGGATTCAGCCGTAATCGGAATCTTTTGACTTTGCCAATTGGAATATTCTATTGATGTAAATGCGTCGTATGAATATTGATGTAAGGAAAAACGGATATAGTCGCGCCATCGATTCCAGGGTCAAGGTTGAAGTTGAAGCAACTCACCGTTATTGATGTAGCAGCGTGTTCTTCAAGGCAATTGCTAGGCTCATTGCTATTCCCGATTTACATAAACTACAATCCTGGAGGGCTCGAATCGAATGCTCCGGTAATCGGGAATCCATAATCCATTGCATCATTAAAAACAGAGCCGGGATATTCACAGGATAGATCAAAGGAGCGAGTGAAGGAAACAAAACGCGAAATTCCATAAAGCAGATTAATCCAATTTTACTGTGATAGTGTTACGATAAACTGACTTTAAACGTGATGAATAAATAGCTCAAGCTAATTATGAAGAGATTTGCATACAAATGTACGAGGTTTCAAGAAATACATAATGGAATGCGTGATATCAAAAATGTTTGACTTATATTGCATCAATGAGGTGCGTTTAAGGATTAGAATTTAACTAAAAATATGAATGGAATTGATAATTTGAAAGACGAGGGATGAGGTTACATTAATCTCATCTCTCGGTGTAGGGAAACATTGACCTGATTCATAAAATTGCTTTTAGTCGTGGTTTTCCGGTAAAACACCATGCAAATTTTATGGAAAATTTTAATAGTTTATTATATATAAGGAATTGCGAATTTTGCAGCAAAATTTCTGTTTTAACTCTAGTATTCGTTGCAGTAATGAAAGTCAGTAAAGTAAATTGCACTACAACACTTCAATCCCATTACTCTTCCAGTGAATGAATAAGTGTTATTAATACAATTCTCAAGACTGAATAATTTTGAATAGTAAAATAATTTGGATCTTAGAGTAAATCTAAACCGGGGATTTTGAGATTTTAATTTTCGTGACGTAAACACTTTCTTTAGATCAGAGTTGTGATAATCTGCATGCATTGTCTTAAAAATTCATGCATAGAATGGTAAATAAGCGTAGATTAAAAATTACAGGCATATGTGTTTTCGTATAAAAAAATCGTATTCGATAGATTTCATTCGGCTCGTATATACCCAATACGACTATTTAGTGGATAATGAGTATTATACATGCAATTTATAAAACTCCTAATCAGGAGATATCGCTCTAAATTTCACAAACAAATACC
The DNA here is from genome assembly GCA_947579665.1 of Sympetrum striolatum. Lineage (NCBI taxonomy): Eukaryota > Metazoa > Arthropoda > Insecta > Odonata > Libellulidae > Sympetrum > Sympetrum striolatum. Next base: position 53,226,744 of record OX388347.1, on the reverse strand, counting down.
CTCGAGAGCTTGATGAAAGCTTGCGGCCGGGCGGATTTGGCCCGCGGGCCCAAGTTCGTGCACCACTGCCCTATATTGACGCTAGCTTCTCCTACATCACGTATGAATTGCTATTGGATGCCCAACACCACCAACAACTATAGTTATTGTCGCGGAACCCATTCGCGTCACCCATCCCGCATTTATCATATCGCGTTGTTTTCGATTTTAAACCGTAAGCGCCGCACCTATCTCGCGTAGCGCGCTTTCATTACCTCATCGGCGACGGTCTCTCTCGCGAGTCAGAATATTAGCGCAAATGAGGGCATTTGCTCATCCATCTCTCCCGACGAGCCCTTTTGCTTCGCCGGCTGCCGTTTTCGGCTCATTCCGATCTCAAACGAAGTGGTTATCGCATTTGCGTCCGTTCCACTTCTCATTTCCCCAACGGCAGCCGATTCTCTGGGAATGCATTCCCGTCGAATCCAGTTCCCAAATGCACCGAATCCCCGCGGCCTTTCATTTTCGTTTGTCGGAGGGAAACGAGGCTAATGGCCATAAAGACCATCCTCGCCGTCGCGTTATAAACATTAAAAAGGGATCGCCATCTGCGAATTTAACCCGGGCTCACGAAGGGAGATTTCGGATATTTCGGAGGAGTCGACGGCGCGCATCCGCGTGTGGTTTTACGGAGTTAATTCGTCCGCGGCCTTTTAAATGCCTTTTCGGGAGAGTTGCGAGCAGGACGTCAGTTAACCGTGTGCTCGAAAGCGTGTTCGAGTAATATGCGGATTAATAATCGGTTAACCGGTCGGTGTATCTGCTCGTCATGGCCGGCTAAGCTTGTCGTACTGAGGGTAACTTCCTCAACGTACAAATAATCCTTCTAAAAACCGGACGTTGGGTAATTTCACTCTAAGTATCCGGTTCAAATATTTGTTCGTCATGTCCCATAGTATTTCGCCCAGAAAATAACTGGGTGTGCAAAAGTTTACTCTTGCGAAATACAGTTATTGGGTGATATATATCTAAACTAAATATTCCCCAAACAATTCTATTGCGGTGCATATATTCTACTGAATATTTATTTAACGACAAATGTATTTTCTCTGTTTTTAGTCTTGTCTGTTTTTCTTTATGTTTCAAATCGTAAATTGTATTAAATTGTATTGTATATAGTACTGCATGTAAGTGTGTTATACAGTATTGTGCATAAAGCTTAAGATTAATAAATGTAAATATAAGAATTCGGTTCACTGTTTAAGAAATCAACGTTATTTGCTCGTCACGGCTCATGGAATATAGTTTACAGTCTGCAACGAGTGGAACGTTCAATTTATCAAATTTGAAAACCGAGTTTTGGGAGCTTATATCCCTGAATAGCCGGTTAATGAATAATCATACCTAAAACTGCCATATGTCAAGGATTGTTGTTATAAAAATAAACGAAAAACTCATTATGCTCCTTCGACTTGGTAGAAGAAGTATTAATTATTGGGTATTAAGAACATTTGTTTTCGTTGCGTGTTTTTCTGAAGTAAACCTTAGTAGAAAACTCACGTGAAAACCATGTTTACCGCTTTATAGTCAGCTTAAGATAACGACAAAAGATAAACAGACTAGTACTTTTCCACATTTTTATAATTCACCTAATCCTGATCAGTTTATGATTACTATTTTATTTCCAAAAATGGGCAAAAGAAATAAAGCAGTTCTCCTCCCGGATAGAGAAAGATCCCGGATTCGATTTCTGGCCCCGTCCTTTTTCTACATTTTTCAAGTCCGTTTTTCCTTGAGATTTATCCTGGGTACACGCCCTTACGTCTATTGAACCTTTAACCATTTCCCAGTTCTTTTTAATTAAAAGGTGCCCTGTTAAAAGTCGATTGTAACAGATGTGGTATTATAAACTGTACTTTGTATGAAACCGGTTATTTATTTAGGCATCTCCAATGTAGTCACCATGTGACAGAATGACGAAAACAATTACTTTTTAAATTAAAAATATTTTAGTGTTACTGTTAAATTATCTATTTTAAAAGGTGTGATATCATTTTAAATCTGGAAAATAAAATTTTATCATGTAGCGTGTCACGAAAAAGCAGGCTAGCCGGTGGATATTCTTGCCATTAGGCGTGATCCGGAAGCCTGTGTCCATTGTTAAATGGACCTAACAACATGATACACAGATTACCAAAAGATAATGCTATACGTTACATATATTAAAAAGGATGTACGAATTATAACTCGATTAAGATTAAGGTTAAGCAAAAGAAATTTCATTCAAAGGTAAATGCCGAAGATTGGCAATATGGAAGGTAAAGGCTAAACTTATCGTAAGGCAAAAATATTCCATGCGCTGGTGATAACTGGGATTCGACGAATGCACATTATTGGCATAGAGACTAGTTTGGCTAAGCCGTGCTAATTAAAAATAAATTACTTAGGACTTTATGAGGTCAAAGCCTCTGTAAAGGGGACGCCATAATGGTCTAACCATACTTTGGCGTCACAGAATGCTGAAATTAACGTTCAATGCAATATGTTCTCAGAATGAAGAATAACTATGACGTTGAGTTCTTTCACAGAAAAGGACGAAGAAGGTAACCATATACGGAATTTTTCTCCATTTACGTAAAACCTAATTTCATCATAATTACTCATTATACTCAATGGATGTTTGTTGAATTGTTTGAGGGTTTTCCTTGAATCACGAGCTCAATTGACCTGCCCGTTTAACCGAATGCTCGGTTAATCGACAACGCAATTGAAAAACATCTTGTTTCAACGACGTTGTTAGACTTCGAGATTTATAATAATAAAGATAATGATGATAATGATAATTTTATTAATCCAAAAACATACACAAGTACATAAAAGAAACGTCAAAGAACTAGAATATCCACTTATCTAATAATGCAATATAATTCAAATTATAATTATAATAACATAAACATAGAATTGCATGATTTACATTTAGTTCAAAATTTTCATTTTATTTTATAGCATATCAGATACAATATAAAATACCTACATATAACATCGTAAAAATTTCTCGTTTAAAAATTATTTCACATTATAATAGGCTTTTGTAATGAGGAATTCCCTCAAAATTTTACAAAATTGTACCTTTATACTATTTTTAACCAATCCAGGTAATTTTTTATACAATTTTGATGTCATAACCTCAAAGCTTCTCCCAGTATAACTGAGTTTGTTGGATGGGGTTTTCAAGTTGCCTCTTCCTCCCGTTAAGTAATCACGATTTTCTATCTTCATGTTTACTAGTTAGTAGTAGTAGTAGTATTTGGTTTAAGGTGCTTCGACGGCTATGGTAATTTTGCACCGTGTGCGTGTTTAGGGTTTAGTCACGCTGGTTTATCATTGTTTGGTTTGCCTTTGTCAGGTACTTGGTATTAGATTTAGAAATGGAAAAGTTATCGATTGATTAACTTACCCTGAGTTATTACCTTATTGAAAAAAACACCAAAAATAAAAACACCAACACACTTGTACTAATTCCACAAAATTTTAATTTTTTTTTTGGAATTAGTACAAGTGTGTTTTTATTTTTTTTTGTTTTTTAAAAATGAAGTTCCACCAAGTAACAGTCGCATTGATTTCTTTATTACCTTATTGTTTCAAAACGACCTGGAAAATTGTACCTTTATTGTATTCTACAGAATAAAAGCCACTTAGTGAATACCTCGACTTCGGCATCCCAGATGCCTAACTCCACTTCCCTCTTAAGTATATGTTCCTTCCGAAGAAGAAAATCCAACCACGCTAAGTCCTTCGAAAATATTGCTTGTGTAAGAAATAAAGGTAGTCTAAAAACACGCAGAAACCAAGACATTAACCCAGCAAAGCGCTGTATATACTTGTCCCCCATCACCCTATTTACTTATAATATTTCCTCACTCCCTCACCCTTACTATTGGCCCTCATTTATATTATAACGAACTTATGTATAAATTTAAGCCACATTCTATATTCATTTGTTATATGAATTGGCCGATTGAACGAAACCTGTGACCCATTATTTCATTTATAAGAATTTCGGAGGTGAACCATGGCAATCAGAGTTGGTAAAAACGGCTCCGCACGCCTCACTGCCGACACGAGAGTACTTTTTTTGCAATCCGCCAGACTGAGCAATTTCAATGGAAAAAATCGCGCGGAATAATGCCCGGAAATTTCCATTTTTCAGTTATTGCGTCGAGAGAAAAGCCCGCGCACATTAAAAAATTAGCCGTGACGTTTCCACAAAGAAACGGAATTTCTGAGCCGCGCGAGTAATACCTTTCAGGTCCGTTCCTTTCCTCTCTTTTGAGATTTGATCTCGTCTTTGTGGCGCAGCTTACGTTCCCGACCTTTTGGTCAGCTCTTTTGTCTTTCCGACTTTGCGGCGATGAAAATGTTCGGTTTTTTTTTTAACTCGCCAAATTGAGACGCGATCCGAGAAATTGAATTTGCGTTTGTACCGAGAGACGAGATTTGTTTCCGCGGCGATTGCATTTTCTGGGAAATGGAAATACATCAAAGCAAAACGAACGCACGTAAATTTTCCTCGAAAAGCTAATGATGGTGGTGACCTACGTAACATTAACATTATTACGGCCCCTGCGGAAATGACGCGTCCGCACAACAGCTAACGTTTCCAGGAAATGTTATCTCCGAATTGTCCGTGCTAGAAATAGTGGGTGGACTCCTATTTCAACATGATTTTGAGTGGCTCATTTCTACTGGCGTTATTTCACTTGAAAATGTATGATGCTTGGATGCCACGTAAATGAGATTTTATTTTTATTTGGCGGTGGTAATAGCGTATTAATATTATCCATGTCGCTGCAAATTATCATTTACGCGATACAAATGGATGATTTGCATTGTAGGTTAAAGCTCACTTATCCGGGACAATAAATATATATTTTTCTCCAAGTATTTTAAATGAGAATATGTGATACTCGTCTAAAAAAACATCCGCATTTTGATTGATAATGCGTAGTAAAATCTTGAGAAACGTTATAATTTTTTTTAAATGTACGTATTTATTAACGTATTTTTTTATCCTTATTGTGAACTTATTTATCCACAGTATGAACTGAAGTCTCCATGCAATAAAAATCTTAAGATGACCCAGACTTCGATGATACCCTGATAAGCTTTGTTAAATATGAAGTTAGTTTCCATTGGTTGTTATTGCTACTGTAGATGAGAACTTATCAAAAACCACTTAAAGTGTGCACACTGCCAATAGGCGTGATTACAGAGTACATTCATTAGCTTAGGTATCCCATTTGTGTTTTCTTTGCTTGGGCCCTAAAATATCAGACTGAAACGATACTGAATGGAAGACAATCTGCAACGGTTCCATGTTTAAATTTTGCATCCATTTTATTCATGGGTAAAGAGAAACTGTTTCACTTATCTCACAATTTATATTAACTCTAAACGATGATACTTGTATCTAATACATTTACGTGCTGATTGAGAACATTTCATGATATTATTGATATTAATTGCAATGAACTTAAATGTATCTATTCTATTATTTTAATATCCATGATCCTATCAGGCCAAATTTGTTGCTGCGATTGAGTGACCCATCATATTGACCTTTCAATGTTCTTTTCAGTAAATAAAATGTAGATATATTGAAAGAACTCAATACAATGCTTAAACTTCTCTTAAAAATGAACCATTCATTCGATTATGCTACTAAGAGCATTAAAGTTGATAAATTAAGAATAAGGTCTATTGCCTCATGCAGAAGACACGGAAATGATTTTTCAATACCATTGATAATGATTTACTTACTTAGTATTTGGGTGTTTTTAGTAGCATTGCTTAATTCATCTTTCCAGCGGAACACATTAAAACACTGAACACCCAACTCCGGAGAAAATAATGTAAGAAGAGACCAGTTACAGGAATCGTTTCGGATAGCGTTGAATTATTTCCACAAATTTCATTAAATATTCCATTTCCAGCGTTTTGTTCCTATCTGCGCTCTTGATTATATTTATTCAGATCCTCTCAGGCATCGTATATTTTTTTCCTGGGTAATATGAAACCTAGAAACCATTAAATTTACCATACGACCCAGCCTCCCGTCCAATCGCTTCTTTTAGGCTTTCTCTTTGAACATCCTTCCCACTGTATATTCCCTTTGAAAGCGCAATTGAAATTATTAATAATTTCGTCCTCATCAAAAACCGAGCAAAAATGAGGGAGGGACAAAATATAAGAGGGCTCGCAAAATAATTTGCGCGAATGTACAATTCAATGCCGTCTGCACGAACAAAACACACCGAAAATTTGATTATGCATTTATTTCCTGATTTTATGGCGTGTCCGATGATTGAAAATTCGCTCTTATGGTTCGGTGGTATTAACGTCGTTTTTTATGTCGTAGAAAATTCGGTCGAACTTTTGAATCGCGACTAAAAACAGACGTTCGAATAAAAGAGACGGCCGCTTTAATTCGTTGGACACACGAGGGAAACTCTTCCATTTGTTTATATCCACGGGTTATTTCCGGTATATTTTATCGGAACCGTGCACGCCTGATATGTATTCAGATTTGTATTCGACTCTTGCGCGTTATTTTTTCGTCGTTTGAAAAGTGGCTCATCAAAGGGGAGTGGGGGTTGGGATGTTTCGAGTAACATCCAAAGGCTCGAGTTGATTTCTATTTCACTGTTATGGTATTCCAAATTCGAAAACTCCAAAGCTTATAGAACATTTAGTTTCATCCTCGTCCCTATTTAGTTTTCTATTTCATACAGAAATCGTTCAGATTTGAAATCTTCTTCGCTTGAGAAAGTGCTCAAAATAATATAAATTCTTTGAATTTAATAATTTCTATCCATGTTTACATCGCTTTGATGCATAGGTTTACTTGGTGAAACAGATCATTTCCTAGGTGTAAGTTTGTGCGCTTTTCGTGTTTGATCTTGATCTCTTTTGCTATGCTTATATGTATGTCAGGGTACTCGTAGATATTTTGTGATTCAAACATCAGGTTTGATCCACTTATCTTTCTTAATATACCTTATTTCTCTGTTCTAACTCTTACTAGTGTTAGGTTAATAATAGCTAATTGTCCATAAACGCTGAAGGAATGTCTAGCAAAATTTACTTTGTAAGATTGCCAGGCGTTCACCCAAAGATTGGAGGGAACCCTTTCCAAAAAACTCACAAAGTCCCAAAAAAGCTATGCATTCGTTATTACATAACACTTTTGCATTAATCACACTGTCCTATGCGTTTACATTAAATTTCATTTATACAAATACATTATTCAATACGCAATTAGTGAATTTATTGCATTGTTACATAATTCAAAGTAGCATAGAAAATGAAATCCAATATATTAAATATACTCATTATAATGGGTGCATTTCAGTTATGGCGTAGAAATGTTTAAAATATTGCTTGAGTATAATAAATTAATGCTCATATATACAGTAAAATGATTAAAATTTAGGGAGTAAACAGTGTATTTAATGAGAGATTACAATAAAGGAAGAAGTCAGTAGTGATGGATTAATATTTAATCTAAAATAGAAAATCTTATACCTGACAACTCGTGCTTGAGTTGACGATAAAATAAAGTTGTGGAATGAATAGAGTGGGCGAATTACGGCGCTTATTCATGCGAAATGATTAAATAATATCTAAACTAAGAATCGCGGACCGCGTCTGCTTTGTTTGGGTGTCCTTGAAATTCCGTTAGCTCACAATGGGCGAAGTGTGCTCTGAATATCCAATCTTGCAGAATTGCGCCAATCTCGATCGGATAAAATTGGGACCCAACGTACTCCTTTGTTCCTCTAAACCCATCAGCAATTGAAATGGATGCTTTCCGTTCACGTCATGCGCTTAACAGATGAGAATAAATTTACCGCGTTTTGACGAAGTTTTACCGTCCCTAAACAGCGTCGCCTGCCTATTAATCTTACCTCTCTCTCCCTCTTTCCTCTTCCGGGATACCTCTTCTTTTGTCTTTCTACTTTCTCCGAGAATTTATATTTCTCTTCTTTCCCCAAACCTTACAAATCATCGTAGACCTCCACAGTATGTTCTTCTTCCGAGTGTTCCTTCCTCATTCTTCTTAACTCGGCCTCTTATGGCCCTCTTGGTTCACCTCTGAGGTCGTATGCTAGGAAAAAATCTCTTCATCTTCCTTCCATCCTTCCCGGCTTTCATCTTCGTAATTTCCATGAGGTTTTGATATTAGATATAATATTATATGCTGGAGCGTCTTTTTTGAGAGAAACTATGAGTTTTATCGAGTTGAAGGAATATTTTTTACCATGCACAATCCTATGAATTGTATAACGGGTATATATTTTTATTCGTACATTTTATAAACATGTGAAATCATTCTGGGTGGTTGATTATGAAATAACTGTTATCAAAATATGTTCGTTGCGGAGCAGCTTAGATAATATTTGCGTAGAGAAAAAAATGTTATGATGAATTATTATGAAAAAAATGTTTTTTCCCATAGCTTTAGCCCTAATTTAAAAAATATCTGATATTCCTGTCTATGTTTAGAAATTGTATAAAAAATAATTTATGTTCAATCAATTTTTTAAAGGATTTCCTTCGTAAATATAATTCTATATGTAAATGTAAGTCTATAATTTCAGTCCAAGAGGAAAGTAATATCATATGTTATTAATTGATAATTTATCACTAGTAATTAATATTATTGTATCAAATGATGTTATTTCTCAATAAACTCCATGCTTAGAGCCGGAACGGAATAGGATTATCCCAGAAGCTTTAAGAAAGCAATGGTAATTAACTATTTAACTATCAATTGCGTAAAATATTCTATAATTCTACAAAACAAGAAATATAATTTTATGCCATTCTGTGCACAGTACATCGTAAATTCCATGGCAATTTTGTTATAAAGAATTGTAATATTAATCTTACTTTTAGCCTCCAAAATCGCTCTAAAACCACACTAAAGACTCTAAAAACTTTAACTACCATATATTATATATCATTAACAGCCGTGTTTCAATATTTCTTTCTTTACCACTACCATATATGTGGTAGTTCCGTAAGTTCTGGTGAAAAAATGGTTTGCTTTATCGGACCTATCATGACTAATAGCAATGCCCAGCCAACCTTTCGAAATAAAATCTTGGATTTCATTGAAAAACTTTCATAGCTCTTCCGAAAAAAGTTAAATTATCGATGGGTGGACTCCATTGGAGAACATTAAAAGGAAATGGGGAAAAGAATCGACGAATGAGGTGGTTGAACTTTCCTAGATAATTGAGTTTTCGGTATCAATTATCATCCGCCTTGCCATAGAAAAACTTTTCCTCAATTTCCTCTATCAAACTTCAAAGTTGTCTACCCCGATTATTCGCTATGGCTTTCAGAGCTCGCCTTTTCAAGCCATCTTTCCTTTATTTGTAAACCGGGATATCAAACCTTAGTTTAGAATGAGCAGGTATAAAATATTCCATCCCTGGAGGGCTTTTGAAAGGTTGATCGGAAGCTCCGTCTGTGATTCTAGAAGTTGGGATTGAGTCTCAAGCAAAAAGGAATCGCCATCAATGCGTTTCCTTCCTGATTAATTAGTTTTACTCTTTTAAAATTATTTTTGAGGCTTATTATCTAATTTAGGAGCCCATTAATTCATAGTTATCCAAATTTTTAAATTTGCGTCGAAATTATTTATTTTATTAATTCCTTCAGAATCATTGTTTATTTTTTCGGAGTTAAATATTTAGAATAGAGTTATTCCATTCATCTCTGGTATACGGAGGAGGCGATTTAATTTCTTATTTTCGTATTGCAAAATTGGTCGCTAATCTTTGATATGCAGCTAATTAAGTTCTTAAAGGGAATTTTGGGAAAATCAAGGACTTCGTTTTACTTGATCTGAAAGGATTTTGGCTCCATTGAACCCACTCCTTTATCTCTTTCCGTGGTGCTATTTCTACATAGGAAGGAAATCTCCCGCTTACGGTGGTGATTAGCCGAGATTTTTCTAGCAAATCTTGTTTTGCATTTCAGATATTTGACTTTGAAAGGAATTGGAGATAAATATTTTTAGTCGAGTACTTCGCATCATTAGGCGTACAAATCAAATCATCCCACATTATCATCTACGGAAATAAATCAGTTGTTTTCACCCACTGATAAATTGATGAAAATATCGTGCTACATTTTATTGATGATCAATGACAAATTAAATTAAAATTAAGACCATGAAATTTTCTTTTCGGTTATATAATTCGAAATATAAATACCAATATCGTTTCTCTTATTAACATTTTATTCCCATGAGAATCTCCTCCATCACATTTGTAAATTTCACACGCTCCATACTTTCACTATTTTTTAGTTTTATATCAATTTTAATTATTTTTACTCAGATGTACTCTTTTGCCCACTCAATTCTTATTCGTACTTTTTTCTCGTTTCTCCAGTCTTGTGACAACTATATGCCGAGATATTTATACCATTACAACTGTTCAATTTTCGCATTATTAACAAATGATTCCGTCACTCCTTCTTTATCTTCATCACTTTCGTCTTTTTCTGGTTTATTTAAAACATCTTAAAATTCTTTTATCTACCCTACAAAATCATTATCAATGCCCCTATTCACCACCTGCATCTTTCTATTCATACTTACCTTTTCTACTTACCGCTGCTATTTAGTATTGTGACACTTGGTCAAAAAACCATCTCAAATCCATCTCACTTATATTTCACTTATTTATTCTTAAGAACTACAGATAGGCACCTGACCAGGTGGTAGTTATTCCTGTGAGGGAGGGAAAAATAAAATAATCTACCTGGTAATCTCCCTATTCGAGAGGGAAACCCCCCAAAACCTCCTGAAGGCAGTCGTCAAAATAAGAGCTATTGAGCTGTTATTCTTTTTATGTAATATAAAATACATGTAATTTACGTGTAATTACAAAATTTAAAACAGTTTATAACAATAATACACTGTTTTAAAATTTACATCAGTATTTCAAAATTCACAAAAATATTACAATGATCTCAATAAAATCACTAAACCTTTATAATTCTATTGATGAATACATAGCAAGAAAGGGGAAATGGTTCGAAAAGTTCTCCAGGTAACTTGTTCCATTCTACTATTTCCCCATTAAGAAACGTATACTTGCAAATCTGTTCTCTGTGTAGGAGTAGCAACTTTTTTCCATTACATTAAGGAGATCTTAGCCGGATTTCCAAAGGAAAGTCGGACCAATCCTCCTTGTTAATGACCTCTCAACTCCCGCTTCTTGCATTCGGCAGAAGAGCCTCCCACTCTGAGGTCTCTGCAGAACGCCTACGGACATCCCGTTCTCCGCTCCACCCAAAATCCATCCTAGATCCTTGATCACAGTCATTAGACCCGGTCGATCGTTCAGAGCTGTCGGATGGAGAGAAGCTATAGTTACTCCCCGCAGGTGTATCGGGTCAGGCACGGGCCATTTTTTGATTGACCGCTCTCGTTTCGAGATCCTTCGGACGTTAGAAACCGGTCCAGCATAAGGGGAGTCTGCGGGAGATCTTGGGCATCTCTCAGGTGGTGTTCTGAAACGGGCAGGAGATTTCGATGAATGGATGTGGAGATGAGATAGCATGAGTGACAGGGTCAGACTGTACATCCTTGTGAGGTTCTTGGAATAAGCTGCCAATCTCCTTTAACTTCGTTTTTGTCTGTCGAATGCGTTAGAGAACAAGGTTCTATTGCTTTAAAGAATGACCCCTTTGAGTGTTAGATGATTATAGGATGAGATTTCATAGCAAAAAATCTTTTCGATTTGCACTAGTTGTAATAAGAATATATTAGCAATAATTGGCGAGGCTTTAGATACTATTCGTGATTTTTTCTCAAATACTGTAAGTTGAAAGGTAATTTTATTCTCTCGACATTGTCATGTTTTCAAAGATCATCCAATTAGATTCATAACGTAATAGCTCTAGATAATAGGGAACCTCCTTATACGATATGAATCGTAGGTTATCGTAGTAGCCAATCTAAAAGTCTAATCTAATCTAAATAACTAAGAATGTGTTCGCCTTCCTACATCAAGCTCTCGTGGGAAATCTACATCGCAGCTGTCTGTCATTTCTGTGTAATAAAACAGATTTTATGAATATAAGACATTTTAAAAATACTTCTTTGATTATGTGTCTTCAAAACACCTACCTACCTGTACCTACCAACCTATACCTTTGGGAATTTTAGACAATTTCTCCTCTGATTAGAATACAAGCACATGCTTTCTTCGTAGTGTTTACTTTTATATTCTTCATTCCTATAATAATATGTTTTCTTCATTATTATAATTAATAGTGTGTAAAAAACTCCGGAAACCGTAAAAAATATATTTATAAATATACATTTAAATATTTTTCTAGATGGTTTCCGGAGTATTTTATTTACTATATTACAACCATCAGCAGCCACCTTACTTTATCTTATCATCAATATTAAACAACTACATAAATGTCTGCTATTTCTACAGATTTTCTCGCCATATAATGAAACTCATCCGTTTTAGATTCCACAAAAATTTGAATAAGCGAAAAACTTACAAGATTGAATAACTAATATGTCACTTTTAATACTTTCAGGACCTGATGGTGATGTTAAAAATTCAGTCGAAAGTGTCGATATGACTTTGGACTGACTCTATTAAGGTAAGAAAATATATATTTTTCTCTCAAGTAGTATCTTGGGCGGCATTTCCTCTTATATTTATTTACAGGCTGCCAATAAAGGATATCTTCTAAGGAATTTATGTTGTGAAATCTGACTTGAGAAATATTTGGGTTCATCGTTCAAATTATCTCTTGAATAATCTTTTCAGTATAATTCTGTTGATTGATCATTAGCATATCAAAAATTTATCGTTTTTACTGATTTTGTGGTTAAGAAAATGTTCATACGCTTCCAATTAGCACTTATTGTACTAAACGTTTCTTTTATTTAAAGTGTTTATCGTTTACCCTAGGAAACATTATTTATACGTCACAATACACATCATTATATGCATGTAAGTCGATCTTTATTAGGAAAATCAAACATGAATTATGACGAAAACATTTGCTCAAGGATCGATTATGAGATTACGTGGAATGAAATTCTGAGAAACTGGAATATTTCTCTCGCAATTCAATTTTCCAGTTGCAAATCAAAACACTTGTCATAGTGCATATTTTGGTTTGCGTAGCTGAAGGTATCATAATTAATATTATTGCAGTCTTTGGAGGCAGTCAGCACCTTAGTAATGTATTATTTAAGTGATTTAGCGTATGAAATTCCTCATAGGGAAGACACCAGAGTGACCTTTAATCTTCACATTCGACCGAATAAAAATCTACGCGGTGATAAATAGTTTCTTATCCTGGTATGCATAAAATTTGTTCTGTATGAGGTAAACTCTGGAATAGCAAAACCATGTAAACTTTGCTATTAAAACCACTGTGGTTGGTGCAGCTCGATGGCTTGTTAGTAGTTATTAATCTGAGAAAGAAAATCCTATCATTGAAATTTAAGGTAAAATCTTCATTATTCCACGCCGTTTAAGGATACTTGATGAAACAATAGTGTAGCAACTGAGTGTAAAAACCGCCTTTCTGCTTTTAATTTCTAAGATAATGGGATTTATGTATTATATTTAATAATAATGGAAGGCCGCTGATGGTTGAAATGTAGAATGAACGAAGCTATGCATGCATTCTATATATTGTATTCATGAAATTTATTTTTAAATTACATTTAATTGCTTTAGTCAAAACAAAAAAGTACTCTATTTACCACTCCTGGATTACGGAACTGAATATCTTATAGCCATAAATAATTCGTTGACATTTATGTATCAGGATAAAAAAGAAAGGCCGAGAAGAGAAAGGACATCTTGTAAAAGACAAATAGGAGAAAAAGAATGAAAAATATAGCTCTTTGTTGTGAGAAATGCTTGGGTATATATCATTTATAGAAGGAGGAAAGGAGCTCTTTCTTTAGGAATCGATTGCTCTCCATCATCGCACAGGACGCCGATACGGCTATTCCCCCGTCACTCTTTTATTAGAAGAATTATCATGCCATTCTGATAGAGTATCTTTCAAAAGGAGCGTTTATTTATGATCGTTTAATATTTCTTGTGGAAGATCCCGCCCTTTCTTTGTGGTAGGTAGAAAGTATACTATAAAGTCACTGAAGGAGTGAGCGGCATTTGCTCAAGAAATATTTTCTTTGCTGATTAACTTTTGTGAGCTTGCACTTTATTTCGTACTGGTAGTAACTATTGATAATGAGTTAACGACAAGTGGTTTATTTAATAATGAAATAGCAGCATCGTTAATTTAATTATTTATTTAATTATTTTTTGTTCTTCGATCTAGGGTTGGTGAAATTAACATGATTGTTTTATCAGCAAACAAATCCTTTGAATTTATAGACTTCCGAAGTACAAAGGTCACCTTTTTGAATTATTTTGTCCTAAATCCTAAAATATGGGATAAAAAACAGTGAATATAAACAATGAACGCATACGATATGATACTTTGAGAATTTTCTGCCCATGATAGGAGCAAAGAGAAGAACATTAACTTTTTATTAATCATTATCCTTTTTTATACCGAAGTATCGTACAAAGCATCGAGTACTATTATTATTAAACTTTAGAATGGAAAACCACCAAATACCAATTGAGAAGACTCATATTTTTTATTTCTATGATTTTTGAAAGCTGCTGAGGTGTTATACTGATCTGAGATCATTCTACTGAAATTTATTCTATAAGTACTGTTTTTGTCTTCGTCTTCTATTTTCCGAGTTAAAATATAGTTAACAGTTTAGCGGTTGGAGGGAAAAACGGTTATTTATTCGATAATACAGAAGCGTCCCTGTTAACTAATTTCTAGAGGCATGATTGTATAATGACTGATATCTAATCATATCATGGAGAGGACTTGTATCACTGTGAACATTATTCAATTTTCGTCATCTTACGCTTCTCGTTACTCGGTGAATGTGAATGTTTTGCTGCTTTCTATTGCCTTCATTATCTTTTGAAGGTGAAAGTATGCTGATCCATGTTTGGATTACATTTACAATACCTGTCACCAACAAGCCTCTCGGATGCGTTGAGTAAACGTTTTCTTTGTATTGCATTGACCACCAAAGATCATTTCGTTTTGCATAAGATCATCCGGGCAGAAAAATCGACAGTTATATTTTGATCTGATGCAGGTGTTTAGGATGAAGGTGAAAATCAATAAACAAGCACTTCCTTTTTAAGCACTTTTTGGCATGTCAATGTGTTCGACGCAATGACGTTGAGCTAATATTCGTATATCCACAGATAGTAATGACGATAGTGAAAATTAGGGTTAATTATAATCATGACGAAGTTAATAATCATTTTTTGCTACCGAGAACCACGTAAACGATGCTAGATTTTGTACAAACGAGTAAACCATTAAACGACGTACATTCGCAAGCTAAAGATGTTGAAATGGCCATAAATGGCTAGAAATAATAAATTTGCCTGACTTTGTTGGCGGTAGTGGAAAATTTATAAATGGAAACTACCTCAGTGATATCCCTGATTCGCGGGTGTCTGCAAGTTATAAGCAGAATGGAAGTATAATAATCACTTTATGCAGAGCGGAAACATACGTTTAGTTCCAATTTCTTCTGCTGCATAGTGTTTGGAATTGTATATGATGACTCAGAGAGAAGGTGGCATCGTAAATTTTTGCATATCATACTCGTATTTAACTTTCCATCCCTATTTTGATTCGATTTAATCAAAATATGGAAGGTCAAAAGGTGAAATTAAGGTAATAGACGCCCTTCTTTATACAGAGCAGGTTTGATTTTGATTTAGTTTCTATATATTACATTGATTTGTTATTTAGTTTCGACTTATCAGGGTTAATTGATTTGAGGATGAAAAAAAGAGAGAAAAATTCATTGTGTTCATTCATCCACTAATATGGATACTATAAATATTATTGATAATGTATGTACTTTGTTTAAATAATGAAACCCAAGAGTATTTAACTAAATTTGTTGTTTTACTTAAATCGTATTTTTAATATTTCTGACACACCATTTGCAGCCAAAGTACACATTTAATTGGAAATAATCCAAAGGAATGTTTTATTTTTTTGAGAAATAAAATCGGATTCTAGTAATTTTCATACTTCCCTATTTCATAACCATCATTTCAACACTAAATTAAGTTCTCTTGAAGTAATTTCAGAAATTTAAAAACACCTCTGATAAATTCCCTCCCTATATAGCGATGCCCGTTCCTCGTTCGTACTCCAATTCATTCTCTCCGGGGAATGGAGAGGAATTTTAAAGGCGATTGATAAATCAAGGGTTTCCCAGGTCCTCTTTAAGCATTCAGGAATCCCGACCGCTCGTAGGAGTAGCTGCGTTAATCTCGTGGGACTATAATCGCATCTGCTGTGCACTTCTATGACCCGAGACGGGAATTGAACCGGCTTCTTATGCGCGGAAGGAAGGAAACCCTCCACAATGGAGGCGCATCTTCATTATCTCAGGATATTGACAAGCAGCGTTTTGCATCAATCATTGTCACGAGGCGCTGGATATCCCCGAGTATCACTCGTAGTTGCACGCGTTTAAATAGCCGAATGGTGTTTTAGATCATCCGTTGCAAGCGAGCTTTCCGAGGAAATTACGGGGTTTGTAAAGGCGTTTCTTTTGGAGTGGGAAATGCGAGCGAGGTTTCATTATAACGCCGGAGTGATCTCGCTGGTAAACTTGTTCCGTTTGCAAATTGCTTCGGATGATAATATGCTAAATTGCGCGTAGTTACCTGTTTTCTCTATGGATAGACTCGTAAATTCTCAGAACTTTGAAACAGGCTCATCTGTTTTAATGAGAGCAATTTAGCAATATGTTCTAGGCACGTATGTTATGAATTTTGACGTTTATATCAGTAAACTATTTTGATGAATATTTTCCAACAAGAATCCTGAACAAAAGGTTGATCTATCCATTCTTCAGAAAAAATTCAAGCTTATCTAATGGAGATATTTTCTATTTATAAGAAATATATTATTTTCTGATTAAAAAGAATATTTTTAGATAGTATTTAGGTTTCTACAGCAACATTCAATTACAACCGAAAACAACACTAACCAAGGTATTTTAAGTAATGAAATATTGAATGCTACGTATGGAATGGGAGAAGAAAATACACATTGAGAAATACTTATTTTTTCTAAACAAAAGAAGATACTTTTGTCCACTTTTCATCGTAAAATATCATCAGAATCCTCCTACCATTCAATTTTTAATATATTGCTTCTCACAGAACAAGATTTTGAACGAGATGTATTCTCGAAAATTCTAATAATTTAAAAATATAATAATTTCTTGTTTCCGAGTAAAATAAAGAACTTATTTCATATGGAAGTGACATTTGCCATTGAAATTCAATTTCAGTAAAAGAACTTAGCAAACACTTTTAATGAGGGATGTGTCTGAATTCGGAAAATAGATTTGTTTAATTCACAGAAAAATTACGAAAATTCGTTTGAGTGAGAGTTATTTACTCTTCTGGGTATTATTATGTAGTTGAATATCCAGTATCCTTTTATAAAATCAATAGTGTTTCGGAGAATTCTTTGTCTAAAAATTCTATTAAAATATTAGTTTTTCTTTTATGTATCTACAGTGAGTTTTTGGTTGTGATTTGTATAGAGATTCCTTTTTAATAACCTCTTATTTTATTAAATTAATATCTATAAAATATCCCATTCGGAATGATTTAGTTCAAGTGATTCCGCTTCTTTTCCGAAGATTTTATCGATTTAATTACTTCTTATACTTTGAACAACTTGAAAATCGTTCGAAAATCTCTGGAAATAATCATCAATAAGTCTGATGAAGAGATGTCTACGAATGTGAATATTTGATCTCCTTACCAAAAAGAAAAAAAAACATTTATCACTTTAATAATTAGAAAAATCATTTTTTGGTTTAGGAAAGAAATGAATTTACTGGCTGAACAGAATCCTAATTTACTGTATAAGCTCAAAGCATAATCCATCCCGTGAATCCCGGATTTGGTTTTTTAAGAATATGTTTATATCCTGGAAATTATTTTCCAAGAACAACGACTTTCCCTGTAAGTGATCGAAGAACTCTTCAGGAGGAATTTCGCGAGGAAATAATGAAATCCCAGACTGAGAAAAATCTCGCTCTTAAAACACCTCACCCACTTTATTATGTCATTCCTTTGCCGGCGGAAATGGCGCTAAACATTGGTAAAAACTAAAAAAAACCTCAATGTCTAAAGCGATGCGAATTTTCACCTGGAGCGAGTTTGTGTTCGTGAGTTCGGAGGGAATAAAAAAGTAGTGGAGAAAAAAAAATCGAATGGAATAAAAGAATCAAGAGACACGTGCTCGACCCATTAGACCGTGATCCCACCTCGAAAAAAAGCCGATGAAAAAAAGCCCCATTTAACCAGCTCACTATAAAGCGGGCAAAGGAACGCATGAGCAGATCCTCGAGGGTTCTCCGCCGGATCGAACCACATTCGAGAACCGTTGGCGGCACTGAATCGGAAATCAAAATGGCGAGGCAAAAAATCCGTTGGTTCTTTTCCTCCCCTCTGCCTTTCGAAGGGGGATAAAAAGGAGAATTAAAAAAATGGAGGGGAGACAACCCCGTACATGCACACGGCTCCAGAACGGCATGCTCTAAATAATGAGCAAGCTCGGATGAGTTTCCATGGGTTACCTCGGCGGATTTTTTTTAATGCCGAGATACTGTGCGGACTGCCATGGATTCCGGAATGAAAACACAAACTCCTCGAGCACGGGACGCGTAATAGAGCAATCGCTGAAGGGAAGAAGTTGGTAAACGAAGGCTGTCCCATTTGGTTTGTTTTTTCGGACGCGGCGAAATCGTTCCTCTTTCGGAGAGGGCTCTTTGTCGCCGGGGGTTGTCTAAAAGGGAACGATGCGGATGTACGCGTCTGTGCAGGAGGGGTTAAGAGAGGTCACCTTCCGAGAGTGTCCTCCTTGATGCACGTTGGGATAATTGACCTTTCGGGTGCTCCTTTGTGTGGACTCGGCGGGTGGTCGACCGGAAATCGAAGTTCGAATGTGAAGAAGTCATTCGGAGATTGTTACTCATATGAAATACATAGAAATTTCTTTATATTATTTAATGTTTATTTTACCATATGAACCAGGTAAAATAATTTGGCGTTGTTTTCTATCCCGCAACTTTCTTAATAAATCCCAAGGAAAACCAGACTTGGAAAATATTTCCTTGGGAGTTTTCCTGGGTGCACGCCCTCATATGCAATGAACCTTTAACTCTTTCATTTCTTAATAAGAGTCAATATTTGTGTAAATTTTGTCCATTAGAATATTTTATCCTAAATTTTACCTACATTCTTGCAAGCTTTCTTCTCCGACGAAGTGTTTCCAAGAATTTACTCTCATGAGCAAAGGTAAAGGTAAAAATCAGTGGTGCTATGTTAGTATTTTAGTAATTCGTTATTAATTAGAAAGTGATTAAGTAAGTTACTTTTCTAGAGTATTATATTTAGGCGTCAATACGTCCTTTGATACTAGTCTGGGGAATTTGGTTGATAACAACCAAAGCAAGTACTTTTCTGAGTGGAGTTGACGGAATATCCTAGGTTAAGATCCTCCTAAATTTTAAGACTGCTAAAACCTACCGTTTTATCGGAATAGATATATCGGTAATTAATTCTATATGATGGCATAATAACCGAATTGCTAACCTTATTTTAACGGTTAGGGAATGGTCGTCTGTGTTCGTCTGTTTATGTTATATTTGTTACAAATTTTAAAATTGTCAGTCTAAATTGGCTTCCTCAGGTGTATGTACTATTTGGCAAATCAAAATATATTAGAATTTTCTAGTAGTATAGTGACGAGCGAGTATTGGTTAGGCTTACTCGTAGCCTATATGCACAACAGAAGAATACAAAGCCTCGAAAGTTTTGTCAAAACCTATCCACGAGAGTTATAAAATGTTTCCCCTAATTCATCAGCGAATATTTATTGCTAAAATTACCGTAAAATTTAATGGTGCATAAGAGTTCCTGAAGGAATCCGATAAGCCTGGACGCGTAATAACACATTCACTCCTTCATACTCGAGAAAGCGGCAGATAGGGTTTGATTGATGCAGATTTTAATGCGAATCCGGCTCACTTATTTTCCACTCCAGATTCTAAGTACCGCAGCATCCCGCTTGTGTACCTTTCTTCCCCCAGCAGTCAATCACACTGCCGCCCCACAGTTGACCAACCCGTCATGAGGGGTCGTTGGGGAAGATATCTGCAACATACCAATCATAAGCTTCGCCTTCCATAACTGCTTATACATTTTTTACCGACTAGGGTACACCAGACGTTGTTTGTGTCCCTGTAAGGGCAATATGTCATTCAGAAGTATCTTCGCTGAATCTACCCTTTGTAGTACTGCCCCAGGGCCGGCATTTTCAGTGGGGAAAAATGTAATACCTCGAGGAAACAAATACGCCGATGTTATTTAAGCGTTTCTCTTCTGACATCCATTAATTTGACTATGTACACAACATTGACTCCCTGCTAACCTTGCTTGACCATTGATTAAGGACAAAATTGTGCATTTTAAAACCCTTGAAATTGGCTGTTATATAAAAAATTGCGAACAAACTAACGATCTACTTAATATTAATTAGCAAATATTACATTCTTGTTGTATGGATGAATTCATATTTAGTTTTAAGATGTTGAATATATTTAAACTCATGTCAAACAATACAATCATTACTGTCTTGAAAAGAACACTTGGATTTGGCTTTCATATTACGGCTTATTGCATTGATATTTCGGGCTGATCGTATGATTCTCTATCAAAAAATATATTTACCTTGAAGCTCAAACTTAGATTAAACAGCTAAGTATCGATGATTTTCTATATTTTCTAAATTTGTGTTCATGATAATAATAATGAAAGGACTATTTCAGGGCGTGATTGCGAATTATAAATCTCTTGCGTGTGACCCTTTGTAATTATAGATGTTAAAAAAGAGCTTTTAGAAATTATACATCATTTATTTACTCATTCCTTTATTTATTTCAGTATGTATTTATATAAACAATTCAGTAAACAGCCTAAAAGGAATACTTATAAAAATAGATATCTTGTAATGGTCTAAATATTTCTAGAATCTTGACTGGCTACCCAAAGTTATAATTACGTTTGCAAATTCAAAGAGATAAGATTGTCACAATACATTTCCCACTTCTGCGTTTGAAAGTTCAAAAAACATTTGAGCAAATATGCAATTTAATGGGATGAAAACAAACTTAACGAGCGTTAATTCCCTTTATGAGCATTATTTTTCTATAATTACCTTTGTATCATACCCTTTCATCTCCACGCCCTTTATCTCATTTGTGGAAGTGATAGTGTTATTGTGCACCTTTCCTCATCACTTCTCCGCCTTGTTTGTCTTGCTTATGCCGCTGTTTGCTTTTTAGAGGGATGATGCCGTCCCTGCTGTATATCCAATGAAGTTTAAACAAACGTCGAAAATTATTCTTAGGGAAACGTCAGGTAACGCTATTCTATTCCCGGTTAGCGCGTGTAAAGTCTAAATTGTTTAAGGAGCGTAACATGAGATGGTCTTTTTAAAATTACACGATAAAACACGGAATAATTAAGACTTTACGATAGATTAAAATACCTAGGAAACTTATGTTGAGTAATTTTTAAAAACGCCACAGAAAAAGATTTCTCAAAAATTTGTTATTAATTTTTCGTATACAATAAGAATATGTCATCCACATGAGCATCTTCATCAGCTCTAACCATTAACTGTTAAATGAAATCACCAATGAGTTTAAGAAAGAAACCCCTATTGAGAGAAGATAACTGTTAGACATACGTGTATCTAGATTTTGTTGCACATGTTAATCTGACTCTTGTTTTATCTAGCGGTATATTTTACCATAAGGAATACTTTAATTTGAAGATTTACGTTCTAAATTATCTAATTTTTAGGATATTTTAGGATCAAAATTTTTATTCTTGTGCATTAATTTTGTTGGAATCTCTTATTTTAAGGTCCAAAGGGAAATTAAAGGAAATTTTTAATGCTGGTGAATATTCTCTGTGTTCTGTAATATCGAAGAATACGGTTTAATAGCAATATATAACTTAGATTTCGCATGTTTATCCTTGATTATTCATTGTCTGTTGTAGATTTTTGGTTATTTTTACGTTTTTATTAACCCTTTTTTTCGAACTTTTATTCCAGCTTTGGTTGCGCAGCGGTTAGTATGCTAGCTTTTCAACATCAAAGTCCCTGATATGAGTGAGGGCCAACCGATTTGATCCTGGCTGTGGCATGCATGTACCGGGATTGAACCATTTGTATTTGGGTTCTTTTCTATCTAATAAAATAGATAAAGTTGGGATAACCCGTTTCCGTTAAAATATTCATTCACTCTTTTCTTAAATTTCGAAGGATTCAATTAGGTATAATAAAGTTCACGAGCTTAACTTTCCGCACATATGCCTAAAAGTGATTAAGGAAAGATTTATGTAGCGTACGATTCTAAAGAATTAAGGTAACGATTTAATCCTCCATCAACCGGGAGGCAGCCCTCCATGGCCCTAACAGGACTACTCGTCTTTAATAAGAAATTCCTTCCCTTTCTTAATGATGAGTGTAGCCTACGTATTTCATAAATCCCTCGGCGCTCAGACATTTCATTACCTCTCCTCTCAGCGCGGCTCGATTAGAGCCTTTTAACTGCTACAAGTACATTTGGGAGCTCTTCTAAATTAATAAAATCGTAAAACCACTCATCTCACCTCTTCTCGCCATGGCAACGACTAAACAAGACCCCTTCCCCACTTCGGATATTCCTTCTTCACCCCAATTTCACTCATGCCGCCGCTGCACCCCTTTTCTCTTCCCTTCGTCATCTTCTCCCCAGGATTTCTCTCCCTCTTTCTCTTCTCAAAGTATAAAATCCCTCTCTGGAGAGAGAGAAACGTTTACCGTCCCCCCGACAATCACAAAAGTTTGCGCCCCCCCAACACTCGCCTTCAAACGTCGCGGTGATTCCCCCTCTTCCTTCCTTCCCTTTCCGTTTTGCCCAGTGGTGCCAAATTAACAATTTGACAATCCACCGGAATCAATCAAAATTAAAGAAAAATGGAGGAAATACGCGAAGAACAGGTTGGTGTGCACCCAGGAGTATGTTCAATGATGAAGAGAGGTGAAAATGTCTGACAAAGGAGGGAAATAATTCTGAAGGATTCGAGTATGGCTCCCATTCCATCCTCGGAAGCAGTGCTTCCCAACCACTGTGCCATGGGAATTAATGAACTGACTTTGCACTTGGTTTTTGAGAAGGTGAAGTCTATTTCCAATCTAATTCCAGATTTCGTATTAATTTATATTACGATCTATTATTTTACATTTAAAAAATTAGTCTGTGTGTCAATTTTTATTATTATTGATATAAGGATTAATTTGCATATAAGGACCCAGGAAAAATCCCATGATAAACGGACTTCCCAGTCCTATCAAAGTACGGTCAAAAAGTGATCCCACCCGGGATTTAACCGGGGACCTTCTGCGTGTAAAGCAGTCGTGATAACCACTTTACTACGAGATGGCCTCTTGTGATTACTATTCAAGTGGGATTTGTGGTTTACATAGATAAATATTTTCTTATTAGTAGAAGTAATATTTTGAAAAGTGCTTCGACAGAGTAGATCATTTCGGACATTGGCTCCCACCGGAAATCGAACCCGGATTCGTTTTCACCAAAGGCAAACGTTCTGTCCACATTACTATCCGGGAAGCCCCGTTTTCTTATTATATGGTAAATTAAATTATTGATTAATAAATTGAACAATGTAATTCTATAATTATTGTGATTTAAAGCGTAAAAGGCGGATGATTTTGACATTGTGGCCAGAAAAAAAATCGTAGTTGAATGTCTAGCGCAAATGTCTTTTACAGCAATTATATTGGTCACAGCATTATCATTAAATACAAGGGTTAGTGCAAATTTAATCGCATTTTTAATGCTTTTAACAGGTCATTTTTGGAATCCAGACCAGATGTACGGCTTTATGATTTACTTTCAGTTGGGATACTGCTTTTTATTTTTATTACATAAATTAGCATATCAAAGAGAGTTCAGTTTCCAGTTCGATTTAATGGAGGAATAAATTCAGCAGAAATGTGTGTAGTGTATTCAGTAGTGTGAGGAAGTTCGTATCAGACTCAAATAAATGAGAGCCCAAAAAAGGATTTTCTCTGTTTACTTTAAAATTGACAAATTAATATTCAGTTAGGAAACTTTCATTTTTACCTTTTCAGAAGCAGAGAACTTTTCGATGCTCTAAGCAATACTCAAACTGGAGTGTTAACGTACCTTTGGATAAACACGAGAATAAATTAAATGCACCTCCTTGTCGATCGACTTCCCCAAAGGGTATACGAGTTCAACGACCTTTACATGGTTCACAACATCCTCTCATGCCGTCCTCAGGTATTTTCTCAACTTCAAAATCATCGGCACTACTCTTCAGACTCCGTCGTCGAACTTTGTTCGTGGAAAAGTGCTCGGAGACTTTAATTCCGTCAAGTTCTACTCCAGATTCTTCCGAAATCAGAGACTTATCAAATGATTATTTAATTTCCTCTCTTGCCGAAGTTCTCAATTGAAACTTAATTACCTATGTCTTCAGGTACCAAAAAAGTTTCGGCGGGTGGCGTTTCTTCGGAGTTATGTTTGAGTGCAGTTTTAATTCAGACTTTCTTTCTTTGGTAATTACTTTATTAATATGAGGCAACTTTTAATTAGTTGAATAATTCATGGGAATGTTTACCACTGAGAGAAATTACGAAAATTCCTCCTAAAGTTGGGATGCAGTGATTAAAACATTATAGTTTGTCAAACTTAAATCTCAAAATGCCGATTATTTACAATCAAATATATTGATGTGAGAGTATCTAATTAAAAGCATGGATGCAATTAATATATCAGATTTGACGAAAAATGTCATATTGAAGGTGTATTTCTGAGGAATGAGTAGGATATTTCTCATTATAATTGACTTCAAGTCTTTTTCAGAATTATTAACAAATATTTCTTTGTAAATAAGGGCTGACTCAGTTGATTTGGTTACCAATTACGGAAATAGATGCAAATGGAGTTGTAAAATAATCCAATGAACTACCAATCATAAGATATAATTAAATTATGTTTATCCTGTGAATTTTTTCGGGCACATTACTTTCGCTCAAAAAATCAATGTCCAAGGGAAGAGAAAATGCTTATCATAAATGAATTTTTAATCATTTCAAAAGAGGCCTTTTAGGATATATATGTGATATTTCATAAAAGCATGTTTTATTATTCATAAGCAATATGCTCATTCTGACACGCCTCAGAGTCGGCACCAGCAGGTCTTTTGATTGTTTATTTTTTCTGAAGAAGATTTCTCTGCTTTGAATACTGATATCTTCATCCTAATGATCTTCGAATCGATTAAACATAGATATAATTGCATTTTTTTAATTTTAGATTAAATGCAAGTGTTTGGTTTGGTGAGTTTCAGTTTGTTATTAGAATGTTTGGAGATTTTCCGAAAGAATTTACTATAAAAAGTTTACAAGCTTCTAATTGAATTGCTGCTTCAAACAAATCGTATATCTTACAGTGAATCAATATGAGAAGGCGTAACTTCGTAAAAGGCCATAATAACAATATTCTAAATTTCTCGTAAAAATCCACAGATTTTGCTATAGCATGTTTGATGCTAGTTCACTGAAAATTTTGCCATTACAATAAAATCGGTGGAATCGTTAGAGTAATTTACATTATTATTTATGTATAATGGTAAGATACGTATAAGGACTTTCGGATAAAATTTTTCACAATTGTTTCTAATAGCAGTATGGGATATGTTGTTGTATGAGATGTAGTAATGTATCAGAGACGAGATTTTTCTCACCGCTTTTCGGGTCGTCCGTATATGACCCGAAAAGTTTTAAACGTTCAGCCATTGGTGTACGAATCATCGTCATGTTCAATCATGTTGTCAACACGCGTCTCCCAGAAGAAAGGGTCGGTAACCATCCTGTCTTTAGAGTGACCTTCGCTTTCCTCTTCTCCTTGCATCACTTTAACGCCTCCTCATACTCTTCCTCATCCTCGCTTTCTACACTTTCGACAGACCCCCTTTGCTCCTGGCAATCACGATTCTTGTGAACTACCGCTCTTCCCAAATGCCTCTTCCGGCCCCACATCACCTCTCATCATTTCATCCTCTCCGCGCAAGTGAAGATTACGGATTTCGATAGGCCCTTTATTTCACGGCGGGAATTAAATCCCAAACGTGCATAAAATTTCGGTACGTTCCGAATAAATTAGGTCCGCAGCGAGATTTAATGAAGAGAGAATGTCGAGGGCTAATGCGTGCGTGGACGTACTGGGCATAAAAGAGCCGCCATCTAGGGAAAACGTTTTAATATCTCTCTTAGCATTTCGATGGGGAGCCGGAATTTATAAAGAGGCGAAATTTCCTTGCCTTGATTATGAGGAACCTTCAGGAGGGTCTCTTGGTCCCGAGGATCGGCCATGTTCTCACGTTCCGGCGATTACATTATTTAACGGTTGATCCGGTGGTCATGTGATCGGTCTTAAGGACTCTCCGGGTCACGCTGCGATTTTTCTGTGCTGTTTAGAAGGAAAGATATGGTAAAACGGGATGAGAAACACTCTAAGCTAAATGATAACAATGAATGTTTTATCGAATATGATCAGTTTTGAACGTTGATGCGTAGATTACGAATGGGATTGTTGTCTCAACTAGGTTATGTTTTTCCTGTTATCAAATAAAACAAGTTATACAATAGCTCAGTGATGAATAAGTTACGCTAGTGCCTTAACGTAAAATGATAACAATTAATAACTCGGAATAAATACTTTCAATTGTTTTACGTTCATTTTTTCCTATCACGGAAAGCATCTCTGGAGTATCTTTTAGACTAAAACTGATGTTTATATAATTTATCACATCGATAATGTTTATAAATATGCTAGTATTATAGCAATGATTTTCTGATATTTGTTGTTGATGTTTTTCACACCTCATTTCTTGAGGGTGTTTTCCCTGCAGTGGAAATTTTCTCCTAAGCTCCTATATTATAAAATCCACAAAGTAGCCTTCTTCTGTGTATTTTTTAAGCGATCTCTTTTTTACATATATATGACGAAGGTTTAAATGTAAGAAGAGACATTATAGTCTCAATATCACCCTGAATATAGTACTTTAATTATTAATATTGTTTATTATTTTCTCATAGTGTGCTATTGCAATTTTTCCTTTTTTTGATTTTATATTATTACTATTATTTTGCAATTTCGTCATAGTACTGCGTTTAAAATTTCCATACCATACACAGCTTTCTTATACATCTTTTATCTTGTACTATCAGTAGGTTTCAGGAGGTTTTTCACACCCCCCTTTTTTGCGGGTGTTCTCCTGCAGTGGATTTTTTCTCTAAGATATCAACTTTGAATTTTTTTAATTCACTTCTTCTAAAGTTTTCCCTCTATTTCTATTTCTCCAAACTCAAATTTTTATGTTTATAATATCATTGAGGAAAGGTAAGATGAAAGAAGAGACTTTTCAGTCTCAATCTCGCCCTGATAAATACCCTAATGCCGTTATAACATTGAGGTGAATGTGAGATGGTTGGAATTACTATTTCTAATTGCCAAATCGTGGAATATGTTTGCCTCTGTGCATTGATAAATTAGTTTCGATCCGTGTGAACTCACGACTTGAGAGAACGATACCTATCCAAAGGTCTGCATTTTATGCTGTGTTCCGAGAAAACGTTTATGTTATCTGAAACAACACCGGTTCCAGCGATATTTTAAACAGAGTGATACCCAGAAATAAGCGTGCACCCTTACTTGCACAAATTTGTTTCCCCTGAAACTAAATGATGAATATCCGCGTTCTATTTATTTTAGTATCCACAATACAGGTTTCCACAAAGTTTCCTTCAGTAAATCAGCATAATTGTTTTTATTTTTCTACGTACCGCGTAAATTTCTTATCTTAATTTGTATTTTTACAGGGTCGTTTCCGCTTTACTTATTACAGGTATTACTACGTACTATCACTGCTTGTTGATGCAAGTATAAATAGCAGTGGATATACATTACATGATGTGTATACGTGCATACATAATGAGATAGTTTTAGTTAAGATTGTTCAACTATCTCTTTGGCACAGGATATAGCTCAGGCCCTGAATGCATTTTAGTTCTCTTTCTTACATGTTTTTTTAGCACTCTCGTTCTATCCTGGCTGGCATGGTTGCTGCTAATTAATTCAACTTGACCTTTAACTCTAAATGAGGAATTTCTTCTCCTACCTATCTTTTAATTCTTGCTATTCTCACATTTTCTGATTCTCAAATTTAGAATCTATTAAAACTCAAACTAAGATAATTATATTTTATGATACCCATCCTTCTTGTTAAATATCGGTTTGAATCACATATTCCTGTACCCTTCTGAGTTTGGGAAGTTCTTCGTCTCTTTATATTTATATCTCTCTCTACATATAAAGAGCATGATTTTACTTTGAAATTTTGAATTTCGCTAAATTATCCTTCTTATGAAGTATGCTAGGTATTTCTAGGATTTATTTTAACAAATTGCTGACATCACGAAGAATCAATAATTGAATGGTAGAAATAGATTTTAAGAATATTCCGGTTATAATGAGTCCATCGAAATCTAAATATCGTCTTCCTATCGAAGAATACTAAAAATATTTTATAAGAATTACAATTTCCATTTAGTATCTATCTACTAGACTAGAGACTAACTACTACTTGCTAGTATGTACACTCCTGGCCAAAATTAACGCAGCACCTCCCTAGCGATCCTTACGGCCGGTGCTGCGTTAATTTTGGCCAGGACTCTACTTCGTTTCAATCAGAAACTTCAATGTATATATTTTTTAATTTTTACTCCGACCCAAGTGAAAGCGACGTACTTATTTTAGTCTGACCCACCTATCTCATTAGTTCCGGGTATCACTATAAAAATATCACATCTTATATTTCATGGGCTTCTTTTTTCTTAAGCTATAAATTATTTTAGAATGAATGGTAAAGAAAATACTGGTCAAAAATCCTTTCAGGATTTAAGAAAAAAAATATTCCCGCTGTAAACCACTCGATTATATGTGTAGCATTGCGAACAAAAAATGTTGATGATTTGTTCCAAAAAAGCAAAGATGTTAACCTCCACCATTATCTCATTTATATTTAACCATTTGAATGAAGCGCATGTATTCATCAATTTATTTCCATTTCCTCAGTTTTCCTTGTTATTCATTTCTTTCAAATGTTTCGCCACTCATTTCCGTTGGAAAATTTATAAATATTTTTATTTCCCTTTGATCCCCCTTCTTTCGTTTCGTCTCTTGGAAGACCCATTCCTTATTTTTTTCATATCTCCCCCTCCTCCCTAAATTCTGACTCACTTCTAAACCCCCCCCCTTCCTCTTCATGCTTCCGCATCTCACAAGACTCCCACCGAGTGTGTGGGAGAGATGGCCGTTTGAAGCCACGGGGAGATCCATCCTGATTCGCCTTCTTCCCTCTCCTCGGGCACATTTCCTGTGCTCCCACATTCACCCTTTGAACTTAAGAGGCCATTCCTGGAGTTTAATTATAGGACATGCTACTGGTTTCACATGACAGCTTCAGCGAAAATCAGAACGGTACTCAGCGAAATATTACTCTTAGCATTAATATTTACCCATGTACGTAAAGAGACGACGTTTTCATATGTCTACATCAGTCACACTGTTCCCCATAAGGTTCAGCGTCTCGTTTACTTATTATACTCGTTCATACTCTCCTGTTCTCACATATACCTTTAGTTTAAGACTCAAGTTAGCGTTAAATGGGTACTAAATATATTGAGTATCGATAAATTACGTCATTAATACAAAGGTATATCTTGCTGATAATTTTATTAAATCAAAATTCAGACAGTTTAATACCGTTCAATCCTTAGTTAAAAAAATAGTGAAATGAAAAGACTCTAAACTAAAACTTTTAATTTTATGTGGGTAGAAATTGTCCACATATATTCATTAAAAATGCAATGAGTATGAGCAGCAATTCATTCTACAAAATAAACATGAAATCATTATTCATAAAGTGAAGCCTGAAAACGGTAAAACACATCTTGACGTGCATTTCCTATTGTAATATTTTCAATTTTTTCTGTATTGAAACACACGTAGGATACTTGGTAGGAAGATTGATAAGATTCTATGGCCCAGAAAACCTTCATATGTTTTCATCCTTAGCAAGAAAAGCAGTAAATAATTTTTCTATTATTTTCTCAATGAATTTCTAATGGGTGGGTTATTTTGTTACCATTGATAATTTTGTGCATAGTTTACCTGTTGCCATCAATTAATCCTTTTTGAGGCTTTGTTGTCCAGCATTTATCAACTTCTAAGAAGTATATTCTTTCCTTTGGCCATAATTTTGCACATAATCTCATTTCCTTCGTGGTTTTCTCTCATAAGATTTTTTTTTTTAATTTCGTACTCTCTCGTTTCGTCTCTCTCTCTCTTCGTCTTTAGAATATACAATTTTTACCTTTAATTACATACTTCAGGGTATCCTTAGCTGTAACACTTTTCTTGAAAACAAACATTTTTTATCGACGTATGATTTATTATGAATTATATGCCAAACTTATTACCATACCTTTGGTATACCGTATTTTACGAACTGTAAGACGCACTCTTTTCATAAAAAAATGCCTCCAATATTCAGGTGCGTCTTATACTCGAAATTAATATAAAGATGTCCAGTGTTTGATTTACAATTCCCGCCAGTCTTAAAAATGCCATGTATTCGATGCCGCGGGAAACCTATCTCTATCTATTCCGGGAGGACTTACTTCACAATCTCAACCACTTTATGTCTTTATTTTTTAAATTTATCATGTGATTTACATTGTAGAGAATTATAAAGAAAAAAGTAAAGAAAATGCTTGAAATTGAGGTGCGTCTTACAGTCCGTAAAATACGGTATATCCTTATGAGAATGGAAAGATATTTTCATTCACTCATCCCATGAGGTGTATATGTATTCGTCGTATAGTTTCGCTTCCACGTCTTTGAAATCCTCGATTGCATTACTATTTATCTGCAATTTTCTCTTCATCTTCCCTTTTTCGTATTTTAATAGACGTCTTTCCTCATCTGTGTCCCTCTTTTTCGGTGGCATTATCTGCAGCATCTTCAAGGACCCCGCTGTTCTTTTATTCCTCGCAACTTTCGTCACGCCATTCTTTTCTTCCTGATTATTTTTTATCGCTTTTTTGTCATCTCTCCCGCCGCCTTTAATTCCGCCATTCCCTTTATGATCTTCACGAGTCTTTTGTGACTTTTCATTAAATCTGCGAAATTTTCCGCTCGTAGTAAGTGCCCTCGTGAAAGTGAGAGGTCGAATTTCACCAAGGAGAATATTTCTTTCTCTTTCCCCGGAGCTATTTTTTAACTACGCGTCCGAGTTCTTTTTCTGAATTTGGATATAGAAAGAAGTGGCGGTATATTTTTTTAATTGTAAATATAACTTTTTTGACTATGCTTAGCATACTACCACGCTTTTTAAGTACTTCTCTACCTTTCTATTCTTCGTAATCTCATTCTTTAGCTCAAACTTTACGTTGTATAAACTAAACGTTAACTATATTTAGTCTAAACTTATCTTCATAATATAATATATATTCACCGTAGTATTATACTAGTAAATATATAAATCATAGTAACATCACAACGTTTAAAAAATAAAATGTTTACTTTCCACAGAAATTTGTTTGTTTGACCATGGTTTCAATGCAAGTTTACACCATCATCGGGCGAACATTTTATCGCCATTTTATATTATCTTCCCAATTTAAAAATATTCAATTCAGCCAGATTTCACTTAGTACTTTCAATTTTTTATCGAAACATTTGTTACTAAGAATGTACATACAATGTTTTTTCGCAAATTTAAGCTTATTCAAAACATATAACTTTATGATCATAAAGGATCATTAATTATGAGGCGTACAGAAAGTTAACTTTTGCACATAATGAAATTCTTAGATGATGTATTGGGGTATAAAGGGATCGAATGGAGGAGATTCCGATCTGCCTGGCATAAACACAATTCCTTAAACCGCATCCGTTACTAATATGCCCTTGGACGACAGATATTACTTCACAAATTGCAATGTTTTGATCGTTACAATCATTTAAACCAGAAGTAGATATCATGGTCCGGGGGGCAAGGATAAATTATATTTCATCATTCATTATTCTCAAGATATAAGAAATCTCCTCTATTCCATACATACTGATGTTGCTCCTGCTCTTCTTCTCAACGCATAAGATGCTTTCTATGTCTTTGTACGTAATTATTCTGTCTTTATACCTAATAATTCTCATCTGTTTATTTTATTTATTATTTTTTCTTTTTTCAATTTTTTACTTACTTACCTAAATGTCAATGTTATATAAAATTTTGACTGGTACATACTGTATGCATTATTTTGATACTGTTTTTTATAATATTCTTTTATTTTTCCTGATAATGTACGTTTTCCTTGTTTTTCTATTTTGTTTTTTATGTTACTTTGTATATTGCTATCTCTGTTTAAATGTTAACTGATTCTTATTTATGTATCGCATGTAAGTACTTATTGGTAGTGTATTTATTTATTTTTGAATGTTTTTCTCTTCTCTTATCTTTTAGCTATTACTATTGGTAGGTTTGCTCAGGTTTTTCACACCCCCCTTCCTTGTGGGTGTTTTCCTGCAGTGGATTTTTTTCCTAAGAATCTCTTAGGTTTTTATATCCACAATTCTTCTAATTTTTTCTTCTTCTAATTTCATAATTAATGACGATGGGTTAGATGGAAGAAGAGACTTTTAAGTCTCAATCTCGCCCAAATAAAGACGATTTATTATTATTATTATTATTCTATTCTTCATTTGCATTAGCATATATATATTCTCGCAATCAAACTATGCACGGTAAGAATTACAACGTCAAATCCCACTCTTGATGAACTGCATTTCTGTGGAAATTAAATTTACGCTTAATAGTGACAGTAGTTTCCATTTCTTGCAACATTTTACGTGTTCTAAATTACGGCACTTTATAGCTTTGTTTGCAAAGCGTGTAAAGGCCATCCCAGAAAGTATTAGCGCCATATGCGACCGAAAACTCGTCGCCTGGAGTTTTCCAAATCCAAAGGCTCGCTTCGGCAATTACAGGGCGTTAGAGGAGAGCGAATCGTACGCGAATTGGATTAAGCACCGACGAGATGGCGCTATGCACGAATTAAAATTCGCTGCAGCTTGGATATGCGATGTGGGACGAAAATCCGGACTACGCCGTGCTCCACTCTTCATCATCGCAACGATGTCCCATTCGCTCTTATTAAGTGTTGTTTAATGACAGAAACACCTTTGGGGCGTCAGCAGAGCTGCTTTAAACGTCCATCTGGTCCGAATCAAACCTTGATTTGAAGAGGAGTGCTTAGGGCTCGACAACTACCTCGTTGGATTAGGAGGAAAAATTGACCTACTGCATGGGAGAGCCATAATATTGCCTGAGTCTATTAGTATCACGAGACTTAGCTATAGTGCTCTCAATCTTGCGCAACATTAATGTTATCCATGGAAATTTAAATACAGCGAATTAACGAGTTCCCCTGCATTTAAAATTTCTGGCGAACGAAGATTCTTCCTGTGACTATCGGTATACAAGGTTTGGCTAACCAATGTTTTGGTGGATTCTCACGCATTTACATCAGTCTCTAATGTTCAGAAGTGTCCGGAACAAAATGTTAGCCATTCTTTATAGCATAATACAAGGATAGTCTTTCGGCTAATTTTAAGAGTACTTTAGTGCAACCGAAGGAAATAGCATATTTTCAGTAGCAATATATTTGGCCAACTCCAGGAAGGATCATCTTCGTTAGATGAGAATTCTCTCTATCCATCGTAACTAGAACGTAGAAAATACTTTATACTGTAGTATGTTGAGAATAGAGAAGGTCTAATCTAAAATATGTCTGCCATATCTACCACGTTACGTGATATGTTACTTTAAAACACGAAGTGATTTAGCGATGAGTAGATATTTATCATTTTGAGCACATATTGCAATCTATTTTTGAATTGTATAAAATAACAGAATATTCACTTTTGCAATTCACAACGGTTTAGTTGTATATGCAAATAGGCACCGTATAAAACTTTAAGATATCCAAGATATTCTTGATCGCTTTCACTATTTGATTTCAGTAAATATAGAGTATTTATAGAAAATTGATATGCTTTACTATGAGAAATGCTTAACATATCACTTGCTGCAGAGCGATGCCTTTATGTATTTTTAGGAATACGTTTGTATTATCTGGTCCAAATTTGTTTAATTAGGGACGTGTATCGAATCTTTCAATGAATGATCTTCTTTTCTCATATTTTATAACATGCGCCTAAGTAGGACTTTAACGTATCCATCTAACATAATTTTCAAGAAGAAAATAAATAATAGGGGAGACCGGGGCTGGTTGGCCGAGTTTTGTTTTCGGAATTTCTGTTCGCATTTTGGTTTGATTTTTTGAAAAACGGTTTACTTTGTCATAAAGATACAACCCTTGAGCATATATGTGAATTTTTTCATCCATGAAAAAAAATCAGGAAAAAAGTTATAAACAATCAAATGCGGCACCAAAAATCGGCCAACCAACCCCAGGGCCGGGGTAGGTTGGCCGAGTTTTGTAAAATATGTGAAAGGTATCAAATGTATCAATGGAAAATATTTATTAGTGTAAAAAAGTTAGTGTACATAGTTTTGTAATATGTAGGTACGTAAAAATACTCTACTCTTTACTTTTTAGTCTTTTTAACATTTTAAGACTTACAATTTTTACTTGTTAGTTTCGGCAGCTTTAGTGAACTTTTTCATAGCTCTCGCGGCTTTCTTTTCCTCTGCCAGAGTACGTTTACGTTTTCTTTCATTTTTCTCCTTCTCTAATGCTGCTTTAATTGGGGAATCGGTCAAAATTTCGGCCGATCGGCGTTTACGATCTTGACGCTTCTTCGAATCAGTTCGTGCACTCGCCTTGGGGAGAGGTCTGACGTCTTCAGGGAGGCTTACATCTGCAGCAGATTCTATGCTGATGGACGAGTTTTGTTCAGGGTTGGGTCGATTTGTGACAAATCCTGCCAGGAACTCCTCAGGAGGAAAAATTTCAGGATTGAAAGGGCACACGCCAGAGACTCTGAAACCAGCTCGAATATTGTTCGGTGTGCAGGCGAGAGGAAATACACTGGCTACGATTCCCGGAATGTCGTAGATGGTCATTGTTTTGCCAGGGTTGTTCGTCATCCACGCATCAGAGTAGGTATTTACGAATTTTTTAAATGGACCTGGATTTTTTAAATTTACAACTCGGCCTACCAGCCCCACACAAAACTCGGCCAACCTACCCCAATGAATGTTTTCGACAACAATCATGGTTTACAAAAACAAAAGTGAGGTTACCCTGGAAACTGATATACCATTTTGTAGGGTTTTGAATACCCTTTCCAGTGGTACCACGTTTTTTGAAATAAGATGGAAATTGACTCGTGTTACGAAGATTACTTTACAAGAACAGAAATTTACTCACCAGTGTTGAAAAAAGAAAAAACATGCTCCTGTGCAAACGGCAGCACGAAAACACCTGAAATTACGTCGGTACATGGACGAACTAATACCCCACCAAAATCACTATAGATGTCGCAACTGTGCCCAAAAGTCTTTTTAAAAAAGACACTCGGCCAACCTGCCCCTTCGGCCAACCAGCCCCGGTCTCCCCTACTGAATATAGAATTTCATTTAAGCCTTAATTTATCTTCGTTTTCACATAGAAAACAAAATAGATGTATTTGGTAGAGAACGTCAATTTTACGTCACACCTTGTGACTCATAGTATTAATTTGCATTCATAAATTATTCTCATACAATTGCCTTATATTTTCCTTTTACCGCAATCTGACGAAGATTATTTAGTGCATATGCTCATCCACGATTTATATTTAATGATATATTTATTGCACAACTGAAATTTTTGTATATATAACTTTAAAATTAAATATATATCAGAAAAATTATAAATTTTAAGCTGATAAGTAGCTTCAAACATTTTTCAACAAAATAAATATTCAAAATAAAATTCCAAAGGCGCTTTTGCTTCAATATCAAGAAATATATATCAAAAAATTATTAATTTTAAGCTGCGAAGCTGCTTCAAACGGTTGTAAACAAAAGCATTATTCAAAATAAAATTCTAATGGCGCTTTTACTTCTATATCAAGTGGTATGATAGCCTTGCTTTTGAAATTCCATGAGCTCGAATATTGAAGTTGTTTTTAAATAAGTGCGCTTCCGATCTAACTTTAACGTAGTATATTTTCTTGTACGCAACTCAGAATGTTATGAGGTAATTTCCGTTATTATTCCTTTCGCCCACTTCATGAAATATGCTAAATATACTAGAAGTACATCAAAATGATGAAGCAAACCTTTAGGAGGATATGATGTTTTCGTTTATTAGGAAGTACTCTTCTAGGTTGATCTGCAGAAAGGCTTTGACGTTACAAAAATAGCGGCCGCTAGTTTCCAGGTGGGATACCGCCTACATATATATAGACCAACATTAGTGCATGCACTAATTCTAGGATTGTTTTCATTTCTAAAGCTTCATATCTCATATTCAATTCAACCAATATTTTTTCTTGCTTTTACAGAAGCGAGGAAGGCTTCCGTGGTCGCAAAATCGTATGTCCATAAATACCAGAACGAAGGAAAGAAAATTTGCTTTAAAAAATATAATATGGATGTGCTGGTTGTATATACAGGTAAATTAGCGAATGTTGTCTTACACGAGTCGCCAGTACTCAAATAAATTAATGTATTTCTCGTAGTCCAGTCAAATTTGACATATAAAAGGGCATTCGGTCGTCGTTTTGAGCTCTAATTGAAGCTAAATGAATATATTTTTAAATTATAAAATATAATTTTCCTCTTGGTACGAATGCTTTTCCCGATATTTGCCAAAATACATGAAAAATAACGAAAAATCTTCACTTTTTGGACAAAATTGCCAATTTTCGAAGATCTCTTACTCAAAACTTTATTAATATATGGAGTTGATATTATTTTTAAATTGTAAGAAATTTTATCGTCTTCAAAAATAAAATTACAGTATTTTCTGTAGAAGGCATGCTTTAGAAGATATTGCACAAAAACTAAACTAACGTACGCAGATTTCAATAGTTATTTAGTATTTAGTTACCAGATGCACATGTCTTTCGAAGCTGCAACAGCCGTCACTTATTACTTTTGTAAGTCCCAATAACTTGTAAAAATGCAGCTATAAATGACCTTTTGCATGGTTGGATGTATAATTTGACTGGACTATCGGTGCATTTTATTCTCGAGATATCGCGGAGAGTTTGATTAATATCGCTATCAGGACGTAAAAGGAAAACGTCCTTATATGAAATAAGTTATTCCTTCGAGCACGTGAATCGTAAAATGCCAAGAAAAACTTCCGCATTCTCATGCATGTATTATCATCTGGACCAGTTTATCTGATCTCCCCTCTCCACCACTCGAATATTACGCAGAGGTCTCTTCCGTCCCATGTGTTTCCAAGGCTCAAAACGGTATTCATTTTTTTCTTCTCTTTCATGGGATCTGAAAATCCATAAGGTTTTCTATCCCCACATTCCGAATCCTTCCTCCCACTGCCTCAGTTTGAAATTTTTTCGTCTAACATTTTACGACGTTTTGTTTTATTCCTTTGGTTTGATCCAAATAGCTGAGCGCATTTGTTTACTATTCCTCCAGGTCAGCGTTTGCCTCGTGCACCACTTTTTCAGCTTCGTGATAAGTTTTATCGGGTACATATTCGTCATGTGCTAGTATCAGGGTTTTGGTGCATTCCTATTGTCTTCCTTCCCCTTTGATGTCTTCTTTTATATTGTGCTTTTTGATTTTATTCTCTGCACCCGATATTTTTTCGTGTTATTTCTTGAAACAGTCGTTTATTCATCCGGTACATCATTTTTTCGTATTTTAAGGACTATTTGTCCCAGTAAAAGAGCAGTGCTGAATTTACTCTGCACTGTGCTTTGTTGAATACGTATTTTGGCTTACTCATTAGGTTGAATTCCAGCATTAAATTAGGGGAATCAGCCTCTGTTTCCTATGGTATCTTCCTAAGGTATCCAAGGAAAAATTGAATGCATTAGCTTAAAAGTGTGAAGCATTTTAAAATTGTTTATATCGATTACTAATTATAAGGGAAAATTGATAGTTACCATGTGGACGTAAAAAAATCATTTAATGAGACATACCAATTAGTAAGATACGGGTATCTATAGATTAATTAGAGTAAGATACGAGTATCTATAGAAAATTAAATTCATTCTTACATGATCTACTCCTTTAAATGAAGAACTCCTATCTTCAACTGTAAATTGTGTCGAGTAATTTACTCTTGAAATAGAGAAATGTTCTCTCCATTTTATCACCTTAACTCCAATATGGCCTGTTTTGTGCTCCAACCACGCGACAATCTGGATTTAGATGTTTTCTGATTCACAAGTATTTCTATTTTACAACTACGGAGGAACAGAACATGACATTTAGTTTATTATTTTATGATGAAACGTTTCGGTACTAATTGAGTATTATGTATTATAACAGCATTTTCTTCAAAGAATGTTTCACTGACATCCTCTTCATTTTACGAAGAAACTATGGTCCTCTTTAATGTGCTATTAATTCCACTTAAGAACGGAAGCAAGGGAACGATCGTTTACGAGGATCATTTTGTACAGAAATTTTCCTTTAATTTCGTGTTCTCTTACGTTTATTTCTATGGTTTGTATCACATTAATGGTATAGTTTTCATTCTCATGTAGTTCATTAATCAATGTTTTTAAATTAGAGATCTTTATTATTGTGTGAAACATTTGAATGCCAAGCCGGCAAAAAATGTTTGAATAAGAATGGTTTCTCGTTACATAAAGTCCATGTATGTCCTTACCCCTTTGTAATATATTTTAATTTAATTTTTATCCTCTCTATTCAATATTTTGTTTATTTTATATTTATATTTACTTACTGTACACTATATATTATGTATGCCGCTCATCGATTTGTTGAATCTTGGTTGCTTATTATCATGCTTGAAAAATCTTAAGGATTTGCAACATTTAGATTTGCTTCTCTGTTGCTACGGAATATTGGAGTATTTTTTCAATTCATGGAACGGGAGGTTGTCATAAATCCTAAGTAATGCTGGAATGTATGTTTGTTACTATATTGGGATTAAATTATGGCTTATAGATTGAAGAGGAAGATAAATTTATGCAAATTTATACCAGGCAGCTTAAAGACGATAAAATTCTCATGGAATTAGTTACCGAATCATTTTTGTGCACCTTGTTTGGCAGTTATAAATTATAATGTAATTTAATTTGTTTTCCTTTTAAATTTTAACAATAATAGTATATTGCTATAATTCGCTATTTTCTCCTGCAATACAGTGTTTTCTCCACTGGCTAGAAATATAGAAAGCTCACTGTCATAAGCTACTAAAATAGCTTGTTGAAGTTTATTGGATTAAAATTTTAATTATTTCCTAGGAACCACTTTGACAATTACACCACCTGCATATTATATCTTCGATAGGGTGCTTCTTATATAGAATCTAATTTGCTTTTGATTGCAACATCCAACGACTTCGAGATAAGTTTTATTTATCCTCTTCTGCTAAATCTGGCTGTTCTCAATTCTGTGAATTCATAGTCATGTGATCCCTTAACACAATTCCTCAATTATTCAGTCGACCTAAATAAATCATTATGTGTCGAATACTGCAGGGATATTAACGCCTACCACCTCAATACCATTTTATTGCTAGAAACCCCAGACGCAAAGGCGCCTCCTCTGTTTTCTAGATTACACATCGCGATATAATCATTCATTGCCTCAATTTCAAAGCGGCCTCGTTCTAAAACGTACACAACGCGACTTCGGCGTCGCCGTTGCGTCGAACGCCCGTCGTCTGGGCGACAATAAAACTTTTCCAAACGGTTAAATGACGCATGTACCGGACGATGAAACACACGACGGCGTAATTTATAGTTGCCTTACCTCGGCTCCTATTCGCCCATATAAGTCATATGACGAGCGCGACTCGGGCCGTTATAAAACAGCGCGCTTGTCATGAGTCAATTTCAGGCGGATAGATGGCGGGACGCTCGACGAATGTTATTTCAAGAGAAATTACGATCGTGGCCTTAAGCGCTCAATACTGCGCTTACCTTTGACGCTAACCGAAATACTTAAATCTGTCGCCGTCTGACGGATTTGCCCCAATCATGCTCCTCTTCTATTCCCCGAGCCTCGGGTTTTTGTTGGAAGTCATCGAGTCCGTTACTATGGCCTTATGGAGGACTGGATCAAGGGTACAATGCAACCACCCCCGTTATTGCATTGAAACTTGTTCGATACACAGAAATGTATGCTTCCCATCCAACCTGTATTGCTTCTCGTTCTTCTTCCTGCTAATGAAATGGAAAGATTATGCTAATACTGCGCTACATAGATAGTGGCAACGAGAGAATACTTCAATATTGTTCTACAGGACTTGAAAGGAATACAAATTTTATTTCTTTCAGCGGGAATAATTTATAGATTTTTATTTACTTATCATCCATCGCAATTAAATATACGTCTGGTTGCAGCTTTTCGTATGTACATAAACACAATAATAAAATATAATTTACAATTTTCAGTAGCTTAATTTGACCATGTAAAGTAAAAATAATCAATTAATTCAGTAATATATAATTTATAAGGCAATGATTAATAATTTAGACCAGAATTTACCCTCCCCATTATACATATTATTATATTTTTACAGTAAATCATTTAAGATTTTTAAGGGGATCTGCAATTGGATATTTTAATACATCTTATTATTGTATTATCCAAATAAATTGGTACATATACTATGATTAACTACGTCTAGATCAAGAAGGATGTACATACATATGTATTTATTTATATAGCAAGTTCAATCCTTACAGTTTTCAATGCTTGCAGTATTCCTAGAATCATTTAATTACACAATTACCGATATTATCATCAATTTTACGCAACAAAAGCACACTCTTGAAGGACCTGCAGGATCCAATTTATTTCACTAATACCCTACATTTAGTCAAGCGTAAGGCATCATTGAAGTCTCCAACAAAATTGATCAAAATACTATGACTAATTGCGTCTATGTTAAGAAAGAATCACATTTGTATATATGTATTTAGTAAGGTTAAACCTTTGTTTTCTTCTTTTCCTACGATACGTCTAAAAGCATCTATCACTCACCGATTCCAGCAAAAAGTTACGGAAAAAGTACAGTCTATAGTAGGCCCTATAGGATCCAATTTCTTCCTCTAAAACTCTATATTTGATCTAGCACATTGTTCACGGAGTAGCTCATTTCTCCTAACGCTCTTAAATTTCCTGAACAAAAAATTACCATTGCATTCCCCCTTCCAACTTTGTGAAATTAGGGACTTGGCGTCTGAGCATAACAATGTATCTCTTTAAAACGATGCATGAGGATGAATGCTCGAGCATTCTTCTTTCAGAAGAGCCTGGGAGTTCCTCTTTAATTAGCAATTCATAATGAGCGAGCGTCAAATCATGAAGTCAGGAGAAAGTTTTTCACAATTCTATGTTTCGAATATGTTACGGCACATGAATCTGTCTCTTCAATCGCCTCGAAGCCATCACATTCGAAATGTCTTTTTCATCTCCCTATGTGATGTATGACACACACGTATGGATGTTCAGGGTCCTATAATTCGTAAGCGAAAGCCAAAGAAAATAGTGACACAGATTCCACAAGTTGTTAATTGCATAAAGATATTGAAGTGAATTCTCATCAGCTTTTTAACTGAGGTATATGAATTAAATCGTATTCTCCGGGACTTTGAACTACATTCGAACCGAAATCTGTAACCGGAAGAACCGTCCTTTTTCGGAATGAAAACCGAATCCAAAACAGAAAAAAATTATAATCCATGAACCGATATCCGAAAACATTGCTTTTTTCATTTTCCAGTCGGTAACAATTCAATTTCAATTAAATCTAATCTTTGGAAGTTGTTCCTTCTTCAATACTCTGATGAACGGACTGTTTTCATTTATCATGTGGTACAGGATAGAGAAAAATGTATCTTTCGTTTTCTATTGTCCCAGTCTTGATCATGGCTGTGATGAAATGAAAGCTACCGAGGTATGAGTGAATAATTGCACTAATCGAGGTCTCTCCTTACGGAATGCCAAGAAAAGTGTTACTCATAGAGTCATTGTGCTCCACTTGCGTGGACATGTTCCGCTTATAGCATTCTGGCTCAGTGAGGAAAGCAATGGCAAACTACCTCACTCCTCATCCTGCCTGTTGGACCTCATTCCTCTCTGTAAGCTCTTAGTAGCTTATGCCAGAGGTACCAACCGGCCTTTGGGATGAATACCTTACAGACTTTGGAAGTTTTACTGAATATACGTACTTGTAGCTTATAAAAAATGAATGTTTGAAATATCCATTGGTCTTATCCCTTATTTTGATCAATATTTCTTTTTTATCTCAATTTTTTTCGGAAACTTATCCAAATCTGATGTAAGTAAAAAAAATCAGAGACAATGAAGCAAAATATCAAATTTTATAAAGTTTACAGTGGTCTGAAAAAAAA
Source organism: Sympetrum striolatum (assembly GCA_947579665.1). NCBI lineage: Eukaryota > Metazoa > Arthropoda > Insecta > Odonata > Libellulidae > Sympetrum > Sympetrum striolatum. Next base: position 53,183,768 of record OX388347.1, on the reverse strand, counting down.
TCGGAACTGAAGCGAAATTCCCTCCAGCCATGGCAAAACTAGAACGAATTATATTACGGTTCTAAGTTCTCCCTAACGCCCTTTTTTATTTGAATATTTCTCTATAATTACTATCCCATCCCATCTCGCTGTTAATTGAAGCTTTTATTAAATTTCAGGTAATGATAACTTTTTGAGAGCACTTAGAATACGAATATAAGCTTCGTTTTCGATAAGAGAAAAGTGTAATCGAGATTGGAGTAGGGACACCTTTCGAGCTGTTATCCGAATCGGTGGCAGGGGCACGATGTTAATTAATTGCCCTTCCTTCACAAATTAAGTTTTCAATCAAGCCTTAAAGAAGCAGTTTACCAGCCTTCCGTGGTGTTCGTTTTAATATAACATACAATTAATGTTAAACAATACTTTAAAAGATCTTCGTGACAATTAATTAAAAAAATCTGATCCATCAGTTGATTCTATACGGGATGATAGTAGTGATAGCAATTAAATTAGTCCTGTTTGATTAGGAGAGAAAGGAACCCAACCCGTACTAGCTCAGTGCTTAATATTAATTGGAAATTATACATTTAGTCCCCCCATGATTCTCAGCAAATAACCGCATTGCTGACTCTGTTCATTTAGCCGTATAATTCCATGTATGCAAAAGAAACAAGTAAACATAGCTATGGGATTCAATATACATCAGTTAAATGTGGTCAGCAAGGTGTGGTCCGTTCCATTGAGATTAAGAGAGCTTTTTAAGCTTTCGGGGACGGTCAAATAATACATCGCAAGTGAACGCTAAACTCAATTTCAGGGTAATGATCAATCTACTGATTTGCTCTGTACTTTTTAATGGTCCCATTTTACCCCCATTGTTTCCTTCGAGTCTCTCCCACGCCATTTCTCTCCTTCCTCTTTGGTCACATCCGCAAAGATGCAGTCGGACATTTTGTCGCATTGCCACATGGGAGTAAGGGCTTCCTTTCCCCTTACTTGTTTAACCTTTTTGCTCACGGATGCGTATCAGGCCCTCTCGTTTCTATTTTAGAATCCTCCGCACGCACTAAGTCACTCCTGTCCCTCTCTTACTCTATATGTTAATCCTGCCCTCTCTGCTATATCTATTTTACCTACTTATTCCAACCTATTTCCTCGGCCAGAGTGATGTATCTTCATTCTGCGGCGCGAAAACCGCGAGAAAGCCCGGAGTATGTGTTACAGGTTCGGAGAAATTGTAAATTATGTATTGTAATTGAGTTTCGTCAAAAATCCTGGTCAAGTGGAGCGGAAAGTATTAATTTAATTCCGTTTCTAAGCTACATTATTACGAATTACATAGGGCAAGTCCTTTATTTTCTAATTCAATCCATATGTCCCATAAATCATCCGATGGGAAAAATTACTTTTTAATTAATAAAGCGTACATATTTTTATTCGTAGATTGGCTTTTTATGTATGATTGAGTTGTATCATCAGATTACAGGTTGTTTTATTTCCAATCCTATCGAATCTATTTATCTAGAAATTGCAAATACTGGCATATAACTGGATGGAGTGGGCGTGAGAATTGAAAGCATCGTTATGCATGATAATTCGACGATTTCAGAAGCAGAAAAATCAGAATCAGCTACTTTCTATCTCTGCAACTAAAGTGAAAAACTCAATTAAATATAATACGAGATATATGGGGATAAAGTTTAAATTGTATTATCTCATAAACTATATTTCAGTACCTGATAAAATTGAATTAAATTAGCTTCGTAAATGAATATAATTAGAGGAGTATATAAGGTAACAATTAAGCTAATGAATATTAAATTTTAGAAATTTAGAATGGGTTAGTAGTAAATTGTAACGTGCCAATCAAAGATTTTCATTGCCTAAAGAAATTTAAAAAATTGGTACTTACTCACTGATGATACTATTTATTTCTCATTCTATTCGAGTTATAAAATTTAGCTTTATTTCCAGAAAAAACTCAAAAATCTAATTAAATTTAAAAATGAAATTATTCGATTTTATGTTATTTATACGGATATGCTTCGAATAGAACTTATAAAAATGTATTTTTTCTGATCGCAGTCAGATTAAAAAAATCGATTAGCAATTTATGCATAAATGGCAAGAACTTCATTTTACTCCTTATGGGTCGAAACCTGAATTTTTATAGCTTTAACTCAGTCATAAATAACACTTCGTAGATATACTATTAACACCGTTCTATCAGAATACCATTAAGTATTCTAAGATAAAACACACTATTTATTTATTTATTTAACCCTTTCGGTGGGATTGGACCGGTATGGCCTAAGCATCTCTATCACCCAATCTTTAAAGATATTATATAATATTTATACAATAAATTCAAAATTATAATCTAAATTTTCTATATGTTGGTGTTAGCGACAGCTGTAATCAGATGGGTGAACAAATAAAAAATAAACATAATAAGATGGCTTTAAGTGTAATACTATAATGATTAACTCTCATTTCCGTTAGATAAGGTTCGAATTTGTATTCAAACTCAATAGGAGAACCTCCGGCTCTCTTGCTCACCAGTATTCGAGCGCAATCACTCCAATGACTAGCCCATGAAAATGAGAAAGTACGGAATCGTAACGAACGCGGACGAAAGAAACACCGGTGTTGAGCGGTAATCACGACGATGAGAGGAAAAAAAGACGCGAAACGTGTCGCAATTGTTTCGGAATCGAGATCAATTGAAAGGACGAGAGAGGAAACTCGCCTTCTCGGCCTACTCACAGAGCACCGATGGGACTTCGATTGGCTCGCAATTATGCTCGGGGACACATAAAATACATTTACACTCTCCTTGGAGTAATGAAAGAAAAATAGGGTCTATTACGCAGAGTGGGTGTCCAATATCAAATAATGATAGAAGGTAACTAATAAATACACAGTTAATTTGACCTCAATATATAAGTACACCATACAGATTCGGTTTCCAGATTTTGAGTGAAGTAATAGGAAATTTTATTTCGTATTTATTCATAACTCGTATAATTATAATTATTATTAATTTACCCTTTGTTATGTGAGGTTAGGGCCGAGTGGGTCCCTCTTTCACCTAACCTCATACGTTTTTTAAATCCATAAAGTTGTTTTCTTCTGTGCATTTTTTTTCAATCTTTTTTCAAATTCATATGATGAAGTACTATTTGTAATAAGAGACTGTAGTCTCAATCTCGCCCTTAATAAAGTCCAAATGATTATTATTATGTTTTACATAAATTATCGCATTATAAATTAAGTTATTATATTTTTCGTTGCGTGCATAAATAATTATACAATAAGTAGGACTAAAATAGAGAAATAAATAAAACAGGAAAAGATTCGTTCGTGGAAAAAAAAAATCTCCACAACTGAAGGTTGGAAGAGAAAAATAAAACGATAATTTTTCAGCTAATACGACTTAGGTGGAAACCTACTAGTTTTGGAAAAATCCACTTTTCCCTTTGTTTATCTAACAATCAGTTATCATCGATATTTTAAAATTTATAATTTAATTAAACCATCTTTTACTACCGGAAGGTAACTGATTATCTGCCTTTCTTTTCTCTTCATCTCCAAAATGACTCGCTCCAATAAACTGTTTGATATATATCTACAATCCGCAAACGCACTACTATTAAATTCATTGCGTACAGTGAATGTGATAGTAAATAAATACTACAATAGTAGTACAATAAATGTATTATATTCTACTACATTCCCTGCGATTTTCACTCTGGTCACATACGTGACCATTAAACATTAGCCGCAGATTACTGCTTCCTGTAATTAAAAAATTTCCTTTCCTGGAAATGATTATTGTTAGCGATAGGTACTTATGGATAATCTAAACTAATTACAATTGAATTAGTTGCTCTCTGAATGGGAATAAGGCTTTCAGGAATCCAGCCCCCATTAATTTTGTAAAACGGAGACGATAAGGAAAAACTCCCTAATAAAACAAAAATAAAAGAATTATTATTTTTGTTTAAACACATATCTCTCGATATCCCAAGAATAATCCATTGGGGTCATATTTAATTTATAATTCATTAAACTAAAATGTTTTGATTCATAAATTGGCTTATTTTTATAGATAATTGGAATTTTATATCAGATTATAAGTTGCTTGATTTTTTAATTATTTCCAATTCTAACGAATCTAATTATCTAAAAGCAATCAATGTTTGGCATATCACTTAATGGATTCTTAACATCTTCATGATTCAAAACTGGGTGTGGAAATTGTTAATATCGACAAATAATTTGTCATAAGCGATTATAATTGCAACGATATAATTAAACAAATGATTACTTCAGGTCAGGTTGTACTGGGTGAATCTAATTTACTATTTGTTAATTGTACAACGGTGCCCTTAATGGAAATTTTCCTTTCGGTGGCTGGGGGAAAAAATGACGCAGTATATTATTTTTTATTTGATTTTTGTCTTCCATGACATTATGTCGGAAAATTAATTGGCCACTAAATAATTAAAGGGTCTGAAACAATTTTTGATCTGAAAATGTTAGCATCATTCAACATTCTGACTCCATATAAAAATCACCCGCAAAATTTCCGAATGATTAATTACATCCTCCTCGTTCCTTTTATAATATTTGTGTTTTTCGAATTTTAGATATTCAGTGGCGAATAAAGTAGCCTTGTGGAAATATGGATGTAGAGTCAGCAGCTCTTTCAAATTAAAGATGACAAATTGTGGCCTGATAAATCTAAGGCGACATTTTCTCTTGAAGATTTGTCCAAATATTTCGTAAATTGTAACAATTATTATTACAATCAAAAACACAAGTATTTAATTTTATTATAAGGGTAAAGTAAAGTAGAAATTTTTTATAGGTATCGTTTAACTTTTAACTTTCGTAGAAGTTATTCGTCAGCCAATGAAATCGAAATTTACTGTGTTTGCATATGTTACCATATGTTAGTCAAGATTTACAACTTTTGGTTGGAAATGTTGCCGTAAGTTAATTTAGTACAGCAATATTTATCGCAGTACCTACTATTCCTTTGAATTTAAGCTCAAAGATAAGATAATGGGCATTTGGTTCGATCGGATAGATAGCAAATCTAGAATCAATCATAAGTTCTGTAAGCTGCTTATGGCTGGAGATTATGTACTTTCATTTCAACCTACGGAAAGACCATGGGATAAATTCATATTTTGTTGTAGCCATAACTATGAGCAGATAAGAAATCATTAAGGGTGTATATTTATTGTGAAAAAGCACAACATTCAATTTAAGGTATCAAAATGTTAGATTCACTGACTCATACACTATTAATTTGAATTCGATATTTTATAAAAATTTATATTATAATGGTAAAGATATTTATTTAAATATTATTAAAGACAACAAATAGGTGCCAGGCCAGGTCCATTCCTGTGGGAGTAGGGGAAATAAAATACTCTGCCTGGTATTCACCCTAGTCGGGAGGAAATCCCCTAAAATCTTCCTAAGACCTACAATAAAATTACTAAATACAATATTTGCAACAATAAAACAATATTTACCAGCTACTAAATTATTAAATTGATATTTTTTAAGCGTCATACATTTTAAAATATTCCACACCATATTTTAGTTTTTAATGGTTACGAAAAACACACTTTTCCTGTTTTCTATGACCTATTGCGCACAGATATCAGCTCGTGCCATTCTTTTAAGCGCGTTGATATTAAAGTCAGAAGCGAAGTTGTTTTAATTCGGTGGTATACATAAATCATAGAACAAGGTCGAGCAGCCGCTGCTGTAACAGACGGGCTAGATTTATCTCCGCGATAATTTTCATCTCGTTTATTTAATTGTGTCACTCCGATTGAAGAGGTTCTGATGGAATAGCAGCCGAGCATCGCAACCATTTATTTCTTACATCTGCGAACTTTGAAAGATTTACTCAATTGCAGAGACAACTGAATATTTTATAAATACTCTGCGAGACGGACCGGAGCGAAAAATTTGCAGCGTTTTTTGGCAACCATTTAGGTACTCTGGCAGAGAGAGGGAAATGGTGCAGTTAATCAATCGGACTCATTTTCCATTTTTTCATCTCGCGGAAAACAGGGAAAATTACCTCTTGGGAGAGCAAACGAGTTTACCAATAAAAAATATACATACAGTATTAAAAAACAGGAAATGGGGAACCATTAATTTTTTCGATAACCAACGTGGTCAGGTTCGTTATTGCTTTTTTGGTTTTATTTTTTTTTTTGGCGAAAATTAATCACGGAACCGTATCACAGTAATGAAAAAGACGCGAGACCTGTCTCTGCCCAATCAAGATCCTTTGTCAGATTCGCAAATTGATAAAATGGCTATGAAAATGAAAATTATGGTGGCACGAGGAGTTTTAGGTCAGAATCGATAAGGAACGAAGGCAATTCGGATATTGGCCAACATAACGAGATATGCGAGCGATATCCGTCCAAGGTATTGTAAACGAGAAAATACAGTGATATATCGGATAACGAGGAACCCTGTTAAAAAGGATGTTTTTGTATAAGATTTGCGGATACTCTTCTTATTGTTATAATGATGATCACCTCTACATAATGATAGGTTATTATAATAATGTTAAAGAAAAATAGAAGTTTTGCGGATAGTTGGGACTCTTTTTTGGGCCTTTGGCTTTTTTCGGGCCCGAATAACGAATACAGATTCGACTTATTAATGTTTTCTGCGATGGTTATGGATGTATGTACGACTGCTTAAAATATTTAGAAACCACCGAAGCAATACTTTTGATTAATACTGAAATAAATTAGACTGTAAAGGAAGTGAAAAATAGTGACTTCGTTGGGACTATTTCACACTTCTTGTACAAGGTTTGATCAAGCCGCACGCTTTCCTGTGTTAAGTTGACTTCAACTCCATTATTTGTAGAAATAAATTAGAAGTTATTTTAGGCTTTAATGATTGCATTAGATTTTGGTGACTTTTGAAAATAGCATTTAAGATAAAAGTTTTATTTCCTTACAATGATTAGCATAGGTATTACTGCTCTTAATTTCATTACAAATTAATTTTATGCGTAGAAGCATTTAACAACATAAAAAGAAAGAAAAAGTTCTAAGTTATATTGCTGTGAAACATATTTCTTAATAGTAATTACCAAATAATTCCTGAAATAGGGCTATTATTAGAACTAAAAGAATTCTGTTGGCTCAAACTAATGTAAAATATAGGGAAAGATAGTTAAATCTAAAAATACAGAAAAAATATAATCTTGCATTATTCTTACCCATACTCCAGCAAAACTCTTAAAATATGAATCGTGCTCATTTATTCCGGTACGATCGCCATCAAGCTTCATTTGCAACGAGAATCTAGAAGCCTGTCCGTCAAATGCTCCGACTTCGTTTTTGTTCCGCCCACTTTTTGTTTCGCGCCCATTTCTTTCCGACGCTCAATTTTTTCTCGGCCATCACTCTTCCGCCCCAGCGATAAAGTCCAATTTCTCGCCGCACGTCAGTAATCGGCTTTAATCCCTCGTCCTCCTCGGATTAAACGGGGATAAATCAAAGATGCGCCACGAGAGAGACGGAAAATAGGTAAAGCGTTAAAGAGCCCGGAAAAAAGGTCACGCCACGCCTTCCGCACCGTCGCGGTGGAAGATGGGTGCAGAAAAAACGCGGAAATAAAAAGGCCCTAAACGCGAGGCATACTCTTTTTGGAGCCCCTCCAGCACCTTTAATAAACCACGCCCTCGACTCTCTCGAGATGGATGGCCTCATGCAGACTTGGTCCAGTAACCCCCTCTCCACCGCGTCAGTTCCGAGGTTTGACGAGTGGGGGCGCTCTCGACGCTGACGTGCGCGGCCATTTTGACTTCTGGCGGGAGATTTCTTTTCGTCGTTTTCTGTGAGCTTTTCAGCCTCGGAGAGGTCACAAAAGGAGCTCGGCGTTAAAAGTCATACGCCTGGGGATTCAGAGGCTGAATTCATGGGAATTTGAACCCTTCTCTCGTACGTTTCCGGCGGTAAAAACGTACACTATACCCAGTATTTTACTCCCGCAGTATCCAGTGGATGAGTGGTGTTTTTTAAACGCTCGGGAAATGAAGAGGTCAAGACTCAGGAAAGAATAGGGCTGGCGATTCGCCAAGCGGAAGGGTTTGCTGGTTTCAGCGATTCCGATGATTAACAACCCTTTAATTTAGTGAAGTTACTTTAGGCCTATTTCGTTGGCTTTATGAAATGCCCAATAATTTTCGGTTGAATTGGTATTCTTAGCGGGATACTATGTACAATACGTACCAGTCGTGTGTAAGTAAGTGCTTCTTGCGCTTCTCAGAACAGAGATATACAAGTGAACATAAAGATTCCTTTTAATGAAGCTTGCAGATCCAAACTGGTACTCGTTTAAATTCCGGAAACGTTAACTGTCATTCCAAACATGGATTTTATTAATGAACTGGTGGTAATAAAATGTTGAAGTATGCTTACATAAAATTGAGAAATAGCATTAAATTGTGGAACAACCTACTATTGAGACCTATTACTATCCAATGATATTATTTTTTCGACGCAGAATCCATAATTATATTCCTATGGGAATTAAATAATGTTTGATTTTCTTGTTAAACACATTGTTAATTGAAATCTTTGCTATTGCGTTCAAGGATGAGTTTCAAGTTTAAATTTGCTTAATTTTGAGCCACCTTGAGTGAAACGTTGAGCTATAGGTCAGTTTAATTGCTCCTAATGTTTTACTGCATACTAAATATATATTATCATACCCCAGCTGTCCATACGTTCTTTCCATATTTACGTTCATAAGAGTTAATTGTATAATTACTTTGTTACCTGAATTTTTCTTCAGTTTTCCTTTTATCTTGAACTCCTTTAATAAGTTTTAATTCCTTCGATGATGTTCCATAATAAATTAGCCCTCTGTCGAGTGTCCGAACAAGAGATTTAAGATTTTTACAGTTATTTTTCTCCATTTCAATCTTCATCCTTATCGTACATCTCAAAACCATTTGAGAGAACCTATAAGCAGCGATTATTGCTTCCAGCTGACTTCTTGTCGCCTCTGATTCAGCTGTCCTTTCCAAAAAAATAAACAACCGTTTGTCTCCACCCTTTATTTCGCCAACGGCCTGGTATCTCGCCAAAATCTAAATTGCAACTCACGGCTGAATAAATATTTCCTTAAGGCTTCTCTTAGGACCTAAATGGTCAGACGAAAGCTATGTTCTTTATCGCGAAGAATGGGTGAAGCTAACGTATCTTTCAGAATGAAATTTAAAGTTATAGTTTATGTTAGGAACATAAAATGCGAGTTTTAGGACTGACTAGTGGCTATCCTTTGCATTCGAAACGTTTCCGCATGCTGTAGCTATGGAAGTCAAAGAGTGCTCAACCTTTCATGATAGCAATCAGATTTGTGTTTTGTTCCAACGAGAACCTCAGAAACAATAACAAGTCGGATTTCATGGACTGGAATGTAATGAATCCAACGTTTACCGCTTATTAATTCCCTCCCGTAGTGGTACTGCTCGTGATTTGGAGTCCCTTCAAGGTTTTGTTCTTCTCTTCGCGATTCCGTAATCCAGCGTAATTTAAGCCCCGTCTCGTTAACCAGTTCCAACGCCGAAATTCATTTTGCCCGATTTTGAAACTTTCGCGTGGCGTTCTGCGCGTTTAAAAATTCTCTCCGTAACTGACCTGCCTGTATGCTCAAATACTTACACTGCTGAATAATTAATATCTAACTGCAAACACATCGCATGAATCCGCTTGTGATAATTAAGGAGGACTCGTAACTCTGCTTTATTTACGGGGGTGTCGGATAAGTGAAAAAGTATCAGTGTCATAAATTCGTTTCTTTAATATTCCGTTAGCATTCACGTGCCAGTTTTTTTTGGCTTCAAAGGCCATTTTGAGTATTAGACTGTGAAACAGAATTATGTGTTTCTCTCCGTGCTAAATACTCTTGATCTCCTACTGTGACCTCGCCGGGGTCTGACAGACTAGTTGAATTTGGCGTGTAGAGGAAAAAGCAGTTTCTCTCAGAAATGATTTACCCTAGGTAAATTGGATAGGAATATTTGGGTTCAAGTCCAGGTCAATTATGAATTTATATTATTTATATAGTCTTTTCGCCGTTGCGATTTTCAGGCTAACGACAAAACGTGAATATTTTTCTGAGATCCTTCTAAATTATATTTATGAAATCCATCCCAAATCAGGAAAATATTGCATTGATGATGTCTTAGTCATCAAAACCAGTTTTCTGCAGAAACTTCTGTAAAAGAAGTGCAAGGTTTTTTTTCAGTTCGCAGTGATGAATTTATACAATATTAATGTAGCATGAATATGATTCATTGTAACATTTATATCGATGTAATGGTAGTATGATCCAAAATAGAAAACAATCAAATAATTTGTTTAGTAAACTAGATGAATATATTCTAATCCTTAAAGTAAATAATACCGTAAGGATATATTTATTGTTAAATGGAGACAAAAACAGTAATTTTTAAACAGTACAATATATTTAGTAATGCAATATCGAGCCAATTGGCGTACGTTTTAATTTTTATTCCTATCTGGATAAGTAGATGCGGATTGCATTTATTTCTGATTCCATATCCAAGTATTTAGAGAACAACCATCACTTACATTACATTCGTAATTCCTTTAATCACTTGTTATATTTACATGTCTTATTACGATACATTTTGGTCTCTACCCCGAATTACAATCTGAGGTCAAAAGCGAAGGGAAGATAGAGGAAAAGATGAACGTAAAAATTAATCATTATTAAATTGTGAATGGTTGGAGCATTATTTTGATCTGTCTTCGTGAAGTTGGTCGTTATACGGGTTTAAATTCCTATGTAAAAGCCGCGTTACAACCCGAGATCAACGTGCACCGAGTGCAACCCTCGTGCATCTCAAAGGCAAAACCTTTGGGCGGGTGGTTGCGAGCGTAGGGGGAGTTTATCTCCATAGTAACGGCCGACCGGTCTTTGATTTCATCCGAGGACGAACCCGGTCCCTCCGCGGCGAGGTCGAGGTGGTGTGGGGGGAGGGAGGGGAAGATGGCGTCGGGACAAGCAACCGTCACCGGTGGAACCGGTTCCCTCCACTACGGTCACCCTGAAAACAAGACGAACCTCCGGCTTAGGTAAGTTCGCGGCCACCGTCGGCTTTGAGGCGCTGCTGCAGCGACGTTATGCATGCCCTTCGAAGCGAACAGCTGAGCAAAGAAGAGGATGGGGGTGGATGAAGCGAGGGGATTGACGTTAGGAGGTTTTGTTTGTTTTGTTTTAATGAGGTTTGACGTTCACTTTGCGACTGTTTCTGTGTGTACGGGACGATGAGATAAACAGAATTAATCGAGTTCTTAACCGGGCCCGAATCCGAACGGGATTTCGGAGGGTGGAGGTGAGGATAATGCAGCGAGGTAGGTTTTTCGGGTGGAAGGAAATTGCAGCTTGATGTCGGAGGATGACTGGGGGTGAAATTTCAAGAGGGAAAATCCGAAACTGAGTCAAAGATGCCTTTGGGTGTTTGGCTGGCACGAAGCCATGCGATGCTCGTTCGGCGAAATATCCGCTCCATTTCAAAATGCAACGAGTCCTCGATTTGTAGGGATTTCTTACGAAGTCATCGAGGGAATTGACACATTTTCGCTTGCGTCAGCCTCTTAAACTGAATTTGTCCGCTCTATTTTCTCTAGAATGTGATTGCGAACCGTTTTTTACTTTCTCCATATACGAAGTATAGAGAAAGTATTGTTTTCATGAAAAAATTCGACTTCGAGATTTCAACGGAAATACACGTTTTGGGGTCCCTAGAACACGTTTTGACCATTTTCGGAATGATGTCTGTGTGTATGTATGTGTGTGTGTGTGTGTGTGTGTGTGTGTGTGTGTGTGTGTGTGTGTGTGTGTGTGTGTGTGTGTGTGTGTGTGTGTGTGTGTGTGTGTGTGTGTGTGTGTGTGTGTGTGTGTGTGTGTGTGTGTGTGTGTGTGTGTGTGTGTGTGTGTGTGTGTGTGTTATTATTATTATTATTATTATTATTATTATATTGCCAGATAGGGAAGTGAAACTGATTCCAAATCTGGCGTAGGTCTTGGGGGCTGAGGCTTGGGGCCCGACACTCCCTTTGACCATCCTCTACCTTGACCGGTACGCAAAGTCCAGATCCAACTCCAGAACTTATCAATCAACATAAGTCCCATCCACTCTTTACCGGCCAGCCTTGTTCCCACACCCTAACACACTCCCAAACCCCCTCTCTAACCACATCCCAACCCACATCCCAACCCGCACCCTAACCCATACCCTAACCCACACCCATACCCTAACCCACACCCATACCCTAACCCACACCCATACCCTAACCCACACCCATACCCTACCCAATGTGTGTGTGTGTGTATGTGTGTATATTTATTCCACGTAGAGCCCCACGCCATATCCTCAGCACCAAACTAAAAACGGGGCCCAGGCCGCCCCACCAAACGCCTAACAACCTGTGCCCTCTATCGAGGGGTGCACGAGTAAGAGGAGGCGGTGTCCCGCCACCCGAACTGAAGCCCCGGCCTAGCCGGCGGCATCGCCCTCGATGGCCCTCTATCGAGGGAGAGTGCGTGAATGCGGGTGCGTGGGTTTGCGTTGGTCTGCGTGTACAAGAGGATGCTCCTCGCGTTAATAAAGCCTTCATCAAGGGTCTGACACTCTGGGGTCTAACTGCTCCTCAGCAGAGCTTTGCGTCGGTGAAATAACGTGCATCAAGCGGCGACAAAAGTAAGTTACACGTCGCCACTCCATGACGCGATAACAATAAATAAATAAATAAATAAATAGATAAAAAGATAAAGGGTAAAAGGTTTAAAAAGGGGTCAGTTTAAGTGAAGGAGTGGGCAATCCTCCTTCAGCTCTCCCGTTTGGGAATCGATCAGGAAATTTTTTTGGGTCCACACGCCGAGCATCTCCCCGCTGCAGCATGCCTCGGCGTGGTCTCTTTCTAATTTCAACCTTTTCCGGAGGGCCCTCGAAAACGCCTCCGCGTAGGCGACGTCTCTCGTCCGCCCCCGGAAAAAGGCGTCTAGCTGTCTCCTAATTTCTCCCTTCGCCAACGAAAGGAGAAAGTTGGCGAGCCTGGTACCTGGGGACCCTCTCTCCAGGATTCCCCCATATATTTCCTTCACGAGGACCTCCCTTTTCCCCGTCAGGTTCTTTGTGGCCCCAACGACCGCGCTCCACAGCGGCCTCGTCTTCGGACAGACGTATGCCAGGTGCCAGGCCGTGCCGACGACTCCCGGGCACCAAGGGCAGTCGTCTTTTTCTCTTATCCCGGTCTTCCTGAGAAAGGGGCAGTCCGCCCACGCGCCATGAGCCAGGCGCCATGCCGCGTCCCCATCATGCCCCAGGGTGGGGTGCGATCGGAGGGATCTCCACCTGATCTCCTCCCTCGGCTCACGACCCGAGAGTGGCCAGATCTCGTTGTTTCTTCTGTACAGAACTTCTTTGTATACGGCCCTTTTGGGGATCGGAAGATCCATCCTCCTCCCGAGCCTCGCGCTGGAGAAGACATAAACTCCGGCGCCCTCTCTCTCCGGCCCCATCGACCGCCACGCCCTGACTAGCGAGCGGCGAAAGCCGGAGAGCCGGCGCGACCCCGTGCCACGATCGAAAGCGTCCCTCCACGGACGCCCCCCCGTCGCGCGCCCGAAGCCCGCGGCCGCGAGCAGCCTCCACGGCTCCGCTGCTGCCTCCTCTGAAAGGAGGAGCCTCTGTGCGGCGTTGAATCGAAATCCGAGGATCTTAACCCCAACGTCGACGAGCCCGAGTCCTCCCTCTCGAACCGGCGCCGTCGCCACCTTCTTCTTCACCCAGTGCTTTCTACCCAACCAAATGGCATCCACCAGCAGCCTCTGGATCCTTGAAGAAAATGAGGGTGAAGGCTGAAAGGTCTGGAGGGTGTGCCATATCTTGGGCGCGACGAACTGATTCGCCACGCACACCCTCCCCCTCAACGACATCGGGCTCATTCTTGGCTTCCAACTCCTGAGGGCCGTCTCGATCGTTTCGACCATCTCTTTCTCAAGAACCTCCCTTTCCGGATCTTCGTCGTTGAAGATCTTTCGGCCTAGGTATTTGCCGTGTTCCGAATTCCATCTTATTTCGAGGGGAGAGTCCTGCCTGCCTCTCCACCTGCCGACCCACAGCCCCACCGTCTTCTCTGCGTTTATCTTGGCCCCCGAAGACCGAGCGTAGAGGTCGTACGCCGGAAAAACCCGCCTTAAATCCTCCTCCTCCGATGCGAACACCGTCACGTCGTCCGCATAGACGCTGACGGCTATCCGCGTCTCCGGGTGGCGGGGGATAGAGGCACCGGTGAGCCTCGCTTTGAGGGCCCGAACGAGGGGCTCGAAGGCGAGGGTGTACAGTTGTCCGGAAAGTGGACATCCCTGCCTTATTCCCCTTCGGAAAGGGATAGGGGGCGTAAGAGAGGACCCGACTCGGACCATGCATACGGCGTCCCGGTACAGCGTCCGCAGCATGCCGATCAGTCGGTCCCCGAAACCCATTCTTTCTAAAATCTTGATCAAATAAGCGTGGCCGACTCGATCGAAGGCTTTCGACTGGTCCAAGGAGAGCACCGCCAGAGGCGTATCCTCGGCGTTCGCCGATCTCACCATGTCCCGCACAGTGGAGATGGCGTCAAAAATGCTTCTCCCCGGAACGCAGTACGACTGCTCGACGGATATGACAGATGCTATTACTCTGCTGACCCTCATTGATAATAATTTTGCCATTATTTTGTAATCCGTGTTGGTGATCGACACGGGCCTCCAACCATCGATCGTTCTGCCCCCCCCGCTCTTCGGGACGAGGGCGATGACGGACGACCTGCTGGTTCTGGGGAGGCTTCCCCTCCGAAAGCTCTCCCGCACCATGTCCCCGAACAGGCCCTCGAGGACGTCCCAGAAGGCGATGTAGAATTCCGGGGTCAGTCCGTCTGACCCCGGGGTCTTGTTTCTATTAAGCTTCTTAAGTGCCTCCAGCATCTCGTCCTCCGAAACCTCCACGTTCAGCAAGGCCCTTTCGTCCTCGCAGACGCTGTCGAGGGCTTCGAAGAGGAGGTCTTCGTCCTCTTCACTTGTTAGAGGCTCCGCGTCTTTTGGGTCGAAAATTTCGCCAAAATAGGCGGAAACGTGCATTCTTATCGCCGCAAGGTCCTCCTCCCATCGACCGTCGATCTCCAGGCCCTCCAGCGGTCTCGGAACGACGCGCGTGTACCACTTCGCTACGTGAGGAGCCAGCGGGTCGTCGTTGACGATTATATTCTCCCACCCCATCCTCGCCACGATAGCCTTAGCCCGCTGTAGTTGAATTCCTTCCTCTATGGCTTCCCTCTGCTTCCGTCTGAGTCTCCTCACGTAGTCGACCGTTCTCTCCTTCACTTCAAACTTTAGGGTCTCCCACTTCGATACCGGGTCTCCCAAACAACGTAGATCGTTGATCGCCGCGATGAGCGTCTTTATGTTTTGAACGTACTCCTCGTTGCGCAGCAACCCATTGTCGAACCTCCAGTACGGAGGTCGAGGGATCACTCTTGGCAACGAAAGAGTGGCTGCCACCCCTCTATGGTCGGTAAACGACGGCACCGTCCTCATATTTTTACGGCTGAGAGGCTCCCGCCGGACACGTATAAGCGGTCCAGCCTCGAGCGCACGTTTCCACCCTCCGCTCCGTGAAAGGTGTAACCCTCCTCTCCCCTCCTCGTCTCCACCCACGGGTCCACCAGCTCCATGTCCTCCACCAAACTCCGGAGCGCGTTGGCGACCCGGGGATGTCTCTCCCTCCCGGAGGATCTGTCCCTCCCGGGGTCCAAAGTGACGTTAAAATCTCCCCCTAATATAGTCACTCTCGGTCCTCTGCGCTGCTGCCTCGTCGCTTCTAGGTGTTCTCTCAGCCGATCGATGACAGTCAGCGCCTCATGCTGCTCGTGCGGTCCGTAAAATGACACGAAGTCGAGCGTCACACCCCCCAGGCCGACGGTCACACCCAAGGCGTGCCCGTCGCTAATCACGACGGGCGGGCGCGCACCGCCGCACACGGATCTGTGCACCGCGACCGCCGTTCCTGTGTGAGGCGTGGAGAGGGGAGAGAAGAAAAACTCGTACTGCGGCAGGGAGTCCATCGCAGGCGCGACGGTGTTGGTCTCCTGCAGCAGCACCACTTCCGGCCGATGGGCCTCCAAGAAGGCCGTCAGGTGTGCCCACTTTAGAGTTCCCCTCACGGAGCGAACGTTTAGCGAGATTATTCTCAAATCTGTCATATCCGTCCTCGAGCAAGGACAATCCAATCAAGAAACGACGAGCAAACTATAAAAGGATCATAAAAAGCTGGAGCGTCGTACATATGATAAAAACAGACGTGCTTTAAACCACGCACTATGATGCGCGAATAAATAAATAAATAAATAAATAAATTTATAAATTTATAAAAGCACGGACGAACACGAATAATAAATAAATAAATAGACAGACACACACTGGCCGAAGGCGGCGCAATAAAATCCCTATTTAAAATTGCTCGTTTCATCAAAAGGATAACCAAGGGCACAAATCGGACACACACGATTAAAACATCCGAGGAATGGATGCATTTAAAACAAGGGCAATAAATAAATATTAATAAATAAATATAAATAAAAATATATACACGACACCGACCGACCGACCGACACCGACGAAGTAGATGCGTGTAATGGGCAAAAAATATTGATAAGGGCAATAGATATTTTCAAAATATGTAAATAAATAATGATGGTTATAAATATGACAAAATTATGCATTGAAGATGTCGTCCTGTAGGGCGTGCTGGACCAACCTCTTGATCCTCATCTTCATTGCCCCCTGTTTTACGACTTTCTGCTTGTCGAGGGTGGCCAGGACTTTAAATGCTTCGATGGGTTCACTGAAATTTTCTTTTAAGGCGGCGATCCTGTCCGTCCTCCCCTTTACGTCTCGCAAGAATTTACTTAGGGATAAAAAAGATATGTTTGTGAACCCGGGATTTTTTGTGTAATAATCCGCTATTTGTTTAAGCCCCTCGTCATCCGGGCGCATTTCTTTGGTTATTTTCGGATTCTTTTCTTTCCTTTGCACTTGACCGAGGAGGTTATCTTCTGGGGTTCCCGTGTGTGTTTTCCTCTTTTGAGAGGCCGAGAGCTCGAGGCTCTCAATCGCGACTGATGGTGGCGAATCCATGGCAAGAGGGGCAAGGAGTTTAGCCGTTTGCGAGTCGACCAGATTGATTTCCTCAGGAGTAATATCTGTCTCGGGAGGAGTTTTGCCCTCCTCTGATGATAGTGCACCGGACTGAGTGGTCGCGGAAACAACGGGGACAGAGGTACTCGTGGAGGAACTCAGATCATCAGAGGTAGAGGGAGCATTGGTGGTGGCTAGCGGGACGCCATCCGTTGACGGTACGGTTTTTGGTATTTGTTTCGAGGTGGCGTTTGATTTTGGGCATGTGTTGGCTGCGTGGCCGTCCTCCCCGCACTGGAAACACCTACCGTCGTCAACTCTTAAGAATACCCGGTAAGGGGTGTCCCCAACGTCGACGACGAAGGAGTCGGGCATCCTGATCCCTTCCCTGATGACCATATGTACCATCCTCCTCCATGAGGAGACGTGAGTAAAGTCATCGACTCTAATGCCGGATGTCAGGGGATAAATCGGCGACACTATTCTTCCGGCCTCGCTTAGTATCTCGAGTAAGTCTTTGTTAGAGACCTCGGGCGGGATGTTGCTCAGAAAAACTTTTTTAGCCGCGGTCACCATGCGGCGTGCCGCGACCCATGTGTTGTTTATCTCGACACCGCCGAAGTCGGAGATAAATGTGTCGACCAGTGCCTCGCTCGCGAGGTAGATACAAATTCTATTCTGGGAGAGCCGCGTGGCATGCGTGATTTTACTCCCGCCCCCTATTTTACTAGCAACCGCGAAGACATATTGGTGAACTGGGGTGTCCGGCAAACCTTGCATTATAATACCCCTTTTTCGGTTAGGACCGGTCAGCACCGGCGTTACCCTTCGACGCGTGAAAGAAAAAGTCCCGTTGGGACTCTCGTGTGTAGGTGTGCGTGCGTAATTTCCAAGAGATTCCCCTCGAACCCGCTGCGCGTATGTGCCGAGAGGAGGGGCTGTAGGCGCTGGCGGGGAAGGAATGGACGGTAACGTAGTAGAATCTGAAATGTATGTTGACGAAGCCAAAGTGGAAGGGGAAACGCCAAGAGAGTGCCCCGGGGTGGATGGAGGGGCGGTAGGGGGGGCGACCAGCTCTGAGGTCGAGGGAGGAGAGGAGACGTGCGCCGAGTCTCCTGCGTCGCTACGTAGGGGTGGTAGCTGAACAGGTCTGCGTATGGGAGGGGGAGCTGGCGTGGAGGTAGGGGATACTGGCCTAGAAGTAGGGGAGGCAGGTCGAGGGACGGGGGAGGTAGGCCTCGAGGTATGGGAGGACGAGCTTTTGGGAGCACATGGCGATGAGTCACCAGACAATTGAGAAGCGGGCGTAGATAGAATTGATTTATAGGTCAATTTCTGCGAATTACACTGACTACTTCCAGATAAATCCATCTCTGAGGATGAAGGCGACACTGTAGGTGAAGCCACGTCCATTTCTGCCGCCACCGAGGCGGCAGATGACGAACGTGTGAGACTCACGCTGATGGCGAGCGTATGCGAACAACACGAGACGAAAAACCAGACAAATCAACAAATTGGACACTCACCGACGATCACTGGATGAAGACGAAGCACAAACGAAGCGAACAAACACAGAACGATGAGATGAAACGATGACAACGATGAAAGAAAGCGCACACAAAGTAAGAGACCGGGAGCGAAGCCGAAACACGTCCGAACGCTACGGAGTCCAATGTGTGTGTGTGTGTGTGTGTGTGTGTGTGTGTGTGTGTGTGTGTGTGTGTGTGTGTGTGTGTGTGTGTGTGTGTGTGTGTGTGTGTGTGTGTGTGTGTGTGTGTGTGTGTGTGTGTGTGTGTGTGTGTGTGTGTGTGTGTGTGTGTGTGTGTGTGTGTGTGTGTGTGTGTGTGTGTGTGTGTGTGTGTGTGTGTGTGTGTGTGTGTGTGTGTGTGTGTGTGTGTGTGTGTGTGTGTGTGTGTGTGTGTGTGTGTGTGTGTGTGTGTGTGTGTGTGTGTGTGTGTGTGTGTGTGTGTGTGTGTGTGTGTGTGTGTGTGTGTGTGTGTGTGTGTGTGTGTGTGTGTGTGTGTGTGTGTGTGTGTGTGTGTGTGTGTGTGTGTGTGTGTGTGTGTGTGTGTGTGTGTGTGTGTGTGTGTGTGTGTGTGTGTGTCGGCCACCAAAGTCTTTCTAAACAACGTTCCCCCAGACGTTTCAAACAATGATCTTCTGGAAATTTTAAGCCAGGCGGGGCGGGTGGTATCCCCCATATATCAGCTCTCCTTAGGACTGAAAACCGAGGGACTTACCCACGTTCATTCTTGGCGGCGACTCACTTACATGGTTATTCGAGAAGGAGTCAGGTTGCCGGACTCGCTGGTGGTCGAAATTGACGACACACCGCACCGCATCTTCCTTCGTGTGGATGACGGGAGGTGCTTCAACTGCGGAGGAGAGGGACACGCGGCTAGCGCCTGCCCCAACAGCAGTGACATTACCCATTCCCCTGTCATGCCCACCGCCAGGATTCCCCTCACGGAGGAGACCCCTTCTTCTTCTTCGTCAACGGGAGCCGCAGGTGCCGCGACTCCTCAAGTCCCCGGTTCCCCCGCTGTGAACATTGCGGAATCTCAAGACGTAGCTAGCACCTCATCACTTGATGCCCCTTTCCAATTACACTCAACGTCGAAACTCCCGACTTCCACAATACCGGAGTCATTAAACCCCCCAGCGGCGATGGAAATCGCCACAGATCAGGCTTCTTCCCATCAACTCGCAACACCGAAGCCCACAGACTCCGCTACCCCGGAGTCTCTTAACCTCTCAGGGGAGATGGAAATCGACACCGATGAGGCTGGCAAGAACACTTGGACCCCAGTGCGCCAGAAGCCCTCCAGAAAATCTATCGACGAACAGGGCTTTCGGCAAATCGCCGAATTCTACGCCAAAAATCCCTCGCTAAGCAGCGTCCCCTTCTCCGCCCTCAGAAAATTTCTCAACGAGGTCAAAGGACGGACGGATAGAGTCGCCGCCGTCAAACAAACGTTCCAAGACCCCGTTGAGGTTTTCAAAATCCTACGTATCCTAGACCGGGAGAAAGTCGTGAAAGAAGGGGCGCTGAAAATGCGGATCAGGAGGCTGGTCCAGCATTCGCTTAAGAACGACTCCCTTAACAGGTAGGAGGCTTCCTCACCTCCCTTATCATACTTTTATTGCATTTAACCTTTTATTTAGTTTATTGAAACATACTTCATTGCTTCAAGCATCAAGGACATGGCACACCTACTCCTAATGACGGTCAACGTCCGTTCCGTCAGAAGTGAAAGCAAATGGGCCCAACTTACAGTATTCCTCAACCTACATAAGCCTGACATAGTCTTCCTTCAGGAGACAAATACAGAGGAAGCTCCGTTAGATACTCTAACGCAGTATGTCTTCTTCTTCTCCCCCATCCCCGCACGTCAGTCTGGTGCTGCGATAGGCGTTCGCAGGAACCTCCTGACGGCGGCGGGCCCCCCAATCGTCATTCGCGAGGGATACGCCATTGGGATCACACTTAGAGTCGGAACCCACGTCCACACCGAATTAACACTGGTTTCAGTATATGGTCCTCATGATCAGACGGAAGCATTGGCATTAGTGGGGGCGATCAGGGCTTTCCTCGAAGCGCGCGCAGCATCAGATCCTACCGATGGGGGCATAGTGTTGGTCGCAGGGGACTTCAATGTTACTCTCACTCCCCATACTGACCGTACATCCGGCAGAGAGAGGAGACCAAGATATGCGGCATCCCTCAGATCAATGGTAGAAGACCTCGAATTGGCGGACCTGTGGGAAAAACTGAGGTGGGGGGAAGAAGGCTTTACCTATGGGAGAGATGGTCCCACTCGCTCGAGGCTAGACAGAATTTATGTTTCTTCAGGGCACATCTCGAGATTTAAGGGGATTCAGACCGTTCCGTCCTTCACAGATCATGAGGCCCTCCAGGTTACTCTCGGCCTGTCGCATCCCATCCCTAAGCCTCCATATTGGAGGCTTTCCAACGACATACTGCAGGATGAGGAATACAAAACGTGGACCAAAGAATTGCTAAAAGCCGTCACCGAGGCGCACAGCTCGGAGGGGGGGGCTGCTAAGTGGGAGCGCCTGAAGGAGGAGATCAGAACGCATACCATCGTATACTCACAGCACCAACAGAGAGAGGCGAGGGCCATGTACTCCGCTGGGCTGGACATAAGGAAAGCCAAGACGACCCTGGCAAAGATGGGGTGGCAGCAGATCATTTTTAACGACGCCCCCGCGGCGCCCGCGGTCGCGAAGTGGTCCCGCAGGGTGTTACCTAAACAGTTGGAACGACTTCTAATCGACGGGCGGATGGTAGATGACCCGGTGACCCTACGAGCATATATTCGTAATTATTTTAACGGAATATATAACGTGTCGTTCGCCTCGGGCCCAAAGTCGGAGCTCGAAAGAATGTTGGAGCCACTAGACTCCCTTTCTGATGAGATTACCGCTGACCTTGATGCCGAGTTTACCGCAAAGGAGCTTCATGCAGCCCTAAAATCCCTAAACAAAAATAAGTCTCCTGGATCAGATGGTCTTACTCCAGAATTCTACCTGGAGTTTTGGCCTGAACTCCAAGAATCCTTTCTGGATATGGTTCGCTACGTTCTTCGGACAGGATGTCTGGCGAGGACTACAAGGACCTCCATAATATCACTAATCCCAAAAGGCGGAGATGCCTCGGCCCTTGACAACTGGCGGCCAGTGTCCGTGTTGAACACGGACTACAAAATTATAGCCAAGGCACTCTCAAAGAGACTATCGAGGGTGATGAGATCGCTCGTCTCTGTAGAACAATCATACTGCGTGCCAGGCCGCAGTATTTTTGACGCAATATTTACCATTCGAGATGCTGTATATATCTGCAATGACGATCAGAAACCCCTCGGTTTATTATCCCTCGATCAGTCGAAGGCATTTGACCGGATTGACCATGACTATCTATGGGCCGTTCTAGAGAGGATGGGCCTTGGAAACTGGCTCCTAGGCGCACTAAAATCTCTATACGCAAACGCAATATGCCACGTCCGTGTCGGGAGCTCCTTAACCACCCCAATCACATACAGGAGCGGGATAAGGCAGGGTTGTCCCCTTTCGGGACAACTGTATTCTCTTGCCTTTGAGCCGCTCATCCGGAGGCTGAAATCCACCCTGGCAGGACTTTCCCTGCCAGGCGCCGATGAGAGGTACTTGCCCCTGGTTGCCTACGCGGACGATCTTACCATATTTGTCGAAAGAGAGGAGGACTTTGGAAAGGTAGTTCCTATCTACGACGAGTACGCTGCACTGTCTGGGGCAAGCCTGAATATTAAGAAGACACGGGGCTTATGGGTAGGTAGATGGAAGGACCGGCTGGATTCCCCCATGGGTATCCAGTGGAGCTCCCACCAGGCCAGATATCTCGGTAGGACTGTAGCCAATGACCGTGATATGGAGAGAGCGGTCCTGGAAGATGAGCTTCAGAAAAACCTCGAGAAGGCACTCCGCTGCTGGTTGCCGAGAACCGGTCCAATGTCACTCAGGGGGAAGGTCAGTGTTATCAATCAATTCGTGGCGCCGAGACTTTGGCACGTTCTCCAAACTTACGAGCCTTCCCACGAATGGCTGGACTCTGCCCAGAGGCAGCTCGTCGACTTCGTGTGGTCGGGTAGAACACACTGGGTTAAGTCGGATGCACTGACGGCCCCGGTTCGGGAGGGGGGCCTGGGGCTAGTGGACCTCAGGAGAAAGTTGAGGGCCTTCAGATTTATCTCAGCACAAAGACTGCTGGCCGACGTTGACAACCCCGCGACACCATGGAGATTGCTGGCGTCTTCCATCCTGGGGAGAGATGGTAGCTCTGCGTCGTGGACAGAGATCTTCACCAGAGTCCGAAATCCACCCAGGGACGGGTTCTATGCTTCGGTTGCCAGAGCCTGGCGCTCCCTCTCACCTGCATCTTCGACCGGAGCCTTGGGTGGCGGACCACGCTATTGTGTCCGCAGCGAGAGGCTCAAATGCAACCTCCATCTCCCTGTTCCAAAACGACAAGTCTACATAGAGATGGGATACGCGAGCAAGGCGAATTCTTGGCCCATGAAAGGTAAGCCAGACGAGGAAAGTGTGTGCTGGGCGGCGATGAGAACGGCACCGACCCTCGGAAGAGATGCGGACGCGGCTTGGCGTCTCGCACACAATGCATGGCCGGACTGCGTGTTTCTGAGGAGAGCAGGAATCAGAAGGGACGAGTACTGCCCATGGTGCCCCGAAACGGTCGGCACCGGATGGCACTTGGCATTCCAATGCAAAAAGGCAAGGCCCCTCTGGACCGCCATCACTAAGGCTGTTAAGGGTATCACCAACAAGCCCAGGATCCTGGTAGCCGATATATTCGGGGGCCTCGACGATAGAAACACGGCCGCCAGACTGTCAAACTACCTTATCGTCCTCGCGAAGTCGGTAATCAAAATAGAACTTGACGCTTTCTTCAGAGGCAAGAAGGCGGAGGTCAATTACGAAGAGGCATTTTCGGCAAGCCTAAGGAAGAGAATCACCGTGCAGATCGACTTCTCAAATGCATGCGGCAATCGGTTCCCACTCACTGTTCTGGGACACGCAAAATTTCTGGTTAATCCAGAAGAGGCGGTCCTAAACGAGGACTGCCCTCTGTACTCTCTGTCACGGGTGGAACCTTTCTGACACTCTATCCCTAAACAGGACTTGTTTTCTCCTACCACACATACACAGGAAGTAGAGTTTTGTGGTGGTGGAGGGTAAGTTTCGGGTGGTCCTTGACATTGCTTGGTTTGCTGTTGGATAGATGTGTGTGTGTGTGTGTGTGTGTGTGTGTGTGTGTGTGTGTGTGTGTGTGTGTGTGTGTGTGTGTGTGTGTGTGTGTGTGTGTGTGTGTGTGTGTGTGTGTGTGTGTGTGTTTATTATTATTATTATTATTATTATTATTATATTGCCAGATAGGGAAGTGAAACTGATTCCAAATCTGGCGTAGGTCTTGGGGGCTGAGGCTTGGGGCCCGACACTCCCTTTGACCATCCTCTACCTTGACCGGTACGCAAAGTCCAGATCCAACTCCAGAACTTATCAATCAACATAAGTCCCATCCACTCTTTACCGGCCAGCCTTGTTCCCACCCCCTAACACACTCCCAAACCCCCTCTCTAACCACATCCCAACCCACATCCCAACCCGCACCCTAACCCATACCCTAACCCACACCCATACCCTAACCCACACCCATACCCTAACCCACACCCATACCCTAACCCACACCCATACCCTAACCCACACCCATACCCTAACCCACACCCATACCCTAACCCACACCCATACCTTAACCCACACCCATACCCTAACCCACACCCATACCCTAACCCAATGTGTGTGTGTGTGTATGTGTGTGTGTGTGTGTGTGTATGTGTGTATATTTATTCCACGTAGAGCCCCACGCCATATCCTCAGCACCAAACTAAAAACGGGGCCCAGGCCGCCCCACCAAACGCCTAACACCCTGTGCCCTCTATCGAGGGGTGCACGAGTAAGAGGAGGCGGTGTCCCGCCACCCGAACTGAAGCCCCGGCCTAGCCGGCGGCATCGCCCTCGATGGCCCTCTATCGAGGGAGAGTGCGTGAATACGGGTGCGTGGGTTTGCGTTGGTCTGCGTGTACAAAAGGATGCTCCTCGCGTTAATAAAGCCTTCATCAAGGGTCTGACACGCTGGGGTCTAACTGCTCCTCACCTTGCAGAGCTTTGCGTCGGTGAAATAACGTGCATCAAGCGGCGACAAAAGTAAATTACACGTCGCCACTCCATGACGCGATAACAATAAATAAGTAAATAAATAAATAGATAAAAAGATAAAGGATAAAAGGTTTAAAAAGGGGTCAGTTTAAGTGAAGGAGTGGGCAATCCTCCTTCAGCTCTCCCGTTTGGGAATCGATCAGGAAATTTTTTTGGGTCCACACGCCGAGCATCTCCCCGCTGCAGCATGCCTCGGCGTGGTCTCTTTCTAATTTCAACCTTTTCCGGAGGGCCCTCGAAAACGCCTCCGCGTAGGCGACGTCTCTCGTCCGCCCCCGGAAAAAGGCGTCTAGCTGTCTCCTAATTTCTCCCTTCGCCAACGAAAGGAGAAAGTTGGCGAGCCTGGTACCTGGGGACCCTCTCTCCAGGATTCCCCCATATATTTCCTTCACGAGGACCTCCCTTTTCCCCGTCAGGTTCTTTGTGGCCCCAACGACCGCGCTCCACAGCGGCCTCGTCTTCGGACAGACGTATGCCAGGTGCCAGGCCGTGCCGACGACTCCCGGGCACCAAGGGCAGTCGTCTTTTTCTCTTATCCCGGTCTTCCTGAGAAAGGGGCAGTCCGCCCACGCGCCATGAGCCAGGCGCCATGCCGCGTCCCCATCATGCCCCAGGGTGGGGTGCGATCGGAGGGATCTCCACCTGATCTCCTCCCTCGGCTCACGACCCGAGAGTGGCCAGATCTCGTTGTTTCTTCTGTACAGAACTTCTTTGTATACGGCCCTTTTGGGGATCGGAAGATCCATCCTCCTCCCGAGCCTCGCGCTGGAGAAGACATAAACTCCCGCGCCCTCTCTCTCCGGCCCCATCGACCGCCACGCCCTGACTAGCGAGCGGCGAAAGCCGGAGAGCCGGCGCGACCCCGTGCCACGATCGAAAGCGTCCCTCCACGGACGCCCCCCCGTCGCGCGCCCGAAGCCCGCGGCCGCGAGCAGCCTCCACGGCTCCGCTGCTGCCTCCTCTGAAAGGAGGAGCCTCTGTGCGGCGTTGAATCGAAATCCGAGGATCTTAACCCCAACGTCGACGAGCCCGAGTCCTCCCTCTCGAACCGGCGCCGTCGCCACCTTCTTCTTCACCCAGTGCTTTCTACCCAACCAAATGGCATCCACCAGCAGCCTCTGGATCCTTGAAGAAAATGAGGGTGAAGGCTGAAAGGTCTGGAGGGTGTGCCATATCTTGGGCGCGACGAACTGATTCGCCACGCACACCCTCCCCCTCAACGACATCGGGCTCATTCTTGGCTTCCAACTCCTGAGGGCCGTCTCGATCGTTTCGACCATCTCTTTCTCAAGAACCTCCCTTTCCGGATCTTCGTCGTTGAAGATCTTTCGGCCTAGGTATTTGCCGTGTTCCGAATTCCATCTTATTTCGAGGGGAGAGTCCTGCCTGCCTCTCCACCTGCCGACCCACAGCCCCACCGTCTTCTCTGCGTTTATCTTGGCCCCCGAAGACCGAGCGTAGAGGTCGTACGCCGGAAAAACCCGCCTTAAATCCTCCTCCTCCGATGCGAACACCGTCACGTCGTCCGCATAGACGCTGACGGCTATCCGCGTCTCCGGGTGGCGGGGGATAGAGGCACCGCTGAGCCTCGCTTTGAGGACCCGAACGAGGGGCTCGAAGGCGAGGGTGTACAGTTGTCCGGAAAGTGGACATCCCTGCCTTATTCCCCTTCGGAAAGGGATAGGGGGCGTAAGAGAGGACCCGACTCGGACCATGCATACGGCGTCCCGGTAAAGCGTCCGCAGCATGCCGATCAGTCGGTCCCCGAAACCCATTCTTTCTAAAATCTTGATCAAATAAGAGTGGCCGACTCGATCGAAGGCTTTCGACTGGTCCAAGGAGAGCACCGCCAGAGGCGTATCCTCGGCGTTCGCCGATCTCACCATGTCCCGCACAGTGGAGATGGCGTCAAAAATGCTTCTCCCCGGAACGCAGTACGACTGCTCGACGGATATGACAGATGCTATTACTCTGCTGACCCTCATCGATAATAATTTTGCCATTATTTTGTAATCCGTGTTGGTGATCGACACGGGCCTCCAACCATCGATCGTTCTGCCCCCCCCGCTCTTCGGGACGAGGGCGATGACGGACGACCTGCTGGTTCTGGGGAGGCTTCCCCTCCGAAAGCTCTCCCGCACCATGTCCCCGAACAGGCCCTCGAGGACGTCCCAGAAGGCGATGTAGAATTCCGGGGTCAGTCCGTCTGACCCCGGGGTCTTGTTTCTATTAAGCTTCTTAAGTGCCTCCAGCATCTCGTCCTCCGAAACCTCCACGTTCAGCAAGGCCCTTTCGTCCTCGCAGACGCTGTCGAGGGCTTCGAAGAGGAGGGCTTCGTCCTCTTCACTTGTTAGAGGCTCCGCGTCTTTTGGGTCGAAAATTTCGCCAAAATAGGCGGAAACGTGCATTCTTATCGCCGCAATGTCCTCCTCCCATCGACCGTCGATCTCCAGGCCCTCCAGCGGTCTCGGAACGACGCGCGTGTACCACTTCGCTACGTGAGGAGCCAGCGGGTCGTCGTTGACGATTATATTCTCCCACCCCATCCTCGCCACGATAGCCTTAGCCCGCTGTAGTTGAATTCCTTCCTCTATGGCTTCCCTCTGCTGCCGTCTGAGTCTCCTCACGTAGTCGACCGTTCTCTCCTTCACTTCAAACTTTAGGGTCTCCCACTTCGATACCGGGTCTCCCAAACAACGTAGATCGTTGATCGCCGCGATGAGGGTCTTTATGTTTTGAACGTACTCCTCGTTGCGCAGCAACCCATTGTCGAACCTCCAGTACGGAGGTCGAGGGATCACTCTTGGCAACGAAAGAGTGGCTGCCACCCCTCTATGGTCGGTAAACGACGGCACCGTCCTCATATTTTTTACGGCTGAGAGGCTCCCGCCGGACACGTATAAGCGGTCCAGCCTCGAGCGCACGTTTCCACCCTCCGCTCCGTGAAAGGTGAAACCCTCCTCTCCCCTCCTCGTCTCCACCCACGGGTCCACCAGCTCCATGTCCTCCACCAAACTCCGGAGCGCGTTGGCGACCCGGGGATGTCTCTCCCTCCCGGAGGATCTGTCCCTCCCGGGGTCCAAAGTGACGTTAAAATCTCCCCCTAATATAGTCACTCTCGGTCCTCTGCGCTGCTGCCTCGTCGCTTCTAGGTGTTCTCTCAGCCGATCGATGACAGTCAGCGCCTCATGCTGCTCGTGCGGTCCGTAAAATGACACGAAGTCGAGCGTCACACCCCCCAGGCCGACGGTCACACCCAAGGCGTGCCCGTCGCTAATCACGACGGGCGGGCGCGCACCGCCGCACACGGATCTGTGCACCGCGACCGCCGTTCCTGTGTGAGGCGTGGAGAGGGGAGAGAAGAAAAACTCGTACTGCGGCAGGGAGTCCATCGCAGGCGCGACGGTGTTGGTCTCCTGCAGCAGCACCACTTCCGGCCGATGGGCCTCCAAGAAGGCCGTCAGGTGTGCCCACTTTAGAGTTCCCCTCACGGAGCGAACGTTTAGCGAGATTATTCTCAAATCTGTCATATCCGTCCTCGAGCAAGGACAATCCAATCAAGAAACGACGAGCAAACTATAAAAGGATCATAAAAAGCTGGAGCGTCGTACATATGATAAAAACAGACGTGCTTTAAACCACGCACTATGATGCGCGAATAAATAAATAAATAAATAAATAAATTTATAAATTTATAAAAGCACAGACGAACACGAATAAATAAATAAATAGACAGACACACACTGGCCGAAGGCGGCGCAATAAAATCCCTATTTAAAATTGCTCGTTTCATTAAAAGGATAAACAAGGGCACAAATCGGACACACACGATAAAAACATCCGAGGAATGGATGCATTTAAAACAAGGACAATAAATAAATATTAATAAATAAATATAAATAAAAATATATACACGACACCGACCGACCGACCGACACCGACGAAGTAGATGCGTGTAATGGGCAAAAAATATTGATAAGGGCAATAGATATTTTCAAAATATGTAAATAAATAATGATGGTTATAAATATGACAAAATTATGCATTGAAGATGTCGTCCTGTAGGGCGTGCTGGACCAACCTCTTGATCCTCATCTTCATTGCCCCCTGTTTTACGACTTTCTGCTTGTCGAGGGTGGCCAGGACTTTAAATGCTTCGATGGGTTCACTGAAATTTTCTTTTAAGGCGGCGATCCTGTCCGTCCTCCCCTTTACGTCTCGCAAGAATTTACTTAGGGATAAAAAAGATATGTTTGTGAACCCGGGATTTTTTGTGTAATAATCCGCTATTTGTTTAAGCCCCTCGTCATCCGGGCGCATTTCTTTGGTTATTTTCGGATTCTTTTCTTTCCTTTGCACTTGGCCGAGGAGGTTATCTTCTGGGGTTCCCGTGTGTGTTTTCCTCTTTTGAGAGGCCGAGAGCTCGAGGCTCTCAATCGCGACTGATGGTGGCGAATCCATGGCAAGAGGGGCAAGGAGTTTAGCCGTTTGCGAGTCGACCAGATTGATTTCCTCAGGAGTAATATCTGTCTCGGGAGGAGTTTTGCCCTCCTCTGATGATAGTGCACCGGACTGAGTGGTCGCGGAAACAACGGGGACAGAGGTACTCGTGGAGGAACTCAGATCATCAGAGGTAGAGGGAGCATTGGTGGTGGCTAGCGGGACGCCATCCGTTGACGGTACGGTTTTTGGTATTTGTTTCGAGGTGGCGTTTGATTTTGGGCATGTGTTGGCTGCGTGGCCGTCCTCCCCGCACTGGAAACACCTACCGTCGTCAACTCTTAAGAATACCCGGTAAGGGGTGTCCCCAACGTCGACGACGAAGGAGTCGGGCATCCTGATCCCTTCCCTGATGACCATATGTACCATCCTCCTCCATGAGGAGACGTGAGTAAAGTCATCGACTCTAATGCCGGATGTCAGGGGATAAATCGGCGACACTATTCTTCCGGCCTCGCTTAGTATCTCGAGTAAGTCTTTGTTAGAGACCTCGGGCGGGATGTTGCTCAGAAAAACTTTTTTAGCCGCGGTCACCATGCGGCGTGCCGCGACCCATGTGTTGTTTATCTCGACACCGCCGAAGTCGGAGATAAATGTGTCGACCAGTGCCTCGCTCGCGAGGTAGATACAAATTCTATTCTGGGATAGCCGCGTGGCATGCGTGATTTTACTCCCGCCCCCTATTTTACTAGCAACCGCGAAGACATATTGGTGAACTGGGGTGTCCGGCAAACCTTGCATTATAATACCCCTTTTTCGGTTAGGACCGGTCAGCACCGGCGTTACCCTTCGACGTGTGAAAGAAAAAGTCCCGTTGGGACTCTCGTGTGTAGGTGTGCGTGCGTAATTTCCAAGAGATTCCCCTCGAACCCGCTGCGCGTATGTGCCGAGAGGAGGGGCTGTAGGCGCTGGCGGGGAAGGAATGGACGGTAACGTAGTAGAATCTGAAATGGATGTTGACGAAGCCAAAGTGGAAGGGGAAACGACAAGAGAGTGCCCCGGGGTGGATGGAGGGGCGGTAGGGGGGGCGACCAGCTCTGAGGTAGAGGGAGGAGAGGAGACGTGCGCCGAGTCTCCTGCGTCGCTACGTAGGGGTGGTAGCTGAACAGGTCTGCGTATGGGAGGGGGAGCTGGCGTGGAGGTAGGGGATACTGGCCTAGAAGTAGGGGAGGCAGGTCGAGGGACGGGGGAGGTAGGCCTCGAGGTATGGGAGGACGAGCTTTTGGGAGCACATGGCGATGAGTCACCAGACAATTGAGAAGCGGGCGTAGATAGAATTGATTTATAGGTCAATTTCTGCGAATTACACTGACTACTTCCAGATAAATCCATCTCTGAGGATGAAGGCGACACTGTAGGTGAAGCCACGTCCATTTCTGCCGCCACCGAGGCGGCAGAAGACGAACGTGTGAGACTCACGCTGATGGCGAGCGTATGCGAACAACACGAGACGAAAAACCAGACAAATCAACAAATTGGACACTCACCGACGATCACTGGATGAAGACGAAGCACAAACGAAGCGAACAAACACAGAACGATGAGATGAAACGATGACAACGATGAAAGAAAGCGCACACAAAGTAAGAGACCGGGAGCGAAGCCGAAACACGTCCGAACGCTACGGAGTCCAAAGTGTGTGTGTGTGTGTGTGTGTGTGTGTGTGTGTGTGTGTGTGTGTGTGTGTGTGTGTGTGTGTGTGTGTGTGTGTGTGTGTGTGTGTGTGTGTGTGTGTGTGTGTGTGTGTGTGTGTGTGT
Source organism: Sympetrum striolatum (assembly GCA_947579665.1). Lineage (NCBI taxonomy): Eukaryota > Metazoa > Arthropoda > Insecta > Odonata > Libellulidae > Sympetrum > Sympetrum striolatum. Next base: position 53,152,467 of record OX388347.1, on the reverse strand, counting down.
GTGTGTGTGTGTGTGTGTGTGTGTGTGTGTGTGTGTGTGTGTGTGTGTGTGTGTGTGTGTGTGTGTGTGTGTGTGTGTGTGTGTGTGTGTGTGTGTGTGTGTGTGTGTGTGTGTGTGTGTGTGTGTGTGTGTGTGTGTGTGTGTGTGTGTGTGTGTGTGTGTGTGTGTGTGTGTGTGTGTGTGTGTGTGTGTGTGTGTGTGTGTGTGTGTGTGTGTGTGTGTGTGTGTGTGTGTGTGTGTGTGTGTGTGTGTGTGTGTGTGTGTGTGTGTGTGTGTGTGTGTGTGTGTGTGTGTGTGTGTGTGTGTGTGTGTGTGTGTGTGTGTGTGTGTGTGTGTGTGTGTGTGTGTGTGTGTGTGTGTGTGTGTGTGTGTGTGTGTGTGTGTGTGTGTGTGTGTGTGTGTGTGTGTGTGTGTGTGTGTGTGTGTGTGTGTGTGTGTGTGTGTGTGTGTGTGTGTGTGTGTGTGTGTGTGTGTGTGTGTGTGTGTGTGTGTGTGTGTGTGTGTGTGTGTGTGTGTGTGTGTGTGTGTGTGTGTGTGTGTGTGTGTGTGTGTGTGTGTGTGTGTGTGTGTGTGTGTGTGTGTGTGTGTGTGTGTGTGTGTGTGTGTGTGTGTGTGTGTGTGTGTGTGTGTGTGTGTGTGTGTGTGTGTGTGTGTGTGTGTGTGTGTGTGTGTGTGTGTGTGTGTGTGTGTGTGTGTGTGTGTGTGTGTGTGTGTGTGTGTGTGTGTGTGTGTGTGTGTGTGTGTGTGTGTGTGTGTGTGTGTGTGTGTGTGTGTGTGTGTGTGTGTGTGTGTGTGTGTGTGTGTGTGTGTGTGTGTGTGTGTGTGTGTGTGTGTGTGTGTGTGTGTGTGTGTGTGTGTGTGTGTGTGTGTGTGTGTGTGTGTGTGTGTGTGTGTGTGTGTCTGTATGTGTGTGTGTGTTAGTGGGCGCTCTAACGTGAAAACTAGTGGTCGTATCAATACCAAACTTCATATATAGTACTTTTTTGTGTGCTGTCAGAGTTGATTAGTTTTTGGAGTAAATCGGTCGACCGGAAGTCGAGCTTCATTCAACAAAGCTCATTTCCGGTTTTCAAAATATCTCCCTAAATATGATATATACGTGTATTATATTACTTATAAAAGTTTTAGATAATGTAATTTACTATAACTTTTGTATTTGACATATTTTTGTATCACCGGTTGATTAGGAGTTATTCGTGAAAAACCGATAAACCGGAAGTAGCTGTTATGTACTTTGTGGGCGCTCTAACATGAAAACCATTCATTGTATCAACACCAAATTTCATATATAGTATTTTTATTAGTGTCGTTAGAGTTGATTAGTTTTTGGAGTAAATCGGTTAACCGGATGTTGAGCTTCAATCTTCAAAGCTCATTTCCGGTTTTCAAAATATCTCCATAAATATGATATTTAGGTACATACTATTAATTACAAAAGTTTTAGAAAATATGAGTTACTATAATTTTTGTTTGAATTATATTTTTGTATCACTGATTGTTTAGGAGGTATTTATGAAATACTGATAAACCGGAAGTTTCTGATTATGTACTTTGTGGGCGCTATGGGCTCTATCGGCGAAAGGCCAATTCCATCGTTTTTCATCGATCATGTCCCGAAAAACATAATTTATAATGTTTTTGGCGTCAAAGATAATAATATATATATATATATATATATATATATATATATATATATATATATATATATCACTCATCTTCCAAGTTTAGAATGAATATAGCGTTCGAAATTACTGTCGTAGATAAATATTTACATCTTATATATGGAGAAAGTCATGTGCTGGCCACATCAGATTTTTTATACGAAGGTCATACTTAGAACCATCAGGCTGCTGTTGAGTTTTATTAAAAAGATATAAAAATAGAAATTGTAGGTAAATAATATATAAAAATAACAATGTTGAATTTAATGATGTGAGGAAATATTGGCAAGACTTTTGCAATATTTTAATGTTGTGCCTCAGTTTATGGTACATGTATAGGAATATCATAGCTGCATTTGTAATATAAATATATCAACATAGATATTGTACCTAAACAATGTAATAATGTAACCATGTTGACTTTAAGAAGGTGGGAAAATGTTGGCAAGACGTTTCCAATACCTAAATGTTGTGCCTTAGTTTATAGCTATGTTATGTCGAACGGTGTCATTATTTCTAGCTGTAAATTTTCATTAAATTTGTTTTAAAGGGGATAATAATCCTAAATCTTACCTTTAACCTTTTCCATAACGAATATAAGTGTGAAAGATTTACTCGAAGAGGGTTACCGGCAAAGGTAACTAGTTTAAATTAAGCATGTCTCTATACGTATCGAAATTTCGTGTGGAAAACTTTGATTATCCCCAGCAAGATTTCATTGTCATGCAGAAGATGGAAATTTTCCGTATCAATTGAATAAATCTTATTAAAAAGCTTTTTCTTAGGAGTACGGTTTCCTGGCATGGGTTTTTACTTACGAAATTCGGGTCGTATATTAGCCGACCTTGCAGCTGGAGGAATTGATGAGCTAAGAATGGAATACAATTGGTGGTGAATTTGATTGTTTTTAACCTTAAAAGTTTCTGCGAAGGAATTACACTTCTTATGAGTGTGGGTATGTAATAATTTGCATCCGCGTAGGTTGAGTCGCATACGTTTAAGGGGCACGTGCTGTTTTCTCAGTTTCATATTCAGATACATGGATGACTCCTCTTATGGAAATGCGTAGAGGAGAGGAAGGGTAATTACGCCACATGTGTGAAATCATTATGCGAGTGCTGTGTGAGAGATATTCATTCATGAGGACCTGTATTTCAAAAGCGATCCTTTATTGCAATCAACGCACAAACAGAGCAAGCGAAATCAAACATTTACATTCAGTCCATTCCCACCGTCAAAAAAAAACATCAAAATTTATTCTTAACGTTTTATCCCCCGCAAATTTATCCAGTCCTAGGAACTCGGAGCTATTTCAAAGTGAGGAGCAATATTTAGATAAAATTAACGTTTCCCAAGTTTTCCGACTGTGAAATAATTTCGTTTTCGGCGTCTCCCGGGGCAAATAAACTCCACGTTTCCTCCAAAAAAGGAAAGAAAACGGAAGTCCATTTAGGTAAGTTTAATTTTATTTGTAATCATAGTGTGTTTAGTCCATTTTGGTAGAATGTTAAATCAAGAGATTCAAATGAGCAAATTAAAATTGGTATTTTCTTTCATCTATCAAAACTTACTTTCTGTCCGTTCCATCATGTGATCGTATGCCAGATGAGCCTCGATCCATTTACTTTTCTAACACTATAAAAAAATTGTAATGGGAATGAGTTTCATGAGGCAAGATGTGGAGTGAGGTAATGTTTCGCTTCATTTCTTCACGTCTTATCTTCGCGAGGCTTATTTCAGAAAAATATTATCATGACTTATAAGCATATATTTTTGTTAAATTACATTTTTGAGTAAGTGTTTTTATGAAGAATTCTAGGAAGGAATTAAAGAAACAAACTCTGGCAATTCAATGAACATACAAGGTGATTTTGCCACCATCTGGCAGATAAATAGAAGTATATGCGAATTTTACTTAATTTTAAAAACAATTGCTACGTATTATGCGAGTTTTAACATATTGTGTTGATCCAATTTGGTAATATTCATGTAAAAATGAAATTGTTGTGAAACTTTCGCAATTTTTTTGTTTTCCTAGTTTAAAGACAACGTACTATAGAGATAAGGCTATTATTTTAAGATGCTGAAATTATAAGTAAAAAAATTCAAATTCGTTCTTTAAATCTACGCAAGTAATACTGAAATGATATATACCGCATTTTCTTAGAAACAGGCTATACAATATCGTTAATCCAAGTGACACAGTGTGTACGATGATTTTTACAAGTATACCTACCAAGTATTTTTGCATTTTTTTAATCGTATACGAAGATCTACGACATTTCTCGTACGGAGTTACATTTCTGTGCTCCTTAAAGTACTCCTAGAGAAGCGAAAGATATCCTGTTCAACATTTGCTGTGGAGGATTTGTTGGAACGAACATAGACATTTCGTACAGCTTCATTACGGATGTATTTTCTAGAATTACAAAACACTTATCTGGAGTTAGTTGAGAGCTCTCTCGGACTTGGCAAACTATTTCCAAGAAGAGTGACTTTGGAAGCTAAAACCTTGAGTAAATTCACGGAAGGAAAGGTACAGTTGAACGTTGGGAATTCTGGGAGAAACGGCTCTGAGGGAGGTGATGTAATGGAAAAGTTAAAAGGTTATGAGAGTGGATAGAAGGGAACCCATGATAACGGGAATAGATGGTGATGCGGAAGCTTTATACTCTAACTAAAGATAAGTCTTCGGCCAGAGGAGAGAACCTATGAGGAAATGGTATAAAAAGAGAGAAAATTCCTTAGCGAATATTATCCTAAGATACTTATTCTTTATATTATTTTATGAATAATATAAAGACTGGGGGAAAATATGAATAATATATATTATATTATTATTCATTCGTATTTTCTTTGGATTCTTCGGTTATAAATTCCTTCCGAATAAAAGCGATATCTTAGCCAATTTAGGTGCATATTCCAAGTGACTGCATGTCGTCGTATTGCTTACTTTGTATGCAAACGGAAATCGTTCAATTAAATATGAAATATTCCATAAATTAAATAAGGTTCAAGGTTAACATTGTCTTTTGTATTTACAATTGAATTCAAAATTATTCTTCATTGATTAATATAGAATTTTTATTTTTGAAAGTGCTGACTATAATTGAAATTAATTGCTATTAATCTTTAAGTTAGTTTCGTTTCCTAATGATGAGATTATTACTTTGATAAAAATGTCATCCGCATAATTTGGAATCAACCCCTTCGAATAGATCAGGGAGTTGAACTTCTACTGAAAAGGATTTTCTTTTTAAAAAGATCAATCTTGGCATTTTACCTTTAGATACTCGGCATTTATTATTTAATTTTTTTAGTTTTTTTTCAACATAGGTCACAAGATTCCTTGGTGCACGTAACGTAATTAACTGTAAATTATATTGATGAGTTATTTAGAGCCGCAATTATTGTTAAAGATTCATTTCATTCATTGCAGATTTAGGTCACAGGTAAATTCTTCGAATACGTACACTACGAACGATCAATGCTTTGTATAAAAAATTCTTCTATGGTCGGTAAATTGTTAGGAACCTTCGGTTGAACGTAATGAAATTCAACATTAACCATTTCTTAACATATTAAAATTACAACTCAACCCAAAACCATGTTTTAATTTGCATGCTATCAAAGATTTATAAACGAGCATGAGTTTTTCTACAGATCATTGCTATGGAAAAGCAGTAGAGATTCAGATCGCAAAGGACTGACAGAGAGTCAGTTTAACGGTGAAAGTGGTCGAAGTACACGCATTCGAGCTCTTCAAATGTGTCCGAAATCCAAACTTTCGAACCGAACCTCTTCGGGTATCGCGTGTCGTATGTTTTTCCTGTACTCGGGAGAGTGGTAATGGCGTTGGGGCGACGGAAGGTTTTATTTGCACGGGTTTTATGAAATAAAAGAACCCTCGGGGAAGAATAGTTGTTCCTTTACACAGATCGGAGTACGCAGGCAGACAGAGGGAGCGACTGTTGACGCTTTCATTTAAAAACGCGACCCCCAGTGTTTGTAAATCCATTCCGTCTTCGGCCGTCACTCACCGATAACACGCGGAACTGCCGCTCTATCCCAACCATCGGACTTAATGGATGTTGATCCAGAGGAATTTTTTTGCCCTCCGCTCGGGATACCTGCTGCCGATGTCACTTTGAAAGCCTTTGGTCCACACAACAACGGTCCATCGAGGCTCAAAGTAGATCTAATTTATTGCATTGTGTGCTGATTCTAACGGAATTTTAAGGATATATCTGGTATTTTCGAATTTTGGAGGATATTTGAATTTTTCGGTGGCTCTTTATTTATTTGTTTCTTAGTGTGCGATAATGGTCGACGGGAACGAAATGTCTACAGCAATTGCTCAAAGATGGGAGAAAACCTCAAAAAAACTCCCGTACACAGTACATATCTTTTCCATCAAGTCTACAGTTATATATTTCGAATAAACGAGGAAATTTCCTTTCCTCGTCTGTGAAATTACGACTTATAAACTCCTTAGTCATGCCGCTCCTTGACTACTGCGATATAGTGTACCAGGATCTGTCTTGTGAACTTGCCATGAAGCTACTACGCATGCAAAACACCGCGGTGAGGTTTATATTCAGTTTGAAAAAATATTTATCTCGTCTCCGAATACTATTCTAAACTGTCGCTACTTAAATTAGAGTCGCGACGAAAGCTACATATCCTATCATCCACACATAGATTTTTAACACGAAGCCTCCATGATATATTTATAACTCATTTGTTTCTCTAGATGCCATTCATGACCGCAACACAAGAGGCTGCAAAAAATTCTTCATTACCCAGCATATAACTGAATTATTTCACAAATCTTTCACAGTCACAGCCAGCAAAGCCTCAAACCTTTTGACCACGTCCCATTTCTTTTTGCCCACAATGTATTCAAGTCTTGAATCACTCCCCTTTCTGTTAGTTGATTTATTTGTTCTATACACATTAATTTGGTTCTGATCCGCTGCCTCACGTAATACATATATATGTACATAATTAACGATAAGGTAACTTAGAATATTTAACAAAATTATTTTTAAAATTAATTTTTATTTTGTTTAGATTTGATTTTAATTTTTTTCTTATTGTCTTTGTCCAACTTCATATAAACTCTGTTTTTGATCATTTACTCATTTTCAACCTTATGTATTTAATCGTTTCATTATTCCTGAAATATTTTTGTGTGTTTTATCTTTCTTTATACTACAATTCTTGCAATTTAGAATTAGTGCCATTTTAAAAGTATTTTATTCAATTTGATTGCTTGCAGTGAATATGTATTTTCCCCTGTCTCTTTAGTATAGTTTTATCTATTCTCTGCTTGTCGTTCATAACTTTTTTATTCTCCTTCTTCACCAAATATAGTTTTCTATTAGTAGGTTTAGCAGGTTTTTCATACTCCCCTTCCTGTGAGTGTTTTCCTGCAGTAGAAATGTTTTCCTGAGCCCTCAGCTTAGGTTTTTTAAATCCATATACTAGTTTTCATCTCTGTATTTTTGCAAACTAACTCTTTCTTTCTGTCTATCATATGACGAAGGGTTGGATGCAATAAGAGACTTCCTAGTCTCAATCTCGCCAGAATAAAGGCAATTTATTATTATTATCTTTTTAAATTATTATATAGTACCTCATATTTTCACCTTAATTTCTCAAGATTTTTCTTCGGTTCCTTTCTGTGGGAGACAATCGAATAATTAGGCGAAAGTACTTAGGAATTATGGATCTAATTAGCATTGCATAACAAGTTACAATTAGGTAATTGCCATAATTGCAATGATATACAGGTATGGAGGAAGGAATATAGCTATTTATTAATTAAGACAAAGGTTATGTATTAGTAAATGACACGAAAAGATTGAGTAGGAATGATTTTATAGTATATGCGCATGAACAGTCATTATAGGTGGCATAATCACATACTAATAATAAAATTCATTCAATTCATAATAGACATACATTATTTCATCTCTAAATATAATAGATTTTGGTTTAGTACATGGATGAATGCAACCATGTAGTCATGTACATGTAGAATATAACATAACATGCAGATTATTAATACACATACGTACAGTTTCGATGTTATTGAAAATATTAGCCAAATCTGGTGGAATGTATCCTCAGCGTCCATCTCTATGAAGGGTAATGCGTGTTTTTCAACCTCTGATTATGAGTGATTCTCAGGCCGCTAATCCCATGCTTTCCGTTGTTTCCGGAACTGGTCTCGACGCTCTGAAAAAACGGGTTTCGCAGTGTTTTGAAGCTCTAGGTCTATCTTCATAACGGTGACTTCCAATTTACGCGTATTCTTTTGGGAAAAGTGATGTAACGTTATGCCGCTCGAATTAGCCGAAACTATGCAAAGAGTTCAGCTTTGATATCCACATTCTCTCTCGAAAAAATAATTGCCCTCCCGTCGTTGATGTTGAGTGCTTAGGTTAATTTGGGACGGCTTCAAGTTGCTGACCTAATTAGCCTAATTGGGTTCACTTAGTTGACGCGGAATTTGCATTTGCCTGTTCGAATGTTCAGTCATCAATAAACGGTGATGTGCATTTAGTGACTATGAAATAGAAGCTACGAAAAAATATCAATATTAAAGGAATATTTTTCGGGAAGAATATGCAATTTTGTTCCCATTCAAGGGATTTCGGTTGCATAAAGTGAAATCATCGAACTTAATCAAATTCGATGTAATTTATATTCAACTTACATTTTATTTATTGGTAAAAACTAACATTTAATTTTTAGTACTCATCTTTTCGAAGGCTTACGGTGAATAGTAAAAATAATCGGTGAAGTTCTGTATGATGAGCAAATAATTTAAAATAGGTGAGCTGATTTTAGACGCAGCTCTTATATTGTAAATCAAAAATCAAAAACCTAAAATTATCATTATACGAAAGTTTATTTTATCTTTTTTCGAAATTGCTTTTTTATTTGCTGTCTAGTTTTAGTGTATAACTTTTCTGGGTCATTTTGATACTCATTTAAGCACATCTGCTTGAGGAAACAACGAGTAATGCATATATATTGCATTTGTCTTTTAATCGATTTCTACGACTCAAGGGATGTTTAATTCAAGCAGTTGTTGCTGACTATGAAGTTTCCGATCTTACAGATGGAAATGTTAAAGATATATGATAAAAAGCTTACTAATGACTTGTTTTGATGAATATTTTACTCGTAGATTCTGAAACAAATGACATTGAGACCTAGCCGTCCCGTTTTTTGCATATTTTTTTGATTTTTCAAAGAATCACTTTAAGTTAGTCCGTGTTTATGGCTTCAAAGTTGAATCCATTATTTTGAATAAAACTTGGTTCTTTTATTTTGAGCAGTTAGGATGGTGAAAACTATCAGCATTTGCGTCAGAGTTTTGGTAAGAAATTGGAGGTACTTCATATATAAAAATTATATATAAAGTAGTAGTATATATATTTATTTGGAGAGTGTGAAGGGTTAACTTTACGTTGGAAGAACCAAGCGGAAGCAGAGGAGGGCATGACTATAGAACGGGAAGGAGCTAACATATCCCGAGAGCAAAGACGAGCGTGTAGGTGAGAGAAACCGGAGGCAAAGTGGAACAGAAGTTGACTGAGAGTGTGCCGAACTTCACCTGGCTAAGTAAATAAGATTCACCGCGGCCACGAGGCGTACGAAACGCAGCAAAGTGATCTATTATCCGTCACGGTGTCGCACGCGTGCAGGGGCGGGAGAAAGTGGGAGGAGAAAGGCTGGGGAAGGGGTAAGAAAGGGATGATGCCCGCGGAAGACAATGGGAGGCTGGTGTGTTTCCGAGGAGATAGATAACTTGGAACGTGGTGCTCTGGATGATATTGAAGGGAGCAATGCGGATTGTTTGATGGAACCTGTTTGTTTTGCCTGTCGTGTTGGAGGGGAGCTGGAGGATTGTGTGTTTGTTTACAGTTAGACGTGAAGTTATGTTTGGGAAATACGAGGAAGTTTAAACTAAGGAGAGGTAGAGAAACATTGCCGACTTCTAGAAAATTCGGGCTCTAGCTGGTTCCCAACTAAATTAATTAAAATTGGTTTTCATTTTTTTTTAGATGGTAATGAATGATTTTGAGAACTAGAGGCTGTCTAAATTCGTGGAGAAATCTCACGAGAATGTAATTCAGAAGCCAAATTAGAATTTTGTTACTTTATATACTTTCGTACTCCCAAATGTCACTTATAGTATCGAATGTCCCAAAGATTTTTCGACCGCGCTTCATTAAATATATCGTGACCGATTTTATAACAGTTGTTCAACCAAAAATTCTATTTTAATCGTTTTAATTTGATTCCAAAGCAAAGGAACTTGTGGCATCCGTTGTACTTACTGTTTAAAAGATTGGTTACAATAGTAAGAAAAAAGTACAGAAACCTTAAATTAGCTGCATAATTTTAATATAGTCACTTACTATTTTTAAGTTACATATAGATAAAATCGTGGTTAACCCGAACTTTTAAAGTATTCCATCATAAAAATCAACGATAAAACTTGTATTAACTTATGCAGTATTTCCTCATTACTTTAGTTGTCAAAATGGAGAATTTCTGTATCAGATATGTTGAACTTAAACCGTACTTTGGAATTAGGGGAAGGAAAGGAATTGAATTAAACTTATGCCTCGGGCATAAACCCTGGTATAAGTGAAGGTATAGATTATAGCGACACCGTAATTCGAAAGATCTACATTTGAGCACTAATCTTATCAGACTTATCAGCTTCTTGTGTTCTTTAAGTTTATACCTGGAAAATTCATTGTACTTTATAATTAAACATCAAATCAGAACTTAAGTTTACAATTAGTAATTATATTCGGACAAAGAATAATATTTTACTTACCTGATCTCCAATAAATCTGTTTTAGGTGATGCGAAATAACGCAGACGATATTCACCATATTTAGAATTTCGAGCTTTTGAGAACACAGCACCTCATATGGAGGTATCAAAAATTTTTGAAAGGTCTATCGATCAAAACGAGAGATTCGCTAGCCATAAATGGAAAACTCTCCAGGTAGAATCGGAATATTTCTTTTAGCGATTTTGATCAACTTTCGCGACTTTTTAATTAAAATTCGCATTAATTAAATCCGTAGACGACGGAAAAATTATGCCATTTACCATAAAAGGAAAATTCCACATATATCCTAAATATTTTCATATCGACCCATTGTGGTCTACTCTATTTTTTAATTAAATGAGCATTGATGAGTGGAATGCGAATTAATATTACAAAAGAATTGAATATGAAACTGAGGTGAAATAGGACTCGTTAAAATTTTATTTGGCCACTGGGAAACACGAATCTCATATCTTACTTTGGAAAAATTAATATCTATCCGCCACAACGGTCACAGAATCAAAGTTTAGAGCCTGCTTGATTGTGCGACTGTTTAATTCATTTCATAATAAGTAAATATTTGCATTAATGTACACATATTCATAGTCTCCAAGATATGTTTCTTTGGACTCATCATGGATATATCACCAAATTTACTGACTCATCTGGTATAGATCGAAAAATTAATTTTACAATTTAAATTTACCGCCAATATTAACGCCTTGCAAGCCACCCGAGGTACTAGATGTGGTAGAAGATTTAAATTATTATGTGCTCGTATTATTATTATGTTTCTTTTTATCGCGAATATTTCGTGGTAAGAATGATTTCTTATAATGACTTGCCGTAGAATTTTTTTCTAACTTTACGCTAATTATTTGATCAGACTAAGTAGAAGGGAATTCGCATTACACCTATTACGTCTTCCGCAGGTGTACTTTCACTGAATTTATCGTAACCGTAGCCTAGCTTCTAATTCCAAACCTGCGCTCTTTCTTTAAAAGAAAAACAATCTGCTTCTAATTAGATTTTTGACATGCTTACTTTTTTATCGTAGCATTTAAAGAATGATTGCTTTACTCGTACTTTCAAATTCGCGGGTACACGTCTAATGTTCCGAATTCCATGAACTTGCTGCATATTATTTTTTGCAAATTTCGCCGCAGTTAGACGAAAGTCTGGTGGCATCTGGTCACATGTTATACGATACACATCGCAACGCATCTATTCACAACATAATTAATAAATGAAACAACAAGAGCAAAGAAGTAAATTAATCATCATAATAGTAGCAATAATTCGTAATTAAATTTTTTTCTTTTAATAAATTAAATATCATCGCAAGTCATCCATAATATATCAGAATTCTTGGTAGGCCCTCGTGGCCTTTGTGGTGGTCCCCGGGATGGGGTTTGACCAAGATTAAAACTAAATTGCATTATTTATCATCAATTTCAATGTCAAGAGCTACGCAAAGTACGGAGACATCCCATAGTGGTTGAAAATTCAGGAGGCAATTTTGCATCGATTGCAAACTCAAGGCGATCATAAGGAACTCCTTACCATCTCCAAAATCATCTCCTTCTCTAAGAATTCGATTTGCACTTCCACGGAAATTCCGTCAGGGGGCTCAAATAGGCACGTGGAGAACGGCACACAAATCATGGAGCGACTCGGAGCATAAGAAAAGAAGTCTGAGGGAGCACGTGGATAAACGGTCGCCTTGACGACTCCCAGCCCTCCACTTCCCAACCACTCCGTATTCACAACTTCTTCGGATCGCAGAACCCCTTGACTCGTATCCCGTCGATCACCGAACCGCAGCGTGATTCAGGGGGTTAAGAGGGTGCCTCTATGGTGCAGGAGGGAGCGGCTTACCGCTCGCGTACTTACGACTTGCGGTCTCCCCGGCTAAGCTACCATCAAGCCCCGATCGCGCACTCGGTTAGTCGGGAGCCCAATCCCGGCGTCTTCGCGGGACTGCGCCTATATATGGAAGGCAGATCCCGGACAAGTTGGCATCGTAAGCCGCTCCAACGGTCGAGAGCAGTGCCGGAGCGTGGGTCGACGGTTCCGATGCTGGTTTGGTTTTTCTGGGAAAATTCAATGAGTCACTCCACGGGGATTTTAGTTTTCCTCGTGTAATCGAGAGTTAAGGGGTTAATGGAGCGAAGAGGGTTTTGAGTATGCGGGAGAGTACCCAGTAAATATCATGGGCTGCACTGAAAAGGGGACTAGGACGGTTGGCCGCAATGCTATTCAACTGCAGCAATTCATAGAAAAGCAATCCATCGAAATTTCGATTCGTCCAAAATAGACTGACACCAATTTAGTGGTGCCCTCTATGAAAGGAATCGATACCATCGAGTATCTATCAGATGGTATTGGTTATACTATTAACTACGAAGGTAAATATGTAAAGGCAGATCAGAAAGGCAAACAGAATGACCTTATCCTACGTACTAGAAAGTTTTGTTCTACGTTGAAGAATAATCAAAGGAAAAAATTCTGAAATGAAAGAGAATCTGATATTAAAATATGCAATAATACTCCGAAATAATATGGATTTAAGTAAAATAAAATCAATGGTAGCAGGCTTGAGGATGTGAAATTCAATAGAATTCAATTGAAGAAAACATTTTTCAAAAATTTTTCCCTTAAAATGTAAGTTATATTACAAACTGGTCGTGTATAAAACATATCGTTGAAAATAGTATAAGTGAAAAATGTTTTTTCTTCAGTGGATTTAAGTAGTAAATTTTGAACGAAAAATCCTACCTCATTTATTTTCTCTATTATTTTAAAGGGGAAAAATCTTCAATCCAGCGATTTTATTCTTATTGCAAATAGAATTTAACTAGGCATTAGATAGTTGTAAAAATCAGAGAATCACCATTTTGGGACTTCATCTAAGTTATTATCATCTCATTTCTTATTTTCCTTTGATTCTTATGTACGCAAAAAGTTTAATCCCCATCGATATTAAAACCTTTTTAATTTTTCCTTTGACTCAAGAAAAAGTCTAGAATTAATTCTTGGTGCGTAAATTATATTGCGTTTAAATACTCAATACCCACTTTGAATATTAAGGGGTGAATTTTAAAATCAAATTGAGTTTATGTAAAAGAACCTTTATGAAGAATAGGCTTTTCTTACTTGTCTTCCACACGAAAAATGCAAATTAATAATTGCAGAGGTGATTAGCGCAACGCTGTCCTGAGAAATGAAGTAATCCATCAAAAACAGATGTTGGATAAAGCGAGTACGCCACGGGATAAACAGAATTAATTGAGACCTCACAGAGAGATAACCTTGAAAGATACTCGACGAATTACCTCTGTCGCCGAAGCACGTTTCGAGAGGAGTCCTATTCCAATTGGCGAAATATTGCAGAAATATATCGAAAGAGCTGTCTTAAAAGAACAATAATGGTTTTCTCGTTGTACAACTACTTTTTTAGCAATATATTTTCTCGGCTACTTTTTCAGGGAGTTGAGAAAAGGCTACGAAGTAAAAGTATGAACACAATATTTTTCTATATTTAGGATTCAATGATCACACAAGTTAAATTAGAATTGTGTATTTTGCTCTTTTACATAAAAAAATATTGCATTGAAACATCAAAATATTCAAAAGAGTTTTTAGCGATATCTATTTTTTCTGGAATACTAAGTTTTGATAATCTTTGCATACTACTGCATCATTACGGCTCATAATTTCTAATATACAGCTATAATTCAGGGTTTAGTATATGAAATGATTGGTTCCATATCTTACAATAATAGATTGCTTCATATTTGTAAACTCTATGCCAGTAGTTATTACATTTGCAATTTTAAGAATCGCCATATCTTCACAAATACCTCTAACCTCTTTTCTGGTAGGAACTTATTTCATCGTGAATCTTGACTGTTTAAAATTCTAGGGCCTTGCCTAATATGTATTGGCACAGTGAATGATAAAAACTGAGGTTCTTACTGTCCTTAGATAATTTATGGATTGAGTTGTAAGTGATGAATTTAATTAGGTGTCCATGAGCAGCTGATCAATTAGTTGGCCACCTTCTTGATATCTAAAAGAGCGATGTATGCTAGGAGCTAATATGTAATTAGAACACTTCTTTGGGATGAACAACATTTAAAGAGAACTTTTGTCGAAAATCATTCTTAATATCAGAAAAGACAGGGCTTTTCAAATCATTGATTATTTAATTCTTAATTTGTGTTTCTCATTAGAGATTAGAGAGTTGCGATTCCCGACAATGAGGGTAAAATAAAAGAAATTGACTCCAGGACGAATCGCTTTAAGAATTCATTCTTCCCACAATTGATACGCGATAATAAGACGCTAAAAAATAGCTCGAACATTCGGTGCTTACACCCCCTGCCACACGTCGAAAGGCGGATTGCAGTGTATCTATGTAGATTTAGATGTACGAGTTTCTATCCAACTTTGTTTGTGTTGAGCATTTGTGTTTCGTTTTTTACCCTTTCGAATCAGGAAGACCTGTGGCACCTGTCAACTCCTTCGGCCAACTCTTCCACCTTGAAATAGTTACTCTTACCATTTAAATTCACAGCGTAAATTCTCATCTCGTACGCTATTCCTGAGTCCCGCATCGCGATCTTTGAAACCGCTCATTACGTCGCATTTCTAAACGCGACCTCGTCCCTGAGCGTCTCCAGCCCCGCGGCACCTGCCTCGATCGAAAATCCTTCGGTACGCGTGGCTTACCCTACTAATGGATCTCTTACGGCCTTTTGCCAGCGTTCAAAGAGACGCAGTCCGCGCACCCTCTGGCTGTTGTTGCAGCTGCAGGGAGCGCAACTCCCTCCGACGGGGTCATCCGAGTGTGGGAGGAGACCTTTTGGTTTTGAAGAACCAAATGCTCCAGTTACCTCTCTGTGGGGTACTCCTCCTTGGCTGGTGTTTGGCAGTAGAAAAGAGGATGAGAGGGAGCTGAGTGAAAATGTTTTCGTAACTAGCGTTCCCCTCTGTCGGTGAATCGTGGAATCACACGCGTTTGTGCGGGGGATAAATCACGAGTTTTCTGCTTTCAGAGGGTTGGCTGCAGGTCATCTTTATCTTCCCCTCGGCGATGTCTTTTCTGGCCTCTTCCCCTCGATTTTTTTCTCTTCTCTTAATCTAGGAGAGTCTTTTGATCTGCGTCTGTCCTTGATTTGCGTTTCTATTATGCCTTTCAATTACTAAAGACTGCTTTTACAGTTTATTCAATGAATCCCCCCTACTCTGCCATTATGCTTGTTGAATTTACACCGTATGATTATGTATGCCTAAATAAAATCGCTAACATTAATGTACACGACATTCATAAAAGGTGTACAACCTGGGGGTGGCTGATTGGCTTTCTTATTGATCCTCTAATAATCCTCTCACCAATCTATGCCCTTCTTTCGCATAAGATCCCATGAAAACTTCCCATGTATTTTCATACTTATTATTTCCCATTTCTGTAATAGCAAATACAAAAAAGTACACTGTACTGATTGCAGTTACCTAAACCCTTGTTTTTCACACGCTACCGGCGAAGCAGATCGTGCTGTAGTTTCACTGAGTGAGCAGCTAAAAATACGGCCTTTAGGCATAAGTATTCTCTTTGAAAACAGAATCTCGAAAACTATTGCGCTGATCTAATTAATATTTTAAGAAAATCACAGTCAAAGTCTAATAATGTATTGATAAAAAATCAAAAAAGTTAAAATATGGGAAGACTCTCTAGTCACATGTAATGACAGAAAAAAGGCCAAAAATTTCGAAAAATATAAACTTTAAGTGCGATGCGGCAATGCGGCACGTCATTCCGTCATCCGATTTAAATAATATTTTACACAATTTATTTTCTAACCAACTTTAGGTGGTGTCCCGAAAGAATTTCAAACTTTCGAAAATAAGGACCACCCTAATGTAAACTGTACATTGTACAAACATAACTTTCCCATATTTTCATCTTCGTTAGGCAAGCTAAATGCAAACTGGATCTAATCATATTTACATATCTAATAACATTTAATATGAGATAGAGCATTTTTGGTGGTATCCATTAAATTAAATTATCTGCAAAGCTTATTCAATCAATTCAATATTGCCATCCGAACTATTTACCTATTTATACAAGGACGAAATTATTACAATAATAATTATTATATGAATGATATTCAATTTACTTTAATTACAGTGTTGAATGAATTTGATTAATTCCAAAAACCGGAAGTAATGACACATTAGGTAATCAAATATGATAGGTTATATTTATGATTAATTTTGCGGTTGTAATATTTCATAAATAAACATCACGATGTAATTTCAGTGTATTAGTAATTGGGCTCTTTCCGTGAGAAAACTTCCAATATGAATCTTCAAGTATGTGACAAATAATTGCTCCTATTAGAGGCTCTGTCGCAATACATTGCATTTAGAATACAATTTATTTTTGTTCGCACAATAGAACTTCTTTAATAGCTGACAGTACTCCTACGAAATGAATGTGGCCGTTACCCTTGATATTCTTCTCTTTTGTGTTTTACATTCGGAGTTATTGCTCGGGATTTCCCAACGCGAACTTGGTTACGGACCAACTAACTTCCCGCGTTAGTCCCACCATCTCTCTCCCCAGCTTTCCCTTTATAACTTTTTCTCTCTTCCCCTTATTTGTGTAATGCGTGACATATCTCGCCCGCGATTCATCTCCTCACGTTCACTTCTTTAATCTTCGAATCTCCTATCTCCGCCACTTTATCTTCCCGCGCCACACCCTCCATTCGGGATCTTAGTCCGACTCTCTTGGCTCAGGGAGCGGAGAAATGTTTTCATGTAAATGACTCGCTCTGTTTTGAATACGCTTCACTCATTCAGCCATCCCCCTTCTTCATTCTCACCCGCTCTCCCCTTTCTCCACGACTTTATCTCCTTCTTTTCTCGCCGCCTTCCATTGTCTCCCCGTCTCATTGTTCTTCGTGTCTTTCCGTCGCCTTTAACTTTCAAGAGATAAAATCATTTATCAATCTTTTATTCTCATTCTTAAAAACTTCCTAATCCCGAGGAAAGGTCTAAATCTCCCCGGTTTTCTTTCTCTTTTCGGAAGATATCCACCGGAGAGGGGATTCTTCGAGGGTAACTCGGAGTTGGTATCGAGGGGGCGATATCGGGGCGATTGTTGGCTTGCCATCCCCTGGATCTCGCGTATTTCTCCCCCCAATTTTTCAGTGTCTACGCTCTTTTTTTTACTCGCTCCGTACCCCGGAAAGGCGTCCAGTTTTCGATTTATAGCCGTAAAGGGCACTAAGCAGCTAGACGTGTTTGTGATAACTGGGCGATGATGAATGTGTGGGAAACCAACTTCCCGTGTTTATTTTCGCTCGTCTTTTCTTTTTCATCGTGAAAGGAGAGATTCGTGGCGCCTCGGAACAAAAGACTACCGTTCGGCGTTTTTCGCGGGAATCGTAGTGGAGTGTTTTGAGAAATAATTATGATGCTACACCCGGAAGGTGAGATGCTCGGTGAAGCGATGTTTTTGCATCGGAGGATTGATCTTCTTGGTTGTGCAAGTTAAGGAGCTCAATAAGGGATCCTGCGTGTTTGTCGCTGGAAGAAGTTGCGTAGAGAATGCAATGAGTATCCTTCTAATTCATTAATCATTCCATGATGTCTCTGGTGCCTTTAAAAAGCGTGTACGGCTTAAAAATGCATTGTTTCTTTTGAAAGATACCGCTAATATTATAACAACAGTTTGAAAGGTAAGCTTAAAGTAAACCTCATGATTAATATGATCCAAATGAAACTTTATTAGTGAAATTTTATAGAAGAAGGTTAAGTATGAAAACAAGAAATAAATTTTATCTTTTTATTGATTTTCCTCTATAAATGTGTCGGGTCAAAATCGATTGCAATTTATGCAGCTTATCTAAACATACGTTTGACCAAACTCGAGTGTTTGCGTCATGGAAATTATTTATTCTATTTACAATTATTCATTTACATTAGTTAGTTTTGCCTTGCCTGTTAAATTTCAAGATAATTTCAAAGAATTTAAAGGCTTTGCCCTCATACTATGCGGTGGGCTGATTCTGAATACGGTGGCACTTAGGTTCTCTGGCCTTACAATTCTCAAAGGTGTTTGTGAATTTAGAATGAAATTTCATTCTTGATATAAAATTCCATTCCATAATCTAATATCTCTCTTGTATTTGACGGTGATCTTAATGCAATATCAACGATAAGAATTTAAAGTTCAGTAATATTTTTGCGCTGAAAGGATTTCATTTGTGCCCAATTTATTACGTGGTAACAAAAACGGGTGTGCCAGAATGTGTGATCAAATACGTTATTCGAGACTGGGTTTGAACAACACATAGAATGTGCACGATGAAACGAAATGATATTACTAGGAAGCACTAGATTACGAACGAATCTAGACTGAATTATATTTGTAAAGGTCAGTGTAAAATTGGTAGGTAACTTACTTACGGATCAACTAAATAAGTTGCAAGTCTATGCAGCTTATATAAGTACCATCCCATACATTCAACTTCATGTCATAATATTTCATTTAACGAATTAGTAAGATTTCAAAGGTCTACGATGAGAATGAATGGAAATGTATTGTAAAATAGATTAAAGTATGATCTTGTTTTGTTAGCTCTAGTATTGGCTTATATATCATATATATTTCCGCAGATAAGGTGACCTCCAACTAATACAAGGTATAATTTTCGTCAGTTTTCTCGTTTTAGCATATATCTGTCGTACAAGGCGACCCCCAAAACCAACAACGGTCAATAAATTTAGTTTAAACAGCGATTATGATCCGGATAATAATACTGTAACGTGTATGGAATTATGTCATATTTGTTAATTTTCGATTGAACAAGTTTTATTTTCTTTCATCTGGCAGCATTGTCTTGCGATTGCTACAAACATTCGTAATGATGATTCTTGTATCCGTCCTATAAGATGAACAGGGATTTTGGGGTATTTTTTATGATTTACCTGTCATCTTATCTGCGGAAATATACCGTATGTTTTTTTAATGCTAAAATTATATCTTTGTAGCTGTAAATGTGTATTTTTTCATTCCTCGGATCATGGCAGCTTCTGGATTTGAAAATTATATTAAAATAATATCGATAGGGTTTTCACTAAGTAAAGAAATTGCTTGTTAAGTGAAATCTTTAAAATTATTCTCTTTCTTAAATGAATTACCAGCACTTGTAGGCAGAATACTTTTTGGCAATTTGCAAGGTAGCACTCTCAAGTTGCCGGGATATTAACCGTATTTCTTTCTCGATCCCTTTGTCAATTTTTTCTTTGAGTAATTACGCGTTCGAACAAGGAAACCTTTTTTCGGCTCGAGCGATTCTTTTGCAAGTTAATCGTCAAAGCGGACGCCGTTTCTTGGAAGTTTAATTAAATTTTAATTAACGCCGTAGTATCCAAACGCACCGACCGTGGAATACACGCAGGAATGCATCTGCAGCCTGTGGAGATGTAATTTCTAATCGCTCAAAAATTTTCTCGATAAATACATTTTTCGGTTCATTATCAAATGAGAGCCCGTAATTGGATCAGGGGAAAACACGTCTTTCATCCGAGTCAATTTTCGATCCGCGATCCAAAGGAGCGTTGTTGCCTCTAAGCGGCTTGGAAAATGAATTGTATCTGGGGCATAAATAGCCAACTCCTTCCCCAGGGAGATTAAAATATCCGACTGGTTTACGATTCTTTGCGATTGCTGGCAGCTTATCCGGCGATACTTTTTTCCCTTGTTTTCGGTCGCCCAAAGTTAGGCTTTGGACAAGTATCCTCTGTTCCGTTTAGCTATTTTCGCGCTAGGAAACCAACAGGCTAGTATCCCACCGCAAACTCAAAGGAATTCGGAAGCCTGGAAAGAAAAGCTACTTTTTTCGGAAAACTTCAGCGGGTAGGAAAACAACGAGTGAAATATTCGTGGAAATTTGAGGGGATGGATGTCTCTCCTTCTCTCTCCATCTCTCCCACGTAGCGACCGGGTGTTGTTGACAGGGTGCTAAGTGTCGGAAGGAAAGGGTATACTTCAAAAATGAATGCAGGGAGGTTGATAAGGGTACTGCCTACGTCATGCACATGTGAAGAAGTCTATCTTTTGACCCGTTTTTTACGTTTGGATTGGCAAATTGTTCATTACTCCCCCTCTATGATTCCTTTTGTCCCATGCGTTTACTGCTCGCTCTTTGTCACGCCTTAATTTTTCTAATTTTTTGTGCACTTCTTCCTTTAACAAAGGGCTTGACGATGCGCCGTGCCAAATCGCCTGAAGGGATGCGTTTATTCTTTGCTGACTCTTAATTTCTCTTCGTTTTGCTCATTGGTTTGTATTGCATCAGAAATTATGTCAAAAATAAATGGACGAATGATTCTCGACTTTCGTGTTCAATTCCAGGAAATCTGCAACTTTGTTCCCTTTAATGAAAAGAGGCTGCAAACATTACATTTTTTCGAAGACCACTATACTTTGAAATTTGTGTAGAAGATTTGAAATTACTTAAATATTCGATTTAGTTATTTACAAAATATTTTATTCTAAAACGGCCAATAATTAATTTCATGATACGAATTTCTATTGTACAAACACAAAACGTATTATTGCTGGGAACATTTCTCATTTTTCCAATTGCTTTCCTAGTTCAAAGCGTTCATCGTCTTGGAAGAGTTAATCTGTATTAGTAACTAGCGGAGTGCCCGTTGATTCTCAACGGAAAAATGAATGTAAATCGGAAGTAATGAAATTTACATATGAAAAAATTTAGACATGAGAACTCTTAAATTTATGAAAAAACAATACTTCTCTTCATCCTATGCGTCTTACGAAATCACAAAAAGAGCTACACAAATGTAAATCACAGAATAAACTAATGCAACAGTCGCCACAACATATAGAGGAAACAACTGAGTACCAAATGAATGGAGACGAAATCACAAAAATTGCCACACAAATATTGTGAACCACAAACGAAAACGAATGAACCAGTCCCTTAACACGTCTAATATGTCCGTTACACAGCGAGTCAGTGAAATCATCGCAACTATCAAATAAACGAATTAACAAATAAACGCCGCAAATTAATGACGATATATAGTAGTTAATCTAATTAGAACTCGTCCTTTTATGAAAATACACCTAATTTATCCTTAAGATGGCGTCGGCTGTTCTTTAATTTAATTACTTAACTCTTAATAAATAACCCTCTGCTGTTAAATTGACTGTTAGAATTTTGAAGAAAATTTTTATCCTATTGATAATGTAAGCGGCGCATCTGTTTAATTATATCGCAATAATAATTTGACCTTTATGTTGCAAAATCAGAGTTAACTCTTACCTTTTCTCTTGAATAGGATTTAATTTAATTTCAATGTTTTCAGATACCGTTGACGAAAAATATTGTCTTCCAATATTTTTATAAACGTGGAATGAGGAGGAGGTGGAATTTTCAAGTCCTTTTTTCCTTGGGAATTTTCCTGGGTGCACACCCTTATGTGAAAAGTCACCTTAACCCTTTCCTTATTCAAAGATGATATTTTCATGTATAGAGTAATATATCTGAAAAAAGTTCCCGAGTTTAATATTGGACTGAAGGAAAACCATATACCAGCAATACTTCATTCTAGAGGGAATTTCTATTGTATTTGTAACTGAAAATGAGAAGTAAATTAACGAAAAAGACTTCGAAAGTAAAATATCTTGTTAGAGGTCATACTTCGAAATGATGCTTATTCGACTAAATTCTTATTCAGTTTATCCAATTTGTCCTTGCCTAGACATAGAATCTATTAGTTACAGCAATGAAAATAATACAGGTATATTTTATCTCCTTCGATACTTGTCTGGAGTCCGTAAATTGAATACTACATTGACTTTTTTGGAATAATCAAACCATGCAAAATAAAACATTCATATTGAAACATATTCGTTCTGATAATATTTGAGCAAGCAGCATAGAACCGAAGCATAAAAATAAAGGACAGCCGCCCATAATCTGAGAGAGGTGTTCCATATTTAATAGTCTAAAAAACTTAATATCGTATCGGCAATCGTTTAAAACGAACATTTAAACATATTATTTAAGATATAACAAAATACCAATATGTATGATTATCACTATCAAGAAAATATATAGGTGGATAGTACCTGTACTTAAACACACCAATAGATGATCCACTAAAACATTTCTTGGTTTAATTTCCAATTCTATATCTAAAAACACAAAATCCGTTTACCTTTCCAGTCCGGCATAAAAGGATTGAGATTCCTTGCTGCTTAAATTCCAATTCTTTACACTTCAAAGAAAGCAATCACTGAATTCAGGGGTATTTCAACGATCTTGATTGATTCATTAAATGCACGGCAGGACGCTATATGAAACAATTAGTATTTAGATCGGAAATTAAGAATGAGAAAGTTATCAACTTACCAAGCTAAGAAGATATAATTACTTTATATGAGAAAAGAAGATTCATTTAATACGACGATAAACATTAATTTCACGTAAATAATCAATACATATTGGCGTTGCTATAAACAAAGCTTGATTGTTGCAGTCGCGCGTATGCTAACGAATTTGAATTCAAATTTAAAGATATCGAGTAGGTGGATGTAGGTGGACAGTAACTATACTTAAACACACCAATAGATGATCCAATAAAACATTTCTTGGTTTAATTTCCCATTCTATATCTAAAAGTACAAAATTCGTTTACCTTTCAAGTCAGCTATAAAAGGCTTGTCATTCCTTGCTGCTTATAAAGCCCAATTATTGACACTTCAATGGAAACAATCACTGAATTCAGGGATATTTCAAATATCTTGATTGATTTATTCTTCAGCGTTAAAGATTAAATTCACAGCGGGACGCTAAATAAAACGATTATTATTTAGAGCGGAAAATAAGAATGAGAAAGTTATCAACTTACCAAGCTAAGAAGATATAATTACTTTATATGAGGAAAGAAGATTAATTTAAGTAGTAGTAGTAATTATGAAGGTGCCTCGACAGCTGAGGTCATTTCGCACCTTTTCCTTTTGATTCATTTAATACGACGATAAACATTCATTTCACGTAAAGAATCAACAAACACTGGTGTTGCTATAAACAAAGCTTGGTTTTTGATGATGCGCTAATGCCGCTAATGCTAATGAATTTGAATTTAAAGATATCGAGATTGGCCTTGACGACGGGTTGTTTAGAATATCAGATTCTCATAAAATTTTCGTATTTAATTTACTAATTCTCACAACTTCGAAGTGAAAGCAATATTCTACTACCAAAATAAGAATCTTCATTCTATTTCCTTTGT
Source organism: Sympetrum striolatum (assembly GCA_947579665.1). NCBI lineage: Eukaryota > Metazoa > Arthropoda > Insecta > Odonata > Libellulidae > Sympetrum > Sympetrum striolatum. The sequence continues at coordinate 53,128,593 of OX388347.1, read as the reverse complement.
TTTGGTGTTAGTTTTAGTTTCAAAGGACCTTTATTTCTAATTTAATTTAGTTAAAGAAAAGTTTCGTGCAAATGATAAAAATGTCTTCCCATGTATTTCTTATGGAAACTATTCGACCCTCTGGAGTCGAACCGAGTACAGTTGGGTCAACAAAAATTAGCCTATCATTTGCGCTAGGGAGACTTTTAATATTGTACAAATTTTGAAATTTTATAAATAATTAACTTTAGAGTTATAGCGTGAAATAGATTTTTGACCCCAACTGGGGACGAACTGGGGACAGCTAGGTGGATAAAAGGTAGCCTATGTCACTCCCCGGATGACAAATGACCATCATACCAAATTTCATCAAAATCGGTTGGATAGTTTTTGAGTGATGCTGTAACATCCAGACAGACAGACAGACAGACAGACATGAAAATTTCTAAAATGTGTTTCGGACTCGGGAACAACCCTAGTATCCAGCAATACAACTTTTTTTGAAATCGGATCAATGTACAGACACGACCCCCTCTACAGATTTATTATATATATAGATTACACCTTTGTGTTAACAAAAAGACTCGCCTGATATTAGCGATTGGAGCCGGCCGGTAAAACTAAAAAATTGAAATTATAAGGTTTTAGGGGCAATTTTCTATAGTGTTATCATAGAGTAACTATACTATAGTTATAGTTACTAAAGGTTACTATACTATAGTTACTATAGGTATAGTAATCTATGGTATAATGTATGATTGGCTCATATATATTGTCGAGGTTTAAGAGTTACATAGCTCTGGAAAATTTACTCCTTAGTCTGTAAAGTATCGAGTCCTAGACCTAAACTTTCCATAATTTTCTGCCAAGAGCTCAGGAGAGGGAGTGAGTCTAAGTGACGTAAGCAAGACGAGGGGTGAGATAGCTAGTCCTTGTTTTCCTAACTCAGCCAGAACGCTATCACTGCTAAGAGTACATGCGAACTAAGAGTCATGTAAACGAAGCACAATAACCCTATAAGTAACACCTTTCATCACGTTATAAAGGAGTTAACAAGATTAAGGACATTATTAGCTACCACTATCACATAGAGCGTCACTCATACTCCAGTAGCTTTCATATTATTATATATATGAACAAGACTGATACAATAGTATGTGATACACGCATATTCCTCTTTCCTGTTCGAAAAGACAAATGCAAATGTATTCAATTCATTGAAATATTGTTGCTGGGAATTAACTTATGCAATTCTAATTCAAGATAGTTTCCATAAAATATATAAGTTTGCAAAACAATTTATTCTTAGAAAACCACTTATGCCAATAAAATTCTGAAAGACGTAAAACTGGAATTGTTCAAATATCTAAGTACTATTGTTTCAAGTGTTTTTGTTACAGTAAATTGTTTTGTATGATTTAATTCCACCAAGTATCATCGAAGCAGTTCAATTTTATATTAACTTGATAATTGTTATTATTATATTCAGAATACAACCCATGAATCGCGAAATAAATTATGATGATCTTGTTAATTATTTATTAACATCATATTTATATCATTCATATAATCCGTGTATTTCTTAAATGATTTGAATGATGTGAATTGGATTAGTTAAAATACCGGGAAGGCGGATATGAGTTTTACGTTCCAATACTGATGGTTCTTATAAGGAAGCCATGTAAAATACAAAATAATTTAGATAAATATTCTGGCACTTCATATTTCAGCTTTTACGACGCTCATATGCAGCAGAGGTTTCTTAACGTTTAGCACCTTCTCTATTCTAATGCTCTCTGGCCGCAGTCACGTACCGGGGAGATCTACGGGCTCTCTCGTGTTAAGAGTAACCCGCTCAACACAGCTCTCACTCACCTTTCTCCATCTTCTCTCTAAGTTTCTGCCGCCTCTCTCTTTCTTTGATTGCCTCTCCATTTAAGGCGAAGAGGAAGGATAATAAGTCGGCATCCTCTTTGATGCCGACGCGCGGAGAGAGTAGGGAAAAATAGTTGTATCGTCGACGAAGTAAATAATGGAAGAGATAAAGTCCGTCTAGGAGGAGATAAGTCTTTCGATTAGCTGGCGAGTTGAGAAAAGGGTTGGTGTTCATAATTCAGCAAGAGGCGCTTTTTTGTCGCCATTCGCGTTTGTCGAGGCGCTCGCTGCTCGGAATACTAACGGTTGCCTGTGGAGGAAACTAGTTTGCAACTAAGTTTTGCTGAATGTATGTACTTGTGTGGAGATCCAAGTTTAGTGGTGCATCAAATTACAATATATTACCACACCAGTTAAGATTTTTTCATTTGAGGAATACTTTTTCTTAGCTCCATAAAAACGTGACAAAATTGATTTAAACGCGTTGCGGTGGTTGCATAATTTTCAGGAGTGCATAAATGTCTGCGTTGCGTATACGATGATCATGGGGCTGAGAGTTGTCAGAAAGTGGCCACTTCGAAGAGACAATTTCTGCTTTCTTAATTGCTGATTTTCTATCTTCCAACACATATTTAAGTTTTTAATTAGATAAGTATTGTATTCGCAATTTATATTTGCTAAATACCTGTCACAAATGCTGGCTCGGTCTCTTCTACGCATACTGTTATCAACTCATCAATTACTATCCTTAGGCAAAATATATCTTATCACAATTTATATAAATGTTTTATAAATTATATACCTCTGATGGCAATTCTATTATCCCTCTCATAAAAAAACCGCATTCCAGAGATCTTTTACTGTTTCTACAATCAATCTTTGGAATGCATTGCCAATTAGTCTAAAGAAAGTGCAGAGTTTGTCTCAATTTAAGTGAAAATTATTTGAGAATCTTCGAATCCTGTAATCTGGTTGTGTGTATATTTTATTGTATTTTGTAATTTGATTGTATATTTATACCGATTAATTATAAAATTGTGTTATTGACTTGCTTGCATTTCGCTGCGATTTTTTTCGGGTTTTTGTTCAGTTTGAATTTGACTTAAGGTGGCTTTTCGCCACAGGGCATTTAATAATAAATGTTGTATATAAACATATATACATAATAGTAATGATTTGACTACAATTACTTTACTTACCCCACATCCAACATTAATAATTAATGTCAACAATGCTTCATTTTTGTAACTCTATGTAATTTCTCGTTATTGATACGCGACATGATATCTCTATATTTTCATCTGTTTTTATTTGAAGTGCACTTTAATCTTTCCGGCAATCAATCATCGACATCCATCTCTTGCTGCACACTAAAGATCTAGTCTTGTTTAATACCTCGACCTCTCTTTCAATGTTATTGAGAAAAGAATCATGCTTCTTTTTTCTACTCTTCTTTCGGAATATTGTCGTTTGCATTTGCGCAATAGAAGGTTTTACGTTAATTTTGGAATTCCGAAAGCAAAATCTGCAACCTAAATCGAGCAAAGCAAAAGCTCAGCGTCAAACATTTGTGCGCACACTAAATCCAACTAATCTTCTTGGCGAATCCATTTATTAGTTTCTTGACGCAGAGAATCTGATAATCCAAATATACACATTTAAATATAAACTGATGAAAAGAAGCGAGAAAAAAAAAATCTGATGTGGCCAGCACATGACTTTCTCCATATATAAGATGTAAATACTTATCTACGACAGTAATTTCGAACTCTAAACATTATAAATAATGTTGTTCGGGACATGCTGGATGAAAAACGATGAAACTGGCCTTTCGCCCATAGAGCCCAGAGCGCCCACAAAGTACATAATCAGCAACTTCCGGTTTATCAGTATTTCAGGAATAACTCCTAAAAAATCAGTGATACGAAAATATGTTTCATACAAAAGTTATACTAAATTTATTTTCTAAAACATTTATAAATAATAGTTTATACCTAAATATTATATTTATGGAGATATTTTGAAAACCGGAAATGAGCCTTGAAGAATGAAGCTCAACTTTCGGTTAACCGATTTACTCCAAAAACTAATCAACTCTAAAGACTTTAATAAAAGTACTACATATGAAATTTGGTGTTGATCCGCCAAATAGTTTTCATGTTAGAGCACCCACAAAGTACATAATCATCTTCTTCCGGTTTATCAGTGTTTCACGAATAACTCCTAATCAACCGGTGATACAAATATATGTTAAATACAAAAGTTATAGTAAATTACATTATCTAAAACTTTTATAAGGTATACAATATACGTATATATCATATTTATGGAGATATTGTGAAAACCGGAAATGAGCTTTAATGAATAAAGCTCGACTTCCGGTTGACCGATTTACTCCAAAAACTAATCAACTCTGACAGCACACACCACAGTACTATATATGAAGTTTGGTGTTGATACGAACAATAGTTTTCACGTTAGAGCGTCCACTATCACACACACACACACACACACACACACACACACACACATACACACAGACATCATTCCGAAAATGGTCAAAACGTGTTCTAGGGACCCCAAAACATGTATTTCCGTTGAAATCTCGAAGTCGAATTTTTTCATGAAAACAATACTTTCTCTATACTTCGTATATGGAGAAAGTAATAAATGAGTAAATATAGGTTTTCATAATTATAATGAAATGTTATAATAAGTTGCCATTGCAATATTTTGCAAAATTAAAAAAAAAATATTTTGGTTAATCTAATTCAATATGAATTTTTATGGTTTCGCGATGTGTCCTAAATCTTTCGCAATCGTGCTTAAATCAATGACGTCAGTATAGCCAACAAAACTTCCACAGTATTTAATTACGCATTAATTTTCCTCTATCATATTAAGATGAAAGAAAATATTATCTGATTGCGTCTGCAGAATATAAAGAATATTATCATAGATATAATCTTTGATAAGTTCCACCATATATCGCCAGAAGTCACAAATTATTACTCCGCCATATTCCCGAAGACAAAATTACTCGCTTGCAAATAATGCAGCAAGTGATTTTCGCATACAGCGATTCAAATATGCTTGAGTAATTTGGGAATGTTTCTCTTGAATTTACAGTATACTTTTTCTTTTGTGATTGAAAATTTTGGATCCTCCATATTTAGGGTATTTCCTGTGTAATTATCAAAGTACTACTAAATTTAATTGAAGTAATTTTTCATTGTTAACCTCCCTAGTATCGTCTCACATACAACTGTGAAATCATTTTTTTTTAATAGCAAAGGATCCAAGTGAACAATAAAATTTGTTCTCATACTTTTTTGGATTGGCATGGTTTATTCCACGAGTAAGAAATAATCAACACAATCATAAATATATATCGAATACAGCACAATTCTTCAAATTGTAATCTAGCTGAACTTCTATTAGAAAAGCTGATCGCATTTTTACACGTGCTCGTAATTCATGAAATGTCAGTAAAAATCGTAGTTCTTATGTGCTCCTAGCATACGCAGCCTCACTCTGTTACTTATCTATTTTCCGCATCGTTTCCGAGAAAATGAAGAAAACCTCGTCTACGAATCCACTTTGAATCTCTAGTAAGAGCATTGCTGGAATTGAAATACTATCTGCATTCCTTTTCCTCGTTGAAAAAAGCCTAGTCAAAGGAATTGAAGCTTCTATTTCCAAACCGCAGTTCCTTTCTCTTGCGAGATTTAGAACTTGAGGAGTACGGGGCTCCTTTTATGTGCCAACCTTTAGAGTGAAAAAATATCTCCCTCGCCATCTTCTCTTTGTAACCTAGACCTTGTATTACACTGGCCTCTCTTTTCGTTTTTGGCTGCAGGAGCGAGGCAAAACTAATCAATCAGGAGCGGCGAAGTTTATGAATTCAGATGTAAAAAGGGCAAGATTTCCAATTTTCTCTCCGCAAACATTAATAAGAACCGAAGAGGTCCCCGTGAATGTAACGAATGGACCGGGGAGAGAAGAGAGGAAAAATTAATTCCCTCAGGAATGTATGACCGATTTAAATGAAACAATTTGAACTCGCAAGGGTTAAAAGGGGAGTATAAAATACAAGGGCATGTAAATGTATCCTCTTCCTTGCATAAAAGGGCCTTTGTTAAACCGAGAGACTGTATCCTCCTCTCTCCAAACCTATTTCCGTCTTAGGTGAAAAAAATCTCCCCCAGGAGAAAAAGAGGTCTTGCATTCGCAACGTTAGAGCCTTTCTCTCTTTCACTCCCGTCTCTTTCTTTGGTTTCGCGTCTCGCAGAAAGGGCAGAGACACAATCCGAGATCCGCAGTATGCCCGAGATGCGCAATTACTCTTTGGGAGTTAATGTTAAGGAGGAACGTGCAGAGGGTTGGATTACTATTGAGGAAGGTTCGGCGTTACTTTTGAAACGAAAGATTTAAATCGAAAAGGACGAGTTTGAAGGAAACGATGGATTCAAATGGATTGGGCTTAATTTGTAAGCCTGGGGGAGGAATTTTGAAGCGTTCATTAGGGTGTGGAAGCTAAAGTATCGTTATCTATTCTAAAAGTTGTTATGCTGGTTGGTTTTTCCATGCGAAAATGTATGAATATCCTGTTTGAATTATCACTTATCTTCCAAGAGCTCGAACGACCAGTATATAATTTTCGGTGGTCCATTTAAATTATCAGAACTAGAATCAATTATCCAAAGAAGAACGGACATTAAAATAGAGTGACGGGACTGGGCATCGAACCCGGATCTCCCAGTTGACGGTTAAGGCGAACAGTCTTCAGGCCTGTTCTTCCTTGGGTAATTCTTAAGTGTAGGTATGTCTTAACTTGTAAAGTCACCTATTACAATTTACCTTGCATAAACAGCTTACAAAACTTAAAACATCAATGAATTTCAATTATCATGTGTTAAGATTTTCTATTACATTATTGTCAAATAACGCGGTGACGAAAAAGTTGACCTTTAGAACTACTATATCCAAGGAATAATAATATTTTTGTAATATTGTAATAATTTCTTTTAACAAAACCAATAATAAAGTACATTTATGTTGTTCCAATTTCCCATATTCAAAAAATAAAAAATAATTTATATCCAAAATTTTACGTATATTTTGCAGACCAATTTGAACGAGGATATTTCTTGCTTTTGTTAACCCCATAACTAGTCCACCCTAATTTCAATTGTTTATGGAGAATTGTCGGTTAAAATTGCACTGTCGAGCAGGACCAAATTTTCACTGAAGTACGCTACATCTATACACTTTCAATACACAGAGTTGGAGAGAGAATAGGTATAAAAAATAAATTCCTTTTCATGAAAACGTTTTTCTGAGCTTGGAAGAAAAAAGTGGAGGATGTCAAGGATATGTAGGAAAAGTTACCGGTGGAAGGATGAGATATCAAAGACATGGATATCCAAAGAAAGAGGCTCTATAAAAAAGTTTGGGTGCATTCAAAGGTAAGGGAAAAGTGAAAGGAAGATAGTCTAAAGAGAGAAATATAGAAAGATAAATCTAGGATAACAGAGAAGAGCAAAGGGTCTAAGATTCGTAAGAAAGTTCATCTCTCGACTATTAAATCATAACATGGAAATGGTCGTGTTCTCGAACAGAAGATTTGATCCTGGACGCACCAGAAAGATGGGAAAAATATATGTTTCATAGAATGGAATTGAAAGAAGGATCTTAGAGGAAGAGGAAAAATAGTCGAGGATCAGAGAAGAAGGGTCGCGGAAGGGAAATGTCCTTTTTCAAGAAGCAAGGAAAAGGGACTCTTTTTTTTATTTGGAGGTTTGAGAAAATTTCCACTACTACCGAAAGGAGGGGCTAAAAACACACTCCAGTATTCCACCTTTTTTGAAGGATTTTTTCGCAAATTGCATACATTGTGACTTCCGTTGATATCCGTTTTCCCTCGAATGTTACTGAAGTTGAGAGAGTGAAGAAACAAAATAAGAAATACTCAATTTTATCCTTAAGAGCTCCTTTGGGCAACGATCTTCGTTTATTAACTTTATCTAGGGTGTCCAGAAACTGATTATGCGAAATCGGAACGTTAAACATAGCTGATAAGAAAAATACGGGACAAGACCGGTACGGATATCTTCTATTTAAATTGTCCTATAATTTCCGCATTTTGGGATGATATATATTCAAGATATATCTGTTATTCTTAAAAATAAATAGTTTCTTCATAGTATAATATGTAAGAAGAAGCAAAATATTTCTCAGCTAATATGAAAAATACGGGAAATGACCGGTACGGATATCTTCTATTTAAATTTTCCTATAATTTCTACATTTTGGGATGATATATATTCAAGATATATCTGTTATTCTTAAAAATAAATAGTTCCTTCACAGTATAATATGTAAGAAGAAACTAAATTTTCCTCAGCTAATATGAAAAATACGGGAAATGACCGGGATAGATATTTTCTCTTAAATTCTTCTATCGATTTCGTATTTTGGATAGTTATCCAATCGCAATGAATCTACTATCCATAAAAAAAGAAATATTCGCTTAACAGAATTATATTTAGGTCAAAATCAATCATATTTGTGACAAAATAAGGATCACTAACGCTTAAAGCTCGCTCGAATTTATAAACACATAACGTAAAGGGTGTATGGTAACTTAAAACTTATAATCGTGTCTCGAGGAAATATCCTAAGGTAAAATGGACATGAAAAAAGTGACTTAACATGGACTCGTCGTTACTTTGGAATCACCTGTCGCTCCCAACTCCCCCATACCAAGGCCCTTTACTCTTTAAGAGTCTCTTCCAATGTCACAAGGAAAACCTCCACCCACTCCACCACTCTGTTAATAAATATCCCGCACACTGCCGATTTTACTTTGTGAGAACTCCTGAGGAGGAAAGCATCGCTTCCAAAATTTGCATTGGGTGTTTCTAAAAATAGTGGCGAGAATTTTCTGATATCTCCGAATACCGGTGAATGACGCGAGGAACGCCGACAAAGACGGCTTTTGGAGATTTGAAACCCCTAATTTCGACATATATTTAATTGAAAATCTTGAATTTAATTAAAAATTTCAAAATAATTTGATTTAAATCTTCTCCTTCGTTGGATTTCATCTTCTTTGAACTGCTAGTTTATATCTTACTATTCTGTGTCGATCTACTGATGATTCCACGAAAATGTGCAGGAAACGTATTTCAGATATGCGAGAAGACACTCCGAGGCACAAATTAATTTCGTTTACCGAGAATTTACACAAGAACTCCAATCGAAATTGATTTTCCCGGCTTAAACACATTCTACCGTTTACTTTTTCTTCCACCTGGATGTTATCACAGCCTCTCCGATGTTTCCATTATAAATGGAACTTTCTTTTCAACGATTATTGACCGATTGAACTCAAGAAAGTAAAATTAATTCCCGCGAAGGAGCGGAAGGAGAGAAAAAACAATTGTATTCCAGAGATTTCCAATTAGGTAGTCAGTCGGAACGTTTCCACACTTAGGTGCGCAAACACGCGGTCGGCGCTGAAATTTTCCAATCGGTTGTTTCAAGCCCCCGGCGATACGTTAATTTGCAATGAAAGTGAAATCCATTTCTGCCCATTCCTACTCTTCTCGAAGACAAACACATTTATTGGTTTTATCCCACGAAGATAGACCTTTCCGCCGAAATGTCATCCACTCACCCATCGATTACATCAGAGTGCCACCGCGAATCTGCTTGGGGATTTACTACGTAACGAATTTCACTTTATGGTAATATGATCACTCAGAATGATGGGTTGCGTAAATTTTTTATGCAGTATGTGTAGATATTATGATCGTACGAAGAATGTAATAGTGTTTGTATCTAGTCTTTCGTAATTTCGGATCGCGCATATGGTCACGGTTCATTTTTCTGTACAATAAAGTTAGGGTTGCATGCAGATTATTGAATAAATCTTTTCTATCATTTGCTGCTTTCATTTTTAAGATTCGTTTTATATTATAATTTCAAGATTTGAATAGAATAAAAAATATAATATTGGATTGAATTCATTTTTATGACAAATAACTTGAAATCAACTGCTTTAAATACAATTAAACTCAGGCATTGTATGATTTGTAGGTCAGTAATAATCTAAGAGAACTGCTGTGAAAGATAAAATACAACCTTAAGTCTATTTATTTGCAGATAAGGTTAATATGAAGCGCAGGTACGCTCTTAATACTGGCGAAAGCTGACAGTAACACAGAAACAATTTATTAGGTTTTGTGATTGTAGATCCTGAAATAAACCTCCAATGACTGACTAAGTATTTTTCTGAAATCATCCCCTGCTTTTAAAGTATCTGTATGATGGATAGGATCCTTACTGGCTGACAATGGAAAGAAATTATATTTTTATATAATATTATTTTGAGTGAATTTTGTTATTTACTATAAACCATGGATGGAAAAGTATTTTCTCTTGACGAATACCTTTCTACTTTTGTTTTCTTAAATATTAAAGTAGTTCATGTAACCACTTCAAGATAGGGGATTTCTATGGTTGAAAATAATAGAAAACGTAACAGATCACAACAAAATCATTGATGAATACCATTCAGGTTGCATTATCATTATCTCAATTGATTATGCAGACGGTAAAATACGCATATTTATTTACGCATATGCATATTTTTTCTTGTCTATTAACTTACTCTTCTTTCTGATTTATTAATCACATCCTGTGGTAGACTTGTCACTAAACAAAAACACGATTCATAATTAGAGGCAAAAATTTGCATTTAGTATCCTCAAGTGAAAAATATGCGACTTGGACAAAATCAACAGCAAGGGGAAACCAAATTAAGGAAGGATTACATATCCTCTGCACCCGTCCGATTTCAAACGGGCGTGCTGCTAATTTCGCTCATCTGGTAATGTTTATTGAAGTGCTCAAGTTAGTCTCGCCGTCAACTGCATCCGCATCCGGATATCACGTCGAATTACACCATCCGCTCGCTATCCTAAGCCTCTTTAGAGCAGCAAAGGAGTGATTCAATTATTTTACTTCGCCAAACGAAGAGTGACCGGACGCGGGCCCGTATATCTTTTTAGTGCAATAAGCCAAATCCTCCGTATTTTTCCTCAAGAGTCCCGTATTCTCGCACAATCTCTCGCCGTCCGCGTCCATCATTTCGGACTAGTTATTAGGCCCTTAATAGCTCGGACTAAGTCACCCTCCTTGCACCGTCCAAAGCGGCACACACGGTGTCTTTCTGCATCGGTGGAGGCACTCTGACTGTAATTCACCGTGAGGGAGACTGTGCACTATAAGGAAGCACGGCCGGTAATAGGATTTGAGAAGGGAGAGAGTGTATGGACTTAGTTACGCGGGCAGGAGGGTTTTTAGCGCACGGCAGTAGATGGAGCATTCAATCTCTCTGTGCGCGTCTCAGGCTGCTTAGAGGGAAATGCACGCTTCCTCCGAGATGAACTGGCTTCCTCACTCCACAAGGCTAATCGACTGCCTCACTTAGTCCAACCTCTCAATCCCTCGGCCTCCGCTATCTGCAATCCCTTATCAAAGCCCCTTTTTACGTCGCTCCCTCCTGAAAGGGTGTCTTCGTAACTGCCCGACCAAGGTTGAATTCTTTACTTTTTTCAAATGGTCAGCTTTAGGTAAAAAAGCTCCCACTCGAATTCAAAGGTGTAAGATAATGGCCGCTCTGAAATTTTCAATTATCTACCTCTTTCCAATTATGTTTTATTTATTGCGTTGCGATGCTCCGTGAATCAGAATTGTCCTACGTTCATATGATGGAGGATTTCTGCCAAGAATTTCTGCTAACGTTGGCTTCATTTTCGATTAAATTTTACAGGATCGAGTGTCTGATTCTTGTACATCTATCTCTTAATATTTTATGTTGAAATAGTAGATACATCCCATCTCTTTCCTTGGTGAGAACACTTGGAAAACGGTCATTGTTAACAATCGACATATTTAGATTGAAGACTTTTCGTAGTTTTCGTTAATGTAATGAGCAGAAATTGCGAAATTGTTTTAGATTGATAGTAGCAGATATTAACCCTGAATTAAAAAAGTATTTGTTTAAGGAATGAAAAATCTGGTATCAGAGTACGAGTACTGCTCTAGTCTGTCGGTACCCTCTCTATTATTAACTACTAATATCTAGTAGAGAGAATGTGGTTTATTAGGCAAGATGATGAGTAAGGTAGTTTGCGGTAGCCCCCCACAATTACTTCGTCGGAGACTACTGCGAACTACGTTACTATGTATGTACTATTTACTTATTTTTTATATTTCCCAATATTTAGTTCATAAATGAATCGATTATGAAATAACGCAATGACGCCTTAATTCTTTTCCCGTTAATTTATTTACATATCAGTGCTATATTAATGTAACTAATTAATATTTCTACCACCGAAACTGTGTAACGATTCTCTATCCCCGAGAGAATGTCATGTCTTCTCTTGGGTTGATTCATAGAATATTTAGAACTATTAACATTGAAATAGTTCCGTCCCCTGTTGTAATAATTCCATTACTTCGGTTGTTTCCCAATAACAATCAGCTTGAGGATAGATATAATAGAGAATATGTATGTGAGCACCATTTTTTAATTTCCTGAAAATTAAATTTATATTACTATTAAGAAAAATAAATTCTATAGCGTATGCTCGTTGATCCACGGATTTCTACCTTCTCAATTAGTTTTCCTTTCATTTTATATTTCGGCTTTAATTACTTTTATATTTTCCATAAAAATGTAGGATAGGAAGGATGTAGATTTTCCATAGTAATAAAATCATTCATTGGTACCGTAATTGTAAACTACAGCCCCGTACGTTTCGCTACGTCTCAAATGCGGGTGAATATGGTAGACCAGTGATCCCTTGGGAATGACTGACCAACAGTGCGTGTTAAGGTTTTATTATTATCCACCTAGAGAATCAATGACTTGCAGAATATTGATAATGAACTACATCACATATACTTCCCATAACCTCTTTATTTGACGTATTGGTGTTGTTTCATGACTTAAAACTTCTAATACTTGATCATTTAATTTAAAGGAGTTGATTTTACCTATCAATATTGATAAGGTATTGAATCCCATCGATTTGTGAACCCTGACGCTGGTTTCATTATCGTCTTGTTGTTTGAAGCCGATACCGAGAATCTATGTAAAATTTACCCTTTCTATTAATTGATATTATCGAATAAAATATTTCTTGGTGCAATGTCAACCTTCCTTCCAGGCTTCCAGGTATTCATATGGAAAATGTGTGTTTACATTTGGTCAAAACGTAACAAGGTTCGATTCCCGGTGGGAGCCAATGTGCGAAATGACCTAAACTGTCGAAGCGCTTTAACAATTCTACTATACTAAGTGAGAGAAGGGGGAATTTCGAGGGTTTCAATATACACATAAGGGACTTTTGGAGAAAAAATAGAAAATATCCGGGTCATTCCACGCCAATTCGACAAGGTGATGTCCCTTGAGGTGACCGATTTTGACCAAATTTGGCAGATCGCTTTGATTTGATAACAAAATAAAAACCCTCAAGCCGTTTTGCAATTAACGCATTTGTTTACGAAATATTGCAATGTTTAAAAATTGAAATTTTACAAAAGTGCCTTCGCATTCGAAGCCATATCTCCGGTAATATAGAAGTTAAAAATACAAAACATAGCTTAATTTAAAGGTCTTGTATTACAAAAGATAATGATAGGAAGTTTTTATAAAATTTAAACAATTTAATAATGTTTATTACAATTTAAAATTTTCAAATCGATTTTTGACGATGTAACCACCCCTTCGATTTTTCTCATTTTTTAATATGTTGTACATACAACCCTCCTCTACAATTTAAAAAAATTTGGCGAGGGTAATATTTCATTTAAGAAAGAAAAAAATTTTTGAGTATAGGCGTGACGCTCGCCGCGGCTCCGCGCCGTCCGGCTCGCGCGCTGAACGTTCGGAAGTGTGGCGTCTCATATCTCAGCACGCTTATTCTTCCATCTGCTTTTCACCAATTTCAACTGTTCTACCAATAATATTAAAACACCACTGACAGCAATGTTAATAAAGGGAGTCACGATATACCTTATGCTGTCAAAGAAAAACACAGAAGGTCTTGACGAACGTTTCGCTACTACGTGTAGCATCTTCAGAAGAAACCTCGAGACTGAAATTAACCTGAAAACAGCGAGCAGAAGGAGGAAAAAACAAAAGAAGGTCGCTAAGCGAGATCAACGCGGCTGAACAAGGATCTGTCGAAATCAGTGTCAAAATTCATGAGGTGTTCCCGATTTTATAAATAAATAAATTCTCCCAAGCGTCTAAACCTGAATTAGCAATGTGAACAAGGCTTAGATTATCTGCGTTAATGTTGTGTGCAAAGTCAAACATATGTTTTGCAACAGCCGAATTAGAAAATCTCCCAGATCTGAAGTGGGCTAGATGTTCTTCAAACCTGATGATAGTTCTCCTTTTTGTTTGGCCGATATATTTTAGTTCGCAATCTGGGCAGGATATACAGTAAATGCCAGAATTATGAAGCAGTTCAGTCTTGTCCTTAGTTGAACCTAGCAAATTCTTTAAATTAATATCGTTTTAATGACATACTTTAAGATTGTTGTGTTTAAAAATTGTGAGGAGACCTTTAGTTAATGAAGGAAAATACGGTATTTTAATAAATTTTGAACGTAAAGTATCAGTAGTTTGAGAAAGAGTAGAGCATTGACTAATCAATTTTTTAAATTTATGTCTCTTAACTAAAGTATTAATTAACGAAGAATCGTAACCTAGCATGTCAGCAGTATTTTTAATGAAACTTAATTCTTTATTATAACTAGTAATATCTAGAGGTAGGTTTACAAGTCTATGAACAAGATGATGAAAAGCTGCGTGTCTGTGAGCTAAAGGATGGAACGAGGAATTAGGAATAAAATTATTTGACGAAGTAGGCTTTCGATAAACATCGAAATGTAGGCGGTTAGAGACTCTAGAGACCATTACATCAAGGAAGGGTAAACAATTGTTCTGTTCAACTTCAAATGTAAATTTAATTGAAGGGAACAAGCTATTCAGTTTTGATAAGAAGGAATCTATGCGCATAATAGAGGTGTCAAAAACAGCAAAAACATCATCCACGTATCTTAACGAAACATTAGGGAAGTAGTCAAAGATTTGTTTACATACATTTTCAAAATGATTCATAAAAATATTAGCAAAGAAAGGAGAAAGAGGATTTCCCATGGCTGTACCAAAAGTTTGTGTATAATATTTGTTATTAAACTGAAAGTAATTCTGGTACATACAAATTCTAGTAAGTGAAAGATACTCAGCAATAATCACATCAGAAAAACCAAAATCAGTAAGACAAGTATGTAAAATATTTAGAGTATCATCAACGGGAACACTGGGAAATAAACTGCAAACATCAAAAGAAACTCTTTCAGATCAGAGTCTTTTAATTCAATTTTGGAAATCTTGTTGATAAAATCAAACAAATTCACTATTGAATGATTGAACGAAAAAGGTAGGTTATTAAATTGTGAATTGAGCCATTTTGCAATATAGTAAGTAGGAGAATTAATGGCAGAAGCTATAGCTTCTGCCATTAATTCCTGTCTCATAGCTTTGTATTATTGCCTGTCTCATAGCTTCAGTATTCTTGTGAATTTTTGGTAAACAGTATAATTTAGGAATTACAGGGTTAGACACAGATAATTTATATTTCAAAGAGGATGATATAAAATTAGGACACCTGTTTAAAGTATTTTTAATTTGTAAAACATAACTATTTAGAGGAGATTTGGTCAAGGTTGTGTATGGGCCACCATCTAATGAAGACTGAGAATTCTGAAAATACTGTTTTTTTATCTAAAATCACTACTAAATTGCCTTTATCTGCTTTTAAATAAAAGCAATCTTTAGATCTTAATTCTTTTATAATACTATAGTAATTGGATGAGTTAGGTAAGTGTAATGAATTAAGATTCTTGGATAAAGTTCTCCTACAAGATAGCCTGATTGAAGTTTTGGTTTTGTTATCCAAATATTGAATACCACTTTCTATGCTGGCCACTAATTTATCTAACAGTGAAAATTTTGGTGGAAAGGCGAATTTCAGACCCAGGCTTAATATGTCAAGTTCTTCAGCAGAAAAAGAAGTAGATGAAAGATTTCTAACAAAGCTATGAGAATTAGAAGTAACAGTAGTCAAATCAGAGGGAGCAATGTTGGAACTTTGAGGTGAACCATCCCTTTGAGAGTGTTTTTCAATTACCTCGCTTGATATTTCCTTGATTTATGCATTTTTTGCTTGAAATAGGTGTTTGATCGAGGGATTGTAACGTCTCGTTCAGTCTGCCTAAGCGACTTTCTTTTCCCGGAGTGTAATGACTCCCATTGGTTAAATCAGTCGGCAAGGGTGAAGGGAATTAAAGGGTCGGTTAATATTGGTAGAACAGTTGAAATTGGTGAAAAGCAGATGGAAGAATAAGCGTGCTGAGATATGAGACGCCACACTTCCGAACGTTCAGCGCGCGAGCCGGACGGCGCGGAGCCGCGGCGAGCGTCACGCCTATACTCAAAAATTTTTTTCTTTCTTAAATGAAATATTACCCTCGCCAAATTTTTTTAAATTGTAGAGGAGGGTTGTATGTACAACATATTAAAAAATGAGAAAAATCGAAGGGGTGGTTACATCGTCAAAAATCGATTTGAAAATTTTAAATTGTAATAAACATTATTAAATTGTTTAAATTTTATAAAAACTTCCTATCATTATCTTTTGTAATACAAGACCTTTAAATTAAGCTATGTTTTGTATTTTTAACTTCTATATTACCGGAGATATGGCTTCGAATGCGAAGGCACTTTTGTAAAATTTCAATTTTTAAACATTGCAATATTTCGTAAACAAATGCGTTAATTGCAAAACGGCTTGAGGGTTTTTATTTTGTTATCAAATCAAAGCGATCTGCAAAATTTGGTCAAAATCGGTTACCTCAAGGGTCAATTTTGCCGATTTTCTTGTCGAATTGGCGTGGAATGACCCATCCATAAAAATTCGCCTTCTGTTTAATCTTTGTAAAGCACTGCGTGGTCAGTAAGAAACACATGTTGCATAATAGAAAGTTTTGCTTATGTCATTCAATATTGATAGAATTTTGCCATGATATTTCTGTCATTTCATTGAAAAGTACCATGAAGTCAGTAAGAAACTTTTTGTAGACGCCCATCGATCTACATTATTTCACTCCACGTCCACATTCTCTTTCTTCACAGTGAATAAACGGGTGCGCAATGCACGAATTCTCTTTTCCGCCTTTCTCCAGCGTTTGCGTGACGTCACTTTAGTAGTCCGTTTTATCGTCTCTTCACGACGGACTCGAAATTCTCTTGGCGCCGTTTTATTTCCGCGTTTAACGTATTCATCCGATGAAAACCTCGACGGTCTGCTGATTTTATGCTTTCCATGAACCCTCAACCTTTTCTCCGGAGTTGTGTGTTGCCTACGTTTTAACGTATGCGTTCAATGTATGCTCTTTCACTCCCTCTTTCAAGTCTCCAGAGATTAAAGGTTGCCTTTGAAATCTATCTAACCTCTTTTATTCTTGTTCTTTGAAATGCTGCTTTCGATGTCTAGATACCTTGACGTAACTATAGGTTGCTTTCTTAATTGTTTACGATACAATGTAATTTAATCATCTTAGCGTTAATTGTTGCTAACCATTTTTCAATAATGTAATATTTGATCTTACATGAATTGAAAAGATAACCGTTACGCTACATAATTGTTAGCAATAATTTGTAATGGATTCCAACTGCAGCATTGTTAATATGAATTTTAAATATCTCACTAACTAATAATTAGTTTTACAAATTATAGATTAGCATCTATTTACCAAATTCTACTGCTGTGTACCTAATTTTTCTATTATATGCATTCGTAACACTTTCTTATACTTTAATATTGGTGCTCATTTGATTTTGTTCTTTCTAAGGCGATCGTTTCAGTTTTTTTACTGTATCATACTGGTATACCAATACTCTTTGACTTTTTACTGCCTCCTATCATACGTTGAGGATTATTGCATTTTTAATTTGTCATTTGCTTAAGGATAGAGGTAAATGCATCTTTCATTTAGTTTATTTTAATTTTATCGAATGCAGTGATGATATGAAATAATTGAGGTGTTTTTCTAATTAATGGCATTCATTTTGATTAATTCATAATGATCACTCTTATATAAAGCGTAATGTATTATCACTATAGTTTTTGAAAAATCCCATTTTAATCATGTAACTAGATATTTTTATGAAACATTAATTGGTTTACTCAATTTACAGTACTAGAGATGTTTTAGTGAACACTTTCATCCTCTTCTGTGCCATAATATCTATTAGTTTCGCTGCTGTGTATTTCAAATTAAAATTCAAATTTCACCTGAAGCAATGATTTAAAAGTTACAATAATGTCATTTCAGCATAAATAACTTAGAGATGTAAACTAATCTACCCATAGCTATTTGCAAGATTGTTGGGATGTTATCAATTTTCCACATTCATGCATACTGCTTTTAATGATGATTGTATCATTAAAGTATTATGAATAACTTATTTAAGTCCAACGCATTTCATGGTGAAATACTGATTTGTATTTCTGTTGAATTATTATAATTCATTTAAGAAATCAGCGAAAATGATCTTTATTCCAAAGAAACAAAAATAAACGAAACCATCTCAGGGTTCACATTGTGGTATTTCTTAATTTGTAAAAAATTCATGGTAACCAACTTTTACTAGACCACTAATTTAATATCTGAAAACACGACCTAGGTTTCGTAGCGTCGCTACATCATCAGGTCGTGTTTTCAGATATTAAATTAGTGGTCTAGTAAAAGTTTGTTACCATGAATTTTTTACGAAACAAAAATAATTGAAAATGCATGAAATTCACACAAAATACCTGGAATTTATCTCAAGTCTTCATTCGGAATATTTTTACCTCGTAAAAATATTGTGATTTCTTTGGGAAAAAACTTTAACAGATGTAAGAAAAAAACTGAGGTATAAAAAAGCCGTGCGAACTGTTTATTAGACCACAGGATGCCTTCATCGCAACGTTTTGAAAATTCCTCTCGGCAATGAAAACGTAAAAGCGTAACTTTATCTGCTGGAAAGTATTTCTATGGCTTTGGGATGGCGGTTTTTGGCAAATTGATATCGGCCATATCCCTAAACGCATTCGGGAAAACAGCAAACGTGTCGATGCTCTTTGCGAGTGCATCGCATTTTTTCCGCTTTCGCTCTCGACATTTCAGTTAAACCGAAGAATTCCACCGCAGCGCAAAACGTAATGAGGGCACGGACCAGAATTTAATCACGGGGACGCTTAATGAGGTCACGGAAATGGACAAGAATTTAATCACTGTTGAAGGTTTCTTTCGGATTTTATGTTATTTAGCGAAATATTTCGCTATAACATATCATTTAAATAAAGATCGATCGAGGAACTTTAAAATCGTAATTAAATAAGTACCACGTTATTTTTATCTTAATTACTCATTCCATTCTTATTGTCCTAATGTAATATTCGTTAAAGTAATGTTCAATCTAATGTAGAATATATGAGTCTCCTTACTGCAATAAATTAATGCAATGTTTAGTTGTAATACATAAATGCATACCTTCATTCATATCTCTTCATTTCGGAGGAAGTTGACTGTTAACAAACCCGTCTCACATCAAATTCGTTAATTCCTGCATGATAATTGCATTTATAATTTAATACTTCATTATATCATGCTTTAATGTATTAATTATTAATTAGTAATAATAATGTTTATTTCTACGAGCAATAATCCACAGTAAATGCATGTATGTTCAAATAATTAAATACCTACTAGTATGAATCGAGGAACTTAATGGTAAGAAAGTTGTTCTGAGTGCAATAAATGATCCGCATCGGTTAATTTTCATTTTGTAGCTTTATTATTAATTTCATTATAATTTTATATTTCATAATTTAATGTATTTTCCGTGGATCTATCCCAAACAGCTTTAAACTTTTTCGTCTATCTTCTTATTGAAAACGTTTTCCTCAAATCAATTCCTTCAAGTTGAAGATTTATCCAATAACAGCTGTAGGTTTCGCAGATACTTCAAGCCTCCTTCCTTGTGGGTGTTTCCGTGCAGCGGGGATTGTTCCTGAGTACTTGACTTAGATTTGTTGAATCTACACTGTAGTCTTTTGCTTCTTTTTATTGCTCTATTTCCACTATCATTTGCATCTAAAAAACAAAGGGTTAGAAAGGGTTGGATGTAATAGGATAAAATTTAAAGTTGAAACTTTTCTATTTATTCAAATTGTATATATGTGTATTTTTACACATTGATACAAGATGAGTTGCTAAAGTTTGGAGTTTGAATGTGAAGTCATGAATCTTTAACTTAGTAAACTTCACAGAATCAGGCGAGGTGTTGTGGTAATCCATATTGGAAAGAATCAAAGATTGAATTGGACTTTCACCTCAAATTTTTATTTTTACAAAAAACGGTATCACGACCGGTTTCGACGATTGATTTACCAGAAGATGACGATCAATCGTCGAAACCGGTCATGTTACTATTTTTTGTAAAAATAAAATTTGTGTTAGAAGTACAATTCTATCTTAGACTCTTTCCTTTAACTTTTGTTATTGTTAATGAATGTGAGAAATTTTCAAACACATCAAAATTCATTCATCAAAACATTTATACCTTTATTGTCACATCTGGCTGCGTGACCCTAGTCCGAGAAAATTCAAATTTCAATGGCAACGGAATGACGCCACTCAGCTCGGTGACGCAGTCAAAATTTCGTTTTCTTTTCGATAATGTTGAATAAACAGCGAGATTTATATTCGGGGATATTAGGCAAGTAATCTTACTCGGAACACGAAAGTGGTTCCCCTCCCCTTCACGCTTCTTGCAAATCACGCCCATCACTCTTTACAAACAAAACGCTTGCGAGGAACACGGCCGTATAAATTCTTTCAACTAATTAGTTAAACTACCTCCGCAGCCAAGACCCCAAACTCATCATGGCCGGAATGGCCCTCTCTCGGACCTTCATTTTCCCCGTGTCCATCCAAGTTACACTTTATCTTTTCCCTGCGGAGAAGATGGCCAAGTAAATTTAGATTCCTCCGAAGGCTCCCCGCGGTCACAAAAAACCCAAATAAAAAAGAACTCTCCTTTCGGATGAAGACGTCAGCCCTTTCCGACCCGTCCCACTCTTGTACAACAAGCGTTCCCGAGGCGGGGAGTCCATCATTTGCCACCCACTATACATCCACCCTATTCACGTCCCAATCTTCGCTTGCGTCCTCTTCGTGGACGTCGGAGAACCAAGGATTTGTCCGCCGCACAAAAGGGGTCCTCCCGTGAGTGCATCGGTTCTTCTAGCAAAATACTGGTGAATGCATTCCGGATGAAATAATTCAGTATTTGGGGACCCTTTTTCTTCGCGGGTTTGTACGAAATATCCTGGAAGCCTATGTTGAACTTATATACGCTATTATGTTTCACTGTACACAATTTGCCTCGTTTACCCTCGGTACTTCATAGACTTTGCTAAGCATACATAAGTGCTCTACCGTTCGGTAGGTTTAGTTGCTTAATGTTCCCTATTCAATGCCATTTATAACGTTTCTTCATGACTTACCTCACTCTTTAAGCCACCGAACATCTTTAGACTTAGTCTTCCCCTCTGACTTTTTTCTTGAATTCAGTACTCTGTTTCATTGTAAACAGGTTAACCTCGTTTAACCTCAATACTCCACTTAATTCTAATGTACATATATAAGTGTTCTAGTCTTCAGTAGGTTTATCTGCCTCCATGTTCCGTATTCAATTTCTTACGCTCCCTGTTAACTAACCTCACCCTTTAAGTCATCTAAAGTCT
Source organism: Sympetrum striolatum (assembly GCA_947579665.1). Taxonomy (NCBI): domain Eukaryota; kingdom Metazoa; phylum Arthropoda; class Insecta; order Odonata; family Libellulidae; genus Sympetrum; species Sympetrum striolatum. Next base: position 53,106,790 of record OX388347.1, on the reverse strand, counting down.
TCTGCCTTTATTTTCCCCTCTGTATTTTCCTTTGAAATCCACCCTCGATTAATTTCTTCAGTAGTCCCTCTCCTCTCAATATTTGACCCACGCATTTTCTCTGTCGTCGACTCTGCTTTAACTACTTCTATTTAAACCCCTCACCTCTCCAGCCATCATCTCCGTGTTTGCTTTTATATCAACTCAGCTATACTATCCTAGGGTTCCTGTTTTGGTAAAGAAATCCTTTTTAATTCTCAGTTTACTTTGTTCCATTTTCTTAAAGCTGCAAACGTCTCTTAAACGTATCGCAGTAGAACAGTTTTTCTCGGTGTTCCCATTCTTTCAGTGTTAACTTCTTATGTATAGCTTTAGTCATTCTGTTCCTATCCATTTTCCTATACGTTCAATAAAATGTAAAATGTCTTTCCAAATTCCACTCGCAGCATATTTTTGTTTACATTCTTTCATTACCCTAAATGTTATTTAACCTCTTCTGTTTTTAACACAAGGAATATTTTAATACATACTCTAACTCCATTCAGTTTACGACCCATTTTTTGGAGCAATTTACCAATTTTGGAGCAGAAGTATTGCTATACTTCCATTTTCACCTTCTTCATTCATCTGTTAAGTTTAAATAATAAGATGTTTAATTTCTCCTAAACAAGAGCGTAGACTGCAAGAAAGGAGAAGTAGCTAGTAGCTAACAGAATGGAGAATCAGCTGGAAGGGAACGAAGAAATTAATTATCTATCTGCTTCTCCTACTCATTTTTGTACGCTCTCCTGTTGGACGCCTGTATCCCAAAAGGATGATTTTTGATGTTTAGAATCTGGCAGTTTTTCTCATCGACCATCCCGTATAAAATCTTAAAGGCTCAAGCAGTTTGGGCACCTTTGTGCGAATTTGTCTTTTTGACTTCCAATCCACAGGGTATGGTGCACATTTTAAGCTATGGAATTCTTTTCAGCTAACTATATATTTGAAGTACTTTTTATTTGTCATATGATGCATTGTTTGTAATTAAATTTGTGAATTGATTTCTATGATGTTGATGCGAAATAAGGTTATAAATTTATTCGAGATTTGGTTTCCTTTGAACAGTCAAACACATAAGGTTTTATAATCGAAAAAATATGAACTAATTTCAACGATGGTAATGCACGTTAATTTTATGCATTCATTACAGGGTAATTGTTTTCTCAAATAATTCTCTGGCCGTTCGCAAATCAAAACCGAAAAAATGTTTCTTATATCCCCGTAAATAATTACTGAAGTAACTGCCTTCAAAAACTGTTACTTCAGGGCAATAAATCCAGGGGATTTATCCTCCGCCAAGAGACATAATTGCTAATTAAATCACGCCCGCGTCATGCACTGTAGCTGCGCGCAATTCCCGCCAGGGGTCTCCGCCTCGCGAGTCCCATTCGACGCAAAACTCATTCCTCATACACTTCCTGCAAACAGCCTCCCAAAGCGGCATTCTCTCATTTCAGCTAAATCGACAACGGCTTTACCCCATCTTCTTCCCTCGCGTTAATCCTTTCATCTTACCGTGTTTTCGCCATGTACGCGACATTATTTTCTCGATTTTTCCGCCTCCCACTCGAGCCAACCCCGCCGCGGAATATTTAATGTAAAATAGAGGGGCCGGCCTCCGGAATAAAAAGGCCCGAGTCAATGCTAATGCAAGAGCAAACAACCTCCGGGACACCTTGTGTACACTCCCCCCCGCCCTCAAGCCCATCGCGTCTATGTCACCAAACCCTCTCCCTTTTCAACTCGCGTTTTCTTACTCTCCAACCCTTTCCACTCTTTCACTTAAAGTTTCATCTTTCATCTTCATCTAATTTCCCTTCGCCGTATTTGCCGTCATTTCCTGTGCTCTACCCCAGGATGGACTCTTCTTACGGCGCTTCCTTTCACTTAGTGGATTTTGAAGTCCTTTCTTCATTCTCCTTTTCCATCATCCCTTTCTCTCTCTCTTCCTCTCTGTGCTTCCCTATATAGATGTGAACATCTCTTCTCGTTTTATCCTCTCGTCAAAATTTTCGCGAAATTTCATCGCAGGCTTTATTTACCTTTATCCTCGTGCTTCTCTCTTTAAGTTAGGTTATTTTCCGCATGCGTTTTTCCGGCTTTAACAGCTTTATGTTTGCTTTCGTAGATTCCAAAATCTCCTTGTTTATTGTTTTTGTGATTTCTCTGCTGAATTTTATTTCTTTTTTCCGCAAAAGGGAGGAGACTAAAGGAAAGAAAAATTCAAAGGTTGCTAGACGATATAATGTACGGGATGAGTTATCAAGCAATAAAAGAAAATCAAATAGTGTGTTTTAGGGTCTATAAACCTACAGAAAGTTAGGACGTTCAAAATGATAACAATGATTCCAAAAAATAATTTTCCTTTGTTTAAACTTACTTTCGCGTTCTTGTTTAGGTATGATATTTGTTTGTTGATTTATAACGTTTTTAGCCCCAGAATTCTGTATTAGAAGTTTTATCCTCAATTTTCGTCATATTTTTATTTTCTTAATTTTGAAGTGTCTTTTTGGTCGTCGCTTGATACATATTTAGCTTAAACGCTTGCTTGCTCCTCTACTCCGCAGTCTCTATTTTTAAGTCACCTTTAGTCACCACTTCACCCTTCTAGTTATCGAGTTTGAGCATATTCGACCGTCGAGATTAATTTTAACAAGATATAGTCAATCAAATTCATAATTATTTTGAAGGCATTACAGACATCAATTTTATGTGTAATCTACAGGGAACCCTCTAGATAAGGAATAAACTTCTTTAAAATCTATCGAACAAATTTTCATTTTTCCGAAGCAACCCGGAAATACAATTAAATGTAGTATATACCCACTACACCGAGGGTCAAACAGAAACGTTACTTAAGAAATAAATTTGTAATGTTTTTAAATAAATATATGAATATAAATTAAATTATGATTGGCGTATTTAAGTGTAAGAAGGAAATCATGGAGTAGATACTATGGATGTACGATAAAATTTGGTTATCCAAAATATATCTAAAAGATAATGTATAGGTACTTCAATAACTCCCGTCGTTGATGGTAATGATATTTTGCTGCAATATCATTGAACGTATTGCCAATTTTAAAAACTCAACACTGACTTCTTCAGAAAATAACTTAATTAACTTAAACTGCACGAGGCTGAAATGTTTCAAATTCGTCGCGAGATTAAAGATTCTATAAAAAGTGACTTAAAGAATCGATTTTCATCAAAACCCTTTCCGTATAATTTGGGCGCCATAAGAAACCAAGATAAAGCATATGAAACCATCTGACCCCACTGGAAAGACGTATGTCATAAATTTAAATTGCCCAACAATGAAATCAGAGGAAGAAAAATGATTTCATTCTCTATTCCTCGTAAAGGAGAATATTTCCAATTGAAGTATCATCTGAATGAACGCGGGGTTGGATAACGAGAAAATTAGATGCTTGCATGTTTCCAAAAAATGAAGAAAAGGATTCATGGAAGATATCAAAAGGCCGCATGTGGTACGAAGGCTCCAGGGTACCAACTTTTGTCTAGAGAGCATCGATACTGAGGCATGAAGGTAAAAGAGAATTTTTCACTGCGCCGGATAAAGTAGTTTGTCTTCTTCACCCTTTTTCTCTCTTTTCCTTCTCATACGTGCTTCCCATCTTCTTCTGTTTATCTTCCTTCTTTCAATTCTCTTTCTTTTTCTCTCATCTCCTTGACTATTCATTACCTTTTCATACCCTCCGTGCGTATCAAAAGGAAATTGTTTGCCTTTGCGATTGCTCGATGGAACTCGATGTTTGAAGGTTAAAAGAGTTTCCATACGGATTCGAACTGATTGAATAGCTTTCCCAACATCAGCTCCGCTTAAAGGAAGCTTTTCCGAGTTTAAAATTAATCTTTTCCCCCAGCGGAGGCCAATTGAATAGTTTTCCCCGTTTGTTAGGTATGGAATTCCGTGCGCTCTCTTTCGACTTTTTCAGGAATGATTTCGAAAGCCGTTAGGAAACATTCTCCTCTCTGTGAGCATTTAATTGAAGAGGAACTCTTGCGAGCATATATCTTTCAGCTACTCTGAAATTTGATGGAAATATCAGAAGTAATGGGAATATTTTCGAATTCTAATTTAAGAGCTCGCGAGAGTAATGTAATTCGATGTGAAAGTAACAAAAGTGCTGGTAATTTGGTATGAAAATTAAATATCATAATTCTGAAAAAAAATATCAGTGGCAGATTTTCAGAGATAGGTATTCAAAAGTAATAGGATGCCGTATTCATAAAACATGTGCAACGTATACGTCGTAAATGTTCTTGTTTTCTTATAGTTCAGTCCAATTAAATATAAGCATTAAAATTTTGGTTTTGTTTAACTTAATATTAGTTTATCTTCATAGATTTATTACGAGCTATTGTAATAATGTGCAGAAACTCTGCAGCTCTACCATTTTCTACTACAATAATGGCGTTCCTTCCTAAGGAAAATAAAAAAAAGATGAAGCTAAAACGTAAAGTAGGTGCTGTAGTTTATTGGAAGTATATTTAGAATTTGAATATATTTCTTAAAGGTTATCAGTTTTTAACTTCCATACTACATATACATTCTTTGGAAATTCCATAAAGAGATTATCATCCGAACGGTTTCGTACACGGGTTGATATCTTCAGGATATGTAATGATATCTCGGAAGGACCTAGTCTCTAGGGGCCCTAGTCAAGAAGATTGCCGCCGGGCCCAACTTGAAAATATCAAACGTATTATTTAACGGCTTAGTATATGGAAGAGAAAACATATAGTCTCAATCACACCCATTGACGTTCTATTTTTAATTATTTGGTTTTAAGATTTGAAGTTTGTCTTAGCATTGTTTTTCCAAAAACGGGGGAAATATATTTTAAATCCATTTAAGGATTGTAGAGATTTATTGAAAAGTAAGAAAACGATTTGAATTTTAGGATTTTTTTAAGCTTTTAAACGCGAAATTTTGCGGTTTATTTTTTATTTACCAATTTCATTAATTTATTCTTGTTCGTTAGACTAAAGGACTCTCGGAAACTTTCTCCATAGTTTATGAAACCTTTGAACCTCAGATCAATCCTCTCGTTGTACTGTTCTATTTTCCTGATAGATTATTTCGAGGGTAACTTCCTCATGAGATTCTTAAAAGCTCCTACACCCAGAGAAGCAAGACCTTCAAAGCTTCAAGAGGACGTGGTTTCATCACAAACCCTAAAAATATTTGGGAAATTTCACGTTCTTACCATCGAAACAGACTAAGTATATCTCTCGATGCATTTTTCTGGAAAGATATCAGTTATTCACTCCATCATTTGAATAGCCTTCACGTCAAAATTCATCACATGGATTATCCTCCGTATCCGGAACGCAAGAAATAAATTTTAATCTTAGTATTCATAATGAAAATCAACGAGAGTGAATGTCCTATCATGAATAATATAAGTTTAATTTGGACATTTTTTCTCTTATGTATAACGTATAGTAGTAAAATTAAGAGTTAAAAGAACTCCAAATAGCCGTTGCTTGACCTACAAACCTCACATTTCCAACCCCATAGTTCCGAGAATGTATTTCCTCCCGAAAATACATAGAGACAGCATTGAACTCAGACCGATAATTTCTGCCATTAACTACCGATCTATAACTTAGCACAATGGCTGAACCAATAATTTAAACAATGGCCTCTCAATCAATATTCGTATTGTAAGAAATGTAACACATTTAGTTGAACTTTTAAGGAAGGTCTCATTGAATAAAAATGAGATACAGTATCTTTCGACGTAAGATATACAAGCAACGGCTATTTGGAGCTCTTTTAGCTCATAATGTTAATAACACAGCCGTGTTCATTTTTTTTTTTAGTTATATAATACTGATGAACACATTTAGTTGAACTTTTAAGGAACGTCTCATTGAATAAAAATGAGATATTAGAATCATTCAACGTAAAATCTACAAACAACGGCTTTTTGGAGCTCTTTTAATTCTTAATGTTAATAACACACCCGTGTTACTTTTTTCTTTTAGTTATACAATACTAATGAAAACATATTTATTGCAGTATTTATTACGCACGATACTTATTTAAAATAAATGGTAACATCAATTTAATACGTAGGTGAAGTAAAACTCAAGCGTAAGATGAATAAATTTCGAGCAATGTTTCGAAATGCAATCGATTTCGAATCTGCAATTCTAGTCTTTCCCCAAGTTCAACTTTCTCCTCTCCTTCGGCCAACTCCATGGTGCAATGCCATTCAAAGAGTACCAATGCCAACTCACTGAAGCAGTTTTTCCGCGTATCCACAAAGGGCACGGAGGTTGAAAGTGGCGGGAAAATGAAGCGTTGCCATGCGACTCTCTCTCTACCTTTCTTTCTCTCTTTCGCGTCAGACACCATATGGCGATATCGCGACCATAGACTCGTGTTAATGCAGGGAATTTTCTATCCTAGACTAATTAGGATCTTGTAAGGGTTTCGTGAAGAATTAGGAAATGGAACCCAAGGGGGTTACTGGAGGGAATTAATGAACGATGCCCCGTATTTTTGAGTTAACGAAGGAAAATGATTTAAGATCTCGGCCTGCGCGGTTTAAGTTTTTCACGGTCGCAAGAAATCGTTTCAGTAAACGTTGAGAAGTAATGGACATGCGGACGTTGATGGATGAGAAGACGCGTGTCCCGTGTATTTTAGTATCTCTCCTCGCGTAATGAATTGCTACGCTTGCAATCGGTTTAACTGCTCGTAGCGGAGCCATCGGTTATCTATAGAATACGATTTCGGTGCACTTAGCGTTAGGATGGATAATTTTCGCTATGCCTTGATAGGATGAAAGCCAGGTGTTGCACTATTATACATAGTCTTAATTGTCTCCCGTACTATTATAGCTAGTTAAAGGAAGAAGACTAATACTACCAATTGATTGAGGCACGACTTTGTGGTAGGACTCCTAAACGTACAGAAATGAAAAATTGGACTTAAACCCGTATCTACCATTTGAATAATTTCTTGGTTGCAAATAAATCATTGCACTTGTGTGTGTAAAAGCCTAATCTTCTGATTTATTTATGATGAAAACTTAGTAATGGCCACAATATAAGTAAATACTGACAGAATTACAGCTTGTTCTTTCTTTATCATGGCTTTCCATAAGGTTACGCCTTCCCACGTCTATTATATTATAGCTGGGTTTTACTGTACATCCCTTGTCGATCAGAACTGTCTAGATTTTACTAAATAAATTGATAAATGTTCAAAAAATCACGACAAAAATTACAAAAATATATTTTCATATTCATAAAATGGAAATTCACCGATAAAATATCAATATAAGCATAAATATTAAAAAAGTAATATGACTACTTTTGAGGCTAACATAGACAACTACCGCTGAAATCACTTCCTCAATCCTCGATCAAGGAATTTTGAAACGATATTCTACTCCTGCTTGTCTATTGACGATCACTTTGAAACCACATGAAACATTAGAGAAATGTAAAATCTTTGACATATTTTATATAATTTCGCACTCTTAGAATATTTGCCAATAATCCCAAAAAAGTTTATTGTCTTCCTTGTCTCTCTTCGAACCCTTCCTTAGATAGTATTTAAGAATCAGTTATCTTTTTATCATAATGATTTGTTCTTATTTCCATTGTGCTATACTATAATTGTTCTTAAGTAGTATTTGTAGCTGAGGAACTTAGTTCAACTCTTAGTGGCGAATTTGCCAGGAAAGAGAAGAGATGCAGACAATGGCGGTCCTTAAACGCCTTCATAAACAGAGTCGAGGGCGACGTCTGGTGAGAATGCTTTTCGCGAGTTTACTTCCCTCTCGTGGCCTATGTTTACAAGACCGTCTTTGGAAGCGCAAAGTACTCCGTACTCTTCTGCTTGGCGTTAGAATTTACCTGAGCGACTCTCGCTTTGCACCCTTCCCTAGAGTGCCTGGGCTTTTCAACGTCTTCCGTTCACACCCATGAACACGTGAATTTTACAACTTTAGATGAAGAGAAAAGTTTTATATTCCTATTTTGGTAATTTTCAATTTGAGTTAAAAATGCTCTGTTTGCATGCTCTATCTTCTGTGAATTCTATGTGGAAGTTTATAATACGCTTTTATTTATTCAAAGATTCGCATATAGTTTTGCGACCATTTACAGTGAATAAATTTAACAAACAAAGAATATAGCAAATTGAAAATAAATATACATATTTATGTGAAATTAAAATATTAACAAAATAAACTAAAAATAAAATATATGTACTTGTACAGAATACGACCCAAACTGGAAAATATTAACAAGAATTTACAGGCATTCATTTAAGAATGCGTCAAGCGACAGTCTGAAGGGGTCTATGGAGGGAGGTAGGGAATTCAGGAGGTATGGAAGTTTATAAAGTGAGGATTACAATTATTATTTATGCTATACAATTGAGCATAAAAGTTTACTCTTCCATCTAACAATATAGGCATGTAAAGGAGTTCCAAACACAAAAAAGCAAAATTATAGCGATGTTGTCGAGAAATGTTATCATTCATTTACAGTGAGACTGTTCAAGGTCTGTAACAAGGATGACGTCTGAAAAAATTGCCGTTGCTATTAATGGGTGCTTCCTACTCTATTTTCGTCGATCGTTAAAAAATGCGTAGGGGAAATTGCCATCCAAACCTAAGTTTCTCCGAAAAATTATTACTTAGAATCATTAGAACTCCAATACCTTGAACCGCAGCAAAAAAACCTATCTCCCAGCAAGCGTGTCGTTGAGTAGGGATTCTCGAACATTTTTTGCTGCTAGTCCCTAAATCATGGATAACGATCAGGCGCGACCCACTAAAATGCGGCATTAGATCCATTTACTGCATATATAGGTCCAATGAATAGTTTCAAACTAATACTTACTTGTCTACTATGCTATAACAAATAATTTTCTATCATCACCGCAAGACCGTTGCGCTTCTTAGCAATTTGGCGGGAGCCAATTGTTAAATCCCTTCCTAGAGGAGTCTTTTGTGAAGCAGATATATTCCAGAGACAACGTGTATCGATTTGTATCTTACCTCTACATTTACGAAATATCATTTTGGAAAGACAACTATGTCCGCGGATTAATTAGTCTAAAAGGCCGAATTGAACTTCTCCTCCTCAACCTGCTACCAACACATCTATAAAGAGGATGGGGCTTATGAGGTAAGGTGAGGAGTGAGGTTGTTTTCATTTTCCTACGTCACCGAGCCAGAATGCTACTTACACATAATTCCAGATGATTCTAGATATGATTCCCTCGTCATATATTTATTTCTGTATGCTAGATATTGGAGCATTCATGCTGTATACTGGGAGTCACAAGAAGAGACAGAATACGCAACACTTGGGTGAGAATGATGACTGGAGTTACAGACATCATAGATAAGGTAAGATCACTAAAATGGAGGTGGGCCGGCCATGTTGCGAGATGAAACGACAACCGTTGGACATCTGCAATTCTCAACTGGGTACCAAAAGATGTGAAGAGACCAAGAAGAAGACCTATGGTTAGGTGGAATAGAGACATCATCAATTACTTAGGTGTAACGTGGCAACGAGAAGCTCAGGACGGAGAAAATTGGAAAGTACTTGGGGAGGACTACATCCGACGTCGGATTGAAAATGGCTGATGATGATGATGATAGATATATCCTAATGTATTTGGAAATGATTTATTTTCATTTTATTCAATTTCGCTTAATTTTTAATTGAATACTTTATGTTATGTTTTCCTGTATATTATTCATCAGTATTTTCGTAGTATCGTTTTACCGTCATTCTCTCGGGATATTTTCCTGCAACATGGTTTCTTGCTGGAAAACCTTAATTTGCAAAGAAAGGAAAGATGGGACACGGCTGTTTAGGAATTAGAGGTTTAAGAGAAGTGGGGTGTCCTTTCTTGTTTTCTCGAAATACCGGGGAATGAGAAGAGGAACGCCGACAAAAACAGCGAATTTGTTAGGAATAAATAATAATAGGTTAGCTAAAACAATCTTAATTTGTTAGGAATATTTTTCATACCTACTGTTTTGTTTTTCTTTGCGTCCCGAGTATTCTTTGTAAATATTGTAACGACATACTAAGTTAGGTGAGAGAGAAATCCATATGCACCTAATCTCACTAATGAAGAGTTAATTTACTTATCTATCTGATCCGCGTAATCGTAATATCACGACTCTAAAAATACTTTTTGTAGCATTCGCTAAGGAATAACTTTCACATCAACACAGCCATGGGCAAGACTGAGGCTGAATTAAACGAGAGTTACGCTTTTCTCTATCTCGTACTCTAAAACAGAATTGCTACATTCATCAAGATATGGACAGCAGGCAATGGAAACCCAATAAACGAGACAAAATCTGAGCACACGTGTTGCGTGGGCACCGTGATGTCATGACCTAGACGCGTGCTGGCGCCGCTGAAGCAGGGGAAAGTGCTGCAGCGAGCAATCACGATCACGTCCGCGAAGAGGGAGAGTTTGGAGGAATCGCAAACGGGGGTTGGGGGCAGAGCGCCTGTCTGGAGCCTCCGGTCTCCTACGCGAGGAGACTGCGATGACTGATGCCAAAGGAGGGGAGGCAAAGGTGAGCATGCTGGTCCATGGAAAACGGGAGTTTCGTGGACGCATGTGGGCTTCAAGTGAGAAAGAAGAGTGTAACTCGAGAAGGGAGCTCGGACGTCTTTGAAATATTCAGCCCTTAAGAAACCCGACGAGGCGCACGATCACGAGGCGTGTGCGCTATTGAGATTTGGGCCCTATTCACGGAGGGCCTCGAGGGCCCATGCAGGAGGGAAGAATGCCCGCGGATGTGATCAGTGGGCTGGAATACGTTTTGTGGAATGGTTGGGCGATATGCTGAAACGATGTGCTGACATATCGGAAGGGAGTGGGTTTTTCTTGGGGTGGAATGAGTGGGTTTGGAGAATGTTTGATGTTTCATTAGATTTTTATTAAATCTCCATGGATCTCAAACATGGATTCAATACGTTTAGGAATTTCCAAGATATAAATTCCGAAAATTTAACAAACACAGAGCAAATTTATTTTACATTTTATCAGGATATTGGTACTAATTGGATGATTCCAATTCTAACCCGTTGCCGTATTTAGAACTCAATGAGAATGAAACTATTGAATGATAGAAGGAACAAATTATATATTTAGAAAGTTTATAAAGTTTTGTAGATGTGCACAAAAACAGCAATAATTAGTCAATGGTATATTTAGATATATTCAAATTTCTTCGTAAGGCTGGAAGCTTTAAGCTTTAAAACTCTTCATTATCAATAATAATGAAGAGTTTTCGATGAAAATCATTCTGTTAAGTGGCTTCATTTATATAGTCTAAACGATTAATAGATGTGAATTCATATGTTGGATGGATATGATTTTATGTGTTTTTAATTCTCCAATATTATTCTATTAGGTAATTCACTTTCCTTGCTCTGTTCAATAGAAGGTGAAAGTGATTCGTACGCTGAGAGAATAACCAATTAAACTGTTTATTTTCGCACTGATTAACTGTACTATATAAGCAAACAAACGTTACCCATTATAGATTAAATGTTTCATCGTGCATGCTTTGGTCGACTAAGAGCGAACAGAATACTAACACGTTGTAATAGCGGAACGATTGCTGAATAGTTCAAACACTAAATCGCGATTAGTAGGTCATATAATTTCCCTCGGTCGATTCCACTATATTAGTTATGTGAATATGAACAACGAATAACACAAGCTTTCTCAGCCGATTTCACAATAATAATGAAACAATTCGTAGTGAAATCACTCGGTATGCAATTTTCAAATTACAGAAGTGAAAGTGTTCTGTAAGGACAAACTTAACGTTTTATTATCAGCGAATTAGACGTAAATATCAGCTAGTGTAAGTAGAACAAGAAGACAATGAGGGCGGTGACAGAAAGGGTTCTGAGATAAGGTATACATGCCGGGGGTTACTTGGCGTTACACCAATTCAATTATTCCCCCCTTTCTACAAGGTTTGAGTGTATGCTAATGTGTAATGACATGTTACAATACACCTTTTGGGAGAACTCTCTTTTACGTTACGGGTATGGAAATAGGATGAAATTGCCAGATTTATACTCCTGGTTGCAACAAGGTAACGTTTGCTGCAGTCTTAAATGTCGGTTATCATTCTTTCGAAATATTTGCGTCGTTAATTGCTCACTAAGATTGCATTCGCTGCAACTCTCAAGTACTGAATCTTTTCCTTTCTATTCAATTAAAGGATCCTCTGCGTTTGGAACTGCAGAACTGCTTACTGCATGGAAACAAACCTAAGAATAATAGTTGGTATGCTAAAGCTCGTGAGATAAATATTATCTTGTATAATTGCCGGTTCGTTGACATGAACTTAATCTTCCTCTAGTTAATATAAGGCTTACTAATAACAATTAGGAGAAAATATTCGATCATGCATGATATCATAACATGGTATAATAATAAAATATAATAAGATTATTTAATAATATAATCGTTTAAGTTGAATATCAACAGAAACTTTTCAAATGATGCTAAAAATTACCAGTAAAAAGAGTACCGCGCCTGTTATACTTTGATATATTGATTTAAAACGATCGTGCTGTAACGTTGAAATTATCTAATAGTGAAGATTACTTAATAATCACGAGCGACTGTAAAAAATGCCTGTTCCAAATAACTATGAGGATCTTCCAGAAAATTTATGAACGACATTCGTATACATTTCTTGTTGGTTATTTTAGTCTTGTACGGTCATATCTATTTCTTTAAAAGAATGATTGGGACTTTATAAATATAGGAGTTACTAAATAGCAATTATTTATATGATTCATGAGCTGTGTTTCGACTTGAAGCAAGAAAATTCTTAAAAAGGATAGTTCTGATTGGAAATGTCATATTTTAAAGCGAACTTTTAAGGTTTTGGTAGCTGTTGAAATTGATGTACATACATACAAAAACTCAAATGGAACTATAAACTGATAGTAAACTGTTGAGAGTATTTTTCGTTTGTCTTGCACTGAAATGTCGTTGCATCTTGATGTGACATAAATAAAATAGTAGGTCAGCCAATTTATTTGTACTGAATGTAACGAATGAACAGAAGTACTGATGTTTAATGTATAAGTAAAATTTAGACAGTAAATTCCTTCCTCTTTCCTTGGAAACATTTTTATTTGAAACTACATACACTTTGAAGTATTTTCGTTAAAATTATTATTTATATGCAATGTTAAAACTCACTTCAAACAAGCTCTTTCATATCACTTCCTTTGATTGTGTGCAAATTGCGAATTATTAATAATCCAGAAATGGAATTTTCGAATGGTAGTAAAATATACACATCCAGAAATGAAATTTTAATTTTTCATTGTGAATAAGAAGAAACTGAAAGAGGAAGACCATTTCTACGATTACTTATACAATATAAATTTTCTGTTAACAATGGGGTTCATATTTAGACAATCTTGACTGAACACCGACTCTCTTTTCTAAGTATTCGACTCGGTGGGCCGAGAATATACGGTCGCGAATTATAATTTGTTCTCAGCAGGTCCTTTCTTTCCTCGAATTCATAACTCAGAAAACAATTGGCGTCCCACAGTGATCCTTGGAAGGTGGCCCTTGGAAAAACTACGGAGAAATTTTTAATCTTCTACCTACCGATTATAAGTATTGTCACGATTTGCTGACTCTTCGTGAGGGGGCACAAGTGAATTAATGCAGTCATAATTGATCCCACGTTCTTGCCACTGTTCTTTGATCTGCCATATAAATTTAGTTAACAATGATCTATGTTCCTTTCAGTACAGGACAAAGAAAAATGCATCTTTTATATAATTTTCTCAGTGTCTTAGTCATGGATGTGATCATATAAGCTACTGAGTTATGAAAGTTGCTGACAATGATTCATGACAATCATATCGGTCACTACTTATTAACTTGTATGAAAAGTGTTATTCATAGGTTCGTTGTACTAATTTTATGTCGGTTTCCTCCACTCATAGTATCTCAGCTGAGTGACGAAAGAAAACGAAATTACCTTAGCTCATAGTATGCCTCATGACTTGACTCCTACTAAGTGATGAATGATGGTGCTTAATCCTGGTTAATCCTCATTAAATGTAAGAAATGTTTCCCATAGGGTCACCATACTTTATCTACGAGGAAATTTTTTACTTGCAGAATTATTTATTATTGAGGAAAATTTGGATAAATTATCTTATTCCTAATGCAATTTGGAAGCCTCTTCCAGGGCTTTTCATAGCTGAATGGTGGATTTAATTCTCAAACTGTCTTCCGGACTAAATGTCTGACAGGCGGAATTGTTCGCTCATTATGAATTTTCTAAAAATAAAGTATTAATCGCATGTCATTGTTGGATTAAATATCTTACTTACTATCCTTATCTTTATCCATTTTATATCCATCTGTAAGCTTTTGATAATATAGAGTTCTAAAACATAATAAAATATACAAAAATTAATTTTCTCGATATCAAATATATACCAGAGAAGAATCTACTAATAAAAATAAGAAATTATTCATGATGATGAATTTATCGATGAATGGCCGTCGAGTTTATGTTTAAAGAAGTTAAAATTGGCGAATATCTTACAAACATTTGATATAATTTTCTTAATATTGCTTGCTATGGGCTCACTATATCTTTTTTAATTGTACCGATAAATTGATTGTAGTAGATTTTAATTTATTTTAAATATTTGATCGAGTATGGGGAATAAAAATTTGGTATCTGGAATCAAATTTAATTCGGTTTATGGTAAGAAATAACATTTTACATAAATGTAATTTTTCTTTCGTTTCTCAATTTCATATGCTGAAATTACCGCATGTTATTTGCGAGCCACAGTTTGCTCGTCTCTGATCCATTTCATTCCCACGTCACAAATCCTCTTCGAGCCAATAAATTTCATTTATCGATATCATTCACTACTGTCTGAAAGAGTAAAATAATGAATTTCGGTAGTAAGATTGTTGCAGATTATGATGGCGTTGGCCTCATTGCGACATTAATTATACGTACAGCATTATCCCCATTCTGCTACACCTAACGTATATCCTAGCGAACTTTATGGTTTCAAAGTTCCATTAAATAAATTTGTTTAAATCTGACTACCGCTGCAACAGAGAAATTATATCGCGAAACGATGATTTATTGGAGACATTTTTTCTGTTTCACCCACTTGTTTTTGAAAATATATATCACATTTCGGACATCCAAAATCATATTTCCCAACGGCTGATTCACGCTAGTGATTATTTATTTCGAACTTCGCTGAATTCTGTCTCCGGTATATTATTGTAATTTCCATAGGACAAACCGTTCCTGTTGAAAAGGAAAATGTTTCGGGGATGGTAATTTATTCCATTTTTGTTTCTTTTAGGAAGAGATTTCATCGTTTACTGCATTATTTTTCAGTACATTTCAATTTTGAAAATTGTTTGATAAAAGAACAACGTCGATAAGTCTTTGCGGCGAATTGTAAATTATCTTCAACAAAAATCCTTTATGGAAATTTATTAGGCGTGAATAAAAAGTTAATATTGAAAGATTTTATGGAATGATTAACAGTAGTATAGTCGAAAATATCCCAAGGTTTGGGCCTTTTACATCTGACTTGAGGTATTTACATCCAACCACACAAAAGCTTTAAAGAAAATTTTCAATGCTACGTCACCATTAGGTACTATTAATGTACGGATATGAGATTGGTAACCACTGGATAGAGTACCTTAATAAAGTTATAATAGTAATAATTAATTAATGCGCAAGCCATAATTGTCTAAAGCTCTTTCTATTTCAAACGTTTTTAGGATCGGTACCAGTACTAGTACCAACAACGAAAACACCTTGAAAAAATTTCTCTTTTTCCTCTAGTTCTCACAATTGCTGATTCTTTGAAAATAAATTGTCTTGTCTATGCCTGATGATGTCTAAGATTTAGTGGAAACCGATTACCTTATGGAATAAAAGTTATGGAACTTCAACAAAGTTATTTTAATTTCTTGTGGTTAATTATGGAGCTCCACAAAGTAACAGTTCATTCGTTTGGCTTAATTATAAATCTGATAAGGGAATTTTGTTAAAAAGGATTATCACGTCATATGACCCAATAGCAATAATTAGTCGAATTTTGGTGATAGTATGTATTGTTTTATGGAAAGTAGAAATTCTACTTTTGTTTTATTTATCAACGATTCTCTACATGCATAAATTATTTTAATTTATCAGTGCGTCATCAACGTTGCTAAATTGTTGCATATCTAAAATTCTTATCAAATATGGCAATATTCAAGTCCTACTCATTGATTTCAACAATTTGAACTCGTAAAGTTAATAAAATGGAAATTGCTCTTATAATAAAATTATGTTTTATTTTCCAATACAGATTACTTACATCAAATCTGGTCGCTCCTCGCTTCAGACGAGATATTTCTAAGGGCTATCTTGTAAATGAAATCAAAAGAAATCCGAGAGCCTACGGACAAGGAGTAATAGCAATCAAAGGTAATTAACATAGAGAACTATCAGCAGAGATTGGTTTTAACGCTAGCTCTTCCTATGTTTATTTTAACCCTTTCTTTTGAGTATTTTTGGCTATACAGTGGATGAAATTACTTTCGGTGGGGCCAAATATGAGTTTATTTCTTTTCTCTGTATTTATTCTGCAATCAAAGAGGTGACACTTTGAAATTCAATTAATATGTCCCAGATTGAAAAAATGCTTTTAGGAATCTGTTTCCTTATGAGATGAATCTCTAGAGAGAATTTTCTGTTTCCACTGCTTTAGCTGCGAGTTTCATTTCCGTTGTATTGAGCGAAGATCAGTATCAGCATTGTGTTTGATCCCCTCTCTTTCTTCTTGTTACATTGAAACTCTGTCTCCACAGGATATTTTTTCGATTATTGGTGTGAACAGCACGTTAAATGGTAGGCACTGAATAAATGAATGTAACTAGAGCGTGCATTGCAAGCTTTATTTGAGAATAATATCTACAGTATCAGCAAAACTATTATTTTCTTCCTTAATGGAATGAAATTTATGGAAAACGGTTATATTCGATAAAGGTGATTTAAAGATTCGTCCCTGTTAAGCCTTTCTGACGTGTCCATATCGGCAAAAAGTATGGTTTGTCCTGATAATGCATTCGCAGAAAATATCGATTTCTAAATTAGATTCCATAGCGAAATAAAGATAGCTAAAACTTTATTTCTACTAAGTAAACTCTCCTCCAGCAATTTGAATCGGTAGAGTTGATATAAAACACAGATTTTAAACAACATAAAAAAATCACTTTTACTAATTCAATTTAAAATAGATTTATATGTAATGTTTTAAACCTGTTTTATTTCAATTCAACCTATTCAACATGTTGAACTACCTGTGAATTTTCTCCAGCAAGAGACTTTATAGTCTCATTGTCGCCCTAAATAAAGTCCTTTGTTATTATTATTATTACTTGAGTATGACGTATATTGTTAGGAGTCGAATATTGAAACGGAATCAATTAAGTTTTTTACTTTAGTTTAGGTTCCAGTATTTCTGTTTTTGCTTCGGGTATCATGCTCACTCCGGCAATAATTTTTAACCCCTTATTTAAACTGATCATTTTTTAAGGTTTTTTCATTTCGGTTTTCGGTTCTACAACCTGTAAAGAGGGAAATGGTGCGTTATTTTAGTATGGACAGCTTCATGGGATAGTAATTCGCTTCCGACGAATTCCTATTACGTCTGTCGCACCGCGTAACCTCGTGTCATCGCGAACGGGAAAAATCCTCCGTCGCCGATCCGCGTCTGCAACAAATGAGACACTTCGATCTCAATTCGCGATTCCCATCGGAGTTTATATCGACATTCGAGTGGTCCATCTCCGCAGGGGCTCGGAAGAAATTGGATCCCCGCTCAATCCCCACCGGTCCATACGTTACCATCGCGACATCGCGTGGATGCAGCGGAGATGCAGGGGAAAGAGAAGTGCTCGTAACGTTTCCCTTCCGAAGGGGAGGGCGGATGGGTGGATGGGCGGAGCGGGAGGGCCGATGGGGGTCGAAGGGGGAGGGTGAAGGGTGGATAGGCGATAGAGGGGGAGGGCGATGGGTGGAAGGGGAGGGTAGAAGGGCACGAGACCTGTTGCTCACTCCGCAGCTGTGCAGCGCGAAGATGTTTCTCGGGGAGGGGCGGAGGTATGCGGGGGTGGATGGGGAAGAGCGGATTTGCGTGCTGAGTGACCCGAGGGTTGTCGGGTCCGAGCACATCTGCTGCACTCCCTAGGAGAGGGGAAGAGGCAAAAATCCCCAGTAAAGAGCAATATGTTCTTTCTCTTCGCCATCCGACACTTGCCCCGCTTCCTATCTCCGATGCTGACATCCTGCAGGAGGAACCCTTTTTTGAAAATTTTCCCGATTTTTTTCCGTTTCTTAACCTTTCCCCTTTTTCGTAATGTTCGGCGAGGTTATTTTCGAACTCGATCTGGTTTTCCTCTCTCTTCGTGTTGCTGGGTTTCCTTATCATCGGGTCGAATGAGGGAGGATAGGGCTGGTTAGAGCAGACGTCTGCTCTTTCTGAGAAATTTGTCTCGGGTTTTTATCTGGGAGTGTCGGGATGCCCGAGTGTTAATGTCTCTTTCATGGAATACTTTGTGTCGCAATCCTGAAGAAGTTGTGGTAGAATCAGATGCGATTCGGTGGTAGTTATAGGTAGTATCATTTTCTGTAAATTACGAGGAATTAGTTACTTCGTGTAAGTTGAAATAATTATAGAAATGGCATTTTTAATATGTTAGAGTTTCATTTTCCACCGATAGTAATGGAAGCAGGCAGGTTTTATGATTTACTTTCATACATCGCTCCACCTATTTCCCAGGCAAATCTGCTATTGTCAAAAAATCTGCTGTAATGTTTTAATGTCAACTGTTAAAATATCATCTTTCTTAATCATAAATTTATTATAAGTTTCCTTTCAGCATTTTGTTATGCTGTTTTCTATCATTACTACTCGTAAACTCACACTACTTAATGTCTTTCTTCCCAGAAAAAGTTTCCTACCATAATAATTCTAAATCCTCGCTCAAATCCATTGCTTAGGATATGCCAATGAATTTAATATATACCTCTCTATGACTTGAGCTACAATTCTCTCCTCTTAACAGCATATCATTCAATACATTCTTTATCTGGTCATCATTTCCCTCTAGTATCATTCACATTCATACTACATACCTCCTTACTTCTATTTTGTATGTCGGGCCAATATAAGACCTCTTTTCGTATCGATTAAGTAGCCTTCCTTAGGTCCAAGTTCTGTCATTACCTAGTTGTCAATGACTCTTGCGCTGGAGTAACTCATATTGAATTTTGTTTTCCGGGTAGCACTTTGCGTTAAAGGTACTGCCAAAATAATATTATGCACAACATTCTAATTTTTCAAGCAGTAAATAAAAGTCTTTTTACAATAATAAATTTCCCCAGATTCACGTTCTCTACCAATCCTTAGAACATGATTTACAAGCTCAAAAGGATATTAATTCCTGTTTAGCTATGCATAAATAAATTCTGCTTCTGAATGATCAATTAGCGGGCAGTGCTATCATTCTTTTCTACAATGCTTTTTCTCCATACACCGAATTCCTCTTCGTCTTTCTCTTTCCCATTACAACAGTGGTTTATAGCGCAGTATATTTTATCTGTAGCTTCCCTAAATTTTCCACTCCTATCAGTGCCCCTATCTTGCCGTCTGTTTTATTGCTCTAAAGGAGAATGTGAAAGACTAACCAGATTGCTTTCAACTTAAACTAAAATAACGTTTCGTAATGGGTGATTCTGAGAATTATTTGCGCAGCAATTTATCCACAACGTATTTCCTCGAGATAAATGTTGGTGAATTTAAAGTGATTATCAGAGAGTTTCGGATACACCCCAAAAATTCTCATATACAAATATCTATAACTTCTAATATTGGCTGGTAGATTAAATGGATATTGCATTTTTAATGAGTTCGAATCATGTAATCGATGTGTTCTAGCCTAATTTGTTGGAACGTCATAGAAAGAGAATTAAATATATACTGTATTTCCAGATTGATTCATTTGGAAACTACCGAGTGTCTTTATTTATACCCTAATGGGACTTACATTACATTTGAAGATCTAAGATTATGTAAATGTTGGAGAACAGCTTCATCTATACAAGGATCCAGTTTATTAATACTATATTTCTGGGTAGTGAGAGAGCTAAGAAATTTTTGTGTATGTTGAGACTGTGATAGAAAAATAGATCATTCCCCTATATCTAATGGCTGCAGCTTAATATTTTGCGTGAAAGAGCGTGTTGATTGTTTGAGTGCTGTGACAAAGTTTCTAGCCCGTAGATAATAAATCCAGTCTGATAAAAACTGAGTGTCCATTGAAGCATGTCAAACTTCTGATTGATAACTCGAGTTATTGATTTCGCATTTTGCTCGAATATCAGGGGAGTGCAGAGGGGAGCTGTACTTCTTCTTATGAAACATCAACGAGATGACTTATAGTCTACTTTTAAGTCTTAAAATATTGGCCATATTTTACATTTTACTATATACTTACGAAATATCTTCCATAAATTATTTCCTGAATTTATCACGCATATAAAAGTGAATTAAACATTTTAGATCCACATAAATCTTCCTTTGCCTTTAACCAGGATATTTATCCTCCTGAAATGTCGTCAGACCCTTCTTAAATACTTCTGAATACGCTTCTGATTCTATTCGTGACTCTTCCTTTATCTCCTTTAATCTTGTCAGTGCGTATATTTTTCAACTCTCCAAGTACGGCTGTTTCCAATTCCTTTCTGGAACGATGCATCTTTTCCTATTTTTTTAATTATATGGCAAAGACAAATAAAAAAGAAGGAAAACAAATACATTCTTTTTTATTGTCCTTGCCATAGTTTGTCATATTCCTTCCTCTCTCTCTCTCTCTATCTAGTTTTTTTCCCCTTTTCCTTTCCTACTTCCCTCCATCTCAACTTCAGCCTTTCCCCGCCATTTCCATATTTTTCATATCACGTTGCTCAACATCCTTCGTCTCATATCCTTAACCATCATTCTCCAACTTGGGGTCGCCCCCAAGGGTTAGGAAAAAATAATGCATTCCCTTATGCTCCTCAGCCTTGAAACGCGCTGCCATATGGCAACATATCGCGTTATTCTCGTAAAACCGAACCCAGCTTCTTATTGACTGCATGCTCTTTCGACCGTTATCTTTTCCCGTCGGTTTTTTGTTCCTTCCGCTTTCGGAAACATTTGCGGAAGGAAATGTGTTTGAAAAAGTCTCCCTTTCATTTCTTCTTCATTTGCACACCAAGGATCCGTTAAGCTCAAATGAAATATTTTTGAGTTTTCCTTCCTAATGGATTTTTCCTTGTGTTGTTTATTATGTGATTCGATTGGTAAGATTTCTTTGCGTCGTATATTCATAACAATAGTTCGCATTTTTAGATTTTTCTATTTTATAACGAGGCATGTTTTTGTTTAACTCTACAGACAAGAGATATTATATGAAAATATATTAAGGTTCTGCACGAAGTTATTTCCAGAATCCCCCCCTCAAGATCTGGATAGTTTCCTTGTTATATTATTGATTGCAACAAGAATCTTCCTTACCCTTATATATCCAGTTTATATTTTTCTATTTTTACCCATCGTTATAACAGAAGCTTATAAGAGATATCCTGAAATACACTCTAAAAAGAGAATCACTTTTGGCAAATTTATAGATAACTAAAAGTCATATATTTCCCATCTTATAAGAAAAATATTTTGAATGAAATATGAGTTTTACAATTCATGAAGCGCTCAGCAACGATAGTAATGTATGAGTTAAATATAATAAATATCGTGTTTATAATCAAAGACTTTTACTATATGTAACTCATAAATCAGACATCCAATATTAAAGATACATCATAAAGATTCTTAAAAGGTTCTTAAACAAATTCTTAAGTGTGAGTCGGAAGAGAAAAATCAATATTTTTATTTATTTAGTTATTCAAGTATTCATATGCTGTTTTTCGACCATCTTACAGTGAATACAATTAACAAACAAGGAATTTAACACATTTAAAATAAATATGCATGATTATTCGGAATAGAAAGAAGTAAAATAGACTAAATATTACATACATTTACGTATACAGAATACGACCCAAGAAGGAAATTAATTGCAAGAATTTATAGACATGTTTGGAAGTTTATATATTAGGAAACGTTGAGCAAGGGACATTCTAAATGAAGGAACAAGTAGAAGAGGAGTTAGTATAGGAGAAGCATGGAGACTAAATATTGAAACTAAATCAGGGGAATCGATGCGGGAGTTAATTATACTAAATGTGAATGAAATATCGGCTTTGGTAACAAAAAGATAATTTCGGGTATGGGCAACCACATGGCTCAGCAGAATAATTGCCAGAATCATTGCACATTAGAGATAAAAAATCGATAATGTCGAAATCGAGATTTTTTTTATATCGAACACATTTGTAAAATTTAAAAGACAGAAAAATACATTCAAATACGCCAACCGTCCCCGCCACTCGGGAAAATAAAATCCCTCTGAGTAGGCCGCGACCTTTCTTCATGCTCCACAAGTGTATTACCACCCCCTGAAACCCGTGCAAGTTAACCGCTCATTAAAAGGCATTCGCACCTTCATCCACGAAGAACTCTTTTTTTTACCAGCGACCAAAAGGCTGGCACCGTCCCCGACTCCATCCTTTTATGCACGTCTGCAATGATAATATACCCTCTTTTTCCCGACCTACCAACCTTGGGGATGTTTTTTTCATTACCTCCACCCACGGAGAAAGGGTATGGGGGCCACCATATTCGAATGCTTCCCCTCCTTAGCTACCCTCACCTGTCTTCTTCTTAGCCCCCTCCCGTTGTCTGTTGCCGGGCTCCAGACCGCCCTCATCACCGCCTATTTCCACTCCAAACTTTCCCCTTCAGGACGCCTCAAGAAGGGCCCCTTTCCCTCCCCAAACGCACGCATAAAACCCGGAGGCTTTCCAAATTACCGGGTTGCTCTCCGAGCCCTTCGAGGATGAGGGAAAGGGTCTGACGCCTCGGTAATCAGGCGGACCGACCTGCTGTTGTTCCTATTCTTTTTTCCTACCTCCCCTCCCATCTAGCTCCTCTTCGCGATCTCTCGTTCCTTCGTTAAAATCGCACATCTTGTTTGTTTCCTTGTTTGGGACCAGCGGCGTTTCAGGTTGTGGGATGTGGGTCCAGGTGAGCCTGTTTCCTTCAGAGGGGCGCCATAGAGGATGCAAGGAAGCAAATAAACACTTTATCAGCGTCGAAGATGATGGTGTTGCGAGACCGCTTGCACTTTTGAGTACTCGGCTTTATAGGACTAAGAAAGAGCGAAAGTCGGAAAAACCTATGTCTTCATCTGCATCTGTATTCACGGCCATAAAAAGCAACAGACCCAAAAATGAGGGCAATAGAAAAGCTCGTAATAAAATTAATTTATATTTAAGACCTATTTTTCTTTTTATTTTTGCTTTTTTACGTTATTATCTCTGTAGATATCATTTATTCATATGTATTCTATATTCTATTCTATTCTATAGACTATTCTTGTTGATGTACCGTATGCATGTGTGTATGAACTTGAGAAAAAAGAACATCGAAAAAATATAGAAGTGCACTACAAGTCTTTTTGCTATTACTGTCGGTAGGTTTGTGCAGGTTTTTCAAATCCTCCTCCTTTGTGGATGTTTTCCTGCGGTGGATATGCTTTTCTTAAGAATCTCTTAGGTTTTTTTAAATCCATAATTCTTCTAATTTCTTCTTATTTAATTCTCTTTAATTTAATTATCCTGTAATTAATGAGGATGGGTTGCATGGGAGAAGAAAAAACTTTTAGTCTCAATCTCGCCCTAATAAAGATGATAATTATTACAATGGAGTAACAAAAATTATAAAAAGTAGCAGGAAGTGGAGAGTTTTCGGGAATTCGAAAGGTGTTGCCGGACGTGTTGAACCCTTGTTTCACGAAGCCCATTTCTGGCCCTAAATGTGGGACGCGGCCTGTTGCATAGTCCGATCAGATAGTGGGATGGACATTAGGAAAATAAATGTTGAAAATTACCTCTTAAAAGCGTTTGAGTTTAATGTTTTGCCACGGTTGACTCACGGCAGAAATAGATTAGAGAAATATGTTGCATGCATCATTTACCTACTGCAAGCCGAAACAAGTCTCAAGAGCGCTCGAATAAATATATAGAAGTATATGTAGTTGAGCGTGGTAGTACTTCAATGGGTAACATATTAATTTGATAAAAATTTAAATAGGAAGGTTTAAATATGTAAAAGTGATAAAAAAGCGATAATTAATTAACATTATAACAATTTACGTTTCGAACTCCACAGATTTTGTCTGGCTATTTCCAAGTAGATGTGTGAATAATGCTGATTGCAGTATCTTCCGAAGAAGGAGTAGGAATCTGTTGTTTTTCGTGCGGTTACAGCATATTAGGGAACAGTTGGGGAGTTGCAATTGATCAATGTGCATCGCTAAGTCAATCAACAAAACTGTTCCGTAGGTAAGTATGTTTACATTACAAACTGATTCTAAGACAACTGTTCAAACTACGTGGCAGCTTTACCGTTTGAATTTGTTGTTGCATTACAATTTAACTATGAAAGTTGGTGTTCTCTAGTTTTTATCGGTTTGATTATTGACCGATTAAAGTCACTCTGGTGGAACGATCATACGAGGTTCTTAAGTTTTGACATACTTTCACAAATTTCCACTTTAATACTTAGCATCCCCCCCACTCTCGCAAATTATTCCTTTATTTGTCCTTCCCCCCGCAGATGATTTCTTCCCTCACACGAACGACAGTTTCCAAAAGTGATTTTTGTCTTTTAAAAATGCCAGTCAATTTCTTTCGATGCTTTGTTTTAATCTCTTTCGCAGCCTTAAATACAGGCCGTTCGCAATTAATCAGGAAATGAATTATCAATTCATCAAAATTATTTCAACATTTTTCATTACTAAATGGTGGACAGATATTATGATTTAATATAATTTGTCTCCTTTCTTGAGCCATTACGTCCAAAAAGATCCATCTGTGATCGTTGTTATAATTCTTCTTTCTTTAAATTTGTTTTTGTTGTTTTCTTTCTTTTGAATTTGTAAATTCTGTCGCTTAACCCCAGAAATTATGAATAGATGATCTTTCTTTCAATCTATGAAAGAATAATAATAATAATAATTGAGCTTGTATTTTAGTGAGATTAAGACTAAAATTCTTACACGTAGAGGCAGGTCGTAAAATTTTTTTGAATTCTCTAAACAAATAAAATAAATTAGTTGTTGAATTTTGTATTATTTTTATGGATTTTTATTATTATAAATGGATTATGTGCATTATAGTCTTTAGTATTCAATGAGCCATCTGCAAGTCCCAACTAATCTCTTTTTCAAGTTGAATATATTATTGCTTAAAGAGGTGATAAGATGAAAATTATACTTCTCATTACCTTCAATGAAGTCGGATTGAAATGATAAGGGGGCACCATATGGTCAGTATAGTGAATTGAGATGCTCTAAGAGAATTAAAAGATTACCAGTACAGAAATTTTACAGAAATGCCCCTGGCGCATTGGTAAAGATGGGCCAGTATCAGGAAATAAAATCACTAGTGCTAGATAATGGGTCATTTTTTTCTAAACGTAGATAATTTAAGATTTATACTGCATATCAGAGGTTTAGGTATAGCCTCCCTTTCTACAGATGATAATCGGAAAATAAGAGATACGTTTGAGGTTCCCCCGAGGGCTTGAGCCACGAGAGGTGCTGTGGAGTATGAGTGAGACTTGAGATGCGTTGCTGCCTAATAGGAAAGAATTGACGTTGTTCACATTTTTTTATCATTTTAATAAAAAAAATTATAATTTTATTTAATTTTACTAGTTGTTCATCATATTTTCGTAATCCTGTGTTTGTTGCAAACGTTTAAAGTAACTTAATTCGCATCAATCTCGTCATCCATTGTTCTTACATAACATATCTGATATTTTCAAGCTCGACTTTCTTGAATTGTGTCTTGCTAAAGTAATAAAGAACTTCGTAATTTGCATACGTATTTCACGTACATGGAACTAGTAGCGCAAAATATATTCCTGAGTAAATTACCCATTTTTAAAAACAAGGAAAGGCTTAAAGTATCTTCGCAGATAAGGGCGTGCAGCCAGGAGAAAACCCAAGTGCAAGTATGGTTGCACACAAAGAACCTAAAAACGGCTTTGCAGAACGTTCTAGCAGGGTAGTTGGTTAAGGAAACCTCCCAGGTAGAGGAAGATCTCGGGTTCGATTCCCGGCCCAGTTAGACTTTTTTCAAGTCCGTTTTTCCTAGGGATTTCTTCCAAATTTTATTCTGATTTCTTTACCTAATTTCCTTGTTTATTTCTTAAGTTGGTAAAGTTAGTGCCTAGAATCATTTCTTATGTTGTAGTAGTAGTATTATTAAAAGTGCTTCGACAGCTTAGGTCATTTCGCACATTGGCTCCCACCGGGAATCGAACCCGGGACCGCTTTCACCAAAGGCAAAAGCGCTATCCACATGACTATCCGGGAGCTGTATTTCTTATATATCCCAATTACGTCGGTAATGGTACATTTTTCGTTCATAATAAACGTATGAAACATACAAAACTATTGTTATAAATGGCATACTATTTTAAAATTTCAGCAGTAATGGTTTGGGTTGTTCGTACAACTCGGATACTCAAGAATCAAAGATTGATCGCCTTCTTTCGGTGTGGTTCCCGCTTTCTTACCGTCTGAGGCCTTCGCCGGCCTCAAGCACGATTCCTTACTTGGAGAAGGAAGGCCAAGGAAGGACTGAATAATTCGCTCGTGCCAATTACGATTTTTGAAGAACCACCCCTTGTCTGGCACTTGCAAGACCTCATTTGGCGGGTCCTATTCACTTTGGGAAAGCGAGTCGATGGCGCCTGCGGAAACAACCTTTCTTTTCTTATTTTTCAATCCCATTCTCATCTTTCCTTCCTCCCCCCGATCTCTTTCATTTATCGCCTACTCCGCTTCTTTGTTTGCCTCGCGGAAATTCTTTTTCCAGACAAACGTATCGCGCCGACTCGGCCAAGAAGGTTAGGTCTGGGAGCTCCAAAAAAAGTTCCGTTTGTTGTTCGTTTGAATTAGTGCTTTTCTTTGTGGGCCGAATAGATTTATAGATACCTTTTCTTCTTCCTTCGGATGGGATCGATATATTGGGGACCGGAAAAGTGATTTTCGACCCATGTTCTCGGCCTCTTTTGGTTATTTACCCGAAAGGCGGTGCTTAAGGAGGCCGTTGTTGAAACCGTTGGTTGGTTTTACGTGATAATGTTTGCAAATTATAATCTTTCTCGATCAGGTACTTTATTGCTCCTGAGCATGATAGCATTGCTATTGAAATGTACATTGGGAGTTCCCATTTCTCCGAACACCGGTGAAGGAGTTGAGGATCGCCGACAAAGATGGTTATTGGAGATTTTGAACCTCTAATCTATTAACAACCGTGTTTAAATTTTTGTTACTCAACAATCATTCTTCATTCAATCAACAATCAGAAATGGATGCGTTGACTATGTTATAGATGAGTTTTTAACCTGCGAAGCTTCACATCATTTCAGATGCACTCCTTCCTGATAGATACCCTTAAGAACGAACGGATGTCATTCGTGCTTGGTACTCGAACGCAGGTCATCCATTTCCAAGGCATATGCCCGAACTATAGAGCAAAGTACATATTTTATACTGTGTGCTGCTAGAGGTAGTAAGCGAGTCGTGAAAAGTATGACTTTCGATGAAAAAGTATGCATATTTTACTAGAGCTTTTTTTAGTATTTGTTAATATTTATCCTAAAAGTGTTGGCCCTAATGTGGAAATATCCACGACAAAACTATCAGCATTCGCAATTTTAAAGTTTTATAGCGCTGTTGATAATTCTGCTGGTGGCCTATACTCGTTCACCGCTGACATTAAGTTTTCACCTTCATAGAAACTTCTCTATGTGCATTGTGTTTTTTTAGCCCTCAAAATTAAAAAAAGAACTTGTCCAATTGGAGATAAATTGATAATGGAAGAGATACGAGTTCATCTCATTTTGAGATGAGTTTCGAAAAATGTGTATAACCCCAAAAATAAACCAATAAGGTTTACTTTGTATTGATATAAGAGATATACTCGGATATGGTGTTCCATAAAACAAAACTTTACAAGGAAATAATTGCAAAAACAGTTAATTACTCCTATCCATTCTTTACACAGTCTATCTGGGAATTTAGTGTAGTAAATTAGGTAGGGATGCAGGTGTGAGTACACCTTCTGCAATACGCCACTGGTGGCTTGTGGAGTATTCATTTTAATATAAAGCAAGTCTTCTATTGCTAGTATGCTGTGGAGTGAGACAGTTTGGCGGACACTGCTCTAAACCAATTGAGTTTTCACGCAGAGCTGCCTCATTCCCTTTTTAGGGAAGCTAAGCTGACAAAGCGAATGGTGTCACCGCTCAGCGACACCCACCACCGCCGCGGACCTCGTAGAGACATCCGACCTACGAACCAGTCATAATGAGTCTCCTCGTAAGGACAACAATAGATTGGAATTCAGGAATAACTTTGCATAAAAAGTCATTCTCTAAGGAAACCCAATTTTCAGCATCGCCAAAGTTCAAGATTTCCATTTTTACAAGTTTCAAATTTTACATATAAGAAACAAAATTCATGTATGAATCTTTCCAAGAAATTGTTCATGAAGCGTAAATATATACGAGTTCTTTTTATAACGACTTGTTTTAGAAACAGGATATGGCTAAGTAAACTATTGAGAAATTAGATACGAGTACAGTGTAAAAATTAGAATGAACTCATTGATTTGCATGATTCAGTTGTGGAGCCTATAATTAGAGTAATTAATCCGAGCCAAATAGATGGACCAATTGGCAGCAAAGTAGGACAGTAGGATGTTTCAATATTGAAGTTCCAATCAGAATGCAATGCAGAACTAATGATATCCTTATGCTATTCATTATATAGGGAATCAATTTTGGTACATTTTAACCGTGTTTATTTTGAAGTCCTTCTTAGTTTAAGATTAGTTCACAATTGATAAAATATGTTAAATCACAAGCATGCGTTATTGTTCGAATCTCCCCTAGTAATTAATAATTAATTGTTATTAAAAATAAAGCAGTGAGTAATTGCTTGTAATTTAATACTAATTATTCTACCAGTGATAAAACATATTAAAATGCTAGGATAACTCATGGTTTAAGTCGTTGTGCATTTCAACTCTTCTGAAAATATTCAGTTAGGACCAATTTATTTCAGTGTAACCGATCACCTTCCAACGACGAAAAACAGAGAAAAAACGGCAAAAATGTATTTTTCCTAACTCCCACGTAAAAGGAATAAAACAATTCGGGAGTCATAGCGTAACTCGTAACTATATTTACGGTTCTCAATATCTTATACGCGCCATAACAGAGGAATGAAGGAAGGATGGACTCAACGGATTTTTCCTCATACTTAAAGTTATAACCTTTGCTTATACCTCTGCGGATGGGATCGTATATTTCCAGGACTGTAAAGGTTTTATAGTTTTCCGCTTTATTGTTTTCTGTTACGAAGTTCCCAAAGCGACCGATTTTGAAGGATTTTTACGGAGGCGTATTACAGTCACGAACTCTCTACCAGAGGGTAGAATGACTTTATATTGTACAATATAGGGACATATCACAGGTTATCACATTCTTATTGATATAAGGGAAATTTAATATCCATAATCAATTTTCTATACATTTGTTGGGATAAGTTTTAACCTTTTATGTTTATGGATATATCATAAAGTCGAGTAGGAAGGGTTCCTTAAAGGTACTCAATACTAATAGTTCAGTATAATAAATTATAAATACTCAATACATTGTAATATCTCACGAAATTATTTAATCCATTAATTATAAATAATTCGCTAATCATCACCTAATATTTTGGAAACCTCATATAGTGTCGATTCTTTTTAGTTCTCATAATTACGTTATAATTTATTTCGAGGTTAATTCTCGACTTCAGCAACAATCAGTCTCTATTGACAGAGTTTTAATCAAAGAAGTTTATTTATTATTTCCAAAATAAAATTATGTGATTAAATTCTTAAAATGCATTTATTGTCCGTGATAATTAATATCCATTAACTTACATGACACTCTTAATTTATTAATAGATAATATCTCATTATATATTATTCATGTTTATATTGTTATTTAGATTATTATGATCAATCAATTTTGTTACTACCATTATTTTGGTGAATGGAATAATTTTAAACGCCTTTTTGAGGAGGATAAAGGGAAATTTATCCTTAATTTACTTTTGCGTTCTTCTTGTTCCTTGCCTGATTGGTTTAATGGCTTCCCTTGAATGTTTTTGTAGTACTAAATTACGAATATTATTTACGGTTACTATTCGCCTACTACAGTTATCATGACAGAGGGGCATTTTAAACGTTAATTAGAGATGAGTTCATAAGGCTATCGTATATATACACCTCTCCTCTGAAAGCTTCCACGCCGTCACAATGTGAATATACGAAATCTACTGACCAAGGTACTGATAGTTAATCCTATTATTATTTAATCCTTTATTGAACCGAATATTTTGAAAAATATACGCTTTGATTGATTAGGACTTGAGGCTGTATTCAAGTAGCCTTATATCGTCTTCATATTTAAATACTCGTATGTTATGCAGTGGTAGATCGAAGGGCGGTGAAATTTTCCTTCAGCGATCGCTCGTAATTACAGTTGACGGGATGGCGTTCCTAGGAAAAAGTCGGTGTGAATTACGACTTCTATATAAGTTAGGGTTGGAAACATTTGAGCTCTTCATGATTACTCCCGCAGACGTCAAGGCTTTAACGGTCGTTCAGCGAGTGCCGCTAAACGCCGCCACAGATAAATCACGGCAGAGTTTTCGCCGATTTCACACCTCTAGAGAGAGGATTATTCTCGTAAAATCTCGAGAAATCTTCGGCCGTTTGTCATTTCAAGCTCTTCACGAGGCTCGGATGTAAAAGTTTGGCCCCTAAATCCAGGTAAATCTTGAAGGAGCTTTGCTTTCCCGAGGTGCTGAATGGGATTCGGCGGTCTATTTTGATCTTAATCGCCCATAATTAATGTTTGATAGCGAAGAAAAGTTTAGCGGAATACATCTTTTGCGGGGACATTATGAGAGCAAGCTCGGCGAAGCATCCGTTTTTGTAAAAGTTGGTTTTAAGTTTGCAGAAGAGATTCCCACTTTCAACTGCTCTAAAAAGGCGATATATTTGAGCTAAATTAAAGAGCAGATTGTTTCTTTTGTGGTCTGATTTAAAGTCTGAAGATTTTCCTCTCCCTAGCTGATTATCGCCTTTGGAAAAGTTACACAATCCTTTTCCACTGTGGAGGAGGATATATTTCTTCCCCTTTTCCTCGGAACCTTTATGGGCTGCTCTCCGTAAAAACATACCTCCAAGTACTTCATACTCCACATATTATATTCTGCTGAACGCCAGATTTAAAGCAGTAGGTCATCAGATCAGATCTGGGGTGAAGGAAGAAATTTGCAAACTGTTAAAGGAGTATTTTCGAGTAATATATTGCATACCTATCTTAAAATAATAAAAATATTTGTGACTTAATATTCCTATACTGCCTGTTAAGTTTACTCATTACCAAGGAAAGTACAAGAGATACGAACTTATTGCAGAAGCTGTTTACCATTAAGTCATGCCAGATGCAATTTGCTTGCATTTCAAAATCATATTCCATTAAATTATGCTTTCGTTTTCGTTCATGTAGGCGCTTCATCTATTACTAAAAGGTATCCAAATACCAATCAAATGTCCAATAAATTACTTATAATCCCTCCTTCGAAAACCTTATGAAATAAAATTACAGGGAATCAATATATCTATCCCGAATCTAATGGGAAAATTTAGAGGTATATTTCTATAGTTTAACAATACACTTGGGATTGTCTGAACGAACAGACTGATGATTCAATTCAATTTACAGCTCACAATGGAAGGTTTTTAAAATGGACTATATATATATATATATATTTGTTATCCCACGGTATTGATAGTTACAGTATTTACGTAGTTATTTATCTTTCAAGGCCGAATATCCTCCCTTTATTATTGTCACCAGAAAGGAATAAAACAATACCTACGTTATGTCTTTGAATGATAATTATTCATTCTCCTCTCTTATTATTTTTTATCGATTCGCGTCCAAAATAAAAACCATCTGATATCCCGTTAACACTGGGCTATTTTTATTGCCGAAGCCTTTAAGCCAGCTGTCCTTGAATCCGCGGGGATTACCGTACCAGAGCCATAAAACGTTTCATCCATCACTCCCTTCCAGTCTAAATCTTCTCCATCTAGCGCCCACCTTTCTTTTCACTCATTTCGAGCTCCAATATTTCTCCACTCTCGGTCTCCATCAGCTTTTATCTACATAGATGACTCAGTTTTTTTACAGCGATGGTACCCTAAATTTCCACTGCTTTTTTATTTTTATCCATATCCATAATTCAGGTCTGTCTCGTGCAATTTACATCCACCTTCATCAGATGGAGATTTAAGATTATAGAAAGTCCACCCGAATGCTCACATGTCCCCATTAAAATACTTTCCATTACTAAAGATATATATGGGTATTGCCATATTTTCATTCTCGTTTTTTTCCGATACGCGATTTCTTTAAGTGACAGGATACAAGCAGCTTTAAGTTCTGAACGTGAACTTTTTAAGTATCGTGTAAGATAGGGCTAACAGGTATATTATTTGAGACTATCCTTCGCTTAACTATTTGTCCATACTTCCCCTGGAATGTCATTTGAGACTAACTCAACACCCTCTGTTAGCGTAAAATAGACACTGAATAAAACTAACATAACACTAAGTGATTCATTCCGTATAACACCGCTCCCTGGAGATTTCACAAGTTTGCATTTCGCCGATTTGTTAGTTTTCTTTTTCATCCTCATAATATTCTACTATAAAGCAAGTGTTTGTCGTGAGCTAAGGATAAATGCTCCATTGTGAATTTTATCAACGGATACATGGAAAATTTAATGCACTAGTTTGATTGTCGAGTGACGATATATCGTAGGTATGTGGTGACCTGCGTTGGTTTGAATTAAAAATTTAAATTAATCTTTAATTTAAAAAATATAGCGTCCTGCATTTTCCCGTATCAGGAAATAAATTACTTTGTCAAGTATATTAAAAATTTTATCCTGGTTACTCTAATAAAGGATTCGAAGATTGAAATTTCCTGAATAACTTACGAAGGAGCACACTGATAGCGTCTAACCGGGTATTAATTCTAGTGTTCTATTTTAAAAATATAATTAGGTCTTTAAATACCTGTAAAAATATATATTAGGTCTTTATAAATTTTGTCCTGAAGCTACTGGACATTTTTAATTGAGTTGCGAGTCCTGATAGTCGAAATATGCGATATTACACATCTGTACGTCTTAAATAATGTTATACTAATTTAAACCTCACTCATACCTTACATACCAATTCTCAGTTGAATATCTCGGGATCAAAATTACTAATAACTTAAATTGGAGCACGCATATTCGAAAAATCTGCGGCAAAGCAAGTAAAAGGCTTGGCTTTTTAAAGCTTATTGTTAGTAAATGCGATGAAAAGGTGAGAGAGCGATGCTAGTTTACCCTGGTCGGACCCCTTCTGGAATACGAGGCAAGTATATGGGATTCGGCGGATGAAACGTGTACTCGTGAACTCGAGAAAGTGCAGCGTAAAGCGGTTCGTTTTGTTAAGAAATGCTACGATGAAAAAGCAAGCGTTACAAAAATGCTCTCAGACGTAGGTTGGGAATCCTTGAAAGAAAGGAGATTGGAAGCTAGGCTGCGATTGCTTTATAAATTCAGGGCAACTACATTTTCGGAAGATACAATCGGTATCATGCAAACCCCCTGCTACCTCGGTCGATCCAAAAATGACCGTAAGTTAAGAGAGATAAATGCTAGGACGAATCGTTTTAGAGATTCATTCTTTCCGCGAACGAAACGCGACAATAACCGAATAAGGAAGTAGTTTAGAATCAACTGGTGTTTACACCCCCTTCCACACGCTGAAAGGCGGCTTGTAGGGTATTAGTGTAGATGTAGATGTAGATACCAAGCAGGTTAAACTAGAGCACCATGCTTATGAAAATTTTCTTCAAATATGATATGGTACAGCTCATTCTACACATAAGGTAACTTCAACTTAATTTTTGTCGAAAAATCTTTGAAATGTATATATATTTGTCCCTCATTGGTTATGAATACTTAGGGTTCACTCGCTGTTTGAAGACTAGCTGATGAAGGTATCACTCGTAAAAACCCTTTTTATATCCCTTGGACAGTATATAACCAATTAACCAAATTTTTAATAAATATTTCCACTACATTTAGTCGCTAAAATTAAATTCGAAGGATATAAGATTCATGACCGAGTAAGTCATTGACCATGTCAGCTCATCAGAATCAATTTATAGGAGCAATTAAGGTTTAATCGCGTTCTTCGAATTCAAAGGGCGACTGGGAGAATTCTGGGAAACCATCTTGCGGAAATTCCTGGCTGCAGACTGCTTCCGTGAATGCCATCAAATTATATTGCTTACTGAAAGCTTAAGCTGTCGACTTGTGATACGGCTGACCTCTCGGATAATGGCAGAGGAGTGGTTTAGCATTCCTGATGCCCTGGTCAGGACGTCTGTCGCGTGCGTGGCACGATATCTGCCCTCACGTGCCTTGAGGGGGATATAGAGGCGATCGCATTCTAAGACAGACTTCGCAGAAACATTTCCTATTGACTGTTGACTATGGAATGCTTTTACGTTAGGAATTTGATATGTAAGAAAATGTTAATTAATTATTTATTAATTGCGATAAGTCATTCCTGGACCAGAAAAACTGAAAAATTTCCTAGTTATTATATTTAATCTTCTGCTTCTGAATTTTTAAATTGCTTCAAGTTTTGTAAATATATTTTTTCTTGTATCTCATAAGTACTTTCTGGGTAATAGAACAAAGAAAAACCTCGTGATCTTCCACAGAAAGGTGCTATATTTTTTGTGGAAATTTTATGCGTTCTGTGGAAGATTGCGAATCTCTATTTTATTTTATAATGTATGGCATTCGACGGGGTAGTATGTCTTACCATATTCAATATATTTTCTGGGTATTATATTTTATATAATATTGACATCCTTTGCATCCTCTGCTTTTTTTAATTTGTTTACATTAAGCTTAATATTCTACATTTTTTCAGATATTTAAATTTCATTTTTTACTTCTGTATCTTCTAATTGCTTCCATTCTTTCTAATCTACTTTAATTTTCTCTCACCTTTTAAGTATTTTACCAGGTATTTTTGATTTAATACTGGTATGATTTATATTATTTGCCTTTTTATCTTCTGTGCATTAAGCTTCATATTCTGTACACTCTTTCATCTATTTTATCGGTTCGTTTAATTTAAAATAACCATCCCAAATGAATGGAGCCGCGTGTCTCTTATTATTTACACTTACTTTGATCTACGTTCTCTTTCAAGTTTTAATTCAAACGTTCATGCGATAGTTAAGCCGTTTGTCAGTTGCAGTCCTCACTCAAACTTTCCCGACATTTTCCTAGGAGTGGGTTCCGTATTTGTTTTCGTTGAGGAATTGTGTTGATTCCACTGCCGTCATTATCTCAAATTCAAATTCCTGATTTCTCTCATAAATAGGTGTTTGCTGTGCAAGAATGGAGGGTAACCTTTCATTGTTTCGATTATCAGATTACCGCGTTACTAAATGCTTTGTTGAGAAAGCCATTATTGAATTCGTGCCGTGCGTTCAGTTTAAGGACCTCATTGTCCCAAACATGCTTTTGAAACCATACATTAAAGGACGTTGCCCTTACTGATAGTCAACTTTGCTTTGTATATTGTTGACAGTGTCTAATATAATACTTAGTGTGATTTTACTGTAGCTATTCATTTCCGAATTGAGAATTTGAATTATTGTCTCCCTTAGGAGAGATAGATCGTCAAAGTGATCACATGACGGCATTTATGAATTTGAAACAGAAGTTTTGCTTTCATTCCACGCCTAAAAAGTACCCTTGTAACTTTTTATGTGTTTTAAATTATTTATTTTTTAATTATTTACTATGAATTATTATATTTACTGATCTACTTCATATTTTAATCTATTTGAAAATATTTTCGATTTTTCTATCACTCGAAAACATTTAATATTTTGTAGAAACTGGTTACTTCTCTTAATTTGACTATGTGGTATTTTCGGTATCACAAATATCCATCAGAGAGGTATTATTTTAAATTCGTAAATGGCGCCATATGAGCTCAGCTTCCGAGGTACTTTATTCCTAACATTATCGTGAGAAAAAAATATGATAGTAGTTGAGAAGACAATGAAAAATTCCACGGAGATTAATTGTTTAGGCTGTGTTTTCTACTCACTTTCTTTATTTGCTAATGACATCTTCTGTTTTAATAGCATTCTCTTTATCTACTCAGGAAATTTAGTATGAAATAGAAAACAGTTCATGCTAATATCGATTTTAGAGCCCTTGACTTGGTGGTATTTCATGAGAAAGTCAAGTTGAAAATGACAATAATTTATATTTTAACCTTGCTTAATACAACGAAAGAAATGTTAATGTAACAAAATTAAGGGCCTTTTCTTCGTAGTGTTAAGTTAGGTTTAAGCAAAAACTATTCTGTCATTCCATTTGTTAGATTTATACTATTTCCGAGTCGCATTAAGAGTTCAATCTAAAATGAGGTTTTCGAGAAAAACATCTCTAGAAAGAAATCTTACGATATGTGAGCTAATTAGAATCGGAAAATTAAAGAATAGTCCTACATTTTTTTTTCTCATAGAGGCTGATGAGAAACATGGAACAGTGTTAATGAGATTTTGATAAGAACTGCATTAGTCACCTAGTCCCTTAATGCTGACCGCTATTTGGAGAGTCCCAGACCTAGATTTCGGGCATTAATGCGAGTCTCAAGTTGCAAGCAAAAACTATGGGAGATGCAAGAACTGCTACTTCAGGGGAAGATTGCATTGCCGACGTGAGGAATGGGAAATCTTGCTGGTCCACGAATGAGAAAAATATTTCGGCAAATTCCCGGTTGAATTGTGAGTCTTAATCCGGCTCCATTTGTGATAAAACAGCTAATCCGGTTTTAGCGTTGGCTTAGGAGGACAAGGGATAAAATGTAGATCAAGGGCTTTTAGTCAAGGTCCCAAATTTTTCACGAATGGCTAGGGTGGTCCATTAAATTAAATTGCCATTAAATAATAATTACTATTAAATGTAAATTACTATTAAATATGAATTATTCAGATATTAAACTTGGTTTGTGCATGGAATAGCGTGGTCTGACTCTTCCTGACTTTAAGAAAATTTCACCAAAAAAATTAATATTTTTGTTCGAATCTTATTTTTCTTATCGTTTTTACGAAACAGACTCAGGTTTCTTATCGTTTTGTTCTAATTAATATAGATTCTATTACCTATCGTTCACTTTAACTCTTGAACCTACGTAATCTTATAATCCGCGAATGTAGCTAAAACTACTTGGCCTAGAAAATTCCCAACTTTGAAACTGTGCTTATATTGCTCGTAAAGTAATGGTGTGCTAAATCGAGCTTTAATGATTGTTATTTAAGATGTCGGTCAATGATTGTGAATTTGGGATCAGCTATAGGACGTGTTGAGGATTATTATTAAAGCTAAATCATGAATAAATTTTAATTTAATTTAATCTCTTTTCTTCCAAAGATTCCCACCCACAGATCGGTTGTAACATAACTTCCAGACCTACGTATTTTTCTAATTTACGAAACTAGTAAGAACTCCTTGAATTAGAAAGTTTGGATCTTTATGTCCATAACAAATGAAGTAATTATGTGCGAAATTGAGCATTAGTTGATGGCAATTCACGTATCAGTCAAAGATCTTACCTTTGAGATTAATTGAGTGAAGAGTTAAAGGTGACAATAGCAACTTAATGCTGCGTTAAGTATGACAAATGCTCATACGTCGAGTTTTTTTAACGTAGAAAAAGCCGGCAGTTAAGACAGTGAATTTAATGTCGCCTCAGGACGACAGCGTACTCAAAACCGATACGGGAAATGGGGAAAAAAATCCTGCGAAGCCGCACTTTGTTGTAGCAAATCTCTCTCGTGCTAGAGGTGAAAATAAACTGGACTTCACGTGACCCGCTATAACGTAAAAGGAATAAAATAATGGCAGAGGAGTAGAAACTTAGAGAGGAACCCGGTATGAAAGCGCCGCTTTGAAAAGGACGCTCGGGCGTCAAAATGCGCACCAGCGCGAAAAAAAAGATATCACGCGATCGCGGTCCTCACTTTTTTCCCGCAGCAAAGGCTACAACTCCCCGCAGCGACGGCCTTTGATGCCCGCGGCACTTGTCTAGTCCATGCAAATGGTTATCCCGTCTTCCTCAGAAACCCCGATTTATGGCCGACCTTTACCTCCTTCCGGCCTTCCCTAGAGGACTAAAACCGATTATGGGTTACATTATTTTACGAGTCGGGTGTAGCCTATTTTTTCGGGATTGCATTTTCACTCCGTCGCTTCATTATGTCACCGGAATGATGGAGGTGATTTTAAAGCGAGTTCAGGATTTCAAGAGGGGAGGACGGAGGGTGGAGGGAGCGCGAAAAAAAAACTTCCGCTAAGATTATGCGTCGGAAAAAAATTCAAAGACATTAAGAGCTATCTATCACAAAGGTTTTGTTCTTCGCCTTATTGTTTCGCGGGGTTTAACTTTTTAAAAAGTTGGTGCGGTTCTGCTGCTTACTCGACAGAGAAATAAGTTTCGGGAGACTTTGTTTGCGAGTTATAATTTTGTTTCGTCGAGGCCATAATGGAAGCGGGATTAAGGGAGTGCGGTGAATTTTTCATCGCAAATTGAAGGGGGATTCTGAATTTTAAGAATATTTTTTTTGGATAATGTGTTTTGCTTACGTGGCCTTGTTTCGCTTCTGGCTCAATAAGGAGAGCAAGGGCAAACTACTGAACTACCTCACTCCTCATCTTGCCTAGCAAGCCTCGTTCCCAACTACTAGCTCTTAGTGACTAAGGGTAGGAGGGATGAGGTTTTCACTTGCCATTGAGTTTAATATCTTATAGACAGCCTTAATTATATAGAGGGTATAACTGAAGACGGAGCAACACAGAGTGAAAAAATTTAGACGAATGAGGAGAAATTAAAATTGATCTAATATCAATAGGGATTTTTAGTCTAAGTTCATGCTCAAGCAGGTTTATTTGAAGAAATGTTATTACTTCCGCTAATTCTTACAATAGACAATTAGTAATTGTACATTGCGAAGTTTTCATCAACTTAAACCTTGAAGCATAGATAAATATGTAAAAGTATATAAGTAAACTAAAATATGTATATATAATATATAATATAAAATATGTATAAGTATATTCATCAACATCATCAATGGAAGATTTTGGGGGAATAGTAAAAATCTATCTTCGAAAATGTGGCGTAGGTAGAAGTTATATTAGTTATTCGTAGGTACGTAGTCCTACTAGAAAATCTATGATAAATCATCGTATATGATTCTAAAATTTATATTTTAGAGTTCAGTTATGGCAAAAGTTATAGTTATTTTGGTTTTTCAACTTTAATGCTTTCGTTATCTTTCAAGGCAAATAAATACGTTAAATATTGAGTGAACGTACAATGCAAAACATGTTTTGCCTAGTCGATCGTCATTCTCATGGAGTCAACTCGAAAAAATGTTGTTGAGTCGTACATGTTCTGCTACAATGGCTTTCAAACACAATGGATACCGCAAAAATTTCGTTTTACAAAACCGAAGATAAATAAAAAATAAATCTTGACCTAGGTTTCAGAGTTTAGTTCCAGCATAAGGCACAAAAGCATCGCGGCTTATTGTAAACATATTCATTATTTTGAAGTGGTATCGCAATCTATTTATTGATTTTAATATTTTCATTAACAGTAAATTTAGTTTTTACTTTGAGCAGTTGAAATATTCATCGTTAACAAAAATAGATTATGATTTAATCTTGACCTAGGTTTCAGAGTTTAGTTCCAATATCTGGCACATGACCATCGTGGCTAATTGTAACCATACGCATTATTTTCCATAGTATAGTAATTTATTAACTGAGTTGATTTTTCCTTATCAATAAATTTGTGTCTTTATTTGAGCAGCTAAAACTTTCATAGTTAATTACGATAGATTATTTATAACCTTTCCATAGACCAATGGCAGCTTAAGAGATTTTTGTAATCTCTCGAATTCCTTATAATCAAAGAATTCATTCACACCTTCAATTCCGTCCCGTTTTCCTCTCATTCCTGC